>CAKJTW010000097.1:3678000-4904000 GCA_917880005.1 Nanger dama | reverse complement strand
AATCCAGTGGTTAAGGTTCCACGCTTCCACTGTGCAAGTTTACTCCTTGGTCAGGAAACTAAGATCCAGTATGCAGTACAGTGTGGCCAAAACAAACAAAGAAACAAGACAGGAGCCACAGGTCTACAACTAGTCATCCTATAAAGGCTCAAGATCTTCATTTTCAATCACAAAGAGATCATTTCCCAAATATTCCATAACTGTCCTACACTTTCATCAGTCCAATCTGCTTCGAATCTAGAGCAAAGATTTGCTTTGTTGATCACTTCTATTGATAGTAGTTCTTGGGGAGTGAGGACTGTCTTTCTGATCTGCCATGGAGATAAGGACTAATTCAAATCACCTGAGAAGAAAAGGAACCCAAATCTCACCTTGATGGGTCAACAAATTTGTAAATGGATCCGTGTGGTGCGTAGGCACTGGGGTAAGAGGTGGCCAAGAAGTAGAGCTCCCCTGAGAAAACAGGAACAGATCATCAGGACAGGACACAAGGCCGGGCCCAGACAGCTAGACGCACAGAAAATCATCACCAGGAGGTTGTGGCCCTGAAATACACGAGTCCCAGGAAGGGGTCCCCAGAAGCTCCCCAAGGAGAAAGTCCACCTCAGCACCCAGACCACCTCGGAGTGTCACCCAGCAGAGGCATTTTTCTGCTGGGCGTGCTAAGCTGCTTCAGTCATGTCCAACTCTTTGTGACCCTGTGGACTGTAGCCCCAGGATCTTCTGTCCATGGGATTCTCCAGGCAAGAGTACTCGAGTGGGTTACCATTTCCTCCTCCAGTGGATCTTCCCGACCCAGGGATCAAACCTGCATCTCTTACATCTCCTGCACTGGCAGGCAAGTTCTTTACTACTAGTGCCACATGGGAAGCCCATACATTCCATAAACCAAAGGCTTCTCATCTCGTTTATCACCACTTTGCTTTCAGAAACTTCACCCCAATGAGTCTCCATCTCCCTCCCCAGCTCTTCAGTACTGATAAGGATTCTCTGTGAAACCCAGAGACAGGCGAGCTACAGGCTGAAGACCACTTATTATTGAGTTGGTCAAAGTTCATTCAGGCTTTCCATAACATCTTACAGAAAAATCCAGACAATCATTTTGGCCAGCGTTGTTCAATCACTAAGTCGTGTCAGACTCTGCAACTCCATAGACTGCAGCACAGCAGGCTTCCCTGTCTTTCACCATCTCCCAGAGTTTGCTCAAACTTGTGTCCATTGAGTCGATGATGCTATCCAACCATCTCATCCTCTGCTGCCCCTGTCTTCTTTTGCCTTCAGTCTTTCCCAGCATCAGGGTCTTTTCCAACGAGTCAGCTCTTTGCATCACGTGGCCAAAGTATTGGAGCTTCAGCATCAGTCCTTCCAGTGAATATTCAGGGTTGATTTCCTTTAGGACTGACTGGTTTGATCTTGCAGCCCAACGGACTATTTGTTACCCCTTCTTTAGGGCTTCCCTGATAACTCAGTTGCTAAAGAATCTGCCTGCAATGCAGGAGACCCCGGTTCAATTCCTAGGTCAGGAAGATCCACTGGAAAAGGGAAAGGCTACCCACTCAGGTATTCTTGGACTTCCCTTGTGGCTCAGCTGGTAAAGAATCTGCCCACAATGTGGGAGGGCTGGGTTCGATCCCTGGGTTGTGAAGATCCCCTGGAGAAGGGAAAAGCTACCCACTTAGCATTCTGGCCTGCAGAATTCCATGGACTGCATAGTCCATGGGGTCGCAAAGAGTTGGACATGACTGAGCGACTTTCACTCACCCCTTCTTTAGTGCATTAGTCCCCGCTCCCTGCCCCCCACTTCACTCTGTCCTCCAGCTCTACCTTCTTCAGTCCTGGCTTCCTTATTTCCCATGATCTTCCCCTCAATCCTCAGCCCCTCAACTTGGTCTTCTCCACAACCCGAAGAAATCACCTCCACCCACTGCTCCCTTCATCTCTTTCACAAAGGCCCCTGTTTCCTCCCATTTTCTCTTGTTTGAACTCCAAAAAACACCATTCCCTTCTCATAGTAGGTACCTCCTTCCATCTCTATCACAGTTTCCTATGAGAGACAGTGAAGGGTGTATGAGCCCAACTTCAGCTAGATAAATCTGAGTCTGAATTCTGCTAACACTCGTTACGATCTGTATTGTCCTGGGCAACTTCTCCATCTGGGTAACCCTCGTGTTATTTATTCATTTGTAAAGAGAGATAAGAATACCTCCCTGATTATTAGGTATTGAGTGAGAAAGTGTTCAATCATCGGCAGTTCCTCTTACTTCCTTATGTCTCTGATCACTGTGATAGCTTTTTGAGCTTGGCACAATCTCTGTCCTACCACCCTGGATTTAATACTCTGATTAGAAACCATCACCTCATGTGAGGTGATGCTGACCTGAGATAAACGAGTTGTCTACCAACATGTACACAGGTCACCCTTGGGCACAGGTCCCTCCAAACCATGCAATTTCTGGTCTAAAAGAATTGGAAACCCTGTGTTGCTGCATATTCCCTACACATGACTATAGTTTATGTAAATTATATATCCTAAACATGCCATAGACTTCCCATCGTATTTTTAGCAGACAATGCTAGACGTGAATTTCACCTATAGGTCTAACTGACATTTTTAAAGCATTGTTGTTCTTTAGTCGTTAAGTCATGTCTGACTATTTTGTGACTCCATGAACTGAGGTCTGCCAGGCTCCTCCATCCATGGGATTTTCCAAGCAAGAATAGTGGAATGAGTTGCCATTTCCTCCTCCAAGGGGAATCTTTCCCACCCAAGAACTGAACCATGTTTTCTGCATTGGCAGGCCGATTCTTTACCACTGAGCCACCTGGGAAGCCCCCTTTAGAACTATATTTTTGGGTAAAAACAACAAACCAAAAAACTGTAACAGGCTATATAAAGCAAAACATATGCAATATGAATTTACTGCCATCATTAAGACCTCAGCCAGTCCTCTCAGGAATGTGCTTCAGTGACTGACATTCAGAAACCCAACCCATCAGAACTCAGCCATACAGCCCCACGCCCACCATTCACTCCATCTACTCACTCGTTTTTTTGTGCCAGCTGTCGGCTGGAAGAGTCAGGAAATAACCGTAGCAACAGTGAAGGCAGAGCTCTGGTGCAAGTAAAATGGGGCTTATCACACTCGGGTCTAAATATGTCAGTAATGGGGAAAGACTATGACACGCAGAAAATCTGAATCACTGTGCAAAAGCAAAAGCACGCAACTCTGAAGGAAATAACTTGCCTCGGGAACAGCCACCCTGGTTTTAGGGCTGCCCTTGGGCAAAGTCTGGCTTGGGAACACCTTGGCAAGTCCACTCCATCAAATTCAGCCAAGGACACTTTTGTTTGCCAGATGTACTGAGTGGTGTTCAAAACTGCCTTGTTTTCTCCTACAAGAAGTCTACGGGCTAAACAAACCAAGCCACCAAAACCTGGCTTTTCTGTGGCCTCCTGAAAAGGAACAAGCCACAGAACGTGGCAGCTCAGGGACCCGGGGCAGGCTGCCTCCAGGGGTCTCCAGGCTCTGGGGGCTCCAGCCTCCTTGGGGCACCAGCAGGGAGAGGCCCCACCATGGCCTGTGGCTGACATTCATTTACATCATCCACTTTCCACTGAACGTGCCAGCCTGTGGTTTCTCCCCTTTTTCATATGTTTGGACTTCCAATTTAGAACTTACAAAGACTTTTCTCTATTAAGAATCCTTAAATCTTCCAAAATATCATCTGCTTCTATAAAATATTCATCTTAAACTATCTGCTGCTGCTGCTAAGCCACTTCAGTCGTGTCCAACTCTCTGTGCGACCCCATAGACGGTAGCCCACCAGGCTCCCCGCCCCTGGGATTCTCCAGGCAAGAACACTGGAGTGGGTTGCCATTTCCTTCTCCAATGCATGCAAGTGAAAAGTGAAAGTGGAGTCGCTCAAGTCATGTCCGACTCTTAACGACCCCATGGACGGCAGCCCACCAGGCTCCTCCACCCATGGGAGCAAGAGTACTGGAGGGGGGGTGTCATTGCCCTCAAACTGTCTATTCACCAGCTATTTGAGGACTTCCCTGGCAGTCCAGTGGTTAAGACTCCTCACTTCCAATGCAGGGGGTGATCCCTGGCCAGAGAACTAAAATCCCATATGCCATATGGCAAGGACAAAAATAAAATTTTTAATTAATAATAAAAAAAACCACATAAGCTAGCTGAGAGGAAGGGTGCAGCTGCTGACTGGCTTTCTTTATGTCCTACTCAAGTGAAGCTTTTGTATAGCCACCCTTGGGTCAGAGTGGAAAGAAACCAAACATTGAAGAAACCATCAAGGCTCTGGTTAACACTTGAAGAGAGTCCTGTGTCTGGAAGGGACCCCTAAGAGATTATTTTGTTCTCCTCCATGCCTCAGAGCATGGCTAGATGCAATTTCAAATACCGGAAGGATCACAGGCCTTGTCACCACTTATGTAAACAAAATAAACCTTTAACTTTCAAAATGACACATAACTTATATAAACCTCAAATTAAAACTTCATGTTCTGAGTTCACAGTTTAAGGATATTTATTTTCTCGCTGTTTGTCTTGTATGGGGAATTTTTGTTTCCTTTTGTTTTGTTTTTAGCTTTTTATTTTATATTGGTGTGGAGCCAATTACTAGTATTGATAGTTTCAAGTGAGCAGCAAGGGACTCAGCCATGCACATACATGCCTGTATTCTCCCCTAAGCTCCCTCCCATCCAGGCTGCCACACTGAGCTGGGTTCCCTGTGCTAAACAGTAGGTCCTTGCTGGTTATCCATTTTATTTTATATTTTTAAAAATGGGAATATAATTGCTTTATAATATTGTGTTAGTTTCTGCTGTACAGTAATGTGAACCAGCTATGAAAGTGAAAGTGTTGGTCGCCTAGTCATGTCTGACTGTTTGCAACCCCATGGACTGTAGCCCATCAGGCTCCTCTGTCCATGGAATTCTCCAGGCAAGAGTACGTTGCCATTTCCTTCTCCAGGAGAGCTTCTTGATCCAGGAGTTGAACTTGGATCTCCCACATTGCAGGTAGATTCTTTACTGTCTCAGCCACCAGGGAAGCTGTGAATCAGCTATAAGTATATATATATACTTTTATATATATATATATATATATATATATATATATATATATCCCTGCCCTCTTGAATCTTCCTCTTACCCACACCATCCCACCATATAGGTCAACACAGAGTGGATATTTATTAAAGCTAAATCCCTGTCTCTCTCCCCTTCACCTCTCCCTCTCACATGTGCACAAACGCCTTGCTCTGCGGATGCCCTTAACATACGCCTAATGGCCCTAGTGTGTAGCCTCCTACCTAGCTGTCTACCCTTTCCCCAGGTCTCTCAAGAAAGAAATTCTTCCTTGTTCATTCACAGAAGTTGCCTAACAAACTCTGGGCAGGATCAGGAAGAGCCCAGCCCAACCAGTGGCTGATCATCAGAGGTACTTTCTCCCAGGCATCAGCAGCAGGATAAATACCCACTGTTGGCTCTGTCTACGTTTGTATAATCACAGATTAGAGCAGAATCAGGGAGGAAGCACACATGCACCTCCTTCACAGTCAAAGGACTGGACAGACTGCAGTGCAGACCTTGCTCTATCTGCACAGTGAGCTGTACAGCCAACCAAGAAGTGGTAAGTTGGCATAGTCAGTCTGTTTCCTCACTGATGAAATAAACAAAATAATTATATTATGAGGGTGTCGTGATTACTAAATAAGATTTTAAAATGTGAAGTGCCTAGAACAGTATCCAGTTCATTATAAAAGGTAGCCGATAGTGAAAATAAAAGAAGTGGTAGTTTCTATTTAAATAATAAGAGCAATAATAACAACAGCAATGATAATTATTATATAAATGTTTGGGGCTTCCGAGGAGGCTCAGTGGTAGAGAATCCACCTGCTGAGGAGGAGATGCAAGTTTGACCTCTGGGTCAGGAAGATCTCCTGGAGAAGGAAATGGTGACCCACTCCTATATTCTTGCCTGGAAGGTCTCATGGACAGAGGAGCCTGGTAAGCTATTGTCCATGGGGTTGCAAAACAATCGAACATGACTTAGCGACCAAACAACAAGATAAACGTTCAGTTCACAATGCCTGTGATTATCTAAGATCCAGTGACCAGAAATACAATACACTGTTAACATTTGTTACCTGCTTCATCTTCAGCAAAGGAGATGATAAACTTGCTGTGTGTGCTGATCAGCCCTGGGAAGGCACAGGACTCCATGCTGCCCAGGCAAATGTCCTGTTTCTTCCATTTCTTGGTTTTTCTATCTTCCTGCAAAGCCATAAGTCGACTAGATGAAAAGCAAAACCTTACATTTTAGGAATCCATATCTCTACCCGGCGGGATTTTTTTTTCCTCCTAGAATCTGGGAATCCTGGCATACTAGGACTGAGTCTCCCATAGGAGATCAATAACTAACCTCCCTTAGGAATCAGAAAAGCTGCTTCAGAGATATTCCTGACACCATCTTGCCCTAGATGGGGAAGTTCATTTGCTATTATAAGAGTTTGGTCCTGTGAAGGTTGTACCACCACAAAAGACTAATTTTTATTAGCTGGCTAGTTGCTCATCATCTCTAAGCCTCAGTTTTCTCATCTATAAAATGGTGGATAGTAAGAGAATTTACCATAGGTAAGAATTGTTAAGGTTAAATAAGATAATATATGTAAGTATTCATATATTACCAACGTGCTTAGCATATAGTAAGGACGCAAAACAAATAGCTATTATTATTATTATGTCTGTAGAGTAGCAGATGTTACTTTGTATTCCACTGTCCATTTATCTGAACTAAAAGGTTTTTAGGAGAAAATTGGGTAACCAGGGGTATCAGCTGAAAAGTTTTATAGAAACAGAGATGCTCAACCCACGGTAATTCTAGTGCATATGATTCAATTAAAAATCACTACATATCTGTTATGTTTGGGGGTGAAATGGTAGGTAGAGGTTATGGGAAAAACATAAAGAACAATTAAATCCCAAAGATGTGACAAATTCCTTGACAGGCAGACTACAAAGACTCACTCAGAAAGAAATAAGCTGAGTAGCCTGTGTCTGGAGATGGAAATGGCAACCCACTGCAATATCCTTGCCTGGGAAATGCCATGGACAGAGGAGCCTGGCAGGCTACAGTTCGTTGGTCAAAAAGAATCAGACACGACTTAGCATCTAAACAACAACAAGCTTATATCTCTTAAAAAAATCTGAATTTGTATTTAAAAGTCTCCACAAGGAACACTTCAGAGGACTTCTGGTTTCCGGTCCAGCATGTAAGAAGCTTGGAAGTTGGTACCCCATCCTAAAATAAGCAAAAGACTGAAAAATCAACAACTATTCTTAGATTCATAAGAGAGGCGAGGTCACAGGGAAAACCACTGCCCCCAACATTGGAGAGGCAAGCAGGCAGCTACAGAGAATCACGACTTACAGAAAGCCACAAGCACAGACCTTCACAGGTATCAGTTCTGGGGCTGGAAAACCTAACCTGTAATTGACAAATTGCTAGATGTTCCATATGGGCAAAGCGTGAGTTAGGCAGGAGTGGCCAGCCATCCAGAGTCCCCACACTTTTGTGAGTTTTACCTCCAGGAGCTTCACCAGTTTCCCAAAATAAATATTAGGAAAAATTTGCTTGTGCTTCCAGCAGAAGGCGGGGGAAAGGAATCATTTTGAAATACACCAGCGCTTTCTGTTTCTGTTAACAAACGTCTGTTCTCAGGAGAAACTAACCAGAGACTAACCTTCCAGGATTTTATCAGAACCTCACAGACCTGGGGAAAGGAAGTCTCTAACTCTAGCCAACTCTAGCCGTCCTGTTCCACCTAAATGTGTACGGAGGCAGGAGGGCTTCTGAGAAACACTGATGAAGTTCACAGTCCAGAGGCACAGGCTCACGAAAAACTCAGACCTAATCAAAAGACTAGAACACTTCCTCTCCCTGACACACCACCACCACTTTGCTAAAGACCAATTGACGGCAGTTTCTTTTACCCAGTGCATCATATCTGGCAATCAGGAAAAAGATTACAAGGCAAAAAAACATACTTTGAAGAGACACAACAAGCATCACAACCAGATTTGGATGTGGCATGGGATGTTGGAATTATTAGATTCAGAATTTAAAACAACTATGATTCATATGCTAAGTGCTCTAAGGATAAAGCAGACAGCATTCAAGAACAATGTAAGCAGAGATAAGGAAACTAAGGAAGAATCAAAAAGAAATGCTAGAGATCAAAAACACCGTAATTTAAATAAAAAATGCTTTGACAGGCTTAATAGTAGACTGGACATGGCTGAAGAAAGAATCTGAGTTTGAGAATATCTCAATAGAAACCTCCAAACTGGAAAGCAAAGAGAAAAAAAGGCTGACCAAAAAAAAAAGAACAAAATATCCAAGAAAAGTGAAACAACTACTAAAGTTGTAACATAAGCATAACAGGAATATCAAAAGGAAAAGAAAGAGAAAGAAGAGCAGAAGAAACATTGGAAACAACAATTATTCAGAATTTCCCAGAATTACTGTTAGGTATCAAACAACAAATCTGGGAAGCTCAGAGAATACAAAGCAGGATAAATTCTTTAAAAATTACTTATAGGCATATCTTATTCAAACTATGGAAAATCAGGCATAAAGAAAAAGAAAATCTGAAAAGAAGCTGGGGATAGAGAGGTGGCTCTTTCAATATAGAGGAACAAAGATAAAAGTTACATCAAACTTCTCATCAGAAACCATGCAAGCAAGAAGAATGCAGAGTGAAATATTTAAAGTGTTTAGAGAAAAAGTCACCAACCTATACCTGGTGAAATTATATTTCAAAAACGAAGGACAAATAAAGACTTTCTTAGACAAGCAAAAATTGAGGGAATTTGTTGCCAGTGCATCTATCTGCCAGTGCAAGAAATGTTAAATGAAGTTCTTTTCAGAGAAGAAAAATAATATCGGTCAGAAACTCAAATCTATACAAAGAAACGAAGAGTATCAAAGAAGGAATAGGTGAAGGTAAAAGTAAAAACTTTTTTTATTCCTCACTGGTCTAACAAATAGAAGTTAGTTCAATATACTAATAGCAACAATGTATTTAATTATGTATGCTTATGTATACAGTAAAATAATAGTATTATAAAATGTTAATAATTATTCTATATCACTGTTATAATTACTATATATGCTTATATATAAGTGAAATGAATGATAACAATTAGGGACAAAAGGGAGGAAGTAGGATTATTTTATTATGGTAAAACACTGACTACCCAGGAAGTTTTGTAATGTTGTTTGACAGTGAACTTAGCTTAGTTGTAAATGTATATGGCAAACTCTAAGCAACTCCTTAAAAAGATTTCAAAAATAATGTGATCAATATGCTAACAAAGGAAAGAAAATGGAATCAAATAAAATGTTCAATTAAATCTGCAAAAGGCAGAAAAAGAGTAGAAGAAAAAACAGGAACAAAGAACAATATCAAAGGAAATGGCAACCCACTCCAGTGTTCTTGCCTGGAGAATCCCTGGGATGGGGGAGCCTGGTGGGCTTTCGTCTATGGGGTTGAACAGAGTCGGACACGACTGAAGTGACTTAGCAGCAGCAGCAGCAGTGAGTATGGTAGATATTTCAACTATAGCAATAATATCTTTAAATGTCAATGGTCTAAATGTACCAATTAAAAGACAGAGATTGTCAGAATGGATCAAAGAACAGGGCCCAACTACCATTAAAATGGTTATCTACCATTAAACATCAGATCTAGATGGTTTCACTTGGAAGGAAGAGACACATTTTACACAAATTAGTCCAGATAATTAAAGAAAAGGAAATACACTTTAACTCATTTTATAAAGCTCAAATTAACCTGATGCCAAAATCTGACAAAGGTATTATAAGAAAGGAAAACTATAGCTCATCTGTTTCTTCATGAACACAGATGCAAACATTCCAAACACATTAGCAAGTTGCATTCAACAATATATTAAAACAAAAACAATATATTAATCAAATACAACATGACCAAGTGATATTTTTATCCCAGGAATGCAAGATTGCTTCAGTGATTAAAAAAAAATCCATCAGTGCAATTCACCATATTAACAAACTAAAAATGAGAAAGCCTCATGATTCTCTCACTAGATGCAAAGATGCATATGCCAAATGCAACATCGTACCTCATACAAACTCTCAGCAGACTAGGAATTGAAGGAAATGTCCTCAGTCTGATTAAGGGCATACACAAAACACAGCTGACAGCATCAATCTTATTTGTAAAAATCGAATGCTTTCCCCCACTTGTATCCAACATTGTACTAAAGGTTAAAATGAAGCAACAAATCAATAAAAGAATAATAAAAGGCTTCCAATTCAGGAAAAAAAAAAGGTATCCATATTCATAGTGAAATTATCTTCTACATAGAAAATCCAATAGAATAAACAAAAATCACTAGAACTAATAAGAAATTAGTTACATGTTATGAATTAATATATATGTTATATATATGCTTCATATATATTATATACTTGTTATATACATATATAGCAACATTCAACATAGCATCAAACACTACAAAATACTTAGATGTCCAAGACCTTTACACTGAAAACTATAAAGCTTTGCACCAGTTTTATTCACAATCCCCCAAACCGGGGACAGTGGAAACATCCATCAACAGGAAAATAAATGAATAAACTCTGGCATACTCATGCAATTGAGTGTTACAAAGCAATAAAAGAGACAAACTACGGATACATGCAAAAGCACTGACAAATTTCACAGACATTAGTCAATGAAAAAAGCATCTATGATGAGAGTGGTTATCTCTGGCTAATGTGGGGGTGGTGGGGAGAAAGGGATGCTGTACTGACAGGCAATAGGCAAGAAGGAACCTTCTACAATGATAGAAATGTTCTTTATCTTGATACAATTAGTCTTCATACAAGTGTATACATTTGTAAAACTGTACAGCCACACTGTTAAGACATTGAATGTTGTGATATGCAATTTATACTCCAATTAAAATGGGAGAATGGCATTGAAACATGTATACTATACTAAGTCGCTTCAGTCGTGTCCGACTCTATGCGACCCCATAGACGGTAGCCCACCAGGCTCCCCAGTCCCTGGGATTCTCCAGGCAAGAACACTGGAGTGGGTTGCCATTTCCTTCTCCAATACATGTATAATATATGTGAAATGAATCACCAGTCCAGGTTTGATGCATGATACAGGATGCTCGGGGCTGGTGTACTGGGATGACCCAGAAGGATGGTATGGGGAGGGAGGTGGGGGGGTCAGGATGGGGAACACGTGTACACCCGTGGTGGATTCATGTTGATGTACGGCAAAACCAATACAATATTGTAAAGTAAATAAATAAATAAACAGATCTGGATGTTAAAAAAATAATAATAAAATAAAATGTTGAAAAGAGAGAGGGGACATCAATCCTTCCTTACCCACTCATGAAGTCCCCAAAGATGTAGAGACCATTGAGATTTGGGGATTCACATCCACGGTAGATGTAGCCTCCAGTGACTGACTTGCCCACTGTGTGGCCATAAGCATAGATTGGCAGAATATCGTCTGTCCAGGAATAGGAAAAAAGAGTGTCATAGCTAAATCTGGGAGCTTCAAGGAGGAAGAAGGCAGTTTTTAAAACCAATTGCCTTACTGAGTGGAGAATGTTTCATCTCTTGGTCTTTGGGAGGACAGAAAGCCAAGTAAATCATGTTTATCTTCTCAACAGACCAACCATGATATTCGTGAGCTTCCCATTTGATTGGCCTCAGAAAGCATAGAGGCAGCCTAAAGTTCCCCCATCTGTGGGGTAGTGACCTGGAAATCCACACCATTAAATTTTTCCCCCAGGTCAATATGGCAGATACTCAGGTTTAGGATTTGGAATATTATAAGTACCAGATGACTGCTTTGAGACCTTCTCAGAACAGATCATCCCCTGTTCTCCACCTGTCTTTTGTCTATAGAAAAACTTTAGCCAAAGAATAAATTTAATCAGAGGAGTGAAAAATACAGAAGCAAGGAAAATAGTGAAACAGAACAAAATAATAGTAATTTAGTCATTAAACTAAATCGAGGACCTTTAGTTCCTCTTCAGAGTCTATAGATATATACTGAGCCATATCCTTTGAGCAGTATTATAATGAAACTCCCACCAGATGGAAGAAGTTAACTACATGATGGCCAGACTATAGCCATAACATAAACTGCTCCATCTCCCACAGTTCCAAGAACTGGCCTCAAGGGAATGGAAATGAAGCATCCCTGGAACTAAAGGTTAACTATACTTAAAACAATCAAGATAACTCTGATCAGACCACCCTGCGTGTCCAGTTTCAAGAAAAGTGTCAGAGATGGCTGTCTTGTCCTGCATAGCTCTCTCCCTCCACCTAGATGCCCCTGAAACTCACATTTAAAATTCTTTCCCTGATTAGCAAGGGGAAATTGGTTCTTTGGGACACAAGTCCGCCTTCTCCCCAGGATTGCCAGCTTCCTCAGTAAAGCTATCTTTCCTTGCACTCAACACTTGTCTCTCAGTATTGGATTCGTAAGTAACAAGTGACCGAACACAAGTTCGGCAACAGAAGGACGAAAAGACCAATCAATGGTGATAAAGTCAGAAAATTAGAATTTTAAGCCAGATGGAGTTTCTAGAACACACCTTGATGACTGATGTTTAGGGACTGTATATGGGGTATCATTTCAGTGGCAGTTCCAAATAAATAAAAACATACGGCCACTTATTTTCCTTTGAGGATGGTTCAGAATTGTATGCCTGAAAATCATGTGAGTAACTTATTTGGAATATAGATTCCTAGGTCAATCCCACCACGCCCCCAATCCACTCAGGATTCAATTAATTAGTTAGCAAGAAATGCCCGGAGTTTCAGGTGCCAGTGGCTAGAGAACTGAGAGGGTAACAGGCAGGAAGGCTAGGGGTCTCCAAAGGGAGGAAACAGCTTGCAAGTGTCAGACATTTTTATCTCTCTTAAGTGGCAGGAGGAAACAAACTAGCAATATTTTTTCCTTATCTATACAAATTTAAAAGGAGGTTTCTCTTAAATTCTGTGTTGCCATAGTGACACCTGGTTTCACCCGAAGTTAACCAATGCCTTTTTCTTATGGAAATATTTATCTTAAGCTATGCTAATGTACTATGCATTTACCCCAATCTCTGTCTTCAAGTCGGTTCCACCTTTTGGCTCAGAACCTACTTGATAAACCAGTATGCTATACTCAGATATTTACTCTAATCTATGTAAATGAAACGATTCGTATGGTGATCTGCCCTTCTTCAAGATTCAAGTTAATTGTTTTTATGGCCCAAGATGAATCATTTGGTGCCAAAATCATTTGGTGAGGGGCCTGGTGCCTTTATGAGTTTTAAGACATTCCTTCTTTCCTTTAACAGACTGATGGTGACTATATAACATCCAGCTGAAGACTAGCAGGGGGTACTCTTTCTGCCCCCTTCTGATGCCTGTGTCAGAAGCTTTCTCTATCTCCTTTATACTTTAATAAAACTTTATTACAGAAAAGCTCTGAGCGATCAAGCCTCGTCTCTGGCCCCGGATTGAATTCTTCTCCAGGGGCCAAGAATCCCGGCATCGTGATTCAACAACCACCTTTCAGAACCACTAAGAAGCACAATTCCACAGGACACAAGCAAAGGCACTAAGTACCTGCAGCGCAAGACACTCCAGGTTTCATTCTCCCACCTCCACCCGCAATTCATTCAGTTCACCCAAGAAATAAGAGGGCTTCTCACTTACCCAAAGAGGCATTTTGACAGAGCTTTTTGTCATAACATTCAAACCCCTCCTTTGCCCTCCAGCCGTAGTTTCCACCTTTAACAATGATGTCAACTTCTTCAAACCGGTTCTGTCCCACGTCCCCACAGAACATCCGACCTCGGCCCTGACGCGTGACGGGGTCCCCTCGGTCCACGGCACAGCGCCACATGTTTCTGATCCCATAGGCGTAGATGGCGGGATGGGCCCCTGGCTCAGAAACAAATGGATTGTCCACGGGCACTCGGTACCGCTTGCCGCCTGAGCCGGCCCCATTCACATCGATCCTTAACACTTTCCCCAGCAGGGAACTTCTGAAAGGAAGAAGGCCAGAAAGAGAAACAGGAGAAATATGAAGATGTGGGTCTTACTGGGTCATATGCTAGTTCTACTTAAAATTCTTTGAAGAGTCTCCATAATGTTTGCCATAGCTGCTGCTCTGTATATTTTGCATTCCCACTAACAGTATGCTGCTGCTGCTGCTGCTAAGTCACTTCAGTCGTGTCCAACTCTGTGCAACCCCATAGACAGCAGCCCACCAGGCTCCCCCGTCCCTGGGATTCTCCAGGCAACAACACTGGAGTGGGTTGCCATTTCCTTCTCTAGTGCATGAAAGTGAAAAGTGAAAGTGAAATCGTTAGGTCGTTTCCAACTCTTAGCGACCCCATGGACTGCAGCCTACCAGGCTCCTCCATCCATGGGATTTTCCAGGCAAAAGTACTGGAGTGGGGTGCCATTGCCTTCTCTGAGGAAATGAAATAGAGGGAATATTCCCTTTATTTATATTTCAACAGTATACAGAGAGTCAAATTTCTCCGCATCCTCCCAACACTTGTCCTTTGTTTTTTATAATAGTCATTCTAACAGGTGTGAGGTGATATCTCACTGAGGTTCTAACTTGCATTTTCCTGATGATTAATGACACAGAGCACCTTTTCGTGTACCTGCTGGCTATTTGTATGCAAGAGTAGTAAGTACCACAAACCCACTCTATATTTTCCCCACAATTAACAATACTATACTGCACACTTAAACTTTTTAAGAGAGTGGATCTCAAGTTACATATTCTAAATAAAATAAAACATCTCAGAACTAGAGGAGATGGCCCAAGATAGTCTACTAAAAGTGGATCTCAACTGACAACCAAGAATCACATGGGGAGATAATATACACACACAAGACACACACACACGTGTGTGTGTCTGTATATATATATATAGTTAAGACTTTCCAATTTTTGACTCAAAGAAAACTAGGCAAAAGTTTGATGCAGCCCTGGTCCATGTGACACTGAGCAAGTTGCAGCTTCAGTTTTTCTATTTTACAATGGAGTGGTTTCTCTCAGGTTTGGTTGAATACTTTGAATTTTTTTAAAGAAACTGGTTCTATTCTTCCTCATGTAACAATGTGGGCAGTAGAAAGAACAGAGGCTTTTGACGACTGTGGTCTCCATTTCCTGCTTCGTAAAGCAGGGGAGAGTAACACCACCTTGCAATGTGGCTGTGATGCAAGGGTTAAATGAGTTAGTGTGTATATAGCATGTCATGCAGTTTCTGACATACAGTCAGCACTCAACAAATGCAAGCTCTTTATTATTATCAACCCTGATATTTTTATTATTAGGGATAACGAGAGCCACAGGCTTGCTGGGTACAAAGGCAGAAAGGTCGTGTGATCTTCCTCTAGATGGCACAGCCTTGCTGGATTGTCTGAGTTTGAATTCTGGTTCTGCCACTTACTCTCTATGTGACCTTGGATAGACTTCTTCACTCCTCTCTGCCTCTATTATCTTGTCTGTAAAATGGCTATCATAATACCTATTCTTCATAGGATCCATTCATTCCAAATGTATTTATGGCATGACACCACTGCTAGGCACTATTCTAGGGGCTGGGAATACATCAACCAAGAAGAGGGATTAAAATTTTTGCCCCTATGGCTGTCAGAATTATGTGCTCAAATAAACATAAGGTATTTAGAATAGCATTGGACACAGAGTAAACAACAAATATACATTGCTGTTGCTTCTGTTAGCCTCATTAACTAACTATTCATGTACCTTCATGTGATACACAGTGCCTGGAACACAGTAGTCAATAATATTGTTGAGCTGAATTGAACTAGATGGTCAGATCATGGCATAGCAAATAATGTGCTGCTCATATATATTAAGAATCTTGAATTCATCTTTATATGGCCCTCTGAGAGTCATGCTGAACATCTATAATATTAATCATAAAAATACATTATGCCTGAAAAGTATAGGACAGAATTTCTCTGGTGGTCCAATGGTTAAGAATCCACCTTCCAATGCAGGGGGCATAGGTTTGATCCAACGCAGGGAACTAAGATCCCACATTTCACGGGGCAACTAAGCCCACATACCACAACTAGAGAGACTGAGAGTGGCAGTAAACAATCCCACATAAGACCTGAGGTTGCCAAATAAATAAATATTCCAAGTAAATATTAAGAAAAATAAAACAAGAAAAGAAAACCAAATGTTCTTCCCATTGTGTCGACAGAGGAGACTACATCTTTCAGTAAATGAGTTGGGTTTGACCCTCTGCAGATTCCATCTCAGCAAAAACATTACACCAGGGCAAGCCTGCATCCAGCTTACTTGTTCTGAGCATTTCCAAATTTGCCGAAGGGATCCCCAGCCTGTCCTCCATCCCCAGTGAATATGTACATATACCCATCTAGGCCAAAAAGAAGTTGTCCACCATTATGATTTGAGGCTGGTTCTTCTATCTCCAGAATGACCCTGGAATGAAAAAGAAACCGCACTTTGATGAAGTTTTGATACAGCATCCTCTTGAGACATCCAGAAATGACTGGTCCAAGCCAACCAAGGACCACAAAACAGGTAGCTCGGCAGCTCTGGGACACTCCTTGCTTCATAGTATGACTCAGTCATGGATCTTTTTTATTTTTTTTCACATCCTGACTTTATGAGCTGTAGACACAGTGGGGTAACCTTCATCCTTTTCTGGTGCTCAGCCTTACTCCCTCCTCTACAAGAACTCCCAGTCCCATCCTTTGGATAATCTAGCAGAGGTTCGTCTATCACTTCTTCATGCTCTTTTCAATCTCTAAACCTGTCTGTATGGGAAAAGCGAGATAAGGCAGAATGGAGTAGGAAAAAAGGGTGGAATGGTGGAGCAAAAGAGCTTGAGCTTGGGGTCAGTTGGAGCTGGGCCCTTCATCTGACCAGCCTTAATTACCTTGTGACAAGCTTTCCGGAGAGGATGGGAATTCCCATGTTCAAGATAAAAGGCCTGAGATCTAATGGTCACACAATAATCAGAGGCTACTGTTATATTTAATGTGGATATTATCTAAAATCATTTCTCAAACCCTTATGGCCTCTGGCCTTTGCTTACCCTCTATAAAATCAAGTGGTTCTGCTGCTGCTGCTGCTGCTAAGTCGCTTCAGTCGTGTCCGACTCTGTGCGACCCCATAGACGGCAGCCTACCAGGCTCCCCCTTCCCTGGGATTCTCCAGGCAAGAACACTGGAGTGGGTTGCCGTTGCCTTCTCCAATGCATGAGAGTGAAAAGTGAAAGTGAAGTCGCTCAGTCATGTCTGATTCTTAGTGACCCCGTGGATTGCAGCCTTCCAGGCTCCTTCCTCCATGGGATTTTCCAGGCAAGAGTACTGGAGTGGGGTGCCATTGGTTTTAGGTAACTGTAAAGATGGGTGGTTATAGTCATAAAGACCATCCACTCAAGATTCTAACTTGGGTTACCCCACTAATCAGCAATGACTTTGTCCTCATTATAAGCTAGTAGATCTAAACCCAGGAAAGTTCCTCTATGTCATCTCAGAGGACCAACCGGCAATATTTTGGAACACAGCACACAGTTGCAGACTCTCATGCATACGCCTCACCTCTCTGATTTGGGATCGGCTTTGTTGGGATCAGCCCGAGAAACCTTCATCTCACTAATCCGGATCTTCTCTACCCTCTTCTTGCCCAGGCATGAATAATAAATGTAGAACTTGCGGTTGCGGCGGAATCGGGATGAAAAGCCAACCCCAAAAAGCCTCTCTCATCCCCAATCCAGGGAGTGGTCAGCACGAGGCTCTTGAGGTCCAAGAAGGGTTGTTCCAGGCGACTCCCATCAGGCAGATAGACCCACACCACCCCCACCTGCTCGGCCACGAAGAAGCGGTGGGTGCCGTCCCCAGCGTGGACCATGCAGACCGGGTTCCTCAGCCGGTTGGCCACCTCGGCCAAGCAGAGCTGCAGGCAGCCCCGACGGTCCTCCGCCACCGCCCCCAGGTTGCGGTTGAGATGGTCGCTCCTCAGGATGTTGGGGAAGCAGTAGTCCTTGTCGGGAAGGTTGAGGAGGTGGCAGAAGCGTGCGCCATCCTTTCCAGGGGATTCCTGGAGGCGGCGGTCATTGGTCAGCAGGGCGATGGCGGAGTGGCAGTTCGAGTGGAATGCAGAACAGTAGTCAGAGCAGAGGCCAGGAAGGTTCCGGAGGGGCGTGCGCGGGTTCTCAGCGTCGTAGAGGTGGGCTGCGTGGGGGAGCACTCCTGGAAAAGAAGAGTGACCTTAGCCCCCAGGCAGACTGGCCACAGTAGGGCTGGAACCAATTTTTCTCTTTTCAAGGATTTGACTTTTTTTTTTTTTAAGAGTTTTTAAACCTTGTCTTCACTTTGGTTTTATTACAGAAATATTTCCCTCTTGATGCAATATACTTATTTTAATTTTTTAAAGTCATAGCTGTGTGGATGTTCTAATCAACTTTATGTTTTGAGCAAAAAGAGGGAAAACAGTTCTGGGGAAGAACCAGGATTCTGGAGCTTCTGTTACCAACTACTGAAAAAAAGCTCTTCTTTGGGACCCACATTTTGGGACCCAGTTAATGCTCCTGGAAAGTAGAAATGGGAAAAAAAAAATTCTCTCGGATTTACTGTTATTATAACTTTGCTCTTGACTATATAGAGAGTTTTGTTAAATGATAAATTTTTTTCATAAAAGAGAGGTAGTACCAAATGTCTCATCTTTCCTTTTTAAAATTATAAGTGCTGTAAGATTTAATTTCTTTATGCACATCTGGAAGCAGTGTGGCAGAAGTTTTACATTTGCTGAGTCTCAGTATTGGATCTGTGCGAGTTGCTCAGTTATGTCTGACTCTGTGACCCCATGAACCAGCTAGGCTCCTCTGTCCATGGAATTCTCCAGGCAAGAACACTGGAGTGGATTGCCATTCCCTTCTCCAGGGGATCTTCCCGATGCTGGGATCGAAGCCAAGTCTCTCGCATTTCACATACTGCAGGAAGATTCTTTACCATCTGAGCCACCAGAATCTGTCATGTTAATCGTTTAATTTTTCTGTGCTTTTCCATATATTAATTTTTTTCTTTGCCACATTATACAGATGTGCAATGTGTGGGACCCTAGTTCCCCAACCAGGGATGGAACCTGTGCCCCCTGCAGTGGAAGCACAAAGTCTTAACCACTGCCAGGGAGGTTCTATTCAAGACATTTTATAATTAAAAAATAAAATTATCAAAATGAACATGCACTGTATCATTCCCAGAGATCAGGCATGTAGTGATCTCTTCTCTTCGATGAAAGGCAGAGGCAACTGCGATCGAGAAAGTAGGACAGGCCCATTTCTGTTTGTTTTGTTTTGTTGATTTTTGGCAGCACTGGGTCTTTGTTGCTGCGTGGGCTTTTCTCTAGTTGCGGTGAGTAGGGGATACTCTCTAGCTGTGGTTCATGGACTTCTCACTGCAATGGTTTCTCTCTCTCATCACGGGCTCTAAGGTGTGTGGGCTCAGTAGTTGTGGCACATGGGCTCAGTTGCCCTGCTGCACATGGAATCTTCCTGGACCGAGGATTGAACTCATGTCCCCTGCATTGGCAGGCAGATTCTTAACCACTGGACCACCAGAGAAGCCCAGAAAGGCCAATTTAAAGGGGGTGGTTGGGGCCATGGAGTAGGGCAGGGTCCACTCCAGAAGCTGCTTCTGATCACAGATGCCTCCCCGGCACCTGCCGGCCCAGGGCTGTCTCATTCACGTCTGTTCTCTCATCACCTAAGAGAGGGATCAGCAGCATTTCTCAGATGTGTTGAGTTCCCCATTTTTTCTTATTTCAACCCTGATTGCAGATTTGCAGAGCAGCAGACTCTTAACGGAAAGAGCAGAACAAAGAGCCCAGGGATTCACAGCATCTCTCGCAGAGCTGTTTCCATTTAGGAGACTTGTCAGAGCTGCTGACAAGAAGCCAGAAGAACTGCTCTGAGTCCCACCTGACTGACCTGTCCACTCCTGGGGAATGGAAAGAAGAAGAGAAATGGAAGACAAAAATCAGGATGAAATACCCAGGAACAGAGGAGGCCATGGACAAGTAACCACCTGCATGGCACACTCTTGGGCATCATTCAGAATCTGCACAGTTGCTTCTACTCAGTCAGCTCAGGCACTATCATGTCTGTCTTAGAAAACAAAGGTCCAGGAACAATCTCTCCTAGGTGCCAGGCACTGTCCTCTGCACTGGGGCTGCTAACAGTGAGTGAGATGCCCAAAGGTGCTGTCCTGCTGGAGCTTATGCTTGCCCTAGGTCAGGAACCAGTGAGTGGATCGGCCAGGGCTGTTGTGACTCGACTTTGGCATGGTATGACCGAAAGGACACGAGACTTGGAGCCTGAGCCTGTGGGTTTGCACCATGGCACTCTTTGACCTTGGAGAGTGAAAGTGAAAGTCACTCAGTCACGTCCAACTCTGCAAGCTCACGGACAGTTGTCCATGGAGTATCTCCAGGCCAGAATACTGGAGTGGGTAGCCGTTCCCTTCTCCAGGGTTTCCTCAAAACCCAGGGATCAAACTGGGGTCTCCTGCATTGCAGGTGGATTCTTTACCAGCTGAGCTACCAAACCTCCTAATTCTGGGACTTCCCTGGTGGTCCAGTGGCTGAGACTCCTCATTCCCAGTGTATGGAGCCTGGGTTCGATCCTGGTCATGGAACTAGATACCACATGCTGCAACTAAATACATAAATGTTATTTTTAAAAAAACACAACTCATGCATAAAATGGGAGTCCTGGTAGCTGCCTGCAGAATCATTGCTGGGAACATACTACATATTTGAGGAAGAAAGACGGAGAAGTTCAAGTTGTGAGTTTTAATAAACATTAACAGATGCAGGTAGGTCATTGTTTTTGTTTTCCATTTTTAGATTCTTTCTTTATTTACTTTTGGCAGTGCTGAGTCTTCCTTGCTGCACGGGCTTTTCTCTAGTTGCCAAGAGCAGGGCCACTCTCTAGTTGTGGTGTACAGGCTTCTCATGGCTCTGGGCTTCTCTTCTTGCAGAGCACAGGCTCTAGGGTGCGTGGGCTCAGGAGTTTCCACCCTCCGGCTCCAGAGCACAGGCTCAATATTTGTGGTGCAGGGACTGCTCTGCAGCATGTGGGATCTTCCCAGATCAGGGACTGGACACATGTCTCCTGCATTAGCTGCTGCTGCTGCTAAGTCACTTCAATTGTGTCCAACTCTGTGCGACCCCATAGACGGCAGCCCACCAGGCTCCGCTGTCCCTGGGATTCTCCAAGCAAGAACAGTGGAGTGGGTTGCCATTTCCTTCTCCAATGCATGAGAGTGAAAAGTGAAAGTGAAGACACTGAGTCGTGTCCAACTCTCAGCGACCCCATGGACTGCAGCCTACCAGGCTCCTCTGTCCATGGGATTTTCCAGGCAAGAGTACTGGAGTTGGGGTGTCATTGCCTTCTCCACCTGCATTAGCAGGCGGCTTCTTTACCACTGAGCCACCAGGGTATTCCATTTTTAATTTTGTTGAAGCATTGTTGATTTACAATGTTGTGTTAATTTCTGCTCTATAGCAAAGTGATTCAGTTATGCATACGTATATTCTTTTTCGTATTCTTTTCCTTTATGGACGTGTAGGTTATTCTTATTCCTCAAATCCCTGAAACAGGAGAGCTGCTGAATTTGGCTTTCTGAAACCTCATGCAGTGGGGAAGGGGGAGGGAGGAGACATTTTTATCTGGGGACTTCATCCAGAAATGGAGTCTCAGTGTTGCTCATAAGAGCTGGGCTTCTGCTCAGATGGTTATCCCAGAGTTAATTCTCCAGGAAAGAGCTGAAGGGTGGAGCCTGAGGTGAGAGAGGACAGCCCAGGGCAATGCCTCCCAGGTGGCTGGCTTTTGTTCCATTCAGTTCACAGGGAGGTGGGGTGGCCAGCTGGCTCTGGGATCACAGCAGGAGAGCCAAGTAATTGCCCTGACATGCCTGGGGGCTGGGGTGGGGGTGGAGGTGTTCCAATCTGCCAGGATTTGCTGCCTCACCCCCAACCCATCAGTAGAATGCTCCTCCTCAAGACAGCTTCTTTCATCTGCCCTCCAACTAGACTCTCCCTGGCACCCCTGAACCCCTCTTCCCACAAAGTCAGTGTCCACAGCCAGCATCTGACATGGGTTCAGGCTGAGCCCTACGGAGGTGGTGTGTGCCAGGGATGTGGGTTTTGGCCACTAGAGAGCCGGGAGAAGCAGAACCTCTGAGTAACTGCCACTGAGCAGCTTGAGGCTCTCCCAGGCCGGGTTTGGAAAGCTGGGGAAAGCCCCTCTCATCATACCAGAGATCCCCTGGTGCAAATGACCCAGCCGAGGACTGCATTCCAACGGATGCCATCACTCCGTCCACACACTCCGTGAGCACCCACGGGAGCTTGCAGCGTTCAGTGCCCTGCAGGAGGTCCCAGACCGCAGCTGTCCCAAGCTCTGTGAATAATACACCAGGGCTCGCAGGACCCCGGAGGGAGAGCTTTGGGAAACCAAACTCCACCTCAGTGTGCCAGTCCAGAGCCCAAAACCCCAGGTGAAGGCAGCCACAGGTGAGTCTCTCTCAAGGGCTGGGCGCTCAAAGAGCCCTCCCCACAAGACCCTCACCAGCCATCCCAACATCCTATTGGCTGGGGCTGGAAGGCAGCCTCCAAAGCTGGCTCCCTCACCTTCCCTCAGGGCTCCTGCTCAGGCCTACCTGGCAAAGGATGTCTTTAATGTAACCGCCGCACAGCTCGTGGCCCTTTAGGTCGAAGTATTCCATGATGTCCCAGTACCGGGCAGCGATGCCGTGGTCCTTACGCTGGTCACAGCAGCCGAAGGACTCATAGTCAGAGCAGAACTCCAGATGCTGGAGGGGCTGGAAGGGGGGCCGGTAATCCAGGCACTGGGGGTGTCCTTGCAGCAGCCCCACCTGGCCCAACAAGACTATGAGGCTGAGACAGAAAATCCGAGGAGAGGTGAGGAGCCAGGGGGTCCACCGACTCCAGCCACCTCTGGGAATGGACCTTCTGAGCATCGTGCCCTAGGGACACTCTGGCTACTACTGCGTGCGCAGGCTGGCTTCCTGCTCCGGGCTGCTTCCTTCACTCCCGCCCCCGCTGTGTTTTTCTTCCTTCCTTCTCTTCTCTCCTCTGAAGGTTCACTGAGGTGGTTTCTGAAACATGTCCCTTCTGGGAGCTGGACCGCTGTCTCCTGTGAAAATGTTGAGCAGCATCCAGTGCCTTCCAGTCCCCTAAACAGGAAACTGGTACAGCCTGCTGGGAGTGTAGCTATCTGGGTGCCAGCAGAAAGGTACAGTGATGTCCACGGCAGATGAACTGAGTTTATTAAAACTGCAAAGAATTCCTATGGGAAATTCCCACTTTGTTTACAGCCCTGTTCCCAAGCTGAGCGGTCAGGATCGCCAAGGAGAACAGCACACAGTACACGGTCCTGGACGGCACATTGGAAGGCGGTGTTCCAGTGTGACTTTTGTGCCAACAGCAACATGGGGAACTCGGGTGTGGATCTGGGAAGACCGAGGGAGGCAGGGTGGGGCAGGCAGCAGGGCCCTGCAGTTCCTGAGACCCAGAAAGTTGTGTATTCTGAGGGGTGGGAAGACAGGACATTTCACAAATCAAGAGGAGATGGTGAGTCATAACTATCATGGTGATCATTTTGGAATGTATAGAAATATTGAATCATTGTGTTATGTAAAAGGAGCTAACATAGTGTTGTATGTAAATCAATATACTTCAAAAACAAACTCACAGAAAAAGAGATCAGGTTTATGGTTATAGGGGGATGAGGAATTGGATAAAGACACTCAAAAGGTACAAACTTCCTCCTTATAAGACAAATACTAGGGATGTAATGTACAATATGATACATATCATTAACACCTATATGTTTTATATGAAAGTTGTCCAAAGAGTCAATCCTAGAGTTCTCATCACAAGAAAAAAATTTTTTTCTATTTCTTTAACTTTGTATCTATATGAGATGATGGATCATCACTGAATTTATCATGGGCATCATTTCATGATGTATAGAAGTCCAATTATTATGCTGTATACCTTAAACATATAGTTCTATAGCTCAACAAAATTGAAAAAAAGAGGAGATGGTGAAGAAAAGGAGAGGTTCACATCCAGTGTAAACAAGGCATCAGCGAGGACTATCTGGGATGGTTTCATCAGGAAGCACAGAACATCTGGGTTATTTTTGCCAAATCTGTATTTTTTGGGGGTCAGCCCTCCTCACTCAGCATGTGTTTCAACATTAGCACTGATGAATACTAATACACATTTTGCTTTATCAGAGTAGGAAATGGCAATCCAGCCCAGCATTGTTGCCTGGAGATTTCCACGGACGGAGGAGTTTGGCGAGCCACAGTCCAAGGCGTCAGAAAGAGCCGGATACGACCAAGCATGTTTTGCTTTATACATGTCCCTTGAACATAATGGTCCTTTGATAAATATTTCTTGAATGTGTGATGAAGTACACAGAATCCCAAACTCAACCCCAAATGGAGGCATGAACAGGGGGAGCTCAGGCTCTCAGGAGACATTTGGTACCTGAGCTTACTTTCCTTTGGTTTTTTTCCACAAGTTCACTCCACCCTGAAATGTCCTTACTGGCAAACACTGCACTCTGAAATGCAGATGAAGTCAAAGATTCTTCTGGATGGAGGAGGGCTCCCCACCTGGCACCCCCTTCACCACCAAGAGCCTTTGCCAGAGCATCACCAAGAAGGGACACTGAGCCTCAGTCTAGCCAAGTCTGGGCTCATGATGCTTTGGATTATGAAAGCCCAGAGTAGCTTTCAAACTATGTTTTCATAACTATGAGAAAAGTCAAGAAGAGGGACTCATTAGAATGACTCTCCAGTACAGCCCTGCTCTCCCATGGGTATGGCTCAATAGCATACTTTGTTGAATGTCACTTTTCAAAACATACATAACACAGCATCTGTTATTCATTCCGACTGTACTGATTCCACAGGGTTGTTTGCTCAAAGGTCAGATAATGTCATCGCTTGGGAAGCCTTGGGCAGGAGGAACTGCTCTTGGACCAACCTCAGCCAGTGAATTCAGAGCCCTGAGACCTTCTCAGAAATGGGAGGTGACCAGCTGCCCTATAATGTATGAGAATGCATGTATTCTCTCGTTCCATGTAGGACCTGCTGCTGCTAAGTTGCTTCAGTTGTGTCCGACTCTGTGTGACCCCATAGACGGCAGCCTACCAGGCTCCCTCGTCCCTGGGATTCTCCAGGCAAGAACACTGCAGTGGGTTGCCATTTCCTTCTCCAAGGCATGAAAGTGAAAAGTGAAAGTGAAGTCGCTCAGTCGTGTCCGACTAGTAGCGACCCCATGGACTGCAGCCTACCAAGCTCCTCAGTCCATGAGATTTTCTAGGCAAGAGTACTGGAGTGGCTTGCCATTGCCTTCTCCAATGTAGGACCTAGGAGTACTTTTTGATTCTTTACTGACGTTTGTGTCAGTTTTCCTTTTGCTAGGAAAAAAAAATTGAGTCCAAAGGAATGCCTCCTTTTTGGAAAATAATTTTAATGATTCTATTTACATAATTATGGCTAAGCATTAAAAAACTTATACATAAATAAACACAAATCTATGTAAGTTCAAGTCAGATCTTACTGTTTGGGGCGGCGAGTATAAAATTAGCAGGGAGATATTGGTTTGCAGGTCCCATCAGAAGTAATGACAGCATGAATTTCTGATTATTAAAATATGCAATGTTAGGTGGGACTGCAAAATACTTTAGATATAATTACATGATACATTTGGTTATGTAATAATGATGCAGTAATTAATTTTATAACAGATGTCTCAGTGTCAATTCAGTAGGTTTTTATGATTATGTGCAAAGGATTATACTGGAAGAGGAATGTTGAACAGAAAACCGATGCACGAGCTAAACTTTTTCAAGAAGTTTATGCTCTGAGAAGAAACGTTAAAATAAGTGTCTAAATAATACAAGGTGCATTATATTGATATAATAAGCAGTTTGTTAGTGGATTCCAAGGAGGAAGAGATGACATCAGGCTCAAGGGAATGAAGAAAAAATCATAAAGAAGGTTGAGCAGGATATTAAAGGTACAGGTGGGGAAGAATGGACAACAGTTTCTGTGAGGTAAGCCTAGGAGATAAACCTGGAACCACAGCTGGGCCCAGACGTAGTATCTGAAATCACTTTAGCTCTCACCTTTGAAGCGAACATGGTATTTTTCTTAAAATTACTGTATTCGTTTGCTAGGGCTGCTATAACTAAGTACCACAAACTGGGAGTCTTCAACAAGTATTTATTGTTTCACAGCTCAGGAGGCTGCAAGTCCAAGATCAAGGTGTCGGCAAGGTGCCCCTCTAAGGGGCAGGAGGGAGAATCTGGCCCACACCCCTCCCCTAGCGTTGCAGGGTTTACCAGCAATGTTCTGCATTCTTCATAGATACATCACCCTGATTTCTGTCATTGTGTTCAGATGATTTTCTTTCTCTGTGCATGTCTGTGTCCAAATTTCCCTTTTTCATAAAGACATCAGTCAGATTAGAGTTCACTTTAATGATCCTATTTTTAACTTGATTACCTCCATAAAGACCTGATCTCCATATAAAGTCAGATTCTGAGGTACTGAGGGTTACGATTTCAATATATCATTTTATATATATAAAATATATATATGCACCCACACACTGGCATTCACATGATGTTTCCTAAGACAAGTGCCTTTTAAAAATGTTGTTAAGAATCTGGTGTTTATCTTAGAATCAGGTCATGGAATAGAATAGAAACAACGTAAAAGCAATGTTCCAGCTCAGTAACCTCTCATACAATGTTTACTGCTTTCTGTGGCATCTGCCTTCTCTAACAATCTGAAAATGAGCAGGGTGTGTTTGAGCTTAGGGGAAGTATTAATAACTCTTACTTGTATTATGTATTATAGTGTATGAAGCATTTTCTCATGTCATCTCAGGTGATCTTCACAATAACTCTATTAGTTAAACAGGGCAGATATTCTGCTACCAGTGTACAGACAAGTGACTTCAGTCTCAGATTCCATGAAAACACTTGGGGTCATGCTTTAGGTGAAGGAAAAAGATGGCATGAAAATTTAGGTGTTCCAAGTTATAGCCCAGATATTGCTTACTCCATCATGATGTATAAAAGCTTTTTTTTTTTTAATATAGCGATAATTTTACTTGTCTCTATTCTATAGGTAAAGAAACTATGAAAGCTTATGATAAGCCCAGGATTCAAACCTAACATCCTCTTGAGGTCTGCACTTGGCAGAAATTCACCAAAATATTACTGCCTATAGGATAAGCACAGTCAATCAATAACTTTCCTAAGTTTTCATTCAGTTCTAGTCAATATTTAATAAGCCAGAAATTGTTAGGTGTTGGTGATATGGAGAGTGTTAATCGCTCAGTCATGTCCAACCCTTTGCAACCCCTGGACTGTAGTCTGCCAGGCTTCTCTGTCCATGGGATTTCCCAGGCAAGAATCCTGGAGTGGGTTACCATTCTCTTCTCCAGAGGATCTTCCAGACCCAAGGATAAAACCCAGGTCTCCTGCATTGCAAGTGGATTGTTTACTGTCTGAACCACCAGGAAACCCAGATAATATACTACTAAGAAAGACAGATGTACAAAGATCATTAAACAATGTGGTGATTTGACAGAGGCTGCAGGGGAGGGACTGGTGAGGACACAGAGAGGGAACCTTCCATGCCCAGGAGAGGGGAAAGGCGATGTTTCCCTGTATTCTTTGCCGTGATCCCTAGCTCAGGGCTCCGCAAGTTATAAACACTGACTAACCTGGGAGGCAGTACACATACCACAGGTAGTCTGTGATCTTTGGAACTACATTGATTTAGAATCCTGATGCCAACACCTACCAGCTGTGACCTTGGTTGAGTTATTTAATCTGACTATCCTACTTTCTTTCTTGGTTAAGATAGGGGATGATAGCTTGTAGGATTGCAGTGACGAGATGATGAAATGTGAAGCCCACAGTGCTTGATAAACTTTAGCCATTATTATTCATGAAACTGGCTTTTAGTGGGCTTAAGAAATTTTCAGTTGATTCACACTGCTCTCTTTGCATAATTAGATACAATTATGCAATGAGATAATTTGATAACCGTATATACTCATTTCTTCTTTCATCCTCACCTCCGTCCTGCTAGAGATCAGAATTCATAAATCCTATCTTAGAGCTTTTGACTAAAGGTATCATGGAGTAGATGGGATGTGGACATCCCTATAGGGTTAATCTTATATGGAACTCCTGTACCACCCAAGCATGGACTCTCAGTGGTAAAGCCAATCCTGGTCACTGGTAGCTTTCACTTGCTTTACTTTGGTTTGGTTGGGCCCCTGCTTGTCTCTCACATATATAGTATAAGGTTGGGTAGTTATTCATTGATGGTCATTTATTTATGAAATATATCAAGTTAAATTACTGACAAAGCATAATTTGTCTCCTAATTCTCTCACAGAGGGTTTGAAATTAGTAGGAATATAAGCCAACAGTGGGCTTCTATGGTGCCTTAGATGGCAAAGAATCTGTCTGCAATGCAGGAGAGCCGGGGTTCAATCCCTGGGTCAGGAAGAGCCCCTGGAGAAGGAAATGGCAACCCATTCCAGTATTCTTGCCTGGGAAATCCCATGGACAGAAGAGAGTGGTGGGCTGCAGTCTATAGGGTCACAAAGAGTCAGACAAAATTGAGAGACCAATACTTTTGCTTTCAAGCTTAGTGAGGAAATAGCAGCACAAAACAGGACTTTTGAGTATATGATCACACACATAAGCCAATGGAGGAAGTGTGTGGTTTGCCATCTGAATACTGGACTTGCTCTGAAGTTAGGGAGCCTTCAAGGAACTCAAATACTAGTTATCTGAACAGTAAATGTATCTGAGCCAAGACAGTTTTGAAGAAGCACTATGGTTCTAACGGTTACTACAACATGTTATAAAACTCACTCATATTCCGGGAAAGTTGTTCTTGGCATCTGAGCGAAGCTTCTCCACTGGGCTTCCTATATAACACTCAGACACTGTTTCTCCACTGTCCGGCCATCCACTGCTACAGCCTGGTCTCTGGGAGAAAGGAGAGGGACACAGGAATTCTACAGCATGTCTTTGACTGCTGTGCCAGGCAAGCAAGTGGACCAACGGAGCCGGAGTCCTTTAAAGTTAGGCCAGTGCCAGCTGAAAACAAGCAGGCCTATGCTCTCTGACCCACATGTCCTCAAGAGTCAGAGGTCCCTCTCTACCAGAGGTCACATAACCGCACACTGCCATGTCTCATCACCAAAAGAGAAAGGGGAGGAGTCCTTTTCTAAATTCTTCTGTTTCCTCAACAGAACTGATCACCAATATATTCTTCATGGTGGATCTAAACCTAACATGGATCACTGCATTGCAGGCAGATGCTTTAACCTGTGAGCCACCAGGAAGCCCTAACTAACATCTAAAAGAACACAAGTTCATTTAATAGTCCCACAAGTTATATTTTATTACACAATTGTCAGAGGCAAGTTAGCTGCAAACTGCAGTAACTGTTGTAGAGCTATATTCTCAGATTAAACAAATATATTTTTATTTGAAGATTATTCCTTAATGTTACATTTAACAGTACAAAAGGGAAAAATGTATTTACAAAGAACAAATGAGACTCTTCCTCTAGCTATAACTGATAGTAAAAAAATATATAAAAATATACAAATAAATTTTTGTAGTCAAATAAACTACTTCCTTAAACTACCAAAAATACACTTAAAACTATCACTGAATTACTACTCTGTAGCTACTAATCTGAAGTAACAAAAATTCAGTATCAGAGTCCTGAATTTACAATGCTGTATTTTTTCACTGATTTCTTCATCTGCTTCTTTTTCTTCTTTAACACTTGATGATCTTGCTTTGAAATATACCGAAAATATTTACAACCTAAAAAAAAAGGCAAAATAAACAAAAAGTTTTAATATTTATCAAATTCTCCAAGTGCTTTTCTACATTGTAAAAATTCTGCTTCAACTCCGGCACACTGATGATTATATAAACAGATGGATTCGTATTATCTATGCACATATGTCTAAGCTCATTCTCAGCACTGTCACCAGTGAAATGGACTGCTTCTTACCTACAAAAATACTTCTGATCCATCATGATTAAAACTTATACTTTAGCTTATTTTCTCCCTTCCCTCCCAAACCTTAGTTAAGGTGATACGCATATTATACTGTGCTCTGCTTAGTTGTTCAGTCTTGTCCATCTCCTTGTGAGCCCACAGACTGCAGCCCGCCAGGCTCCTCTGTCCATGAGGATTCTCCAGGCAAGAATACTGGAGGGGGTTGCCATGCCCACCTCCAGGGGATCTTCCCAACCCACAGATCGAACCCAGGTCTCCCAACATTGCAGGCAGATTCTTTACCATCTGAGCCACCAGGGAAGCCCAAGAATACCGGAGCGGGTAGACTATCCCTTCTCCAGGGGAACTTCCCAACCCAGGAATTGAACCGGGGTCTCCTACACTGCAGGAGCTACTAGGGAAGCCCATGTATATCACATTCCTAGATTAAATAAGCCTTCTCCAGAGGCAAACTGCAATAGCTTCCTTCTCAATGACAACTTGGTGAAATAGTCACAGAGGTGTCTGTAACAATTAGAAAGTTCTCTGTAGAAAACCCTGATGTAAAGAATTAGGACAGACAAATTCTACCTTAGAAGAGATAAAAAACTGTCTCTCATTCCCACCATCTAGCAGGCAGCCAGAGGTGATCAAGGAGTTCTGCCAAAGGTGCTCATCAGAACTTCTATCTGCTTTTCATACTCTTACAATGCTAAGAGGATCACTAGTTAAGTATGTGAGAGACATGAGTCAAATTCCTGTAAGAAAAATGTAAGCTGGGTATTATAAGGGATTTTCTGTTTAATAAATGAGACCATAAATTACATATAAAAAATTAATATTACAGTCTCAGCTTGCATCTATTCATCTTTCCTAGAAATTGCTAGGATATATATTGTACCTAGAGTAATGAGTTTATTATCACTGAAAATAGTATGTGAGACTTGCTAATATTTTGTTAGCTGGGAAGCAGTGGTGTATGCAAGTGTTAATAATTTGCGCTTCTAAATGTATCTGCCACTTTAGAAAAAACAAAATACAGATTTCTGCTTCTGTCTAGAATATAGAAAGCTGGAAAGAACTTTGCTCCCATCGTAACACAGAGAAAAAGCCAAATAAACTACAGTCTCCTAACTTCAAGCCCACCCGAGCTGCAGTCACATGACAGCCGAGCAGCCTGGACGCCAGGCGGGAAAGGTCACTCCAAGCAGAAGTGGGCCTGGTCGCCTCGAGTGGGGCATGGGAGGAAGGGCAGCCCCTACACCCTGCTCCCAGCACAGAGCAAAGGCAGGTGACGGTGAGAATCCAAATCCAGGGTGTAACGAGGGTAACCAGACCAAGAACAAAACCCAGCGCAGCTCCCGATAGACTGACTTAACCCCCACACTAACATCCTGAAAAAAGAAGCAGTGGGCCCACTCTCAGGCATTTTATGCCTGATATGCCGGATACTTCAGAGCTTATGCATCACTTTAACGTGAGCTTTGTATGATGCTTACAATCCTGTAAGCAAATCAGGCAGCTGTTACACTGCCTATCTCACACAGAAGGCTCCCAAAGGCTACCTGCTTGGCCTAAGTGATGCAGTGAGTAACGGACAGAATTGGCAAGTTAACCCAGGTCTTCAGATCCCGCTCAAACACAGGTACATTTTGATATCTGTACTAGAAATCTTTATACTCCTAAAGTTGGAAATAACAGTCCAAATCACATTTTTGTGTCTTGTCGTCAGTATATTAGGGAGAAATTTTTAAAACTACTCTCGTGTTTATTAACCCCTTTTCTCCCACAAAATCAGCATCTGGTTAATCTTAGCAACCATCTGAAACATTAACTGAGAATACTAATGCTAATTCCAAATTAGCACAAACTATATCTAAACTGACCTGAAGAATCTCTTTAGAGCACTTTAAATTCCTTGGCCACTCAGTGCTTACTTGTGGCCACCGTGAGGTTCCTTTCTTCATCTCTGGACAAGACGGACAAGTCTCATTTCAATACTGGCTACCTTTCCATATTTCAGTGGGAGAAAGCAGGTAAGAGTTTTAACAGCCACCATATTCCCCAAAGAAAAGATCAATTTCCCTTTAAGAAAATTTTTAGGTAAGTTAATAGGAGGTATGTTTTTCTTTTCATAAGGGAAGAAATGACTCACTGTTACAGGAACAGGGAAGTTAATAGAACATAAAAGTGTCATTTAAAAATGAAATCAATAAAGAATATTTTTCTAATTCTTATAGTAGACAATCTCAGTCAACTTTCTCTTATAGCACAGCCAAACGGTTATTGTGAAAACAGTCTGCATCCTTTATCTTAATGGCCCTTAAAAGATACTCAAATCAGAGCATAAAAACCAATGACAACAGTTTGAAATCACTGTTTCTAATCCATGGAAATTCTCTACCAACAGATAGATCACTGCCCCCCAACCCCCAACTCAAGATTCATTTTTCTATTCATCAGTTATTTCTCCAGCATGAATGCCCACACTGTAATTTCAAAATCGCCTAAAAGCTATGGCTAGATAAAAGAAAACAAAACATGTACCTTTTCCTAACAATAACCCAGCTACCAAAGCTTTCTCACAAGCCAAAGTTTTATCATCCTTCCAATTGCTTTTTGCCCAAAAGTAGCTGAAGTGAAAGCTTGGCCACCAGCTTTTCCTGGAGTTCCACTCCTCTTGAACCCAGGCAAGACGACTCCTGGAAAAGAAAAATGTCAAAAGCGAAGGTCAGTGATGGAAACAGACCTATGTGGTCAAAATGTGAACTTCAGTCGGGTCCATGGAAAGAAGACAAGCCAGATGTTCTGAAACTAGCTTCCGGGTACAGCCATGGCACAGAACATACATGAAAGCAAATCCTTCTGAGACTTCTTTGATCTCCACGTCCCATTTTCCATCAGTGAAATGGCCAGTTCAGCACAGCACCGTGGTTACCAGCATAGACTCTGAGGTCAAAGTCTCAGATTCAAATCCTGCATCTTCCATTTATTATCTATGTGATCCTGTGCAAGTTGCTTAACCTCTCTGAGCCTCAGGGTCCTTGGGTACACTAACGGCACTTGTTATTAGGTACACTTGTTATTAGGATTAAACTGGTCCATAGTGTGGCAGGTGTTATAGAAAACTCTTTGCTGCTGTCCAATACAAAGTAAGTTTCAATAAATGTTAGCTATTGTTACTCATTACTTTAAAAGTTCCTTTAAAAGCTTACTTTAAATTTTATAGGCTACGAAGAATTACTATCCAAACTGAGATGCCATTATTATATATTTACATGAACACATGGGTTTGACAGCTAAACCCAGGCAATGCTAAGTGCTCATCAACAATTTAATTGAGCAAAGACTTGTTTAGCACCTATTTGTCCTTGTGGCAAAACTTCTCTGCCTTCAAGAACCTTATGGTTAGTAGGGGTTTAGATTGAGATCTGGAAAGTGGCTTACAGTAAGCACACCAACATATCACACCAAAAACACTTCATGATCAGGACTATTTTATCTCTAAGGTCAAGTCAGTTCTGAAGCCTGAAGCAAGTTCCCACTGATAATTATTTCCTAATAAACTAAAATGGATATAATAACTCAATGAAACTTTCATTTCGTGATATCCTTTATTTTCATGCACAAGGTAAAAATGACAAGGGACACTTCTTTTCTTATATTCGAAATGTGGCATTGATGATTACTAGGATCAGAGGTATAGTTTCAGATACTCAGTTCACAAGGGACTCCATAAATATCTGTTGAATGAATAACCAAGATGATTTTAAAAGGTCCTAAAAAAATCCACTGAAAATGGCTGGGAGAAAGGCTGCTTTCTATGTGATCTTACAAGCAGATGACACAAATTACTAAAAGCTTTACAAAGAATCTCATCAAGAGTGAAAGTGACCCCTTTTAATCTTTATTTTCGATAAGAAAGCACACAGTTATCCCTTAGCAGAGTAGTGGTAGCTGGAAGTATTTATTTTAATAGCACAAAAGTATTCATAGAATTTTTATGTTTTACTTGTGATTTCCTATTTCCTGTCTTCTGATGTATTCAGAAGAAAACAGCTAAAAACACAGTTTAAGAAATCCAAAAACATAAACAAAGAACTTTAAAAATTGAGATACTAGCTAAAATTTTATAAAGTGTTATTTATTCTGATCTAGTAATAAACACTGTGTGTTTCTTACTTACCCCATTAGAGTCTGTTTGAGATATTTTGCCAGGTATTTCCAAGCAGTTATATTTTTAGTGCATCCAGCAAAATCTAAAATTCCAAATAACACCTTCAATCCCAGTTTATGGTGTTCTTCCTTGTCTGTGATATTCAAAACAATTAAGAGTTTACAGAAAGCACTGAAGAGCACAAAGCTAAAAGATTACATTCTATCGATAAAATATCACTGAAGCATAAGCCTTAAAGTTTAACAGTTTAAAACAATTCACATGATCACATTATGATCAACATATGCTCCTGTGATGAATCTGAAAAATTCAATAACTTAGTCCATGCTAATGAAAGCAGGGTGGTGAGTCTGACCTCTGTAAGGGTTTATACTACTCAGAATGTTATTTAAAGTACCTACCCTACTGAGGCATTTCATACATATTCTTTTCTATTAGGAGAGGGACAGAGGCAGCCCCAGTACCTACTGGACTTAAGCAGATTTCCTCCTATGAAGAAATGTTCTTTTCTATACTGAGCTGAATAACAGTAAAGATTAAAATGAGCTGAACTACACAAATAGAAGCCATTTTTCTTTTGCAACCATTGCCTAATACTCTACAGCACAGGTCAAACTCTACAGCAAACTTTTTTCTGTAAAGGGCCAGACACTAAACATTTAAGTTTTGCAAGCCTTACAGGTTGTTATAACTATGCAACTCTACTGTTGCAGGGCAAAAGCAGCCACAGGTGATATGTAAATAAATGGGCGTGGCTGTGCTCCAACAGAACTTGATTTATAAAAACAGGCAAGAGTTGGATTGGGCCCACAGCCACAGTTGGCTGAGCCCTTGTCTACAGTTTGTCTGCACAAAGAGATAGAAAATAAGAACTACTTGCCTGATTTTCGCAGTAACCTATGGAATTCTAACATTAGTTTATGAGATGGTACAATCTGATACAAAATCTGGAAGAAAGAATAATATTGTAATTGTTACCCATTCTAAAGGCATTAGTATACTTTCAGATAAAATTCTTACCATCTAATATGCTCTCAGAAAATGAATCAAGGATTTACAAGATACTTTGTTTTATCCAGTTTTAATTTTGGTATAAAAATGTATTCTATGAAAAGATATTTATAACAAAAAGTCCCTGCTAAAAACAAGATAGCTGGTTGGGTGGGTAGGTAGTGTGGATAAACAAAGACTTTTTCTTTTCTCCATATTTATACTGTTGACCACACTTGAAAAGTTTACTTTCTTTTCAGCACCCAGGACTGAGGAGAAAATAAAGAAAAAGAATATCACACAGATAAGATATTTAATATTTACTGATCACAAAAGGTCACAAAATATATAAAACAAAAAAGCAAAGCTAGTTATTTTGGAAGATTGTGAAAGGAACACACTATAGAGTATTCAAAAGTCAAGCAACTTCCCTGGTGGTCCAGTGGTTAAGAAATCTGCCAGTGTAGGGAACACAGGTTCGATCCCTGGTCTGAAAAGATTTCACAGGCTGTGGAGCAGCTAAGCCCATGCACCATAACTACTAAGCCTGCACTCAAAGAGTCCAGGTGCCAACATTACTGAAGCCAATGTCCCTACTCCACAAGAGAGTAGCCCCTACTCGCTGCAGCTAGATAAAGTCCACACACAGCAACAAAGACCCAGCACAGCCAAAAAATAAATAAATTAATTTAAAAAATAGCAACGCAGAGCTTTCCAACCAGGATGACAGAGGGTTTCTGTAATACTGATCCTCTCCCCCTCAGTCTCACTTGGGCAGAGGATGGGGGAATAGTAGCTGATGAGAGGAAGATCTGCCTGAAGCCCACAGCCTCCTGTCTTTATCTCAGTGTATCATCCATACACTGTCATTTTCTCTGGATGCTAAAACATGAAAGTTGGAAAGTGGTGACCTAAGAAATGCCTTAAAAGTATTTAATTCCCAACCCTGTTCAAACACTGACCTAAGAATACCCTACCTTAAGCACACTTATCAGTTTCTCTCTTGGCGCCTTCTCTCTCTTTAGAAAGTTGTATAAGTAGACATGAGCATTTGGATTTGATGGGAATTTTTCATCATAGGCATAATTGTTAAGCACCTCTCGGGCGCCATCTTGATCCCCGTAGAATTCCAGCATCTATATAAAATAAGTGATGATGTCTTAGGTAAATTCTGTAAGATACCTATATGAAACATGTGCAACTTTACTGATGAGCACAAAATATCATACAACTGAAAAACAGAATTCATTGTATAGGGAACAATAGTGATGCTAGGTTTTGCTTCCATCAGTGTATGTTACAACCTCCGTGGAACAGAGATCACATCAAAGGCCTACACAGTTTCCCAGTTTTCCTTGTCATATCTTGTTACTGAAAAATATAGCAACTTCAACTTAAGAACTGTTCCTGTGAGAAATACAGGCTTCAAAGTAGGGCAAACTAAGGACCAAAAATAAGACCACATGACGCCACTAACCTCAGTGCCCTACATCCTCCAGCCACAAAAGGAAAGCATAGGAATTATACCGCCTTTCCTTTCATTCTCTCCAATCCTGACACAGGAGTTTCCAGATTCACTGGCATACAGTTTCAAAGATTATCTTCTGACAATGTAATTCTCACTTTAGCACTAATGAAATTTTAAAAAAGCAAAGTATTTTGATGATGTATTCCTAGTCCTCTGTCCTTTCGCAATAACTCTGAGATAACAGGATGTCCTTAAGAACGTCTATGAGCCATTCTTCTTCATTTCACATATTGTGACCTAGTTTCAGATTTTTGTCCTCTTCCCTTCTTGATCCTACCATATCATAAAAAGATCTTTCTGCTTTTCTTTTAAGCTCAATCAGAACAATACAGAATTGACATTTACATCTACTGTGCTATTTATTTATAAATAAATAAACCATCACCCCTGCACCATCTATGAGCCCTGCATCCTTGGATTTTGCATCTTAGGGTTCAACCAACCAGACTAAAAATATTCGGAAAAAGAAAATTTCCAGAAAGTTCCAGAATGCAAAACTTGAATGTGCTGTACAGAGGCAACTACTTACACAGCATTCACGTTGTGTTAAGTATGAAGAGTAACCTAGAGATGATTTAAAGTGTACAAGAGGATGTGTGTAGGTTACATACAAATACTACACCATTTTATATAAGGGATTTCAGCGTCCATGGATACTGAGGGGTGACTGCATTTGGCCATAACAGGTTATCCAGTGGTGAAAATAAACACCAGTAACAGTTATTGTATAGTAGGAAAATAAGCAAAAATTATTCAGACCAAAAAAGGGCATCCTACTGTTTAAAAATAATTTTCTCCATTATTTGCCTTCTGACGGATAAAGATTAAGCTTAAAATGAAACCAATAAAAACTTCTGAAAAGTCTACTTACCTCTATATAACTCTTCACAAAAGGGTCCCAAACACCAGGAGTTTGAATCAATGTGCAAAGGTTTATAGATGTCTTCCAGCTGCGGTTAAGCATATTCTGGGATGCTGTGTTGTAAGCATAATCATCTTTATCTGCCCAAAGACGAAAGATTTTTAAAGTAGTCAGTACTGGAGACTCACACAGAATCAGTAATTGATAAACTACACATAAGAAAAGCTCAGACTGTAATGGCTTCATTGGTGAATTCTAACAAAGAAGAGTACTAATTCAAAGAAGAGTAGTAATTCTTTACAAACTACCCCTCCGAAAACGACAGAGAGAACACTTCCCAACTTACCTATGAGATCAGTATTCCTCTAAGACCAAAATCAAACAATAACAACACAAGAAAATTAGAGACCAACATCTCTTATATAGATGCACAAATTCTAGCAAACTGAACCTAGCAACATATAAAGTGGGATTTATTCCAGGAATGTAAGGTTGTTTAGCATTTTAAATAAATTAATACAATATTCCAAATCAACAGAATAATGACAAAAACCTCATAATCATCCCTACTGTTACGAAAAAAGCATTTGATAAAATTCAATAACTTTTCATGATAAAAGCACTCAATATCTAGGAATGGAAGGAATTTCTTCAATCTGATAAACAGCATCTTGTGAAAAACTCACAAGAAATATCAGAATTCATGGTGAAAGACTGCATGCAAGGGAGAATTCCTCTCCTGCCACTTCTGTTCATGGAGGTTCTGGCCAGGCAATTGAGCAAGAAAATGATATAAACAATGTTCAGATTAGAAAAGGAAGAATTAAAACTATCTCTACTTGAAGATGACATGATCTTCTACATAGAAAATTCTAAGAATCCACTAAAAATTTATTAGAATTAATGAATTCATAGTTGTATAATATAAAATCAATATACAAAAATCAAGAAATCATCCAAAAATGAAATCAGAAAAATAATGCCATTTACAACAGCACAATAGCATGAAAAACAAGAAACAACTTAGCTATAAGTTTTACAAAAGAGATACAAAATCACATCTGAAAAGTATTGTTCATGGATATTAAAAATGACTTAAGTAAATGGAAACACATCCCATGTTCAAAGGTTAGAAGACTTATTAAATTAACTTATAGTTTTAATGTAAGTTCTATAAAAATCCCAGCTGTTTTTTTTTTTTTTTGCTTAAATTGGCATGCTATTCCTATAATTCATATGGAAATGCAAAAGACCAAGAAAAGCCAAAAGAACATTTTTAAAAATTTTGGAGGATTCACAGTGTGACCTCAAAAGTCAATACAAAACTCCGGTAACTAAGACTGTGTGCTATAGGTGTATCTATATATATATATGAACTTCCAGGGTGGCTCAGCAGTAAAGAATCCATCTGCCAATGCAAGAGACATGGATTTGCTTTTGCTAGGAAGACTGCCCTAGAGAAGGAAATGGCAACTCATTCCAGTTTTCTGGCCTAGGAAATACCATGGACAGAGAAGCCTGGTGGGCTATAGACCATGGGGTCGCAAAGAGTTGGCTATGACTTCACAACTAAATGACAACAATGGATGTATACAGATCAATGGAAGAGAATTTACAGTCATAAATAAAACTTCGTATATGAGTAAGTGATTTTTGATACAAGTACCAAAGACAATTCAGTGGGAAAATAATAATCTTTTCAATAAATGTGCTGCAACAACTGAATATCCACATGTATAACGATAAAGCTGAACCTCTATCTACCTCACACGACATACAAAAATTAACTCAAAATGAATCAAAAAACCAAAATGCAGGAGTAAAACCACACACCTCTTAGAAGAAAACATTAGTCTAAATCTTTGTGACCCAGGAGTAGGCAATGGTTTCTTGGATGTGATACCAAAAGCATAAGCAACAAAAGAAAAAGAAGATAAACTAAACTTCATCAAAATTATAACATTTCGTGACTCAAAAACACCATTAAGAAAGTGAAAAAGGTAACCCCACAGAGTAAAACATTTCCAAATCCTGCACCTATCTGATAAAGGACTTGGATCTAGAATATATAAAGATTTAAAACTCAATTATTAAAAAAAAGTACTTCAATTAAAAACCTCCTAGGAGAAAAGAATCTGAATGCAAATTTCTCCAAACAAGACATATGAATGGTCCAAAAGCACATGAAAAGATGCTCAACATTATTAGCCTCTAAGGAAACGCAAATCAAAACTACAATACACTACCTCACACCCACTGGGACAGTCCTATCAAAGACAGATAATGGCAAGTGTTGGGAAGGACGCGAAGAAATCAGTATCCTTCACATACACTGCTGGTGGGAATGGAAAATGGCACAGCTACTGTGGAAAACAGTATGGAGGTCCCTCAAAAGTTCACAGTAATATTATCCAAAATTGCCAAAAAGTGGAAACAACCCAAATGTCCACCAACTGATAATGGATACTTAAGTGTGGTATATTCATACAATGGAATATAAATAAATAAAAGGAATTAAGTGCCATTACATGCTACAACGTGGGTGAACCTTTAAAAACATTAGGCTAAGTGAAAGAAGTCAGTAACAAAAGACCACATATTTCAGGACTACATTTGTATGAACTATGCAGAACAGATCTCCAGAAACAGAAAGTAGATTGCTAGGTTGCCTAGCAATGCAGGAACTGGGGAAGAGTCAAGAAGGACTGCTAATGGGTACAGGCTTTCTTTTTGGGGTGACAAAACTGTTCTAAAATTGATGATGGTAATGGATGAACAACTGTGAATATATTACAAAACACTGAATTTATTATACTCTAAGTGAGATCAAATTGCCAACGTATGCTGGAACATAGAAAAAGCAAAGGAATTCCAAAAACATCTACTTCTGCTTCACTGACTATGCTAAAGCCTTTGACTGTGTGGATCACAACAAACTGTGGAGTATTCTTAATGAGATGAGAATACCAGACTATCTGACCTGACCCCTGAGAAATCTGCATGCAGGACAAGAAGCAACAGTTAGAACTGCACAAAACAATGAAAGTGAAAAGTGAAAGTGAAGTTGCTCAGTCGTGTCCGACTCTTTGCAACCCTGTGGACTGTAGCCTACCAGGCTCCTCCGTCCATGGGATTCTCCAGGCAAGAATACTGGAGTGGGTTGCCATTTCCTTCTCTAGGGGATCTTCCCGATCCAGGGATCAAACCCAGGTCTCCCACACTGCAGGCAGACGCTTGAACCTCTCAGCCTGGTTCAAAACTGGGAAAGGAGTGTATCCAGGTTGTATATTGTCACCCTGCTTATTTAACTTATAAGCAGAGCACATCATGCGAAATGCTGGGTTGAATTAATCACAAGCCAGAATCAAGATTGTTGGGAGAAATATTAACAACCTCAGATATATGCAGATGACACCACTTTAATGGCAGAAAGTGAAGGAACTAAAGAGTCTCTTGATGAAGGTGAAAGAGGAGAATGAAAAAGCTGGCTTAAAACTCAACATTTAAAAAACAAAGATTATGGCATCCAGCCCCATCACTTCATGGCAAGCAGATGCAGAAATTGTAGAAACAGTGTCAAATTTCATTTTCTTGGGCTCCAAAATCAATGTGGATGGTGACTGCATACCATGAAATTAGAAGACACTTGCTCCTTGAAAGAATAGCTATGACAAACCTAAAGCAGAGACATCACTTGGCCAACAAAGGCCCACATGGTCATGGTCAAAGCCATGGTTTTTCCAGAAGTCATGTATGGATGTGAGAGTTGCACCATAAAGAAGGCTGAGAGCCAAAGAACTGATGCTTTCGAACTGTGGTGCTGGAGAAGACTCTTGAGAGCCCCTTGGACAGCAAGGATATCAAACCAGGCAGTCCTAAAGGAAATCAACCTTGAATGTTCATTGGAAGGACTGGTGCTTTAGTTGAAGCTCCAATCCTTTGGCCATCTGATGTAAAGAGCTGACTCACAGGAAAAGACCCTGATGCTGGAAAAAACCGAGGGCAAGAGGAGAAGGGGATGACAGAGGATGAGATGACTGTATGGCATCACTGACTCAATGGACATGAGTTTGAGCAAACTCAAGGAGATAGTGAAGGACAGGGAAGTCTGGCTTTCTGTAGTCCATGGTGCAAAGAGTTGGACAGGACTTAGTGACTGAACAACAATGACAACAAGTGGGTGAACCATATCAAGAATCATATCTCAATTCTCAATAAAGCTGTTATTTAAAAAGAAGAGAGATTACCACACCACACAATAAATTGGGTGACATGAAAACTCCTGATAATAATAAATGATAAAGAGACAACAGACAAAAGAAAACTCAAAACAGACTACTAATGGGATATAAATTAGTAACCACTTTGGAGAGACTTTAGCCTATTATGTAGTACAGTTGAAGATACACATCCTTAGTGACAATTCTACTCTGAGAAACACATGCATATGTGTACCACTATCTATGCCCAAGAATTTCAAAGCAGTGTTTAGCAATCAATATAGAGAAGGAATAAATTACAAGAATATCATATAATATATTGTTTCACAACAACAAAAATGAACAAACTAGAGCTAATTCAACCATAAAATCATACGTTAAATGTTAAACAAAATATGCAATGTCCTCCAAATATGTAAAGTGTGGATCCAAATATGACACTAAAATTAAGGCAAAACTAAACTACATTGTTTACAGATGCATGTGCTGTGCTGTGCTGTGCTCAGCCGCTTCAGTCCTGTCAGATTCTCTGTGACCCTATGGATTGTAGCCACTTGGGAAGCCCTTAGAGATGCATACTTGAGTGTGGTAAAGGTATCTTTAAAAACAAAGGAGCTATTATCATTAAGGGGCTTCCTAGGTGGCACAGAGGTAAAGAATTCACAGGCAATGCAGGAGATGCAAGAGATGTCGGTTTGATCCCCGGGTCAGGAAGAAGGAAATGGCAACCCACTCCAGTATCCTTGCCTGGAGAATTCCATGGACAGAGGAGCCTGGTGGGCTGCAGTCCACGGGGTCACAAAGAGTTGGACATGACTGAGCTCTGAACATTAATTATCATTAAAGTCAGGACAGCGGTTCCTCGAGACAGAATGGGAGATGTGATCATGAAAGCACACAGGGAGAACTTTCAGGGGGACAGCAAAGCTGCGCTCCTTACTCTGGTGTAGTTACACAGATGTTTGTTTTGTAATATTCATTCTATCATACATTTGTTTGACATACTTCTTCAGGATATATTTCACAATCTTAAAGGTTTAAAAAGAAAATCTGTCCTTTGAAACAAACAGAAGCACAAAACACTTTTGGGTTCCAATGCTTCTTTTGGTCAAAATAGTAGCCTCCCTTTACCCAATATATAGATTAGTGTACTCTTCCCAGTGGATATATTGCATAAATATCAGTATGAACTTGGAAATGAAATGGTAACTGGAAAACAAGTGTAAAAGGATATCAGAAAAAAAAAAGTAAGAAAGAAAGGCAGATCCCTGAGTAAATATAAGTTGGGTGTGAATTTACCATTGAAGGGGGTTCCCAGCTACCAAGTACATCAAAGCCAACCAGCACAGGCCACAGCAGAAAGGAAAAACCCCAAGGCAACTCTGAGCACACGTTCATGTGTTACATTTCGTAAGTCTGGTTATATAAAACTAGTCCTAGTTTTTCTGTTTCCCATTAAATAGCCATGTGAGGTTAAAGACCATCTAAAGAGCTCCACATTTTATCCCATCTTTAGCTCTTGTTGCTCCAGAAGAGTGTCAGCTGCAGAAGGTACTGAAGTATCTAACCATGAAAGTGACGGTATAAATCCATGTTCCAACTGATTTAATCATCATGTATTTGCTTGAGTTCTACCTAAGTGTGTGAGAAGAAAAGGAAATAATGATTTTAAAACTTACCTAAATCAGTATCAGTGAGCCTTCTTAAAAGGAACATTACAGTGGGCATTTCAGCAAGGTTTGTTGTTGTGCTGTGTTACTCGCTCAGTACTGCCCAACTCTTTGTGACCCCATGGACTGTAGCCTGCCAGGCTTCTCTGTCCATGGGAGTCTCAGACAAGAATACTGGAGAGGGTTGCCTTTTCCTTCTCCAGGTGATCTTACCAACCCAGGGACTGAATCCGGGTCTCCCGCATTGCAGGCAGATTCTTTACTGTCTGAGCCACCAGAGAAGTCCTTCAGCAAGGTTAACGAAAGAAATACAGATATGTGACCTCAAAAGATTGATGAGTCTGGACAAGGAGACACAACACAAAACACACATGATAGAATGATTAAAGAAGCAAAAGGTGAAGTGTCAATTGATACAGGCTGAATATGCAGCTGGTATGTTGGGTTTAGAGTAAAAAGAGGAGAGGTCTAATGAGTCCTGAAGACAGACGGCATACTGGAGCAGGAGGGTGCACAAGAGGCCTCGCAAGGTTATCATGAAGAAGACAGTATTTCAGAAGTGTCTTGGGGATGGTTAAAGACAGGAAACAGGAAGGGAATTTGCGATCGGTGAACCCACCCACCCAGAGACCAGGGAAATACTACTATCAATTAAGGACATTGAGGAAACATAAATGAAGTGATAAATGTCAGAACTGGGATTTGGATGAAGGAGGTGAAAACAAAAAAGATTAATCCTAGAGAAGTTATGGAGAAAAACTATATGAGGGTAAAAGGTGCAGAGAATCATACAGTTTCAAAAAACACAAAATTTAGGGACAGGAGAGGACAACATCACCACTGCAAGTAAGAGAAAGAGAAGGCAGTTGGAGGAGGACACATAGTCAGTTTGGGGGTAATCAGTGAGTCAAGAAAATTGTCTGTGATGACTTTTGTACAGAAATGAAACAATTTTATCTTGCCCTATTCTTTGAACATATTTTCCTAAGAAACAACATTACAAAACAAACTAAACTCCACTGTAAACACACAGGAAGAAATGCTTCTTCTATGCGATAATGCCCATGGATGAAAATTTGTAACCTTTCTTGGAAATTACATTTCTAAGAAATGAATGAATCTAGGACTATTCCTGGTGGCACAGGGGATAAGAATTCACCTTCCAATGAAGGGGACACGGGTTCTTAGTCCCCTCAGACCCTGGTCCAAGAAGATTCCACCTGCTGTAGTGCTTAGCCCATGTGCCACAACTACGGAGCCTGTGCTCTAGAGTCCACGAGCCACAACTACCAACCAGAGCACCACAAGTACTGGAGCCTATGCTCCCTAGATTCCAGGCTCTGCAACGAGAAGCCACTGCAATGAGAAGCCCATGCGCCACAATGAAGAGTAGCCCCTGCTTGCTAAACTACAGAAAGCCTGCTCACAGCAATGAAGACCCAGTGCAACCATAAATAAAAACAAATTTTAAAAAAGCAACAAATCTAAAATGGTCATGAACTTAACCTATGAATTACCTAATTTATGTCTGAAAAGTCTTTTGTCTAAATATCAGAAATTTTATATAGGATGAAGCAGAATTTTACAAGCATAGCAATCTCTGTTCTCTGTACTATCTGGATAAAGCCAGGCTTGGAAGAAGGGGAATTAGATTACACCTCAAGATTCCTTCTGTCCCTCTGACAGTCTTACCACTCATCATGCATATTTACTCACCGAGTTGAGACAATTCCACCTTCTTTTTATACCAAAAATAATACTGCAAAAGCCCTTTATAGGCCTGAACAAGGTTGATTAACACTTCTTGGGAAGAAGACTTTTCACCATATCGCCATGTCTCTGCCTGGGTGAGAATTCTGTTCGCATCTTCAAGCAATCCATGATGCAGAAGGTATAATGCATGTTGTAAGGAAATCTGCAACATTAAGAAAAGGCCACTGTTATGCAGGTCATTAGATAACCATTAGTTTAAAAAATAAGTAAATACATGATACACGCTGGGCTAAGACCTTGGGAGAACACAAATAACGGAACATTGTCCCCGTGATCAAAACTTTCAATCCAGCAGAAAGATGCATGAAAAAATTGTTGTTGTTTAGTCACTAAGTCGTGTTCAACTCTTTGCGACCCAATGGACTGTGGCCTGCCAATCTCCTCTGCCCATGGGATTCTCCAGGCAAGAATACTGGAGTGCGTTGCCATTTCCTTCTCCAGGGGATCTTCCCAACCCAGGAATCAAACCTGCATCTCCTGCTTGGCAGGATTCTTTACCACTGAGCCACCAGAGAAGCCCATACATCAACTATATGTCAACTTTTCAATTAAAAATTAAAAAAGAATAATTACATAAAGAAAGAGCAATACAAATAGGGAACGCATTAAGGAGGAGAATAATGGGAAATACACTTAATTATATGAACAGTATCAGAGTTCAAACCTTCCTCTTCAACTATTGTAATAATCTCTCAACTCATGTCTCCTGTCTTGTCCCCCCTACAATCCATCTTCCATGTGTTCACCAAAGAAATCTCATTGGTCATTTGTGTAAAATTCTTCAACAGTTCCCACTGCCTACAGAATAAAAATCTTAGCTCTATAGAGACGGCATACAGAGCTCAGCTTACTTCCCCTGCTTTCTACCTATGTGATTTTTAGAATAACTAAAGACACATTAGACACAGAGGTATCAGACTCTTTATTATCCCCTACCATGCTAGACTACAATTTCCTTCAGTATGCACACTGAATACCCACTAGCTTCTTTAGACTCATCCCCAGCATCACATCTTTGCCCAACTCCCTAACTCATTTAATCCTAACCCTTTCCAATTCCAGAGAGCCAACCATTTTTGACTTTGTCTTCTCACTGTAATTGCATTTCTACCATGGCAACCATAACCATTTATTTTATTTACATACCTGTCTCCCTTTACTGCAAGAACCATGTCCAGCAGACTGTCTGGGAAACAGCAACAGGTGTTTTTTTAAAAGTGCTACTAAAAAATGTTTTTTGTCTATCCTAATTACCACCCTCAGACTCTGGAGTATGAAATAAAGTTCCTCCCAGATTTCTTTACTTTACTTGAGTAGATTCTATGAGCTTACAAGGAGCTAACCAATAATTTAGTTAAAACTCTACCTTCCCTCCCTAAACGGCTATCTAGTTTCTCCCTGAAAGAAGAGAAGCACACACCACCAGGGCAGGCTATCCCCTTTCTCCAACTGTTCACTGAGAAAGTTCTTCCTTAAGTGGAACCATATGCTGCCTCCATTTAGTTTCTACTTATAATGCACATGGTCTACCAGAAAATAAGATCCTAAGGGAGAACCTCGCACATAAGAGAAACAAAATTTTTTTCCTAAATTAATAAAACCTGTACAGAACCCTAAACTAGGGTAAATCTTTTCCAAAATTAGAAAGCAGTGGGAATATAAAATGCTACAGCCACTACGGAAAACAGTTTGTGATTCCTAAAACGGTTAAACATAGAATTATGTCTATACATACATGTTTTTATAATACACATATATAAGCGCCAACTCACTGGAAAAGACCTTGATGCTGGGAATGACGAAAGGCAAAAGGAGAAGGGGACAAAAGGGGATAAGATGGTTAGATGGCATCACTGATTCAATAATGGACGTGAATTTGAGCAAACTCCGGGAGATAGTGCAGGACAGAGGAGCCTGGCGTGCTACAATCTATGGAGTCACAAAGAGTTGGACAGAACTTAGTGCCTGAACAACAACAACAAATATGTGTATATGTGTGTACATGACATAAAACATGACCAAGCAACTCTACTCAAAAGTATACATCCAAAGAAACTGAAAGTGGAGACTCAAACAGATATCTGTATGACAACATTCACTGAAGCGTTATTCTCAATAGCCAAAAGATGGAAACAACCAAACAAGAGATGAAAGGATAAGAAAATGTGATAGATACATGCAACAGAACATTGTAGTTATACTGAGCCAGATGAGGTCTGATACACGCCACAACACAGACAAATCTTGAAAACATGATGCTAGGTGAAATGACCAGTACATAAAAGGACGCATATTATATGCTTCCACTTATACGAAATACCTAGAATAGCCAAATTTATAGAGACAGAAAGTAGATTAGAGGTTATGAGGGGATGGCAGGAGGAGAGAATGAGGCGTTACTGCTTAATGGGTACAGAGTTTCTGTTTGGGGTGACAGAAATTTTGGCAATACTGGTGATGGCTGCACAACAATGGAAATGTAATTAATGCCACTGAATTATACACTTAAAGATGGTTAGAATATCACACTTTACGTTACATACATTTTGCAATAATTTAAAAATATCTGAAAACTAGGGCAAGTAAAAACAAAACAAGAATAGGAGGGTAAATATTTCATGCTTCACAGGCCTACTGGTCTCAGTCTCAACTGCTTGACTGCCATTGTCTGGCTAAAAGCAGCTACTGGCAATACGGAAATGAATGGGTGTGGCAATGTGCCAACAAAACTTTCTTTAGAGGTACCGGAAAAAAATTGAAAAGCAAAGCGTGTAAACAATTGATTGAGAAAGTGCTTTTAGTCAAATATATACCACAGAGAGGGAGATTATCATAGCATTTTAGAGGATGTCAATTCTTTTGGATAAAACTTTTATTAAAGGACACTTTAATTTGGATAAAACTCCGCCTAAACATGAGAAACAATGAAACATTTTCACATATGAATCAGAAGAGTTAATACTGTGAAAATGTCTGTACTACTGTGAAAATGTCCACACTAACCGTACTACCCAAAGCCATCTATAGAGTCAATGCAATACCTATCAAAATACCAGTGCTATTTTTCACATAAATAGAAACCACAATCTTCAAATTTGGATGCAAAAATTTTATTACTCACAAAAAAACCGTGAATAGCCAAAACAATCTTGAGACAGAACAATGCTGCAGGTATCACACTTTCTTATTTCAATCTATATTACCAAACTATAGCATTCAAAACAGACACATCAGACAAGTGGAACAGAATTGGGAGTCCAGAAATAAGCCCATCCATATGTTGTCAACTAACATTTGACAAAGTAGCCAAGAATACTCAAAGGGCAAAGGTTAGTCTCTTCAATGAATGATGTTGGGGAAACTGTAGACGTTTATTGCAGAAGAATGAAATTGGACCCTTAATTTAGACCACTCACAAAAATTAACTCAAAATGGATTCAGGACTTAAAGGTAAGATCTGAAACTAAAGCTCTCAGAAGAAAACAAAGGAAAAAAATTCCTTGATATTGGTCTTGGTAATGAATTCTTGGGGTATGACACCAAAAGCAGAAGCAATGAAAGTGAAAACAAACAAGTGGGACTGCATCAAACGAAAAGCTTCTGCACAACAAAGGAACCATCAACAAAATGAAAAGGCAGTCTACTGAATGGGAGAAAATATTTTCAAATCCTGTATCTTATAAGAAATACCTAAAATCTATAAAGAACTCATACAGCTCAATAGCAAGAACAACAAAAACATATTACAATTAAAAATGGGCAGAAGAGGGACTTCTCTGGTGGTCCAGTAGCTAAGATTCCGTGCTCCCAGTGCAGAGGGCCGGGGCTTGATTCTCAATGCGAGGGTCAGGGAACTAGATCTCGCATGTTGCAACTAAGACCCAGTGCAGCCAAATAAATAAATATTAAAGAAAAAAGGTTGGGGGAGGAGGTTCAAGAAAGAAGGAATATATGTATACCTATGGCTGATTCATGTTGATGTATGGCAGAAACCAACACGATATTGTAAAGCAATTATCCTCCAACTGAAAATAAATAACTTAAATTTGGGCCACAATAGTGAAAGTTCTGCACACTAACCACTGGATAGCCAAGGAATTCCCTGACTTCAAAGGAGCTAGAATGGCTAGCATCAAAAGACAAGAGAGGACTTCCCTGGTGATAGAGTGGATGGGAATCCTCCCTACCAATGCAGGGCACACAGGTTTGATTCCTGTGTGGAATCCCATGTTTCACACGTGGAATCCCAGAAAGATTCCACATGCCATGAAGCAACTAAAGACTGCGTGCTGCAACTACTGAAGCCCGTGCACCTAGAGCAGGTGCTCCGCAACAAGAGAAGCCACTGCAATGAGAAGCCCGTACCCTGCAAGGAGGAACAGCTGCCATTCACAGCAACGAGAAAGGGCCCCCATAGCAACAAAGACCCAGCACAACCAAAAGGAAAACAAAACAAAAGACGAGGAATAACAAGTGCTGGTAAGGATGTGGAGAATAGGGAACTGTTGTATACTGCTGGTATACATTCCCTTTGGAACGTAAAGTGGTCTAGCCACTATGGAGAATGGTGGTATGGTGGTTCCTCTAATAAATTAAAAGCAGATCTAATATATGATCCAGCAGTCCATATTGGCAATATATATCCAAAGTTGAAATCACTATCTGGACAAGATGTCTGCACTTCCATGTTCACTGAAACACTATTCACAACAGCCAAGACATAAGAAGCAATCTAAGTGAGCAATGATGGATGAATGGACAAGGAAAATATTGTATATACACATATATACAATGGCGTATAATTCAGTCATGCAAAAGAATGAAATCTTGCGTGTGTGGCAACATGGATGAGCTTTGAGGGCATTATGCTTAGGGAAATAAGTCATACAAAAAAAGTAATATTCTCTCATCTCACTTTCAGGTGGAATCTAAAAACAACCAACCCATAGAAACAGAGTAAAATGCTGGTTGCCACAGGCTGAGGGCTGGAGTAGTCAAGGGACACAAGCTTTCAATTATAAAATGAGTAAGTGTGAGGGTCTAATGTACAGCATGATGACTATGGCACTGTTAACTTGAAAGCTGCCACAGGGTGGAACTTCAACATTCTCAACATAGCAACAACAAAATGATATTATGTGAGGGGATGGCAATGTTAACTAACCACACTGTGGTAAACATTTGGCAGTATATGCATGCTGTCAAATTATCACATTGTATACCCTAAATGAAATTAAATCATATGTCGATTATATCCCAACAAAGCTGGAAAACTTTTCTCAAGTATTCAAATTCCCAATTTGTTTAGCTCTTTCCCTTTTCCAAAAGCACCAATTCTTAGAGAGCTCAACCGACTTAAGCAAACATATTAGAATTTGGTCCATCATCATAGTGAAGCACATGTGCCATTTCTGAAGGACTGGTTCTGGCAGCCAGAGATACACAAAGAGAAGATATTTTCACTCACACAGCATGGTAGGCGACAAGAAATGGAGAAGTAAATGGCTCTCATAATGCAATCTTTCTTTCAGCTTCTCTTATTGACCCAGGTGTGTTACTCCCTTTCTCATCTTTTTTACATTCTTACCTACCTTATCACTGAGACAAGCAATTTTAAAAAATGAACGCTGCAGATGTAAATTCACAAAGCCTACATTCTCACCTTCAAGTAATTCGTGATGCCAATATTTTTCATCCGGTCGGCAAAGGTATTGAAAGTCTCCATGTTGCTTTTGGGATGATAATAAATAATTTCACTTCCAAGCCTCCAAATAATCTGTCAAAACAGAAGTTACTAACAAAACTGTAAAACCCATGCCTTAACCAACGTCTCAGAAAGCTATTTTCTTCTGATTACAACATTAAAAAACAACCTATAATTCCTTTTTCTAGATACCACTACTGTCAACATTTTACTGTACTTCAGCCAATGAAAGTATTATTACGTTTTATGTGATTAAAAGCTTTTCCTGTTGATTAAAATACCAGGTGTCATTAACAGTGTCATTTTGAGCCAGAAGTCTAAAGAAGGTGAACAGTTAAGATACGTACTGAAGATAACATTTTTAATTAGGAGAAAAACATTACAGTTAGAAAACTCGGGTTCCATTAATATTGGCTTCTTCAGTGCTCTCATTATGTACCAAGTGAGAGCTATGGACTCAATGTTTCCTCACATTTCATCAGGTTCTACAACTATTGACTATGGTTAGTCTGTCTTTAGAGCTTCAACTTAAGAATCTGTATCAGCTTTATTTATTATAAATTTTAATAAAAATATTTTCTCCCCAGAGCACCAAAACTTTGATGATAGTACTTGCAGCTCTTCTTTTGCATGAGGGGAATCTCTACTTCTCTTATTCCATTTAAAGTACTTCAATGATACTGATCTTCAAAATAAACTGGTTGTTTGGTATAATATTGGTTTAGTATAATCATAATACTCAGAAAGAGATAGAGTTCTTTTATAGATAATCAAATTGCAGTCTTTTGAAGCTTAAAGAAAATGTGGAGATTATCCTACCATAGTTGTTCTTAAATACACATGTATGTAACAATTACCTGGGATACCAGTTAAAAATAAATATTCCAGGGATTCAGACTTGGACTCAGTAAAACTGGGGTGGAGGGCAGGAATCTATACTTTCAACAAAGGCTCTATGTGACTCAAACAGAGCCCAAACAAGCATCTGGTAACCACTGATTTTATTCTTTCAACTTATAAACAAACTCTGGACAAAAAGGAACTGTAATTTGTCTGATGTTTTATAGATCTAGATTAACTTTAGTCCATAAACTAAACTTTCAATCAATGGTTAATTTTTTTTTCATATTTTTGGTTCTATTAGACATCTAACTGATGTAACCTAATAGTAAAAGCTACTTGAGATATCCACGTGAAGTTATCTGTGGATATACTGTCTTTTACAAAACAAATTTAACAGTACATGCCAAGCACTGTTCTAGATCCCTGCCCTGGTGGAATTTACATTCTGTTGTAGAGAGACTGACAATAACCAAGAAATACAGTAATTAAACTGCCAAGTATTATGGGAAAAACAATGAAGCAGAGTCAGAAGACCAGGGGTGCCAGTTGGAAAGTGAAGGGGACTGGTGTGCAGTTGCAACTTTAAATGGTGAAGGGAGGCCCCACTGCAAGTATGATGTGAAGGAGGGTGACCACAGTGATAGCCAAAGGAAGAGCAAAGACAATCAGGAAGAAGTATGGTTGTTCAAGGGATGAGCAAGAAGGCCAGTGAGGCTGGAGAAGAAAAGCAAGTTAGATGGTAACGGGAGATGAGGTCAAAGGGGAAAGGGAATGAGCAAAGCACGGAGAACTTGCAGGTGATCAAAAGGGCACTGGCTCTTACTCTGAGTGAAACAGGAAAGCCACTGCAGGGTTTTCAGCTGAGCAGTGACATGATTTGACTCATGGTTTAAAAGGACTATGCTGTATCATTAATCATTTGAAAAATGCCCATCAAAGCTACAGTGAGACACCATGTCACAATCACTAGGGTGGCTGTAATCAAGAAGACAGACAATAATACTGTCAGCGAGGATATACAAATGTTGGAAACCTTGTATGTTGCTGGTGGGAATGTAAAACAGTGCAGCCAATGTGGAAAACAGTCTACCAGTTCCTTAATAGGTTACATATATTTATCATACGCCCCAGCATACTCCTCCTCGGTATATACACTCAAGAGAAATTACAACAAACACCCATATAAAAACTTGTACATGCAGGGAAAAAAAACAACTTGTACATGAATGTTCATAGTAGCATTATTCGTAGTAACAGAAAAAACTACTCAAATGTCTAAAAACTGATGTATCAGTTTTATCTCATCAAATGAGATAAAGCCTTACACTGGAATATTATTTTGCAATAAAAATCAGTGAAGAACTAATGTGCCACAATATGGTATAATAGGCCTTGAACACATTATGTTTAGTAAAAGAATTCATTCATAAAAAGCCATATATTATATGATTCTACTTATTTGAAATGTCCAAAATAAAAAGTAGATTAATGGTTGCCAAGGGCTAGGGTCTGGGGAAGAGGGACTACAAGTGGGTACAGTGTTTCTCTTGAGGGGGCAACAAAAAATGTTCTAAATTTAGATTGTGGTGACAGTTGTATATCTCTTGTGAATATATGAAAACACACTGAATTGTTCAATTTAAATGGGCGAATTGTATGGTGTTTAATGTATGTCAATAAGGCTATCTTTTTTTAAAGGCTCAGTCTGGTTATTATGCTGAAAATACACTGGGAGGCAGAGGAGGGTAAGCAGTCATCTAAGTGAGGTGATAGGAGTTTGAGCCAAGGAAGCAGCAAAAACAATATGGTGAGAAGTACTCAAGACTGCAGGGAGCAGGTTTTCAAAGGAGAGCCAACAGAATTTTCTGATGGCTTGGATATGAGGTGCAAAAGAAAAAAAAAAACTCCAGATTGGGCCTCAAAATTAGATAAGGGAATCGTGATCTGAGATAAGGAAAATTAGGCTAGAAAAGAAATATCAGAAGAAACAGTTTATATTTGCTAGTATGATACAACATATCGTACTAGCTGGTATTAGATACTAAGAGGTGAGGTTGAACAGAATATTGGGTACAGCAATCTGACTTGACAGATGTCAGAGCCCCAGATACCCAATGGGGGATCACTAGCATACAGACTGAATGAAAGGCTAGGAAACTGAATGAGATCACGAGAGTTCAGATAACAATAACACCTAAAGATTGGAGTTCTCAAGGACTCCCACATCAGAAGGCCAAGGAGACAAAGAGCAATCAGAAAAGGAAACCAAGGAAGGACCAATGCGGTAGGAGAAAAACCTGAGAGTGCAGAGTCCTGGAAGCCAGACAAAGAATTCTGTTTCTTCATCACACAGAAGGGAATGACCTGGTGTGCTTAATATTGGTAACAATCAAGTTAGATGAGCACTGAAATCAGCCACTGGATTCAGCAAAGTGGGTATCACTATTGACCCTGACAAGGCAATTTGGTAGAAATGATTTGTGCGGGAGTCTAACTGAAGAGGGTTTGGAATGAATAGATATATAAACTCTTCCCAGGAGTTTTGCTGAAAGGCAGAGTGGAGAAATGAATACAGCTTGTCGAAGAAGTAGAAGTCAAGAGATGATATTAAGTGGGAGAGAGAATGACATGTTTCCATGAAGATGGGAACAATCCTATAGAAAGGGGACCATAAGGACATGGGGAAAGATGGAAGAATTACTTAAATGAATGAATAAATATTTGGGAATCTGAGAATTCAGAGTTAAAGTATTCCTCATCTCCTTAAAATAATAGAAAAATGAAGTATGAAAAAAAATGTCTCGATACAAACTCAATTTGAGATCTTGCAAAAGCTGTTCTGGGTGGAGTTCAAGAGGCAGAAACTCCCAGGATTCTGTGCTATCTTCCAGGGGACTCACACTTGACTTACCTCGGGTGCACCCTGCCTTTTGTTGCTATCTGTATCTTCCAAAACCTGAAGGTAACTGTGCATGTATTCTGCAGCTCGCTGCCACTGGTGCTTCAGCAGAGCTTCTTGGATAAAACTTAAACAAGCGCTTGTTGTCTGAGCAAAATCCTTCTCCTGTTTCCCTCCAGAGGCTATAAAGGTTAAAGAGGAAAGTCTTGAGCCAGTGACCTCAAATCAACAGTTCAAGAATCTTACTTCTGATAAGCACAGTTTTAACAAGTAGGTATTACTTAACCCAACCCATCCCCAATACCAAAGCTAGCTTCACGTGAAACCAACTCTTCCACATCATTTTAACTAGCTGCGGCAAACGAAAAAAAAAAATTCTATTTAAGAAATGTCTAATTTGATGTTCTTGGGCTACCAAGGTCACCAGTTCCTTCAAATCTGATTCAACTATCCTTTCACCCTTGCACTAAACAGTCTGGGAAGAATATCTCAAAGAGGGCCCCCAGTGCAAAATACCAAGTATTCAGAATGGGTAAAAATCATTAGGGTCATCCTAGGAAAGCACTGTCTTTTTTCCTACCTATGTTCTGAAAACACCAAGAGGTACACTTTTATTTTTCAAGGACCGAGTTCCCAGTAACTCAAAGCTAGCAAATGCATATGAAATTATAAAATTTTGACATTAGCATTTGTATCCCTTAAATACTGACAATCCTCATGTTAAGAATATTAGGGTTATGACTTTTCTGGCAGTCCAGTGGTTAAGACCTCACACTTCCAATGCAGGGGGCATGGTTTCAATACCTGATCGGGCAACTAAGATCCCATGTGCCTCAGCCAAAAAACTGTTTAAAAATGAAAAAAAAAGAAGACTTGGGCTTAGTTACAACCTCATCTATGACAACAAGCTGCATATTGCCACATCTTCCTCCCTTCGCACACCACTAAATACTCCTATGGGCCAGCAGTTTTCCAGGTGGGGTGCCCTCACCTCTGGGAATGTGCTTAGTCACTTAGATGTATCTGACTCTTTGTGACCCCATGGGCTGTAGCCCGTCAGGCTCCTCTGTCCATGGGGATTCTCCAGGAAAGAATACTGGAATGGGTTGCCATGCCCTTCTCCAGGGGATCTTCCCAATCCAGGGATCGAACCCAGGTCTCCCACACTGCAGAGGATTCTTTACTGTCTGAGCCACCAGGGAAGACCCCAACCATGGGAATACACAGAGATTAATAAGTATCATGCAAAAATAGCTTTCTAGCAATCAACTTGCACATCTTCAACTTTCTCACATACTCTTTCCTAAAATTGATCTTCTAGAAAGCTGTGCATATAGACAAGGCTTCATCATCAAAATAATTCTGATATTACCTTAAGGTGAAAATACAAGTCTTTAGTGTTGAGAAAATAACGACTCTAACGTCCATTTGCAAGTCAGGTGATTTCTAGTTCTTTGTTTATCAAAAGAGTAGAAGAATCTAATAATTTTTTAGAACACTATGTAATTTTTTTCACAAGTAAGTGAGGAGGAGTCAAAGATCTGATACATTGCTAAAATTAAATGCCATCCATTGCCAACTACTTACTAAAGTGAGTAAAGTTTCTCAGAATTTCTACCAATTAAAACAAAATACAGGGGCTCCCCTGGTGGCTCAGTGGTAAAGAATCTGCCTGCCAATGCAGGAAACATGGGTTTGACCCCTGGTCCGGGAAGATCTCACAGTCTATGGAGCAACTAAGCCTGTGAACCACAATTTTGAGCCTGTGGTCTAGAGCTCAGGAACCACAAGAGAAGCCACCCACAACAAGAAGTCTGTTGACCCCAACAAGAGAAAAAGCCTACAAAGAAATGAAAACCCAGCACTGCCAAAAACAAATTAAGTAAACAAAATTATTTTAAAATATACAATAGAATTAAAGTTAAATCTTTTCTCATTCTAGAAATACATAATATTCATCCACAGATATAAGAACTGGAAAAAAGTGACATCCTAAAAAAAAAAAAGTGATATCCTCATCCATTTTATTGAGATAAATAAGCAATAAAAATTTAATTTAACACTTAAAATTTAACAAAAAAGTAATACATTATTTTAATCAGCTGTGTAAAAAATAATTATAATAATGTCTCAATCCAGAAGAAATTCTAATAGTTAAAACTTTACAGGATATTAGCAAAAATTAAATGTGGATACATACTTTATGGAAGAATAAAGGAACAATATAAAATTTCCATCTATTAAACACTTTTTCATAAACACAAAATGGATGATAAAAGATATCACATTCCTAAAACTATTTAGACTCTACCAATTATTTTTTTAATTTATGGCCACTCTACACAGCATGTGGGATTTCTAGTTCTCCACCAAGGATTGAACCTGCATCCCTGAAGTAGAAGCATGGAGTCTTAACCACTGGACCCAGGAAATCTCACCAAATATGTGTAAGTCATATAATAATTTCATTTGAAAGTACCATGCCTTTTGGAACTACCAAACTTATGATGCAATTTTTAGATAGCACATTAAAATGGTGCAAGATAGTACCTAATTATTTAGGGAAAAAAAAAGTAGACTATTTCTTTTGACTAGTGCTTCTCCCAAATTTTTAAATATATATGTAAATCACCCAGGGATCCAGATGTAGTCCTAATACCACCAGAGAGCTTATTAGAAATCCAGAGAATACTATGCCCTGCCCACTTCTCTGAATTAGAAGCTGCATTTAACAGGATCTATGGCCAAGTTCCTAGGATATCAGTAGCAACACCAGGCAGCTAAGCCAAGAAACTGACAAAATGCCTCTTCCTAAAAACCTCGTTTATTCACCTAAAGGAAAAACGATCTCAGGCCAAACTCCCTTCTGTTATACCTCTTAAGTTTTCACAGCTCAGACTGGAAATCGACTTTAGACAAAGATACAAAAATCCTTGGGCAATGCCCCTATCTTACACCTGAGCCTAATAATCTCAGGAATAGCTCAAAGAATAGCATTCTTTGTAAGCAAAACATAATGTTATTTGTCGCTGATAAATTTGAAGAATAACTGTCAAGGAAAATATATTTGATGGAATGAGATACAGTAAAGAACTAGTGTCATCAATCTAATTTCTAATTCCCTTGAGAGAACCTAGAAACTCATCAGCCTGTCAACAAGTATTTTTGAGCACTGCCATGGTCAAGCACTAGTCTAGGTACTCACCATAGAGCTTTATTCCAAATTGGTGCCCACCTTCAAAGTTTTTACTCTGGGGGACACACCCTTCAAAACACCCAAAGAAATTTAAAAGAATAAAAAGTAAATAATTGTTAGGCAACTAGGTTTTCTTACTGTGGTTAATTACCAATAAAACATCAATATTATCTGCAACTATATTCTCACTGCAGACAGAAAGTATTAATATTTGGGGTTTAACAGGCTATCCATAAAAGAGGAAACATTTTTAAGTATGTAAATTCTGGCCTTAAACCTACTTGTTTATGGACTGACTCAAGCTCTCCATAGAACACTGTTGACAGACACATGCCCAGGTATGCAGTAACTAGCAGAAACTAGATTACTATTAATAGCTCCCTACAAGGGGCAAGAAACACTCTCTCTGAAGTTCCATTCTTTGAAATCTGACTCAAAGCATGTATTATTAATCCAGTAAAAATAAAATGAGGAAAGAGGCAATAAATTATTACATTTTCAACACTCACTATGCACAAGGCTCTATGCTAGGCACTGTTTCCTTTTTTAAATATATGTATCTCAAAGCAGGTTTTGAGATCAGATAGGCCTGGGTTTGACTCCTGATACCAGCATTTAGAATTTTAACTTCTTTGAAATTAAGTTCCCTCATCTGTAAAATGCCTGGTACATATATTTACTGAGAATTAATTTACTGAAATAATAGATAATATTCAGGTTAAAAAATAAAGAAATAAGAGCTAAATTCTAGGAGCCAGGGACTCACAGTCAAGGGGAAAGAAAGCTAGGCTAAGAAAGATATATTTGTGAGCAATTAGAAAAGTGCTAGTTCATGACAACATAAAGATAACTGATTTTTTAAAAATATATTCTGATAAGGTATTATCCCATAAAATAACTTGTTTATTTCTACATTAGAGGAACAAAGAAAAAAATAAGTCTTTTCTTGAAATGTACTATAGATTACTATTACTGTTAAGTCACTTCAGTCGTGTCCAACTCTGTGCAGCCCCATAGACGGCAGCCCACCAGGCTCCTCCGTCCATGGGATTCTCCAGGCAAGAGCACTGGAGTGGGGTGCCATTGCCTTCTCCGCTATTAGGGCTTATTTCAATGCAATTCAACAGAAATTTCTGATATATATTTCTCAATAGCAGAGATCTTATCTTCTTCAACAAATCTGTCCCCAATATTAAGCCAATCCAGGAATATAGTAAAATGCTCAGTAAGAGTTACTGGAAGAAAAAAAAGTGTATCTACCACAATACAGACTATTAATTCAAAGAATTCTAAGAGAAAAAAAGAACCTATTTTTTTCATGTTTCTTTTTATTAACTGCCTTAAAAAATCCTCATATATTCTTATCTTGAAAATTTAACCAGCTTGGGTATCCAATTTTGTATCCATATTGAATCTTATCATCTACTTACATTAAAGCTGAAATGGTTATATGTTCTTTTACTTACCTATGGATTCTATATGCTTCTGGAGCCAAGGGAAACACATTCCTGAACCAGAGCGCACACACGGTTCCCCCTGTTCATCCTCTGTCGTGGGTCTTATCAGTTCTTCACTGAAATCACTCATATCTATTCCAGACTGAAAATATCAGTTACTTTCTGTACATCTTAATCCACAGGTTTCTGAGTTATACAGAAAGACAGCCACTTTTATCTAATAAATACCAATGATCAACAAAATTAACTGCACCTAGTAGTTCCTTTCAAGAAATTAATTTAATCATGTCAGCAGCAGCCAAAATGAATGACTCATTTAAAAACTATTGACTACTTCAAATACAACTATATTTCAAGAAGATACAAGAACAGATAAGATACTCTTTAATTTAAAAAAGAAAAACTAATCCAGAGGAAGAAACATATAAATGACGTATGAGGTAAAGGTGAGTGCTCAGTCGTGTCCAACTCTTTGGGACCCCTAGGGGTACAGTCTGCCAGGCTCCTCTGTCCATGGGATTTTCCAGGCAAGAATACTAGAGTGGGTTGCCATTTCCTACTCCAGAACATCTTCTTGACTCAGGGATCAAACCTGCATCTCTTTCATCTCCTGCAATGGCAAGGCAAAGTCTTTACCACTGAGCCACCGGGGAAGCACGAATGATGTATAATAAGACAATATGAGAAATACAATAACAACAGTAGTAATTATTCTCATTGAGTCCTCTCTATACACCAAGCCTACAAAGTATCTAATTTAATCCTTACAGAAATCTGGAGGTGAGTACTGTTATGTTCTTCCATTTGCATGTTGAAAAAACTGAAGGGCTCAGTGAAACTATGTAACCTGGACCAATGTCACAAAAAGTGAGGACAATATTCTGGGAACTAGAACGTGTTCCCAAACACAACTTACATGAACAGAGTTTGGGGTGTTCATGGAAGAGGGAGGAGGAAAGCAGATGGCAGGAAAAGAATCTACAAAAACAGCTTTGTGCCAAGCTGAGTTTAGACTCAATCCTCAAGATACTCAGGACTCCTCTCCCTCCTTCCACATATCCAATTTAGGTCCTGCTGGTACTACCTGCTAGTACTTCTCCCATCTTCGCCAAGCTCCGCAAATCTACACCATTCCCCCAGCTGGGGACTCCTTCAGACTGTGTCTGGATTACTGCATTAGCTTTCCAACTAATAATCTTGCCTCAAATTTCTCCACATCACCAACCGAACAAACCTTTCAAAATCAGATTAAAAGCATGTGCTTGAAATAATATGAGTTTTGAACCCGACTCACACGTTATTTTAGACTCCTTCCAGAATAAGGTCTCCCAACCCAAATCCTAAAGCCATTCAGGCGTCGTGTAGTTGTCACGGTAACCAAAGCTGCTCCACCCCTTCAGCCTTGCCCGCGGAACCCGTTACAGAGTAAAAGAGAAAATAGAAGAACACTGGTGAAGCCTAAGGTAGGCCTTCCTCTTCCACGTGAACGCAGGCAGTAAGAGATGGACGACAACCGCGGGACTTACCTGCCTGAAGCCAGAATTTTCCTGTGGTACCAAACTCAGTCTCCTGACTCCAGACCAGCGGGAGGAAACCCTCACACAACGCGAAGCAAGCAAGTTTCGAGAACAAGCTTGCAAGACGGGACTCTTGCGCTCTGGAGATGCGCAGACGCAGCCCCGCCCCTAACTCTCGATTGGGCAGTGGAGGAGCCTTGACCCGGAAGTGGCGGTGGATTGCCGCCTTCCCATTGCAGCTTACTTTGTCTCAGCGGGAAAAGAGGGAGACTTGAATTGCAAAAGAAGAGTAATGCCCGGGTCGGCCGGCTGGATCAGGGTAACAGTCAAAAAAAAGCAGAACGTCACTGTATCCGAGTATTTCCCCGTACGACGACTTTCAGATACTGCTGGGCTTGCGGGTGCGCGCAGCCAGCCTCGGAGGCGTGGCTCGTGGCCCTGACAAGATAAATCTGCATAGCTTTTTAATCGGAGAAGGCAATGGCAACCCACTCCAGTACTCTTGCCTGGCAAATCCCATGGACGGAGGAGCCTGGTGGGCTGCAGTCCATGGAGTCGCTAGGAGTCGGACACGACTGAGCGACTTCACTTTCACTTTTCACTTTCATGCACTGGAGAGGGAAACGGCAACCCACTCCAGTGTTCTTGCCAGGAGAATCCCAGGGACGGGGGAGTCTGGTGGGCTGCCGTCTCTGGTGTCGCACAGAATCGGACACGACTGAAGCGACTTAGCAGCAGCAGCCTTTTAATTGCGTCCTTGAAATTTTGTTTTCTTTTATTTAAGGTTTAGCTTTGAATTAAAATGACTGACTGCTTCCCCCAAATTTAGGGAAGAATATCTTTTCCTCTCAGCGAGGGTGTTTCTGTGCACCCGTCTGGAGTCACTTGTCATGACGAGTGTTAATGAACTCACTAAGAAATAAGTGTTGAAAGTAAGTTTCTAATATAAAGATTTGGTTTGGCTACATTTCTTCCCTTGCTGTGAGGTGTAATTTCACCCAAACCAATCTAAAATGGGTTTTACCTGGCTAGAAATTCATGCTTCCACAAAAATGGGGAAGAAATTTTTGACAACTTAAAGTTACCAGTCAACTCAAAGCAACAGTAGATAAAAGAGAAAGTTAATAACTGATATATTTCTTTTTTCTCTGACAGACTACCAGATTATTTCCATTATTAGCTACGTAAGTTGAAGAAACATATTTGCTGAAAATAAGTCAATAATGAGAGAACGAATCAGGAGCTATTCTCTCTGTGTCAGTTTTCTGTTGGAAAGTAGGATAGAGATGGAAGTTTCCACAAAAACAGCTGGCTGGTGAGCACTTCCTTAAGCGCTGGAAACATCAGGGCATTCAAAAGGGATCAAATCAGCTGGAAAACATGCAACAAAACTGCATGATTTAGAGGACTTGACATGGAATCTTAGTTCTCTGACCAAGGATTGAACCTGGGCCATGGCAGTAAAAGCGCCGAGTCCTAACCACTGGACTACCAGTGAATTCCCACTTAATTATTATCCAAATAATTTTACCTACTGCCTGTCAGCCTACATTTACCTAAGTTTTAGTTGATAAATATGTTCTTTTGTTAAGAATAAAGGGGAAAATTCCTCTACAATATTCCCAATAATTTAAAGATATCTATTAATTTGACTCCCAATACAAAGGAAAAAAAGTTCTGTTTTAAATTCAGGATAAGATAGTACAGAAGAGGAAACAAATGTGGGAGTGTGGAAGCAGAACAATATAAGACCCCTCTCAGAGAAGGGTAATACAAATTCAGACATGTAATATATCTACTGAGGTAGTATTAGCTTCAGTGATATATATATAGGGCTTCCCAGGTGGCTCTGTGATTAAAAAAAAAAACAACCTGCTTGCAATGCAGGAGACTTGGAAGAGGCATGGATTTGATCCCAGGGTCAGGAAGATCACCTGGAGAAAAAGTGGCAACACACTCCAGTATTCTTGCCTGGAAAATCCCATGGACAGAGGAGCTGGTAGGCTATAGCCCATGGGGTCTCAATAGAGGTGGATACAACTTTGCAACTAAACAACAACATATATTTTTTTTCTTAGATTGATATAAATTTTTTATTTTACAGCTAAGAGAAACATATGTGTTTTTGTTAGATTGATATTATAATTTTTATTTTACAGCTAAGAGAAACTATGAAATACAGAATTTTCACAACCACAGGTGCTTTATTAACTGGTCAGATTTTAGAAAGAGTTACAAGCAATGCTTCTCGACTGAGACATTAGTACCATTTCTACCAAGAGGAGTTTGGAAATTACTGTGTATGATCTGTAACAAGTCTGTTGTGGTTGTGTGTTTCATCAAGGCCATATTTTCTCCCTCTTAGTTCTCAGTGTCTCCTTCCAGGAGGCACTTTTGACCTCACAAGCATAATTTGGAGGGAGTTATAACCCTCCATATGAGACTTCCTGTTAGGTCAGTTGGTAAAGAATCTGCCTGCAATGCAGGAGACCCCAGTTCAATTCCTGGGTCAGGAAGATCTGCTGGAAAAGGGATAGGCATTCCATGGACTATACAGTATATCTTTTAGTAACAAAGGAGCAGTTTCCAGGGTCTTCCTTTCATGGGATTCTCCAGGCAAGAGTACTGGAGTGGCTTGCCATTTCCTTCTCCAGGGGATCTTCCCACTCCAGGAATTGAACCTGAATCTCCCACATTCCAGGCAGACGCTTTAACCTCTGAGCCACCAGGGAAGCCCTGGGTAGGTACTATCAAAAAGTGTCCCCTCTGTGACAAAGTCATTGATTTGCTGAAACTCTTCCCTGGTGGCTCAGACAGTAAAGCATCTGCCTACAATGTGAGAAACCCAGGTTCGATCCCTGGGTCAGGAAGATCCTCTGGAGAAGGAAATGGCAACCCACTCCAGTACTCTTGCCTGGAAAATCCCATGGACAGAGAGCATGGTAAGCCACAGTCCGCGGGGTCACAGAGTCAAACACAACTGAGCAACTTCACTTTCTTGTATCATCAACCATCCCTATTGGCTGTAAGAGCCTGAGATTCTGCTGTTTATTTAAACAACATAAAGGGACAACATTATAATATATTATCCCATTTATTCATATAGAAACATTATAAGATTTTACCATGAGCCACAATGTTATAGATAAGAACTCTTAAGACTCAAAAAGTTAGCACCTTGCCTAGGGTCATACAGTTAAACTTCTGATACCTATTTTAATGCTTTTGACTCCATTCCCTGTCTGCTAATTGTCCCAGTAAGGAAATAATCCCTATCTGAAAACTGTAAATAGATAAAGCCAAACAGTCTACACTGTGGAAATTGTGTTGTACAGGCCTCACCCTGGTATTTGTTCAAAGCACCAAATATTTGACTTCTATGAAAATAGTGCCAAAGTAAATTAGGCAGACCCGGAAACAGGAACTTCTATATAAGCCTATATTCTCCTGGCAATTTTATGTGTTTGAGTTTCTTTCTTTGTTCAGTAGAAATGGTAATAATATTTGTCAGGACTAGACAAATAGTATATGCTGATAGAAGACCTTGCCTTGTATATGACTCACTCCCGGGAGAATATACCCTTTGACAGGACTTTGACGTGGCTTTTTAATTGTAGGAAAATAATTTAACTCTACTGGCTGTTCCTATTGCAAATCTTCAATTCTCTCTGGCTTGTAGACAGGATACTGCTTAAATTCCATTTCAGTTATATGATCCGTTTGCTTAGAGTCTGATAGCTTTCTGTTTCTCACTCTAAATCTAAATTATTGTGCTTGATTAATAATCTTTTATAATCTGATTTACTCTCACCACCCAGATTATCTCCCACTACTCTTAAGATTTTTTTATTGAAGTATAGCTGATATACGATGCTGTGTTAGTTTCAGATGTACAGCAAAATGATTCAGTAATATATATACATATATCCACTCTTTTTAGATTCTTTTCTCACATAGACCATTAAGGAGTATTGAGTGGAGTTTCCTGTGCTCTACAGTATGTCCTTATCAGTTACCTATTTTATGTATAGAGGTGTGTATATGTCAATCCCACTACTTTTTAATAGGACTGTTTCAATCCAGTAGTTTAGATCTCATCACTGTCCTCTTTTCTCCTAGGCTTCTTTATGCCCATCTCTACCCTCCCTGCTTTATCACCAAGCAGCCACTGTCATAGGTTAGTCTGAATTGTCTAGAATTTCATATAAATGCAGTTTTACAATGTGTATTATTTTTTGGATTGGGTTTATTTCACTCAGAATCCCCTTGTTGTTGCTAATATCTATAGTTCGTAATTATTGCTGAGCAATATTCCAAACTGTCACATCTATTTACCTGTGAGAGGAAAGCTGGGTTTTTGTTTGTTTGTTTTTGCTTTCACTGTTATCAGTGAAGCCACCGTGAACATTTGTGAACAAGTCTTGGTGTGGATGTATATGTTTATTTCTCCTGAGTGAATACCCAGGAGTGGAAAGACTGCATTTGTATGATAGGCATAATTTTTAAAGAAACTGCCAAACTGTTTTCCAAAGGGGTTGAATCATTTTAAATTAGAACCAGCAATGTAATGAGAGATCCAATTATCCTCATCCTTGGCAGCATTTATTATGATCAATCTTTTTCATTTTAGCCATCTAGTGGATGTGCAGTAATATCTCATTATGGTTTTAATTTTCACTTGCCTAATGACTCATGCATTGGAGAAGGAAATGGCAACCCACTCCAGTGTTCTTGCCTGGAGAATCCCAGGGATGGGGGAGCCTGGTGGACTTCCGTCTGTGGGGTCGCATAGAGTCGGACACGACTGAAGCGACTTAGCAGCAGCAGCAATGACTCATGAGACTCTTCCCTGGTGGCTCAGACAGTAAAGTGTCCGCTTACAATGTGGGAAACCCAGGTTCGATCTCTGGGTCAGGAAGATCCTCTGGAGAAGGAAATGGCAACCCACTCCAGTACTCTTGCCTGGAAAATCCCATGGATGGAGAGCATGGTAGGCTACCATCCTTGGGGTCACAAAGAGTCAGACACAACTGAGCAACTTCACTTTAATGACTAATAGGGCTTCCCAGGTGGTGTAGTTGGTAAGGAATCTGCCCACCAATGTAGGAGCTGCAGGTTCGATCCTTGGGTCAGGAAGACAGCCTGGAGAAGGAAATGACAACCTCTTCCAGTATTCTTCCCTGGAAAATTCCATGGACACAGGAACCTGCAGGCTTAGACACAACTGAAACTGGCTACTGAGCACAATGACTGATGATACTGAGTATCTTTTCTTGTACATATTTGCCACATTTGTGTCTTGTTTAGTAAGGTCTCTGTTCAAATCTTTGACCCACTTTTTTCAACTTGGGTTTTTATTGTTACTAATGTTATAATATTTATATATTCTAGATACAAGTTCTCTGTTGAATGCATGATATATACTTTGCAAATATTCTCTCCAAGTCTGTGGTTTACCTTTCCATTTTTAATAACTGAGAATGTATTAATAGAAATGAGAGCAAATGTTTTTATTTTTCTAAAGCCCATATTAATTTATTTATTTTAGAGTTTATGGGTTTTGTGTGTATTTTTTCAGTCTTAGTAAACCCAAGGTCGCAAACATTTTTTTCCTATAGTCTCTTCAAGAAGTTGTTCCTACATTTAGGTCAGTGATCTATTTCCAATCAGTTTTTGTATATGGTATGTAGTAAGGGTTGAGGTTGATTGGTTTTTTTAACCCATGGCTATTCAATTGTTCCAGCGCCATTTATTGTGAAGATTAACATTTTTCCACTGAACTGCCTTGCCATGTTTGTTGAAAATCAATTGCCTCTATATGTGTGGGTTTATTTCTAGAATATTCTGTCCTGTGGACCTATGTGGTCTGCTTATAGGATCATTGAAAAAGCAAGAGAGTTCCAGAAAAACATCTATTTCTGTTTTACTGACTATGCCAAAGCCTTTGACTGTGTGGATCACAATAAACTGTGGAAAATTCTGAAAGAGATAGGAATACCAGACCACCTGACCTGCCTCTTGAGAAACCTGTATGCAGGTCAGGAAGCAACAGTTAGAACTGGACATGGAACAACAGACTGGTTCCAAACAGGAAAAGGAGTACGTCAAGGCTGTATATTGTGACCCTGCTTATTTAACTTATATGCAGAGTACATCATGAGAAACGCTGGACTGGAAGAAGCACAAGCTGGAATCAAGATTGCCGGGAGAAATATAAATAACCTCAGATATGCAGATGACACCACCCTTATGGCAGAAAGTGAAGAAGCACTAAAGAGCCTCTTGATGAAAATGAAAGAAGAGAGTGAAAAAGTTGGCTTAAAGCTCAACATTCAGAAAACGAAGATCATGGCATCCGGTCCCATCACTTCATGGGAAATAGATAGGGAAACAGTGGAAACAGTGTCAGACTTTATTTTTCTGGGCTCCAAAATCACTGCAGATGGTGATTGCAGCCATGAAACTAAAAGATGCTTATTCCTTGGAAGCGTCTTATTTCCTTGGAAGGAAAGTTATTACCAACCTAGACAGTATATTGAAAAGCAGAGACATTACTTTGTCAACAAAGGTCCATCTAGTCAAGGCTATGGTTTTTCCAGTGGTCATACATGGATGTGAGAGTTGGACTGTAAAGAAAGCTGAGCACCGAAGCACTGATGATTTTGAACTGTAGTGTTGGAGAAGACTCTTCAGAGTCCTTTGGACTGCAAGGAGATTGAACCAGTCCATCCTAAAGGAGACCAGTCCTGGGTGTTCATTGGAAGGACTGATGTTGAAGCTGAAACTCCAATACTTTGGCCAGCTGATGTGGAGAGCTGACTCATTTGAAAAGACTCTGATGTTGGGAAAGATTGAAGGCAGGAGGAGAAGGGGGGCAACAGAGGATGAGACAGTTAGATGGCATCACTGACTCAATGGACATGAGTTTGGGTAAACTCCAGGAGTTGGTCATGGACAGGGAGGCTTGGCGTGCTGCAGTTCTTGGGGTCGTAAAGAGTCAGACACAGCTGAGCGACTGCTGAACTGAGCTATACCAGTATCACATTATAATAATTAATGTAACTACAGTAAGTCTTTAAAAAGGTAGTGTAACTTCTCAGCTTTCTCTTTTTCAAGGCTAGTCTATGTCCTTTGTGTGCTTGCATGCTAAGTCACTTCAGTTGTGTCTGACTCTTTGCAACCCTATGAACTGTAGCCTGCCATGCTCCTCTGTCCATGGGATTTTTCAGGCAAGATTACTGGAGTGGGTTGCCATGGCCTCCTCCAAGGGATCTTTCTGACCCTGGGATCTAACTCTCATCTGTGTCTCCTGCATTTGCAGGCAGGTTCTTTACCACTAGCACCACCCAGGAAGCCCATATCCTTTGCATTTCCACATAACTCTTAAAATTAGCTCATTTCTACAAAGAAACCTGCTGGGATTTTTGGTTAGAATTTCATTAAATTCATAGATCAATTTAAGTAAAGTGGATATTATTATAATATTAAGTCTTACAGTCCACGAATATGGTTTAACCCCTATTTATTTAATTTTGATCAATAGTAGTTTATACTCTTTAATATTCAGGTCTTTCACATCTTTTGTCAGATTTACCCCAAAATATTTTAATTTGAGGTGCTATTGTAAAAAGTATTGTACTTTTAATTTCACATTCTGATTGTTCATTGCTGGCATATAGCAGCACAATTAATTTTTGCATATTGTTCTTGTTTTTGGAAACTTTGCAAACATCTTAATTCTAGTAGCTTTTTGTAGATTTCTTAGGATAGTGTAGAAATTTTTCTGCAAATTTAACTTCATCCTTTCTGAATTTTAGGGCTTTTATGTTCTGCTTGCCTTTTCCACTGCTTCAATACAATGTGGACTAGATATGGTAAGAGCAGACCTCCTTGACTTCTTCCTGATCGTTAAAGGAAAGTATTTGGTCTTTGATCAATAAAACTGACAGTAGCATAGGTTTCTTTTGTACAAGCCCTCTATCAAATTGAGAGAGTTTCCTCTTACAGGCATTCCTGGTTTTATTGCACTTTTCATTATTGCTTTGCTATATACTATCTGTTTTACAAATTTAAGTTTTGTGGCAGCCCTTTGTGGAGCAAATCTATCAGCTCCATTTTTCTGACAGCCTTTGCTCACTTCATGTCTCTGTCACATTTTGGTAATTCTTACAGTACTTCAAACTTTTTCATTATTATATTGTTATGGTGATTTGTGATCGATAATCTTTGCTATTATTATGACGACTCATTGGAGGCTTGTAAGATGGTTATCATTTTTAATCAATAAAGCCTTTTTAAGTAATATACATTTTTTAGACAAAATGCTATTGCACACTTAATAGACTACAATATAGTATAAACATAACTTGTAGATGCACTGGAAAACCAATACAACTTGTGTATGTGTGACTTGCTTCTTTGTGATATTTGCTTATTGCCATTGTTTGGAACCAAATCCACAATATCTCTAAGGAACACCAGTATTTCCAAGGTGCCAAGAATTTTTATCAAGGATGGATATAAGATTTCATCAAATATTTTTGATATCTATTGAGATGACCATATTGCTTGTTTTGTTATTAATATGATAAATTGCTTAGAACGGGTTTGAACATACTTCACTCTCTTCAGTTTCCTGGAGAAGTTTGTAGTATACAGTTGATATTTTTCTTTAATTTTTGGTGGAAGTCAATAGTGAAGCTATACGGGCATGGAGTTTCCTTTGTGGGAGAGTACTTTTCCTCCTGTGTGTGCTCAGTCTGACTGTGACCCCATGGATTGCAGCCCTCCAGGCTCCTCTGCCCATGGCATTCTCCGGGCAAGAATACCAATTAATTTATCCAATAAATAAATACAGGGTTGTTCAGATTATCTTTTTTTAAGCGTGCTTTGGCACTCTGTGTTTTTCAAAGAGTTCATGCATTTTATCATCACTTCAGTTCAGTTCAGTCGCTCAGTCGTGTCCGACTCTTTGCGACCCCATGAATCGCAGCACGCCAAGCTTCCCTGTTCATTACCATCTCTCGGAGTTCACTCAGACTCAAGTCCATCGAGTCAGTGATGTCATCCAGCCATCTCATCCTCAGTCATCCCCTTCTCCTCCTGCCCCCAATCCCTCTCAGCATCAGAGTCTTTTCCAATGAGTCAACTCTTCGCATGAGGTGGCCAAAGTACTGGAGTTTCAGCTTTAGCATCATTCCTTCCAAAGAAATCCCAGGGTTGATATCCTTCAGAATGGACTGGTTGGATCTCCTTGCAGTCCAAGGGACTCTCAAGAGTCTTCTCCGACATCACAGTTCAAAAGCATCAATTCTTCGGCACTCAGCCTTCTTCACAGTCCAACTCTCACATCCATACATGACCACAGGAAAAACCATAGCCTGGACTAGACGGACCTTAGTCGGCAAAGTAATGTCTCTGCTTTTGAATATACTATCCAAGTATAACTTTTCTTCCAAGGAGTAAGCGTCTGTTAATTTCATGGCTGCAGTCACCATCTACAATGATTTTGGAGTCCCCAAAAATAAAGTCTGACACTGTTTCCACTGTTTCCCCATCTATTTGCCATGAAGTGATGGGACCGGATGCCATGATCTTCGTTTTCTGAATGTTGAGCTTTAAGCCAACTTTTTCACTCTCCTCTTTCACTTTCATCAAGAGGCTTTTAGCTCCTCTTCACTTTCTGCCATAAGGGTGGTGTCATCTGCATATCTGATGTGATTGATATTTTTCCCCGGCAATCTTGATTGCAGCTTGTGTTTCTTCCAGTCCAGCGTTTCTCATGATGTACTCTGCATATAAGTTAAATAAGCAGAGTGACAATATACAGGCATAAAGTTGTTGATTATATTCCTTTGATATTTTAATGTGTGTAGGGTCTGTAGTTATATCTTCTGTGTCATTTCTGATAGTGGCAATTGGTGTCATTTCTTTATTTTTTCAGACCAATCTAACTAGAAGTTTGCAAGTTTTATTGGAATTCTCAGAGTCAGCTTTTGTTTCATTGATTTTCTTTATTTTCTTTTTGCTATTTTATTGATTTCTGATTTTATCTTTATTAGTTTCTTTCTTATGCTTACTTGGACTTTAATTTGTTCTTTTTAAGTTTCTTAAGGTAGAGGGTAAAGTAAGGTAGAGGGTGAAGTTCTGGTTTTCTAACACAAATATTTAAGGATATAAGTTTCCCTCTAAGCAGTATTTTAGTAACATTTCACCAATTTTGATACACTGTGGTTTCAATTTCGTTCACTATGAAATACTTTCTAATTTTCTATTAGATTTTTTTCATGGGTTATTTAAAAGCTTGTTATTTTCTTTTTAAAAGTTTGTTATTTAGAGTCCAGAATTTGGAGACCTTTTGTTATTGATTTCTATACTTTAATTTCTATATTTTGATACTTCAGTTCCGTGTGATCACAAACATATTTTGTATGTTTCAAAATTTTTTTTAGTGTATTGTTCCTTGGCCCACAAAATCATGGTAAAAATTCCACAAGCACTTGAAGAAGAAATGTATATTCTGCTGTTTTGGGGTAGTGTTTTAGCCCCCATAGATAGGTATCAGTCAGGTCAACTAAACTGATGGTATTGTTTAAGTTTTCTATATCTTTATTGACTTTCTGTCTAATTATTCTGTCTATCATTGAGGGAGAGAGGACCTCTGAAATCTCTAGAAATAATTATAGATTTGTATACTTCTCCTATAAATTCTGATTTTGCTTTATATATTTTGAAGTTTTCTTATTATTACAGCCTCGTGATGACTTAGCTTCTTTGAAATTATTAAACAGCTTCCTTTACACCTGGTAATATTCTCTGCTGTGAAATCTGTTTTGTCTGATAATAATGTGGCTACTCCAGCTTCCTTTAGATTAGTGTTAGCTGGATTCATCTTTTTTTTTACATTTAACCTATTTGTGCCCTCTGCTTAAAGTGTGTTTTCTTATAAGAAGCATACAGTTGAGTCTTGCTTTTTAAAAATTAAATCTGAAAATCTGTATTTTTGATAGTCATGTTTAGACTATATTTAATACGATTATTAACAATTAGATTTAAATCTATGGTTTTGCTATTTGCATTCTGTCTCATCTGTTCTTTGTTCTCCTTTTCTCTTTTTTTCTGTCTCCCATTAGATTAATTGAGAATCTGTCATCTCTTTTGTTGGCTTACTTACACCTCTTTGTGGTTTTGTTGCTATTATTATTATTGTTATAAAATTTTTAAGTGTTTAGTCGCTCAGTCATGTCCAACTCTTTGTGACCCCATGGATTATAGCTCACCAGTCTCCTCTGTCCATGAGGATTCTCCAGGCAAGAATACTGGAATGGGTTGCCATGCCCTCCTCCAGGGGATCTTCCTGACCCAGGGATTGAACCCAGGTCTTCCGCATTGCAGGTGGATTCTTTACCGTTTGAGTCACCAGGGAAGCCAAAGAATACTGGTATAGGTAGCCTTTCTTTCTCCAGGGGATCTTCACAACCCAGGAATCGAACTGGGATATCCTGCATTTCATGTGGATTCTTGCTGAGCTACCAGGGAAACCACTGTTGTTATAAAGTTCATAATATTCATCTTTAACTTTTATGGTATACCTCCATGTGATACTTTATGACTTCTCTTATTGTTTTAGGTCTGTGCAACAGTATACTTCCATTTTACCTCTCTTGCTTTTATATGCTTGTCATCATCCATTTTATCTGTACATATGTATAAACATCACACTATAGCATTACTATTTTTACTTCAAATAGTTAATTACCTTTTAAAGAGATTTTTGAACTAAGAAAAAATATTTTATATTTTATTTCTTTTAAACAAATATATTTTACATTTGCCCACATATATACATTTCTTATAGGGGGCTTCCCTGGTGGCTCAGGAGTAAAGAATCTGCCTGTAGTGCAAGAGATATAGGAGATGCGAGTTTGATCCCTGGGTCAGCATTATCCCCTGGAGGAGGAAATGGCAAAACACTCCAGTATCCTTGCCAGGATAAATTCCATGGACAGAGGAGCTTGGCAGGCTATAGTCCATGGGATCACAAAGAGTTGAACATGACTGAGCATGCAAACATACATTTCTTGTATCCTTAATGTTTTGTGCAAACTCAGGTTTTCATCTAGGGGCTTCCCTCGTAGCTTAGTTGGTAAAGAATCTGCCCGTAATGCAGGGGACCAGGGTTCAATCCCTGGGTTGGGAAGATCCCCTGAGGAAGGAAATGGCAACCCGTTCCAGTATTCTTGCCTGGAGAATCCTATAGACCGAGGAGCCTGGAGGGTTATATATAGTCCATGAGGTCGCAAGTGTTGGATACCACTTAGCATCTGAACTACCACAGATTTTCATCTAACATTTTCTTTCTGCTGAAAGATTTCAACGTTTCTTGCAGTGTAGATATGGTATTCTTTTAGCTTTTGTGTGTATGAAAATATATTTCACCATCTTTTTGCTTTGTTTTGTTTTACATATTTAGAAATTTGCTTTTTGGCATAGGAATCATATTGTTTTGTAATAATGTCATTGACATATAAATCATGTAAGTGTACACTCACCCATTTGAAGTGAGCAATTCAATCATTTTTAGTAAAATCACAGAGTTGTGCATGACCATAATCAATTTTAGAACATTATCATCACCCCAAAAATGAAATCCCCCTTCCTCAACTCCCCCATCTCTGCCAGTTCTAGGCAACCAGTAATCTACTTTCTGTCCTTATAGATTTGTGTGTTTTGGACTTTTCATGTAAATATAACCATACAATATGTGGTCTTTTGTGGCTAAATTTTTATTACTTAACATAATGTTTTCAAGTGTCATTTCTGTTGTGGTATGTATCAGTACTTTATTTTCTCCATTTTTCTTTTTGTCAATGTATTGATATACAGCATTTTATTTACTAATTCATTAGTTTTGTGAATGTTTGAGTTGTTTCCATTCTTGGCAATTATGAATAATGATGCTATGAATATTATTGGCAACTCTATGTTTAAACTCTGGAGGAACTGAGATACTGTTTTCCAAAGGGGCTGTACCATTTTACATTTCTACTAGCAATGCATGAGAGTTCTAGATTGTCTACATCCTTGCCAACACCTGTTATTATCTGTCTCTTTTATTAGTCTTCTTATTGGATATGAAGTGATAGCTCATTGTAGTTTTGATTACCATTTTGCTAATGGCTAGCCATGGTAAGCATCTTTCCATCTAGTTATTGACCATTGTATATTTACTTTGGAGAAATGTTTATTTAAATTATTTGCCCATTTTTAACTAGGTATTTATCTTTTTATTACTAAACTTAAAGTATTCCCTATATATTCTAGATCTAAGTCCCTTATCGGATACATGGATGGCAAATATTTTCTACCCCCTCTGTGTGGCTGTATTTTCATTGTTTTGATTAGATCCTTTGAAGGACAGATGTTTTAAAGTTGATGAAATCCAATTTATCTATTTTTCATTTGTTGCTTATGCTTTTAGTGTTGTACCTAAGGCATTATTGCCTACTCTAAGATTTCTCCTTATATATATATATATATTTAGAGAGTTTTATACTTCTAGATCTTATATTTAGGACTATGATATTTTGAGTTAATTTTTGTATATGGCTTGCCGACAAAGGTCCGTATAGTCAAAGCTGTGGTTTTTCTGGTAGTCATGTACAGATATGAAAGTTGGAACATAAAGAGGGCTGAGCACTGAAGAACTGATGCTTTCGAATTGTGGTGGTGAAGAAAACTCTGGAGAGTCCCCTGGACAGCATGGAGATAAAACCAGACAAACTTAAAGGAAATCAACTCTCTGAGTATTCATAGTAAGGACTGATGCTGAAGCTAAAGCTTGAATACCTGGACCGCCTGATGCAAACAGCTGACTCACTGGAAAAGACTCTGATGGTGGGAAAGACTGAGAGCAGGGGAAGGGGGCGACAGAGGATGAGTGGTTAGATAGCATCACTGACTCAGTGGACATGAGTTTGAGCAAACTCCAAGAAAGAGTAAAGGACAGGGAAACCTGGCATTATACAGCTCACGGGGTCACAAAAGCTGGAAACAGCTTAGCAACTGATCAACAGCAACAACGAGGTAGGCCTCAATTTCATTCATTTGCTTATATATATCCAGTTATCCCAGCGCCACGTGTTGAAGACTTCAGCTTATCTTTGAAAAATACTTGATGTAAAAACTCCAGACTGTCATATATTCCACCAGCACTTTAGATATATTGATCTTCCATTTTCTGGATTGCATATCCCCAGGGAGAAATTTATCTTTGGGAGAAGGAAATGGCAGTCCACTCCAGTACTCTTGCCTGGAAAATCCCATGGACAGAAGGAGCCTGGCAGGCTGCAGTCTATGGGGTTGCCAAGAGTCGGACACGACTTAGCAACGAAATCACCGCCACCATATACATAATGTATCTGTTTTTCTCTTTTAATGAGTATTTTTCATTACCACTGGTTTTAAGCAGTTTGATGTGCATTCATGTCATTTTACTCATGTTCCTTAAGTTTGGGTTTGTTGAGCGTCTTAGATCTATGAGTTTTCATTGTATTTGGAATGCTTCCTTTCCTTATTTCTTGAAACATGTTTTCTGTTTCCTGCCTCCTGCAAGGATTCCAGTTACACATGTATTCAGCTGACCCAAGTGCCTACATTGATACTCTGTTCATTTCTTCCAGTCTCTTTTGTTTCATTTTGGAGCGCTCACTAATATTTTCTTCTGCAATGTCTAGTACGCTGTCAATCCTGTCCAGTGTATTTTCTTGTCAGCCATTGATTTATTCACCTCTGTTTGATTTGGATCATTTTATATAATCTATGCTATGCTTTTCTGTATAATCTTGAAATATATGAAATATAACTGCGTCAGTATCCTTGTATAATAAATGTATCATCTGTGTTATTTTGGAACATTCCTATCAATTGACTTTTCTTTCCCTTATGGGTTGTATTTTCCTATTTCTTTGCATGCTTAGTAATTTTTATTGTATTCCAGATATTGTGAATTTACCTTGTTAAGTGCTACATATTTTTTACTATTTTAAATAACCTTGAGCTCTGTTCTGAAATGCAGTTAATTTCCTTGGAAACATTTTGATCTTTTCAAGACTTGTTTTCAAGCCTTGTTAGGTAGAATAAGAGTAGCTTTAGATCTTAGGCTGATTCCTCTTTATTGAGTAATCTACCTGATAAATTGAATCATAGGTTTTCCACTCTGGCTAGTGAAAATACAAACTATTCTCTATTCCAGTAATTGTTTTTCCTATCCTCTCTGGTGATTCTTCCCTGGCCTAAGGTAGTTCCTCACATGCAGTTCCTCATCATTAGTCAGTTGAAGACTTGAGAGGGACATTCTACAGATCTCTTGAGCTCTCTCTATAAAATTCTCTTTTCTCCATGCTGTTCTCTTCTCTCTTGTACTGTACTCTTAGGCCTTACAGCTGTGTTTGCCTCCCCTAACTTTCAAATCTGTCTCTTCAGCTCAAGGAGATCACTTGTTTGAGTTTCCCCTTTTCTGGATGTGGCCTGGAAACTTTATTTGAGGAGTAAGTTGGAATAATCATAGCACTCTCTTCAATTGTTCCACTTACTTTCAATTCAGTTCAGTTCAGTCACTCAGTCGTGTCCGACTCTTTGCCACCCCCTGAATTGCAGCACGCCAGGCCTCCCTGTTCATTACCATCTCTTGGAGTTCACACAGACTCACATCCATCGAGTCCGTGATGCCATCCAGCCATCTCACCCTTGGTCGTCCCCTTCCCCTCCTGCCCTCAATCAATCCCTCCCAGCATCAGAATCTTTTCCAATGAGTCAACTCTTCGCATGAGGTGGCCAAAGTACTGGAGTTTCAGCTTTAGCATCATTCCTTCCAAAGAAACTCCAGGGTTGATCTCCTTCAGAATGGACTGGTTGGATCTCCTTGCAGTCCATAGGACTCAAGAGTCTTCTCCAACACCACAGTTGAAACGCATCAATTCTTCGGCACTCAGCCTTCTTCACAGTCCAACTCTCACATCCATACATGACCACAGGAAAAACCATAGCCTGGACTAGATGGACCTTCATCGGCAAAATAATGTCTCTGCTTTTGAATATACTATCTAGGTTGGTCATAACTTTTCTTCCAAGGAGTAAGCATCTTCTAATTTCATGGCTGCAGTCACCATATGCAGTGATTTTGGAGCCCCCCAAAATAAAGTCTGACACTGTTTCCACTGTTTCTCCACCTATTTCCCATGAAGTGATGGGACCGGATGACATGATCTTTGTTTTCTGAATGTTGAGCTTTAAGCCAGCTTTTTCACTCTCCTCTTTCACTTTCATCAAGAGGTTTTTTAGCTCCTCTTCACTTTCTGCCATAAGAGTGGTGTCATCTGCATATCTGAGGTGATTGATATTTCTCCCGGCAATCTTGATTCCAGCTTGTGTTTCTTCCAGTCCACCATTTCTCATGATGTACTCTGCATATAAGTTAAATAAGCAGGGTGACAATATACAGCCTTGACGTACTCCTTTTCCTATTTGGAACCAGTCTGTTGTTCCATGTCCAGTTCTAACTGTTGCTTCCTGACCTGCATACAGATTTCTCAAGAGGCAGATCAGGTGGTCTGGTATTCCCATCTCTTGAAGAATTTTCCACAGTTTATTGTGATCCACAGAGTCAAAGGCTTTGGCATAGTCAATAAAGCAGAAATAGATGTTTTTCTGGAACTCTCTTGCTTTTTCCATGATCCAGCGGATGTTGGCTATTTGATCTCTGGTTCCTCTGCTTTTTCTAAAACCAGCTTGAACATCAGGGAGTTCACGGTTCATGTATTGCTGAAGCCTGGCTTGGAGAATTTTGAGCATTACTTTACTAGCATGTGAGATGAGTGCAATTGTGCAGTAGTTTGAGCATTCTTTGGCATTGCCTTCCTTTGGAATTGGAATGAAAGCTGACCATTTCCAGTCCTGTGGCCACTGCTGAGTTTTCCAAATTTGCTAGCATATTGAATGCAGCACTTTCACAGCATCATCTTTCAGGATTTGAAACAGCTCCACTGAAATTCCATGACCTCCACTAGCTTTGTTTGTAGTGATGCTTTCTAAGGCCCACTTGACTTCACATTCCAAGATGTCTGGCTCTAGATGAGTGATCACATCATCATGATTATCTGGGTCATGAAGATCTTTTTTGTACAGTTCTTCCATGTATTCTTGCCACCTCTTCTTAATATCTTCTGCTTCTGTTAGGTCCATACCATTTCTGTCCTTTATCGAGACCATCTTTGCATGAAATGTTCCCTTGGTATCTCTAATGTTCCCACTTACTTTAGGGATCAATATCCTGTATTGTTTGTTGTCCAGTGTCTAAAAATGATCATTTCATATCATTTTGCTAGTTTTCTAGATATTTAACTGAAGCACAGAGGGAGGGAAATCTAGTCCCTGTTACTCCATCTAGACTGGTAGCCATAGTCTTTAAGAAATGTTTTATCCCATTCTCTCCACTCAGTGGTTTTATCATTGGGAATAGGCTGGATTATTTCTTATAATGTCAATATTAGGTCTTCTGGATGTTCCTCCACTGTAAACCTCGCAGTGTTAGCCACCATGAGAGGTTTACAGTGATATATGATATTACACTGTCTTCTATTTGTTTCAGGTGTACTTGTCTAGTTTTATCAATCAGAATGGAAATTCTCTTAATGTCAGGGTCCCTCCATACCTTATATTTTATGCCCAATCCCCACCAAACTAGACACATTTGTTTATTTATTAAATATGTATTTAATTGGCTCCATCGGGTCTTAGTGGCACCACTCGAGATCTTTCCTTGCAGAACATGGGGGCTATCTAGTTGTGGCATATTGGCTCTGAGGCACGTGGGTTCAGCAGCTGCAGTACATGGGCTCAGTTGTTCCAGGGTATGTGGGATCTTAGTTCCCCAACCAGATTCAAACTTGCATTACCAGACTGGCAGGTGGAGTCTTAACCAGTGGACTACCAGGAAGTCACCGCATTTATTTTTTTGACTGTTACTCAGCCTTCACTTAATGAAAATTCCATCTGAAGTGTTAAAAATAATACACTTGGGATTAGCGTTTATGTCAAGCATCAGTGTTTAAATGCTACGAGTTAAAAATGAATGCTGATTCATCCACTATAATTATATATATGCAGGCAGGAAGAACTACCACTACTGCTCTCACTGTGGTCAGCAGAGAATTTTTTTTTTTTTCTGATTACCCACCAAGATTGTTAGTATCTCTTTAAGGTAATAATAATAGTAAAAAAAAAAAATGCAGACATCAAATCTGTAGAAAATCTACAAAGTAAGCAGTCAGTTCTTCAGTAACTGAGCACTCTTCATATAAAAGCACATGTGAAAATCAGTCAAGATAATTATTAATGAAGTAATATTTAATGAGGTCATTTTGAAATTTTGCTTTTCCCACCAATGAATTGTTATTAATACCACTCTAAATAGAAATAATAGAAGTTAAAATGACCTCTTTATCTCCTTTAATATTCCAGTAGGATACAGGAAGAGAGTACAGTACAATTTCACTCACTCCCTCCACAACAAATATGTCCTCAATCAACAGTAAATATATTCCCAGTTTGTTTCTAGTGTTGAGGGTGCTGCTGAAGGGAAGACAGAAGATGGCATGCCCTCATGGCATATTCCCTCCATATGGAATATTTATATATGGAAGCTCCATGTAGGCAAATAGTATAGTATGTTTATAATATGTGAAGAATTATGAGTTCATCAAATCATTGGTTGAGTACCTCATATATTCCAGATATTTTCCTTGGGGCTTATGTTACACAGTGAACAAAACAGACAAATTCCTTTCTTCCATGAAGCTTATATTTGGGGTAGGGGGGCAGACAAATAGGTAAACAAATATAAAGCAGGTGGTAGCTGCTCTGAAGAAAGATAAAGCTGTAAGATGGATTAGATAATCATGCTAATAATAAGGAGGGAGCTCTTATTTACTTAGGGTGGTCAGGGAATGCATCTCTAATGAGATATGCTATTGATACAAACCCTTGATGAAGTGAGGGAACTAGTTAGCTAGCAGACTATTCAGGGGAACTGTTCCAGGTTGTGGGGAAATTGCAAGTGCAGATGCTCCCATGTATGAGTGGGCTTGGTGTGTTTGAGTCAAACTAACAGAGCCAGGAGAAAGTGGTAGGAAGTGGGAGTAAAGGGATGAGCAGGGTCAGATCAAAGAAAGCAATGGAGACCAAAATAAAGTCACTGTGTTGTACTGGGAAGTGGAAAGTCAGAGGAGAGACATGACCGCATCTATAACATCAAATGATCGCTCTGACTGCTACTGAGACAATAGACTTTGGGAGGGCAGGGCAGAAGCAGGGAGAAGAGGAGGCTATTGCAGTCTTTCAGGTGAGAGATGACAGTGGCTTGGCCTGCAGTGTTAACATAGGAGGTGGTCAGATTCTGGGCATATTTCAAATGCTTATGCTAAGTGAAAGAAGTCAGACCAACAAAAACAAAAACACACAAACCATAATGTATCATCCCATTTATATCAAATTCTAGAAACTACAAATCAATCTAGAGTAAAACAAGGGTTTTTGAAGACAGGCAGGAGAGGGGAGGGAGGGATGGCAAATGAGCATGAGGACTCTTTTCAGGGGGATGGATATGTTTATTACCTTGATTGAGGTGGTGGTCTCACGAGTGTATACGTGTCAAAACTTATCCAGTTGTAGATCCTGTGTGCATGTGCATGCTAAGTTGCTTCAATCAATCATGTCAAGCTCTTTGCAACCCCATGGACTATAGCTCACCAGGCTACTCTGTCCATGGGATTCTCCAGGCAATAATACTAGAGTGGGTTGCCATGCCCTCTTCCAGGGGTTCTTCCTGACCCAGGGATTGAACCCGAGTCTCGTATGTCTCTTGCTTTGGCAGGCAGATTCGTTACCACTAGTGCTACGTGGCAAGCCCCAATTGTACACTTTACATATGTGCAATTTACTGTATGTCAATTATACCTCATCTCACAAAGAATCTGCCTGCAATGCAGGTGACCCAGGTTCTATCCGTGGGTCAGGAAGATCTCCTGGAGAAGGGAATGGCAACCCACTCCAGTGTTCTTGCCTAGAGAATTCCATGGACAGAGGAGCCTGGAAGGTTACAGTCTGTGGGGGTGCAAAGAATTGGACACAACTGAGTAAATCTCTGCCTGTCTATACCTCAATAAGTAATTCAAATAAAGGGTGCCTAGGATTATCTGATGGATTGGACTTGGTGTATGAGACAAAGAGGAATCAGAATAGTTTGTAAGTTTTTGACCTGAACATCTGGAAAATGGATTAAATGACCAGTTGTTGAGATAGGGAATATTGAAAGGAGCATGGCTTGAGAGAGAAAATAAGTTTGGTTTTCAACATATTAAGTTGGGGATGCCTAATAAATCTAAGATTCTAAAGCAAAGAAACACATAGTAGAAAAGAAATGAAGAACTCCTAATGGCAATACTATTTCCACAGTTACCTAATCTGTTGTATAGTCTCTCCAGACAGCATGGGAACAACACTGGACCAGTGGGATATCTTATGGCCCCTGTAGATAAACAGTTGTGAACTCTTTCTCGTCTTTTTCTTTATCCAACATTATGGTTTGCATAGATGGACCATATTCTTTCCTCTTGCTTTTAAGGAATCCAGTCAGTTTGGGAAACTAATTAATGGGTTTGATTGGCATTTGGGGTTGGTTGATGATTAGCTTTGGCAGAGACTATAGAGAGAAGCCCTAGTCACAGACAAATGCAATATCTTCATCTTGAAAATGAAGGCAGTAATAGGACCTACTATTATCGTGACGATTAAATTGATATCTATAAGGACTTTAGAATACCACCTGGACATAAAGAAAACACTCAACAAATGGTAGCCGCTATTAACTAGCTTTTCCTAACAGCTCTTGCTTGTTGTCGTTTTGATGTGAGTTGGTTTCTCCTGAATTGTGGGCTTCTTTAGACAAAGGCCTGATATCTTGTCTGTTGATCTACATGTTTGCCTTCACCACACTAGTGTTTTGTCCAGCGTCTGGCCTAAAATGGTAGCATAAAATGGAATTTCAACATATTGGCATTGAATTATTCTCCCCTTATGGATAAGAGCTTCTCTGCTGGCTCAGACGGTAAAGAATCTGCCTGCAATGTAGAAGACCCTGGTTCTATCCCTCAGCGGGAAGATCCCCTGGAGGAGGGAATGGCTACCTACTCCAGCATTCTTGCCTTGACAGTATCCTTCTTGGACAGAGGAGGCTGGCGGGCTACATTCTATGGGGTCGTAAAGAATCGGACACGACTGAGCGACTAACGCTTTCAATTTCTTACGGATAAATCCCCCGAATCTGAAGATCTCAGCATGGGGACCCATTGCCCACCTCCATCCCCCAGGGCTAGGGGACGAGGGGTGCGGAAAAAGGCCATGCAGGCCACCGGCTCTAATGTACATCACTGACCCATCATTCTGCTGACCCCTCCTTTTCCCATAAGGAGATCACAGGATGAGGATGCTCCCAAAACTCCTGGGAGTCAAAAGAGGGAATCTCGAACTGGAGACTAGCAGTGGAAAATCGTGGGTGGGATTTGGTAGTTAGGAAAAGAAGTATCAAACCACAAAGGGGAGGTGAGGATGAGCCAGACTGAGAAGGACCAGAAATCGTAAGCAGCAAGAAAGGGGTCAAAGAAGAGCTGCTGTTGGGATGGCGCGGGGTGGGGGATGCAAGGTGGAAGAGTGAGCGAGGAATGGAATCTCGCGGAGAGTCGACGACGCAGCGACCGAGGCAAAGGCTCGCGATTGGACGAGGAAGAAGAGAGAGTCCCGGTTGCCAAGGCAGCCACCAGACGAGGAGGCCTCGGCAAGGAGAAGGGAGCGCGCGTCCTCCTCCTCCTCCGGGACCCCCGCGGTCCCCTCCCGCAGGCCGCGCTGACGTGTCGGTCGCGGACTCACAGGCCGGCGGGCGCCGCCCCTCCCGCCGCCGCGCGTCCCGCCCCGCGCCCCGTGCTCCGCCCGCCGGCGCCCGCCCCGGCCGCGTCCTCCGCGTCACCGGCTCCGCGAGGTGACCACAACATGGCTGCGGCGCAGGGGCTGCTCTTCTGGCTGCTCCTGCTCGGGCAGCCTTGGCGGGTGCCTGGCCAGCCGGAGCAGGACCCCGGCCGGCGCTTCTCGCAGCTCAAACTCTGCGCGGACGAAGAATGCAGCAGTGAGTGCCGGGAGGGGCGGCGCCGGCGCCCGGGCATCGCGGGGGCGGGAGCTCGGCCGCCCCGGCAACCGACCCGGGGGGCGCAGGCCGGGAGGGCGGAGCGCCGGCGGTGGGGGAGGGCGACCTCCGGGTCCCTGCGACTGTCTCCTCCGGCTCTCCGCGCCCGGGCCAACCGGCCTCGGCGCTGGGGGGGGTCTCTGCCTCCCACTTGTTGCCAGCCTTTCATTTTTCCTTCGCGGACGGAGGCGGGGGATGGTGTGGGGGGTTCGGAGGTGGCTCCTCGGTTTTCCCAGGGGCCGCTCGCAACGTCCCCTCTCCCGGCTCGCCCCGGCTCCAAGGGGAGATGGGGTTGCGCGCTGCGCGCCCCGGGCTCCGCGCTGTCTGCGAGCGCTTTCCTGCTCCCGTCGCCGGGTCCTCGCTTGGTGCAGTCCGGGGGCGGATGCGCCGGGACTCGGTGGGCGGCTTCCCTGCGCAGGTTGCTAGGGGCTCGGAAAAACCTCCCTGGCGCAGCCCCTTCGCCCCCTCTGCTTCAGTCACACTCGGGGCTCGGACCGCCTTTTCAACAGGGATTGGAGTTGAGGTTTGGGACGAGCCCGGAGTCCAGGCATGCGGTGTGTCCAGGCATGCGGTGTGTTCCAAGGTCTCCTCCCCGGCTCTGCCTCAGTCCTATCATTTCTGTGCTTGGAAGGCTCCCGCAAATAGCCCGGAAGGAAGGGCATCGGGGAGGCCAAAATCTGTCTCTCGAAAGAGGCCGAGACTCTGCATCGGCCACCTGGTACCAGTCGTTCTAATGCGCAGGAAGCGGAATTGTTCCCTAACCGCGAATTCGGCATGGGCTGGGGGTAGTGAGAAGGGCAGAGACCCCCAGACTCAGATGAAGAAGATTGTTAAAGTGAAAATAATAAATACCCCAGGGGTTTTATAAATCCAAGCCAGCTTGAGCCTTGATCAGTTACATTGTTGGACTCTCTTCCTGTGTGTTTGCCTTGGGCCCCTATCATCGTTGTGGTCTCAAATAACCTTGTAACTTACTGACAACCATTTCACACAAGGTTGTTCATGTGTTGTAATCAGTGCATATAGAAAAACATTCCTTTTGAGGCCAAAGCCTACAGTTTAGCTATTTAGATTGAAATCAGTGTTATTCAAAAACAGATTTCACAATCAGAAGAACCGTAGCACTGCCACATCATTAGGGGAAAGAAAAGAGGCAGTCTTGGATCTGTTTAAGCCATTCCTGGAGGTAACCCTAAGACTGAGGTAAATAAACGCTACAAAAGTGGAGCAACTTCCATCAGTTTTTCCTGCAGTTTTCTCAGAATAAGTCCAGGTTATTAGCAAGCAGTGTTGGATATGGCCAGTGTTGGCTATGCTTTGCTTTCAAACACTATCCTGCCTGGGTACCTCAAAACCAGTCATCTGGAAAATTATAACATCTCTAATGCTTCTTCAGTATGGAGACATGGTGTTAGAAGGGCCCATGGGTGTCACATAATTGGAGAAATGGCGTGTGTCCAACAAGTGTAGCCAAAGGCGATAGCCAGCAGCTAGAGCAGGTCTGGGTCCCGTGTTGTTTTACATAAAGTGTTTGTTTAGTAAGGCTTGTCCATGTTAGCTGTCCTTGTGTGCTTTTCAGATAGCTGCCCCACAGAGTGCATTATGTTGTCATCTGACTTATTATTATACCTCTGCAGTGATCTTCCTATTTCCAATTCTGATAGGATCCCCAGGCTATCAATTTAAAAGTTGTCCATCACCTTCAACTTTGCCTCTCACCTAATTATATCTGAATTAGAATGCTGACATGTATTAAAATAATCAGCTTCAAAGTCCAAATAACCCCCTTTAAATCTGTGTTTGTCCCTCAAATATGTATGTAAAGATACATCTTAAGGTACTTATTGCCAGTTGGCTTTTAGAACGAGTGTTATTTCCGTTTCATCCTTCCCTTTCTCTGCTATTTAATTGCATTTGTTATTTCATTTGACGAGAAGGTATGTATTTGGCTAACAAAAAGAAAAATACCGCTTCTATCAATTTCTAGATTGAATATAGTTAGTCTTGCATGTTAAGACTGAAGGTAACTACTGGACAGTTCTCATGATTTTGCTTGTCCCTGCCACCTACGATTTTGCTTATAGAAACAAAGCCTGTTTGCCCACTTTTGATTTTGTTTATAGAAATAAATAAACCTCCTTAATGTTGGATATATTCAACATTATATGCTTTCAGAAGATATTATCTTATGTGATTGGATCCATAATTGGGTATGGTATCCTTTCTCATTAATTTATCCAGATGGTGACAGAGCAACTTGACTGCAAGTGAAGTGGAAGGTGTTTACTGTTGCACAGTAGCAGTTATAACCACTTAAAGATAGGGCCTTTTAGTGGTTAGTTCAAGTTAATTGACCTCTTGGGGGTTCTTGGGTGCTCTCCCCAGTTACCTGTTACCACTGCATGTAGTCATGCTTTCACTAGTCGCATCTGTGCTTGACTTTACCCAACTGCAAAATGAAGCTTTTATAATTATGAAACAGCAAAGACTGAAAGCTAGATGATTAGAGAGGGAACCAGGAGTTTCACTCGAGACCAGCCCTGTGTGGCAGTGGACACATTGCTTTTTGTTTGCATTATCCATAGAGAAAAACAGGGCAAGTTTACCTCTTTCCTGGCTACTTGCAGGGGGATGTCCTGATTTATAACGATATAGCTCTATAGATGCTCTGAGCGTATGAGTTGAGGCTGATTGGTTTCAGAGAGTACTGGAGAAGCTTGATGTTGTTTACAGTGGATTGTTACGTTTCCCGATAAGTCAGTATTTGAAAGTTGAATCCTGATACCCACTTCTTTTCCCACCTCTTTCTATACAGTGCTAATGTACCGGGGTGAAGCTCTAGAAGATTTTACAGGCCCAGATTGTCGTTTTGTGAATTTTAAAAAGGAGACTCTGTATATGTCTACTATAAACTGGCAGGGGGATCGCCTGAAGTTTGGGCTGGAAGTGTAAGTAAAAATTTGACATAATTTTCTGCCTTTTTATTGACTTGTTTAGCTGTAGATTTAAGTAGCCACAGTTTCTTGGGGTCTTTGATGGAGTTAACTTGTCTCCTCTGCTTGACTGTGGAAAAAGGGGCTTGTTCTGTGTCCCCTGCTGGCATCAGGCCTGGTGCAGAAGAGGGTCTCCAACAGAAGTGAACTGCTTCCAGGTGCTGCTCCTCAGAGTCAAGCCTTAACAGCCACAAGTGCTCTATACGTAGCAAATAAGGATGTGGTGTGTGTGTGTATATATATATACACACACACACACAGTATTCAGTTCAGTTCAGTTAGGTTCAGTCGCTCAGTCATGTCCGACTCTTTGCAACTCATGGACTACAGCTCGCCAGGCCTCCCTGTCCATCGCCAACTCCCCGGAGTTTACTCAAACTCATGTCCATTGAGTCACAATAGAGTATTATTCATTCATAAAAGACTGCAGTCTTGCTATTTGCAACATGGGTGGATTGGAGGGTGTCGTGTTAGTGAAATACGGCAAAGACAAATACTGTACGTTATCACTTATAAGTGGAAGCTAAAAAGTAAGACAAATGAATATAACAAAACAGAAGCAGTCTCATAGATGCAGAAAACAAACTGGTAGTTACCAATAGTGAAACCTGAAACTTCACTTTGAAACTCCTTAACTTCATTGTTTCAAAAGGAAGAATTGGTGAGCATTAGACTTAATCCTATAAAATATGGGCAAGGTAGTTCAATTGCCTGGAAAATCCCATGGATGGAGAAGCCTGGTGGGCTGCAGTCCATGGGGTCGCTGGGAGTCAGACACTGAGCAACTTCACTTTCACTTTTCACTTTCATGCATTGGAGAAGGAAGTGGCAACCCACTCCAGTGTTCTTGCCTGGAGAATCCCAGGAATGGGGGAGCCTGGTGGGCTGCCCTCTGTGGGGGTCGCACAGAGTCGGACACGACTGAGCGACTTAGCAGCAGCAGTAGTGTTTCAGGCATTCCTGTTAAGAGTTGATTTTTAAAATAATTTTTTTCTAAACTGTTAACATAGCTAATCATGTGTGCTGTTTCTGTTAAAAAAGCAAAATGTCCTTTTTGCCGTGTGCTTTCCTGTTTGTTTGCTTGTTTTGCTTGCAACTGCTGGGGCATCCTTTTCCTGCTGTTTGGACATTTGCTCCCACAAGTTCTTCCCAGCAGGTCTATTCCCAGCCAGCTCTGTGGGTGTGGGGACTGCGGACATGGAAATCAATGACTTTGTCATGCTTTGATGTTTTTAATGAGGTGATTCACTAGAAGTGACCTGATTGGGAGGCTTATGAGCTATTGTCCTTTCCTTTCTATGTGATGTGTTGCCTGATTATTTATTGAAAGTAGTAAGAGTCCTGAACACCCTAAGGACTGTCCAAACTTAGAGAAACACTCAGTCCCAAAAGTGAACATTTTCATTCTCTGTAAATCAAACAACAGAAAAGAGAGCTTAAGAATCCCTTATCGGGAAAAGAGATTTATTTTGCTGGTGGTCCAGATTCCTACGGAGGAGTCCAGTAAGACCAAATACAACCTTTCTATTTAGGCAGAATCCCAGTTGAATGGCTCAGATGCTGAAGAATCTGCCTGCAGTGCAGGAGACCTGGGTTTGATCCCTGAGTCAGGAAGATCCCCTGGAGAAAGGAAAGGCTACCCACTCCAGTGTTCTTGCCTGGAGAATTCCATGGACAGAGGAGCCTGGTGGGTTACAATCCATAGAGTCACAAAGAGTCTTACACAACTGAGTGACTAACACACACACACACACACACACACACACACACACACACCAGTTCAATCACCATATTCAGAAGAGAATCTGTTTTGTTCCTTTAAAGTCTGTTGCATGAGATTTCTTGATAGTCTTTACTCTTGGAACTTTTTTTTCAAGTCCATACCATTTTTGATAAAGTGGTGAAGTTGGAGCATTTCGGTAAGTGAACTTGACTTTTCCCTTCTAGAGAGCCTGCCGATCTTTCTGGTTCCTGACTCTGACCCTGCCTTTGCAGGGAAGCCCTGCCCTCAGCTCTCAGCCGGAAGGGATCTTTGCTGTCTAAGAATCGTTTAGGTGGTGCTTTGTTTGCGCTACTCGTGTGGCATTGCTTTTACTGCCTTGTATCGCAGTTAATGTGTACTGTCTTAGCTCTAGTAAAGTTAGAAACTCTAATGGGGCGTGTGTCTTACCCATTTTCCTTGTGAATATTTCCTTTCAGGGAGCAGCACTTGTTTCCATTTGACCCAAGTGTAGCTTATGCAGAATTTGTTCTCTTGAAACAATATTCTTTTCCCAAATCAAATCAACAGAGATGAGATAATGGAAGCAAGATTAGATATAAAAGTTACCTTCAATCATGAGGGCCTATGATTCTGCGTCTTTTTGTCAGATCCTAAGAAACAGGACCTACTTGATGTAAAAATACGTGAAGTTTTTCACGACCTGTGGTCTCAGTTGACAAAGATCACACCAAGATAAATGTATTTCCTTTCTCCACATAGCTCTGATTTCTTTCCCTTTTCTAGGTTATCTTAATAAACTTTTCCTGAGAAGGAAAAAGTGTATTTTCCCTCAGCCTCCCCTCTCATTTCATGATTAAAAATTCTGTCTGCTGAGCTTTCAAGATGGTTCTTGTTTCTTAGTTTTCATTCTGCAGCTTTTTTTTCTTTTGGTTTTTTAGAATTTTATACTTTAACTGCCAGTGTAGCAATTTAAAATTGCACTGTCTTATCTAATCTACAAGGCAGTGTTCTAGTAAAACTGGCTTTCACAGAGTTGCCAGATACAACAAAAGCTCTCATAATGCGGGTATTTTAGGAGTTAGTGATAAGATACCCTCTTTTTTTTTCTTTCTGTGCATTTGATCTGCATGTCAGCCTCCTCCTTTATTGACTGGGAAGAGATCTGCTGCTCCCTTTCAGACTGTAGTTAGTAAAAGACAGTGTATGTTTCTCAAGAGGACACACAATATATTGATGATAATGCCTTTTAGTTCTCCTTGGTGGCTCAGTGAAGAGACCACCTGCAATACAAGAGACCCAGGTGGTTCAATCCCTGGGTCGGGAAGAACCCCTGGAGAAGGACATGGCAACCCACTCCAGTATTCTTGTTGGGAAAGCTGTTAGTGCTGTAGATAAATGGGATTATCTTCTGTCTTTACCTGCATGAAACTAAGCTTGCTGTGTAGATTAGTATGAATTTTATTTTCTCCCACAAAACTTGAAAATCTAGTTTGGAAAAAGCTAGTGCAGCCCATGGTATCAGTCAGTATTTGCCTTTTGTTGTACTGGTCATGCATTTCAGAAATGTATTTTTTTAACTTATTAATATGTCTAAGACCTGGTTTATGAGTGATGCTGTGAAATGTGCAGATAAATTCTTGTTAGAGGGTATTTGGAATTGTTTCTAACCAACTTTTATTTACATAGTTTTAATTGCATAATATACAGTAACTTTCTCTTGTACAGATCTTCTAGCTATTTCAGAAATCTCACTGTATGTGCCCTGTGTTTAGAATTAGGCCGAATATTGAAAGAAAATTTCAGTGGTTTTAGAAAAGTTGTCCTTACAACATTCTGTACTTAATTTATATTGGAATAATAACCTCTGTAATCATAATAGCAACTATCTATCTCTTGTGGTTATATCTACCTATCTGTATGTTTCCTCTCACTACTGAGAAGTCTCTCGTTTATGTTTCTTATACAGAATTTTGATTGATACTCATTTCTTCCACTGTTTTTTAATGTAGGTTGGGCGTACTTTTGGATATTTTCCAAAGGTTTAATCCAAGTAGTCCATGAATATACTCAAGAAGAGCTGCAAGTTCCAACAGATGTAAGTTGTGGATTCTGTTGTTGTTGTTCTCAGTTATAAATTGACTTATAAATTCACCAATTACACCTAATCAACTAATTTTGAATGTGTTTTGATTAAAACACATACAATCATAAAAAATTAGTGTTGGGGTTAGGGTTACACTTAATTAACTAATTTTGAATGTGTTCTGATCAAAAAAGGAAAAACCAGTTAATATCTGTGTATCAGATTTTAATTTATCAGACTGCCTTTAAAGAAAAGAAGTTTGAAAAGAATTTATGAGAGACTTTGTATCAGAATTTGATAGTTCTACATTGAAGCAGGTGTTCTTGTACAAGGCTGTGTATGCTTATTCAGAATTTTTATTTGATGCTTGATATGAGGAAAAAAATGAAGAATTCAGTATCTTTGTATTTCGTTATTAAATTTAGGAAGTAAATAATTTTTTTTTTACTTTTTTAACTTCAAATTACCTGAAGTAATTTTTTTTTTTTTTTTTTTTTACTTCAAGCAAGATGAGAAGTTGTCTCAATACTCAGTGAATAGCCTTTAGACATTTCGAGTATATAGAAATCAGGTTAAATTAATCAAACCCTAAATTATATATTAGGCCGTAAGGTTTTCTTTTGGACTCTTTAATGATTTAAGGGATTAGAGTTATGGGATAGATTCTGGAAAAGGGAACCTGAGTGTTTCACACAAGGTCCAGCCTCGAATCTGCAAGGTCCTGACTACACAGTCTGAAAAGCATTCATCCAGGTGCCCTAACTTAAGTAGCTTTGTGATGACAAGGATTTTGTGTTCTAGGATCCTCACTCCAGCTGATTATTTTCTGGAGTTTTAAAGTTAATAAGAATTGAAACCTACCTTCAAACAGAAATCTAGCAACTCTTCAGAGTCGCTGTGAGAGCGTGCAGGCTGCTGGCCTGGGGCATGTATCAGCTGAGCTCTGCTGAATAGAAGAAGTCACAGAGCCATTGCTATTCTTGAAACTTTTTGTCTTCCCAAGGGTCATGAAATCAACCTGATTGCCTGTTAGTCTTTGCTCCTATTGAGGATACTGCTGGGAGGGAAATACACGCTAGACGGCAGCTCATGGGTCACAGAGACTCCCCTCCCACAGCCTAGAGGGGAGGATGATGGAGGTGCTGGGTGGTCTTCCAGTTTCTTCTGGACAAACTATTATGGGGTAGATTCCCAGAGCATCAGGTATAAATGCTGGAAGCGGGGAAGACCAATAAATGATGCCCTACTTTTTCCTACTTGTACTCAGAACAAACTGAGAAACCCAGCAGGCAGGTAGATGGAGACCAGGATGTCACCATCTCTTACTGATAAAACTTTTTGGAAAACACGGCTCAAGTGTGCAGAAATTAATGGGCTTTGGAACATGGCAATCTAGAATGAGACAGACTTACCCAGCCACAGGCAGAGCTAGCCAGCTAGGGGTCTCTCCTAGTGGACTGTCCCTTATAAAACTGACAGCACAGAAGTGAGAAGGGTGTGTGTTCCCTCCAGCCAGGCCCAAGCAGAGAACAGGGGTGGTGCAGGACAAACTCACTAGCCACATGAGTCATTCCTCCTCAGGGAAAAAGAATGAAGGGAAGCCAGGAACATCACTCGGGTAGGAGCCCTTCCTCATGGAAATACAAAGCCAAGGGAAAGATGGGGTCTATCCTTCTATCCACTAAGTCCCCAGGGTTGGCACAAAAGCCCCTCCAGGGCCAAATGTGAATTTGCAATCATCTCTGTCATTAGCGTGGGCAAGCACTTGTTCTTGTGATACTCGATTAGTGACACGCTAATGTTTTTCTTTCCCTTGCAGGAGACAGATTTCGTTTGTTTTGACGGGGGAAGAGATGATTTTGATAATTATAACGTGGAAGAACTTTTAGGGTTTTTGGAATTGTACGAGTCTACCACTGAAGATTCTGAAGAAGTTAAAGAAAAAGTACTCAGCATGTGGAAGAGCCTCCTGAAGCACCTAATGAAAGTGACGCAGAACCTGAGCCAGGAGAAGCCAACTCAGAGGAAAGTGAAAATCTATTCTCAGAAAACACTGTCGAACTCGGGGAAAGATCTGAGGCTCAGAAGAGCCACCCCCAGGTGAACAGTCAAACAGCTCATGCTCAGGGAGAGCGAACTTCATTCGAATCTTTTGGAGAAATGCTGCAAGATAAGTTAAAAGTGCCAGAAAGTGGAAACAACAAAACCAGCAATAGTTCTCAGGTCTTGCGCGAGCAGGAGAAGATCGATGCTTATAAACTTTTGAAAACAGAAATGACTCTGGACTTGAAAACCAAATTTGGCTCAACTGCCGATGCACTTGTATCTGATGATGAGACAACCAGACTTGTTACTTCATTGGAGGACGATTTTGTTGAGGATTTGGATCCTGAGTATTACACAGTGGGAAAGGAAGAAGAGGAGAATAAAGAAGACTTCGATGAGCTGCCATTACTAACCTTTACAGATGGAGAAGATACGAAAACTCCAGGGCACTCCGGAATTGAGAAACACCCAACAGAAAAAGAGCAGAATTCAAAGGAAGAGCATAAAGTTGAGGAAACTCAGCCCCCAGGCATCAGAAAGGGTGATGAAAAGATACCAAAACCCCGGGAAGATACTGTCTTCTCTGATGTTACGGAAGGGGAAGAAAACACAGACACAGATTTCGAGAGTTCCGATTCAAAGGAAGAGGGTGACCCATTTGTCGTGCATAGCAGATTGGGGAAACCACAACCAGAAGACCATATTGACCCTGAAAAGGCAGCAGACAGCCTTGTGAATGTACAAGTCCCCAAAGCAGACAGTGACAACGACCCAGAAGTGGGCGCAGGACTTCACATGAAAGGCAAGGGGTGGAAAGTTGAGGAACCCAAGAGGGGCTGGGTGCGGCATGAGGTAGGGCTAGAGGAGGAGACGCAAGACCACCAGACTGTGCACGGTTCTTCTCAGAGTGGCCACCTCAGCTCTTCACCAGCTGCTGAAAAAAGTACAGAAGCATTAAAATCAGCCTTTGCTAACCAAGAGAATGACCTGAAAGGAGCAGCCGTTCACATCTCGAAAGAAATGCTTCACGAAGAAAAGCCCTCAGGGCAGAGTTTGGAAGGTGCCTCAGAGAGTGACTCAGTCCCGCAAGCAGAAGCAGCGGGGAATCAAGGGGATGAAGGAAAGACAGAGCAGGAATCCGTGGGTGTGGCAGCGCCCTTGGGCGATCATCAGCCTAATGGTTCCAAAGACAGCGTGGGGGAAGTAGACGGTTCAATGAGTGGACCTAAGCCACACGTGCTTTCAGGGGAGCATCCGAGTGCAGAACTTATAAAGGATCGGCTTCTTAAACTTCAAAATCAGACTAGGTTCTCCTCTCCAGATGACATGGGCTTGCCAGGAGACCTGGAAGAAGAAGGTCCTGTTCTGGAAAGAAAGCTTTTCTGGCAGCAAGGAGGTGTGGCTGCCACAGTTAATAAGCAAGTGAACGAGAAAAGGAAGCTCTCTGAGGAAGAGGTCACCAGGGTCACCAAGGATGCCTTGGATGAAGGGCAGGAAGTAGGAAAAACAGGCCAAACTGATAGCACCGAAGGACGAGGCTTATTCCCAAAAGAACCAGACCCAGAAGATGAAGATTACAGCCCTGAAGAACTCCTGGAGGATGAAAATGCTCTAAGTGCAAAGCAGTCTAAAGAAAAAAGCCCTGAGATTCAAGATAAGAGGTTAGATGTTGACCTGCAAAACCCTGAAAAACCTGTTTCAGGTGCCATTAAGACTGATCTAGAAACTGAAAAAACAAAGAAGAAACTAGTCATATTTCGGAAAATGAAAGAAAAAATGAGACTGTAGGTAAAAGGGTAGACAGTCTGGGCAGGGACCCAGGTGGCCTGGTGGTGGAAAAAGAAGGAAGCTCGCCTGTGCATCAGAAGGCACAGCGACCCTCTGAAGGAAGTGATTTTCCTGGCAAGAAAGAAAATCGGACTCCAGAGCTAGGGGAAGTGTCTCAGAAGAAAGATCCTGATTATCGTATAGAAGACAACCATGAGGGCCACCCAAAGACCTCAGGGCTCACGGAGAAGCCTGGGGTAGAACCCTCGAAAGAGGACGACAAGGATGCAGAGAATTTCGTGGACCCAGGAAGCCAGGGGTCTGCTTCTGAGGACCATGACGATGACCCGTTCTCCTGGGCTCCACATGCCCCCATACAGCCTGAGGAGAGTGTCCATTTGGAGGACTTGCCCATAATCAGCAGCTTCTTCAAAGATCAGCAGTCTCTGCAGCGATTCCAGAAGTACTTTGACATCCACAAGCTGGAAGCCATGTTCCAGGACATGTCATCCAAGCTGAAGTCAGCGCAGCGTGAGCCTGCCCTATAACGTGGAGAAAGTCCTCGATAAGGTCTTTCGTGCTTGGGAGTCACACATTCTGACAGAGGCAGAGAGCATGCTCGATGCTCGCGTGACGGAAAACAGAGACCTGGAAACAAAGGATAGTAGCCTGTTTGAGGAGGCTGCAGTGCTCGATGATGTTCAAGACCTGATCTATTTCGTCAGGTACAAACACTCCACGGTGGAGGAGACTGCTCCTCCGGCAGCAGCACAGCCTGTAGAGGGAGGCTGGGATGGACCAGCGGAAGGTGAGGTACCCACCCATGGCCTTGCAGGGTTGGGCTTGAGAAACAGGCATGGGGGCCCGGGTGCTGCTGAAGTGCCTCATGCCTGATCTTTGAAGCTCTCTCCACGGGTCCCAGTGTGCCCAGAAGTGAGGGGCAATACAGGGATGTCCACATGGCCCTGCCCACCTTCTCTCTTGGAGGCTGGAGTATAGATAAATATTTCTTGATCCACTTTTCACTTAGACAGTTGAGACCAGTAGCAGCCTCTGCAGGAAACGTTATAAAAAGGAAAAAACTCAAGCAAGAAAATGGTGTACAAAGTAGACCTGGTGACAGATTGCCAATTTCATGAAACGCTTTCTGAACACATTTTCTTCATCATAAAATAACTGCTATCTGCCCAGGGATGGACTGGCATTAACTTTTAACTCGATGCCTTGTCTGAGTTCATGCCCTCTAACATTCTTCCTTTTTTTTTTTTTTAAGAAATTTGTTTGGTTGGTTGGTTTTGTTTTTTGGCTGCACTGAGCGACGTGCAGGATCTTAGTTCCCTGACCAGGGATCAAACCCAAGCCCCCTGCAGTGGAAACACAGAGTCTTAACTACTGGACTTCCAGTGTAGTCATCCCCCTGCCCAGCTTTCATCTTCAGTGGATGCCATGTTCTTCCCTGCCCTGTTAAGGCAAGCACTTTGGTCAGTTAAAGTCTACCAAGCCCTTGAGTTCTTGCATTCAGATTCCATTCCAACCAACTAACGGAACCAGGATGCAGAGCCTCCTAACACAGCGCTTGACGTAGAAACCATTCTCTAAAGAGCGACTGGACCGACCCTGAGGCAGCACCCTGGAAGGGTCGATTCCTAGCTCCATGCTCTTTTCTCTGTCCCTGTGCTTCTGAGATGGAAGGTATACAGACTCCTAGGCATACTTTGAGGAGATCTGAAAGGCACCTCGGCCAGCCGCCTTTGCACGTCACGCCTTTCCCTGTGCCAGCTCTGTGAAGCAAGCCTGCTTCTGTGTGGAGGAGATCTGTTACTTCCTTATGGAGTAGATGTTTCCCATTTCTGCTCTTGACTAGAATTTCCTTTTCCACATCTTTCTGTGTGGGCATATGTTGGTTTGCCAAGGGAAGTTAGGTTCACTGAAGTCCCTACAGGAAAGAGATTTATGAAATGCTTTGGGATCAGGGTTTCTTCCTAAATTTTATCATGTAGATTAAATATTCATGATCTGAGAGAAGCGCAACTGAAACTCTTCTTTCCTTGCCCAGTTTTGCCCTGTGGGGCACCAGCGCATGGAGGGCAGGGTAGGGGGCCACAGAGTTGTGTGCTGGAGGGGCACTTGTTATTGAGCTTTGCCAGCCCAATATGTTCTCTCCTGTAGACCTGCAGCCACCACTGGAGGAGAACTTCCCACAGGAGCACACGGAAGTTCCTCTGATGCAGATTTCCAAAGAGCCCGGCCATTTGGCTCAACCCGTGACCAGGGACATGGGTACCTCAGGAGTCACCCAGAAGCCGCAAACCGAGGAAGATGGAGACCCAGGTAAGACGTGCTAATTTTTCTTTACAAAGTAGAAGCCTGTGCTAGAGAAGACCTACTAGGAAATTTGTTGATAAAAGTAGGAAATGGAGGGGACCATAACACAGGCATAAATGCATTTAAAAATAAGAAATCCTAGAACTAGCAGAGGAAAGCAGGAGTCAAGCCAGATGGAGATCAGTAATAGCAAGCAGGTCAGAGACTATAACTTATCTACCACCCAGTGCTTGGCGGGCATAAGCTTATGCGAGTAATGGAAATCTAAAATACTATTCTTAAAAAGTCTGATGTTCAAAAACAGCAGTTTTCAGCCAGACCAACTAGTGGGGGAAACTCTGGGCGTGGAGACCAGTGACCTTGTTTAACAATCCCTCCAGGGAATTCTGACCTGTTGGAAGTTAAAGTTTGAGACCTACTGCTCTCTGTCTCAAATTCTGTTTCCCTCTGCTCTCTTCTCCACCCCACTCCCAATAGAGTACATTGTAGCTCAGGTCTTTTGTTAATATGCTACCTCGTCATGGTAAAACTTCTTTTAAAACTGTGAAGGGGATATTTACATCTAGATATCCTTATACTATAAGATTAGAGGAAACAGTGCAGAACTTTGTAGGATGTAACAGTCCAGTGGAGGCAGAACCTTGGGAATAGTATCACTGCTTAATCACTGAGCACAGTAAACATCCAGTGGACAGTGACAGATTTCATTTGGATTGAGAAAGTTGTTTCAAAATAAAGGTTTTTTTAAAATTCATTTATTTTTAATTGGAGGATAATTCCACTTTGTGTTAGTTTCTGCCATACATCAATATGAATCAGCCATAGGTATACATGCATCCCCTCCCTCCCACCTCCCACCCAAAACAAGGTTTTTAAAAATGCAACCCCAGTATTAGTATCAACAGTGTTCTAATTTTTGTGTAGCTCACTCATTTTACTGATAAATCAGAAGAACAGCCGATTTGTGTTATTTTGTCTATCCAGTATTGTGATACAACATCATTATCGTTCTGTGCTTTTAGAGATTGTGGTCTCTAACCATAGCTAGAGTCTTACCCTACGATAGCACAGGCCTAGCGGCACTGGGCTGCCTCCTGAGCACCTCAGCCCTTCAAAATATAGGAGAGGTCACAGCAGGAAGAGGAATTCAGCTAATTTGAGAAGAAATGGCATATCAGGGGTCTCTTGTGTTCCAGAGGATATTGCATTCATTTACAGTACTCTGTACTTTAAACTCCTGTAACTCAAAAGTGTTCTCCTTGTTGAGAATAAGTCACATACTGATAAACTTGATACCTTCTTGTTCAATGTTCAGGGTTAGGAAAGATTTTGCTTGCAGAATTAAAACCAGATGTCTTGCCTCATCCTTTAAGTCGCACCGCAAAGTGATACAGCTTCCTTTAGAGACTGAACTGTGAAACTGAAAGTGCTAGGCGCTCATTCATGTCTGATTCTCTGCGACCCCAGGGACTCTAGCCCACCAGGCTCCTCTGTATCTGGGATTCTCCAGGCAAGAATACTGGTGTACTGGTGTGGGTTGTCATGCCCTTCTTTAGAAGGTGATCTTCCCAAATCTCCCTTCACGCGTCTCAGATGAGGTGCTGACCTGCTTGGGAAAACTTCACCAGTGGTCAGATTCATAGGTCAGCAGCAGTGGAGTCTTAGGGTTGGAAGACATCTGCGTGGCAGCTAATCCTGCTTCTCATTAGTTACTTCTTGGACTCCTAGCTGTTTATAAGAAACACCCCAGGCCCCCAAAACTCCTGAATTTCCATCCCTACCACCACCTCATATAGAGATCCTTCCAGGCAGAGGTAGAATTTGACCTTTCGCAGAGCTACACCAGGCCCCTACCTGTAAGCAGTCCCCTTTCGTCTCTTGGTGTTTGCCATCCTCCCTTGTGTAGCTGTCATTCATGCATTCACTGCCTGCCAGGTGCCAGATTCTGTGCTGAGCATCGGTGCAAGTTTGCAAACTGACACTCTTCTCTTTCTCACTGTTTGCCTGAAGTTTCTAATACAATGCGTCACCAGCACTAAATAAATGTTTGTTAAATGTGATAGTGTGTCTATAGGAAAAGCATAAAATTCTGTGTTCCCTCAAGCCCCGTGAGTCTGTATTATTCAGACAGCAGTTGCATTGCCGGGGATGTAATGGAGGGATTGCTGGCAGGTAGATTGGGTTGGAAATAGTGTTCATTTTATAATTGAGGATGTGATGGCTCTAATGGGGGTTCTGACATTTTTTTTTTAATATATAATCATTTTCATGAGAAGCACATATCCAAACAGAGACTAATATTCAATGGGTACTTGATAAATATTTAAAATGAAGAGAAACAAAACTTATTCTGAAGCTTAAATAAAATATTTGCTTTCTCCTTCAACTTTAGGTATAATTACACCAGCAGGCACTCCTGTCGATGCTGTTGATGCCCCAAAGCAGCTGGCAACAAATACTGAAGAACCAGCAAGTGTCACGCCTCTGGAAAATGCAATTCTCTTCATATACTCACTCGTGTTTCATTTAACTAAGACGGTAGGTTTGACATGTAATTTCTTCAAATAGAATGTTAATTATTACCGTTTTCAAGTTGATTTTATGCATGAGATGAATTTAAAATGTCTTTATGAAAAGTACTCCTACGCCTTTGAAGGCAGCCTCTGAAATAAGCCACAGGTGTGTGATGGTGGTGGGTTCTTAGTTCAGCTCAGCACTTGGAGATACGTTGGCGGCCAGTGCTGGGCATCTGCACACCTCTTCTGCCCTCAGGGATCTTTTGGTCTAACAGGGAAAGAATGAAATTCACCTGAAACACAATATGATATGGGAAAGAAGAGACGTATTTACCTGATGGTTTGAGAGTGTGTTAAATTGATTCACTGAGGTGGGAGGATGGGCAGAGGAAGTCAGAAGTTAGCTGAGACATCTGAGCTGACCTGTAGGATCCGTCTAGTTTGATGTGTAATTTGTTGTTAAATAGGGCTGGAGGGGTGGATGGGTGGAGTGCACAGTCACACAGAAGTAGTATGTTTGGAGAAATGGGACATGAAGAAAAAGGTTACTTGGCATTGTCCAAGTATAGAGTTCGAGGGGCATGCATGGTCTTGTGGAGGGAAATGGGTTCAGGTACAGGAGGTTGTATGTCATGGTAGGTTGTGTTAGAGATAGAGATCCTTTGAAGATTTTAAGCAGGAAATAAGTAAAGTCATATTTGTTCTTAGAAAGAGTCACTTATGGCAGAATTATTTATTCAAATTGATCTAAGGAATTCTGATCCATATGAAACATTTAGCCTGTCCATTGAATGTTAGCTAAGCTGTTTAGGGCTTAGCGCCCCCTTGTGGTATTTTCTGGAATTGGCCATTCTTGGTAAATGATGGGAATGAGCAAGCTTTCAGAATCCAGAGGCCAAGTTGCCTTTGGAGCTATAAAGTATACTCTGCATCAAAAATATCTATCCTCCAGGTTCTGTTATTTCCAGACTTTTAAGGAAAAGGAGTTATTTTTTTGTTTTGTTATACGCATGGGCTTTGAGTGAGGATAATCTGGTTTCAAATTCCAGGTCCGTCATTTAGAAACTTGGGCAGATTACTTAAGTTTGAACCTCAGCTTTTTCATCTTTAAAATGCAGATAATACCTACCCCAGTTGTAAGAATTAAATGAATCAATAATATCAAGTATATAGTGTAGTGCCTGGCATTTTATAAGATCTCATCCCCTGCCTGCTTCTCATTTGGATGATCGGAGAGGGCAGTATACAAATTTTGGATACTGCAGGGAATTCAGGAGAAAGGCCGCCAGGATGGGAAAGTTGGAGGAAGACCAAACCATTTTTCAGTTTTCTCCATGTCTGTGGTAGTGGGAGCCACCCCACTGAATGTGTATGCCCTGTGCAGTTAGAGTTCTGAAGTAAATTTTCAGTGATGAAGGCGATCTCAGAATCAGAATTTGGTTATCAGCATGAATCATCATCACTTCTAAAACTTAACAGCCTCCAGATGTGGGAGGATTTCTTTGTTCGTTTTATTGGTGGGTATACACAGAGCCCTGTTGTAGGCCTGGGTTAGAGGACACAGATGTGGTAGAGGATATTGTTTCTGCTTGAGGGATAATGGGAGAAGACACAGACATGAATGGCAAGAGAAAAGGGTGCATATTACAAAGTAACAGTGACTTGAAAGGTTATCTTCAAGAAAGTATTTGGATGGCCCAATATGTACAGAGTATTATGCTAGGAACAGAAGAGTCTAAGAGATATAAAGCATGATTCTGATTTATGAAAGGCTTAAAAAGGATATATCAAATATATATGGAAATTGGAAAAATGGGAAACATGAAATAGCTGTTGTAAAGTATCAGATAAGTGGTATAGATAGCTATTTGTAGAGCTGGGAAATAATGGGATACTGACTTGTTTGGGAAAGCTGCACCAGAAGTCAGATGCACAGATCAGCAGTTGATGGAATCTCCAGGCAGGAGGAGATCTGAGAGAGCAGCTAATTGAACTTTTCACAAACTGCGCTAATTTCCTCTACTCCAGCCCTGACTAGTAGTTATGGGGTCTGGGCATCAACAATTCCTAGTGTGAGCCATCTATCTTATAAGACTACACATTGCTCTGTTGGCTAGTTTATTCTTATGTTGACTCCAAATTTTCCTCCATATGATTTTTTTCTCTTAGAATCTAATTCCCTTTTACATAGTAATCATTTAAATATTTGAAGTTATGCTTGAGGTTTTTTTCCTTTAGTGTTTTAGCATGGAAAATTTCAAAATGGTAATAGTAAAGAGAGAATAGTAAAATGAAATTATGGCCCATCACTCAGCTTAACATTAATTCCTTAATATCACCCATTTTTTGACACATTTCAGAATTCCCTCCCTTCCTTTTAAAATTATTCTTACTCAGTTCAGGATCTTGAGGTCCAAAAGTTACAAGGGGTTCATACGTGTCTTAAATCAACCTTTTAATCAGATATAAATTACATATAACAAAGTGTACCCATTCTAGGAATGAATTTTAATAAATGTAAACACTTATGTAAAAACAACCATAACCAAATATGGAACATTTCTTTTGTTTGAAAAAGTTCCTTTGCATACCTTCTCAGTGTATCCTACCCAAACCACCTGTTTTAGGCAACCGTTGACAAAAGTTTTTCTCACTATACATTAGCTTTTCCTGTTGTAGAATTATAGTTATAAATTCATTTATAGTTAGGTGTGAAACTGCCCAGCCTCATGGTAAGTTTATTTTATCTTGGAAACTGCCCAGCTGCTCTCAAAAGTGACTGTACCATTTTATATTTCCACTAACAATTTCTAAAACTTCCATTTGGTCACATATTTGCTAACATCTGGTATTATCAGCCTTAAAGTGTAGCCATTCTAATGGGCATGCCTTTGAGGTTTTAATTATATTTCTTGATGCTTAATGATGTTGAACACTTTTTCATGTGGCCATACTTTTCATGGGCTTATGTGTGAAATAGCTTTTTAAATCTTTTGTCCTTCTTTAAACTGGCATTCGGGTTTTTTTTCCCTAAATATTAAAATCTAAGAGTTCTTTATATTCATATAATTTAGATACAACTCCTTTGTCAGATACATATTACAAATTTCTTTCAAACTCTGGCTTGGCCTTTCAGTTTCTTAGCATTGTCTTTTAAAGAACAAATTTTTGACTTTGATGAGCACCGTTTTATTAATGTTCACTTTTATGGTAAGTTTTATGGTAAGTGCCTTTTGTCTCCTGCCTAAGGAATCATAGGTAGTTCCAATGATATGAATGTTTTCATATTTTCTTCTAAAAGTTTTATTATTATACCCTTTCATGATTAAGAAAGATGTTGTTCCATTTTGAGTAAATTTTTGTGAGTGTTGTGAGGTAGAGATCATGTTTCATTTCCGCCCCCCAAATGAATATCCATCTGCTCTCATACCATTTCTTTCCCCTTTAAATTACATTGGCACCTTGAGTTGAGATCAGTTGACTGCATATATATATGTCTCTTTCTGGACCCTACTTTGCTCTATTGATCCTATCCTAAGACAGTACCACACTGTTTTGATTACTATAGCTTTATAGTAGATTTTGCAATCAGGTCGTTCCTTTGTGAAATTGTTTTGGTCACTGCATTTCCTTTGCATTTCCATATGAAGTTTAGAATCAACTTACCACTTTCTACAAAAAAGCATGCCGAGTATTTGATTGTTCTTACTACTGAATCCATAGATGAATTTGGGAAGAACTGGTATCAACAAATATTAAGGCTTCTAATTAAGATGAACTAAGTTCATCTCTGCATTCATTTAGATCTTTATAATCTCTCTCAACAGGGCTTTGTACTTCTCAGTGTACAAGTTTCATGCATACTTTGTTTATGTATGCCAGGTATTTCATGGTTCTTGATGTTCTAAATTGTATTTTTTTACATTTTGTTTGCAATCTTTTGCTGATATCTAGAAATACAGTTGAATTTTTTGTACTGACCTTACTTATTATCTTACTAAATTATCTATTATTTCTAAGGGGGGTGTAGATTTCATAGGATTCTTTGTATAGATGACCATGTCATCTATGAATAAATACCTTTTTAAAAATCAGATTAATGCATAATTTACATCTAGTAAAATTCACCCTTTCTGTATGCAGTTCTGTGTTTTCACATTTTTTCAAAACTTTCTGTGTTCACACTTCTCTTGCCTCTCTCTAGGACTCTAACTGTATTTATCTCACCTCATTTTATGTAGTTCCACAGGTCACTGAGGCTCTGTTCGTTGTTGTTGTTATTTAGTATTTTTATGTCTTAGCTTCTATTTAAGTACTTCCTGTTGCTACCTTTAAGTTTATTGATCTTGTGTAGTATCTTATCTGCTCTTAAGCCATCAGGTAAAATTTTCATTTTGGTTATTTTATTTTTAGCTCTAAAAGTTCCACTTAGTTTTATTTTATATCTTCCATTTCTCTCCTCAGTATGGTCATTAAAAAAAATTGTTAAATGTATTTTTAAATGATAACTTTTAAAGCCCCTTAAAACTAACATTCTGTCGTCTCTTGCAATTTCTCGGTCTCTTTTTATAGGTTGACTTATCTCTTATATGGAATACATTTTTATGCTTTTTTTTCATGTCTAGAGGTTTTGTGGTTTTTTTTTTTTTTTTGGTTTGATTGTTTTTCTTTTTGGATACTAGGCACTGGGAATGTGAATGTTGGGTGCCTGGATTTTGGTGGCTTCCGTTAAAAAAGTGGTGAAGTTTGTTTTTCTAGACTGTTACTTGAAGATCAGCTTGATCCTTTCTAGTCTTATTTTTAAGATCTATTGCGTGGTATAGTGTGTATAGTAGTATTTACTCCAGGGCTAGTGTTTCCCTACTATAAAGATGTTATTCTTCTGGAATCTACTAAATGCCCTGAGCATTCATTAAGGCCAGTTCATGCTGACTAGCTGGAATACAGATGTCTCCCAGCCCTGCATTAACTGGAAATGGTTCAGCTTCCAGCCTCCTTGTGAGTTGTTCTTGGTGCCTCTAGTTGTTCCTTGCTGATCCTCAAGGAATCTGGCTTATACAGGAGGTGCTTTGAATTTAGCCCTCGACTGAAGGAGACATCCTTGCAGATTCTTAGAGCTCTTTTTCTTTGTTGTTCTCATCTTTCCCTTAACTGTCTGCGTGTGTCAGGTACCTCAGCCTCTCTGAACTCTGATCTCCGATTACTTGGCAAGACTGGTATATTCTGCTTACCTTCCCTATATTGCTGTCTACAAAGTGCCTCCAGGTAAAAAGCTGGGTGATCACAGGGCTCAACTCGTGTGTTAGCCTTTCCTCAGGAGTCACGATTGTGTGCTGGCTCTTGTTCTCTACCTGAAAAACTCCCCGTGCCCCCATAAATTTTGTCCAGTTTTCTAGTTATTTTCAGTGGGAGGGCAAGTATCAGATCAGTCAACTCAGTCTATACATGTCTTCTTTGTGTTTGTTTGTTGTATTTTATTTGTTTGTTCAGTGTATTCATTAAAGAGGCAGGTTTGTTTGGCTGCTGGGAGTACCACAGTGTGGGTTTTGCTAACTGCATTCCTCTAGTACAATTGAACATTTTCCCTTGTTGTTTATATTTCTTGGTAATTGCTTCGTCATATTGGGAGTCCAGATTCAGTTTCATTTTTGTTTGGCAGGAATACTTAATAAAAGATGTTTGTATACTTCCATCAGGAGGCATCTGTTGTCTAGATGTCCCTCTTTTTCTTGATGTTACTAGAAATTGGTGACATTGATTAGAATGTCTGTATTATAGGCTGCAGAATGGTAACTGTCTATTTACAGCATTCCCACATTATTTAAAAGTTGGGAGACTTCTACAAAGAGAAACTTAATAATCAACTGTTCTTTATACTGAGATTGGTTTGTATAGTTAAGGCAGTATAAATATTTGATTCTTTCTGTTTAAATAGTTTTCAAAATAACGAGTTGTCTTACCAGCATTATCCAAAGATGCCCCAAAGGTTTGTGTGTGTGTTTCTTCTACCTCTTTTCTAAGAATCATTATGATGCATGAATTTTAAAGTATTTGGTTTGTTATAATCCACAGTAGTTATTATTCTTATCAATGCTCAATCTCTCCCATTTTTAGTTACTGGGAGCCTTTTTAGCTTTGCTCCTGGAGTCTTTTGACATCATCTCATGGTCATTGATACCTTCCTTGCTTTCTAATGTAACAAGATGTTCCAAGCTCATTTTGTACATTTCCTGTCCAGATCTTGAAGGAGCTATTTCTCTAAAGAGTCCTTTTTCCTTTCACTGGGAAATGGTGTTCAGAGGCAACATTCTGGATACTAAGATCACTTACTGCTGTAGAGTTGGCCATCATTTCTAGGCCTTTTCAGAGGACAAAGCTACGATGTAAGGGAGGATTTTTTTTTTTATGTGACTGTTCATTACGATGCCAGTTGGATATTCCCAATCAGAGTTCCAGATGCTAATGGAACTTTACTTAACCACATCTATCTAATATTGTATTTCCTTTCTCCGATGTTGGAAATCCCAGGTTTTAATGACATCAATGTAATTATTTATCTTATTTTACAATATTCACATAACAGTATTAAAAATACCATATCAGCACTACCACCCACAATGTGTTGCTGAAAATATTGCAAGGATATTTTGCAGCTCTTTTTGTCTTTAACCTGTATCCCACTAGGGTATGCTTGAAAATAATCCTTTTATGTTGTTCTGCCATGAAGTTGACATAGTTAGGTTAGTTGTTTCATTTTTGCTTTCAATTTTCAGGGATTTTTTAAAAAGATTTTTAAATTTTCTAATTATCTAACAAATTTACAAAAGCCAAAGTCAATTTGTAGAACAAAATCTGTTCAGAGAAGTCTAACTTTTGTCCTATTTCCATCTAGCCTGTTAATATGTTCCTCTATAGGTAATTTTTAAAATTAATTTATTTACCCTGCCATTAAAAAATAAGCAAATGATTTCTGCATCTGGGCTTTCCATGTGGTGCTAGTGGTAAAGAGCTTGCCTGCCAATGCAAGAGACATAAGAGATGCCGGTCCAATCCCTGGATCAGGAAGATTCCCCTAAAGAAGGAAATGGCAACCCACCCCAGTATTCTTGCCTGGAGAATCCCACGGACAGAGGAGCCCTGTGAGCTACAGTCCATGGGGTTCCCAAAGAGTCGGACACGACTGAGCAACTTTCACTTTTCTGCATCTAGCCAAGGTAGATTTATAGATACCAGCTTTCCTCTCCTAACTAAAGCAGCCAAAAGAAAAAGCTGAGACTGAACACACGGCAACAGTCTTCGAGTCATCAGGCAACAAAGAACAGTAGTTTCTGAAAGCTGGAGAAGAGAAGCCGCGAGGTTTACAGCTGCCGCATCTCCCTGCACTGAGAGAGCTCCTAGGCTTGGCGCTGAGAGGAGAACCCCTGAGCTGAGGGAGCGGGGCTGAAAGTCCAGAAAGAGCGCAGCAGCCTGGATTCACGAGGCGGAGAGCGCCACAGAGAGCAGAGAGCGAGCCCTGGGGATTCTCAAAAGGCTCCTGGGGAGTCACCAGAGCGCCCGATCACATGAGGGTCACAGACTACTGAAGGTCAGAGAGTGACCTTGATCTAGTGAGTAGCAGAGACATTGGCTGACACAGGGCCAGGAGTAGTACCTTGTAATTCTAAGGGAATTGGGTCAAGTCTCAGAAGGGTCTTGCCTCAGCCTAAATACTGTTCGTGTCCTCCTTAACAAAATCTTAAAGGCAAGACCCAATAGAACCAAACTGTTACCCAGGAATTTACCTGCATCCCAGAACAAAGCTTAAGAATAGCTGGTGTATTGGTCAGGGTTCTCTAGAGAAGCAGAACCAGTAGGATATACATATAAGAAGAGATTTATTTTAAGGAATTGAGTTACAAATGGAGGCTGAGAAGTCCCACAGCCTGCAGTCTGCAAGCTGGAGACCCTGTAAAGTTGGGTTGTAATCAGTCCAAGTCCAAAGACCTGAGAACCAGGGGAACTGATTCTCCCCTTGGTCTGAGGGCCTGAGAACCAGGAGCACCAGAAGCAGAAGACTGATGTTCCAGCTTGAGCAATCAAGAAGGAAGGGACCAGTTTTTCCTTCTGCATTTTCTTCTCTTCAGGGCCTTGATGGATTGAATGATCCCCACTCACAGTGAGGAGGCCAATCTACCTTACTTATTGTATCATTTCAAATGCTAATCTCATCTGGAAACACACAAAGACATACCTCCAAATAACATTTAATATGGGTATCCTAGGGTCAGGCAAACTGATGTAAAAAATTGACCATCACATTTATTCACAAAGTATGGCATCCTGTCAAAGATTATCAGGCATGCAGAGGCAAGAAAAGATGACCTATAATAATGAGAAAAATCAGCCAAAGCCAACAAAGAACTGTCAGAGATGTTAGAACTATATGATGGTATTAAACAGTTATTACTGCCATATTTCAGATATTAAAAAAATTAATGTAGAGACATAAAAAATATTTTTTAGAAAAGATGCAAGTCAGACTTCTAGAGATGAAATGCCTCTGGTGAAAATATACTGTGTGGGATTCATGCTAGACTAGACGTTGTTGATGAAAAGATTAGTGAACTTGAAGATACAGCAATAGAAGACATCTAAAAGGAAACATATAGGGGAAAAAAGAAAACCGAACAGATTATCAGAGAGCTGTGGGGACACTTTTCAAGCAATCTAATACATTTAATTGGAATCCCTGGAGGAGAGGATAGAGAGGTGTTCAGAAAATTATTTGAGGAAATAAAGGATGAAAAATTTCTAAACTTTATGAAAGCTGTACCTACAGAGCCAAAAAGTTCAATGAAACCCAAGTATAAAAAGCACGAAAAAAACTACACAAAGGTATGTGCTTGTGCTCAGTTGCTCATCATGTCCAACTTTTTGTGACCCCATGGAGTATAGCCTACCAGGCTCCTCTGTCCATAGAATTTCCCAGGGAAGAATATTGTAGTGGGTTACCATCTCCTCCTCCAGGGGATCTTCCTGACCCAGGGATCAAATGGACATATATCATAATCAAATTGCACAAAGTAAGTGATAAAGAGCAGTATCAGCCAGAGAAAAGAGGTGTTTTAGGAACTAAGATAACATTGATGTCAGATTTCTTATTGGAAACACAGCATAGGCGAATATAGTAGAATAATATCTTTTAATATGCTTGAGAAATACTGTTGATCTCCAGCATTTTAGCAGCAAAATATTTTTCAAAAATGAAGACTCTTCCCCCCACCTCAACATACAAGAGCTGAAAAAATGCACCAGATACCTGCACATAAGAAATGTTAAGGGAAGACCTTTACGCATAAGAAAAATGACAAGAGACGGATATAATGGATCTACATAGAGTAGTCACAAATGCCAGAAGTGGTAGGTATATGGCTAAATATAAAAAACCATTATCTTATTATTTAAATATCTTTAAAAGTTAATTTTCTGTTTAAAGAAAAATATTATCAGTGTATAATGGGGTTTACAAAATATGTAAAGAATAAAATATATGACAACAATAGTATTTATACTATTGATCAGGAGAGGGAGAAAAGGTGGTAACTCTTGTAAAAGTCTTACTGCATACTTGAAGTAGTACAGAGATTGTGGTCATTGATCATTTAAAGATGTATAGTATAATAGTATAGATGTATAGTACAGCGTGGGCTTCCCTGGTGGATCAGACAATAAAGAATCCACCTGCAGTGCAGGAGATCCAGGTTTGATCCCTAGGTGGAGAAGATCCCCTGGAGAAAGAGATGGCAACGCACTCCAGTAACCTTGCCTGCAGAAACCCGTGAACAGAGGAGCCTGGTAGGCTACAACCCATGGGGTTGCAAAGAGTTAGATATGAGCAATCGACTAAGCACACACACACATATAGTATAAACTCTAAATCAGCCACTAAAATAACAAAACAAGGAATTACAGCTAATAAATCAACAAAGATGATAATTAGTATCATTAAAAAGACTTGATCCAAAAGAAGATAGAATAAGAGGAAAAAGGGAACAAAGAACAGATGGGATAAATAGGAAAAAAAAAAAAAAGATGCTGGGCTTAAACTTAACCATATCAAGACACAGACTAGGAGGGAGTCATTACAAAGCATATGTCTGATAAAGGACTTATATCCCGATTATATGAAGAACTCTCAAAAGTCACTAAGGAAAAACATAAGCCAGTAAAATAACAGTTCCCCAAAAGAGATGTGGATAGCAAATAAGCCCATTAAAAAAATAAAAAGCTTATCATTTTTATGAAGGAAATGCAAATTTAAACCATTGTGACTAAATAATGACTGAAATTAAAAAGACCAAGTATTGGGGAAGATGTGGAGGGACTGGAAATACCATATACTGCACATGGGGATATAAAATGGTACCACCACCTTGGAAAATAGTTGGTCAGTTTCTTAGAAAGGTAGGCATACACCTGTCAAATGATCTAGCCATTCTACCAAGCACAAATTATACATCCATAGAAGGCCTTGTATATCCAGGTTTGTAGCAGCTCAGTTTGCAAAAGTCAAAAAGTGGAGGAAAAAAATGTCGGTCACCTGGTTAGTAAGTAAATGAATTGTGGTTTATCCATACAATGAAATGCTACTCAGCAGTAAAATAGTAATGACTTATTGATCTATGCAGCAACACAGATGAATATCAAGTTATACTGAGTGAGAGAAGCCAGAGAAAATAGAATACCTAGTGAATTATTCCATATATATAAAACATGAGGAAATGCAGACTAATCAATTAGGACAGATATTCTGCTTGGGAGCAGGGAGGAATGACATGTGGCAAGAGGTGGGATTACCAAGGGGTTGATAAGACTTTTGGAGGTGAAGGGTATGTTCATTATCTTGAATGTGATGTTTTCACAGATGTAGTCATCTGTCAGAACTTATCAGATTGTGTGCTTTAAACTAAGTGTAGTTCACTGCATGTCAGTTTTACCTAAAAGCTGTCAAATTCTTCTCTCCTATATATAGATATATATGAAATCAAACCCTAGCAGTATATAGAATTATTTCATTTCTTTTTTCCAGTTTCATACTACAGTTGACCCTTGAACAATCCAAGTTTGAATTGCTTGGATCCCTACTTTTACATGTTTTTTTTTCCCACTAAATGCATACTATAGTGCTACACAATCCACAGGTGGTTGAATCCTCGGAGGCAGGAGGACTCTTGCCTAAGGAGAGCCCAGTAACTGTGAAATATGTGGGGATTTTTCACTGCACCAAGGGTTAGTACCCCTAACCTCTGTGTTGTTCAGTGGTCAGCTGCATATTTTAATGTATTCAACAGTTGTTCTGTCATTGGACAGTTTGGTTATTTCCAATCTTTTGTTGTTATAACAAGGCTTTGTACATATATCTTTCTAGCATTTGTTATTCTAGTTCTAATATCTTTGAGACAGATCTTTAGAAGTGGGGTTGTTGTGTCAGAGGTTATTACACAGGTGATTTTGGGAGATGTTGCTAGATTCTTGTTCACAGGGGTTTGTATCATTTTGTATAATGATCAGTAATGTATGAGAATACCCATTTCCTCTGCATTCTCTCACTAAAAGAGTATGTTGTTAAACGTTTGGATCTTGCCAATAGAAGTGAGAAATGGTATCTCAATATAGGTTTAATTTGTACTTCTTTTATTATGAGTGAGACAGAGCATGTTTCCCTATGTCTGTGAGCTCTTCTCTTCCTGCTTCTTTCCTGAGGACTATCTTCACTTTTTCTGCTCATTTTTCTGTAGGCTTGCTGGCCAGCTTCTCTATTTGTAAAGTTCTTTATTCTTTAGGAATATTAACCCTTTGTGATAAATTTCAAACAATTTTTTCCTCAGGTTTCCACTGTCAAACTTTGCTTATTTTAGTCCAAGGGCTGGATCCTTTTTTTTTTTTTTTTTAATTTCTAAGTAATCAAGTTCACTAATCTTTTTCTTTAGATTGTAAGACATAATTAGGAAGGTTTTCCTCACTCCTAGTAATCAAGAAAACTAACCAATCCGATCACATGGACCACAGCCTTGTCTAACTCAATGAAACTGTGAGCCATGCTGTGTAGGGCCACCCAAGATGGATGGGTCATGGTGGAGAGTTCCGACAAAATGTGGTCCACTGGAGAAGGGAATGGTAAACCACTTCAGTATTCTTGCCTTGGGAACCCCAAGTATGAACAGTATGAAAAGGAAAAAAGATAGGGCACTGAAAGATGAACTCCCCAGGTTGGTAGGTGCCCAGTATGCTACTGGAGATCAGTGGAGAAATAACTCCAGAAAGAATGAAGAGGCAGAGCCAAAGCAACAACACCCAGCTGTGGATGTGACTGGTGATGGAAGTAGAGTCCAATGCTGTAAAGAGCAATACTGCATAGGAACCTGGAGTGTTAGGTCCATGAATCAAGGAAGGAAGTGGTCAAACAGGAGATGGCAAGAGTGAACATCAACATTTTAGGAATCAACAAACTAAAATGGACTGAAATGGGTGAATTTCACTCAGATGACCATTATACCTACTACTGTGGGCAAGAATCCTTTAGAAGAAATGGAGTAGCCATCATAGTCAACAAAAGAGTCTGAATGCAGTACTTGGATGCAATCTCAAAAATGACAGAATGATCTCTCTTTCCAAGGCAAGTCATTCAGTATCATAGTAATCCAAGTCTATGCCCTGACCAGTAAAGCTGAAGAAGCTGAATTTGAACAGTTCTATGAAGACCTACAAGACCTTCTAGAACTAACACCCCCAAAAGATATCCTTTCCATTATATGGGACTGGAATGTAAAAATAGGAAGTCAAGAAATTCCTGGAGTAACTGGCAAATTTGGCCTTGGAGTACAGAATGAAGTAGGGCAAAGACTAATACAGTTTTGCCATGAGAATGCACTGGTCATAGCAAACACCCTCTTCCAACAACACAAGAGAAGACTCTACACATGGACATCACCAGACGGTCAATACCGAAATCAGATTCATTATATTCTTTGCAGCCAAAGATGGAGAAGCTTTATACAGTCAGCATAAACAAGACTGGGAGCTGACTGTGGCTCAGATCATGAACTCCTTGTTGCCAAATTCAGACTTAAATTGAAGAAAGTAGGGAAAACCACTAGACCATTCACGTATGACCTAAATCAAATCCCTTACTTATACAGGGGAAATGGGAAATAGATTCAAGAGATTAGATCTGATAGACAGAGTGCCTGAAGAACTATGGACGGAGGTTTGTGACATTGTACAGGAGACAGGGATCAAGACCATCCCCAAGAAAAAGAAAGGCAAAATGGTTGTATGAGAAGGCTTTACAAATAGCTGTGAAAAGCAAAGGCAAAGGAGAAAAGGAAAGATACACCCATTTGAATGCAGAGTTTCAAAGAATAGCAAGGAGAGATAAGAAAGCCTTTCTCAGTGATCAATGCAAAGAAATAGAGGAAAACAACAGAATGGGAAAGACTAGAGATCTCTTCAAGAAAATCAGAGATACGAGGGAACAACAGCTCATGCAAAGATGGACTCCATAAAGGACAGAAATGGTCTGGAGCTAACAGAAGCAGAAGATATTAAGGAGAGGTGGCAAGAATACACAGAAGAACTGTACAAAAAGATCTTCACGACCCAGATAATCACGATGGTGTGACCACTCACCTAGAGCTAGACATACTGGAATGCGAAGCCTTAGGAAGTGTCACTATGAACAAAGCTAATGGAATTCCGGTTGAACTGTTTCAAATCCTGAAAGATAATGCTGTGAAAGTGCTACACTCAATATGCCAGCAAACTTGGAAAACTCAGCAGTGGCCACAGGACTGGAAATGGTCAGTTTTCATTCCAGTCCCAAAGAAAGGGGCTTCCCTGGTGGCTCAGAGGTTAAAGCATCTGCCTCCAGTGAGGGAGACCTGGGTTCGATCCCTGGGTCAGGAAGATCCCCTGGAGAAGGAAATGGCAATCCACTCCAGTATTCTTGCCTGGAGAATCCCATGCATGGAAGAGCCTAGTAGGTTACAGTCCACAGGGTTGCAGAGAGTCAGACATGACTGAGTGACTTCACCTTCACCTTCGCCCAAAGAAAGGCAATGCCAAAGAATGCTCAAACTACAGCACAATTGCACTCATCTCACACGACAGCAAAGTAATGCTCAAAATTCTCCAAGCCATGCTTCAGCAGTATGTGAACCGTGAACTTCCAGATGTTCAAGCTGGATTTAGAAAAGGCAGAGGAACCAGAGATCAAATTGCCAACATCCACTGGTATGACCTAAGTCAAATCCCTTATGATTATACAGTGGAAGTGAGAAATAGATTTAAGGGACTAGATCTGATAGCGTGCCTGATGAACTATGGATGGAGGTTTGTGATATTGTACCAGAGACAGGGATCAAGACCATCCCCATGGAAAAGAAATGTAAAAAAGCAAAATGGCTGTCTGAGGAGGCGTTACAAATAGCTGTGAAAAGAAGAGAAGTGAAAAGCAAATGAGAAAAGGAAAGATATAAGCATCTGAATGCAGAGTTCCAAAGAATAGCAAGAAGAGATAAGAAAGCCATCCTCAGCAATCAATGCAAAGAAATAGAGGAAAACAATAGAATAGGAAAGACTAGAGATCTCTTCGAGAAAATTAGAGATACCGAGGGAACATTTCATGCAAAGATGGGCTCGATAAAGGACAGAAATAGTATGGACCTAACAGAAGCAGAAGATATTAAGAAGAGATGGCAAGAATACACAGAAGAACTATACAAAAGATCTTCACCACCCAGATAATCACGATGGTATGAACACTCACCTAGAGCTAGACATCCTGGAATATGAAGTCAAGTGGGCCTTAGGAAGTATCACTATGAACAAAGCTAGTGGAGGTGATGGAATTCCAGTTGAGCTATTTCAAATCCTAAAAGATGATGCTGTGAAAGTGCTGCACTCAATATGTCAACAAATTTGGAAAACTCAGCAATGGTCACAAGACTGGAAAAGGTCAGTTTTCATTCCAATGCTGAAGAAAGACAATGCCAAAGAATCCTCAAACTACAGTACAGTTGCATTCATCTCACACGCTAGTAAAGTAATGCTCAAGATTCTCCAAGCCAGGCTTCAGCAGTACATGAACCATGAAATTCCAGATGTTCAAGCTGGTTTTAGCAAAGGCAGAGGAACCAGAGATCAAATTGCCAACATCCGCTGGATCATGGAAAAAGCAAGAGAGTTTCAGAAAAACATCTATTTCTGCTTTAGTGACTATGCCAAAGTCTTTGACTGTGTGGATCACAATAAACTGTGGGAAATTCTGAAAGAAATGGGAATACCAGACCACCTTACCTGACTCTTTGAAAAACCTGTATGCAGGTCAGGAAGGAACAGTTAGAACTGGACATGGAACAACAGACTGGTTCCAAATAGGAAAAGGAGTACATCAAGGCTGTATATTGTCATCCTGCTTATTTAACTTACATGCAGAGTACATCCTTAGAAACGCTGGGTTGGATGAAGCACAAGGTGAGAATCAAGATTGCTGGGAGAAATATCAATAAACTCAGATATGCAGATGACACAAGCCTTAGGGCAGAAAGTGAACTAAAGAGCCTCTTGATGAAAGTGAAAGTGAAGTTGCTCAGTCGTGTCTGACTCTTCGACCCCGTGGACTGTAGCCTACCAGGCTCCTTCCTCCATGGGATTCTCCAGGTAAGAGTACTGGAGTGGGTTGCCATTTCCTTCTACAGGAGATCTTCCCAACCCAGGGATTGAACCCTGGTATCCTGCATTCCAGGCAGACACTTGAACCTCTGAGCTACCAGGGAAGTCCTGAAGTGATGAAAGTGAAAGTGGAGAGTAAAAAGTTGTCTTAAAGCTCAACATTCAGAAAACGAAGATCATGGCATCCGGTCCCATCACTTCATGGGAAATAGATAGGGAAACAGTGGAAACAGTGGCTGACTTTATATTTTTGAGCTCCAAAATCACTGCAGATGGTGACTGCAGCCATGAAATTAAAAGACGCTTACTCCTTGGAAGAAAAGTTATGACCAACCTAGATAGCATATTCAAAAGCAGAGACATTACTTCGCCGACTAAGGTCCGTCTAGTCCAGGCTATGGTTTTTCCTGTGGTCATGTATGGATGTGAGAGTTGGACTGTGAAGAAGGCTGAGCGCCGAAGAATTGATGCTTTTGAAGTGTGGTGTTGGAGAAGACTCTTGAGAGTCCCTTGGACTGCAAGGACATCCAACCAGTCCATCCTAAAGATCAGTCCTGGGTGTTCATTGGAAGGACTGACGTTGAAGCTGAAACTCCCAATATTTTGGCCACCTGATGCAAAGAGCTGACTCACTTGAAAAGACTCTGATGTTTGGAAAGATTGAAAGCAGGAGGAGAAGGGGATAAGAGAGGATGAGACGGTTAGATGGCATCACCAACTCAATGCATGAGTTTGGGTAAACTCCAGGAGTTGGTGATGGACAGAGAGGCCTGGCATGCTGCGGTTCATGGGGTCACAAAGAGTTGGACACGACTGAGCTACTGAACTGCACTAAACTGCTTCTTGGAAGAAAAGTTAAGACCAGCCTAGATAGCATATTAAAAAGCAGAAACATTACTTTGCCAACAAAAGTCCATCTAGTCAAAGCTATGGTTTTTCCAGTAGCCACGGATGGATGTGAGAGTTGGACTATAAAGAAACTGAGCGCCGAAGAATTGATGCTTTTGAACTGTGGTGTTGAAGAAGACTCGAGAGTCCCTTGGACTGTGAGATCAAACCTGTCCATCCTAAAGGAAATCAGTCCTGAATATTCATTGAAAAGACTGATGCTTAAGCTGAAGCTCCAATACTTTGACCATCTACGCGAAGAACTGACTCATTTGAAAAGATGATCAGGGGAGAGATTGAAGGCGGGGAGAAGGGGAGGACAGAGGTTGGATGGCATCACCGACTCAATAGATAAGAGTTTGAGTAAGCTCAGGTAGTTGGTGATGTTAGGAAGGCTGGCAAGCTGCAGTCCATGGGGTTGCAGTGAGTCGGATAGGACTGAGTGACTGAACTCAACTGAATAATCAAGAAATTCATCCATATTTTTTCTTGTACTTGTTCTCATTCTTACATTCAGGTGTCTGACCTAGTTGGAATTTATCCTTATGTACAGTAAGGAAAAAAAAATCCCATTTTTATTATTTTCCACTTGGTTATCTAGGTATGTTAACGCCACTTGTTAAAAAGTCTTTTTTTCTCACAGCTGACTCTTACTGTAGTATAAATTGCCAATGTAGTTGGGTCTATTTGTAGAAAATCTATCCTGTTCCATGATCTGTCTGTATATATTCTTGGGCCAGTACCATACTTTTTAAATTATGGAGCATGCCTTAGCCCACTACCCCCGCCCTCTTCTATTTCTAGCTTTCTCTAGTTAATTGTTCTTCTGAATTGACTTTATATTCAACTCATAAATATACATACCTTTAAACATCTAAAAACGTCAGCCCCTCCACCCCCCCCAGGGTTAAATATTTTTATTATCTTCCACCCTTAGAACGCGATTTCCAGACCATTGCTTGTCCTTTTCCACAAATCCTAAAACGGTAAAATGTGGGACTCAGAACTGACCCCACTGGCATAAGTGTAGAAATGACAAGATTCCCTAGAATTAGACTTCTTAGAGGGGCATGAGCGAGAACGTGGGCGCATTACGAACATTAGGAAGCCTGAAAGTGAGCCGGAGACCACAGAAGGCCGGGAAGGAACCGGGCCCTGCGTCGCGGTCGAGGCGGAGGGTGGTCCATTAGAGGGACCGGGAGCGGCTGGCGTCTCAGCACCTGGAGATAAAAGGGTCCAGCTCTGGGCAGGCGTGAGTGGGGCACCTTTCTCCTTTCCCCCAGCCTCCGCTGATTGTCCTCGAGACTCCTGGGCCCAAGGAATCGCTCTTCTCTCCCAGTCGCTGAGCCGTTCGGTCCCCCGCTCCTGTAACTGGGAGTCTGCTTTTCTCCCCCGCCCCGCTCGACCGTTGGTTTCTTCCGCCGTGGCCCCGCCCCCTGCGGGCCCGCCCCCGTAGGCTTCGCTACTTCCGCCCGGGGCCGTGTGTAATGACGTGTTTTCTAGGAGGCGCGGGGCAAAAGTGCCAGCGGCCGAGGAAGGCGAAGTTCAGTCCGAGTTTCCTACCCCTGAGCCGGGTCTTTTCCGAAGGAGGAAGCGGTGATAGAGAGGGGTTTTGGTGCTGTCCCACCGGGAAGCGTCGGCCGCGCTCCGCTGTCCCGTCACGATGGACTCAGTACCTGCCACTGTGCCTTCTGTCACCTCTTCCCCGGGGGACCCGGAGCTTCTGGGACCCCTGTCGGTGCTCTACGCAGCACTCATAGCCAGGCTCCTGGAGGTGACGGCCCTCTCCCCCAGCTCTGGCAGGCGGGTGGACGAGTTCTGAGCGGAGTGGGTGCCCTGACCGGGCGGAGGAGAAATAAAAGTGTGTGTCAGGCAGGAGACTGGCAGGACGTTCCGGTGCTGTTTAAGGAAATGGTGGGAGTGTATTTGAGAAGGTTTTGTGGCGTTTTCATTTTTTTAAGTTGAGTACTTACGATGTGGCAGGGAGTGTGTTGCTTTCGACTGTACAGTCACGGTCAAAATAAGCGAGCATCACGTCCCTGCGCGTCCTTTTCACTTGACCCATGACACCGTTGGGGGATGGGGTCAGTACAACAGAAAACAGTGTAGAGCGGAGAGGAGTGTAATGCCCTGTTTGCAATGAAACAGAGTTTCTAGGAACCAGTTAAAATTCACAGCGGTCTGTCTAGACCAGTTATCGGGAACTGTCTGAAGTATCAATGTTTGTCTTTATGTAAGTAGAAAACATTTAAGACTTCAGATCTCAGAGGAAAAGCTAATTGTGGTGTTCATTATCACTCTGGTTTTATTAGCATCCGTAAAAAACTTCTATAGTAATGTTAAAAAAATTTTTTTAATGTGGCTTCTCAAATCATACAAATCAACTAAGAGAAAAAGGGTGATCCAGAGGGATTCTAGCCGTGTGTTGGACAAAATGGTGTTTTGGAGACTGTTGCGAAATGGAAATATATGTTCCACATAAAGAGATTGAGATTTATAATGTTTAAAAAGACTTCAAGCCAAACAGGAAAGAGGAGGCTGCCAATATCTTCTTTTATTTAAGCAGTGGAAATACTGAAGAACGTTCAGGGGATCTCTGTCTAATGGAGATGGAATTAGATTTCTGTGGATGATTCTCTGTGATGCTTTATTGTAAATTTCTTTCAAGTTTCCCACTATTTCTAATGTTTCTCTTCCAGCTCCTTGCTACATTGCCTGATGATGTCCAGCCTGGGCCTGATTTTTATGGACTGCCATGGAAGCCTGTACTTATCACTGCCTCCTTAGGAATTGTTTCGTTTGCAGTTTTCTTCTGGAGAACTGTCCTTGCTGTGAGTAAATTAATTTATACCTTTAGACCATTAAAACAGAAATATCACTCGTCCTTTTGCTTTTCTTTTAATTACTAACTTGAACTCAAATGAATGCTTATAATCCAAGCTAACATAAAATAATTCAGTGTAATCTTTGTTGGTAAAGACTTAGGTGAACAAGATGACATGTGTATAATCTCAGTGGGAAACTTTAGTTTATAAATCAGAAGCCTTAAAAATGTTCGTGTCCTTTTGTATAGTATAATACCATGTAAAGTAATCTATCCTAAAGAAATAACCAGTCATAAACTAAAATATATATGGAGTATTAAAAATGGAACCATATTAATTAGAGTGAAATCTTGACAGAACCTAAATGATCTGTTGTGGGGGCAGGTTATTAAATTATCATACATCCATATAATGAGATATTAGGCAGCTCTTAAAATTTATGTATTTCAAAGACACTGGGGCACAGAAAATGCTCACAATTTAATGTTAAGTGGTAGAAAGTCACAACCGAGACTTTATAGTGTGGATAAACTGTTTATTATGTAAAAACATATATACACACAGAAGAAATGCTGCAAATGGTAAAAATATATACCAAAAATAATTTTTCAGTCTTTTTCCTTACATGTATGTTTCACATATTTTCTAATTTGATCATATGCTGTTGTGTTCAGAAAACATCTTTTTATTTGGAAATACAGATTACGTAGTGTCCAAAGACACCATTAAAATTTTTATTCCTTAGAGTCCTTTTGCTGTGCGTAATTTGTCTTTCATGCTTATAGGTGTATGTATTCTCATACAGATACATACTTAACAATTCTGTTTCATGGTCATCTAATGTAATTGGGAGAAAAGTTAATCCGGTATAAACGAGCTTTGCAGATGAAAAGGTTTCAGTTGAAGCTTAGAGTTAGAGTGGCCAGAAGCATATAAAAAACCGCTAGACCATTCAGGTATGACCTAAATCAAATCCCTTATGATTATACAGTAGAAGTGAGAAATAGATTTAAGGGCCTAGGTCTGATTGATAGAATGCCTGATGAACTATGGAATGAGGTTCGTGATATTGTACCAGAGACAGGGATGAAGACCATCCCCATGGAAAAGAAATGCAAAAAAGCAAAATGGCTGTCTGGGGAAGCCTTAAAAATAGCTGTGAAAAGAAGAGAGGCAAAAAGCAAAGCAGAAAAGGAAAGATCTAAGCATCTGAATGCAGAGTTCCAAAGAATAGCAAGAAGAAATAAGAAAACCTTCTTCAGTGATCAGTGCGAAGAAATAGAGGAAAACAACAGAATGGGAAAGACTAGAGATCTCTTCAAGAAAATTAGAGATGCCAAGGGAACATTTCATGCAAAGATGGGCTCGATAAAGGACAGAAATGGTCTGGACCTAACAGAAGCAGAAGATATTAAGAAGAGGTGGCAAGAATACATGGAAGAACTGTACAAAAAGACCCAGATAATCATAATGATGTGATCACTCATCTAGAGCCAGACATCCTGGGATGTAAAGTCAAGTGGGCCTTAGAAAGCATCACTATGAACAAAGCTAGTGGAGGTGATGGAATTCCAGTGGAGCTGTTTCAAATCCTGAAAGATGATGCTGTGAAAGTGCTGCCCTCAGTATGCTAGCAAATTTGGAAAACTCAGCAGTGGCCACAGGACTGGAAAGGTCAGTTTTCACTCCAGTCCCAAAGAAAGGCAGTACCAAAGAATGCTCAAACTACCGCACAGTTGCACTCATCTCACATGCTAGTAAAGTAATGCTCAAAATTCTCCAAGCCAGGCTTCAGCAGTACGTGAACTGTGAACTCCCTGATGTTCAGGCTGGTTTTAGAAAAGGCAGAGGAACCAGAGATCAAATAGCCAACATCCGCTGGATCATGGAAAAAGCAAGAGGGTCCCAGAAAAACATCTATTTCTGCTTTATTGACTATGCCAAAGCCTTTGACTCTGTGGATCACAATAAACTGTGGGAAATTCTGAAAGAGATGGGAATACCAGACCACCTGACCTGCCTCTTGAGAAATCTGTATGCAGGTCAGGAAGGAACAGTTAGAACTGGATATGGAACAACAGACTGGTTCCAAATAGGAAAAGGAGTACATCAAGGCTGTATATTGTCACCCTGCTTATTTAACTTCTACGCAGAGTACATCATGAGAAACGGTGGACTGGAAGAAACAAAAGCTGGAATCAAGATTGCCGGGAGAAATATCAATCACCTCAGATATGCAGATGACACCACCCTTATGGCAGAAAGTGAAGAGGAGCTAAAAAGCCTCTTGATGAAAGTGAAAGAGGAGAGTGAAAAAGTTGGCTTAAAGCTCAACGTTCAGAAAACGAAGATCATGTCATCCAGTCCCATCACTTCATGGGAAATAGATGGGGAAATAGTGGAAACAGTGTCAGACTTTATTTTTGGGGTCTCCAAAATCACTGCAGATGGTGACTGCAGCCATGAAATTAACAGACACTCCTTGGAAGAAAAGTTATGACCAACCTATATAGTATATTCAAAAGCAGAGACATTACTTTGCCGACTAAGGTCCGTCTAGTCCAGGCTATGGTTTTTCCTGTGGTCGTGTATGGATGTGAGAGTTGGACTGTGAAGAAGGCTGAGTGCTGAAGAATTGGTACTTTTGAAGTGTGGTGTTGGAGAAGACTCTTGAGAGTCCCTTGGACTGCAAAGAGATCCAACCAGTCCATTCTGAAGGAACATCAGCCCTGGGATTTCTTTGGAAGGAATGATGCTAAAGTAGAAACTCCAGTACTTTGGCCACCTCATGCAGAGAGTTGACTCATTGGAAAAGACTCTGATGTTGGGAGGAATTGGGGGCAGGAGGAGAAGGGTTCGACCTAGGGTAAGATGGCTGGATGGCATCATGGACTCGATGGACGTGAGTCTGAGTGAACTCCGGGAGACGGTGATGAACAGGGAGGCCTGGCATGCTGCAATTCATGGGGTTGCAAAGAGTCGGACATGACGGAGCAACTGAACTGAACTGAATTTTGTCATTAGCAAGGCTGTGACATTAGAGAAATTGTCACTAATTTCAGTGTTGCAACTGAATGTAGTTTCTTGTGGAGAGCATCATTAAAAATGATGTTAGATACTATAATAATACTGAGATATCGTGGATGATTTGTGGACTGATCTGAGCATCTCATCACCATTTATGACATTTTATAAAGGGAGCAGGTTACAGAGACATTCAGTAACACTTTTTAAAAAAATTGAGTACTGCTTGGATTTTATTCTGTAATTCAGTGCTGACCCTAGGGGATGATTTAGAAGATGCTGGCTGTTATTTCTCTTGTTGCTTGTGTATTTTCCTTCTGTTGTTGTTTAGTTGCTAAGTCTTTTCCGACTTTTCCCTCAGCAGTTTTTTTCCTTTTAGGTTTATTACCTCCATTTTTAGGGAGTTGGGAAAAATCAGATGGTCTAATTTATTCGATTTCTAAATTCACCCAGTATTCAACTTTGATTAGGATTTCTAAGATGTTTTCTGGTGGAAGAAGCATATCTTAGTTCCCTGATTATGCCTTTGTTTCCTCAGAGTCTTTTTCAGTTATCTTTGTTTCTAGATCTCATTCTGGCTATTTGGGGCTGTCACATAAATGTTTTGGGTAAAATGCAGCATTAGTGTATTTAATAGGAAAATGTTACTCCTTTTTCACTTTTTTTAAATTGAAGTATAATGGACAAGTAATATTATACTAGTTTCAAGTGTGTAAAATAATGATTTGATGTTTGTATATATTGCAAAATGATTGCCAAAAGTGTAGTTGACAGTCCATCACCAATACATAGTTACAAGATTTTTCCCCCCTTGGTTTGGGAACTTTTAAGATCTGCTCTCTTAGCAGTTTTCAAATATCTCATAATCCCTTTCCATTATGGAACTTAGGTGCTCATTTACTAAGACTGGTGCTCATTTAAAGGAAACGTGAATGTATCTTTCATTGCAAAAATAAGGTATATACCTTAGTGCATTTATCCATCAGGAACTATTATGAAGTATCACTACCAATTACATTTGAAATGTCTTTTTAGCCTTTTCCTATTTTTTAATTCTGTGAATCCTTATGCTTAATCAGACCATTGTTAAATTTTCATATGGTTATAATTTGACTGTTAAGAACTATAATAATTCTATTAGTAAGATGTCTTGACATCAAGCTTATTTTTTCTCTTTTAGGTGAAGAGTAGAGTATATCAAGGTAAATATTCAGGCTTATTATTTGTGCTATACCCTCAGGATTGATATTTGATCTGAGTTTTATGTAAGCTAAAAGTAGGAATGGTGACATCTGATCTCTGATTAATTCCTGAATATTTTACTAATCCCAGGTTGTATGCTTAGATGACAGAGTAGATGGTGATGCTAGTAGGTGAGAGATGAGGTGGAGCAAATTGTGAGTGTAGGGAGAAGATTCAGTTTAAGCAGACTGCCTTTGGATGTTGATGTAATGCAATTTATTACCTGTGAACATTTTCCTGTGCTAATGATTTATTCAGTACAGTAAATATTTAAGTAGACCATTTGAGGAATAGAGATATGTCAGTATGCTTGCATTTTCTGTTTCTATTTTCAAATGAAATATATTTGAAGTGATCACATTTTCTGAGAAGAAAGATGTCCACGAAGGGGAAAGATACGGAGCTAAAACATTTTACTATATTTCTTATATTTGAAATAAATTTGAAGTGGAATCTCACTGAAATAAGGGTTATTATTATATTTTTCTTAAACTTTAATAGTATGTTTATACCCTATTGATGTTAAACACAGATTTCTTTTTAAAAGCATAATAGTTCTGCTAAGTTCGTTTACCTCAATGTGCCAGATAACATGTCTTTGCTGCTAATACATTGGGTAATTCAGTTTTTAGTGATCATGATAATTTTATGGATTTCCCACCCTTTTAGTCACTGAACAGCAAATTTCTGAGAAGTTGAAGACTATCATGAAAGAAAATGCAGAACTTGTACAGAAATTGTCAAGTTACGAGCAGAAGGTATTATTCTTTCATTTCCTCTCCCCGCCTGTGGTTCTGTCTTGAGTTATTTCCTCCTGTCTTATGGTTCAGTTATTACAGTGTTTTTAAATCACATTTTTAAGTTTCATTATCTCCTACAAACTCTTCAAATATGAAGCAGTCATCATACATGTCTTACTGCTTTCTTCTCTCAGGGATCTCCTATTTGGAGATAAGTTTTGATAGCACTATAATTTATGTTTCTAAAGTTTGAATGCTTTATTTTATATAGATCAAGGAATCAAAGAAACATGTTCAAGAAACCAAGAAACAAAACATGATTCTTTCCGATGAAGCAATTAAATTTAAGGTAAAAATTTCTTCTTTTTGAGATTACAATCTAAAAGCTAAAGAAAAATAATGAATGGTTGTTTTTAATCCATTTTTGTAGGATAAAATCAAGAATCTTGAAGAAACTAATGAAATTCTGGGAGACACAGCTAAAAGTTTACGTGCTATGTTAGAGTCTGAGAGAGAACAGAATGCTAAGAATCAGGACTTGGTAAGAGTTTTGCTGTTAAGTGTTGCTGTAATTTGGCTTTTGACCTATTTTGTAGGTTGTGTGAAATGAACCCTGCATTTTCCTGTGCTGTAACTAGAGTCATTGAAAGTCAGGGAAGTGGAACCTACTTCTGTGCATTTTTGTGGGATTTTAAATACTATTACCCCAAGTTACTATTTTTATGGGCCTAGAAAACATTTTTTGTCCTCTGCCCTGGGTAATTTTCACGTTGCTTGGCCCTGTCCTTCGAAACATGTAGAGCAACGAAGAAATAGTTGCCCCTTTGTGTGGTCTTAGTACTTTGTTTTGATTTAGTTTTGCATGTTTTGTTTCTAAAAATAAACTTTAAATACTTGAACAGTTTTCGAATTACATACAAGATGCAAAAATAGTAGAGAATGTTCCCATATATTGCACACCCAATTAAGCTTGATCACCTGACTGAGGTAGTATTTGACAGGTTTCTCTGCTATAAAATTAACCCTTTCTCCATCCTTTGCATAGTATACTCTTTGGAAGAAGGTTACTGTGCACAACCCATAGTTAAAGCATTAGGCTCCATCTCTGTGACAAGGCAGAGTATCTTTGTAAATTTTGGAATTCTCTTTCTGAGATTTGGCTCTTCCACCACAAGTGCAGTCATTTTTAGTTTAGCGAGAAAAGTTTTAAGTGACTTTGGGATTTTTTAATCACTAGGAAAATTCATTGATTTGAACTGGTTTAATTGATTTTTATTTCATTTTCTTTGCTTTGACTTTTTAAATCTCATCATGTACCACAGTATGTCATAACTAGGAAAGTTGTGAATGGTTTGAAATGTTTATATCTTCAGTATTTTCTTTCCTCATGTTTCTACATTCTTGACTTTTCTCATAGGCCAAAGTTGGATTGTCTGCTTTTACTCAGTATCTAGGGGATAGCACTGGGATATGTTTTTTTTTTTAATGTTTCTTCGTTTTATCATATATCCCAGTGTTTCTACTGCAATCCTGAAACATTTTTGTGCCCTTTTTCCCCATTGCAGATATCAGAAAATAAGAAATCTATAGAGAAGTTAAAGGATGTTATCTCAGTGAATGCCTCAGAATTTTCAGAGGTAAAGCTCTACAATTCCTGCAAGATAGTAATATGATATCTTAGTATTTTGAGGAGCAAACATTGATGTGTGCTAGGAAATGCGAAAAACCAAAACCAAATGAATTAATTGGGAAAGTGTAACTTTTTTGTGTGTGTTCTTCATTGGAATTACTGCACTAATAGCAGTGTTTTTCATTAGGTTCAAATTGCCCTTAATGAAGCTAAACTTAGTGAAGAGAAAGTGAAATCTGAATGCCATCGGGTTCAAGAAGAAAATGCTAGACTTAAGAAGAAGAAAGAGCAGGTAAAGGAAAGTTAGCATCATAGATTAAACTAGAAAGCCAATATTATTACTTCTTGGATATGTTTTTAAGAAAATGAAGTATGTATGCAGAATTCTATTTTTAGGTATGCAAAGTATAAACTGTGCTCCCCAGATTGAGTGCATGTATACATTCTCCATCTGTTCTGGGTTTTCTGTTTTATACAATTCCCCGTAGCTATCAGAATGTTTAGTCTGTCTCATCCAGCACCAACCAGTTACTAACTTGAGTAGCCTCAAGGGGGCGAAGGATTTGCTTAGACCAAAGAATAAGGTATTTGTTACCCACCTTTGAGGAGTTGGGCTTCCTGATGGCTCAGAGGTTAAAGCATCTGCCTGCAATGTGGGTGACCTGGGTTTGATCCCTGGGTTGGGAAGATCCCCTGGAGAAGGAAATGGCAACCCACTCCAGTATTCTTGCCTGGTGAATCCCATGGACAGAGGAGCCTGGTGGGCTACAGTCCACGAGGTCCCAAAGAGTTGGACACGACTGAGCTCTTCACTTCACTTTGAGGAGTTACTGCCTCTCTGTCCAAGAGAAGGTTACCTGATGTGGAGTCTGGACTTGGTAGGCAGTGAGATATTGCCCTTCTGTGCCTACTGGAAGTGAGTTATTTGAACTGGCGGCAGTTTTCTGCAGGATGCAGTACACTAGACCAATGTCCTGACAGCTCTTAGGTGCTCACTGCAGTTCTGAGTGTTGGAGCCACTCTCTCCTCTCCTTTTACCAAAGCTGTAGCTCATGGTGACAAGCCAGAGAGAAGCACAGCTCCCTGCTTCCCTGTCTCGTTCATGTGGTCCTGCTACCTTCTCTGCAAAAGCTGTAATGTTTGGAAATTCATGTATTTTAACTTTTCAGTTGCAGCAAGAAATCAAAGACTGGACTAAATCCCATGCTGAGCTCAGTGAGCAAATCAGATCATTTGAGAAGTCCCAGAAAGATCTAGAAGTAGCTCTCACTTACAAAGATGATAATATTAACGTGAGTTCATTTTCTTGAATACATGCTTAATTCTCATAAATTCTCATGAAATCTGAGCAGTTGAAATTGAGAGACTGTTGCTAATATCCTTTTGCTTCTTTTCTAGGCTTTGACTAATTGCATTACACAGTTGAATCGGTTAGATTGTGAATCTGAATCTGAGGATCAAAATAAAGGAGGAAGTGAATCAGATGAATTAGCAAATGGAGAAGTGAGAGGTACGATTGGTTTCTGGGAGGCTGGACCTCTTTCTGCCGTCTTGTCTTTAAGTACACTGATGCTTTTCTCTGAGGACTGAATTTCCTATTAAGGGTTCCAGCTGTAGATGCCTGTCACTGAACTTGTACAGTCAGCCCTCCAAATCTGTGGGTTTGCATCTGCAGATTTAGCCAACTGCATTTTGAAAATATTGGGAGGGGGAAAATTCCATAAAGTTCCAAAAGCAAAGTTTCACTTTGCTTCATGCCAGCATCTGTTTACTTAGCATTTACATTGTATAAGGTATTATAAGTAACTGAGAGGTGAAATATGTGGGAGGGTCTGTGTAGGTTATGTTGAAATGTTGTGCTATTTTATATAAAGTATTTGAGCATCCACAGATTTTGGTTTCCTGTGGGGGAAGGGGTGGGGAAGTCCAGAGCCAGTCTCTTGTGGACACTGAGGGACTACAGGGCTTTGTGTCCTGGGCCGAGGTGGTTACTGGGTTGTAGTGCAGCTAAGCATGCAGTAAACACTGACATGGCTTTTCCATTCCATTGAGAGCTGGATATGTGCACTGGTGCCGGAGCAGCACCAGTCCTGCCTCACTCCTCTGCATCCTGAACATTCTTCAGTAGGAGAAACTTGTTTCTCAGCTTCATGTCTACTGTATCTGTAGCTCTGTGGTTTTAGGACCGCAACCAATTTTCAAAGTACTGAGCTGCAGGGAGCTGTAAACTAATAAGCAATGAGAGTGGAAGCTAAAGGGCAACAGTGTTTACTGATGAGGGATGTATTTCTAGACATGGACTCCCGGGTTGAATGTTGCTCATATTGGGAGTGTTTTAAACTACACCTGGTAGCAGATTCAAGGGGAGAGAAGAGGAGTGAGTCTTTCTAAATAAGATGTTTGACTGGGGGCAGGTAGGTCCAAGAGAGAAGAAAAGCTGTATTTCGCGTATCCCTTCTTGCTCAAGAACTGCATGGATGTTTTTACTGTACAGACTGGGAATTCATTAATTTTTTCAATCTAACTGTAACTCTCTTGGAAGTCAATTAGTGTAATCAGTTCTTTTGGTTAGTTTTTTCTTTGAATGTTTGAATATGGTAATTCTTTGGGCGAAATCAAGGACATACAGTTAAACAGGAAGGAAGGAAAGAACAATGAAATCCTTTTTTTTTTTTTTTTAGGTGACCGGAGTGAGAAGGTGAAAAATCAGATTAAGCAGATGATGGACGTTTCTCGGGTATAATCCTTTTTATAGAGTGCTGTAATCCCCTGGAGAAAGAAATGGCAACCCACTCCAGTATTCTTGCCTCAGAAATCCCACGGACAGGGGAACCTGGCGGGTTATAGTCCATGGGGTCGCCAGAGTCAGACATGACTAAGCGACCAAACCACCACCACTACAAGTGCCTGTGATAGTAATATTCTTACTATTAAGAGTATTTAGAATTAGAGTATTTATTATTAAGAATAGTAAATATAAGACTATTTACTATCAATAATTCTTACTTTTAAGAATATTTTCTCTTCTGCAATTTTTAGACGCAAACTGCAATATCAGTAGTTGAAGAGGATCTAAAACTTTACAGTGTAAACTCAGAGCCTCCATGTCCACTAAATGTAACCTGGAAGGTAGGTTGCTTCTTAAATAGAAATTGCTGTTGGAAAAATAAAGAATGACTTCCTCTTTCCATGTTTTTCACCCTCTTTAATACTGCCCCACTCAATAAGATCTCCAGTTCTTGTGCACATTCATAAAACTAAAATGTTTTATCCCCTGTAGACCAAATAAAGAAATTAGAAGAGGATCGCAGCTCACTTCAGTCTGCCAAAACTGTGCTGGAAGATGAATGCAAAACACTAAGGCAGAAAGTAGAGATTCTAAATGAACTCTATCAGCAGAAGGAGATGGCTCTACAAAAGTAAGATTATTGTGCTTTGTTGTTAACAATATTGTCATCTAACTGAATGCATGTACTAAATGCATGTAGATAATCTTGTCATTTTTAAAGATTGTTTATTGTATTTCCTATCTATAATGAGTATAAATTTGGCTTTCTTCCTTTTCTATCCTGTTTCCCATAACTTGCTTTTTTTTTTCATTCTTGACTAATTGTCAGCAATTATTGCCTGTAATTTACCTGAAGGGTGGTAGTTATTGGTACTAACATTTGCCGTTATGAAAGTGCTTCTTCTATGATCTGTACCCTTTCTACAGCTCCACCACTAATTCCACCTTTCTTTGTTGTTGTCACTTACATCCTTCTTATTATGTCTTACAGTTGTTCTTCTAGTTCTTAATATAGCCTTTAAAAATCCTGAGTGATCTGTAAGACGTGCATTTTGGTAGAATCAGTGTACTTTAAAAGGAGTATTTAGTTATTGATAGTATTGTAAGTTTTTGGACTTAATACGGTCAAATATTCAGAGTATACATATATAATATGTAAATATGGCAAGGTTATTGGGAGTTTTGAATTTAGCATACCTGTTTGGTGTATTTTGAAATTGACATCTCAAACTAGGAGTTAGGTATCTTTTGAAAGATGTACTTTTGTAGTTCATTTTAAATTTTCTTCACAAAAATACCTGAACTCTCTATAAAAGTACTTTATTGGTGGCAGTTGCTAATTGTGTTTGTTCCTATAGTTCACTCTGGTGTTTATAGCAGTCTGTGAGAAAGCTTGTTTTGCTAAGGAAATTTAATCTTTTCCAAATGCTTTGGTTGCTATTGCTAGATGCCGTTAAACATTGAAACCATACCACTGACTTTTTCTCTTAATTCTTTGCTCACCAAGAAATCAGTTTAGATTTTCCGAGTTTTATTCAGGCCAGCTCTAAGTACCTGGTTTGCTTTTGGTTCAGTTCAGTTATTCACACTTGTCTGACTCTTTGCAACCCCGTGAACCGCAGCAAGCCAGGCCTCCCTGTCCATCACCAGCTCCCGGAGTCCACCCAAACCCATGTCCATTGAGTCGGTAATGGTTACATAGTTTAGCAGTAAAGTGGTCAGTAATTAGGGCTTGTATGTGGTTTCAGACATGATGCTGTTGCACACTTTATCATAGACTACTTACAGTACAGTGTAAACAGAACTTTTATATGCACTGGAGACTAAAACAGTTCCAAAAGTCCCTTTCTCTCTTTGCTTTATTGTGGTGGTCTGGAACTGAACCTATAGTAGCTCTGAGGTCCACCTGTAGTTCTTCCTTCTCCCCTGCACCTTCGGTGTCTCTCATTTGGAATCACTTTCATTCTACTTGAAGAACATCCTTTAGTGACAGATGTGGCCAGTTTATCTTTGTGCGAATACATCTTTATTTTGAGTCCTTTTTTCAGGATCTTCTGCTAGCTCTGGGATTTTGAAGTTACTTAATTCCAGCACTTTAAAGATAACCAGTTTCTTCCTGGTGTTAAAGTTTCTTCAAGGAGTCCAGTATCACTTATTTTCCCTGTTCAAATGTCTCACCCTTGCCTTTGTGGTCTTTAAAAGTTATTTTGGTTTTTCAGCAGTTTTATTTGGAGTTGCCTAGGTGTGGGTGTTTTTAGTTTTTATTTTTCTTCTCCTTCCTCCCCCCCGCCCCAATCTGTTTTGCATTTATGCTGTTTGAGGTCATTGACACCTGCTGAATTTTGGGGGTTTTAATCCATGTATTAATTCTATCTCATTCTTCTCTGAGATTCTATTTAAATCTTTAAAAATTACTTCCCCTGTGTCTCCTACATTGTCATCTGTATTTGCTTCATTCTGGATGTTTTTTTCTGACCTGTCTTCCAGTGTGCTAGCATCTCACTTCAATTATCAAATCTGCTACTAAAATCATTCATTGAGTTCTTCATTTCAGTTACTGTGTTTTAGTTTTATATTTCTAATCCTTTGCTGAAATTTGTAATATTTACTTCCTGAATATATAAGGCACAGTTCTTTTAAAGCCTGTGTGATAATTCATTTCTGTTTTCTTTTAGATTTTAATCACAGTGTCTTGTGGGGTGCCTGGGCATTTTTGATTGAGTGGAGAACCCTGTAGAAGGAATTGGAGGCCTAAGATGGTGTTCTTTTTCCTAAAGAGGAAAAAAAAAAACTGTTTGTTTCTAGCAGGTGGCCATTACTTTAATCCAGTTAGGAATAAAGATCATTCAGAGATGACTTAGTTCCTTCAAAGGACACTGCATTGTTTGCTTGGTACTCCAAGTACACAATTCTTTCTAGTCTCAACATAGTCCAAGGCTTTTACTAGGATGCCCCTTGTTGGAACCCCTTAGCTCTGCTTTGTTTTCTGTGCCCCCGGAATCTGTTGAACTCTGTTCAGCCTCCTTATATTTCTTCATTGTCTTCAGTGCATGGGTCAACCCTAGGGGAAAAGTGACTTCAGATGGCAGGCTTACTTGTAATTCTGAGATTCCTTTTTTATTGGATTATGACCTCGTGTATTAGCTTGATGCCTTCAAGCATGTTCTTTATATTTTTTCCAATATTCTATATATTTTGTCTAATGTTCTATTTGTCTGATGTTTTTAATGTTCTCACACTAAGTCATTCATTCCTGAAAGGAAAATTGTCTGTGATCTTTCTTCAAGACCCAGTTTTCGCACATCTATTCCTGTGGCAGAGTTAGGGGATTGTTCTGTGGTTAAGTGCATTGTTAGACTGCATTCAACAGTGTACTCTATTAGTACAGGGAGAGTACTTTACACATATTGTATCTTTAGCATCTTTCTAAATAACCAGTATATTTTAGCCATTCATAAGACACTTGCTGAAGTATTGAATGGACAGTTACAAAAGAATATATAACTCTTTTTCTCTGTGATTACTGTTTTTATTGTGTTTTTCTGATTATGCTTCTGATTCATAGAAACTAAGTTTCAAGTTTCTTTTGAATCAGAACTATAGTCAAAATACTAGAACTTGAAAGTTAAAACTAGTTTCCAGTAGGTGATACTCTGATTATGTGGAGAAGGCAGTGGCACCCCACTCCATACTCTTGCCTGGAAAATCCCATGGATGGAGGAGCCTGGTGGGCGGCAGTCCATGGGGTCGCTAAGAGTCGGACACGACTGAGCGACTTCACTTTCACTCTTCACTTTCATACACTGGAGAAGGAAATGGCAACCCACTCCAGTGTTCTTGCCTGGAGAATCCCAGGGACAAGGGAGCCTGGTGGGTTGCCGTCTATGGGGTCGCACAGAGTTGGACACAACTGAAGCGACTTAGCAGCAGCAGCAGCAGCACTGATTATGGGACAGTTTAGATTGTTTTTCTGTCCAATAGACACTGTCAATTCTAAGATTTTTCTCTTTCCTCTAATCACAGTTCCATTGACCATAGGCAGTAGAAGTTCCACATTTGAAGTGTGGAAGTGTTCTATGGTTAATTGAACAATTGGAAGATTTTCTAAAAGGCTTTTGAGGACTAATTATCATGGTGCCAGTCTGGATTGAGAAATAGTCCTTCCAAGATTGAAATAAGAGAAGTAATTACAGGTCTTTCCATGGTAGAAATAAGAGTTGTAATTATACCGTGCTCTATCCTAGTAAGCTTGATTGTGTTCGGTTGATCAGCCCTGGCTCTCCATATTGAAGTAAAATGAGCTCTCATTGTCTCAAACACAAGAAACTTGGCCATGGGGTGCAGCGTTTTTTTCCATTTGTTTGTTTCATTTATTAGTGAGTAGAGAATTGTGAAAAGTTAGAAAATGCAAGTGTTGCCAACAGGCAGAGTTTGATTTTTATCCCTAAGTGGCAGATTTGAATTCCTTCCTGTGACTTTATATGAATATGTTTTGGAAAGGATGGGAAGTAACCTAGAGACATTTAGACAGAATGCTGGGAAAAAGAGAAGCACCTTCATTTGACAACTGATTTTATCTTAGGAAATTGAGTCAAGAAGAGTATGAGCGGCAAGAAAGAGAGCAGCGGCTGTCAGCTGCAGATGAAAAGGCGGTTTTGGCGGCAGAGGAAGTGAAAACTTACAAGTGAGTTCAGGTTCTGAGAAGGGTGTCAGTGGCTGATGAAACTACTGTAGGCATTTTTCAAAACAAAACTGTTTTTACACTGTGTAGAACAAAAATAGCACCAAAGCAGAAATAAATGGTCAAAACATTTAATTAACATGAGAAAACATAAATTTTAAGTTAACAAAGGAAAAATGTTAACAGAAATTTCCTTACACCCAGTACTAGCAAACTGAGGGAGCTTGGTTCATGCTAACAGTTCTGAGTGGTTTTATATATTGGAAAAATTCTTTTTGGAAGGCAGTTTGCTGTATGATGTATTTAAAAATCATTAAAATGATAGTAGTCATAGCACTGGAAAATTTTCTGTGGGTATAGTTAAAAGAAGAAACAGCTTTCTGGAGAAAGATTTATAGCAGAATTGTTTGAGAACATATGAAGAGCAGTTAAGAAAATTATAATGTATCAATTCAGAATCTCTAGCTCTTAAATAATAAAGAAGGAAATTATATAGTATTTGTTTTGATCACAATATGCTCCTATAACCAGGCAAAATGTGTTTTTGTATGTATGGGTGAAGTCTGAAAGGGTACACTTGTTAAAGGGAACATGGTAAGATTGTGTAAAATTTTATTCAGTTGCGCTTTAAATTAATAAAAGGAAGTTTAACCCTTAGGCGGAGAATTGAAGAAATGGAGGATGAACTACAGAAAACAGAGCGCTCATTTAAAAACCAGGTAAATTACACTGCCCTACAGGGTGGAATTCTTTGCTGTCTGATACAGATTATTACAGTGGCTCTTATAGGGAATCCTTGAACATATTTCTTGATGGGTTGTGTTTTTCAGATTGCTACTCATGAAAAGAAAGCTCACGATAACTGGGTAAGATTTTTTTTTTTCTTTTCTTTATTTTATGTGGTCTAATCACAGCTTATTTTGGATTTTTTCCTCCCAATAGCTCAAAGCTCGTGCTGCAGAAAGAGCTATAGCTGAAGAGAAAAGAGAAGCTGCCAACTTGAGACATAAGTATGTGTTTTTAAAACTTATATTTTCAGTGTTTTAAGAGTTTTTAAAGGCTGTGCCATGATATCCAGTAAGGAATTTTCTATTTCATATTTAAGTCTATTCTTTATTTATATTCAAGATTATTGGAACTAACCCAAAAGATGGCAATGATGCAAGAAGAGCCTGTGATTGTAAAACCAATGCCAGGAAGACCCAACACACAAAACGCTCCACGGAGAGGTAGGCAGTACTTTTAAATGGCAGCAGTCTATATTTTGGTGAAAAATGTGTTTTAAGTTACTTTTTATTTTTGTAATATGTGTGTAATATTTATGATGCCCTAGAAATAATCCCAAGAACTTACTAAAGAAAAAAAGGTTAAATGCCAACTCTTGCTCATTGTCTGCAGGCCCCCTGAGCCAGAATGGCTCTTTTGGCCCATCTCCTGTGAGCGGTGGAGAATGCTCCCCACCACTGACAGCAGACCCACCCACAAGACCTCTGTCTGCTACGCTTAATCGAGAGAGAGATGCCTCAAGTGAATTTGGTGAGCATTGCCATGTTACCTTGTGGTAAACTGTCAAGAGTTCTTTCCTTCTTTGAGAATTCTGTTGCTAATGTAAGCAGCAGTTGAGAATTTGGGTCTGTCCAGTATAGAGAAGGATTAATATGTCTTGGTGAGTAAATAGTCTACTTTAGATCTACTTTAGAACAAAAGCATTTATTTACTGTTATGATACTATTGTATTTATTATATGTGAACATATATGTAAACAAATATAAACATTTATATATAGTATAAATGTCACTGATTATTGTTTCTTTTCAGATTTTTGTTGTGAAGTATAAACGTTTATCTTTAAATATCTGTTGAGTTCCTCTCTTGAGTATTATAAAAGTAGCCTTAAAACTTTGTAGTTAATGCAGTGTACATCTACTTCTCGTTACTTAATATGAAATGCTATTTAAGTCTAGTTCTAATCATAAATGTGTTTATACTTGTTAAGATATAGAAGTCAGATTACATATAGACTGAAAAGTCTATAAACAGTTGCCGGTAGCTTGAAGTACCTGACTGGTGCTGGTGCTATTAATGTGCAGGTCTTTCAATCCAACATAGTTCTTGTTTTAATTCTATAGCTTTGTGCATAAACTGTAAGTGATTTCTCCTCATACGTATTGGGAGACCCGTTTTAAATTTTGCTTTAGGTAGAATTGAACCTTGACCTGACCACACTTGGTTTATTCTGAAAAATTCATGCAAGGGCTCTGTTACCTCTCTCTCAAGGATCAGTGGATGGGCCTCTCCCTCGATCTCGATGGGCCTCTGAGGCATCTGGGAAAGCCTCTGCCTCTGGTAAGGGAACCTGGGTGTGTTCACAAGAGTCTCAGGTTGTGGAGGAAGTGGGCGGAGGCCTTTGTAGTCCTTCAGAGCGCGTATACAAGTCTGAACAAGCCTACGTCTGCTCTCTGGCTTCCCACAGATCCAGAATCCGGTGCTGCTCCCACGGTGAACAGCAGCTCCAGAAGCTCTTCGCCCTCTAAGGTGATGGATGAAGGCAAGGTAAAATCTGCAGTCATTTTGAATTGTTATTAGGTATTTCCGGACACATTTAACTTTTTCTACAACATCCTCTCTTTGCCTTATCCATCTCCCTTTTATGTGTTCTATCTGTACCATCTCATTTATTTTTTGAAAAAGCAAACTGTTCCCCAAGAGCCTGAAGGCCCTTCAGTTCCCAGCATCCCTTCTTTGGCTGAGCATCCAGTATCAGTAAGTACTTAGAGGTTAAGAGCAACAGTGCATTTTCTACTTGGTGTATTTCTAGAAAAGTTCTAAGGAGCATGACACTAATCTGCTTTGCTTAAAATTGCATGGCGATACTGACCTTATGACCTGGAAGTGTTTCTGGGTCACTGAAGTCTAGTTGGTTGGTTTTTACTCCTTTTTCCTGTTTTGGTTAAGTGATTAATCTCTTTAGAGCATCTATTGTAAATAACCTTAAAAAAATGTGAAAAGTCATCACTCCAACGCTGTATGGTGTGTGCTTCAATGATGAGAGCTCTAAGGCAAATTAGTTTATCATATATTACATAAACTCATCATATTTGGAAGTATGCTATTTAAGAATATCTCCAGTGGTATACTAGGCAAGCCCTGTGCCGTATTGTGAATAAACTTGAAATTACAGATTGGTAACAGAGGTTGATTGCTGTAAGTGAAATATGAATAGTGGAAATCTTTAATTATGCCATTTCCAGCAGCAGCCTTAAATTATGTTCACATAAGGGTCTTCTCTTGAAACTTGCATAGCTGTGATAGCTAGAGAGTCCTATGATTATACCTCAGTGTGCTTTACTATGTTGAAATCAAGATACATATTTTCATTAGTGAGAATTTCCAACCCAGTTTCCCATAGGGAAGTACAGGTTAGTACTTTGTAGTACAAAGGATGATGTTGCTGGGGAATGAGGGTGGCTGGTAGAGCTGTGCCTGCTGAACTCATATATGTATAGCACTGTCTCTGTGTGGAACTCCTTCGACCTCCAGGGCAGGACTCTAGGACACATCGCTTGAGAGCTGTTTTTATCCCAGGGCAACCTGGAGAAGACCCAAGACCCCTTTGGAGTGGCAGACTTCAAAGAGAGTGCCTCCTCGTTTGACAGAAGGGAGGCAGAGGAGGACGAGTGCAGGCTTGGAATCAGACCCGCTGTAGTGAAAGAATTCTAACAGCCTCTTTATGTGCTGTGTGACCTTCAGCAAATTATTTAATACTCTCTGTGCTTCTTTTCCCTCATGTTTAAAACAAGATGAGATCTTATATGAAAAGGAAATTTAAGGTACTGAATAGTAGTTTTTATTACATGTATGTGAAAATGGATCTTTTCATTCCTTATTGCTCTTTCCATTCTTAATATGGAAAAAGGAGCTCTTGTGGCGATGGGAGGAAGGGGCTGCCCTAGACACAGGTTATGGTATGTGTGGTATGGTGGTTTTTCAGTTGGCAGTTGCCTCTGTTATTATCCTTTGACAGTCCTCTTGCTTCCTCTCTGCACATACAAGCAACAATATGACTACGGTGAAAGTGTTCCTTCCTCTGACATTCTCTTAACCCGCCGAAGCTCTCGGGGATGGATAGGAGGGGTGGAGTTCTGTTGCACTAGTTGGCTCTTTGGACAAGTGCGTAACATCTGCCTCAGTGGGTTTTAGCTCTTATGGTGTCGGTGCTTCTATCTGTTATATCTGTTAAAGGTATTTCACAACTTTCATTACTTCCGCTTTGCAGGTTAGTATGGCTGCAAAAGGGCCCCCTCCCTTTCCAGGGACGCCCCTCATGAGCTCCCCCGTGGGAGGCCCTCTACTGCCACCCATCCGATATGGACCACCTCCTCAACTCTGTGGGCCTTTCGGACCTCGGCCACTTCTTCCACCCTTTGGTATGATGACTGAATGGTAGTAATGGACTTGTAAAGTGTATTCATCTTTTCATTCTAATACTTAGTAGAATGTTAACAGTTGCTGTCTTAGGGCTGTGCAGTGAAAGGGTAAAGCTGGCTGATACATTTGAACTTTTCCACCAGTTTCTTAGGACGCAAGGGGTGCTGCATCATCTCCCTATACTGAGATGCACAGGAGGAATCTCTTGTAGACAGGGAAAAGGGACTATTCATACAAAGTCAGAAATGCTACTTCTGCCTATGTTGCTTGAACATCTCTGGCTTCATATGAGGCTCTGTAGTGGATAGAATTAACTGTCTAACTCCACGAGCTTAAGGGATCCTGTAGGACACACATACATACATTTTACAACATAAAACTTGTAATCACTGTAATAGAAGGATAAGCAATGGGTCACAGAGTATAAAAGGAAAGATGAAACCATCACCACCCACCTTGGGAATAAATAGGAAAGAAGTGTTGAAGGTAGAATGTAACAGCTAATAGGTCGAAAGCTGCTGAATTCAATTAGGTGGAGCTGGCAGGCCTTTCCCAGCAGGGCAGACACCTTGATTTTGATGGCATGTGTAGGTCCACGCTGAGCTCCTGTGTGCATTTTTAATTGACCAAGTTAACTATGGGATTTCCTTATCAAAATTTACTTACAGTGAAACCTTTATTTCATATCTGTCATCTTGGTATGATGCATAGTATTTGAGTACATATCAAGCTCTTATGAGATACAGAGCAGAATTGTATAGTTGAAAAAAACCACAAGCTAGGTAGAGCAATGTTGAAATCCAGCCTCTGTTGCTTTGTGACTGGGTGGGTGGTCATAGGCATGTAACTTAAACTTTGTGAACTTGTTTGCCTCATCTGTAAAGTCAGGAGCCACCACCTGACTTCCAGGGGTATGAGAAATTGATTAACATACCAGGAATTGTCTAAATTTAGGTGTGTTCATATGTAGTTACATGACTTAATTTTAATTTTTTCAGGTCCTGGTTTGCGTCCACCGCTAGGCTTAAGAGAATATGCACCAGGTGTTCCACCGGGAAAACGGGACCTGCCTCTCGACCCTCGAGAATTTTTACCACCAGGACATGTACCTTTTAGACCTTTAGGCTCTCTTGGCCCAAGAGAGTACTTTTTCCTGGTACCCGATTACCACCCCCCAATCATGGGCCCCAGGATTATCCACCTTCTTCTGCTGCAAGAGACTTGCCATCCTCCAGCTCCAAAGATGAGCCCCCCACCTGCCTCTCAGGGCACTAGCCAGGACTGCTCACCGGCTTTGAAACAGAGCCCATAACTGACCTTGGACGTTCAGTCTGAGAGAGAGTGGACCATGTACTATTTGTTACAGTTAAGGTTTTCATTGGCTTCAAAATCCAAAAGCTGATTTTAAAAGGTTTGTTTTTAAATCTAAGCTGCCCTGGCAGTGTGCATTTTTGAGCCAATTAAAAAAATATCATTTCCCCTAAAATAAAAAAACACCTTGTAAGCCAGAGCCTCCTTACAACTTTGAAATGTGCAATAAAAAATACCTGTGTTTTAGTTCATATAGCATATGTTACTGCTAAATGATTTAGAATGTTGTGAAAACTATGAACATTTCCTGTGGAAATGCTATAAGAACATGTATTTCCATTTATTATCCTATTTTTAGTGTACACCAGTTGAATATAGAGCAATGGTATTTATAAGCTTGATTTTTAAAAAAATATCTGGTCGCAAAGGCTGTTACACTAAAAATGTTTACTTAAAGATCACTAAAATTTTATCTCCCCTCTTAAGTTCTTTGTATTAACAGTTCATAAAAATTTGGTTATTAATATTTCCCACGTGTCTGTGGATTCATCGGATTGTTTTCTCCTGAGATTTATACCACTTTGGAAACATGTAAACTCAAGTTCCCAAAACTGAAGATGGTGACTTGGCAGCATCCTCCCCTGGCCTGCTGCTCAGGCATTCAGCTGCAGTCACTGGGAAGCATCACAGCTGATGCCTGCCTTCCACTTTAGAGACACCACCAGGCCTATCTGGACAGCAGTCACATGTTTTCTCGTGACTCTGATTTGTTTTGACTTAAAGAGTGGTTTTCTGAGTATGAGATTACATGTAACAAGAGTTGTTTAACCTGATGTTCTGTTGCTTTTACTGTTTTTGTGTTAAGGGTGCGTAACAGAAAAATGATGTGTTGCGACCATAAAGTAAGAAAATTTATTTTAAAAGATGTAGAGTCTATTATTTCTCCTATCCCTTGCCACTGGCTTTCAAGGAATATGGCAAAAAAGACCAAAGCATGTCTAATACTATAAGAAAGAATGATTTAGGGTCTTAAGCCTTGTAACAGGCCATAGGTCAGCAACCATGGGCTGAACCCAGTTCTTTTCATTGACTGATACTGCTACAAAGTTAATATTTGAATCCTGGCACTTACATTTAAAGGCAAATAAATCTGAGAATCGAGGAATGCACCATAATTACGACACTCATTACTATACAGTGTCTTTTAAACAATATTTCTAAGTCCTAACTTATCGTGACACTTCAAACTCTAGTAACTAAGCACATTTTAAGAATAAGATTTCATTAAGTCAGAATTACAAAAAGGTTTACATTCCTGTTCACAGCTAGATCATACTCTCCCATTCTCTCGAGTTCTATAATGTGATGAACCTAATGATATCTAGACCATGACTTGCCACCATTAAGAGTAATCCACTAAGAATACCTTAAAAGTAAATTCTTTACTGTGAAACAAAAACTTTTTCTTAATACTAAAGTAAAAGGCCTTTGAAGGAAGACAAGTCTTCCAAAATTCATAATGAGTATATAAGATTTTCAGGAAGAGGAAATTCCATCTCTACATCCTGTTTAATATCAAAAATAGAAATTTTAGGAGGAAAACTCCACAGTTATTTTTAACCATGTAAAATAGATTTAAGTCACAAATACAGCTTTTGAGTATATCAATCTCTTCAGGACATGAAATAATGAATAATAATTTCAGATAATATCTTAATATAGATTATAGCAGTTAGGAAGATAATGAAGTAGCATAGGTACATTAAATCTATTTTAAAAATCAAATCTGGAGTCTTTTTTTTTTCTTTACCTCTAAAGCCTTTTCTGATGTTCATTTTATATTTCATATTATTGAAAAATCAGTAAATTGTAGAGAAACTCTAACCTGCCAATGCTGCTGCCTCCCAGAACCCTCTGTGCCACTTCTTCAGCACGGCCAGGCAAGCTGCCAATGTGGAGAGGATGTGGGGGGCGTCATTCCTCAGCAACACCAGGCTTGGCCAATCTTGAAAATGGCATCTAGTTCAGAACTCAGCTGCAGCTAACTGTTTTCTTGGCTTAGTTGCTAAAATCATCTTTATGGAGCAGTAGTATTTCAGCCCGAAAGTCTGCTATAGTAGTGGTTACTGTTCACTAGCTGATATTTTTCGTTGAAAAGAATTTGTGGGATGTGGATGTTCTGTGTCTACCGTGTCAATTCATTTTGTTATTCAGATCTGAATTACAAAGTTAAGCTAATCACTCTGTTCCATTTAAGCTTTTTGTTAATACTGATGATGAGAGGCATTTGTAGTTCATCTAAACAATACTTTTGTGAATGACAGCAGATGTGACATAAACAATCACCTTGATATCCATGTCTTATGGTCTATGAGAAAAGAGAACAGTGTATCAGTTTTGCTACACTTTAATGGTAGATTTTTAAGGGATTATTTTTAGATCTTGTCAGCAACATCAAACAAAAGGTACTGAGTACTCCACAGGGTACAGAGTGCCGCCAAGCACCTCAGAAAATGTACACGACACGGAGAAAATGTGGTTCTTGCCCCTTGAGGAGCTTACATGCTGGGTAGGGGTGGGGGTGGGCTGACAACTCACAGTCTATATAAGAGCTGCATGAACAACAAAGTAATTTATTAAGGCAAATTCTTCATCCCCTCAAGATAATTGTGGGTGGGATGATTTTGGAATTAATGAAGATGAGAGGCAAGATAATTTTGAGAATTTTTACTTCTGTCATTGTAAAGAGAATTGACTCCGCAGACAACTGAGAGTGGAGACTGGGTCTTGAAGTGTAACAGCTGGAACTGAATTATGGTTACTTATTTTAAAAAGCAAATATACTGAATGGTATGACTAGGCTTGTTACACTAGTTTAAAAATAGGCCAGGTACTGGCACTGCATTTTGCTCATTCTAATGCTGGTCATTTAAAATAGTGAATATTAAATATGTGGGTTCCACATCTAACCCACAGAACACCCACCCCAAATCTTCATGTTCTGTGTATCAAATATCCACCGTGTATGTACTATGAAAGTTTTACTTAGGCCCCCATTATTAAGTCAAAAGAATGTAAATAGTCAAATTATAATAAGCTAATGACCTGCATATTTCCATATGGATGAATGTCAGTATATCTAAATAGGAAATAAATGGCAATCCTATCTACCTATATAAAAAAAAAAATAGAATATCTCCAGATTTGCATACTCATCACTATAGAAGAGGTATGCAGGTTTTAAGGTTTCACAATCAGTTGTCAGAAAAACAGCAGTTATTCCTGCAGTATCTCATTAGTATCTGACTCAAATTATTTTTAGATTACATGACTTAGAAGACATTATAAACCCACCAAGAATTTGTAATTATTCTGAGATGGTTTCATTAACCCTAGAATCACTATCAGAAAGAATAACAATGTGATGTCGGAAAAAGCTAATCAACGTGACTAAAAATACGCTCACTTTCAGAAGAACAATCTGGTCATCTGGAAAAATTCCAGCTACAACCTGCAAACCCTCCCATGTGGGAGACTGGCCAAGGCACACGATTTCTGGGCAGGAAAACCATGAGATCGGGGGTGAATGGAGGCTGTCTCTTGAGGAGCAGCCTATGAACTTCCAGACTGACCTTGGGCAGCCTAACTGGCCCCATTACCTCTAGCAGCCTCATGCTCTTCTCCCCACATCAACCCAAAGTCTGACATTAACTCGGAAAGCTAAAGAGCATACTGGAGCAGAAGTGGACAGGTGTGTAAACTCTAGCACATTCTTATTGCTGTATTACGTTTGAAGATGAGCACATCCCACCCACAACAGTGTTGTTCCAGGAAGTTGGGCAGGAGTAGTGGTAAGTTAGAAAAGAGACTATTAATTGCACAATTAATAGGAAAGTGAAAACGTTTCAAGATCTACAATAAGCCTGTATCCAAAGAGTCTGTTATGTCAGTGATGCTGGACTTTGAATTCTGTGCTACAGCTTGTAACGGACTCACTGGCCTGCCGGCCAGGGTCCAAGTTGCTTCCTGCCTGTTGATGGGTATGTATGCTACACAGAGCAATGATGGATTCTATGGAGTGGTGAGATTCACAGAAGTTGCAGGATACTCATGTCAGGATCATTCCTTGTGCAAAGTTTGATGCAGATGAAGATAAAGTGGTTTCCTGGTCAATAAGTGCAATCTCCTTCTTTTAAAGTCAGTGGGTTTCTTGTATCTGTAACCACAACAGAAAAATCGTTGATAAGTGATCGATTCCAAGGTCACATACTAAGATGAGATACTAGCCACCATTCATTAGTACTCATTCTGTACGTGCATCACTTACAGTTCTATTACAGTTGGCCCAGGTTTAATTTCGTTCATCTCCATGAAGGTGAAACACTTGGTGCTGGTAAACCTTTTTAGGCTTGTAGTGTTTGAATTCAAAAAAATAGCTGTACCTAAGGAATTAAAGCAAAACACATTAGCCGCAGACAGCCCATTCTAGTGTCTCAATAAATTTTCTCTGCTCACCAGAGGCCAGTGAACAAGCAACAACTGTCATAAAGGGTCACAGCAAAGTAACCTTTGTCAAACTGATACCTCTCTGATGATACGGCTGACTGTATGTCACCCCCAAACTCTTCTGTACCTAAAGGAGGGGCATGTGTCTGTATGATCCAACTCTACAAAGTAGAGCAAAATGTGAGCCAGACTGACTCAAGAATGTAAATAAGTTTATCCACAGATAGAATTAGAAAACATTAAGAATAGAAAACACTAAATACTACAAAAAGAACACAGAAGATACTTGTTCAGTATGAACATTACTCATAGAAACTCATTAAGTAGAAAAGGCACATTAAAAGAGCTCATAAAAAAATCCAAACTTAGTTTTTCCCCACCCAAATTAAAAACTCAAAAATTAAAAAATTCAGTATCTGGGGTATTTTTAAGTTTGAACAACATAAATCATGTGCTGGTTCCGTTTTTAAATGTTAACTACTTCCTAATACATTTTTCAGTGTCCAAAGCTCTGTTTTGTTTTTCCTGGAAATAACAAGTCCTTCTGTAAAGACAGCACTTTGCAAGATGCTTAGAAAGGAGACCTATTCCCACGCCTCTCCCTAAAAAACACACACACACAATGAGCAAGTGGTGATGAAACAGTTTTTCTCTCCCCAAAGTCCTACAGATAAGCTCTCTCCACCTCCCTACAGAAAAACGCTGCTGCTACTGCTGCTAAGTCACTTCAGTCGTGTCGACTCTGCGACCCCAGAGACGGCAGCCCACCAGGGCTCCGCCGTCCCTGGGATTCTGCAGGCAAGAACACTGGAGTGGGTTGCCATTTCCTTCTCTAATGCATGAAAGTGAAAAGTGAAAGTGAAGTCGCTCAGTCGTGTGCGACTCTGAGCGACCCCATGGACTGCAGCCTACCAGGCTCCCCCGTCCCTGGAATTTTCCAGGCAAGAGTACTGGAGTGGGGTGCCATTGCCTTCTTCGACAGAAAAATGCTAAAAACAGAATAATAAGTTGCCTCATCCACACAGCCAAAAACAATTAACGAAGGCAAGGAAAGAGACAGAAGGATGCCGGGCTCTCATTCTCAACCAACTCCTTACTACCACGGCTTTAACCACAGTGGTGCTGGGTCTTGCTTTGCTTTTACAGACAATCATACATCTAACACTTTCATGGATGACAAAACTACCAACTGACTACAAGTTTCACAATGTTCAGAAATGTGTTTGCAGTTCTGGGGCCTGGGTCCAAATGAAGCACTCCGCATGTCAAGGAAGGAAAGAAAAACCTATTGCTTAGGAGGCAAAGGGATGTGATCGAGGGGAGATGGGCTTGCTTAGTTATTTGCTGTACCACGTGGCTCATGGGATCTTAGTTCCCTGACAAGGGACTGACATCCAGGCTCCGGCAGTAGAAAGTGCCAAGTCCTAACCCCTGGATCACCAGGGAACTCCCAAGGCGGGCATATTTAGCATCTACTACCAACACACAAGGATTATTACAGTTGTTAGGTCACCAGTGACCTTCTGTCCCCAGGTGCATGACCCTGCCATGTCCACAAAATAGTAGCTTCTCTTCTCCCTTCCATGGCAATAATAAAGGCATTTTATTATTAAAAATCCTCACAGATTTCTAAGATAGCAGATCACACTTCTTCAGCTATGGACCTATCTCCTTGTCCCTGTGATTGTGTCTGAGGTCTGAATAAATGCAAAAGTAAGGTCACATTTGGAAACATCAAAGTCCAAATATGATGCCATCATTAAAAAAATTCATTATTCATCTGCATCATCTCTAGAGAATATATTTCCTGCACTTCTGGTATGCACAGCTCTATACTTCATGGCATTTATAAGTAAGAGCAAGATGTAAAATGCGAATAGCCTATAGGAAGAATGACTGAAATGCTTATCAACATGAAGTATGCTCACTAGCATTAGTTTCCCTTAAAACGACGGCACTGTACACAATAGATTCAGTCAGAGAAGAGGAAGAGCCAAATTCTGAATGCAGTTCTACTTTTAGCATCACAAACCTTTGGTTAACTTTTCAACATGCTTCTGGAGCTCAATGTCCACATTAAAATGAACATACGTATCTTCTTTTCTTGAAGCCACAGGAGTATCTTGCACAGGAGTTAAATCTATGCCATTCAGATCTAGAGAGGAAATAAAGTTTCTGCTCAGAGCCCTCAAACACACAGACTTAAAAACTGCAAAGGAACCACAATGGGCTGTGTTTCCTGAAGAGGTGAGAGCTGAGAGGAGATTCTAAGGCTGACAGAAACCCGTGTCTGGGGTGAGCAGGTACCTGAAGGTGACTGGTTTCCGAGGTCATGTGGAGGGCGCAAAGCAGAAGAGGGTGGGAGACCCTATGGGTGGAGAAGGAAGCCGCCTTACAGATCATGGAATTGGATCCTTCTGGCTAAGAGGTGTCTTCTGGGGGAGTAGGCCAGTGTATTTTTGTGATTTACATTTGGGGATGTAATACACCACAGTGGTGCCCCTACCCCTGCTTCCCAACCTTGCCCAGGTGCATGGCATGGAAAGGCCTGTAAATCGAACACGAGCAGCATTACCCTGCTGTATTCATGTCAGAGGACCAAACAGTGGACACGACAGCAGCCAACAAAACCTTTCCAGGAATGAACACTTCTTATGTCTATTACTTAAATTCTGATAACATAAGCTGATTTACAATAACCAGATGGCACATGATGTAGGGTATATGGCTGTAATTTCTGGAGCCAGGAATCGTCCAGTTTAATGAAATCCAACACAGACTCATTTAATGATCACTCAACTGTTTATGTATTATTCAACAGACCCATCTTAGGGACCTTCAAACAAGAGAGTATGTCTGATTACTTCAGTTCCTGAAGATATTTACATAAAACACGTTTCAGTTCAACCATATGCAAAGGTAATATATCTACTTTTCATTACTTAAAAAAAAAAAAAATTTTACAAGTGTTCATTCCTGAGAGAGAGATGCAGTTTTATGAATGGCCTATCAAATAACCTAGTGTATAAATACTTTGCAGTAGACGGGTAGATCTGAGAGCACAGAACCAGAGGCTACAGCATCACAGCATCAGTGCTGAGGATCATGGTGTTTTCATGTCAAAATTCTTCTTTGTTGCCAAAATCCTTTTTTCTCTTACTTGGTACTAATGAACCCACAGGTCTGAATGTTTCTATGACTGGTAAGCATTCCCTCTAGTTAATTTTAGTCCACATCTGTTTATCTTAAACTGGAGGTTTATTAACTATAAATTGGATTAACTGTGCAGCTATTTCTGAATAATAGTATGACAGTTTCATTCCTAGTCACCCAATAATTATTTTTAAAACACTGTTGAGTGCCTTACAAGTAAAGTGCTGTACAAAAAGCTTAGTAATGACAAAAGAATTTAACCATTGCAGTTTCCCTCTTAAACCAACGATCAAAAAGTTGTTTTTAAGGAATAAAGTTTGCCACCTTGAACAGTACAGAAAACAAATCCTAGGAGTAATCATGCTTAATAATGACAGTGACATAGTTAAGAATTAAAAAATATATCACTTGTCTAATGTCCTGCAGGATATATTCAGGGTGTAGAGTTTATGTATGCGTCCTATTTCCCTATCTCCACTCATGATTCACTGAAGGCCGATTCTCATCCACCTCTGCACAGCTCTCCTGTGTACAAACCTCTGTTGGACAGGAATGAGAGGGCCTGAAGTGGAGGCACAGGAAAACAGAGAGCAGTGGGCTTTGCAAAGAAAACCACACATCCTTGGAAAGGGGGGACCTTTCTTTAACCTGTTTCCTGAAGGATGTATCTATTATAAAAGACAGTGTGTCTGTATAGTCAGCACCCCTGATGGAATTTGGAAGAATAAAAAGACACACACAGAGAAAAAAACAAAAGCAACTGTGAGTATAAGTTATGGATAGGAAAATATTTTCTGTAAATCTCTGAGAAATGTTTGGAGAAGGAATGATGACCACATCTTCCCAGGATTTTGCCTCACTATTTAATGAACTAAAATGAACTGTCACAGACAAAACCCCCTCACGAACCCCCAAAAGTCCCAAATGAGAAGCAACACTTTAAAATTCACCAGAGAGAAGATAGGTATACGCAGTTACTGACCTTTGACACTAACTGTGATATAGGGATCGATGCACTGCCCGGCATCTTTCAGACCAATTTTCTCAATCCTGATAGTGAGTAACGTCATTCCTGGTTCTGATGGCAACCTTGGTAATAAAGTACCTGGCAACAGAGAAAGAGCAATAAAAATGAGTTCCACCAATAATTCCAGGGTAAACATTTTAACAACATAGAGAAGATATTGCTTTGCTCTTAACTGGCTTAGTAATAACTAGGCAGGCATTATTCTGGTTACCAAAACTCCCAAATACTTGATGTTATTCTTTTCAGACAAATTCTTAATTATATATAAAATATATCTATACTTCCATACCCCATATTTAACACAAAAGCATAAATTACTAACTCAAGTTTGTTAAAAATTCCACTCCAGGAAGCTGAATTACAAATTACCATGTAATTAATAATGTAATATATTCATGTAATATTTATACTTCACATTTATTCTTATATATATATATGCTGTATTTCAATGTGAAGTGGTAGAACAAAGACAGAAAAAGCTTTTTAAACATTTGTTACATTTTCCTAAAGCTTGAAAAATATTAGAATCAATCAAAAATAATTTATTATTAATGGAAGAAATAACTTATAACTTAATATTTATACATTTAATTGAGTAACTTGACAGTCTCATTTCCCACTGCTTTCTTCACCCTATTCTTTATGATCTATTCTGTCAGAAATCAGTCCTGCTGAGAATGTTACATAAAACCACAAGAGCAACTGTATGTTTGAAATCTTTTCTATAAATTGATTAAAGTTTTTAAACACTGAAAAACCACCCAAAATGACATAAGAGCATTCCCCACAGAGAAAACAATATGAAGAAAGAAATCACCTGTACAGTTTGTTCATTTATTTCAAATAACTGATGAGCAACAAATGCAAACAAAAGTTGATTTTAATATGTATACAGTACCAAAAACTATACAACCTAACATTTATAAAGGACATTAGCTGACATTCTTCACATTTCTATCCAACAATGTGTTATCCTGCTTTTATTTTCTTAAAGATTAAAAGAATCCTTCATCTGTTTATTTTGGGCTGTGCTGGGTCCTCACCGCGCATACTGGCTTTCTCTGGTTGTGGGAGCGGGGCTACTCCCTAGCTGCGGCGTGCGGGCTTCTCACTGCACTGACTTCTCTTGTTGCAGAGCACAGCCTCTAGGGTGTGTGGGCTTCAGAAGTTGTGGTGCATGGGCTTAGGTGCTCCATGGCATGTGAGATCTTCCCAGACCAGGGATCAGACAAGTGTCCTCTGCACTGCCAGGCAGATTCTTAACCACTGGACCACCAGGGAAGTCCTATCCTACTGTTAATGATTAAGTATTTGAAGTACATGAATCAATCAACTTACCACATTCAGAATACATTTAGTGACTGCAAACATGCTTGAGGGAATTTTAGAGGGCAACGAAAATGTTCTCAAATTGGATCAAACTGATAGATGCACACAACATTATAGATTTATCAAGTCACTGAACTATACACTTACAATGAGGGAATTTTACGACATGAAAATTACTATAGAAATCCAAGAGTCTTAACTGGTGACTTTAAACAAGTCTTACTTGGTTAAAGAAAATTTTGGCTAATGAAAAGGTAGAAAGATAAAAGCAAAACACCAAAAGGGGACATTCACACCAGTATTTAATACCATTTCAGAAGTAACATTAACTTTCTCACATGGAATATTTTGCCATATTTCAACATACTTTCAATATTCACAGGTTTTCTTACACTAAAGATAAAAGGTCTTTATTGCACCCACTTAACCATTCTTTAAAAATTTGTATATTGTAAATCTAACACATACTCAGAAAAGCAAATAAAATGAGTGCACAGCTTAATGAAAAGCTGGAAAGCAAGCATCCATGTAACCACCACTGAGGTCAAAAACTAAAGCATGACCTCAGGAGCTCCCTTCTCTCTCCATCGAATGCTCTTTTGAATTCCTCCTCACCACCCTTTACAATCACTACTAAAAAGCATCCCTGTATAATTATGTTTTGCCTGCTTTTGAACATTAGATTTATCAAACTATCAGTAGCTATAATTTGTTCAGTTTTATAAGTGTATAGTATATTAGTTGTATAAACATACCACAGTTTTTGTATCCATTCTTCTGTTGATATGCATTTGAGATGCTTCAAGTTTTTGGAAACTGTTAACAATGCTGCTGCTATAAACATTCTTGAACACATGCTCTGCTCCACATAAGCACACATTTCCAAAGGGAGGAATTACTGAGTCACATGGTGTAGTACCTCCATGTCTGCTATGTAATCACAAGCTATTTTCCAAAATGGGTATGCCATTTCTACTCCTAGTACAATTCCCATTGTTCTACATCCTCACTAATGCTTGGAATTGTCAGATTCTTCTTTTTAGCCAATTCAGGTGTGGAGAAACACCAACTTAGTTTTTTTCTTACATTTTTTAGCTGGAGTACAATCACTTTACAATGTTGTGTTGCTTTCTGCCAAACAAGAACGTGAATCAGCCATAATTATATATTTATCCCCTCCTTTCTGGACTTCTCATGGCCCCACCCTTGGGTTATCACAGAGCCGCAGACTTGGCTCCCTGTGTAATACAGCAGATTCCTACCAGCTATCTACCTTACACATAACAGTATTTACATATATGTCAATGTTACTTTCTCAATTTGTCCCCAAACTAGTTTTAATTATATTTTTCCAATGATTAATGTGGGTTGAGCACCTTTTCATTTAAAAATAAGCATTTGGATTTCCTTTTCTGAAGTGTCTGCTCAGTTACTTTCCCCACTTTACTACTGAAATATTTACCTTTCTCTTACTGATTCTCTAATATTGTGATATAAGCATTTTGTTGGATATTTAATTTACATAATTTTCCAGTGGCTTTCCTTTTTAAGGAAAACCCTTTATATTGAACAGTAATATATTCAGGAAAGATAGATATTACCAGCGTCCTAGGAGCCTGATCTGTGCCCCCAACACACACCCAGATCACTCTTTCTCCCAAAGAGACAACAGCTAGTCTCGACTTTCAATACCAATATTAGTCATGCATGTTTAGAATGCCTTTTCTCTGTTTATTCTAAATGCTAATGTACTCAAATCCCTCAGCCTCTAAATTCATTTATAGTCAGTGCTTTCTGTGTCCTATTCAAGAAATCTTTCCCCCCCTCCAAGGTCATGAAGGTATTCTTATAAGAATGTTTTGCCATTCACATTTAATTATATAATCCAGGTAGAATTCATTTTTCACTATGGCATGTGGTAGGAGCCCAATCTCATTCGATTTCACATCGACACTCAATTGTCTCAGCACTACTTATTTAATAGACTGTCATCTTACCCACGGATTTGCATTGACAATAAGTGGGTCTGTTTCCAGGCTCCCCATTCTTTCACTGGACTGTTTATCTTTGCGTCACTACCACGAGTGTCTTGATTATTATAATTTTATAAAAGTCTCAACATTTAGTAAATCAAATTCTCCTGCTTTGACATTATTCTTCAAGTCTTAACTACTTTCAGCCCTTTGCATGCCCATGTAAATTATAACAAGAGCTGTCAAATTCTTAAAAAAAAAAAAGCAAACAACAAAAACACTGTTAGGACTGTGGTGAAGTTCAGCTCAGTTTTAGAAATAGTCACATCTCTACAAACTGCTTCTTACAACCCATGAACTGGAATGTATCTCTCCATTGATTTAAGACTTCTTAATTTCTCTCAATAAACTTTTACTGTTTTCTTCATATGGGTTTTATACTTCTCTTGTTGGATTTATTAAAACATGGCATTTTCTGATACTATTATAAATGTAAAAATATTTCATTTTCTAATTTACAAACAATGCTAGAGAGGATGTGGAGGAAAGGAAACTTCTAGCACCGTTGGTGGGAATGTAAATTGATACAGCCACTGTACAGAACAGTATGGAGATTTCTTAAAAAACCAGAAATAGAGCTATTATATGACCAAACTATCCTTTGGGCATATATCCTAAGAAAATCATAACTGAAAGAGACACATGTACCCCAGTGTTCACTGCAGCACTATTTACAACAGCTAGGACATGGACGCAACCTAGATGTCCACTGACAGATAAATGGATAAAGAAGTTGTAGTGCATACATACAAAAGAATATTACTCAGCCATAAAAAGAATGCATTTGAGTCAGTCATAATGAGGTGGATGAACCTAGAGCCTATTATACAGTGAAGTAAGTCAGAAAGAAAAATATTGTATATTAATGCATATATATGGAATCTAGAAAGATGGTACTGATGAAGCTATTTGCAGGGCAGCAACGGCCAGACATCCTGGGTTGTGAAGTCAAGTGGGCCTTAGAAAGCACCACTACGAACAAAGCTAGTGGAGGTGATGGAATTCCAGTTGAGTTGATATTTCAAAACTTGAAAGATGATGCTGTGAAAGTATTGCACTTGATATGCCAGCAAATTTGGAAAACTCAGCAGTGGCCACAGGACTGGAAAAGGTCAGTTTTCATTCCAATCCCAAAGAAAGGCAATGCCAAAGAATGCTCAAACTACTGCACAACTGCACTCATCTCACACGCTAGTAAAGTAATGCTCAAAATTCTCCAAGCCAGGCTTCAGCAATACGTGAACTGTGAACTTTCAGATGTTCAAGCTGGATTTAGGAAAGGCAGAGGAACCAGAGGTCAAATTGCCAACATCTGCTGGATCATGGAAAAATCAAGAGAGTTCCAGAAAAACATCTATTTCTCCTTTCTTGACAATAACAAAGCCTTTGACTGTGTAGATCACAATAAACTGTGGAAAATTCTGAAAGAGATGTGAAGAAAGCTGAGCGCCGAAGAATTGATGCTTTTCAACTGTGGTGTTGGAGAAGACTCTTGAGAGTCCCTTGGACTGCAAGGAGATCCAACCAGTCCATTCCCAAGGAGATCAGCCTTGGGATTTCTTTGGAAGGAATGATGCTAAAGCTGAAACTCAAATACTGGCCACCTCATGCGAAGAGTTGACTCATTGGAAAAGACTCTGATACTGGGAGGGATTGGGGGCAGGAGGAGAAGGGGACGACAGAGGATGAGATGGCTGGATGGCATCACTGACTCGATGGACGTGAGACTGAGTGGAACTCCGGGAGATGGATGAACAGGGAGGCCTGGCGTGCTGTGATTCATGGGGTCGCAGAGAGTCAGACACGACTGAGCAACTGAACTGAACTGAGTCACAGACTTAGAGAACAGACTTACAAGCACGGTAGGGAAGGAGAGGGTAGGGCGAATGGAGAGAATAGCAGGGAAACATATACATTACCATAAGTAAAACAGCCAGTGGAAATTTGCTGTATGATGAAGAGCTCAACTCCTGTGCTCTGTGACAACCTAGAAGGTTGGGATGGGGTGAGAGATGGGAGGAGGTTCAAGAGGGAAGAGATGTATGTGGACCTATGACAGATTCATGTTGATGTATGGCAGAAACCAACACATTACTGTAAAGCAATTATCCTCCGATTAAAAATAAATTAAAAATATATCTCATTTTCTAAGCAACTGTTGCTTGCTTATAGAGATAAAATCCTTTTTTTGGTACATAATTTTCAAAAATCAAGCTATGATTGACATACATTAGTTTCAGGTACACAATGTAATGATTTGATATTTGTATACTGCAAAATGATCACAATAAGTGTACAGAATCTGTTCTTATGTACAGATTGTACATCCAGGAACTCTGTTATTATTTCTCTGATAAACTCTGTTATTATTTCTATTGATCTATCTATGCAAAATGTGCTTTTGTATGTTCTACATACATATTCATAAAACTTACAAATAATTTTCATCTATATTTGTTTTTAGTCCTAGTGCACTGACTAAGACTTCTAGAATGTTGATGGAAAGAGGATATAGTAGACACATTTTGTTCTTGATCTAAAAGGAATGCTAAAGTACGATTTTGGCTCAAAGCATCCTTTAGAAAACATCCAGCGAAGTGTTCTGTTTTTAGCCTGCTAGAATTTTCAAAAATCAAGAGACTAGAGGAATTTTAAAATAGCTTTTATTTATTAACATTTTTAGTTTTGGCTGTGCTGGGTCTTCACTGCTGTGCAGCCTACTCTTGAGCTGTGGCGCGAGAGCTTCTCACTGTGGTGGCTTCTGTTGCTCTGCAGCACAGGCTCTAGAGTACGCGGTCTTCAGCCGCTGTGGTTCCCAGGCTCTAGATAAAAGGCTCAAGAGTTGTGATACATGGGCATGTGGGATCCTCCTGGGCCACGGACTGAACCCATCTCTCCTATACTGGCAGGCAGATTCTTTACCACTGAGCCACCAGGGAAGTCCAAGAAGAGATTTATTTAGAAAATTATGAGATATTCCTCCTTATTCTGCCAATGTGAATTGCCTTGATATACTTTACTTATATAACAATATATTCTGAAAAATCATCAGTTCATGGAGATTTTCCTAACTATTATCTATAGGATAATAGGATAATAGCCAACCTACATATGGCAGTTAGTTGGTTCTAGTACTTTATTATTACAAATTATACAGAAATAAACAACCTGGTATATATGCAAATATTTTCTTCATATTACTGGAGGTATATCTTGAGAATAAATTCCTGAAGTGAGATTGCTGGACCTGAGAATATGTGTGTGTTTCTGTTGTTCAGTTCAGTCGTTCAGTCATGTCCGACTTTGCAACCCCATGAATCGCAGCACACTAGGCCTCCCTGTCCATCACCATCTCCCGGAGTTCACTCAGACTCACGTCCATCGAGTCTGTGATGCCATCCAGCCATCTCATCCTCTGTCGTCCCCTTCTCCTCCTGCCCCCAATCTCTCCCAGCATCAGAGTCTTTTCCAATGAGTCAACTCTTTGCATGAGGTGGCCAAAGTACTGGAGTTTCTGCTTTAGCATCATTCCTTCCAAAGAAATCCCAGGGTTGGGATCCCCTTCAGAATGGACTGGCTGGATCTCCTTGCAGTCCAAGGAACTCTCAAGTCTTCTCCAACACCACAGTTCAAAAGCATCAATTCTTCAGCGCTCAGCCTTCTTCACAGCCCAACTCTCACATCCATACATGACCACAGGAAAAACCATAGCCTTGACTAAACGGACCTTAGTCAGCAAAGTAATGTCTCTGCTTTTGAATATGCTATCTAGGTTGGTCATAACTTTTCTTCCAAGGACTAAGCGTCTTTTAATTTCATGGCTGCAGTCACCATCTGCAGCCACCATCTGCAGTGATTCTGGAGCCCCCCAAAATAAAGTCTGACACTGTTTCCACTGTTTCCCCATCTATTTCCCATGAAGTAATGGGAGCAGATGCCATGATCTTTGTTTTCTGAATGTTGAGCTTTAGGCCAACTTTTTCGCTCTCCTCTTTCACTTTCATCAAGAGGCTTTTTAGCTCCTCTTCACTTTCTGCCATAAGTGGTGTCATCTGCCTATCTGAGGTGATTGATATTTCTCCCGGCGATCTTGATTCCAGCTTGTGTTTCTTCCAGTCCAGCGTTTCTCATGATGTAATCTGCATATAAGTTAAATAAGCAGGGTGACAGTATACAGCCTTGACGGACTCCTTTTCCTATTTGGAATCAATCTGTTGTTCCATGTCCAGTTCTAACTGTTGCTTCCTGACCTGCATACAGATTTCTCAAGAGGCAGGTCAGGTGGTCTGGTATTCCCATTTCTTTCAGAATGTTCCACAGTTTATTGTGATCCACACAGTCAAAGGCTTTGGCATAGTCAATAAAGCAGCAGAAACAGATGTTTTTCTGGAACTCTCTTGCTTTTTCCATGATCCAGCGGATGTTGGCAATTTGATCTCTGTTTCCTCTGCTTTTTCTAAAACCAGCTTGAACATCAGGGAGTTCACCGTTCATGTATTGCTGAAGCCTGGCTTGGAATTAATCCTGAGCTCCCCTGCAAAGGGACTGTATTATTTTGTACTTCCACCAGCAGTGGATGAGAATCTGTCAGCCTCAGTTAAAGTAGTTCTAGAGTATCTCTTCACATGTTTAAGAGCTATTGGTACATCTCTGTATGTCTGTATGTGTGTGTGTGTGTGTGTGTACTGTCTGGTCATGTTTTTTGCTCAAACTTTTAATATGCCTGTGGTCTTTGTTGATGCAACTCAAAATTTTTACTTCTATATTAAGGATGTTAGGCCCTTGTCTTTTTACTTTGATTATGGCTTTTTTTTTCAGCAGTCAAAAGTGGTTTCTTATCCAATATCCAAAGTCAATGACAGATTTTCTTTCTTTGAGACTATGTTTCTCCCAGTTCAGTTCAGTTGTGTGTGACACTTTGAGACCCTATAGACTGCAGCATGCCATCACCAACTCCCGGAGCTTGTTCAAACTCACGTCCATCAAGTTAGTGATGCCATCCAACCATCTCATCCTCTGTCGTCCCCTTCTCCTCCTGCCTTCAATCTTTCCCAGCATCACGGTCTTTTCCAATAAGTCAGTGCTTAGCATCAGGTGGCCAAAGTATTGAAGTTGCAGTTCAGTCCTTCCAATTGAATATTTAGGAGTGAGTTCCTCCAGGATGGACTGGTTTGATCTCCTTGCAATCCAAGGGGCTCTCAAGAGTCTTGTCCAACACCATATTTCAAAAGCATCAATTCTTCCACACTCAGCTTTCTTTTTTTTTTTTTACTAAGTATTTTATTGTATGTTGCCATCAGTGTATATAAAATAATTACCCTTGTGAAACAGAAAATTATGAATATTCAGAGAGGTAGACATTAAGGACTGACAAAAGTAGAAGTTTGTAGAGTATGGCACATTACAGAGAGGCTTTTGTACAGGCTTCAAATTTAGCTTTCCTTTGAATATTCACTGGTTTATGAAACGTGGTTTGGAAAACCTTGTCAAGATTTGTCTTACTACAAAAAGGAACAGACTTTCTGGGGCCTGAAGGGGTTTGTACTTGAAGAAACTCCAGTCAGCAGAGGGTCATGTTGAGCATTCTGCAGACAGAACTGTTTCAAATCTGCAGCTGCCTAGGAAACCTTCACCCGATTGAGCCCGGCCTCCAGCCGGAGCTGCTGAACCACTTTTTTCATAGCCGCGATGCTGGATGAACCAGACATGGCACACTCGAAAGGATGGCAGATCTGCAGGCCGTCGGCAGCTCTGCGGAGGGTCTGCTGGGCCAGTCGGCGGGGCTGCACACTCAGCTTTCTTTACGGTCCAACTCTCACATCCATACATGACTAAGGCAAAAACCATAGCTTTGACTATACAGACCTTTGTTGGCAAAGTAATGTCTCTGCTTTTTAATATGCTGTCTAGGTTTGTCATAGATTGTCTGCCAAGGAGCAAGTATCTTTTAATTTTATGGCTGCAGTCACCATGGTTTTCCTAACTGAACATTAAAACTATTTTTACCTCTGGATGAATTAGTTTCATAATCTATAATCATCTAGCTCTCTTAGTTGAAGTGAGTCAATGGGATGACATTTCTTTCCTTGTTACCAGCAAACTTTTCTGCCTCAGACCACATTAAAATCTAACTAGTAAATATATTTCTAACAATGCAATACAAAGGCAGTGATTTCAAGCTGAAAGATAATTAATTTACTCAGCTTAATTATTCTATAATTCAAGGTAGGGTGAAAACACTCCATCACATGAAGATCGAGTTTTACCCTCTTTGTTGTTGTTTAGTTGCTAAGTCATGTCCAACTCTTTTGCAAGCCCATTACCCTCTTTATACCTTATTAAAGACTAACTGCAAGTTGACTATAATTGAAGATTACAAATGATATAGAAAGGTAACTATTCAAGCTATTTCATGATAGTTTCCAAGATGCTCTCCCCCTCTATCACTAACTACTACACACTCTGAGTCTCAGTTCCAGCTAGATTACCTGTGCTGAAATCCCTTAGCCTTTTTTGTTCATCCGTAATTTTTAAGAAAAAATTCTTAAAGAGATGGGATACCTAGATCAGCTTACCTGTCTCCTGAAAAACCTGTATGTGGGTCAAGAAGCAACATTTAGAACCAAACATGGAACAGCTGTCTGGTTCAGAATTGGGAAAGGAGTGTGACAAGGCTGCTGTATATTTTCACCCTGCTTATTTAACTTATATGCAAACTACATCATGCAAAATGCTAGGCTAGATGAAACACAAGGTGGAGATTGCTGGGAGAAATATCAATAACCTCAGATATGCAGATGACACCTACCACCCTTATGGCAGAAAGTGAAAAGGAACTGAGGAGTCTCTTGATGAAACTGAAAGAGGAGTGTGAAAAAGCTGGCTTAAAAATCAACATTCAAAAGCTGAAGATCATGGCAAGCAGTCCCATCATTTCTTGACAAATAGATGGGGCGACAATGGAAACAGTGACAGACTTTATTTTCTTTGGCTCCAAAATCACTGTGGATGGTGACTGTAGCCATGAAATTAAAAGGCGCTTGCTCCTTGGAAGAAAACTTATGACCAACCTAGATAGCATATTAAAAAGCAGAGACATTACTTTGCTGACAAAGGTCCATTTAGTCAAAGCTATGGTTTTTCCCAGTAGTCATGTAGATATGAGAATTGGGTCATAAAGGAGGCTGAATGCTGAAGAATTGATGCTTTTTAATTACAGTGCTGGAGAAGACTCCTGAGAGTCCCTTGGACTGCAAGATCAAACCAGTCAATCCTAAAGGAAATCAACCCTGAGTATTCATTGGAAGGACTGATGATGAAGCTGATGCTCTAATACTTTGTCCACCTGATGTGAAGAGCCAACTCACTGGAAAAGACCCTGATGACGGGAAAGACTGAAGGCAAGAGAATAAGAGGGCAGCAGAGGATGAGATGGTTAAATAGCGTCATCAACTCAATGGACATGAATTGAAGCAAACTCCAGGAGAAACTGGAGGACAGAGAGCCTGGAGTGCTGCAGTTCATGGGGTCACAAAGAGTCAGACATGACTGAACAGCTCAACAACAATAACATCTCTAACCATAACTATGTACTGTTGGCTTGTCTTATTGACTGCATATTAAGCAACTTGAAAGACAAATCTGGATAATGGTTCATTGTTGAATTGTGTGGCATTAGTTAATATACAGATCTTTTTAAAATGAATTTTGAATTTCACAGCTTTAAAGGTTATATTATGTTCTAGTAGACAAATGGCTAGACAATATATATTATATATATATATATATATAGAGAGAGAGAGATCTTACATGATATGTGCATAAAAGAAGATAAAATAATAGTATAATGCCACACCAGCTATAGCTCCTGGGTTACATGAGAAAGGTAGCATGTTTGTGTATCAAAAGTAAAATAGATAATTAGACATCAAAGCACTACATTAAAAGATTTCTAAATATAAAACTGAAATATTCAACTATATAAAGTAATACGAGAACAAGTAATTACACTCAAAACGAAGACTATAATCAGGATACGAAATGATCATACATGATCTGGTATAGACTAAGCTTTTCCAACTAGAACTAAATAATTTGCTCTTAGTTCTAGGGCAAGGATCAAAAATAACAAATGTTCTTCTATGTGGAAATGCTGCATAAATAACAAATATTCAACACTTACAGAACACTTACTATGGGCCAGGCATTGTTCTAATTCTTTATATGTACCAACTAATTTAATCCACATAAGAACTCTGACACAGGTGTTAATGTCAGTCCCATTTACTTAAGAGGTGAAACTGAGATCCAAAAAGTTAAGTAACCTGTTCTTTATTACACAGTAGTCTGGTCCTAGAGTACATGTTTTTAACCACCTTGTCTCGTTTGCCATTTTTGTAATTTAATTGTCCATAAAGCCAATAAAGGCTAAAAAGAGGGGCTTTCCTGGTATTCAGCAGGTAAAGAATCCGCCTGCAATGCAGGAGACCTCGGTTCAACTCCTGGGTCAGGAAGATACCCTGGAGAAGGGATAGGCTACCCACTCCAGTATTCTTGGGTTTCCCTGGTAGTTCATATTGTAAGGAATTCACCTTCAACCCAGAAGACCTGGGTTTGATCCCTGGGTTGGGAAGACCCCTTGGAGGGTATGGCAACTCACTCCAGTATTCTTGCCTGGAGAATCCCCATGAACAGAAGAGCCTGAGGGCTACAGTCCATAGGGTCGCGAAGAGTCAGACAGGAGCAACTAAGCACAGCACAGCCTAAAAGGTACTGCGGGATAGTCTCTACCTAACGGTCGTTAACGTTAGCTCTTTGCCACGTACATGTTTACAGGCTCTGAGGATTAGGATATGCACATCTCTGGGGGCCATTACTTCCACCTCACACTTTTCAATACAGAAAACTCTGTGTGCTACAGCTAACTGTCCAAAGCAGGATTTCTCAACCAGGGTTCTGGAGAATGCTAGGGATGTGCTGGTGGTGCGGCTTGGCAGCTCCATAAAAGACAGAGATCAAGGGTAAGCACCATCTAAACTTCATGCGCTTAGCAACATAGATTAACGGAGACGGTCAGAAACGGCCATCCATATAGCAACTTTATTCCAGGTCTCTGAGCCTCATGTGGTGGTGGGCAGTAAGATCACGTTCCTTTGGCTGGATCCAATTTTAGCTTTTTAGGCGACAAAGGGGCAGTCTTTGGCAGCTGGTAAGCTCCACTCTGCAAGGAGGAAGGCAGCCTGATGATGTCAGTGTCTTCTGATTGACCCCAACCTCCACCTGGAGCAAACATGTCCTACTGCTTTCAAAGAAAAGTAGAGGGAATTATTTGATTCAGTGTGGCTTCTGAAGAAGAGCTATGAGTTACAACAGGATCCAACCTGAAGCCTACAGATAATTCTGGTAAGGTAACAAGAGTCAATCATAAGCTCCAGGGTCACTTTATTACACCAGAGCCTCAAAGTCCATCTTGGTGATGAAAGCTATTTATTAGCAGTCTGTATTTGGACTTGTATTCCAAGTTGTCCTATTCCATTGTGCCTCAACTGTGAAAAATAATCTATGAATGCAGCTAGCGTGGTAGTTTAGTCGCTAAGCCGTGTCCGACTCTTTGTGACCCAATGGACTGTAGCCTGCCAGGCTCCTCTGTCCGTGGGATTCTCCAGGCAGAATACTGAAGTGGGTTGTCATGCCCTCCTCCAGGGGATCTTTCCGACCCAGGGATCAAACTCACATCTCTTATGTCTCCTGAGTTGGCAAGCGGATTCTTCACCACTAGCACTACCTGGGAAGCCCAAGATTCAGGGTGAGAAATTAAAAATGTTCTACTGTTTAAATTTCAATAATAAGCTGACATTGATGACATTTCACGTGATCCTGAAGGTGTTGTGATAAATGTAACTTCTCTATTGAGTCTCCAGGTTTAGTCAATCAATGTCATGTAGCATTTGTGAGTTCTATAAAAGGCGGTGAAAATCAAGAAAACTCCTGCTGCAAAGGCCCCAAACAAGTCAAGGTCAAATGGATTCAATGTCCAGTCTTCATCTCTGTCTCTGAAGAACTTTTCTGAGGTGTCCATTAACAGTTGGCCCCCCCTCCTGTAGGAGAACACCCTGACATGTCACAACTCACGGCTTTCTTCACAGAGAGATGCTGCTGTCAAAACTGTTGCAGATGAAATGTAAAGTAGTTGTGGCTGCTGCTGCTGCTGCTAAGTCACTTCAGTTGTGTCCGACTGTGCAACCCCATAGACGGCAGACCACCAGGCTCCTCTGTCCCTGGGATTCTCCAGGCAAGAATACTGGAATGGGTTGCCATTTCCTTCTCCAATGCATGAAAGTGAAAAGTGAAAGTGAAGTCCCTCAGTTGTGCCCGACTCTGAGCGACCCCATGCACTGCAGCCTATCAGGTTCCTCCATCCATGGGATTTTCCAGACAAGAGTACTGGAGAACCAGACTCCAGTGTTCTTGCCTGGAGAATCCCAGGGACGGGGAGCCTGGTGGGCAGCCGTCTCTGGGGTCGCACAGAGTTGGACACGACTGAAGCGACGCAGCAGCAGCAGCAGACTAGGAAGAGACTGCCCGCCCAGGGACCAGGAGTCTGTGTGGTTAACTCCACAGAAGAAAACAAACGTTACAAGGACACTGAAGTCAGTGAAACTCCTTAAGACCCTGTCCTCATATGATTTTTCCTTCTGGCCTAAAACAGAAAATGGCATGATGGTCTTTGCTTCAAAATAGTAAATCATCACCTAGACAAGAATCCTAAACAGGCAATGCCTTTTTAGAAAATTACTGAGTATCACATCTTTTGAAAAACATGGTGATTTCAATATGCTTATTGAGTTCATTTTACTTGCTTGACATTTTATGTCATATTGTACAGATGTTCCCACAGGCACTGGTCTACAGTGAGAGGTGAATTGGTCCTTATTTTGCCTTAGTCATCTGGAAATTAAATATCGCTAGCAAAAAGTAGATTAAATTTTTATCCACACTTAGAGCAGAGTTCAATGAAGTGTTCAAAATGTAGACTGAGCAATATCATATTTTTATGTGATAACACATTTAACCTTAGTTTCCTTTGCTTTAGATTTATCAGACTTGTAACTAAACTCACATATCTAGTACTATTGACAGATTCTCTGTCATCCAATTTTTAAGTGCACATTTCTTTGTGCTGCTAAAGTGTAATTTTAAAAGGACATATATGATAATATTTTGCATTTAAGTAGCATTTTTTCTTTCAAGAAAAATGAATTAGTTACTTGAGGATAATCTTAAACACAATTTAAGGTAACAATACTGATCAAACAGGCCACAATATTTGGCAGATAGGTAACATATTAAATGTGTCTTCAAATTCTGGCTATAGATAATCTTTACAACTAATATCGGATATAGATAAAAATGTTATGGAGAGGTCACTTATTTGTTTTTGAAATGCTGAATTTAGGTTAGAGGTAGAAATCATGGTAAAATATTAAAATGTATACACAATTTCTTTTAGCTAGTAATTTATTGTTTAGCAGTTAAGGAACATAGGTTCCTTTAAGCTTTCAAGGAAAAGGATTTCCCCTGTTGGCTCAATGGATAGTAATCCACCTGTCAATGCAGGGGATACAGGTTCAATCCCTGATCCACGAAGATCTCACATGCTATGGAGCAACTAAGCCCCGCACCACAGCTACCGAGCAGCACAGGTGCCGCAACTACTCAACCCAGGTGCCAGAGTCTGTGCTCAGCAACAAGAGAAGCTGCTGCAGTAAGAAGTCTGTACACTGCAACCAGAGAGTAGCCCTTCCTCTCCGGAACTAGAGAACAGCTTACCATGCACAGCCAAAAATAAATAAAGAATTTACAAAAAGAAAAGAAACAGAGTTTGAAAAATCATAAGATGTCTGTTCATTTTTTAAACTGCTTTAAAATTTGGGTGAAAAAAATCCTTAATGGCCATTATCATTTAAATAATAAATTAAAATCATACCTGCTTGAAGTTGTTCACATACATTAAGAGTATATCAATTGTCACTATACCTAATTTTGGAAAAAAAATTATTTAATAAACACACATCTACAATGTCTGGAAGGAGCCAGTGGGCATGTGCTTCATGTTAGAAATGCTAGTTTAAAAGGCAATCCATCATTCCTTACAGGAAGCAAGGAAGAGTTCCTCATAGGTGTCTGAGTCAAAGGCTGAACTGCAGAGTACTTTTAAGAAAGAGTAAGCTAGATGTTGCTGGGTGCTTTGAAGATGAGGGCTGCAAAATGTAATCTACTTAACAGACATCTCATATGACTTAGTCCCTGCAAAACTTTAAAGAAAACCCTTTAATTTCAAGTGACAGGATTCTTGCATTTAAAAGGAAAAAAAAAAAGCTGTAAAAGGAAATCTTGTAATGTTTCCCAACCTGCTTAAGCTTGAAAGTGAGAAAAATATTAATATTTACCAGTAAGTCTCAAATCTTATTAAAAACTAGCCTGGAGAACCAGAGAACAAAATCGAAGAGTATTTTATTTTGCTTTATATACAAGTAAGGGCGTCTCAGGTGGTGCTGGTGGTAAAGAACCCACCTGACAATGAGGAGACAGAAGAGACATGAGTTCAATCCCTGGGTCTGGAAGATCCCCTGGAGGAGGGCAGGGCAACCCCCCTCCAGTATTCTTGCCTGGAGAATCCCACAGACAGAGGAGCCTGGCAGGTTACAGCCCACAGGGCTGCATAGAGTCGGATACTACTGAAGAGACACATAAACACATAAACAAATAAATGCCTGAGTGAGGAACGCTTTCTCTGATTCTTCTCTCCAATTTGAGAACTTGAGACTCTGGCAGAAGAAAAAGAACTTAGTGATATTCACCAATGTGCCCCAAAGTATGCTCTGGATTTCTATGAAAGAAGGATGCCCTCATATTCACAAGAAAGCAATAAACACTTTGCTGCAATTTGCAACTTCTTATATGTGTGAGCAAGAAAAATCTCATTTCAGCTAAAAATGAAATCCATGTTTGCTTTTCTCGAGTTCAACTCAGAACTGAGTATCTGTAAAGCAAACACCATGCACAGGTTTCACATTGAAGAGGTAAATTTCATTATTTTCAGCTTCAAAAATGAACATGTTTTATGTATGATTAAGAGCTAAAGAAACTAACACATTTGTGAAAATTTTGAAACTAAGCCTATATTTGAGTTTAATCATGTCATTCAGTAAGAAGGTGTTTTTTTTTAATCTTGAAAATTTTGTCTTCATCTATTCATATTTCTTGGGCTTATGATTTTAATAGCTTTATATTTATACTAGTAAATTTTCAGGCCAATAAAACAGGTTGTACATTTACATCCTTGATTTAAAATCTACCAAGCCTACCTTTCAAACCTAAAGGAAATCAGTCCTGAATATTCACTGGAAAGACTGATGCTGAAGCTGAAATTCCAATACTTTGGCCACCTGATGTGAAGAACTAAATCATCGGAAAAGACCCTGATGGTGGGATAGATTGAAGGCGGGAGGAGAAGGGGATGACAGAGGATGAAACAGTTGGATGGCATCACCGACTCGATGGACATGAGCTTGAGCAAGCTCCGGGAGTTGGTGATGGACAGGGAAGCCTGGCGTGCTGCCATCCATGGGGTCACAAAGAGTTGGACATAACTGAGTGATTGAACTGAACCCTACCTTTAGAAAAATTAAACCCTATTTTGGCTCAAGCCAATTATTTAACAAAAATTTATGTTTTCCATATGAATTTTTAAATTTTTGAAAAGGAAAGAGACAAATATTAAAAAGAAAGATAATACCTACCCCTTACTCCCCACTTACCCCAATCAAAGGTTGGTTAAAAAGTCACTTTCCATTTGAAAGGGGAAAAAACTATTCTGGGTCACAAATCTGCATACCATTCCTTATTCCTCTTTAGCCTCCCAGCAGTGTTGGTTAACACAACTGTATACATTTATTAACAAGCATAAACCCGCACACCAAAAAGGCTGAATTCTGTATATATAAATAGAATCTCATAGACTCAACTTTTGAAACAAATCACAATAAACTTATAATTCAATAAATTATATACAAAGATAATAAATAAAAGAGAAAAATCACAACAATTTCTAGAACCATCTTGCCACAAAATGCAGACACAGCCTGGCCATCACTTAAATCTTGGATTCTCTCAGTGTAACAAGGAAAAGAAAATGTTTCCTGCTTTCCAGTTAAGTAAAAGTTAAATGCCATCTCGCTACGTCAATGAATATTATTTTTAAAGTCATTTTTTAATGACACGGCTCAGATGATGAAGAATCTGCCTGCAATGTGGGAGACCCAGGTCCAATCCCTGGGTCAGGAAGATCTCCTGGAGAAGGGAATTGCTACCCACTCCAGTATTCCTGCTTGGAGAATTCCATGGACAGAGGCTACAAGCCATGGGGTCACAAGGAGTCAGACACTACTGGGCAACTGACACTAACACACAGGCCCTGAACAATAATGATCCCAAACTAAATAGTTAATTAAACTACATGTACTTTTTGAAAAAGAAATTCAGAGACTAGAAGGATTCAGTAAGCTTTCTCTACCTTTAAAATGAATTATCACAATACTATATCAGAAAACAAAAATCTATTAAGTTTAGGTTTAATCTTACATAGCAAATGGATTTGATTTATGGTAAAAGTTTCTTTCAACTCAGCAGTCTGAAACCCATAAAAATCTTGATCTGTCTGTATAACAAATATGTAGACAACCAAATCAGATAGAAATTTATAGTAGTGGAAGCTTTAGCAATTACAATACATGGGTTGAAAACAGAATTACAACTGTTTAGTTAAGTAAAACAGCAAGAAAATTTCTCTCACAATCTCAGCAAGTTTGACATTTTCTACATATATAACAAAAGCAAGAAAAATACATCACTCTTCATAAAGTAAGATATATTAGGAATAATGCCCTTATACTGAAAGACACATTATTAACAATAATAGCTACCATCAACAGTAATTTTCCCAGTAATCCTATTGTTACCTCCATTGAAAGGTGATGATGATGAAAATAACCACCTCACTAATATTCAGTATATGACAGAGACCAGGCTAAAAGCTTTATATGCAGTACCTTATTTAATCTTCACAGGAACCTTATGAGGTAGGCATGATTATCAACTCATTTTATAAATAAAAGAGAAGCTGAAGTTCAGACTAGTTTAAGAATAGGTGCAACCAGGACTTCTCTGGTGGTCTAGTGTTTACGCTCCTCTGTCCCAGTGCGGGGTGGGGGTAGGGGGGGCAAGTTTGATCCCTGGTCAGGGAACTAGATTCCATATGCCACAACTAAGAGTTCACACGCCAAAACTAAGAGTTTGCATGCCATAACTAAAGATCCTGCATGCTGCAACTACGACCCTACACAGCCAAATAAACAAATAATAAAAATGAAAAAAAAAAAAAAAAAAGAAACAGAATAGGTGCAACTAGTAATGTTCTAAGATTAGACTCAAGCCCAGTGTCTGTTGGTTTGAACCTACATACCCCATAACGCCTCCACCCCAAGGGGCATAATAAACACTGAAATATTACTATTAAACTTTACTGCGCTTCACAGGTATTGCATTTTTACAAACTGAACATTTGTGGTAACCCTGTGTCAAGCAACCTGGTGTTTCCCTGGCGGCTCAGGCGGTAAAGTATCTGTCTACAATGTGGGAGACCTGGGTTCGATCCCTGGGTCTGGAAGATCCCCTGGAGAAGGAAATGGCAATCCACTCCACACCACTGCCTGGAAAATCCCATGGACAGAGGAGCCTGGTAGGCTACAGTCCATGGGGTGGCAAAGAGTTGGACACGACTGAGCACACTTTCTTTCTTTCTTTTCTGTCTCATTCTAATAGCATTTGTTCACCTTCTGGCTCGGTGTCACATTTTGATAATTCTTGCAATATTTCAAACTTTTTCATTATTTTTATATTTTTACAGTGACTGATGACCTGTGATCTCTGATGTTACTATTGTTAATTGCAGATGCAGTGGAAATAACAAGAGAACTAGAATAAGATGTGGACCCTGAAGATGTGACTGGATTGTTCCAATTTCCCAAAACTTTAACAGATGAGGAACTGCTTTGTACAGACGAACAAAGAAAGTGTTTTCTCAAGATGGAATCTACTTCTGGTAAGGATGCCATTAAAATGATAACAAAAATTTAGAATGTTATGCAGAGTTAGTGGATAAACAGTGGCAAGACTTGAGAATTGACTCCGATTTTGAAAGAAGTTCTACGATGGGTGAAATGCTATTAAACAGCACTGCATGCTACAGAGAAACTTAAAGGAAGAGTCAATCTAGGTGGCAAACTTCACTGCTGTCTTAAGTTTAAGAAGTTGTCACAGCTGCTCCAACCTTCAGCAACCAGCACCCTGATGTCAGCAGCCATCAACACAAGACCCTCTAACAGTAAGATTATGACTAGCTAAAGCCTCAGATGATGGTTAGCATTTTTAGCAATAAAGTATTTTTTATAGAACAGGAAACTACAGTCAATATCTTGTAATACCCTATAATGGAAAATAATCTGAAAAATAATATATGTGCATCACCTTGCTGTGTACCTGAAGCACTGTAAATCAACTATACGTCAATAAAAAATATATATAATGAAATACAAAAATTTTTTTAGACATAATGCTTATCACACACTTAACAACAGACTACTGTATATGTAACTTTATATGCATTGGGAAACCAAAAAATTTGTGTGACTCGCTTTCTTGCAATACTCACTTTATTGTCATCTGGAACTAAACCTGCAGTATTACCAAGGTCTGCCTGTACTTTTGTTACCAAGAAAGTTATCAGGGTAACATATAAGTTGTATCTAGCTGTATGAGTCTATTCTAAAATACATCACAATGTATCAGCATATTACACTAAAGTGAACTAATTGACTAGAAATGAAAACTGTGTGCCATATAAGAACAGAACAGAGTGAAACCGTGATGGGAGAAATAAATTTATCCAGTGTGCCTGCTTAGGTTACTGACAGGCAGGGAAGATCAGCTGTAAATAAAAAGCCTCACCATTATTTGCTTTCTTTAAAACAGATGGGAAGAAAAAGGCATTTGCTCAGTAGCCATTCTCCCGGGGTCCAGTTTTTAACAACCAAACTTGATAGTGAACCGAAAGAGAGTCCACACAGCAGGTCTGAGACGGTCACTCTTAGAAAGGCCTGGCTACAAGGGCAGCCCCTGACTAGCATTTGGGAATCTGGATGTTGGGAGGATTGCTACTACCCCTGATAAGAATGGTCACTGTGCCTACATTCTTTTTATAAACAATATGGCTTATGCTGAATTATCTGCTTTCCTTCTGGGAGTCTGGAATTTTGGTCAGTGCTAGACAGAAGGTGTCTATGTAACAGCTCTAGGCATAAAGTCTCTTATGTGCTTCCCATTTCAAGGGACACTTCACATGTGTCATTAGAATTTGCCACTAGAGGAATCAAGTACAAGCTGTGTGACTCCACTGGGAGAGGACTCCTGGAGGCTTGTACCTGGTTTCCTCTGGACTTCGCTCACATATATTTTCCCTTGGCTTGTTTCGTGCCTGTAATTCTTTTTCTGGGATAAAGCACAGCTGTGAGTTTCAGCAACATGCTGAATGAGTCCCCCTAGTGAACTCGGAACCTGAGGGTGCTCTTTGGGATGCCAACACAGAGAGTAAAACAATAACAGGCTACACCTATAAAACACTTACTGCCCATAACATGACCATAAAGTTTTGCCTAAAATGGACATGCACCCTGGAGAGGTTTTACTCCCATTAGCAAATACTAAAGGAAGTTCCAAAAACTTTGACTGTGAATTAAGCCATGGATATTTTTAACAACTGATACTTACCGGAACTCTGGCAGGAAAGGAATCAGGAGATCCTGCTCCAGCACCACCCTCTTCATCTTCTTCAAATTCCAGAATCTCTTCTTCACCAGGTGCTAAAATTCTTCTACATGCAAAAGGACAGAAAAAACAGTGAGCTACAAAACCAAATATACGAGAGAAGCCAAATAGCTGCTCATTTCCCAGGTAAAATGTTGATATAAAAAATGCTGACATAAAATGCTAGTATGTTGGATTAATGATATCAATGATACCAACATTGATATGATACATCCAGAAATGTCTGAAAAATAGGTATAAAATAAGATGATAAAATAAGAAGACAAATACTGGTGCTAATTTATTTTACCTTAAAGGGACAGGCTGAACATCAAATGGGAATTCTTTATTATATGTAAGAATATTCTTTAGGACTAGAATAAAAGAGAAAGACACATGAATTATGTCATGAATCAGAATAAAAAATTTATTGTAAGTGACTGATTTTAGTCAATTTTACCATGCCTATTAATATGTATGTATACATGTGTGTGTTTGTGTGTGTGTGTATATGTGTGTGTGTGTTCAATCACTCATTTATGTCTGATTCTTTGTGACCTCATGGACCACAACCCACCAGCCTCCTCTGTCCATGGGTTTTCCCGAGCAAGAATACTGGAGTGGGTTGCCATTTCTTCTTCCAGAAGATCTTCCAGACCCAGGGATCGAACCTGTGTCTCCTGCATTGCAGGCAGATTCTTTACCGCTGAGCCACTGGGGTGTCTATTAATACTTTAAAAAAACCCAATCTTATCATCCAAAGCCACAATGCACTTGTCCATTGAATATCTTAGCAAAATGAAAATATCCACACTCCAAGCACCAGTAATTTCAGAGTACTGTCAGAACTCCAAGGAAGGTAATGGAAAATGAACTTCAAAATAGTTCTCTGTACAAAATCCAAGGTGAGACATGGGGCACCTGAGAAAGACAATAACTCCTCCCTGGAGTACTTTAATTAAAAGACTGGTGTCAAAGATGACCAATGAGAGGGATATGAGCCTATCTTATTCTATGTCTTGATTAGTCTTCCCCTCAACTCCACAAAATTGGTAAAGTTTATAGCAGTGAGGTTATAATTCTCATATACCTTTACCATAGTTTATTATACATATGTAATGTATACATACATATATGTACATATATGCTTACATACAGGCTCATGCATGCTCAGTCACGTCTGACTCTTTGTGACCCCATGGATACTGTAGCCTGCCAGGCTCCTCTGTTCATGGGATTCTCCAGGCAAGAAAACTAGAGTGGGTTGCCATTTCCTTCTCCATATATATGCACACACAAACACAAAGAGATTTATCCTCAAGAGAAGTCTTCAAACAATCTCTTGTATTACAACCTCCTGTATTATGGTTGTGGTCAGTGATTATATCCAGGTAAGGAAACTTAAAAGAGAGATGCTCTACAATTCTACCTATATTTGGAGAGGTGCTTCATATCTGGTCTTATGGATTGCCAGTATCTACCTGCAGTTATATGAAGGTAAAGTAATGGCACTAATTCTACAATCCAAAATCTTTCTGTGAGTTTATACTCAACTTATTCATTCTAATTTTGGAGTCTTGCAGTTTAGAGCTGAAACAAGTATGGATGTTGTCATCCTCAAAAGGAAATCCCTGAGTACAGGTTGCAATTACATGCCTTATTCCCACAGGAGTCAAATGTGTTTATCATACTTTTTCTAATATATGCACTCCTACTAAGCCCTTCAGGGAGAGAAGTCTGAGACTCGCGTCTATGTTTTCACTCATTCTTATTCTCTCTCTCTTTTCCAATTCCTACCCTTCTTCCTCTTTCTTTCTTCTTCTCAACAAACGTGTACTGAGTGCTAAGATATGGCAAGTGATAGAGACAGAGTGCTCTCACCTTCAAATGGATCGTAGACCCTAGGCAGGAAAAGGAGACAATGGTGGTGGTTTAGTCGCTAAGTCGTGTCCGACTCTTGCAACTCTGTGGACCGTAGCCTACCAGCCTCCTCTGTCCCTGGGGATTCTCTAGGCAAGAATACTGGAGTAGGTTGCCAGTTCCTTCTCCAGGGGATAAGCAGACAATAACAAGCCACAAAATGAACACAATGATGTTAAGACTGTGGCTGAAGGACCCAGAGGATGCTTGTGTAACTGGAGTAGAGGGATTACTTCAGCTGAAGTGAACCGGGTAGGCCGCTCAAACTTGAATTATTAGAAGACATTTGAGCCATGACCTGGATGAGAAGAAATGTCCACAAGCAGCTCTGAGCAAGGGCTCTCCAAGTATTAAGAGAACAGGCCAGTGCAACAACAAAGGCTCTGCAGCAGGAGTTTGTTCAAGGCATGGAGAGGACCACAAAGCTGAAGTCTGATAAGCAAAGGGAAAGTGGCAAAAGATCTGAATCAGATCTTAGCCCTCCCATGATGTTAATAAGAAACACTGGACTGGAAGAAACACAAGCTGAAATCAAGATTGCTGGGAGAAATATCAATAACCTCAGATATGCAGATGATACCACCCTTATGGCAGAAAGTGAAGAGGAGCTAAAAGCCTCTTGATGAAAGTGAAAGAGGAGAGTGAAAAAGTTGGCTTAAAGCTCAACATTCAGAAAACAAAGATCATGGCATCTGGTTCCATCACTTCATGGGAAATAGATGGAGAAACAGTGGAAACAGTGTCACACTTTATTTTTGGGGGCTCCGAAATCACTGCAGATGGTGACACTGTAGCCATGAAATTAAAAGATGTTTACTCCTTGGAAGAAAAGTTATGACCAACCTAGATAGTATATTCAAAAGCAGAGACATTACTTTGTCGACTAAGGTCCGTCTAGTCAAGGCTATGGTTTTTCCTGTGGTCGTGTATGGATGTGAGAGTTGGACTGTGAAGAAGGCTGAGCGCCAAAGAATTGATGCTTTTGAAGTGTGGTGTTGGAGAAGACTCTTGAGAGTCCCTTGGACTGCAAGGAGATCCAACCATTCCATTCTGAAGGAGATCAGCCCTGGTTGTTCTTTGGAAGGAATGATGCTAAAGCAGAAACTCCAGTACTTTGGCTACCTCATGTGAAGAGTTAACTCATTGGAAAAGACTCTGATGCTGGGAGGGATTGGGGGCAGGAGGAGAAGGGGACGACAGAGGATGAGATGGCTGGATGGCATCACTGACTCGATGGATGTGAATCTGAGTGAACTCTGGGAGTTGGTGATGGACAGGGAGGCCTGGCATGTTGCAATTCATGGGATCGCAGAGTCGGACACGACTGAGCGACCGAACTGAATAGAACTGAACTGATGTTAATGACTTGAGCATTCATGTAATTATTCACGTAACTCTGAATCTCGGCTTCCCCAGTTCCAAAATCATATTCTACCCTTCTTCACAGATTGTTGAGAGAATTAAATTAAATAATATAACATGACATTGCATAGGAACACTTACAGTACAAGTAAAGTCTACATTATTATATGGTAATTTATTCTGTCCATAGTTCTCCCTATCTGACACACTAGAATCCTATTATTTTAGATCTAGGAAGGACTATTTTTCAAATTTTAAGAATGTCATCTCTAAACTTGGTGCATGACTGTTATTGTGAGTAAACTATTCATTCAACTCAAATATCAAATAATCACACAGTACTGTTCTAGAAGTTGAGAATGGGAAATGGGTGACAAGATTTCACATATTTATATCAGCAATGACTACATTTAATAGTGAAAAGGAAAAAGTCAACCCTTAAAATGTAAACAAAACATCAATGAAACAGCTGAAAATCATATTACTTACTAAGAATATCCTGAATTTGTTTTATAACAGAAGAATTAAACAGTATTTTCTTTTCTTAGGTATCAAAGTTTTGAAAAGGAAATGTCTGTTTTCGCATAATAGCCTCTTCTTTATTTTGTATTTACAAGTATAGAGTATATCAGATATTTAACTTGTATGAATAATTTTGAAAGAAAAATAACAGCAACTTTCTTGCTTCCTGTAACTGCAGGATAGCTTTCCATTTTCACCAACTGGGGAATAACAGGGATTCTAATGTCCTTTTAAAATAAGGTTCTACATAAACTTAACATAGGATTTTTCTTCTATATGAATCTTGGTATTTTTGGAGGTTGTAGAGAAGAGAGAAGCTAGTTCATAATTTCATGGAAGGGGTGATCATGAGCGTGGAGTCCATCACGACTGGAAACTAACTGGTTCATTCAGTAGGAATAATGCACACAGGCCCACTGAATGTTGACTTGATGGTATACCCTCTACTGGTGAGCACTCAGCACTCCCAGCCTACTCTCATGGAGCACAGCCTGCCACCCTCTTGAATCTGACATTAAAAATCACACACACGCGCCCCAAATGTATTTCTTTTTTTTCCTCGTAGCTAATTTTCATTTTTGTGGTAGGAAAAAAAAAGCAAGTGCTTCCCATATGAAAGTTTATTTTAAATTATGGGAAACAATTCCCTGTAGAAATTTAACTCTATTCAATTTAAAAATTTGCCAAGTTCATACTATAGGCAAAGCATTGAATGAGGCTCTGTAAGGAAAATACAAAGGTTATTCACAATATTCTTGAGAAAAGAAATAAATATTAGTGAGAATAGTACAGGGCAGACTATGATAGTGGCTATAAAAAGTGCTCTTATAAAGAACATGAGACAGTGTCTAATTACTGCTAAGGAGAGAAGAGAAAGCTTTCAGGGCAAGGTGGGATTTCTTTGGGGCCTTGAAAGTTTAATTAATGGAAGGGAATTTTACAGTTTATGGGGTGGTCATAGGGGATATGTTTGAGTAAGAAGTAGTGTATTATTAAGGATTAACATTAAAAAATTAAGTTAACTATTATGTTCAGGATCTTAGCTTTAATATGAATTTCAGGTAGGATTACAGAGATTTTAAAAATCTTGAAGAAAAAATACATTAGCAAAATAAACCAACTAAGACCAACAAGTTGAAAGATACAGTCATTTGTTAATTTTCCCTTCCTTACATTATTAGAAGAGGCAGAGGCCAGGCTGACTAAGAACACTTAATCTGAAATACAGTCGAATACCAATTTATTGAAAATGTTTAATTCTGATAAAATAGTTAACTCAAAACAAGCGCCTAGATTTTATAAATTCAAGCTTGATTACAGGGCATAGCCTACTGAGATACAACATACACATTTAAGTTCAAGAGGCAAGAAGCAAATTAAAATCACCTAAAATCATCTAAAATCATCTAAAATAAGTACCAGGAAGGGAGAAGTCCAAATGAGAAACTTTATATAAAATCAAAATATAATTTAAAAATGAATCCAAATTATACTCTTTCCTCTCTATTCCTACCCCAAATCTTACAAACAAATCAGAAAACAAATGTAGATTTCAGTTCAATCTTCCACAAATACATGGGTCAATTTTCTCTCAGGAGTCTGACCTGAAGAATCATGATATCAAGGACTGATGTCAATATTGCATGATTACAAGTATTAATAACAGAGTGTAATGGTAAGAATGTAGGCTTTGAGATCACTTCAAATACAACCCAGTTCGAGCATTTACAAGCTGTAAAATCATGGGCAAGTGTCAGTAAAATGTGGTCGAGTCTATTTATCTGAGTGACTGGCACATTCCTGCTACTCTAAAAAATGGTGATCATTATTACCAATAAGAGAGTCTATGAGGCAACAGGAGGAAAAATCGAGTGTGTCCATGGAAAGAGATAATAAACATCTGATTATAAGTGTTTACAGTCTTTACAGTGAACCTACATATTCTTAAGTTTTATTTGGAAACAAACTGAAAAGAGATGGAAAATAGTTACTGAGGATCCCAAATCCTAATTATTCTTATCATTTAAAAATGAACATTTCTAATTTTCTTCAGAAACATAACTCAGGTATCCTCAATGCAGCTGAAATCTTTTTTAGAAGAACCCACCTGCCAATGCAGGAGACACAAGAGATGTGGGTTCGATCCTGGGTTGGGAAGATTCATTGGAGGAGGAAATGGCAACCCACTCCAGTATTCTTGCCTAGAAAATTCCATGGACAGAGGAGCCTGATGGGCTACAGTCCATGGGGTCACAAGAATCAGACATGACTGAGTGAGCACAAATGTGTTTTTCTTAAAATAATCTTAAATGCAGGCACTTACAAGTGACCAATTATTCTATGATTACATTTATATAAAATTTATAAGGACAAAAAGTAGATTAGTGGCTGCCTCGGGCTGGGAATCAGGGGAAGCTAGAGAGAAATGAGTGAATGCTAATGGATACAGAGTTTCTTTATGGGGTGATAAAAAATGTCCTAAAATTGACTGTGGTGATATTCAATACTTGTGCCCTTGCCTATATTTCAAACATTTCCTCTAAGAGAACATTCATTTGAACCAGCAAAAAGCTTCATCTAGCACATTCTAACCACCGAAATATTTGAAGGAATTGTTTACTTAAAAATAAAAAGAAACATTTAGGAAGGAAAATGAGGACAATAAAGAAATATTTTATAAAGCAGTTCAGACAGCTGGACTGCAGTTTTCAGTGACATTCAGTATAAATAGGCATCAATGACTATAACTTTATACTTTCCAGTAGAATCTACTGTAAATGTTTACTAAAGTAATTTAATTATTACTTTAGTAAATAGTAGTCTTATTAAACTGAATAAAACAAAGGCTAAAATAGATAGGTGAGGTACAACATAAAGTCAAATAATTTTTCATATTCTGTAATGAAGGTGAGAGGGCTTCCCAGGTAGCAGTGCTAATGAATCCGCCTGCCGATGCAGGAGATGCAGGTTTGATCCCTCGTTTGGGAAGATACCTTGGAATAGGAAATGGCAACCCACTCCAGAATTCTTGTGTGGAAAACTCCATGGACAGGGGAGTCTGGTAGGTTACAGTCCATGGGGTTGCAAAGAGTCAGACATGACTGAGCACACAATGTGAACCAGACAATAATTACTAAAAATATTATAGGAATTACAAAAGCACGAAAAACTACATAGGACTAGATAGTAACAGAAAAGACTCAAACTAGTATCTCTGCTAAATAATCTTAATATCCATAATAGTGTAAACATTTTTCTAAAGCAGTATCAATAAAAAATATGAAATAAAACTTACTTGGTTCTAGCTTCTTCAGATCTTCCAGTTTAAATTCTTCTTGGGACTGTGTGGACTGAATTTAAAATATGCAAATTACATATTTTTAATACAAAGACTTCACTGTACCCTATGTCTTTTATTATGGCTGACAAAATATTCAAAAAGTAGCCAAAATAAAAAACTCCATCTCTTGCTTTCAAGGTTAAAAAAATTTTTTAAATTCCAAATTAGTTTTTGTTTTGGGGGAATATTCTGACTAAAGATATTGAAGAAAAAATTGAAGCCATATCTTTTATTTTTACAGTTTATGTAACTTGAACTAATAGATCTTTTAATAGGAGTTTAATCCATGAATTCTTATTGTTAAAAAGTCCTTTTGAGAATATACTGCTTTTGACATGAATGCCTAACATTTTACCAATAGTTCATACTAATTCCTTTTCCTTATATTAAGAAGTTGAAGGGGGGAATCTATTTACCTGTAAAGCTGCACTTCGTAATTCCAAGCATGTTGCAATTTTGCCTATGGTTTTCTGCAGGAGAAAGAAAAAGTTATAAATACCAAATACATTATAACCATTAGTTGCCAAAAATCGAGTTAATATTTTATTGATAAGTGATCTATGGTTTTAAAAGTTAGGTTAAATTTTATTTCTTTTTAGCATCTTGCAGGCACTGGAGATGAGAAATACGAGGCAAAGGGCTGGGACCATGCAGAGAAGGTAAGCATATATTCACTCCTGGTCTAATGTGCCACAACCAGTTTTAAATCATTTGCTTTGATGATAGCTTTCTATATGATATAAAGGGCAATGAAAAGCACTTCAAACATCTCTCCAAGCTTTGCCTTCTCTTCTTCTCCATAAGATCTGATATTAACTAAAAGACTTAAAATCAAAAATATCTGAAAGTTAGCACAATGGTATAATTTAATTTTGACTCAAGTCCAGTCTTAACTTGTTCAATTAAATGCATCAGCAATGTTAAGCAAAATCAATACTTGTGATAAATGGTGGCAAACTTTATAGTCAGATCTGAGTTATCAAGTAGATATAAATGACGGCATAGTCCTTGCCTTTAATAAGCTCATGTTTCTATTAAACATGTAAGACACATACAAAATCTCTGTAACATAAAACAGAGGAACTTGGTTTACAGGTGTCAGCAAAGTAAATGCTAATATGCCCTGAAGAAATAGGACAGGAATCAAAATTAGGAATCAAGCCCCAGTGACTGGGAGGATTTCTAAAACTAAAGAACTTGGAAAAACGTCATAGTTCAGTTGTCTAAAGTCCCAAACTGAAAGTAGGGAGATAGGTTTGAAATGTGAAATGTGTATGCACTGCGAGGGGAGGGGTTATTATGAAGGGGACCTTCTATGACTAGCTGAGGAATGAATCTGTTATTACTTTAGCAATAAATTACACAGATAGTTTTTGGACAGAAGAATGACTGTCAGATTTGCCCTTTGAGAAAACTGTTGTGGTAACAGTGTCCCTAGGGTAAAGGAGAGAAGGGTAAAGACTAAAGGTTAGAGTAGTCAGAAAAAGAACATGAATGATTAGGGTTGAATTGAAAAGGAGGAGACCCAAAAACAAATATGCACAAGAGCAGGCAGCTAGATTATGACAAGCAAGACTTTGAAATCTTTCCAAAAAAGATATTTCTTAACTTTCTGTTAGAAATAAACCCTGACCATAAAAGTGAAGTATATAAGTACAATATTTGCAATGCCTTCACAATACAATATTCTGGGGAAAAGTGATATTTTTCTACACATACTGATGACCTGCAAAAGTTCAGTTAGATTTGGTGGTTTCCTTATGCCGATTTTCTTTAGGAGATAAATGAGGAGCAAAGAGGAGTAACAAGTATTGTCCTGGTATCCGGCACTCAGGCTAGTGAGTGCTAGGCGATTATCATACAGCCATTAGATAGCTGGGATAGCAATTCACAAAATAAAACACTAATTCTACAAATAACAAATGCTAGAGAGGGTACGGAGAAAAGGGAACCCTCTTACACTGCAAGTGGGAATGTAAATTGGTGCAGCCACTATGGAAAACAGTAAAGAGGTTCCTTAAAAACTAAAAATAGGGTTGCCATATGATCCAGCAATCCCACCCCTGAACACATATCTAGAGAAAACTATAATTTGAAAAGACACATGCACCTCAGTGTTCATAGCAGCACTATTTATAATAGCCAGGACATGAAGTAAGGTAAATAAATGTCCACTGACAGATGAATGGATAAAAAGAATACACACACACACACACACACACACACACACACACACACACACACACACAGAGGAATACTACTTAGCCATAAAAAGAATGAAATGCCATTTGCAGCAACATGGATAGACCTAGAGATTATCATACCAAGTGAAGTAAGTCAGAAGAGAAAAGCAAATACTATAGGATATTACTTGCATTTGGAATCTAAAATATGACAGAAATGAACTTATTTATAAAACAGAAGCAGACTCTCAGACAAAGAAAACAAACTGATGGTTACCAAAGGGGAAAGGGGAAGTGATAAATTAAGAGCATGGATTAGCAGACATAAAGTACTATAATAAACAATAAAGCCCTACTGTATAGCACAAGGAACTGTATTCACTAACATACAACAAACCATAATGGAAAAGAAAACAGAAAAGAATATGTATCTATATGTATAACTGAATCACTCAGCTGTGCACCAGAAGCTAATACAACACTGTAAATCAAGTATACATCAGTAAAAAATTTTCAAAAATAAATAAACTACTACTGAGCAAAAGATATGACTCTTAGTCAAGGAACTAGTAACAATATTTAAACTATTTCCACAATCTTTAAAATTTCCTTTAATCTTAATGTGAGTTTAGAAAATGTCAAATTTTATTAAGAAATTTTATATTTAAATATTATATTTAATATAATTGCTGTAAAAGGATTCAAGATACAGATTTATTTACCCTCTGAAACAGCTGTTGTAGGGGAGCCAGCAACAATCTTTTCTATATAAAATCTAATATCACTACATCAGTGGTGTTCATATAAACCACTCAAATCTGACAAAACTAGCAAATGACTTTAATATAGTTAGTAATGGCTAAATCCTATTGAGCACTTACGAAGTGTCAGATTCTCCTAGGTGATTTACCCACATTAATTCACTGAATCCTGACTACAATCCTATGCATGAGATACAACCATTTGACATCTATAAGATGTGAAAACTGAAAAGAGGTTAAGCAACTTGTCCTGGACATCAATGTCTTCAATACAATAGCAATATATACAACAAAGCAATACACCTATTTTAATACCATTTGGTCACATTTATGTTCTTTAAAAAAATGGTTTTTAAAAAGGGCTGTCTGTATTAAAGGATATGTATCAATGAGTAAGTCTTTAAAACATTAGTTAACTCCTTTTCCTTCTTTACTATACAATCCATTTGATTTGATGTTTTTAACATTTCAGGTAAAATATATTCTAGTTTAACAACTATAAGTCCACTAATAACCTATTTTAAATGTAAACATTTCTTCAAGTTAAGAAGCAACAGTTTTTTACAGTCTATTGAAACTATGGCAAAATACCAATAGGCATTATTCATAACTATTTTAAGGGACCACACCCAACATCAGTATTAAAAAAGAGTGAAACACTATCATTTTTCAGCCACAGCAATGACTTTTAAAATGTAGCATTTATTGACGTCAAAATCAAGTGCTTGCTACTGTCATTATTCTACTTTTCTTAGAAAGAAACAGTTCAGAAAAATTATTAAGAAGCACAGAACATAAATCCTGACTAATATACATTAAGACTAAGCACTCAAGGTAAGTGAACTTAATCTTAGAAAGATTTAAATAATTAGCATTTCATTCAAATTAATTGCATATGTCTAACAAGGTATATAGGTGGAAAATGTCATTTTCAGAATACTGGCTACTCTGCTTTGTCATTAGCTAGGGAAATGGTTAATTCCAAAAGCGCTATTAAAGGAAAAAAGCAGTTAACAATTAAAGAACTACAGTAATTTTGCCAAAACATATTAAGGAAAAAATAGTTTACAAAAATACAAAGAGTTAAAGGAGTATAGTCTCAATCTAGACAATCTTTTAGATTTAGACAGCCCATCATCTATCCTCTAGCTGGGGGAGGCAGAGAAGAAAGGAAGCGAGGGAGAAGGCAGTGGAAAGGGAGACCTATAAAATATAAAACAAGCATATAGTGCTGGAATTCTCATCACCACTCATCTGATTCAAAACAGGGAAAAACTTTCTAAGCATCATGAGACAGGATGTTCTATTCTGTCCAGAAACTTACATGAGAAAATCTACTACACCAAAGTAGGGAATTTAATGGAATGAAAGCTTTTGGCAGCTGTTTTTTGGCGACTAAACCCAGTTGTTATAATGACAAAACTATTAAGAAATGAAATGAAAGCTAAGTCAACTGATCATGAGGGAGGATCAAATAAGAATTATAAACTTGATTTTCCACCAGAAATCTTTGAGATTATGAATAGAAAATCCATATGAAGATTTTCTACCACCAACTAATCAAGTTAAGAGAGATCAGTGGTGTGGCTTTAGAGTTCTTCACATTTAAAATAAATACTGAGAAGTATATAAGTTACTCTCTACAAAAATGATTCCTCTCATCTTAATACAAATAAATATCAATAATCTAAGATCTAACAAAGCATTTATTCATCAAATAGTTTTGAAATCTTACTGTGAGCAACAGTAAAAGTTTCATAAAGTACTTTAGAAATATGGTGGTTTAAAAAAAAATCTTCATTTAAAGTTCCACAAATTGTTGAATGGTTGGCATAATTCTAAAATCTGTCTCTGCTACAAATACATTCAAAATAGTAAAAGCACAAAGAATATAATTCAAAACAGAAAACATATAGAATAGTTTTGCATAGACTAATGTAAGGAACATTCTCTGTTTTTCTCTTTTAAGGAAACACAATCGAGTTTCTTCTCCTTTGGCTTACATGCCAGGTCTGGCATTCAAGTAATTTTGCAGACCTAACAGTCGGTTTCAAAATTTCCCATAACATGTTCTTTAGACCCAATGAAATATTATAAAGAGAAGAGGAGGGAGGCTTTCAAAAGCAAACAAATTTAAGAAATACTCCATTACCCAAACTCTTAAAAAATCCAAGATACACATTAGCATGTTAAAAGCCCAAAAAGTCACAAACTCTGTTGATATAACATCTATCAATTTTTCTGAGTCAATATTCTCCAGGGGCTTCCCCTGGTGGCTCAGAGGTTAAAGTGTCTGCCTCCAATGCGGGAGACCCTGGTTCGATCCCTGGGTCGGGAAGATGCCCTGGAGAAGGAAATGGCAATCCACTGGGCTTCCCTGGTGGCTCAGAGGTTAAAGCGTCTGCCTCCAATGCGGGAGACCTGGGTTCGATCCCTGGGTTGGGAAGATCCCCTGGAGAAGGAAATGGCAATCCACTCCAGTATTCTTACCTGGAGAATCCCATGGACAGAGAAGCCTAGTAGGTTACAGTCCACAGGTCACAAAGAGTCGGACACGACTGAGTGACTTCACCTCACCTCAATATTCTCCAGATAATGTCTGGGAAATCTTTGTTTTCTAATCATTTTTTAACCTGGAGTCTCTGACTTTTTCCTTCAGTTCACTTAGTTCAGTTGCTCAGTCATGTCTAACTCTGAGACCCTATGGACTGCAGCACACCAGGCTTCCCTGTTCATCATCAACTCCTGGAGCTTGCTCAAACTCATGTCCATCAAGTTGGTGATGACATCCAACCATCTCATACTCTGCTGTCCCCTTCTCCTCCGACCTTCAATCTTTCCCAGCATCAGGGTTTATTCCAATGACTCATTTCTTCACATCAGTTGGCCAAAGCGTTGGAAGCTTCAGCTTCAACATCAGTCCTTCCAATGAATATTCAGGATTGATTTCCTCTAGGATGCACTGGTTGGATCTCCTAGCAATCCAAGGACTCTCAACAGTCTTCTCCAACACCACAGTTAAAAAGCATCAATTCTTCTGTGCTCAGCTTTCTTTATAGTACAACTCTCACATCCATACATGACTACTGGAAAAACCGTAACTTTGACCAAACGGACATTTGTCAGCAAAGTACTGTCTCTGCTTTTTAATATGCTGTCTAGGTTGGCCATAGCTTTTCTTCCAAGGGACAAGTGTCTTCATTCATGGCTGCAGTCACCATCTGCAGTGATTTGGGAGCCCAAGAAAAGAAAGTCTGCCACTGTTTCCATTGTTTCTCCATCTATTTGCCATAAGGTGATGGGACCGGATGCCCTGATCTTCGTTTTTTGAATGTTAAGTTTAAGCCAGCTTTTTCACTCCCCCTCTCTCTGTCATCAGGAGGCTCTTCAGTTCCTCTTCACTTTCTGTCATAAGGGTGGTTGGTGTCATCTGCTTATTGATATTTCTCCCAGGAATGTTGATTCTAGCTTGTGCTTCATCCAGTCCAGCATTTCTCATGATGTACTCTGCATATAAGTTAAATAAGCAGGGTGACAATATAAAGGCTTGATGTATTTTCTTCCCAATTTGGAAGCAGTCTGTTGTTCCATGTCCAGTTCTAACTGTTGCTTCTTGACCTGCATACAGATTTCTCAGAAGGCAGGTCAGGTGTTCTGGTATTCCCATCTCTTTCAGAATGTTCCACAGTTTGTTGTGATCCACACAGTCACAACAAACTGTGGAACTTTTTTCTTAAGTGACATTAAACAAAGCCTGTATGTCAAAGTGACTTTTTTGCCCACTGTGAATGTTTTATCTGTATTTTTAAGGAAAGTTAAATTTTTAAAGGTAATGACTTGCCTTATATTCATAATGTAGTACAGAGTAATGGGGGGTGGGGGTGGGTCCTTTTCCCAAGCCCAAGGAATAGGCAGGCAGGCACAAGCTCTCTCTGGAGACACAAATGGCAGCCACATATGCCTCCTAGGCAGGTTTTTAAATACTAAATACCTCAGAAATCATCAGGTCTCCAGGAAAGGAGGAGGAGCAGACTACCTCAAAGGCAGAGGTCATTTGAAGATTTAGAGATGGTTTTCAAGATCATTTAGGGTTATCTTAGAGCCAAGGTTCAAGACCAAGTCTTCTCACATTACATCTCAGGCTCATTCCTCTAGGTCATGCTGCCTCCTGGGCCTTATGGAGGGGGTGGATCTGTGTAAGCTGAAGAGAACAGCTGGGCACCTACTATAAACAGCTATAAGTTAAACAGACAGCATTATCAAACACCCAGCTTCAGCCTCAGGAAGTTAAAGAAAATTAAGAAAAAGTTGATTTTGTCTCATTAGTCAAATCATCATCATATGCCAAAGCTCATTTCTTAATAACATTTTTAAAAACTATAGTATGTTTTAGCTCAAATCACTTTATATTTAAGTTCATATTAGATCCTATACCTAAGCAGCAGATGTTGGAGATGAGGCATATAAGTAACTTGAGGGAAACAGGTGATTAAAACATAGCTGTCAAACTTTTTAACTTCCAAAGCTTTCATTTTGATTCCATATTCATAACATGCTTTGTTAGCTGTTAAAATTACATATTCAGATAGTGGAGATTGTTTCAAAATGTAGATGTTTAACCCTTAATTCTGTGATGTCAGCCGATCACATCCTAATCATTCCTAGACAGATATCACAAATCTTGGACATGATAAAGCATATAGTTCTTTTCCCTTTCCTTTTACAAACCAAATATTTCCTCTGAGCTAATTATTTTCCCAGGCTAAAATCCTAAATTTCCTAAATCTATCATCAGTCAATTCAGTTGCTCAGTCGTGTCTGACTCTGCAACCCCATGGACTGCAGCACACCAGGCCTCCCTGTCCATCACCAACTCCCAGAGTTTACTCAAACTCATGTCCACTGAGTTGGTAATCCCATCTATCTATCAGCAATACTAGCAATTATTAAGGAAAAAAGAAAACTACATTTAAAAAATTTTTAAGTGCTATTTCTTTTTAAAATACAAAATAAAGATACATTAGATAACACAGACTCTAAACAGTTTTAAATGCAAACATACTAACCTGTGTAAGAAATATGACTGACCCTAATCTTTGGGATTTTTTCTTGTCAAACTCTTATAAAGAAGAATCAAATGAGTAAAAGCCTAAGAAGTGTTCAGAGAGTCATTCCCACTCCTTGTACAAAATAAGGATAAAAGCAAATTAAGTTGCCATAGTTTTCACAATGTCTTTTCTTAATAAGAGGAAAAGTGACATTAATTTTTTTCATTATCTATGAGATTAAAATCTGACTTAATATTGGACCCTTTGAGCTAGGAGAAAGTATGGATTGTTTCCTCCCATTTCTTCTCATTCTAAAGTAAAGCTTCTTAGAATATCCCATTTTTCATAGTCTTTAGCAGTACAGGGAATCAACTTGACACATTAAAATTTTAATTCAAGGAGAAAGGAAACTCTTGAAACATTTGAAACTTTATGCATTTATTTTGTTGATGGACTCATGCCAAATTTTTTACTTGAACTAATTTTTTTCAGTGGTGGCTTGTTTGGTTTTTGTCTGCTTTGAGAGGAGGTGGAAAAAGAGTTAAGGGAGTTCAGAGTTAAGAGGCGGGATGCAATTACTCACAATCTCACTCCAGTCTCTGGTTACCCCTCCTCCCAACCAAAGAATGGATGGTCTCCACTAAAGTTAAAGTCTAAATGGCTGAGAAAAGAAATTCATGAAGTGAGAAATTCACTACATGGTAAATCATGTGGTATCTCTGATTACTTAATGATCAGCAAAGCATGATCAGTATCATTCTTTGTACTTAAGTATAATGGCTTTTGTTGTTTGTTTTTGCTTAATGGACTCAAAAGACAGACCCTTTTTCACTTGGAATCTGATGTATCTAGAGATTATTTTATGGTACCTTTTGTTCTTCTGTGAATTCAGAATTATTGTGTTGAGCTTGGGCCTCTTTTTGTAGGTGTCTTGCTAATCTGTAAGAAGAAACAAACATTCTTTAGAAGGGAAGGACAGCAAAGTATTTCAAGTAGAAGGTAAAACAATTTAAATCTTAAAAAACAGTGACGTACAATAACACTTTTCTTCTGTTTTCAGAGTATAAATCTACACTATCATTAGAATCTAACTTCATGCAACAATGAAAATAAGATACAATACTTTTCAAACCATTTCACTGGGATAAACATCAGCTCGAGACCATAAAAAGAGAATCATAGAGCTGGAAAGAATTTCAAATGACATCTAATTCAACTTTCTTCAGTACACATGATTTTCTTCTACAATAAACCAACAGCAGTTGTCCAGATTCAGCTTAAACACTTCCAGTGAACACCAATAACAGTACTGACCAGAGATATTTTATCAGTCTATCATTAATTTGCTGATAAGACTAGTTTAAATTAAAGCTGTAACAAAGTGATGACACTGTATCAAATTATACTTTTGAACATCTTTCAAGGCAAATAAAGGAAATTCCCTACCGATCAGACATGGAAATCATTGTTTGCCCAGTTATCATCATACTTATAAACAGCAGCTAGTCTTGGATGAATTTTCAAGGACAGATCTGTGTTACAAGTCTAAGCTCAACAATAAAGATCCAGAGCTATTTCTGAGACACCAAAAACCAAAGGAGTGATGCTTACAGCTAAACAATAAAAGGACAAATAACTAAATTTAAAAATGAGTAAAGAATTTGACTGACAGACATTTTCTCCAAAGAAGATATAAAAGTGGCCAATAAGCACATGAATATAATAGCATTAGTCATTAGAGAAATACAAATCAAAACCACAATGAGATACCACTACACACCCACCAGGATGGGTATAACTTTTAAAAAGAGGGGAGAAAACTTACAATGCGTGTTGGCAAGGATGTGGAAACTAGAATCCTTACACTGAAGTAAGGAAAGTAAAATAGGACAGTCATTGTGGAAAACAATTTGGCAGCTCCTCAAAAAGTTAAACATAGAGTTACCGTATAACTCAACAGTTTCAAAATCCTATATATATTCCCAAGAGGACAGAAAACATGTTCACACACACAAACAGTACATAAATGTTCACAGAAGCAGCATTTTGCACGATAGCCAAAAAGTGCAAATACCCCAGATAAACAAAATGTGATGCACACATTCAAAGGAATATTATTTGACCATAAAGAATAAAATACGAATACATGCTACAACATGGATGAACCTTAAAAACATTAAACTAAATGAAAGAAGTCAGATGTAAACAATCATGTATTACCTGATTCCATTTACATGAAATATCCAGAAATGGGTAAATCCACAGAGATATAAAGCAGCTTAGTGGTTGTCAGGGGCTTGGGAAAGGAGAGAACTGGCAGTGACCCATTTCAGGTAAAGGGTTTCTTATGAGGGTGATAGAAATGCTCTGGAATTAGATAGTGGTGATGCTGGCGTAACATTATGAACAGACTAAAATCTACCAAATTGTACAACTTCACAGTGATCTCATCTTATATGATATTTATTTTAATTTTAAAATTTGTGGGGCACCAGGGGATGGGGGAACCAAAGAACCAAAAGGACTTTTTAATGGTGAAACATTTGATAACTGGCTAAAGAATTTGAAACTACAATTCCCAAGCATACTATACTATCCCAAGTGGGGAACGGAGGCAGGGACACAAGAGGTGCATGTGCTGGCTTTCCTACCAAGCCAGAGCAAAAGAAATTCACCACGTTTCCAAAAAGCCTTAGATGGAAGTTCCACTCTATGTAATCGTATCTTTAAAGATCAGGCATCAAGTTCACTTGATGACCTCTATTCAGTCTATGCAAGGCCCACCTTCTTCTCATCATTACCCAAGAAACTCCTACATGAAATCATAACATTTACCAGGATAGTTCTACTATGTTACTTAAAATGCTTCCATCCATTTGTTTCTTTTCCTCTCAAACTGGAAATCCCAGAATATTTTTCCTAAAATGTCATTCCCAGACCCACTCTTTGCAGATTTTAAGCAGGAGTAAGTATAATTAGAAATAGACAAAGCCATACTTGTCCCGTACAGTACTTCAATTACTTTCTAATTCTTGCTAGTCTACCATCTACATATAGTTCTCTTTAGGAATCACAGTCTACACTTAACAATGTCAACTGTATATCCCTGAATTCAGGGAAGCTATAGTGTGGCAGTTTCTTTATTTGACTAGCTCCATTTGCTTGGAGAATCCCATGGACAGAGGAGCCTGGTGGGCTGCAGTCCATAGTGTCACCCAGAGTCAGACATAACTGAAGCAACTTAGCACGCGCGCGCACACACACACACACACACACACACGCCCACACAATATGCCAATAGTGACTGTTAACCTAAGCAGGTCACTGTCAGAAGAAAGACTATAGGAAATATTTGCAAATCACATATCCTATCTGATGAAGGACTTACATCCAGAATATACCAAAAAACCCTTCTAACTCAATAGGGAAAAAACTCAATTGAAAGATAGGCAAAAGGTTTGCAGACATTTTACAAACAAGATTTACAAGCATCAAAGAAAAGATGCTCAGAATCATCAGTTGTTAACAGAAAGGCAAATTAAACCAGAGAAATACACTATATACGCAATAGAATGGCTATAATCAGAGAGACACATGATAACAAATGCTGCCAAAGTGGATAAACAGGAACTCTCATATATTGGTGGTAGAAATGTAAAATGGTACACCCAGTTTGATCAACCATTTGGCAGTTCCCTTTTTAAAATTAGACATAAATTTACCATATGAGCCAGCAACTCCACTCCATGGGTATCTACCTAAGAAGAATGAAAATACACGTGCACACAGGACTTGCATGTAAATGTTCACAGCAGTATTAAAAAGTTAGAAAGAATTCAAATGTCCATCGATTAGAGTGAATGGATACACAAAATATGGTATATCATACAAAGCAATGTTATTCATCAGTAACAAGGAACAAAAGACTGATACATGCAACAACATGATGAAACTCAAACACAGGATGCTAAATCAAAGAAGCCACATACAGATCATATGATTCAATTCACATAAAATGTCCAGAAAATATAATTTCATCTTTAGAGACAGAATGTAGACTAACAGTTGCCTGGGACTAGAGCGGGAATATGGAATGACTGCAAATGCGCAAACAGATCTTTGTGGGGTGATGAAAATGCTGTAAAACTTGATTGTAGTGATGGTTGTGCAACTTGGTAAATTTACTAAAACTTCATTGAATTGTAAAATGGTGAATTTCACTATAGATAAATTAAACCTCAATAAAGTTACTTTTAAAAACTTTTTAAAAACCTAGGCAAAAAGCCAAACCCATAAACGACTGCACCATTTTAAGACAAAATGAGACCTAAATCTGTCCACTGAGGAAAAACCCACATGCTCTAGGTATCAGAAGAGCAGGTAAAAGAGTTGACATTCTATTAGTAAAGGTGAGAAACCTACCAACTGTTCTTCTCTAGAGAATAACTTCAGCTTACAAGGGGACCTACAGTTAATACAGGACTATTCTCAAGGGGAAGTTTTAAATATACTTAACGAACATAAACAAGTGACCCACAGAGTCCCACAGCAATCTATGACAGTCCTTCTCAATCTAGAGTGAAGGACGAGCTTCTCTCCCCTTCCTCAATCTGTTCTAGCCTAATGCTTTTATGAAATAAAATAAAAACTATCATGAAGATGTCAAACTGCAATAAAGTTCCTAAGTCTTAAATCCCAATTTCTTTACTTATCTCACTGCATACCAATAACAGTTTGCAGACCAGCAAAGATCTGGGACCACAACTTGAGAGATATAGTTAAAGATGATTAGCAAGAATTATCCAATCTTTCAGATATAGTAAAGATGATTAACAGGTATTATCCAATCTTCAAACTCACCCATTCATTTAACAAATATTTATTGAGCATCCATGCACTGGATCAATACCTTAAGACTGATTCTATGAAATAGGGAAAAGAGAGTCCATGCCACTCTACCCTAAGTTAGGGGGCAGGTACCCACCCCCAGGCTGCTTAAAGAGGTAACCTGCTAGATAAGAGTTGTTTCTAATTGACCATGCATATTTGGGGGAGCAATTTTAGTTTTGACATAATTTGTTTAGATTTTCCAATAGTATGGTGGCATCAACTCCTTAATGCTTCCACAGCATACTCCTGAATCAATCCATTCACTAGAATACAACAATTACATAATATCTAGATAAGAGAAGGAAATGGCAACCCAGTCCAGTATTCTTGCCTGGAGAATTCCATGCACAGAGGAGCCTGGTGGAGTATAGTCCACAGGATTGCAAAGAGTTGGTCACGACTGAGCAACTCTCACACACACACACACACACACACACACACACGCACACACACGCACGCAGCAGCTTACTACTACTCTGGAAACTAAGCATACAGTAGAGAACAAAAGAGACAACTCCCTCTATTTTCTGTCCTCAAAGAGCTTACATCCAAGTGGAGAGGGAGACAGCAAACCAAATGAATACAAAAAGTATACTGTATTTTAAATGGCGGTAAATACGATGGGAAAAAAAAAAACAAGATTAGGGGTTGGATTTGCAAGAGTGAGGTAAGAGGGAGTGGGAGTGGATAGCAGACTTAACCAAGCAATTTTATTTAATTAATTTCTACTGGAGTATACTTGCTTTACAATGTTAAGCTAGTTTATGATGCACAGCAAAGTGAATCAGCTGTTCTATCTACACATATCCTCTCTTTTGGATTTCCTTCCCACTTAGGTCACTGCAGAGCACTGAGTAGAATTCCCCGTGCTCTACAGTAGGTTCTCATTAGTTGTCTATTTTATACACAGTGTTAACAGTTTACACATGTCAATCTGTCTCCCAATTCAGTCCGCCCACCCCCTTTTAACCCAGCAGTTTTAAATAGGGTGGCCAGAGAGGGTCTCATAGGGAAGATAATATTTGGACAAAGACCTGAAGGAGGTGATCCAACAACCCAGACAACAGGGAGTGTTCCAGAAAAAGGACAAATGGACTGAGGCAGAAGCAGGCTTCAGGAAACAGCAAGGAGAGTGGTAGCACTTACTCTCTTCATACTTCTGTGACAGATACATCCATTTGTTTTAAAATCCATTAGACTCAGTACTACGAGGGTGGAGATCAAATGCTATTCATGTCTATATGCTGAGCTCTCACTTGCTGAGTGATGAAACTGTTCAAGCTATGATATTCTTACCTTACAATAAGTACAAACATGCTTATTCCCTCCCTCAACATCAACATCCCATGAACACACTCCTGTATGTTGTAGGGTTGTAAAAACACTGCTGGCTTCCCTATCAGAAAGGCCAGTTCTCCCAGTCGCTTCTTCCTTCTCTCACTATCTAGTCATCAGCTAAATCCTGTCCATTCTTTTTCACATCATTTAGTGGCTCTCAAATCTTCTCCTTTTCAGCAGCTTTTCTCACAGATAATTCAAATTAAAAAAGACGACTGGCCTTCAAATTTGTGAGTATATTAATTTTAAATTCAACTTCATTTTATACGAAGCCTGTATGTTTACAAAGTTTAAGCCAATCAAGACACATTTCTACTCAAATTTGACATTGGTGATTTTTATGATAATTTGAGAATTACTTTGAATCATGACGTTCAAGGTTAGTCACTGAGGTTCAACAATAGATTTGTCTGTGCCTATTACTCCCTTACTGAGATGTTTTTAGACATTCCAGCTAAACAGCTTGCATATTCAATTTTCCTTTGTAACTTCAATTGGACATGGTATTCTTCACTTTCTATTGTAAGGTCTGCTGCTGAGTGCCAACAGCTGCGAGGTCCCACCATCACAAGTAAAAGGCAGCTTTAGATTTCAGGCTCTGCAAGTTCAGTTAACGTAGAATGAGGATGCCCACGTAGAATGAGGATGCCCACGTAGAATGAGGATGCCCGGTGCTAATTGGCTACAGAATGGAAGGATACATTCTCTGGTAATGAAGGAAGTCTTCTAATGATTCCAATTCATTCACGTATCAAAACATTTGTGTTTAACAAAATGTCTTAAATGCTACACAGAAGAGCAGACTGGATTTGAAATTTAAAAAAAAAAAAAAAAAACGACTTTGGTACTATAGTTGTGTGACTCCAGGTAATTCCATTAACCTGAGCTTCAGTTTCCTCACTTGTAAAATGAGAATAATATTCTTACTGAGCAGTTGCAAGAGTAAGTGAAATCAAGTGAGTGTGAAACAAAAGCCAGAAGTTATCACACATGGCAAAATGGCCCAAAGCATGGTGCTTTTCATGGCTTTTGAAAAATGGCAGGCAATTCAATGTCAGTAAGGTGAGACAGAAAACATCTATGCAGGATTTCTCTGGCGGTCCAGTGGCTAAAACTTCCGCCTTCCACTACAGGTGGTGCGAGTTCGATCCCTGATTGGGGAGCTGGACCCCCACATGCCTGGCAGCCAAGAAACCAAAACAGAAGCAATATTTTAACAAATTCGATAAAGATTTTCAAAACGGTTCACATTAAGAAAAATATCTTTAAAAACATCTACGTATTTAAATTACCTTAATGGTCAGATAAAAACAAGTAACCACTGTAGAAAAATACAGGATTTAGATCTTTCAAGGACCAATCCTGTATCTCCAAAAGACGTTTGAGAAGGGGGAAAAATGTTTTACTAGCACATGGTTTCAAACAATAACTTACTTTAAACCAAGAGGTAATTAATGTCAACAGTTTGCAAACAATAGCATTTTAGCAGGCAGTTCAGTAAAATATGCAAGAAACCAAGGAAGGTTTTATATACACGCAAACCTGGCCTTATAATTTTAAAAACATCCCTGAAGTTTGGAGAGGAAACCAGAAAAGGAAAGAAAATGGACTTGGGGAGATCAAAGAACCTGGTGCTCACTTGTACCCGGCGGCTATACATTATACACAGGAAAGAGGAGGAGGGAGGGACCCGACGAGGGAGTGGTGGCTCCTGTGCGTGGTCTATTAAATTCACATTTTGCTCTCTTCTGTTCACATCCTGCGCGGACTCCACCCAGAGCAACCGAGCGAGGGGCGGGTGGGACTCACCCAGTCCAGCAAATAACAGTCCTAGAAACCGAAACGGATTCGAGGTGAATTGGGGAAAACAAGGCTCCCAGAAAGAGGGGGTGGAGAAGGAGCGCGAGAGGGGACCTTTCTTTCGGCTGATGAGACCTCCGGTCTCGATGCTTCCCGGGGGGCACCCCCTGCCCTCAATCGCAAGCCGTTCCCTCCTGTCCTACACAGAGGAGGAGGAAGGCACTGTACACACAGCAAGGCCACTCATCCCTGGAACGTGGGCGGAGAACACAGAAGTATTCCTAAGAGATTCTAAAAGAGAAACTGAGGGGCGGCAACGTGAGAGAGGCGGAGGAGAGGGGGAAAAGGAAACTGCGGAGCGGGGGACCCGGGAGACGGTGGCAAGGAACTCAGTAGTGGCCTGAGTGGGCTGGCGCCCCGGGAAAGAAGGGCTACCTGTTGCACTGGAACCGGCCCAGCGGAGGGCGAAAAACCCCAGAGCGCGGACCGTTGTCTCCGGGGCCAGTGAGATCTCAGCCCCAGTGCCTGCGGGGCCCCACCCTGACAAGCCTTGGCTACAGATACAGTGATGAGAGACACCGACAGAAAGAAGGGGGATGCGGCCGACTGCAGCCGGTCTGGCCCGCTCCCGCGGTTAGTCACTCACATCTGATACTCGTCTATCGCCTCCACCAGCTGGCCCCAAGAGTCGAAGTCGACGCCTCTCCTAAAACTGGCGCCCCAGCGCTGCAGCAGACTTCGGGTCACCTCCGACATGGCCGGTCCCCACCCCGTCCCCTCCCGCCCCTACCCCCAGGAAAGGCCGGGCTCTAGGGCGCCATCCTCCCCGGGCCTGGCCCCGACATTAACAGGGGCCAGAAGGAACCGCTACGGCCACCGCCGCCAACCGCCCAGGAGCCGCCCAAGCCTATTTGCCGCCACAGCCAAACTTTGCGGCTCTGAAACGGCCGCCCCGCCGAAGCCCCGCCCCCGAGGCCCCGCCCCGGGTTAGGTTGAGGCCGCCCCGCGCCCCCAATTGGCTGCCATTGCTACTGAGGAATTCTTCCTCGGCTTAGGCTCGGCCAGCCATGCTCTTTGTTTCAGAGGAGACCGCAGCTCACGAGGAAAGACTGTGGAGGAATATCTTTAAAAGGGCTGAGAAACGAAGTTTTTAAGGGGGCTGCGACAACGCGGCAGCCTCCACTACCGAGGCGGCGCACACCGCCGAGCCTCGGTAGTTGTCATGGCCGCCATGGGCACGTGACCGCGGCTCGCGCAGGCTTGGTTCCGTCGCTCTAGTTCCGTAGTCCGGGCTTGCCGACTGCCTTCCTTTCTCGTTTGAGGAGTCGGACATTGCCTTTCTTCCCTCAGGAGGACTGCTGTACAGACTCCGAGGAATCTGGTAAGTATGTTAGGAGGCTGGGCCTGTCGTCTCCCCACAGTGCCAAGCAATAGGGTCAAGCCTTTTACACAGGTTCCACAGACTCCTGGATAAGTGGTCTACAAAAGTCTCCTCCTAGTGCCTTCAGACAAATAAGAGAAAGAAAATCCACGTTAGCCCCACGAATCAATGGCAGTAACAAGCTAGGTTCGCTGAATCCCCTTGCCCGCGTCTCCACTAGCAGTCGGGGTGTCTCATAAACTATACGTAGGAGTTGGTGTAGGCACTTCTGTCCGCCTCTCCCAGTTAGATAGTACCGGCTTTCCACAAAAATGTCTGTTCAGGAGGGGCTCGCTAGGATATGCGCCTGCGCAAGGTCACGTTCAACTGGACTGGGCACCGGAGGAAGAGGCTGGGTGGTAAACAGGAAGTGGACCTTCGGTACTCCCTTGGCGGTAGGTGACTCGGGGACCCAGGGTCTCCAGAGTGGGGGACAGTTGTCGGTAATCAGACTTCTTGTGGCAGCCGATTTCGGCGGCAGGCTCGATCCGACTGTTGTGCTGCGTGGCTTTAAAGACACCCTTCCTTGCATATGCAGGTGGGTGTGTCGTCTTTCTACCCCACCCTTCGAATTCTTGAAAACAGGAGTGCGAGTCTCTCCCGGGATAGATCGGGCAGGGGCAGAAGACACAGTATTTACCCTCTTCGTTCCTAGAGTAAAAGTATACGGGACTTAAAACATTTTCAGCCACTAAGTGAGAGGGCACGCTAAAATAGTATTTGTGAAAATTTTAAACTCACAATCAAGTGTATTGTTTGCCATAATTTCTAGAAGGTTTGGTTTATATGTACAGAGATGCTGTATTAGTTTACACACGTTATAAAGGAGGTTTAAATGGATGATGTTTAGAAGGTTATATATATTTGAAGCCCTTGTTAATTGGGTTGAGTCATAAGTAACTCAATTTTTCATTGGGTACACAATGCACTTTGTCTTCCTTAAATATCTGGTGCTCTCCAAAGGCAGTTTTGCCATAAATAACTAAATATAGTAAGGGAGATGCATAAAGTAGGTATTTTTACACTGAGCAGCTCACGATTTTTTGCAATAAGAAAAGTTAATGGACAACATTGTATTAAATCATACCGAATTTCTACTTCTGGGATCTAACTGCCATATTTAAGTCTTCAGCTTTGCCTTCTTGTATTATCTTCACTATTCACACAAGGACTTTTAAGCAAGTGGAACATACTTTTTTTTTTTTTTTACTGGAAAGATGTGAAACTTAAATTTTTTTAAGTTGGGATTTCATTTAGGTAGTTTTTTAAATGTCCTGGTTTTTAAGAATCGATATATATTTTTTAATTTATTGACATATAGTTGATTTACAATGTTGTGTTAATTTCTTCTGTACAGCAAAGTGACTCAGTTATACATACACATATTCTTTTTCATTACAGTTTATCGCAGGATGTTGAACATAGTTCCCTGTGCTATACAATAGAATCCTGTTGCTTATCCATCCTGTAACTAGTTTAGGCTTCCCTGGTGTCTCAGTGGTAAAGAATCCTCCTACCAGTGCAGGAATCACAGAAGATATGGTTTCGATCCATGGATCCAGAAGATCTTCTCGGAGGAAATGGCACCCCACTCCAGTGGTTCTTGCCTGCAAAATCCCATGGACAGAGGAGCCTGGTGGGCTACAATCCATAGGGTCACAGAGTTGGACATAGTTGAGCAACTGAGCACGCACACATTGATTCTTATTAGCTATTCTGTCAAAAATATATTTATTATAGAACACATGCTATACCCAGTCAGTTGGCCTCAGCAGTATCACATTGGGAAATACAGCTAATTTAAGGCCTATTTCTTTCAAGTAACCTTGGCAGTCTAAATAGGGGCCACCATTTGAACCTGTTTTAGAATTACATTTTCCTGGTCCTATGCCTGTTATATGTTCAGCTGTCCAACCAAAGTCCAGTGCTCTGCTACTCAAAAGTGTAGACTGGGAACCAGCAGCATCAACTTCTGAGGTCTACCCCAGACTATTGAATCAGAACCTGCATTTTTAACAAGAACTCCCACCCCTTGGCGCTAGGTGATTTCTGTACACAGTAAAGTTTAATCATTATGACTCCAGCATGTTTAACATTGCAGTTACTGTGAGCATATTTCCAAATACTTTTTTTTTAATAGGCCTTACCTAAATAAACATAGGCTGCTATAAATAGACAATTGAAACAAGATTGAGTGTGGCAGTTAAGTATTTATATATATATATATATGTCTGTTTTATATATTTTTATATGAAAGTTTATATCCTATGGTAATTTAAAATTTTTACTTAAAAATATTTTAGTACTATTTACATTGCTTATTAAATGTTTTAGTTTTTATACATTTCTTTTTGTCAGTAGAAAACATCTGGAGAAAATGACACATTGGTTTCATAGGAACCCATTAAAAGCCACAGCTCCTGTCTCTTTTAACTACTATGGTGTAGTCACTGGCCCTGCTGCTTCAAAAATTTGCAGGTAAGTGTTAGCCAATCTCCACAAATACTGATTGAGCCACTCTTAGATATAGGGTCCTTTTATAGGGCCGTGAACAGTGCAGAAGTATGTATCACACCATCCCTAACCTTAGACTCCTTGTTGTTTAGTCCTGAAGTCCTGTCTGACAACTTACAAATGATGTGTGGAGAGTTAAGTGATAGATTTTTAAGCTGGGTCCTAAGTTTTAGATCAGTGAGTGAGTCCTGAAGAGGCTAAAACAGTTACAATTAAAGAGTTAAGATGTATGTTACAACAGTACAAGAGACTCCACAAAGTCATATTTAGATATTGTTGGATATTGACCAGGAGTAAACTAATTGAGTTCTGAGCAGGGAGAGATTTCCCTTTGGCCTGAAATAGCCTTCAGGTCGTTCAGTAGGAGAGAGGACTTGAACTGAGATTTAAATGAATTGTATGCCTTAGATCAGGGTTGCCAGACTGTGTCCTTTAGATTGGCCCACAGCTTGTTTTTATAAATAAAATTTTATTAATTAGAACACAGCTGCCACCCCCCTTCCCCCATTTACAGATTGTCTTTGGGTGCCTTCCCTCTCTACAATAAGGTTGAATATTCCCAAGTGAGACTTTATGGCCCAAAAGATCTAGAGTATTTCTCTTCAGGCCATTTACGGAAAGAGTTTACTAAGCCCTGACTTAGATAGTAAGAAGGGAGAGGAGAAAGTCATTTCTGTTAGGAAAACCTTTGTTCTAGGGAATGTGAATAGAGCAGTTTCGCTGAGAGATAGATACAAGAGATACAGAGAGATACAAGAGATATAACAAAAGAGATAGGTATAAGAGAGATTTTGAAGGAAATGTCAACTAGCCAGATTGATTTGCTCTGGAAAGCTGAAAAGAATTCAGTCTATGAGATTCAGAACCTAGATGATCAAGACATTGGTGGTACCATTAAAGGAAAATTGAAAGAATCGCTGCTTTGGGTGGAAAGAAGTAATCAGAGCAGAAGGTAGGAAAACTGATGTATTGATCTAGATCAGGAGTTAGCAAACTTTTTTTCTGTAAAGGGTTAAATACTGTATACATTTGTGTATATTTTAGGCTTTGCAAGCTATACACAGTCACAATTGAATTATTCTTCTTTATTTTAAAAAAATAAGCTGTGGGGCATATAAAAACAAGTTATAAGTTGTAGTTTGCCAAGCCCTAATCTTAGACTCCTAGACTGTTGTTGTTCAGTTACTAAGTTGTGTCCTACTCTTTGTGACCCCATGGACTCTAGCAGGCCAGGCTCCTTTGTCCTCCACTATCTCGTGGAGTTTGCTCAGATTCATGTCCATTGAGTGGGTAATGCTATCTAACCATCTCATCCTCTACTGCCTTCTTCTCCTTTTGCCCTCAGTCTTTCCCAGCATCAGAGTCTTTTCCAGTGAGTCAGCTCTTCCCATCAGGTGGCCCAAGTGTTGGAACTTCAGCTTCAGCATCAGTCCTTCCAATGAATATTCAGGGTTGATTTCCTTTAGGATTAACTGGTTTTATCTCCTTGAGCTCAAGGGACTCTCACGAGTCTTCTGTAGCACCACAGCACAAAAGCATCAGTTCTTTGGTTCTCAGCCTTCTTTATGGTCTAACTCTCACATCCGTACATGACTACTGAAAAAACCATAGCTTTGTCTATATGGACCTGCTAGACGTTGGTCCCAGTTTAACTGTTTCATCTGTGGCATTGGGCAGGTCTCTTAACTCCTTAATGGCCCACAAGATCTAGAGTATTTCTCTTCAGGCCATTTACGGAAAGAGTTTACTGAGCCCTGACTTAGATAGTAAGAAGGCAGAGGAGAAAGTCATTTCTGTTAGGAAAACCTTTGTTCTAGGGAATGTGAATAGAGCAGTTTCACTGAGAGATAGATACAAGAGATACAGAGAGATACAAGAGATATAACAATTAGACCCTTTGGGTCTAAGTACTCATCTACAAAGTTAATAACCTAAATTAGATACTTCTAAGGTACTCTTTTCTCAAATTCTGTCATTTTAAGATGAATTTAACTTTACACAAGTTGGTTTTCAGGCGATGACTGAATGCCTACTTGGAAATAGCTGGCAAAATATTTGAGCCTAGAATAGGCCTTAAGGATTCAAATTGTTTTTGTAGTCCAGAATGACTCCCTCCCAGGCTTTAATTAAATAAGTCAACAATGACAGATTCATAAGGTAGCCTATCCCATTTTTGGTCAGCTGCATATAGTTGTTGGTATATACTTTCTTGAATCAGCCTCCTTAGAGTTAGTGCCAATACATAAACACTCCATCTGGACCATACAGGATTAAGTTTGTGCTCCCTTCTAAATATTACTGCTATGTTACAGTTCTACTGAATCTTTTATTTATTTATTTGAAATGTTAGTATTATTTCACTCAACAAAGAATTTTGAGTATGTGCTTTATTCCAGGCACTTACTAAGTTCTGGATATACAGTCCCTCCTCTTGCTGCTTACAGTTTAGCCTTTCTTTAGTTATTCACACACAATTGTCTTCAGCCCTTCTCTATGTAATATGATTTCTGGATCCCTCACTAAGCAAGTTGCCTTCTGAAATTAGACGGAGAACTAAAACAGGACCAAGGTAGAGCTGTCCATGTAGATCAAGGATTAGATGTAAAGTCGTCCTTGTAGATGAGACCTCAGAAGAGTGAAGAGCAGGGACCCAAAGACTGAACATTGTTGGAGGTGGGAATACAAAGGGGACATGGAAGAAAATAGAGGAGTAACTTGTAGAGATATGAGGAGAATTTGGAAATTTTAGTGTTATTGGAATCAAGGAGAAAAAGAATTTTGGAAAGAAACAATAAGTGTCTGCCACATTTATTGCTGCAGAGAATCAAAGGAGCCAGGAGATGAGGGAGCATTTTTAAAATAACTAGTGGCCTCATTTTTTTTGCATATTTATGTGTGTTGTAGTATAGAATGCAATTTTAAAATGTGATTTTTGTACTTGTGTCAAATGTCAAACTTTTAAATTTTAAGAGGATATTAAAATTATACACAAAGTTAAATTTTAAGTTTTCAAAAACTTTTATTGTGAGCTGGTCAGATTAATGTACTCATTCTTAATTGATTCCTCCCATCTTAAATGCTTGTGTTAGTTTGATTATTTTAAATTAAAACTTGGTGTACATTTTTTGTTACATAATTATATTCATGATTTACCCCTTTAATTGGACTGAGCTTATTTTAGTATAATTTCTAAAACAATCATTACTAGAAATTTCACTTATCTCCATTGTTAGCCCTAGTTAAATTCCTTCCTGTATATGTAGAAAGGTCTTAGAGGAGGGTTGTGTACCTGTGTCTAAGCTTTTACAATTGAAACTTTTCAGCCATATTTACATAGATTCATTGTAATATAGCTTACTTCCTATCTGTTTCTGTCTCGCATAAGTGACCTGAGATCATCTAGAGCACGACTGCTTGAATTGTTCACTGATTTGAGCTGTAATCCAGAAATGATGAAAAATGCAGCAGATTCATATTTTTCACTTTTACAAGGTTAGTTTATTCAAATGAACTTAAGCTTTTAAAAATCAGCTATGGAGAAGTCCAAATTTAAGTAGTCTTCTAGGCTATATCCTTTGGTATGCTTGAGTTTTCAGAAATGTGAAAATGTAAAGGTGGTACGTTGTCTTTCTAACATTTTGAAAATTAAATGTATGTATATTTCATATTATGTTACCTTAGGAGAAGGGGAGAAGGGTTGGGGGTTTCTTTTAGGTACCTGAAAAAGTTATCTGAATAATGTTCTAAAGAGAACACTTGATGTTTCTTGTAAAATTTAAAATGTTGTCTTCCTTTTTATAGGTTTCATTAATTCATTGGATGAATCTACCCAAGAAAGCAAGTTACGATACATTCAAAATTTCAAGTGGACTGACACATTACAGGGACAGGTTCCAAGGTGAGCAGCACCAATGGTACTAAATTGAAACCATTTCTGTAACTAGGTAGTGGTTTAACTCATAACTTCAGTATTAAAGAAACAAAATGTAAATCTGGTCAGCATTTTCCTTTCTCAGGAAATTAATGAAAAAATGTTGACCTAAACTTCTAATACAGTCTATTAAGTAAAAGCAAAATTTGTTTCCCCTGGACCACATCTGTTTTTGAGGTAATCAATGTTAAATGTTAACTAGAATTGAGAAGCCTTGCTTTTTTTTGTTTTTAACACCAAAAATATTTTGTATTGGGGCATAGCTGATTAACAGTGTTAGTGGTAGTAACAATGGTAATGATAGTTTTAGGTAAACAGCAGAGTGACTGAGCCATATATATACATGTATCCATTCTCCCTCAAACCCCCTCTCCAGAGTTCCAAGTGCTGTATAGTAGGTCTTTGTTAGTTATCCATTTTAACAGCCTTGACTTTTAATAATACAGAAAGGATGGTTTGAGAATTTGAAATCCGAATTCCCAAAATTGGCCTTTGCTTCCATTCAAGCAGAGCTGAGCTTTGGTTTCTCACTCCTTTTCTTTTCTGATGGAGAGTTCAGAGGTCTTCGGTCATTCTCCCCTTTTTTTTTCCCTCCCTCATTCCACCCCAGCTCCATACTTTTTAGACTCACAGTACTGTGTTTATTTTTCTGTAATTTCAGTGTTTCTGCTCTTTTTGAAAACTTCCCGTCAAAAGTTTATCAGTCAGCTGAGACTAGTTAGATTGTAACAGGAAGCTGATTATAATCATGCTGAATTTTTAACTACCTTTTTTTAAAAACACCATTGGGTTCTGGGTTTTTTTCCAAAAACTTTTGTATTGAGGTATAGCCAGTAACAATGTTGTGATGGTGTCAGGTGAACAGTGAAGGGACTCAGCCATACATACACATGTCTCCATTCTTTGCCCACACTGACCATTGGGCTCTTTAAATGGTCATGTATCTGTGTCTCAATGTGCTTTGGAGTTACCATTTTATAAAAATCAGAAGGGACGAAAATGGGGATTGCTGAACAGTCAGGGCAGGCATTATAGTGGAAGGAGGGTGGAATTTGGATTCATACACATGGAGATGCAGCCTCAGAGCTTCTATTATGTGCCTATTTGCTTCCTCAGCTGTACGTTTGGGTTATAGGTATAGGGCTTCTGTGAGCAGCAAAATAGGAAATCTTACGTTAAGGGACTAATGTAATGTCAGACATTGAATAGACATTCAGTAAATGTTAGTTTCCTTTGTTCCTTTGGAATATTGTATGTGGAATTCATAAACTGGGTAGGAAGTTAGGGACCATGAATCCCTTCGAGATTTTAACGTTTTGGGATATTAAGGTTTTCTGAGTAAGTCCTCATTTTCTGTTTTTTTATGTACCCCTTTGTACTTCATCTACACTTGAAAGAATATTTATCTTAAAAACTTCTCTTTAAAAAAATCAAAGCGCTCTCATTAAATTACAAAACTTTGGCAGATTCTAAAGTGTTTCCCACTGGATAAATTTGACACTTTTTCCTACTCAGCTAAATTTTTATTCCTTTTAACAACATTTCTCAGCATAGTGTTACGAGACAGTGAGGAATTAATTATATGATAAAGGTCTTAAGTTGTAATGTTGACGATTCAGTACATCTGAGATTTTTAAGTTATTTTATCCTTATTTTATCCTTGATTGCTGCTTATTCAATGGAAAGTGTGCTGTGAGTGTATCTATTCTGAAAAATATCAAGTAGATGGAGTGTTCGGGAGCAAGGCAGATTGAAAGAAACAAGGAGTGGGCAAGAGAGAGCTCTTCATGAGGCTTTTATATAAATTAACAAAACTATCGTATTACTAAAGGTAAAGTTATACATTTGGTATGCCTCCTAGGTCACCATTGCTGGAATTACTAGATGTAGTTACAAGACATAATTCATTGGAAAGCTCTCAGTGCTGAAACTCTTAAACTTTGCATTAAATTTGTTTTGGCATGAGAAACTTTTAAGGAGTTTGTTCATAACTGTCTTATTTTGATGTTATAACATATTAAACAGAATCACTTTTAAGTCATTTTTGAATTATATGTTTTATAATGAATTTTTTTAATCTAAAAAGTTTCCATGTCTCTGTTCGTTTTAAGATGGAGACAACAATTAAACATACAAAGCAGAGTCACAATTCTAGTTTCTTCCCTTTGGATAATTTTTCTGTATCTTTAATATTATATGTGTATATAAGGGTATTCAGTTCAGTCGCTCAGTCGCGTGCGACTCTTTGTGATGCCATGAATTGCAGCACGCCAGGCCTCCCTGTCCATCACTAACTCCCGGAGTTCACTCAGATTCACGTCCATCGAGTCAGTGATGCCATCCAGCCATCTCATCCTCTGTCGTCCCCTTCTTCTCCTGCCCCCAGTCCCTCCCAGCATCAGAGTCTTTTCCAATGAGGCAACTCTTCTAATGAGGTGGCCAAAGTACTGGAGTTTCAGCTTTAGCATCATTCCTTCCAAAGAAATCCTAAGGCTGATCTCCTTCAGAATGGACTGGTTGGGTCTCCGTGCAGTCCAAGGTACTCTCAAGAGTCTTCTCCAACACCACAGTTCAGAAGCATCAATTCTTCGGCGCTCAGCTTTCTTCACAGCCCAACTCTCACATCCATACATGACCACAGGAAAAACCATAGCCTTGACTAGACGGACCTTAGTCGGCAAAGTCTTCTGGTTATATAAGGGTATTCTGGTTTTTTACTTAATCGTTTGAGAGAAATACAGTAATGTATGAATAATTTTCAGGATCTTAACAGTAGTGAATAAAAATATTATCTTCTTTGTTTCATAAGCTTTTTACCATCTTTGTGTTGTGTTTAGTGATAGAATCTGAAGGAAACAAGGTGTAAAACATGCTTACTTTAAGACCTTTTTTTTGGTAATATACTGATTGACTTAGCATTCACAATCTTCTGCAGGTTCACAGCTTGGCTTTTAGTTCTCTTGTTCCTCGACTTCTCTTTATAAATTGGCAACTTCAATCAAGCTAGTTAGGTCACTGGTATCAGAAAAATTTTTATCCTTTCTTGTGCTTTAACAGTGTCATTCTTCATCTGGTATGTCTTTCTGCTTCCCTTCTAGCCGTCTTTCAAGGCACAGTTCAAATTCTGTTTATACCAGTAAGCCTTCAGTCATTCTAGCCTATAATCTTTGCTCTGAAATCTATTTTCTTAAATATGGTAGTTGCTCCAGAAGCAACAAGATACTTGTTAAAAATGCAGATTCTGCACACTTCCTAGACATTTTTTTGTAAGATAAGTTCTAGAAATCTGTGTTTTTAAAGCTATTCAGTGTACAGTAACCTGTGGGAACCACTGTTCTCATGTTTACTGTTAGGAAGTAGATACTGGACCTTCATGTTTAGTCATTTCTTGAATTTTTATTTTTAATAGAGGATAACTGCTTTACAGTGTTGTCTTGCTTTCTGCTGTACAACACTGTGAATCCCCATAAATATATATATACCCCTTCCTCTTGAGCTGCTCTCTCACCACCCCCCACCCCAATAGTCATTTATTGCTAATTATATGTGTGCTTGTGTCTTATCTCCCCACCAATATTAAATACAAGGGCTCTCTTCGTTTTTCAGTGGGTATTTAGTGCTGTGATTTTGGGTAAGATTTATAGCAGGCTTCATATAGAGATAGATGTCTTTATCGTGGACAGTACTTAATGATCATGTTTATAATTCTAGTGCCCAGCAGGATGCTGTTTTTGAATTAATTTCCATGGGATTTAATGTTGCTTTATGGTATACCAAATATGCTTCAAGACTGGCTGGAAAAGAAAAGTAAGTTAAAAGGAGAGGGTTGTATGCATATGTACTATTTTTCAAATATTTCAAGCCTCATAGTTAAAAAACCCTACTGATGAAAGTACCACTTCTGATAAATGTAAGGTTACTTCATAATGTTGGTATTTTTAAGTACCAGAATCACAGAGCCTGCTGTTAATCTTGTCATGGGGATGGTCTTTCTAACTAAAACCTCAAACTATGAAAAGAGAAAGGTTGACTATTTGACTACCATAAACAAAGTTTTAAAACAAATGACAGATTGGGCCTAAGAAATTGTGGTACATCTGACAAATTGTTTTTATAATCTATGCTGTTATAAATCAACAGGGAAAAGACCAACAAATCAACTGAAAATAAGCAAAGGACATAAACAGGCAATTCACCAAAAAGACAAAGGCTTATAAGTATGTAAAAGATGTTTTGAAGGATTAAGGGATTGTGAAATAAAATGAGATACAATTTTTACAATAGTACAGGTGAATGTTAGCAATAGGAAACTGGCAACTACCAACTGTGGTACAGCTGAACGTGGGAATAATAATATGCAGCCATTTAAAAATGGGGTTGAATTGTATGTATTGATGTAAAATAGTGTCTGAAGTAATTTAGGTGATTAAAACAAGAGTAGAGTGAATACTGTGTATATGTGTGTTTTTCACGTATGTGCATGCTTTACATGTATATTGATTTATGCTTGTTTATGTATGAAAATTATCTGGAAGGAAAAGAAAAGAAACCTTTGTCCAGATCCCTAGACAGGAACTCTTTTTCACTTGTCATCTCTTCTTTTGGATATTTTTCATGTGCATTTGTTAGTTTCCTAAGTGTTAAGTCAGATTTTTTAAAAGGAAGGAAACATAGTAAAAACACAAATGATTGACTTTTGCAGTTTTATGAGAATATATTAGTTGTTGGTTTTAATACCAGAAGCAGGATTCATCCTGTAGCTAATGTCACCTCTCTCCTTCAGCATAACAGAGGATGAAGCAAAAGAAGTCCATCGAAGCTTAAAAATTGCAGCTGGGATTTTTAAACATTTAAAGGTAACAATAATAGAATATATTCTTAATACTTTAATTGTTGAAATAATTTTTATTTCCTTCTTGGGGTGAAGGAATTATTTAATCATGTAAAAGAACTAGTATGTGTTCTGTTTTCCTTACATTAAGTACCTTGTTGACGAGTGCACCCAATTAACAGAATATTGTCTCCACTTCAGAAAATCATCCGTGACTTTTACAATTAGATGACGCAGGTGGTACTTCACTGCTTGTTTTTCTGTCTCTTCTGAAAAGATAGGAGAAAGCAAAACAAAAAAATTGATAGTTCTCAGCATTTCTCCTTGCTGTCTGCCGCACTTGCCAGGAGTATACATGATTCTGCAAAATGGAATTTTCTGAGTATATTCTCTGTATTAGAGTGAAAATGCTGGCAGGTCAGTCAGTACACACTAATTATATTAAATTTCTTGGAGACGTGATGGGAATAAGGGAAAAGACTAAAATGGTTTCCAACCAGAATTACCCCTACTTCATTCTAATTAAACTAATATTTACTGAAGCCTCCTGGAAGCCAGTGTTGCACTTTCTCATGATGAGATAGTTTTATGGTGATGGAAAGAGCTGTGATCCTGAGTCTGCTACAGAACTGAGCTTCTTTGTATCTACTAGTGGTGATGTGAATGAACAGTTCTGGCTCTCATGCAAAAGGGAACTAGGTTACCATGTCAGTGAAACATTTTCTAAATTGAAAATATGACTTGGATATCTAAGCAATTTATTATGACCCAGATTTTGCTCTTGAATTTTTATCTTTATAAAATTTTATAAAAAAAAACTTTAAAATTTCAGTGTACGGGAACTTTTATTCTCTGTAAGCTTCATATTGCTCCTTTATACACAATTTTTATTTGTACCCTAAATTTCTGATAAATCCCCAAATCAGGTGTCTCATAACTTCCATTTTCTTTATCTCTAACAACTGAGTTAAAATTTGGCTTCTTTGTTGTTTTTTTGTTTTGTTTTGTTTTTCTCTCTCAGGAAAGTCATATCCCAAAGCTCATTACACCTGCAGGAAAGGGGCGGGATTTAGAGGCACGACTCATAGAAGCTTACATCATCCAGTGTCAGGCTGAAGCTCAAGAAGGTATCCTAAATATTGTAAGATTATTGTTGCTGTCGTTGTTGAAGAATTAGCATTTCAGTTAGCTGGAATTAAGTTTCAGAATTTGGGAAATTTGTTCTGATTAATGACTTTTACTTTTAGCATTTGCCTCCATTTTTCATTAGCAGGAAAGGACTCACAGTTTAATGACTGTTATAGAGGAGTCTGATTTCATGCATTTCTGGCAGCATAAAATTAACTCTGTAACATCTTTACGTCACCAGCTTTTTTTTTCTCTTCCACTGTTTGGCTTACCTTGAAATCTTCACTTTTGAATGGCAGGAAATAAAGAGTTATGTGAAAATAATGAGACTTCATAGGCTTTTGTTGTTCTTTATTTCAAATTCTAGTGCCCTGAAAGTATTTGTTTCCTCTTACATCATGAGATTTTGTAATAGTGGTTTTCTGTGAGTACTAAGTAGCTAGTGATTTACCTAAAGAAATGATACCAGAACCAACAAACTCAGTGTTTGGTTTGTTTACATTTGTATTTTCTGTAACTTACTTTTCATTTTAAAACTTTTAACAAAAAACTTACATAGATTAAAATCCTGATAGATAGGAGACTGTCTTTTCCTTTTATAATTGAACTTAAGGTGAATGCGAGTGAACTTAATCATACAATACACTTTATTGCGTTTTGGTTATAGTAACGATTGCTCGAGCAATTGAGCTGAAACATGCTCCGGGACTAATTGCTGCTCTGGCATATGAAACAGCCAATTTCTATCAGAAAGCTGGTAAGTTTACAGTTCTGTTTTTTAGTCTTTAGGTTTTCACAGTAAGCTCTTGGCTTAGTAGGCAACAAGCAAAATCAAAGGACTTTCAGATTGTTTCATCATTTGCAAAGCTGGAATAATATGTACATTATTTTATTATCTTATTACTCTTATTTAAAAGAAAAGAATTACAGATGTTCACAGTTGATAGGCTCCATACCGTCTAGTGAAAAGGACAGTGCTGTCCTTCTTAACCAGTTATGTCTAATAATTAAACAGTTGTTTTTCTTTTGAAGTGTTTTTGATCTTTATAGCAGCTTTGTATTACTGTCCTTATTTCGACAAGAAACTGAAATCCAGAGAATTAGCATAACTAATTTGTAATTTAACAGCTTGCAGGTATGAGGCTGGGACTAGTGCTCAGGTCTTCTCAATCTGGTTTTCTTTTCAGTCACTTATTTAAGAAACATGCATATGTTCCTGTTTATGGGATGGTTACCCTTTTAGTTGCTGAGTGTACCAATTTGCAGCCTAGGGAAGAAGAAAAACATGTAACCACATTATTATAGCATGAAAAAGCTGTTGTCACAAGGGTGAAATAAAAACCTAAAGGATCTGGGTATGCTAGAGAAAGCTTTCTAAAGGAAGTTGGTGGTTTAGCCTGATTTTGAAATAGAAATTCTCGGTTTGCTTGGATGCTTTAGCTTATGGAAAGATTAGAAAATTCTGTAGTACGTACAGAGATAAGAAAGAACTTAGTGCATTCTGGAACCTTTAGACAGATGCTCTTAGCTGAAACAGAATGAGTGGTAGGAGCAAAGGGTAGGAAAGTTATACATGTGTGAGATTACAAATTGATTCGTAAGCCTATGTAAGAAGTTTGGCCTTTGTTCAGTAGCTGTTTGTGACTCCTTAAAAGATAAAATTGATAAACTCCTTAAAAAGAAATAAAAGTGACTTGATTGGGTTTGAATTTAAGAGCCCTGTCATTGCAAGCTGAAAAATGGGCCTGCTAGTGAAGTAGTAGTAAGGCTAACCATAATCACTTCTTCCTAAGTACTATGGACGAAATAATGAAAGCTTTGACAAAGACAGGAGAGGAAGAAATAGATTTGAGAGGTATTGGGCAGGAGATATGATCATGCGTATTTTATACAAGATGCAGCAGTGGGATGTGAATAAGGATTAGGAGAGTATCCTTGTTTCTGACTTGGATGTATAGAGTACTCTTTGTATTGCTATTTATGTAAAATAGTTAAAAGAGATACTCTAATAGTATTCGTATTTCTCTTGAAGTTCTCAGTCATTTCTATTTTTATCATTATCTCCAGCTTAAATTACATGAATCATCAAATCAACGAGGTGCCCTGGTATTTAACCTGTCTTATTGTGTAGTTAAAATATAGTTATGGGAAAATCAATCACTGTAAATAAAACAAAGTGTTTAAAATGTAAATGCTTGAGTTTTAGGTGTGAATGGCATTCTGCTTTTAGCATCTGAACTCATGAACTAAAAGTCTTCTAGTGAATCAGGGTGAAATTATATTTTGCTTTTTAAAATGTAACTTTAGATCATGCTTTATCCAGTTTGGAGCCTGCATACTCTGCTAAATGGAGAAAATATCTTCACTTGAAAATGTGTTTCTACACAGCTTATGTAAGTATTTTTCACCCAAAACAATGTGAGTTACTGTCTCTTGAGCCCCTTGAGTGCCAGTTCTGTCATTTCTCTAGGCTCTTCGTTAGCATTTTACAAATAATGGACAGCTCTCAGTAAATGTTCCCTGACAGTCAGTGCAACCATTGTGGAGTAAAGTGGGTGGAAGGAGATGATGTAGAGCTGGGTTATAGCAGTGGAATTGCTGTTTCATTCAAACCCACTTAAGCTGCAACCTTCTGCAGACTTCATAAGAATTCTCTATAATTTTGTCCTGTTCATTGGGAAAGGTATTTACTAATTCTAATCTTAAGACTTAACCATGCAATATATCAACTTGGGTTGATGAAGAATCATTAATAAAATTTCTTATAGCATATAATCTGCTTTTAGACACACTGTCTAACACCATGTGCAATCCCGGATTTGATGTAGGTATTTGAAGAGTAAATAGCCTACTCTAGGCTGGCAGCTTTTTCTTAAAACCTGGTTAGTCCTTAATCTCAAAGTCCTCCTTCCTTCTCCCCTCTGCATTAGCTTAGTAATTTCCATCCTTTATTCAGTCTGCCCTGTTGTTTTTTTTTTATATATATACCAACAGAGTTAGGGGTTAGCTTATTCAAGGAAAGAAGTGTAAGGGATTGCATTGATTCTTCCAACAATGGACAAAAGCATTTATTTATCTGATGCATATAGAAAACAGTGACAGTGGAAAGCATCATTTGAGAAGAGAATGAATAAAAATTTGTGTGTGTTTTTAATCAGGCTTATTGTTATCATGGTCAGACTTTGTTGGCTAGTGATAAATGTGGTGAAGCAATCAGGTCGCTCCAAGAAGCAGAAAAATGTAAGTATCCCACCAGAATATTAACTCCCTTTTTAAAAACTAATGTTTTATCAGAAAGAGGAATAGGCAGTTAAAAGAGATTTTGGCTGAGATCATGAAAGGGAATGAGATAAATGAAGTATTGAAGAAAAGAAAGAAGTGCTTCAAAAACCTCAGACTTCTAGAACATACCTACCTACCACTTAACACTATTGTTGGTACTGCTCTGAAACTAGGTAAAGAGCATCTCTGATGAATAGCGTTTTTAGTATAAATAATAATTGATTATAGTCAAATAACTTTATATCCTTTCACATTCAGTTTATGCAAAGGCAGAAGCATTATGCAAAGAATATGGAGAAACCAAAGGACCTGGACCAACAGTCAAACCTTCAGGACACTTGTTCTTCAGGAAACTTGGAAATCTTGTGAAGAACACTCTAGAAAAATGTCAGCGAGAAAATGGATTTATGTGAGTACAACTCAATATATGATTTTAGTAGTATTGATAATGGTATAGTGTATACATCCAGCCCTCTGTAGTCTGTGGGTTCCACATTTGTGAGTCCACCAACCACTGATGGGAAATACTCAGGGGAAAACAATTCTAGAGAGTCCTCAAAAGCAAAACTGCAGTTTGCTGCAGGCCAGCCACTTATTTACATAGTATTTACCCGAGTTCAATCCCTGGGTTTGGAAGATCCCCTGGAGAAAAGAAAGGGTACCCACTCCAGTATTCTGGCCTAGAGAATTCCATAGTTCATGGGGTCAAAAGAGTCGGACATGACTTGAGTGACTTTCACTTTTCATTCTAATAGATATTATAAGAATGTAATACCTAGTAAGTATCTCAGCGTAGAGATGATTTGAAGTTTACAGGAGGAAGTGTAGGTTATATACAAATACTACTTCAGTGCATATAAGGAACCTGAGCATCTGTGGATTTCAGTGATGAGGATCCTGGAACCAATCCACCAAAGATACCAAGGGACGACTATATTTATAATGTTTAAATAGTAATATTGTTTTAATAGTACCACAGTTTGTTATCTCTATTCCTATGTGTTTCATATCAAGTTGCATTTAAGTTGAGCATTAATTTTCCATTTAAATTGTTGATAGAATTCACTTATGTTGGAACTGACTTTATTCTGCTTCTGATACTGACCCATAAAAGCAGATTTTAAAATACACATGAATTATTAACTTCAGCCCACTCCTGCTGTCCTTTCTCTTACCTTCGTTTCTCTGCCATCCCTTCTCCATCTGTTACGCACATATTAATACATATCTTCTGTTGGCATATTCATCTCCTTCTAGTTTTGGTCATGTGTAAAGAAGGGAAATCAGTTTTCCATCAGTCCTGTTTAGTTCTGTCAAGCAGTTTTCCATTATTAAATCAGTGCTGTTCAGGCTGTAGATGAGCACCTGTGTAAGCTGGTAGAATTAATTTTGTCCCTGCTTTTGTCTCTCGCGTTCTTCCCTTTATATTCTAGTTCTGGTCATGCTGTGCTCTTTCAGTTCCTTGAACATGTCCAGTTTAACTTTCATCACCTCAGAAAGCATCCCTGACCCCTAAAAATGGGCTAGTTGCCCCTCTTTGTGTTTTCACAGCACGCTTCATCCCTCATAGCTTCAGTTACGTTGCTCTGCAGTTGACAGGGTTTCTTGACTTTGTCACCTACTCATCTGTAAGCTGTGTGAGGCAAGAAATTCTTTTCTATGTTAATCTATGTTAAATTGTCATTTTCTTGCATAGGCTTTTGGACACAGGTAGACACTCAAATAGTTAAAAAATGAATGAATGAATTGCTGTTTATATTTTTTTTGCAGTTACTTTCAAAAGTTCCAACAGAAGCCCCACAACTGGAACTCAAAGCGAATTATGGTCTCGTAGAACCTGTACCTTTCGAATTTCCTCCTCCAAGTGCGCACTGGACACCAGAGACATTGGCTGCTTTTGATCTCACCAAAAGACCCAAGGATGACAGTGTATGAGATGGATTGTTTCCATTCATTCACAAAATTTTAAGAGAATTCAGACTTCACAGTTTGATGTTGTTCTCTAAATAGATACATTTGTCTAAATGTTACATTAGCTAATTACAGTGCTTTGTGTAAAATCTATTGTAGAACTCTCAGAGATAGACCTCTAGGCCTCAGTTGTCTTCTGATTTCTTACATAGTTGACTGATATGTTTTCAACACCTTATCTTGCCATTTTACAGTTTGTCAGAGCCTCTTTTAGGAGGAGTGTGGGAAGACAGGTCTTAAAAGGATATCTCATCCAATGTTCATAGTGCTATCGCAGTGTTGGTTTTGATTTAGCATAGTGCATGCCATTTGAAGATTTGACCTAATTTCATCATTCTGTGAAATCATCCAGGGGCAAAATAAGACTGCTTTTATTCATTTATATCTTAAGTATATCTTAGTGTGCTAAATAGATACAGTGGAAATTTTTTTGGAGATTTGGCTCCCAAAGACAAGAGGTCTGTGAAGAAAAGGGATAGGAATTACTTTGCAGACATAGCCCCTTCCTTGAAATTTTTTTAATTTTTAAAAATTGTATTACTGTTTTTGACTGCACTGGGTCTTTGTTGGGGTCCACAGACTTCTCTGGTTGTGGCACACAGGATCAGTAATTGCAGCATGTGGGCTTTGTTGCCCTGAGGCCTATGGAATCTTAGTTCCTTGACCAGGGATTGCATCTATGTCCCCCTGCATTGGAAGGCAGATTCTTAACCACTGAACCACCAGGGAAGTTCCTGGTTTTGTTTTTTATATATAATTTTCTACCCATACTAAAACCATTATTCCTAAAAACAGCAATTTTTGCGTCCTGTTCAGCCTTTTAAAATAGTCCTAAGAGGTAGCCTATTAGTGTCACAAGTAATCTTTGAACTTAAGGGTTCCACGTTCACAGGTTGGCCACTCAGTTTCCCCCTCCTCAGGAAGACTAAGAATACCATTAGCTTGATTTTTGCCTACCCATCCAGGTTTGCATCTTCATTGACAGTGTTGCTTTCTATTTTGTCTTTAGTTGAATTGGTTGGTATGTAGCTTCTGGCACAGCTTTGGTAGTCTCAGTGATACATTTTAATATATCTCTTTTATATTAGTGTGAAATAGAATAGACCTAGTGTTTGTTCGGAGAAGGCAGTGGCACCCCACTCGAGTACTCCTGCCTGGAGAATCCCATGGATGGAGGAGCCTGGTGGGCTGCAGTCCATGGGGTTGCTAAGAGTCAGACACGACTGAGCGACTTCACTTTCACTTTTCACTTTCATGCATTGGAGAAGGAAATGGCAACCCACTCCAGTGTCCTTGCCTGGAGAATCCCAGGGACAGGGGAGCCTGGTGGGCTGCCGTCTATGGGGTCGCATAGAGTCGGACACGACTGAAGTGACTTAGCAGCAGCAGCAGTGTTTGTTTGCCAGATCTTAGTTTATGTACTTACACTGTATTTTTCTTTCTTCCTAGGCTAAACCCAAACCAGAAGAAGTGGTGAAACCTGTGAAAGAACCAGATATCAAACCTCAAAAGGACACTGGGTGCTACATCTCCTAAAATACATTGATCCAGTGTGCACTTTGAATTTCTCTACCAGTGGATAGGATAAACCGTGGAACTTTATGTATCTTGCAATGACTGCTCTAAAGCCTATAGATTAATTTAGTACATTCAGAGGGAATCTTCCTTCAGTTCATTCTTGATTTCTAACACAATAGAGATGTTTTCTGCTTTGTTTCCAAACTCCTTTTGAATCAGGACAACCTGTGGATAATTTTTATTGCACCTCTAAAGGGCATATTTGGGGACTGGGTTTTTTCTCCTAACATCTGGGTAGTAGTCAGTTTCAGGTTAAACACTATAGGCCAGAATCATGTGGTTTCAGGTGTTTTTCTATCTTCACAAAGAAAAGCTTATTTTCCTTCCTCTTATTTGATACCAGAAGAATGACAGGTATCAGTTTTTAACAGATAGTTTTTCCCCTCTCCATCATGTCAACTGGTAGCACAGACTTGTTATATTCCATGTCAGTTATCTTTTCTGGTGGGGAAAAATATTACTTTCAGTTAAGGATCAAAAAATCTTCATACCAAATCACTTACACGTGTTGGAGTCTATAACTTACTCATCACATTTATAGGTATATAAGAACATCCAAAAACTTAACTCCTCTGCTGGTAGCCCTGCACTTCATTTCAGCCTCAATAAACCTACAATATTTTTTAAAGTAGTTTTTGTAATGGATTTTTTTACTTAGGGGACAGAACTTTGTAACAGCTCTTAGTGTTTCTATGTGAGAAGACAGTGAAATGTTTTTGTAAAAGTCATATATTGCATGATGAAAGAAGGAACTTGAAACCTAAACAAAATAGGTTGTCCTGAATTGTACTTGGTAAATCTCTACTTCTTGGTTGCAGAAGTTAGAGTAATGCCTTTGTTAACCTGATTTCAGTGTAAGTGGTTTTTATGTAGTTTTCTAGTAACACTTACCCTTATCAGAATTGTAATGCTTTAGGTCAAAGGCCATAGCAAAACTTAGCCAACAGATATGGTATATCTTACAAACAGCTTGTAATATTTGAAATAGTTTAGTATATACACATTTCTGGGAAATAGTGGATATTTAATACTTTAACAAGAATCACCCCTGTAGATTTATCTTCCTTTCAGTTTCCTAGAGTATTAGCTAATTTTTCTATTATAAATGACAGGTTGGTTCAAATAATAGAAACAGTAGTATATGTTAAGAGCTTACTCCATGCTAGGCATTGTGAGCACTTACGTAGATAAACCTTTGAATCTACACAGCAATTCTGTGAGAAACAAGTAAAATCTGCATAAAGTGTTGAGATAGGAATAAACACTATATTAGGAAGAATAAATACATTATGCTTATCTGAATCAGTATTGTGTTCAAATAAATAATTATTTAAATCATAGTTTATATTCTTGGGGAAAAAAGCTATATAGAATCAGTGAGGGTGTTTTTTTAACATATGGAAATGCTAATTACTCCTTGCTGTATTACACTAAATACTTGAAGCTGCAGTATCCAGAATAAGTGAAGTAATAACTGGGCAGACATTTAGTTTTATTTTGTTGTTTATAGAAAAAGACACTTTAATTTCACTGTATTTTCTGTGCTTTTCTGCCATTTACTGATAAAACTTTAAACAGTACTTAATTCCGGCTTATTACTCTTGGCCTAAGATGTATTTATTTTTAAGAACTAGTGCTTATTTTGCCTAGTTACTAAATTTTCACATTGGCATTTTTATGTGTCCTACTATATATGGAATGAAAACATGTAATAAATGCACAGCGCTTCTGTAAAATGCAGTAGATACTGCTATTAACATTTAATCAATTGGCAGTTTCAACATAAGCAGATAGTAAATATTCTGTTGACTTGGCAAACGTGACTTTTGTGACTAAACTATCCCATTTTATATATATGTGTATGTATATATACTGTCCTTTGGAAGTGGTGTTGGAAATTTGGGGAAGTTAACAAATGTAACGAAGTTGCATGAACATCTTAGAGAGATGTATCTATTTGTGTTAACTGTTGCATACTTAGTTTGAACCAGATAATGACAGCTAGCATCCTGCTAAAGGTGTTAATACATGAATTAACTTTTTATTTATAAAAATAAAAGTGATTTTACTTACAATTTCACTGGAATTTTTTGTTTTCAATAAATATTTTTCATGTTTATTAAGCTGGTAACAAGGTTCATACAATGTAAAATCATAATTCTTTACAGTTATATTTTAATGACAGATGCATTTGTATCTGTTGCTTTATGCTACATGAATTTATTAAAATATTCAATGCTCCTTGACCTCTTCAGTTTCTTCTTTGGCTTCAGTTCAGTCACTCAGTCATGTCTGACTCTTTGCAACCCCATGAATTGCAGCACGCCAGGCCTCCCTGTCCATCACCATCTCTCGAAGTTCACTCAGACTCAACGTCCGTCGAGTCCGTGATACCATCCAGCCATCTCATCCTCGGTCGTCCCTTTCTCCTCCTGCCCTCAATCCATCCCAGCATCAGGTTTTTCCAGTGAGTCAACTCTTCGCATGAAGTGGGCAAAGTACTGGAGTTTCACCTTTAGCATCATTCCCTTCAAAGAAATCCCAGAGTTGATCTCCTTCAGAATGGACTGGTTGGATCTCCTTGCAGTCCAAGGGACTCTCAAGAGTCTTCAGCACCACAGTTCAAAAGCATCAATTCTTCGGCGCTCAGCCTTCTTCACAGTCCAACTCTCACATCCATACATGACCACAGGAAAAACCATAGCCCTGACTAGACAGACCTTAGTTGGCGAAGTAATGTCTCTGCTTTTGAATATACTATCTAGGTTGGTCATAACCTTTCTTCCAAGAAGTAAGCGTCTTCTAATTTCATGGCTGCAGTCACCATCTACAGTGATTTGGGAGCCCCAAAAATAAAGTCCAACACTGTTTCCACTGTTTCCCCATTTATTTCCCATGAAGTGATGGGACCGGATGCCATGATCTTCGTTTTCTGAATGTTGAGCTTTAAGCCAACTTTTTCACTCTCCTCTTTCACTTTTCATCAAGAGGCTTTTTAGCTCCTCTTCACTTTCTGCCATAAGGGTGGTGTCATCTGCATATCTGAGGTGACTGATATTTCTCCCGGCAGTCTTGATTCCAGCTTGTTTCTTCCTGCCCAGCGTTTCTCATGATGTACTCTGCATGGAAGTTAAATAAGCAGGGTGACAATATAGAGCCTTGACGTACTCCTTTTCCTATTTGGAACCAGTCTGTTGTTCCATGTCCAGTTCTAACTGCTGCTTCCTGACCTGCATACAGATTTCTCAAGAGGCAGGTTAGGTGGTCTGGTATTCCCATCTCTTCTTTGGCTTACTGGTATTTATCTGTTTATTTCGAAGTAAGGTTTCAAATCAGCCTGCATATAGTCTTTTTCTTTTTTAATACTTATTTATATATTTGGTTGCAAAAGACCCTGATGCTGGGAGGGATTGGGAGCAGTAGGAGAAGGGGACGACAGAGGATGAGATGGCTGGATGGCATCACTGACTCGATGGACATGAGTTTGGGTAAGTCCAGGAGTTGGTGATGGACAGGTAGGCCTGGTGTGATGTAATTTATTGGGTTGCAAAAAGTCAGACATGACTGACCGACTGAACTGAACTGAACTGGGTCTTAGTTGAGGCAGACAGATCCTTGACCTTCACTGTGGCATGAGATATCTAGTTGCAGCATGTAAACTCAGTTGGGGCCTGTGGAGTCTGTTCCCTGACCGAGGATCGAACCCAGGCCCCCTGCATTTGGAGTGTGGAGTCTTAGCCACCAGACCACCAGGGAAGTCTCCAGCCTACATGTGTCTTATTCACAGTATTAGCCAGCATGCTGCAGTCTTGTGTACTGTGGAGAGCTAAGCTAGGGACCTTATCACTATACAATATTCTGCGGAGAACTTTGGGAGCTTTGAGGTGCCATTTAAAGTACTATTATATAAATGTACTCAAAATCATATTCAGAAGTATTGCCTTTTAGAGTAATTGTGGTATAGAAAATAAGGCATTTTTAATCTCAATATGTACATAAAAATAAATGTGTTATTTGGTTTACTTGAATTTTGTATCTAAAGACTGAGTTACTTGCTTATAATTTACATTTTTGTTTTAAGAAAAACTTTTTGTAGTAAACTATAGAGATTAAAATAGTTAATCTGGAGGGAGAGCCTACTGTGAACCATAGGAGAAAAAACGATATTGGGCTGTGCTTATCCAAAAGGCCAAAGCTATCACACAATTCAACGTATCTGATGCCTGTGATGCATTTGAGGTTAGTCTCAGAGAAAATGTTGGATCACCCATTGGCTTGATACTGTCTACAGCATCTCTGGTCGTTTGCCTCAAGCTATTCCTCAGTTTTCTGGGGCTGGCTGGGCAGGGCCTCAGGTGGCTGGAGCTCCCAGGCTGCTCGCCTCCAGAATTTTGGACAAATTTCCTAGATCATCTGCTATGATGTAAGAAAAGTTGACAAATACCCCCAATAGGACAGGTTAAATGGTTGCATGTACAGGGTGTAGTACTGAAAATAAAGATTAATGGAAAAGTCCTGCCAGCTGATGTTCTGTCAGCATTTCTCAAAGAGGAGCAGTGGTTTGTTTATTTTGCTCGCTTATTCATATTTCCCCAGAATTCCTCAGTCTGCCTGCCTGGGGTGAGTCCCTGATTGGAGAGGGCCCATGTCCTCAGGCGAAATGGCATAGAGAAGCTGGGAGTGAATACTGCCCTCTGCCCTCTGAAGTGGGGCTTCAGCTGTCCTGTCCTTTCAAGGCTTGTTCTCCCAACCTCCTCGGAAAAAAAAAGGGAGCTGGGGTCACCACAGGCCCCTAGGAACAGGGCTGATAAACTCTTGGTAGTTACCCAATGCCAGTTCTCTTTTGCATTAACCAGATTCATTTGATTTTTTTTTTTTTGATTAATGAAAACTGAAAGAACTCTAGGAAATGTAAGGTGTTATACCTTTCCAAAGTTAAATGCCAAGATGTAGAAGTATTGTGCTATTTTGTTGCTACAGCTGAGCATGCTGTGTTTCTGTGAAGAAGTTAATTGAAATGTAATGAGTGTGTAAGTGTAATGAAAAATAAGGTAGCCATTTCAACATCAGGAAATAATTATAAAGCTGCTCTTATTTTTCCAATCTCACGTAGAACCTTCCCCCACCCATTAAAGTGAACTGACTGTATGATTCATGTATTAAACAAATACTGAGCTCCACCTGTGTCAGATACTGTAGGGGACAGGAGATAAAGCAGGGAGCACACAGGTAAAACCCCTTCCACCCTGGCTGGAAGGTCGGGCAGAGAAGGAAGGGGAGAGGGAGACAGAAATGAGGTTAGTGAAATACAGATGGTGTTAAATGTTGATAAGGAATGAGACAAAACAGAATGAGGTAAGCTGTGGGGTGGCGGTGGTGAAGGAAGTGGGCCGGTGCTATGGAATTCAGATAGGAGCTCGGTCAGCCACCTTTGAGTCAAGGATCTGAAGGCAGTGAGGGAACAAAGTCTCAGAGAAGAGGGACTCGTCCAGAGAACAGCTCGCGCAAGGTCCCCGCGGGGCACAGAGGCTGGGTGGTCAGGGAATGGCAGTGAGAGGGCAACAGCCAGAATGAAGCAGGTCAGCGGAGGGAAAGTAGAGCAAAATGGGACCAGAAAGGTACTGGGGCAAATCCACATCTCTGTAGGCCATCGTAAGGACTTTGGCTTTTACTCTTGGTGAGCCAGGAACCCATTGGAGAGTTACAAGTAGAGAAGTGATACAGTATGATTTTGTATTTAACACTCTGTTTTTGAGTATTGAGAGTAGGAGGCCAGTTAGGAGGCACTGCAGTAATCCAGGTGAGAGACGATGGCTTAAACTGGGGTTGAAGGAGTTAGGACCCTGGCAATAGTCCAGAGAATTTCCTGATGGATTTAAGGTGAGGTGTGATTATAGGAGAAGAATCAGAATGCCTCCAATGTTTTAGGTCTGAGGATCTGGAAGAATAGAGTTGCCATTTATTGAATGGGAAGAATGCCAGAGGAGAAGATGGGAGTGTGTGACTGGGGGCTGGGAGGAGGGGGTTGGTTTCAGGAAGGAAAAGGGTGCGCTGGAAGTGTGAGCAGATTTAAAAGAAGAGATGGCAAGTGGGGTCTATGCATCTGAGATTCAGGGAGATATAAACGTTGGATATAAATGTGTGTGTAGATAGTATTTAAAGCCATAGGGCCAAATGAGGAGTAGATAAAAATCAGATTGAGTCTAGTGGCTGAGCCCTGGGGTACTTCAATATTGAATGATCAGGAATCCCAAGTAAGTAAAGTAAGTAAAGTCGCTCAGTCGTGTCCAACTCTTTGTGACCCCATGGGCTGTAGCCTACCAGGCTCCTCCCTCCATGGGATTCTCCAGGCAAGAGTACTGGAATGGGTTGCCATTTCTTTCTCCAGGGATTCTTCCCAACTCAGGGATCGAACCCAGGTCTCCCGCATTCCAGGCAGACACTTTAATCTCTGAGGGTTAATTACATGATACTCTTGGGAGCAATCCTTGATAAACTAGATTTTTTTAAAGAAAGAACTAGAGGTTATCATAAGAATTAAAGTATGTTGAAGGAAATATTTGACCCTCCAAAATATCACTTCTCAGGTGGCGCAGTGGTAAAGAATCTGCCTGCCAATGAAAATACACAGATTCTATCCCTGGGTTGGGAAGATCCCCTGGAGAAGGAAATAGTAACCCACTCCAGTATTCTTGCCTGGGAAACCCCATGGACAGAGGAGCCTGGTGGGCTAAGTACAGACCATGAGGTTGCAAAGAGTTGCAAACACAACTTAGCGACTAAACAGCAGTATCACTTACAAAACATCCGAGTCTAGGTACTTGGTATGAAGTTGGTGGTGCTCCCAAGATTTTGGTAAATAAAAACAAGTAGATTTTACACTTCAATATTGAGCCCCCGCTATATGACAGACACAGTGGTTACAAAGATGAATTGTGCATAGCATATTCTGAAATGTCCATTAGGTGGCAGAAAACTTCACTAAATAGACTATAAACTAGACCTCTCTCTCTCCCTCCCTCACTCTCTCTCACCAACACTATGGCCTTTGAACACTCTGATTTTAAAGATGAATGTGTCTATTTCACACATAACAGTATTTTGAAGAACAGAAACTACAATTTTCTTCAGAAAGCCAACAGATACCATTTATCACATCCAACTCTGCAACCCCATGGACTGCAGCATGCCAGGCTCCCGTGTCCTTCACTATCTCCCAGAGTTTGCTCAGATTCATGTTCATTGAGTTGATGATGCTATCCAACCATCTCATCCTTTGTTGTCCCCTTCTCCTCCTGCCCTCAATCTTTCCCAGCATGAGTCGGCTCTTCATATGAGGTGGACAAAGTATTGCAGCTTCAGCTTCACTATCTGTTCTTTCAGGGTTGATTTCCTTTAGCATTGACTGATTTGATCTTCTCGCTGTCCAAGGGACTCTCAAGAGTCTTCTTCAGCACCACAGTTCTAAAGCATCGATTCTTTGGCCCTCAGCCTTCTTTATGGTCCAACTCTCACATCCGTACATGACTACTGGAAAAACCATAGCTGTGACTATACAGACCTTTGTCAGCAAAATGGTGTCTCTGCTCTTTAATATGCTATCTAGGTTTGTCATAGCTTTCCTTCCAAGGAACAATCAGCTTTTAATTTCATGGCTATAATCACCATCTGCAGTGATTTTGGAGATGAAGAAAATAAAATCTGTCACTACTTCCACTTTTTCGCCTTCTATTTGCAGTGAAGTGATGGGACCAGATGCCATGATATCATTTGTTTGTAATATAACAAGGGTGAGCCAGGTAAATGAGGGATGGACAACTTCGTTTGGTTTGGAAATACCTGAGTTGGGAGATGATTTGGAAAGGAGGTAAGTTGACTATAATGAGACGGCTGGCCCTTATTCTTAAACTTTTGATGTTTAAGCTTTTCTGCTTGGGGCAAGGCAAGAAGGCATGAGAAAGTGGAAAGCGAAAAAAGGGGGAAAAAAAACCTCTTGAAAAAAACAAAGAAGACTTCTTTGCTTGCTGTTGGTTCTTTCTGCAGTACACCACAAGTCTGCTCAATTTAGAAGTCACATTTCTTCCCGCTTTCCTTAGCTGGTCCCCAAGAGTGGGTCTCGAGTGTGTCCCGGTCTTGAAATTTTAAAAAGGACTCCCAGATAATCCTAACATGAAGACAAGTTTGGGAGCCACAGGGTTTATTTAAGTCGAATGTGTAAACAAATACATCTGACCTTCCCACAACTCAAATACGTTCCGCCCTGTAAGACGCACACAAGAGAACCTTTCCACGTCAGCACAGTCAAGGCTTTCAAAACCAAACATAACGAGTTAAAGCAATGAGAGAAGAAGCAGAGGAATAACATTGGTGAGTTGTTTTTTGAAAATGTTTTAAATTTCTTCTGATCGTATGGAGCGCTTTATTTCTCATAGCACTGACAATATTTAGTTTTGCAGCAGTATTAGGCTAGCATATTTAAACACCAAGTTACAATGTTTTGTTTTGCTTTTTGCTGGTCTTTGGCATCAGAAACTAAGTGATACCAGCTCCTACCCCTTAGCAAGACTCTTTTGTGATATACTGCCACTCAATCAGTCAGGAAACACCATGAGACTCCTCAGGGACCTTGGGCTGAGAGGGTCTCACGTCACCTTGGTTTAGATAACAAATGTAACCCTTAACAGTTTTTGGTAACTCTGACAGCGGCATAAATTCAGCATCAAACCAATCTTGTGACTGATTCATACATACATAAACATATATATGTATGTGTGTATTTAATACTATTTTCTTGCCCATAAAATCTTTAAAGAATTCAATCTGCTGCTCTTCATTTTGATCGGAGAAGGCAATGGCACCCTACTCCAGTACTCTCATATGTATTATGACTACTGACTTATTTGGAATTATTTCTAATATTTTATTGGAAATTATTTCTGGTGTTTTCATTTTTCATGCTTTTCCTTTGTTCTCTTTCTTCCCTCTTTATTGCCTTCTGTGGGATGTTCACTTCCTTTAATTTTTTCCAACCGGCTGTGAGCTATATATTCTAATTCCATTATTTTTCTAGTTGCCTTTAAATTGTCAACATGCACACTAATCCTCTACTATTTCAAAACAATACTTAAAGAGGTCAGCCCCTCATATTTTTGTTATTATTGTCTAATACTTAATACTTCTTTGCTCTTATGCTATGCCATACCAAAACAGAGTTTTTAAGGGTCACTATTAAGATTTGTCACTTTGTTTACTCACTTATTTACATTTGTTTCTCGCATCTCTTGCTTCTGTGCTCACTAGCCTTCTAACTGACATATAATCTTATATTATTCATTCAGTGAAGATGCAGGAATGGTTAAGTACGTTTTTATAGGTCATAAAATGTCATTATTTCATTCTAAATAATTGTTTTGCTGGCATGGATGGACCTAGATTATTATATTAAGTAAAGTAAGTCAACGGAGAAGGCAATGGCAACCCACTCCAGTACTGTTGCCTGGAAAATCCCATGGACGGAGGAGCCTGGTAGGCTGCAGTCCATGGGGTCACTAAGAGTCAGACACAACTGAGCGACTTAACTTTCACTTTTCACTTCCATGCATTGGAGAAGGAAATGGCAACCCACTCCAGTGTTCTTGCCTGGAGAATCCCAGGGACAAGGGTAACTCCAGTGGGCTGCTGTCTATGGAGTCACACAGAGCTGGACACAACTGAAGCGACTTAGCGATTTAGCAAAGTAAGTCAAACAGAGAAAGACAAGTATCATATGATATCACTTATATGAGGAATCTAAAAATAATTATACAAATGAACTTATTTAAAAACAGAAATAAGCTCACAGATATAGAAAGCAAATATACGATTACCAAAGGGGAAAGTGGGGAGGGGGGAGGAGTAAATTAGGAGTTTGAAATTAACAGATATACTTTATTATATATAAATAAACACAAAGACCTATTGTATAGCACAGGAAACTATATTCAATATCTTATAATAACCTGTAGTGGAAAAGAGTCTGAAATAATATACATACATAAAACGGAATCACTTTGCTGTACACCTGAGATTAATCAATTATTAAGTTGGTGCAAATGTAATTGTGGTTTCAGACCGTGAATTTTCAATCATTATATCTAGGCTCAAACATATCTTTATTAATAAAAATAGGAACAATTACAATCAACACATTTTTGCTCACAAGAAATAGTTTATTCTTGTAGTGTAAAAATCCGTGCTTCAGGATTCTACAAACTCATTTTCTGCATCCTGCTGGTTGTGGAAGCATTTTTCCTTCAAAAAGTTGTCGAGATGCTTAAAGAAGTGGTAGTTAGTTGGCAAAGGGTCAGGTGAATATGGCAAATGAAGCAAAACTTTGTAGCCCAATTTGTTCAACTTTTGAAGTGTTGGTTGTGTGATGTGCAGTCAGGCATTGCCTTGGAAAAGAATTGGGCCCTTCCTATTGACCAATGCAGACTGCAGATGTTGCAGTTTTCAGTGCATCTCATTGATTTGCTGAGCATACTTCTCAGATGTAATGGTTTCGCTGAAATTCAGAAAGCTGTAGTGGATCAGTCCAGCAGCAGACTGCCAGTGTCCATGGCATTTTTTGGGTGCAAATTTGGCTGTGGAAGTGCTTTGGAGGTTCTTCTTGATTCCACCATTGAGCTGGTTGTCATCCGTTGTCATATAAAATCCACTTTTCATCACACATCACAATCTGATCAAGAAGTGGTTCATTGTTGTTGCCTAGAATAAGAGAAGATGACACTTCAAAACGATGATTTTTTTGATTTGCGGTCGGCTCATGAGGAACCCACTTATTGAGCTTTTTCACTTTTTCAATTTGCTTCGAATGCTGAACAACCATAAAGTGGCTGACGTTGAGTTCTTCAGCAGCTTAAGAGGATCAACTTTAATGATGGCTCTCAATTGGTTATTATCAACCTCTAATGGCCGATCACTGCACTCCTCATCTTCAAGGCTCGCATCTCCTTTGCAAAACTTCTTGAACCACCCCTGCACAAAGCAGTTCCTGGGCCAAATGCACTGCTGATGTTGTGAGTTGTCTCTGCTGCTTTATGACCCATTTTGAACTCGAAAAAAGGAAATCGCTCAAATTTGCTTATTGTCTAACCATTTCCATAGTATAAAATACATATAAAATAAGCAGCAAGTAATAAGTCATTGGCAAAAAAAAAAAAAGTGAGAAATGCACATTCAGTTCAGTTCAGTTCAGTCACTCAGTCATGTCCTACTCTTTGCAACCCCATGGACTGCAGCATGCCAGGCTTCTCTGTCCATCACCAGCTCCCGGAGCTTACTCAAACTCACGTTCATCAAGTCGATGATGCCATCCAACCATCTCATCCTCTGTCGTCCCCTTCTCCTCCTGCCTTCAATCTTTCCCAGCATCATGGTCTTTTCAGATGAGTCAGTTCTTCTCATCAGGTGGCCAAAGTATTGGAGTTTCAGCTTGAGCATCAGTCCTTCCAATAAACATTCAGGACTGATTTCCTTCAGGAAGGACTGGTTGGATCAACTTGCAGTCCAAAGGACTGTCAAGAGTCTTCTCTATCATCACAGTTCAAAAACATCAATTCTTTGGTGCTCAACTTTCTTTATAGTCCAGCTCTCACATCCATCCATGACTACTGGAAAAACCGTAGCTTCAAATACACAGACCTTTGTCAGCAAAGTAATGTCTCTGTTCTTTAATATGCTGTGTAGGTTGGTCATAGCTTTTCTTCCATGGAGCAAGAATCTTTTACTTTTATGACTGAAGTCACCATTTGCCGTGATTTTGGAGCCCCTCAAAATAAAATCTGTCACTATTTCCATTGTTTCCCCATCTATTTGCCATGAAGTGATGGGACTGGATACATGATGTTAGTTTTCTGAATGTTGAGTTTTAAGTCAACTTTTTCACTCTCCTCTATAACATAGCCACATTTATTTAAAAATGTATTCCAGTATCAAAGGCAAGTGTCGACAATGCAAAACCAAAATTACTTTTCCCCAACCTAATAGAAATAACAATTGTTTAACTAGATATTGAATTCTTTTCTAAAAATGTTTTCAATTTTTTATTCAAGTATAGTTGGTTATAATATTTTGTTGGTTTCTGATGTACAGCAAAATGTACACCAGAAAATATGTGTGTGTATATTATGTACATAATTTTTCAGATTCTTTTCCCTTCCAGATTATTACAAAATATTGAATATAGTTCATTGTGCTATACAGTCAGACCTTGTTGTTTATGGATATTGAGTTCTTTATGGCAATAATCAATTATCTTCTGATCTCAACTGATGATAATCTGCCCATCTATTATAAAATTTAAGATTTCCATAATTTCTATTATTTATTTTTAAAATTGTACTTATTATTTTTGGCTATACACAGCATCTTCATTGCCGCATGAGAGCTCTCTCTAGTTGCAGCACTCGGGCTTCTCATTTCAGGTGACTTCTTTTTGGTTGCAGAGCACAGGCTCAAGAGCATGGGCTCAGTAGCTGTGGCTCATAGACTTAGCTGCTCCATGGCATGTGGAGGCTTCCCAGAGCAGGGGTCAAATCCATGTCTCCTGCATTGGCTGGCCGGTTCTTAAGCACTAGACCACCAAGAAAGTCCAAGATTTTCCATAATTTCTATGATCAAGTTTGATTTTCTTTTATCCATCTTAGTACTCTCATGTTACTAATATTTGAAGATTTGTATCTTTCTTCAAATATGGGAAATCCATAGCCATTACCTCTTCAAACATTACCTCCCCTATTATTTCTATTCACTTCTTTCGAACTTCCATTTAATGTATACTGAACTTTCTCATCTATTCCTTAGCTCATAACTTTGCTTTCATCTTAACAAACTATATATATATATATATATTTTAATATGTTTTATGGTAGTGAAGTTGCTCAATCTCCGACTCTTTACTTCATGGACTGTAGCCTACCAGGCTCCCTCTGTCCAAGGGATTTTCCAGGCCAAGAGTACTGGAGTGGGGTGCCATTTCTTTCTCCAGGGGATCCGTCCAACCCAGGGATTGAATGCAGGTCTCCCGCATTGTAGGCAGATGCTTTTACTGTCTGAGCTACCGGGGAAGTACATATTTCACAGTAACAGTATATATATGTATATGTATGTGTGTGTATGTGTGTGTGTGTGTGTGTGTGTGTGTGTGTGTATATCTATATCTATATCTATATCTATATATATATATATATATATATATGCTGTTTTATGAGAGATTTCCTCCAATTCCTTTACTATCCAACCTATCCTATGGTCCGGTATATTTCATTTCTGGAATTTCTGTTTGGTTATTTTTCAAATCAACCTGCTCCTTTTGGATTTTATAATGCTTTGCTTCCTTTACCTTTTGGAATATATTAAACACATTCATTTCTAAAGATGTTTTAATGTGGACCAGTTTTTTTAAAGTCCTCATTGAATTTGTTCAATACTGCTTCTGTTTTTTGTTTTGGTTTTTTGGCCCTGAGGCACGGGCAATCTTAGCTCCTCTACCAGAGATCAAACTCATACTTCTCGCATTGGAAGGTGAAGTCTTGATCACTCAATCTCCATCACTTTTAAAGCTTTTTAAAAGATTTTAAAACTCATTCTTCATTTTTAAAGTTTCATGTTTATCGTTCCTCATTCTTGGATGAGGGCTCTCCCAAATTTTTCCGTTTCATTTGCTGAACCCTCCTCCTGATGGTTGGTTTGGTCATATGATTTGTAAGTATTTGCAGTGAGTGCCTGCTTAGGGTGTTTTTTGCAATGGAGGTCCAGTGTTCCCAGTCTGGTTGGAACTCTCCCTCCGGCGTTACTTGCATTTGCACCGGAGAGTTCTGTGGACTGCGATGACTCCAGGTCACTCAGCTTCATTTCAGGTCCAGGTGAGGACTATTGGGCCACCAGCCAGTATGTGGTCCTGGCCTGGGGCTCACAGGGCCCCTAGTGTTTTTCATGTGACTATTTCTACCCATGTTGCCATGAGAGATGCTAAATTATTTTGCCACTTTTATAGACCAGCAGATAGTTTTTCTCCTTCATATTTTATAATAAGATGGTACTTTATTATCTTAGTTTTATGCAGGTTGCTTCATTTCATCCCCTTACACTCATAGGATTTGTGATTTAAGACTCTGTCCTCTCCACACCAGTATTAAAGCCCTGGCCTCAAGGCCTATATCTAATTCTGAAATCCCAGGAACCATCTCAGCTTCAGCTCATCATATGATTTTGAGTTTCCTCTCTTTTCCTGACATCTAACCTGGCTTTCATTTTTCCTTCCTTTTCTCCTCTTTCCTCCTCCTTCCTTCCTACCTCCCTTAGTCCTTCCCATCCTCTATCCCTGACTCTCTTTATTACTTCCTTAAGGGCAGCCTGATTTAATGTTTTATTTGTTTAATTTTATCCAGCATGTCTGTATGTTTCGAACAGGAAGGAAAATTCTTCCACATCAGCTCAGCCTCCCATGTTTGCTGATATAATCTTAAAATATATGAAATATTAAGAAAATAGTGTTAGGTGTTTTGCTCTCAAAAAAAAAAAATAAAGAAAATAGTGTACTTACTATATTAGAGCAGTGTCTGATATATACACACCATAAAGTGATAAGTACTTCACAACACCTAGACTTTAATAAATGCTTTCCATTTGCTAAGAACTGTACCAACTCCTGTGTGTGTCTTTCCTCATTCACTCCTTAATTTTACAAGGTCAGTAATATATTTACACACATTTTTAAGTTATATTATTCTTTATAGATGAAACCGAGACATCAGAATATTAAGTAATAACATTTTGAACCTAGGAACTCTGTCTCCAAGCTTGTTAGTTGTAAATACAATAAAATTCATATTAAGTCTAGATTTTGATTCATTTTAACAAATATATGCAGTCAAGTAACTATCACTACAATCATGCTATCTGTGAGAACAGTCCCCTCACCCGCATAAGTTCCCTTGGCCCCTTTGTAGTCAATCTTCTCCTCCATCCTCTCAGTCCTAGCAAACACTGATCTATGTTCTACTACTAAAATTTCAAATAAACAGAATCATACAGTATCTGGCATCTTTTACTTTGCATGATGCTCTTGAGATTGCTTCAGAGTATTGCAAACATTTGTTGTCCAATAACATTTAATCACTGAGCAGTATTGCATTGCATAAATATACCACATTTTGTTCATCTTTTTACCAGTTGATGGACATATGGATTGTTTTCAGGTTGGGGCTTTTATAAAGTTGCTAAGAATGTTCACATATACATCTTTAGCCTGACATACGTTTTTGTTTCTCTTGGGTAAATATCTAGACATGGAATTACAAAATTATATGGGTAAGTATATGTTTTTAAGAAACTGCCAAATTGTTTTCTGGGCCTCCTTGATGGCTCAGCAGGTAAAGAATCCACTTGAAGTGTAGGAGACACAGGAGTTTGGGTTCAGTCCCTGGGTTGGAAAGCTCGCCTGGAGGAGGAAAATGGCAAACCCACTCCAGTATTCTTGCCTGGAGAATGCCATGGACAGAGGAGCCTGGAGGGCTACAATCCCTGGGGTCACAGAGTTGGACACGCCTGAGACACATATAGGCTTCCCTGGTGGCTCAGATGGTAGAGCGTCTGTCTACAATGCGGGAGACCCGGGTTTGATCCCTGGGTGAGGAAGTTCCCTGGAGAAGGAAAAGGCAACCCACTCCAGCACTCTTGCCTAGTCTGTTTCCCAAAGTGGCCATACCATTTGTAGTCCCACTAGCAAGCACTATATGATGGTTCTAGTTGCTTCATTTATTCCTCATCTCTTGGCATTGTTAGTCTTTAATTTTTGCCTTCCAGTGACTGGGTTATGATATGACATATGGTTTCCACTTGTATTTCTCTAATGACTAATGACATTGAGCCCTTCTCCTAAATTTATTTGCCATCTATAAATCTTCAGTAAAGTATCTATTGAAATTCTTTGCCCCTATTTGAATTGAGTTGTTTATCTTTTATAAGTTGCAGTGGTTTTTTAAAAATATGTTCTGAAGATAAGCCCCTTATCAGATGTATACTTGGCAAATATTTTCAGCTGTTTTGTGTAAAGACTGTACTCTTCACCACTACTTGTATTGCTCCTCAATTTTTATTGAAATGACTGAGGAATTTCCACAGGGTGATGGAAACGTCCTACCAGCAGCTGTGGATTTTGCATTTAATAAGGCATAAAGGAACCCTGCTGACATATTTGTTAGAAGACCTAAAGTTCACATTTTCACTGCTAATTAAACCTTTTCCATTTTGGTATGGAGCTAGACAGTTGTGTATTCGATTTGAAGAATTGATGAGATCATGGTTGTGATTACTTGTGAACTCTTTGTCTTCACAATCCATCAAGAATAACTACATAATCAGCAAGGACTTCCCTGATGGTTAAGACTCTGCCTTTGCACTGCAGAGGGTGAGGGTTTGATCCCTGGTTGGGGAACTAAGATACCTCACACTGCACAAAATGGCCAAAAAGGGAAAAGAAAATGACTAGACATGTCTCTGCTATATAACACTCTCCTAGACAACTTGTTCTAAAGTGTCCTGATTTTCACTTATTAGTTGTTTCCTTATGGAAAAAGACAATTTCCAGCAGTTAGAACTAGAGAAGAGTGGACCTTCCAAAAGGACAACTCCCAGAAGAATTATCCATTTTGCTGATGGAGACATCATGGAAGAATATAGCACAGAAGAGGAGGAAGAGGAAGAAAAAGAACAGAGAACAAATTCAACACTTGATCCTGTAAGTTCAGATTATCATTATTAGTGAACATGGGGGCTGAGTGAATGAGAGATAAAACCAACAAGTTTTGTCAAAAACAGTTTTAAACTAACTCCTTGCTTTCTTTGGGTTGCTTTCTGGAGCCGTGTACAATCAGCTTATAATTTTGATCATCTTAGTTTTCTCATCTATGAGAGAGAAAATGGAACCTATTACAAAGCATTTTTAAGTCTCTACACTGAAGATTCTGCAGTCATCACTTCTGTTATTAATTACTCTAACCTGGTTTCTCTTTCTTGTTCTTTTTTAGTCTAAACTTGCCTGGGGGCCCTACCTATGGTTTTGCGCAGGGCAAATAGCAAGAACCTCATTTTCTAGTAAGTACTGCTAAGGTGGGTTTTTTTTTTTCTGTCATAAATACAGGCTTATAGACCCTCAGAGTTAGATGAGACTTGAAGTGGTTTAATCCACTCTACAGTATTCTGAAGATCTGTTTACTTCCAGATCTACACTGGAACATTCCTAAAGGCATATCTTCAGGGAGACTTTGCCATCTTTTCCCAACTCTTGTTAGTAAACTGCTGCTGCTGCTGCTGCTAAACGCTTCAGTCGTGTCCGACTCTGTGCAACCCCATAGACGGCAGCCCCCAGGCTTCGCCGTCCCTGGGATTCTCCAGGCAAGAATACTGGAGTGGGTTGCCATTTCCTCCTTCAGTGCATGAAAGTGAAAAGTGAAAGTGAAGTCGCTCAGTCGTGTCCACCCCACGGACTGCAGCTCACCAGGCTCCTCCGTCCATGGGATTTTCCAGGCAAGAGTACTGGAGTAGGGTGCCATTGCCTTCTCCCATCTTCTTCTTTTTTTTTTTTTTTTGCCGAGAGAATAGAACTTTATTGTTCTCACACACACACACAAACAAAACAAAATAAAAGGGAAATATGTGAGATAATGGATATCCATTAACTCAATGGTTAAAATGTTTCCACAATGAGTACATAATATTAATCATCACGTGGTACACTTTAAATATATTACAGCTTACTGTCTCCATTATATTACAAAGCTGGAAGAAAACACTATATTTTACATTATTTCCTCAGAACTGTTTTCTACTATTATGGCTGCTATTCATATCATAGATTTTAGAGATACATAAGTTATCTAATTTTGGCTACTTACTTGCTCACAGTTCATTTACTTTGTAAATAATGTCACCATTTATAAAAATTTTTAAATTTATTTTAGAGTTTTACATAATTTTCAATATAATAATTATTTTGATTCTACAAACATTGATTTCTCTTTCTTGTCATCTTCCTTTAAATCTTCTTTTAGAGTTTTCCCCCCTTGATCCTAGTTGTCTCTTTTAAACGCCAGACAAAACCGATCTAGATTCCTTTCATAGGACAGTTTCAAACATTTGAAGATAATAGCCAGTCCTCACTGAGTGGACTCTTCACATGAATAAACTTCCAAGTTCTTTCTTGATTTTAACTATTGTTATCTGACACAGTTCCCAGTTCCCTTGTCATAATCATTCTAAGTAAGACTTTTATTGACTTCTCTGAAGGAGATAACGAATGGTCTAAGTGGCTATTTATAAGAGAAAATGAAAGTGAAGTTGCTCAGTTGTGTCCAACTCTGCGACCCCATGGACTGTACCCTGCCAAGCTCCTCTGTCCATGGGATTCTCCAGGCAAGAATAATGGAGTGTGTTGTCATTTCCTTCTCCAGGGGATCTTCCTGACCCAGGGATTGAACCCAGGTCTCCTTCACTGCAGACAGATTCTTTTACCCTATGAGCCACCGAGGCTCCTGTATTTATTTATTTATAAGAGATTAATAGTAAATCTTGTTTTGTTTGACTTTCACCAGTTTAAAAAAAAACACAATTGGCAACATCTAATTACTCACTTCCTCCTAACTCACATATACTTATGTATATGATGGGCTTCCCCTGGTGGCTCAGTGGGTAAAGAATCTGCCTGCAATGTGAGGCAGGTTCAATCCCTGGGTCAGGAAGATCCCCTGGAGGAAGAAATGGCAACCCACTCCAGTGTTCTCATCTGAAATATCCCATGGACAGAGGAACTTGGCAGGGTATTGTCCACAGGGCTGCAGAGTTGGACACAACTGAGCAACTAACCAAACATGTGTATATGATGGAAAGAGAAAACAACTTTAAAAATCTGAGAAAATAGAAAGCATAGCTCTTAGGAATTGATTTCCATTCACTCATTAAATAAACATTTACTGGATACTCATATGCCCAGCACTGTGCAGGACCCTGGGACTCAAAGACAAATGACAGTCTTTGCTTTCAAGGACCTTAATATTCAATGAGTAATACTGGCCAGTAAACATGCTTATAATGATACTTTGTTGTTACAATTTCCAGGGTAGGAGGTATATAGGGACTATAGACTGGAGTACTCAGGAATGGTGACCCCTGGAGGAGACACCTTAAGAGTTCTGAAAGTACGTCTGGCCATTGCCAGCTTGGGGACCATGAAAGTGACCGGGGGGGTCTTTAAATTACATTAAGGGTGATTTAGTCAGATGGGATGAGCCCTAAGTACTTTCAGATCAAGGTAGAGGCCCGGTGATTTGGAAATGACTTTAGAGATCCAGGTGAATACTGACCTTGTGTGTGCCTGCTGAGCTGCTTTAGTCAGCGTCTGACTCTTTGCAACCCTATGGACCATAGCCCACTAGGCTCCTTTGTTCATGGGATTCTCCAGGCAAGAATACTGGAGTGGGTTGTTGAACCCAGGGACCGAACCTGCTTCTCTTACATCTCCTGCATTGGCAGGAGGGTTCTTTACCACTAGTGCCACCTGGAAAACCCCCATTACTGACCTTACCTTGACCAGAACACATTGGCAGAAGAAATGCTAGTTCCAAAGACTCTTATGCTTTAGTTGGGGCAAGACTGTTTGAAAAGGTAAAATCTTTTTGAGGGATGGAAACTTAAAAGATCATATCAGGTTAAAAAAAATAAAAACTTAGCACAGTAATATGAAAGTGTGAAGGAGAATGGGGACTACAGTGATTTCCATGTTGGGCTTTGATTTCAGATGATGGGGATAGGACACACGGGAAATCTATCCACCTCTGGGTTCCAAACAGAACTATAATCTTAAAGAGCTTCTGCCTGGGGTTCCAGACTATAGTGGAGGCATAAATAGGCTAACAGTCAGTATCCTGATCTCTACACAGAAACTTTGGTGAGAACTGGAACCCAGATGACACTGGTAACTAATTTCTCCAATTTAAAATTCTAGTAGGTCATAAACAGGAAAACATCCTGAGATGCTAATATTTTAGAAACTTCTCTTATGCACATGTACTTGGCAGTGTGGCAAACAAAGAGATTAAAAAGCTAGAGTATTTCTGAAAGGATAAAGCACGTCAAAAAAAAAAAAAGAAGAAGCGTCATTTTGATGTCTGTATGAGCAGTATCTTTAGAAGTGGAACAAATCATGGGAATCACAAAGTCCTCTAATGGGAGGAGGCGCATCAGAAGTCCTTCATGTTTTGATGTGGCTCATTTCTAAAGTCTTTATTGAATTTGTTACATTATTGCTTCTGTTCTGTGTTTTGGGGGTTTGGCGACAAGACCTGTGGGATCCTAGCTCCCCCACCGGGAATCAAACCTGCCATCCCGTGAATCAGGAAGAGAAGTCTTAACCACTGGACCGCCAAAGAAGTCCTCTAGTCCTGTACTTTTAAGGGAGAACATCTCTAGGAAAGACCTTCTGGAAACCACGCATTATTCATGCTAACCCTTTATTCCTGACTCTAACAATCCCTGAGGTGCAAGCCACCTTGCTACTGAAGTGAAGGCAGATAAAGAAAGCTTTACTTAAATTGCTGCTTAGGGAGGAGGTTTTTGGGTTTTTTTTGTTTGTTTGTTTGCTTGTTTTTGGTTTTTTTTTAATGCATGGAAGAATTTCTGACATGGGTCTTGGTAATACTGGATTTAATTTTTGGTATAATTTGCAATGTACTCACAGATGATGATCAGATGACACACATATAAATGGGCAACATCTATTCTGATTGCTCAGGACCTGAACTTGTTATTAAGTATTTTGAAGATCTCTTGATACATTCACCTGAAAAGGATAGTTTAGATGCCATCCTATGTGAAGATACAAGATTTAACAAATTCCCTTTGAGTCCTAAAATTTGTGAGAGTCTACAGCAACTAAAATATCTTGTCAGCCTTGAATGTAAGTGTAATAAGAGACAATCTGTGGGCAAGTTGAAACTCTTGGCATGTCCACAGACTCTAAGCTTTCATTCTTAATTCAGCTTACCAAAGTGCTTCTTTCTTCTAGCCTGTGAATCCCTTGGTGAAAGATTTGCAGTCTTCTTTGGTCTTCATCAGCCCAAGTACCAGTATATGTTAAATGAGTACTGTAGAACACAGAGCAAGGTATGTGACATCCTGATGGGGACAGCAAGGGCCCTGAGATGGGAATATTGGGCCCGTAGAGAGGAGCATTTCCCACTTGGTATTTCACGTACTGCAGTTTCACTGAGCTCTCATGATCAGACTGACTTATTTTTCTAAGGTGCCTCACCCCACGAAGTTTATTCATATTTGCCTCTGGTGTGAAGTTAGAACATCACAAAATAGGTTGAATAAGGTGGTATGAAACCTGAGGTTGCTTAAAGGAGAAGCTTGTTAGAAGGGTGTCTCTATAAGATATAGAGGTCAGAGGTATTGGGTTTACAAGTAAACATTTCCTTATTTCTCTTTATATTAGCAAAGAGACAAGGGAAGTGAAGAGAATGGATCAAAGGCCCAACCAGCCAATGCTCCTAATGAGAAATGTCACCTGGAGGCCAGGGGCCGTGAGTACGGAACAAGACTACGAGATGTGGCAGAGGGCACTTCTCAATGGAGCGCCTCATCCAGGGAGGGCTCGATGGCGGATTCCAGCTCCTGATGGGCAGCGGGGCTACGGTTCCCCTGGATTTCTCTTCCCTGGACATTGATTACCATGGCAACAGCACCACAGGTGGTGCTTCTGAGTCAGATCTGATCTTAATCTCTTTGTGATTTATTTTCCATTAGCCAGGAACTGCAAGCCATCATGAGAACAGCTGTGGTTTCTTTCTCAATATACATTTTTATTTATAAGCCCTGAAACCCAACTCCACCCCAATGGTGCAAGTCCTGTCTCTCAGTTGTGGGCTGTTAGTATTGATATTTGCATTGTAGTGTAAGTGCCTTATGGAAGAGGGCAAGACAACCCACTCCAGTATCCTTGCCTGGAAAATCCCATGGACTGAGGAGACTGTTGGGCTACAGTCCATAGGGTTGCAAAGAGTTGGACACGACTGAAATGACTGAGGGCAGCATAGCACAGCACATAAATGCCTTAGGGAACTTGGGCATGGGAATTTTAGGCTAAAACTCTTTGTCAGGTGGCTAGGGTGTAGAAAAGAATCCCCTCTTCCTAAAAAGAAACTTTGGGCATCATAAAGTCTAAATAAAACTTTCTTTTGGGGTTGGACACAAGAGATGTCCTTCCCCTACGGCTGTGCTGGTTTACTTGAAGCTTGCTTTCCCCAATAAGCAAACATTGCTAATAACTGTTACAACATAGCAGTCTTTGAGAGTTGGGTGCATTTTCCCCCAAACACATCAGAAATAAATGGCAATCTAAGTTTTACAGAAAGTATTTGGAAAAAGTGAATGACTCTCTCGTTAACTTGTCAACAAATTTTTGAAAACTGTAAAGATCATTCATGGAAATCGTAACTGCATAACACAGGTTGTACTGGCCAAAGGTAGCTATGATATACAAAACTATAGGTTTTGCAATAATAAGACTTGAGTTCAAGTTTCATTTCTGCTTCTTACTAGTTGTATAATTTTAGATGTTTTAATTTCAGAGCCTCTGCTTCTTTCTTTGTAAAATAGGGATTTTATTTGTTTCTCAAGGGTTATTGTTAAATAAACTGAAATAATAAATATGAAAACTCTTTTAAAAACTGTGAATATTAGTTGTGAGTGCTTAATTAATGACTCATAGGCTTCCCAGGTGGTTTAGTGGTAAGGAAATCTGCTTACCAATGCAAGAGACGCAGGAAATGTGGGTTCAGTCCCTGGGCTGGAAAGATCCCCTGGAGGAGGAAACGGTAACCTACTCCAGTATTCTTGCCTGAAAAATCCCATGGAAAGAGGAGCCTGGTAGACTACAGTCCAGGAGGTTGCAAAGAGTCAGACATGACTAATGTGACTGAGGCCTAGACTGTTATATTGAAGGTCCCCAAAGAACAATGCCTTCTGGAATTCATGTCCTCATATAGTCTCACCTACATTGACTATGCCCTTGGCTACGTTACTTGCTTGGGCAAAGAGAGAGTAGCAAATATGATGCAACTGGACGCTTGATAAGCACTTGCACCTGGACGCTTGTCCTCTTAGAAAGCTTCATGTTGTAAAGAAGGTTGGGCTAGATTTCTGAATGATATGGGGCCACATGGAGAGGCCACAGCAGCCCCCTACTTCCTTCACTCTGAGTGGGTGACAGGCCACATTTGAACTTGCTGCCTGATTAGCCCTGGGCTTCTCCGGCAACTAGGACTCCCTGGTGACTCAGTTGGAGGATACCCTAGCCAGCCTGCCTGCTCCCCACCCCCAAGGCTGTCAGGTAAGCCTGAGCTCTGTTCCCCACTGGGTAGGTTAGGGTTTTCTATTAGGCATACAACTTGTCTCCCAAGAGCCCATGTCCAAGCCTCTCCATACCATTTTCCTGTTCCCGTTTCCTGGAATGTCTATGGATAGTATACACTGTTTCAGGAGGCTTTGGAAAACTGGGGCCCTTCAGGCCTCTGATGCCACCACCTGGCCTAATCACCTGGATATATATCTCTTTGAAGGGGGCCCACCTGAAATGCATCTGAGATGGGCTGTAAAGGTAACAACAATCATTTCCTAATTTGGTCTTGCTGCCATTGGGGCCCCAGGTCTCTCTAGGAACTTGGGCTCTCCATTATCTTTCATTCTTGGAAGCCCTGCTCCCATCAGTCAAGGTTTCAGAGTTCCTGGAATGGATGGCTTCAGGTTAATGGGGACCTCTATTCACGAGCCAGCTGACTTCAAGTCACAGTGCTCCCAAAGTGCCAGCATTCTGCCTTACTCCTCAAGGCTAGGCTGATCATGCTGAGTTGTATCAGCTACTCCTCCTGCCTTATTGTGTTGTGTTGGGGCCTCTCCAGGAAATCATTTCCTGCAAGTTTAGTCTGGCTGTCTCATTTGCCACCATTGTTGTTGTTGTTCAGTCACCCAGTTGTGTCCAACTCCTAGCGACCCCATGGACTGCTGCACACTAGGCCTCCCTGCCCCTCACCATCTCCCAGAATTTGCCCAAGTTCATGTCCATTGCATTGGTGATGCCATCCAGCCATCTCATCCTCTGACGGCCTCTTCTCCTTCTGCCCTCAATCTTTCCCAGCACCAGGATCTTTTCCAATGAGTTGGCTGTTCGCATCAGATGTCTGACCAAGATTATTACCACCATTATCCATGCCTATATTTTCCAGTGGTTTATTTACCCAAATGGATCATCAATGGACCAGGAAAACAGTCTCTGATATATTAATCATGAGCATCCTAGCAAAAAAAAAAAAAAGAGGAGAACGAGCCTCCTAGAAAGTACAGCTCTGGTGATATTACAGACCTATGGCCACTTTCCCCAAAACACAATCATAATGTCAGATTGACTTAGTAGGACGAGATTCTCCCATTAGTCATACCCTATAACCGGAACACTCCCTACCAATAATCTAGATAAAGAATAGTACTTATCACCACTCCAGACCCCACCTCTTTTCACAGAGGGTTTCCTCTTAAGTCTTCATCTCCTTCCATGACACCTAACCTTGGTCAGTATCATCTCAGTTCATTCCACCTCGTTTTTATATCACTGAACCTTGGAGAAAGAGTTCCAATCTGAGTCACTTTCCTCCCAGGAGTCATCTCTGCCTTTTGTAGATTGGTGGATGCTAAACAGTATGTGCCCAGCTCTATCTGGCAGTTCCCAAGATCCAAAGATATGTTGGGAAAGGGCTAACTAACTTCCCTTCCAATGATATTTAAACCCAAGATTCTTGCTAGCCAAAAATATCCCCAACTAACCAATTAAGTTGCAAAAGTTTGTTGATTTAATCAATCAACTAAATTTTAATGATCATTCTGATTTCTTAATGTTTTAGGTTACTGCCACCACACTTCATTGTGTGTAATATAGGCAAATTAAAGTTAATTTTATTATCTTTCTTTTCTAATGATGGAGTCACCCTAAACCTTAACCCTGAGAGTGAAAATTCAAGAAGTCTGAAGTGATGACAGAAGCTGTCTGGCAAATCCACACAGGCGTCTATCCTTTATCTCCATAACTCCAAACATCATTTGAGTATCTTACCCTGTATGAACAGCCTGCCAAGAATTGTTTGGGTCTTTTTCATCTTTGCAGGTTTGTGGGAGATGATACCCTTCAATTATTCCTGTAAAAGTTTCTGTCTTCTGCCAAACTGCACCATCTCCAACCACAAGATATAATTATTTATTATACCTACAGCAAAATGAAGTCAACCACACCATTAACCATTCTGCTTCTCAAGCAACTTAATGTAGGCTTGCCAAGTGCTAGCAAACACAGTTGTCAGCTTTTCAGGCAAAAGGGGGAAAAGAATGTTGAAATTTCTTTAGGGAAAATCTTCTGTGTATGATTTCATTTATGTTGGGGACAAAGTGGGAGTGACATCAGTCTGAATTTAATTTGAGTGGACAGGATTTATACTGAGAAAAAGAAGATTAAGGTTCCCCAACAAACCATTTGAAAGGAAGTGGACACAATTTATCTGACACATTTACTTTGTCATCTTCAAAATGGCCTCAGGCCGACAAGCTGTATAAATCAGGGCAAAGTGGTAGAAACAAAATTCTATTTAGAATTGAGTGGATTTCTATATAAAATGTCTTCTAAGATGAATGTTTCATGGTGGCCTTTAAGTGGTCTTGGGGAAAAAGTTAGTTTCAGTGACAGAGAAAAATAACCCCCAAGAAGAAGATATCTCTCAAGAATGCCTTGATGGTGGGGAAAGTACATCTTCAAATTCAAAGAAAGGTAGTTCTTGAAACTTTGTTTCTATTTATTTATTTTTGGCTGTGCTGGGTCTGCATTGCTTTGTGCGGATTTTCTCTAGTGTCTTCAAGTGGGGGCTCCTCTTCGCCGCAGTGTGCAGGCTTCTGGCAGCAGTGCCTTCCCTTGTCCTCGTGTCTGGAGTGCTCCTGTGTGGAGCACAGGCTCTAGGCGCTTGGGCTTCAGGAGTTGCAGCACGTGGGTTCAGTAGTTGTGGTGCATGAGCTTAGTTGCTGCAGGGCATGTGGGATCTTCCCAGACCAGGGATCAAACCTATGTCCCCTGTATTGGCAGGTGGATTTTTAATCACTGAACCAGCATGGAAGTCCCTTAAAATTTCATATACAAACTTTATTAATGTTATTTTTATGCAATTGATTGAAATATCAGTCTTCCTCATTGGCTGATGTGATAGGTTTATGTGTCAACTTAGAAAGTGAAAGTGAAGTCGCTCAGTCGGGTCCGACTCTTTGCGACCCGATGGACTGTAGCCTACCAGGCTCCTCTGTCCATGGGATTCTCCAGGCAAAAGTATTGAAGTGGGTTGCCATTTCCTTCTCCAGGGGATCTTCCTGACCCAGGGATCGAACCCAGGTTTCCCACATTGGAGGCAGATGCTTTAACCTCTGAGCCACCAACTTGGCTAGGTTCTAATGCCCAGTTATTTAATCAAACATTAATCCAGGTGCTACTATGAAGGTATTTTGCAGATGCGGTTAACATCTAAAAATCAGTTGACTTTACGTAAAGGACATTACTCTCAATATTGTGGATGGGCCTTATCTAATCAGTTGAAAGGCTTTACGAGAGAAAAACTGAGGTTCCTCAAAGAGGAAGAAATTCTACCTCAGGACTGCAACATCAAATCCAGCCCAACTTCCTGGTGGCTCAGTCGTAACGAATCTGTCTGCCAATGCAGGGGACATGATCTCACACGCTGCAGAACAACTAAGCCCACACCACAACTACTGAGCCTGTGCTCCAGAGCCCAAGAGTCCCAACTACTAGAGCCCGTTCGCCCCTAGACCCCGGCTCCACAACAAGAGTGTGTGCTAAGCAGCTTCAGTTGTGTCCGATTCTTTGAGACCCCATGGACTATAGCCCACCATGTTCCTCTGTCCATGGGATTCTCCAGGCAAGAATACTGGAGTGGGTTGCCATTTCCTCCTCCGGATGATCTTCCTGACCCAGGGATCGAAGCCAGGTCTACTTGGCTCCCGCGTTGACAGGCAGGTTTTCACCACTAGCACCACCTGGGAAGCCCCTCCACAAGAGAAACCCTGCAATGAGGAGCTGCTGCTGCTGCTCTGCTAAGTCGCTTCAGTCGTGTCCGACTCTGTGCGACCCCATAGACAGCAGCCCGCCAGGCTCCCCGTCCCGGGGATTCTCCAGGCAAGAACACTGGAGTGGGTTGCCATTTCCTTCTCCAATGCATGAAAGTGAAAAGCGAAAGTGAAGTCACTCAGTCATGTCCAGCTCCTAAGCGACCCCATGGACTGCAGCATACCAGGCTCCTCCATCCATGGGATTTTCCAGGTAAGAGTACTGGAGTGGGGTGCCATTGCCTTCGCCAAATGAGAAGCTGGTACACCACAATTACGGAGTAGCCCCTACTCACCACAACGAGAGGAAAGCACATGCAACAAAGACCCAGTGCAGCCCCAAATAAACAAATAGATTAAAAAAAAAAAAAAAATCCAGCCCTAGTTTCCAGCCTGTTGGCTTGCCCTATGGATTTTGGACTCGTCAGCCCCTATCATTGTGTAAGACAATAAATCCCTCAAAATAAATCTTTTGATTCTCTTTCTCTGGAGAACCTCGACTGATACAGCTAGTATCCAGCATACAGTTTGGAAGTTACTGCTACCGTATTTAGCAAATTATTACACTGCCAGTTGGTTGGTGTTTTCATTATGCAATGTGCGTGACAGCTCTCTTTGCTTCACATTTTTCATCCTATCCTGATTTATACACGCTTAACTGCTTACATTGTTATGCAAAACCCTTTCATCTTGGCTACCCATTGTTTCCAAAAGACGTTCACCTTCCTAATATTTATGAAGAAGTACCTGGGCTGGAGTTCTCTCTTCTCATGGTTAATTGTGATCACAGAAAACTGCATGACTGAGAACTAAAAGTCCTCCACTCAGTTGGCTGGGGGACAATGAATGGATGAAATACCCAGCAGATCCCAACAGAGGATACAAGTGAATGGGAAGGGAGAATATCTTGGCCTTTAAAAGGAAAGCTTAGTGAGTATTCACAAGCCAGGAGGACAGGGACTTTCCCAGTGGTCCGGTGGTTAAGACGTTGTGTTTTTCACTGTAGGGGTTCTGGTTCAAACCCCTAGTATACACACCAGGTATACTAATGACATGCTAAAGTAGGAAACACATGCTATATTTACCAATATCTTTTTAGATTTTTTTTCTTTCTTTCTAAAGGCATCAGCTTTCTTGTCTTCAGTCCAGCTGGCAACTTTGGTACTTAAGGGGTAACCTTGACTCTCAGCTGTCCATTGCTGCTGCTGCTGCTGCTGCTGCTAAGTCGCTTCAGTCGTGTCCGACTCTGTGCGACCCCATAGATGGCAGCCCACCAGGCTCCCCCATCCCTGGGATTCTGCAGGCAAGAACACTGCAGTGGGTTGCCATTTCCTTCTCCAATGCATGAAAGTGAAAAGTGAAAGTGAAGTCACTCAGTCGTGTCCAGCTCCTAGCGACCCCATGGACTGCAGCCTACCAGGCTCCTCTGTCCATGGGATTTTCCAGGCAAGAGTACTGGAGTGGGTTGCCATTGCCTTCTCCATCCATTGCTAAATCCTGACAATTTATCCTTTGTGTTATGTCTGAAACTCATTTCCAAGTCAGCAACCAAGCTTTCAGGCTTTACTGATGCACCAATTTCTTCATTGTTACTTCACCTGTGGAAACACCGAAACTCTCTCCAGCTCATGCTGCTGCTGCTGCTGCTGCTAAGTCACTTCAGTCATGTCCGACTCTGTGCGACCCGAGAGACGGCAGCCCACCAGGCTCCCCGTCCCTGCGAGTCTCCAGGCAAGAATACTGGAGTGGGTTGCCACTTCCTTCTCCAATGCATGAAAGTGAAAAGTGAAAGTGAAGTCGCTCAGTTGTGTGTGACTCTGAGCGACCCCATGGACTGCAGCCTACCAGGCTTCTCCATCCATGGGGTTTTCCAGGCAGGGGTACTGGAGTGGGGTGCCATTGCCTTCTCCCTCCAACTCATGATGGCATGAAAAATTTCCTTCTCTCCGCTTGTTTATTCTTTACCACAATGCCAGAGTTTTTCTTCTAAGCCATGAATCTAGTCAGGTCACCTCCTTTCTCAAAAATCTTCAAATGTCCCACAGCTGTTACAGAGTAAAATTTGAAATTCTTCAAGAAGGTCATTCATATCCTAGCCCTAACTTAACCATCCATATCCTAGTTCTATAAGCCAAGTTCCCTTATCCTTAAAATCAGCTTATTTCATGCCTTTTCAACTCTGTTAATATAATTTTCTCTCTTTGAGATTCCCACCTTTTATCTCTTGTTATCAAAACATTTGTCTCCCAGGACTTTCTTGGTGATCCAGTGGTTAAGAATCCTCCTTGCAGTGCAGGGGACGTGGGTTCAGTCCCTGGTCAGGAAACTAAGATCCCACATGCGGTGGAGCAACTAAACTTGTCTGTTACAACTACTGAAGCCTGCACATTTTGGACCCCATGCTCTACAACTAGAGTCTGTGCACCACAGTGAAAGATCCTGCGTAATGCAATGAAGATTTCAAGTGCGACAACTAAGATCTGACACAGTCAAATAAATAAACAAATAAATAACTGCTGAAAAAACAAAAAAAACATGTCTCCTATAAAATATCTGTATGATTCAAGACATCTCTATTTCTACCTCTTCTTTGAAACTTTCCTGTGGCTTTATTTTTTTAATTTATTTTTAATTGGAGGATAATTGCTTTACAATATTTTGTTGGTTTCTGCTGTACAACAAGGGGAATCAGTCATAAGTATACATATACCCCTCCCTCTTGAGCCTCCTTCCCAACCCATACCTGAGCTTTTATTTAGATGTGCAAGCTCCCTTCTTTGTACCTGGTTAGAAACTCCTTTATCTAGTTAGTCCCCTGCCAGTATTATTGTGATTTGTAAAATCATGCTAACCATTCTTCATATAATGGATGTATTGAACACAGGGGGAACAGTGAGTGCCTGGACAAAGCTTATTAAAAGTTCTGCCTCCAGTTCAGTTGTACCTGATCACATTCATTTGTTCTTTCATTCAACAACTATCTACTGTGTGCCGGGATTTGGGGAATATAAGCAGGGGTAAGGTCCTGAAACTAGTCCCTTGGTTCCCCCAAGACAGCTCCAGGTGCTCAAGCAGAGGCCCCAGCGCTCAGCCCATCCACGATTAACCACGTCCTTCCAGAGCAGCGACTAGCAGAGGCATTGCGCAAGTGCAAGCCTCAAATGCTGCCTCTGTGATCGCTCCTTTGGCCCAGGTGGAAAGATTCTCTAATTTGAGACCCTTAATAATCCTTAGAACCTAACATTAAAAAAGCACCTGTCTTTTGATCAACCCGCCAAAGCCTCATTTTCAGATTCATCCTATTAAGGCCCTGCAACATGCCTGCACTAAACACTCTGCAAATCCTCATGCACGTACTACAGTTTTATTTACTGTAACCTCCATGAAGTGTGCAATAAACACACAGAAGTCCCCAAAGCTGAAGGCTGGGAAGATGCAGCAGGAAGATAAATAAGCTTTGATGATGGTTTCAATAGATGATAATTTCTTGCTTCCATGGATACTCCACAAACACAGCTGTCAGAAGTGCATTGTGTAAATCAGATGCTAATTAAATTAAATTCCCACTAGAATTAAGGCAGCAAAGTATTTTGTCTTGTTTTCCTGCAAACTAGGCCTCTCAATCAAGACAGCTGGGGCACTGGCATTTCAGGTACCCTGGTGGAAACAGCTGCAGTGAAGCAAAGCGACTGCTCTCATAATTAAATTGCCATCAGTAACAGGAAAATAGATGGCATTTTTGACTATGCTCATAATGCTTACAATGTGAACCATCTAGTGGAAACAGAGCTGTGTTGGAAAAGAAGAGACCTGGATTCTGATGCAAATTTTGGCAAAATCATTTTTCCACTCTAGCTTCAGTTCCCTGCTTCCACTCACCCACCTCCCATCTGCCCTTCCTTCCTTCTTTTTTTCTATTAAAAATTTATCCAGTGACAACTACTGATAGGCGATCTATTGGATCCTGGAGACACAAAAATACAAAAGAGACTCCCTGTCCTCTGGATGCTCCTGGTCTTTTTGAAGAATCAGGAAGTGGAATGCTATGATCTAAGCAACTTCCAAGACTTGGGGCTTCTTATTCCAAATATGATCTTTAAAAAGAGATCTTTCATGAAAACAGCACTTTTCACGCAAGCAGAATACTGCTTTTCAGTATTCCATCCCGCCTTTATGTTGAAAGACCTGGAAGACAATGAGCATTAGGTGACACCAACTCTGTTCTTTAGTATCCATCCCTGCCCTTGCCTTCGGATTTTAGAGTCTAGTTAGAAATAAAAGCACACATGACTGAAACAACATTTGAAATATTCCATAACTATAGATCAGCCCATATAAGAAAATATTACTTATATTATATAGGGAAATATTGAGACTGAAACTTAGGCTAAAGAAGTCATTCAGTGGATGCTTTTTTTTTTCATTCACTCATTTATTCATTCATGAAACAGGTACTAAATACTTACTATATGTCAGGTTCTGGGCTTCGTGCTGGGGAAACCAAAGAAACAGCCTTTACTATCAAGGAGCTTCAAATCAATTGGAGAGGCAAATACATAAAAAGTTAATTATAATAAAATGTAGTTATAGCAAAGATAGAATCATTAGAACAGGATGCACAGGGAAGAGAGGTTTTCTTTAAAAACAAACAAACCCAAAGGACTATTGGAAGCACTCCATTTCCCTCCATCCTTTCAGTTTCTATATTTTCTTTCTATGAATTACTATTCTCCATCAATATTGTAAGACTTAAAATCCTACTAGAAGGTAACTGAGTGAGGTATATTTGTAAGAAAGATCCTAGTATAGACTATCAATCTCTCCCCCAAATACAGTCTGACACAAATATTTACTTAGTCAAGAATATATAATGTGACTACACTAGAAAAATGGAAAAACAAACTGGTATATTTATAAAATGAAATACAACCCAACAATTAAAAGAAATGGGATGCTCACACACAACAAAATTAAATCTCAAGGATATGTTGAATGCATGAAGCCTAAACAAAAAGTACTTACATAACATAAGATTCCATTATTATAAAGATCAGAACCAGCAAAACTGATCTATGGTGGAAAAAATTTAAAATGGTGGTTGCCTCTGGGAAGTAGGAGAGGGGATTGACTGGGAAGAGGCATGAGGAGCTTTGGGGATCATGGTAATGTTCTGTACCTTGATGGTGGTTTAGATCATGTGCATAGGTGGAGTCACTGGGCTATGTAATACCCCCTTAAGATTTTTATTACTCTAGATGGAACAAACTGATATTGAATTCTAGGCAATGATCTGCTATCCTGAAGTACTTAGAGGGCAGTGTGCTGATGTCTGCAGTTTACTTTCAAAAGCATCAGAAATAAGATGGATTGATGGATGGACAGAGGGTGAAGAGGAAGATAGATACAAAGCAAGTATAGTAAAATATTAATGGTATAATTTAGACAGTGGATGTCAGGGTAATTATTTGTCCTATTCTTCCAACTTGACTCTATTTCTTAATAAAATTTGGGGAGTGGAAAGTATACACAATGTCCCTCAAAGAGTGTGAGTGACATTGGCACTCTCTTCTGAAGACTGTGCATCTCCGTAGGGTCCTACTATAGGATCAAGTCCCTGGACTCCTGCGGGGCAGTGGTTCCCTAATCCAAGGAGTATATCCCTACCCTTCAAGAGGATCCCCTGTGGGAATTAAAAAATTTCCACATCTCAGGGGCACAACCTTGGAATTCTGATTCCAGGAGATCTGGAGATATCTGGACCCAGATATCTGTGTCTTTAAATGCTCCCCACATAAGTTTTATAGGAACCCAGGTTATGACTTGCCACCACAAGGAATGACATTCTCTGTCCCCTAAATGGGCCCAAGTGAAGAGCATCCATCACAACAGCTTTCTTAAGCATCCTCTGGAGCCCTTCCTTGCTCAGCAGTTACCACACTGAGAAAAAAACTGGACAAAGTGATAGAGGTGATTGATGATGTGATGAGGGCTCCTGCCAGCAGCATGGAAACAAGCAAGTCAAAGGAGGTGAAATGTGGTGATTCTGTGGTCTCTTTCAGCTCAGGAACCCTCATTCCATGTGAAAGGCAGTGCTAGGGATGAAAGGGGGAGAATTCACGTGAGAAGTTTAACCAGATCTTTTTTTGGTTACTTCTACTCGTGACTTCCAAGTGGAAGCAAATTCCTCAATTTGCTCTTCTTGCTTTTCGTTTCTCTTTCTCCATCCACTGTTCATTCAACTCTCCTTCCTTCTCCTCTATCACTTTAAAATGCAAACGCATGACTTCTCTTGTGGCGCAGTGGATAAGAATCTCTGCTTGCCAGTACAGGGGACATGGGTTCGATCCCTGGTCTGGGAAGATTCTACATGCTGCGGAGCAGCTAAGCCCCTGCACCACAACTATAGAGCCCAAGCTCTAGGGCCTGCAAATCGCAACTACTAAAGCCTGTGTGCACCTACAGCCTGTGCTCCAGGAGAGAAGCCACTGAAATGAGAAGCCCTTGCACTGCAACAGAGTAGCCCCTGCTCACCACAACTAGAGAAAGCCTGTGCACAGCAACCGAGGCCCAGTGCAACCAAAATCATAATAATAATAATAAGCAAACATAAAGACATTACATATATAGCTATGTTGATGTCTGCTTTCAACCCCTTTTCCCCTCTCACTCCAGGCTCTGGAAGGCTATCCTGCTCTGTTCACGCTTATAACATCTGTGACCTCTGGCACAAGACCATGCAAACAGCAGGTGCATGAAAGAATTTAATTCAAAGAAAGGAAATCAACCCTGAATATTCATTGGAAGGACTGATGCTGAAGCTGAAGCTCTAATACTTTGGCCATCTGATGCAAAGAGCTGACTCATTAGAAAAGTCCCTGATGCTGGGAAAGATTGAGGGCAGAAGGAGAAAGGAGTGACAGAGAATGAGATGGTTGGATGGCATCATCAACTCAGTTTCCTCAATGAGTTTGAGGAAACTCTGGGAGTTAGTGAAGGACAGGGAAGCCTCGTATGCTGCAGTCCACGAGGTCACAAAGAGTTGGACATGACTGAGTGACTGAACAACAAAGGTTTGAGGTAAAGAGTAGGTGGGGACTATTTCTACCTTGTTTAAGATGGAATTAAAGTTTTGACAGTTTCCCATGACTCTGAATATCCTGCTGCTGCTGCTAAGTCGCTTCAGTTGTGTCCGACTCTGTATGACCCCATAGACGGCAGCCCACCAGGCTCCCCGTCCCTGGGATTCCCCAGGCAAGAACACTGGAGTGGGTTGCCATTTCCTTCTCCAATGCAGGAAAGTGAAAAGTGAAAGTGAAGTCGTTCAGTTGTGTCCAATTCTTAGTGACCCCGTGGACTGCAGCCCACCAGGATCCTCCGTCCACGGGATTCTCCAGGCAAGAGTACTGGAGTGGTGTGCCATTGCCTTCTCTGCTGAATAGCCTACCATAAGTTAATTCTTTATCATCAGTAGCTAATTTTTCCTTCTCATCACTTATCTTTGAAGATACAGCCACTTGGAAGTCATCCAGTGAACTGCACCTAGTGAGCTGCCTGTTACGCAGAAGCAAGAGCTTTCTTCATACGCTGTTTTTCTTACTTCCCAGAAGAGCTGAAACATATTGCTCTGAGCTGATATTTCTGCAGGGACAAACTTCGAATGGTCCATATTACTCTAAAGGGAAAAACAACACACAGATCTACCTGTAAAACCTTTTGGAGCAAGGCATGCCCAGTGGTTAGTCTGACTCCATTACCATTTTCCCAGTTCACTTAAGTGTGTTATAATATTTGTCTTTGCCTAGGAACTAAAGCTACAAAATAATACACACCATTTCATTGGAAGCTGCCACAGACTGATTCCTGTTGGTGAACATCTGGACACATGTTTCAGAAAAGGTGGGGGAAAAACTTTCCATGGGCCACAGCAGAAACAAAGATGAAAATCTTGCCTAGGCAGTCATAGGTTGTTGTTGTGGTGGTTGCTAAGTTGTGTCTGACTCTTTGTGACCCCATGGACTGTAGCCTGCCATGCTCCTCTGTCCATGGGTTTTGCCAGGCAAGAATACTGAAGTGGGGATCTTTCCTCCTCCAGGGGATCTTTCTGACCTAGGGATTGAACCCACATTTCTTGTGTCTCTTGCACTGGCAGGCAGATGCTGTACCACTGCACCACCTGGGAAGCCCAGACTGTCAGGGATGTAAGTTCATATGTCTTTGGGATCCAAACTGGTAACATAAATGAGTCAGTTAGGCAGTGTAGCAATAATGTGTGAGACACACCATAGCAAGCTAGATTAAAAACTGAGCCTTGTTAGAGTCATGCACGTTCTTCTTCTTTTTTTTTTTTTTGGTGGGGGAGGGGACTGTGCTGGGTCTTTGTTGCAGTGTGTGGGCTTCTCATTGCAGCGGCTTGTCCTGCTGTGGAGCACAGGCTCTAGGCATGCAGGCTTCAGAAGTTGCAGCATGTAGGCTCCAGAGCGTGGGCTCAGTAGTTGTAGCGCCTGGGGTTATTTGCTCCAAGGCATATGAGATCTTCCTAGACCAGAGATCTAACGTGTGTGCCCTGCATTGGCAGGTGGATTCTTAACTACAGGACCACCAACGAAGTCCCAACACATTCAATTTTTCAAATATCATTGTGCCTGTCAAACATAATGTGTTTGTGGGTTGCTTGTTCCCCAAAGCTGCTACTTGGCAATCTTTGGACTAAGATCCCTTTCAGCTTTCAGGTTCTTTGTTTTCAGTTAAGTCAATAATGATGTGTGATACGTCTTTGCTACCATGGAAGTCTGAGAAATTGTGTGGCTCCCAGTTTTTGCTGTTATGAACAGTATTGCCAAAAACATTCTTGTGCACGGTTCCTGATATTCATATGCAAGAATTTCTCTCAGTCGGTGCAGATGGGTTCGGCAGGAAGCCAAACACTAAGACAGAGTTAGAAGTGCGAACGACCTATTGAGGGTTTTACCTGTGAATGGTAAGGGGAGAAGGAAGGCAGGGAGAACCTTCACACTATCACAAATCTAATTTGTGAGAGGAGAGGGAGAAGGAAAGAGGATTGGATAGGAAAAGTTTCAGGCATTCCTGCAGTGCTGATGACCAATCAATAAGGAGTTCTCTATCAGAGATTGATCCTAGAGGAGTCTCTTGCTGACCACAAAATGGAAGTACCCTGGACCAGTCCTTGCCTGGGACCCCATGAAGCAGGTGACCTTGACCTGAAAGCTGAGGCAGATCCTGAAGCCACGTATACCTGGAGGCAGCTAGCTAACTATATTCCCTGTGGCAGCATCTCTCTTACAGGGAATTAAGCAGTACACCTCCAGAGCCACCACACCTGTGTTTTCCTAGAAGTGGATTATGCTTATTGGTTATCTTAGTGGGAGGGGGTTCAGGATTGCGAACTCATGTACACCCGTGGTGGATCCATGTCAATGTATGGCAAAGCCAATACAGTATTGAAAAGCAAAATAAAGTAAAAATTAAAAATTAAAAAAATAATAAATGCCTATATTCCGGTGTTGAAAAAGTAATTTTTTTAAAAAATGAGTAAATCAAAGAATCATTTTAATAGTTTTTTTTTGTAGGAAGACAGGAGACTGAATATCATTTTGTGCTTGATAGTCTCCTTTGAACCCCAGTCTAGGTACCACGCACCTCTCCTGAGTAAATCACTTATTGATCCTGCAAGTTGGTGGGGTCTGGAGGGCATGAGCATGGCCTGGAGCTCTGCAGTCAGAGAAACAACATGCAGAATACATAGAACAGGCAGCTCCTATGAAACAGAACTATTAGAACTTTACCAAAAAATTACAGTATGCAAGTACTTTCTGGAGCAAAAAGGGAATATCTTAAGTTCAAAATTGTAGTGGAAATAGTCACTGTGGAAACTTGACTATGTTTCCTGGAAGATCAGGTAGAAGCAATAGCTCGACATACAGAGTGAAAATACAAAGAGATCAAAATATGGTGCAAACAATGTTTAGGAAAGAAATCAAGATCTGGAGGACAGAGTCAAGAGATCTTATTTGTGAAAACTAGGAAGGCTAGAAGAGAGGAACAAGTAGGCAAAGCACAGAGAATTTTATGAGCAATGCAACTATTGAAGGGGGAGCAAAATTTACCATCTCAAAATCTCTTTAGCTTGACGATTATTTTGAGCTGAAAACAATCAAGGCTCAAAAGACTTAGGAAAAAACTTTGACTCACCCCTTGACTGCCTAAGAAAATGTAGATAGAGGACCTGTTCCAGAAAGGAGCCTTTACTTTAGATAACATAGTATGAACTAGGTGTGTAGACAGGGAGGAAACAAGCAAAGTCTGTTAGTTAAAATTCCTCTCTGAATCCCATTGTCTCTGCACAATATTGCTTACTAAATATTTGCTTTTCCATCTCCATGTGAATTGCCTTCTTCCTCTTTGAAGTCCTAAACCACTACCCTTATCATCCTCTTCTGTCTTTAGCAAAAGTAGTATTTAAGCTGAGGGCTTTAGCCACTTTGACAAGTTACTCATTTTCTTGGGTGTCTCTTACATACACATATTGCTAAATTTTTGTTTGATTTTCTCTTGTTAATCTGTCTCATGTCAATTTAATTCTTAGACAAGTTAGAAGACCCATAAAGTGTAGAAGAATATTTCTTCCCCTGCGGGCATTATTCTATATGATACTATAATGATGGATGTGTGTCATTATACATTCGTCCAAACCACAGAATGTACAAACACCAGAGCAAACCCTAATGTGAACTACGGGGTTTGGGTGTTTATGCTACATGAATACAGATTTATCAGTTGTAACAAAAGTATCTCTGTGGTGCAGGATGTTCATAGTGGAGGCAGTAGGCATATGGGAGCTCTATATTTTCTGCTCAATTTTGTTGTGAACCTAAGACTGCTCTTTAAAAATACTCTGTTTTTTTAAGTGGCCCCAAAAGGTGAGTAAAGGAAGACAATAATTAAGTAACAGAGAAAAATTTCTGTGACCTAAACAAATTCTTGAGGATGCAAATTTCAAAAGTTCACCAAGTTTTATAAAGAATTCATTAAAAAAAATAGACATATACCTAGACATACAGTGGTTTAAAAATATCTTAGACACCTAGACATACAGTGGTTTAAAAAAATCTTAGACATTGGATTTTTCTTCAGCTGCTCCTAGAAATCGAAGGAGAGTAAAATAACATCCAATTTCCTGAAAGAAAAAGATTGATACCCAAGGCTTTTGCACAGCCAGAACTCAGTTGTTTAGTCACATTTGTTAAAATACTGAAATACTTCCATGATGGATAGGAAATAGCTCAGGCCCTGAGCATCTCTCTCTTCCCCAACCTCTCCTGTCGCTGTCCTGCAAACTTGTTCTGGCACACCAGGGGTTCTTCTTTCTTATTAACTGGTCAGTGTCTGTTTAAGTATTTGAATGCCATTTCTACTGCCGAGATAGAATGGTATCTATCTGCCAAGATAGAATGGCACTCCCCATTCTATATGGGGGAACATATAGTTATTAGGGGGAACGAAAGTTATTGGAGAATAAAACATCCCAGGTACCTCAAGTGAAGAAAATATTTAAGAAAGAAATCAAGTCAAAGTATAAAAGAACCAAAATAGAGACCTCAGGAGGAGGAAGATAAAGAAGAAATGAAAATAGTGATGATAAATAAGCCTTTTAATATACACTAAAATTTAGATGGATAATGGTTGAGAGACTGGCAGAACTTGGGTTTTTGAAATAGAATATATTTTCTGCAAGGGAAAAGTCTAATAAAAGATTGGAATGAAAGGTACTAAATTATCTCAGCAAAACCTAGGAAGGGAGGGTAGAGAAAAAAGGAAGTTAAAAAAAGTCTTGAGTCCATCTTATTTGGAGGTAGGGTGAGTATGGAGAATGAGAAACTAATAACATTGTAAAGATTCTATCTGGAAACAGTGGTAAGTGGAGGACCTGGGTAGTGACAGGGGTGTGTGTGTGTGGTGAACTAGTTGACCACTCATTTTCATGAAATAATCAAGAAATATAGGTATTTTATTATGAATTTCAGGAGAGAAGATGACTCAGAAATGATAAAGTATAGTAAACTTTCTAATTGATAAGGGGAAACATGAATTAAATAGTACAGAAAAGGGAAAAGGAGGAAAGACAAAGTAAATAATAAAAAATAAAAATGGAAGTAATGAGAAGGGCATCAGTTATTCTACTATGTATAAACAGGATAACCTAATCCATTAAGTTGTAGAAACTTTCTGGTGGGGCAGAAAGCAAAAGTAAAGGTCAGATGTTTATATGTCACTGTTAAACTGATAAAGACATATTCAAATATTATCTAGAAAGCATAAAATAAATATATTTGGTTATATGAAATAAAAAATTTATATAACAAGATATAAAAACAAAGGCACAAGACAAACAGTAGTTTGGGAAAAAAAAATGTGACACAAATTGACTCCTATAAAAGAAAAAAATATATCTATACCAATTAGAAGACTCTCACAAATTGATTAGCAAACACAAATACAGAAATAGGGACAAATAATATGAAAAGGAAATTTGTAGATGAGAAATCCAAATTTCCAATAAACTAATGAAAAACATTCTCTAATGTGGAGAAAATGTCAATTAATGTAACAATGAGATATCCTTAGTTATCCACCAGATTAGCAGATAATGATAAGTATACCTACTGTGGATGGAGATATGAAGAAAATTATTTTCTGCACATGCTAGTGGTGGGAATTTGGATTATTTCAGCTTTTATGGAAGGTAATCTGTAAATACTTTAAAAGTTGCAATATGCATACCCCTTGACCATAAATCTTTCAAGAAATCTATGTGCTAAACATGAAAGTACTAGTGTGTAAACACATGTAAACACCACAAGGATATTTTAGTGCAGCATCTTTTGTTGTGGCAAAAACAGAAGAATTGCCCTTCAGCACAGTATAATAAATTGTGCTAAGATTAGATCAAGGAATACATGAAATTATTGTAAAGAATGAGTTGAGTTTAAATCATTTGACTTGTGGAAATCTTCATGACGTATCTATAAGTGAAAAAAGCTAGATGCAGAATAGTATATGTGATGTGACATCATTTTTGCAAAATGTGAATTGAAAAAGTTTACATATGTATAGATTATATTTAATTATATGAATATGAAGGAGTTATGAAAGAATAGATAACTAGGTGGTAAACTTTGGTTAAGGAGGGAAAAGTAAGTAAACAAATCACTAAAGGAATTTCCCCATTCTTTTCGAAGAGAATAGCTTGAGCACCTCTGACTACACTCACTGGAACATGCGTTTTTAGTGGGTTCATATGAACGCCCTCACTCAGTATTACTGTCACTGGGTGAACACTGATAGGGGTTATTTTAACCATTATTCAGCTTTAAGTTATTTTTGTTTTCTATTATATAATGCTTATAATGAGTCATTCAGGAGAGAAATACTAAGGAAACCTGATGGGGAAATATATCACCATAATGCAGAGTATAAAAATGATTTAATGTCACAGGTTTTTCTCAAGAAAAGTATTTTGTATATGTACATCTGTATTTTCATATACAAAGAAAGATGGCAGAGGAGGACTAAGTAATCCAGACTCATCCAGGTAAGTTGAGGGGATTCCCATCTAACTGTGTTGTTAAAATGCAGAGAGATCTAATCGTTCATCCTAGGCAGGGTTGGTCTCAGAACAAGGCAAGGATTGGCACAAGTCTTTGATGGCATTTTGACAATTTAAAGATCTTATATCTTTCTTCCCAGAGTGTGAGGAGTAAGAAGTTTAAGCATCTAATTGGCACACCCAGTAAAGGCTGTTCCAGGGCAACTATTCTCCCCAAATCTCCAAAAAGAAGGAAAGGGGGATAAAAGCAGTAGATTTGAGTGTTACTGGCTAGAGGTTAATTTTCAGTTATCTTTGTAGAGTTAGATTGAGACTGCATGCATACATGTGTGTTCACTTGCTAAGCTGTGTCTGATTCTTTGCAACCTCATGGACTCTTTGTGACCCTGCCAAGCTCCTCTGTCCATGATGTTTCCCAGGGAAGAATACTGGAGTGGGTTGCCATTTCCTTCTCCATAGACTGAGACTAGGAGATGATAATGCCTTTCTCCTCTTGAAGAGCAAAAGAAAATTTTGTCTTTTGGTTTATAAGCCAAACACCCTTTAAAAAATATATTTAAAATCTTAGTTCTATGATTCTTGATGCATGAAGAGAAAAAGATAAAACTGGAACAAAACTGCTGCCCACGGTAATACCTAACACTGACAATTCAGAAAAGAGACTAAGAAACACAATCTGAAGGAAAAGTAAACTCTCAGGTTTGAGGGCCCTGAACATCATGCAGAAAATACTGTCACTGCAGGCACTGATTGATTAGCTAACTTTTGTTAAGAGCCTGCTATGTGCAGGAAGGATGCACAGGGCCAGGAACTTACCCTTTGTCCAAAAGTCTGTGGAGCAAAAAATGTACAAGCATTTTCTTCCTTCCATTTCAGTGTTTTATTTCTCCACTGAAAAGATGCCTTCTCAAAAGTAGTTATCTATTTCAGAGTTCTTCAGTATCAGTGTCAGGACCCAATATGTTTTGAAATTGATTAAATGAGTCTTACACTTCAAGGTTTTTGAAAAGAAATGGAGTACAAAAAGAAAATATCAGAAAGCAGTGAATAAAGATAGGTAGTCTCATTAAATTTTTGTAGATATGTGTGTATACTGGGTCTCCGTGGAAAATGTATTTCTTTGGGTCAAGCTTAAAAAGTTTGAAGAACACTGATCTAGTTCCTTGCACTGAAACATATGATGGTTTCCATCTAGTAGACATATCAAGAGTAAGGAAATAGAGAAGTTCCTAGAAATGTACACTCTCCCGAGACTGAATCAGGAAGAAATAGAAAATATAAACAGACTAATTACTAGCAATGAAATTGAATCAGTAATTTTAAAACTTTTCAACCAACAAAAACCCAGGACCAGATAGTTTCATAGGTGAATTCTATCAAACATTTACAGAAAAATTAACACCTCTCCTTCTCAAATTATTCCCAAAAAATGCAGAGGGAGGAATGCCTCTAAAATTTTTCTATGAGGCCATCAGCACCTTGATAACAAAACCACACAAAGACATCACACAAAAAGAAAATTATAGGCCAATGTCACTGATAGATGCAAAAACCCTTAATAAAATAGTAGCAAACTGAATTCAAGAACATGTTAAAAGGATCATAAACCATGGTCATGTGGAAGTTATCCCAGAGATAAATCAGTATCTGCAAATCAATCAATATGATATACCACATTAACAAACTGAAGAATAGAAATTATATGGACATCTCAAGAGATGAAGAAAAAGCTTTTGACAAAATTCAACATCCATTATGGAGATGCTCAGCATCACTAATCATCAGAGAAATGCAAATAAAAACCACAATGAGATATCACCTCACACCCATCAGAATGATTATCATCAAACAGGCCACAATAAAAATGGTTGGCAAAGATGTGGAGAATAGAGAACATTTGTACGCTGTTAGTGGAAATGTAAATTGATACAGCCACTATGAAAAATTTTATAGATATTCTTCAAAAAAAACTAAAAATAGAACTATCATATGATCCAGCATTTCCACTCTGGGTATATATCTGAAGAAAAGGAAAAACCCTAATTTGTAAAAATCCATGCACCTCAGTGTTCATAGCAGCATTATTTACAGTTGACAAAATATAGAAGCAATCTAAGTATTCATTAACAGATGAATGGGTAAAGAAGATGAGGTATATACATACAACACAATACTACTCAGTCATGAAAAACGGAAATTTTGCTATTTGCAACCACACAAATGGACCTGGAGAGTGTCATGCTTAGTTAAGTAAGTCAGAGAGAGAAAGACAATACTGTATGTTATTAGTTATATGTAGAATCTGAAAAATAAAACAAAGGAATGTGTGTAACAAAAGAGAAGCAGACTCACAGACCTAGGGAAATACTAGTGGTTACCAGAGTGTAGAGGGAAGGGGCAAAATAGCGCATAAGATTAAGAGGTACAAACTATTATGCATAAAATAAATGTTACAGGAAAATATTATACAGCATAGGGAATATAGCCAATATTTTATAATAATTTTAAGTGGAGTATAATCTATAAAAATTTTGAATCAAGATTTATCTGAAGCTAATATAATATTGTAAACCAACTATATCTCAGTAAAAAAACAGTGAATTATGTGTGATAAAATCTTGTTGAAAGGGGGATCATCTGATATATTTCTTTAGGGATATTTTCAAACATACCCACAGAACAAATAGATGATAAAGGATAAGTAAACTGAAGGAGATCAGCCCTGGGTATTCTTTGGAAGGAATGATGCTAAAGCTGAAACTCCAGTACTTTGGCCACCTCATGCAAAGAGCTGACTCATTGGAAAAGACTCTGATGCTGGGAGAGATTGGGGGCAGGAGGAGAAGGGGACGACAGAGGATGAGATGGCTGGATGGCATCACAGACTCGATGGACGTTGAGTCTGAGTGATCTCCGGGAGTTGGTGATGGAGAGGGAGGCCTGGCGTGCTGCAGTTCATGGGGTCGCAAAGAGTTGGACACGACTGAGCGACTGAACAGAACTGAACTGAAACTGAAAGATTTCTGATTCAACTGAATTTTCCTTAATAAAATAACTTTCCTGAGTAGTGCATATCACAAGCAAGTTGGTGAAGCTCAGCAGTAAATTGTTTAAGCATATAGCTTTTCTTCACTAATTACACCCATCCTCATGTCATTTATTACATTCACTAGTTATAAACCACTTTCTTCCTCTTCTCCCAAAAGAACCCTTGCTACATTTCTTAAGCCCACATGCAATCATCTGAAAACACATTTTGTAAATCTCTGGAGTGAGGAATATGGTGGTAACAGATACAGAATTGTGTTATGAATTATTTAAAGCAGCATACATCACAAGTGCTTAAAATGAGAATTCGATGGGTGGTTAAAACCCCAAATCCCAAGAAACATAAAACATAAAGCATGATACGATTCCTGCATGTGGTATTTTCAAATCTATTGCTGACTAGTTTGTTTGCACAAATCATTTTCCTGCATAGGAGAGCAACAGAATCTTGCAGAGTGGGCAGAACAATTTCCTAATCTTTTGGTGTGTGTCTTTTGGTTCTGAAGAATGGTACTTTTATAACTTCAAAACAGATTTTTCAAGATTTTGTGTCCTCTGGGAACTCCAAGATGCACAAGTGAGCAGTCCATCAAAAAGTGAGAGGGCCGTCTCAAACGGCCAAAGGATGAGAAACCCAAGCTGACTTAGGCCAGGAACCTGCTAGCCTTTGTTTTCTTTGTCTCCCAACTTCTAATTAAGAAACATATCACACTTACAGAAAAATGGAAAGAATAGCAAAATAAGTATCTCCATAGCCTTCATCTATCTTGGTTCACTAATTGTTAACAGTTTGCCATGCATTTGCTTTCTCTCTCTTAGCTACAGATACAGATATAGGTATGCAGACACACACACACAAAGATATAGATATATATGAGTTGCAGAAATCATGACAATTTACCCCTAAGCACTTCAGCATCTGCCTCCTAAGATACTCTTTGAATCAATAGTATCTCCTAGTTCAGAAAGTTAAAGTGAAGTCATTCAGTCGTGTCTGACTCTGAGGCCCTGTGGACTGTAGCCTACCAAGCTCCTCTGTCCATGGGATTCTCCAAGCAAGAATACTGGAGTGGGTTGCCATTTCCTTCTCCAGGGGATCTTCCTGACCCAGGGATCGAACCTCGGTTTCCTGCACTGGAGGCAGACACTTTAACCTCTGATCCACCAGGGAGGTGAGGTGAAGTTGCTCAGTTGTGTCCAACTCTTTATGACCCCGTGGACTGTAATCTACTAGGCTTCTCTGTCCATGGGATTCTCCAGGCAAGAATACTGGAGTGGATTGCCATTTCCTTCTCCAGGGGATCTTCCCGACCCAGGGATCGAACCCAGGTCTCCTGCATTGGAGGCAGACGCTTTAACCTCTGAGCCACCAGGGAAGCCTAATCTAAATCATTCCAATTGTCCTAGAACCTGGTGTTCTTGGTCCTGTGCCAAGATTCTATTCCTCAGCCCTGGCAATTTCCAGAATAAGCAGTTCACTTAAATCCAACGTAAATCCTCAGCATAACTTCCTTACCCCATGCAAGGACCAAGCTCCATAGCCAAGACTGTTAATTGCTGATCGACATCCCAACTCTCTACCAGAGTCGAAGAATGGAAAGACTGTGAGTGACAGAATCGGGAGGGGCTATTACTGGTTGGGAAGCCCTTTTGAGAACGCAGTGCTCTTCCTCTAACCCCAGGAGGATGAGTCAGGGAGCTTTGAGGTGGGGGCTTTCCTTTCCAAACAAGCCGCGATGTGAAAGGTCTGATGTGTTTGGGGGACATTTACACCTAATGATGAGGTCAAGCCTACCCCCACTCCCGCTTCTGCCCCCACTTCAGCATACAAAGCCCTCACGACCTGGCTCCAAGATCCTCCCCTCCCTCCTCCCGACCTCTCCACCCTCCACTAACAGCGAACTCCCTTCTGACATCAAGGCCGCACGTGTTTCTTCTGCCCAGATGGCTATTCTCCCATTTCTCTCCCATCACTTCTGAGCAACACTGGCCTCCCACATCTGAGTGAACTTCTCCTCCCCTGTGCTCCCACAGCTCTGGGAGTCTCTTTTCTGCACCACCACACTCGACTGTTCTTTCCTGGTGACTTATCTATGTACTCCAGTCAGTAAACACCGTGTGAAAGCGAACATGGCTCAGTCGTGTCCGATTCTTTGCAACCCCATGGACTATACAGTCCACAGAATTCTCCAGGCCAGAATACTGGAGTGGGTACCCTTTCCCTTCTCCAGGGCATCTTCCCAACCCAGGGATTGAACCCAGGTCTCCGCGTTGTGGGCAGATGCTTTACCAGCGGAGCCACAAGGGAAACCCAAGAATACTAGAGTGGCTAGCCTGTCTTTCTTCAGCGGATCTTCCCAACCGAGGGATCGAACCAGTGTCTCCTGCATTGCAGGTGGATTCTTTACCAACTGAGGCATGAGAGAAGCCCAAACACTGCATGGACACAGCTGTCTTTTCTGTCTCCAGCACAGGGCCAGCCCTTAGCAAGTCTCAAGCACTACTTCTTTTTCCTGTTTTAATATTTTTTAGTTGAAGTGTAGTTGATTTACAATATTGTAGTGGTTTCTGCTGTACAGCTCAGTGACTTAGTTTATATGCTTTTGAACTGTGGTGTTGGAGTCACTTGGATGGCAAGGAGATCCAACCAGTCCATTCTGAAGGAGATGAGCCCTGGGATTTCTTTGGAAGGACTGATGCTAAAGCTGAAACTCTAGTACTTTGGCCACCTCATGTGAAGAGTTGACTCAATGGAAAAGATTCTGATGCTGGGAGGGATTGGGGCCAGGAGGAGAAGGGGAGGACAAGGATGAGATGCCTGGATGGCATCACGGACTCGATGGACGTGAGTGTGAGTGAACTCCAGGAGATGGTGATGGACAGGGAGGCCTGGCGTGCTGCGATTCATGGGATCACAAAGAGCTGGACACGACTGAGCGACTGAACTGAACTGATTTATTCTTTTTCTTTCATTCTTTTCCATTATGGTTTATTATAGTATATTGAATATAATTCTATGTGGTATACAGTAAGACCTTATTGCTTATCCATTCTATATATGAGAGCTTAAATCTACTAACCCCAACCTCCTACTCCATTCCTCCCCCAACCCCCTCCTCCTTGGCAACCATCAGTGTTTTCTATGTCCATGATTCTTTTTCTGTTTCATAGATAGGCTTATTTGTCATGCTTTAGATTCCACATATAAGTGATATGATATGGTATTTGTCTTTCTGACTTACCTCACTTATGACTCAGTAGTATTCCATTGTATACATGTACCATATTCTTTATCCATTCATCTGACAATGGATATTTAGGTTGTTTCTATGTCTTGGCTACTGTGAATAGTGCTACTATGAACATGGGGGTGCATGTACCTTTTGAATTATAGTTTTGCCTGAATATATTCCCAAGAGTGAGATTGCTTGATTGCACGGTAATTCTATTTTTAGTTTTCCGAGGCACCTCCATATCAAGCAGCATTAATTAAGTGGGTTTGTTTCATGTTGTGTGAATTCTCCTCGTGGGGAAATTAGGCCCTGTGGTTTATGCGTTCCTTCACACTGTTTCATGTGAAGTGCTCAATGAATAGCAAGTATTTTATGATGGAGTCCTCATCCTCACGGGAGCCATGCTCTAGACAGAGAAGCAAGTCTGGCACGCACAGAAGACTAAATGGTAGTCCAAGAAAACTGGCTGAGAAATGGCTGACACCAATGCCTTCCAGACCTCAGTGTGTATCAGTCACCCAAGAGGACTTGCTAAAAACATGGATCCTTGGTCTTTACACTCAGAGATTTCAATTCACAAAATCTGGAGATCTCTTGGTGTAAGTGGCCCAAGAGATTCTGATGTGCTGGACCATGGACTGACCTTTAAGAACTACTGATAATTAAGGACCCAAATTCCTAAGATGGAATGGTCACAGATGGGGCCTCCAGACTCTTCAGGGCTATTCCATGAACAACAAAAAGGCAGCCCAGTGGTATATGGTGGCCAGTCTGTTCTTTTGCCTCTGCTTCCCCTTGGTTGGATGCTTGTATAGGGCTAAACCTGTACACACAGATACGGCAGCTCTGGTCACAGTGAGGTGGGAACCCGCCAAAGGGCATGAATTCAATGAATCTTAAAATGGGATGAAGAGAGCACAGTAAGCTGACTAGTGTGGCTGAATGCCCAGTCTAAAGTGCTGGTGCCTGGGACTTTCCTGGTGGACCAGAGGTTAAGACTCTACGTATCCACTGCAGGGGGCATGGGTTCAATCCCTGGCCAGGATGATCCTGCATGCCACATGGCATGGCCAGTAAGTAAACAAATAAATAAAATTACTATCTTTAAAATAAATAAATGAATGAAGTGTTGGCACTTGATCCCACAGGTCAAGATTCCCCCAGATTCCAACGATCTGGGGTAGGACCATTACCTGACGAAAACAAGGTGTAAAGAATCTGATCACACTGTGATCATTATGTAGAAAAGTGAGGAGGGAGAGATCTTTTCAGGCAGAGGGAAGAGCATTGCAAAGTCCCTGAAGTGGCAAAAGGTAAGATATGAAGACAAGTATGGCTGGAGCTAGGGAGCAGGAAGTAGAATATCCATGTAATTCTGTCAAAATAGAGCCACTTCTGAACATAAAAGTATGAGTTATTAACAATTATGTCAAGACAGTCCTGGGGAAACTGGCATGTGTATAAGCAACACGCAGAATCATGCCCAGTGATAAGGGGGTATGCAGACAGAGGCCACAGCCACGGCCAGATAGAGTCTAAATTGTCTCTTGTGATCACCTTTTGTCTTCCCTGATAGAGAGGGAGGAGGGACCCCTTTGAAGATTTATGTCCTGTGTTTAGGCAAATGGGGGAAAGCCAGGAGCTTTTCCAGTATCTGCTTCTTGATTGCCTTCAGTTCAAAATAATCCTCAGGGCAAAGTGGCATATTTGAGGGTGATTTCCTTCTATACCATCATGTTCTAGAAACCTGTTTAGATATCCTGCTCAGTTCAGTTCAGTCACTCAGTCGTATCTGACTCTTTGCAACCCCATGGACTGTAGCAGGCCAGGTTTTCCTGTCCATCACCAACTCCTGGAGCTTGCTCAAACCCTTGTCCATAGAGGTGGTGATGCCATCCAACCCTCTCATCCTCTGTCATCCCCTTCTCCTCCTCCTCCAAAATCCTGAAGACTAACTTCTTTACCCTTACCTACTACTTGCCATCCATACATATTGGGGTTTTCAGAGATGAACAAAACTTTACACTTGAAGAAACCATACCAGGAGAAAAGAAAGAAAACATAAATAAATATTAATAATTGCAATCCAATGATAGAAAAAATAGTAGCTAACCCTTATTGCAGGATAGGCATGTTTAAGAGTTTGAGATACATTAACTCATTTAAACCACACAATCAGCCTTTAAGGTATGTTCTATAATTATTCCCAATGCACAGATGGTGGAAATGAGACACAGAGAGATCAAGCAACTGAGGTCACGCATCAGAGAAGTTTTGGGACAGGCGTTCAAACCCCATAGCAAACTGGCTCTGGAGTCCAGAGCTATAGAGTAGAAAAGGTTTAGAAAGATAGCCAGGGGGGATTCAAGCGGAAATCAACAGAGGGCATAACAAACTAGATTAAGTTTCCACCTGAGGTTAAAGGGAAAAAATGTGTATGTGTGTGTGCATATGTGAGTAGGTGGGCGCGTATGAGTGTGTGTGTGTATATGTGCATGTAGCTGTCTGGCTCGCTTTGAAACTAATATTTATTCCAATAGTGGTGAAGGATAGCTGTAAGTCGTCCCCTTTCTCCTGTCTGCTGCTTCTTATCATGCACCATTTCTGTGACAAAGATCAAAAGGTACTCAACCACGCCAAGCAGCCCAGACACTGATCCTCTTCTCTACATCAGCCTCAATTTATTTCAACAATTTCTCAATTACCAAATTAGATAAAGTATAGGAGAGTGTTTTGAAAATTATTAAGTGCCATACAAACAATATTATTGTCACTACCACCAGCAGAACTGGTCAATTACTACAACTTTGTTTCCCCCACATGAGAAAGGGCTGCAAAACGCCTCACTGAGAAACTCACTGAAAAGCCTCCATGTTGTGTTTGGAACTGGTCACTAGGTGTTGCTCTTTGTTAAGATAACATATTACTAATCTTTTCCCCTTGTTTCCAGAAATGCCTGTGTGGTTTTGGTTTTTTGTAGAGGTACTGAGATTGCTTTTTCTCTATGTGATTTTGAGTATAACCCATTGTGTTTCCCATAATTTACAGTGCAATAATTCAAAATTACATGGGGGAGCTAAAATGTCCTTAGGCTTTAGTTCTCTCTTTCCTCTTTTCATATCCTTGAGTTTAACAATGATCTGTTTGATTGCGATGCCTGCCAGGCAGATCACTCCTCAATCCCTATTTCATTCATTCAACAAATATTTATTGAACATTATATACAGGTTGCGTGCGATGTGGGTAACTTGGGTTTGAACCCTGGGTGGGGAAGATCCTCTGGAGAAGGGAATGGTTACCCACTCCAATATTCTTGCTTGGAGAACCCCATAAACTGAGGAGCCAGGCGGGCTACAGTCCATGGTGTTGCAGAGTCAGACACAACTGAGCAACTAACACTTCACTTTTCACTTATCTGTAGGCTAGGCATTGAACTAGTAATTGCAGATACATAAATAAATAAAGGTTTCAACCTTCATGCAACTTCACTCTGACAGCTCTTTCTTGGACAACAGATCCGCATTTTCACCTTTCTGCTGGGAAATGAACAAACACACGTGTCTCTCTAGGTCCTACATTGCAAATCTCCCACCATAGCATCCACGTAGCTCACCTGCATCTCAAACTCATCATATTCAGCTCGAATTCCATCTCTTGACTTGAATGGAGCTATAACTTCTCTGCCAAGCTACTGAGCTCAAAAAGTTCACTTTTCCCTCTTTTTCCTCCCACTCCAAATTGACTGTCATTTCTAAGTTTTGAAAAAGGTTTCCCCCTTCATCTCCTTCTCCAAAGTGACTAACATTCAGATCTTCAGTCCCCCTTGCCAGGGCCACAGTGAAAAACTCCTAACTGAATTTCCTGTCTCCTTTCCCTCTTACTTTCAACATATCCTCTACACTGTTGCCAGAGTGATTTTCTTGAAGAGTGCTTCATCATATAACTCCCACCTTCACTCCTTACTCTAACATATTTAAACCTCTCTTTAGCATCAAAAGCTCTTCTCCATCATCTGACTTCAGCCTACAAATCTGCACTCTACCTCTAAATTAACAAAAAGTGGATGAAGAAATATTTACACCCCAGCGTCGGACAATGCACATGGAGTAGAGAAGTGAACAAAACCAGACCTCTTTTCTCAGACTAAGCTGGAGAAGGTCATTAAATAAATGTTAAGGACTGAATTGTACCCCGCCCACAACTCCTGTGTTGCAACCCTAACGCCTGGTACCTTAGAATGTGACTGTATTTGGAGCTAAGGCCTATAAGAGGTTAAATGAGGCCATGTGTGTGGCCCTAATCCATTATGACCGGTGTACTTACAAGAAAGGGAGTGACACCAGGGATGTGCCCGCATGGAGAAGAGGCCATGTGAAGACAGAGCCAGATATCAGCCATCTGCAACTCTAGGAGGAAGGTCTTGGGAGAAACCAAACCTGCTGACCTCTTGATATTGGATTTTCAGTCTCCAAAACTGTGAAAAAATAAATTTTTGTTGTTTAAATCATCCAGTTGGTAATGTTTTATTATGGCGGTGCTAGCAAGCTAATATAGTAGGTAAATACAAAATAGTTTTGGAAAGAGACTGCTGACCTGTATACTGGGACCACAAGGAGGGACTGGAGAACTTATTTCTCTTTTGTAAGCCCAAAAGTATTTGCCCTTGGTATTTTTTTCTTCCCTTGGTACACTCTTCTCTCTATCCTATTTTTCTTTTTAATTATTGATTTATTTTGGCTGCCCCAGGTCTTAATTGCAGCCTGTGGAATCTTCAGTCACTGCTTGCAGGATCTAGTTCCCTGACCAGGGATTGAATCTGGGTCCCCTTGCATTTGGAGCATGGAGTCTTAGTCACTGGACTACCAGGGAAGTGTCTGTCTTATCCTTACTATCAAAATTCTACCCATCCTTTAAGGCCAGTGCTATCTATTACCAACTCCTCCACAAAGTCCTTCCTCTGTTCTGAGCTTTAAGATTTGCCTTTCCTTTTGGTTTCTGTACTGTTTGGGGAGTCTTTTTCTGACAGTCTTCATCTTCCACAGATTTATTTATGAATTTGTAATTTGATTTATCCCTTCTTCCCAATTATAAGTGCCTTAATAGGAGGAAATGTCTGTCACTTATTTTTATATTCCTTATGGGACTTATTGCAGGAAAGTACACATAATAAATGCTCAATAAATATTTGTTTAATTTGAACAAGAGGTGAATTCTTCTAGGATAAAGAGAATTATACATTTTCCCTTGACATTTTAATGAGGATATGTTATTTGTTCTTTTCTGTAAAAAAGAAGACTATAAACAAACCTACATGTTCTGTTTTCTTGAATGGAAGATTCAGCCACCTCACTGCAGGCTCTGTGGCTCCCTCAATTTCTCAGTGCGTTCCTTCTCATGACGATATTGGTGAAGGAGATATTTGGTCAGTTTCTTCAAAGCCACATCATCACAGTCAAAGTAATAAGACTTTATATTTAGAGGGGATAATCCTGCTGAAGCTGTTTCCAAAGCAAGCCTGCTTTGGATAAAGCTGACTCTCCAAATTTCTAAGTCAGGAATTGTCAGTTTATCTACATCTAGAGAAAGCTTCGATGAAACAGATATATTCAGAGCTGATCTTTAGCACACAACTCTGAAAGGATGATTTCTAAGATTTAAAAAACAGTTGATATTGACGTTACTTTGGAAGCTCAGCTTCTGGAGAATAAGAACTCCTACCTAGAAGTTGAACTCTTTCTTTTTCCCGTCCTGTAATATTATGACCTCTGCTTCTGAAGACTTTTTTTAATCTCTTTTGCCCAAATCTCTTTCTTAAGATCTAGTCTACACCTTAAGATTTCAGGGAGTCCAGAGAACATCTTTAGAATTCCCTTACTCTCAATCACAAACAAGTAATCTCAACACTAAATGTCTTGTTTTTTATCTTTTAGCTAAGCCTTAATGAAAGTATGGGGCTTCCCTGATAGCTCAGTTGGTAAAGAATCCGGCTGCAATGCAGGAGACCCTGGTTCGATACCTGGGTGGGGAAGATTGCTGGAGAAGGGATTGGCTACCCACGCCAGTATTCTTGGGAATATTCAATGGGAACCCTTGCCTGACTCAGGCAAGAGGTTGGATAGGGGGTGTCTAGCAATTTATTCTGAGAGAAGAGTAGGGAGGGTAGGAGAAGCAGGAAGGCACATGCAGGAGAAGCTCCAGAGAGGGATGTCAAAGACCCTGGCCCCGTAGCACCATCAGCCTTCCGCAAGCTGCTCCAAATAAGTACAGTCTAGGCCCAGCACTTTTATAGTATAAGACAACCCCCCCAACCCCCCACCCCCACCCCCACACACACAGGCTTGCTTTGGAAGCAGCTTCAGGGAAAGTCCCGTAGCCCTCATCTAACCAGATCACCGCCAGAGCCTCCTTTCTTTAAAGGGACTCTATAGCAGCCCTGGGTCCTTGATCCCTCATTCCCTAAGGCATCAGCCCACTCGCTCATCAGGCCTTCAGAAATGCTCTGATGAGGCTGATGGGCTGCTGGATAGGCCTGAGCCCTTCATCTGGTTCCAGAGGTATGTCCTGCAGCTGTATGCACCATTGTACTCAGGCTGGCTACAACCGAGCTGAAAATGTTGCTCAAGCTTGGGTCGTTTTTCAAGTTCTTTAGGAAGATTGTATGCATGCTCAGAAATGTTGAACAACAAAATACCATTTTTTTTTAAAGTTGGAACATTTCTTCCTTCTTGCTGTTCTCCTTTTCCACCTACTCTCCTTTTACTCAGGAATTTTCAGGTTCAAAGAAGCTAAAATAGTGGTTTGAAGGTTTATAATAGATGTAATCAAGAAGACTTTAAAAGTGCTTTTAAGGTACTATATTCCTTATACTTATATTTCAATATAAAATGTAAAAATGTCTCCATAAAGTGCCAAACTGTACTTAAAATGTCACTGTCAACTTAATGGACAATCATAATCCAAAAGTAATTATAATCCTCAGTAATTACAATGGCACCATTAAGCTCGTCATGTCTCAAGATTTGTTCTACATGAGAAAGATTGTAACTTGATTATCCTTCAACAACCAGGGGTATTACATAATCGCACTCTGAAACTCATGACTGGTGACACCATAGATATTTAACAAACTCTATTTGATTTTCTTATCCTGATCATATTTCCTTCTTCCTCCTCTCTAAAAAAGTATGATTCAGGGTGAGAGTATGGGCTTGGGCAAGGAAGAATAAACTATTCTGGAAATATTTCAAAAGAAAGAACTAATTCCAACTTTGTTTTGGTAATAGAAATGGAGCCTTAGGCAAAAATCTGTAAACTGGTTGGCATTCCTGAAGCTAAAATGAGCGAGACCTGAATTTTTCACTCTGTAAACCTTGAAAAGAAGAAAACATCTTGGGCTGGCTCGGATAGAGTGTGTTTCTGAACTGTACCCTAATGAAGTGAACTGAGATGGGCTGAGCCATGCATTTCAAAGTTTTCATAAATGCAAGATATTCTTCGTCTCTAATATATTGTGGCAACTTTGTCAACATAAAGTTTCCGAAGATAAGGCCCAAATCATCAAACTGTCCATGAGCACACAGAAATTATATGTGAAATTGTGTGTGTGTGTGTGAGTGCTGTGTCTTAGGGAAGAGGTATACATTTTTCCTCATGTTCTTGGAAGGGGCCGTGACTGAAATAAGGGTGAGAATCACTGACCTCTGGGTGAGGTTTAGAAAATAATAACTAGCAGCCCGAGAGTAAAGGATGCTTTACTTGGGTGGAGTCGGGGAGGCAGCTGCGGGCAGCCAACCCTGCACCATCAAGTACAGCTACCCAGAAGCAGAGCTGCTGGTCCCCCAGAGACAGGATTATACATTTTAAATAGTCTGAGCTCAATTTGTCAGAGTCATTCTTGGTCGGGGGCCAGCGGGAGTTGGGGGTAGGAGGTCAGGCTCACACAAATCACCCACCCAAGCCCTTTGGAGAAAGGGGAGATGCCTGCTGTGGACTGTGGGCAGGTAGACACTTCCGCAGATGCTCAGAGAGTGAATGAGGGGAATTGGCCCGGCAGAATTCATGAGGTCTTAACCAAGGACGGAATGAGGGACAGGTCACTTAGACTGATATTTCGGGTCTTTGGGTTATGATGTGGACAGAGGCCATTGTTCTTCAAAGAAACACGTCTTCCGCGTATTCAGTCTCAGGTGGGAACTCAAGACACACGATGACACTGAAACAGCTGTAGGAACTTGGGGGCGGGGGAGGAGAATGGGAACAGAGGGACAGGGGGGCTGGCAGAGGGTTACTGCAGTGCCATGAGTCCCCTACATACGAACCTTCAAGTTGTGAACTTTCAAAGATGCAAATGTGCATTCCATTAGTGTCAGGCATGGGTGAAACTGTGGCTTGCCCTCCACCTCCTATTCCTGACGGTCCTTTAACTCTACCATCTCCCGCCTCCTCTCCCTCCTCCAGTCAGTAACTCTTCCTGCCTGTTCACTGGATGCCAGCTGCTGTATGCCAGCTGTTGTACTGTACCACTGGACTTTCAAGGTACTATACTGTAAGTTTCAAAATGTTTCCTTTATTTTTTGCGCTTGTTTGTTTTTTATATATTGTTTGTGTGAAAAGTTTTGTTTGTGATACAGTACAGTGCCCAACTAGTATAGTATTAGTTGGGCACCTATGTTAACTTTGGTGAACTTACAAACAAATTGGACTTACGAACATGCTCTTGGAAGGGAACTTGCTCACATGTAGGGGACTTACTGTACGGGACTTGCACCAAGCTTCACACTTTCTATCAGGAAGGATGGAAAGGTCTGGAGCTATCATGCTGGCCTGGCAAATTGTATCTTCTATAGAAGCCCAGTATTACCGCTCCTTTTAGTTATTTCTTGAAGGCATTAAAAAAAAAAAAAGAAAGAAAGAAATATTTTTCAGGGAAATAAAAATATCCCTGGGAGGATCAATGTTTAAGACTTCTTCAGCTAACACCTCAATTATGAGTCAAAACCATGGCAAGTGTTGGAAACAGGGAGGAAAAATGGGTGGGTTGATAAATATGTTTCATAATTGAGTCTTAGGAATTTATCTCTTGGAGAATTCTGTTCCAGCAATATCAAAAGTTATTAGTGGCCCACATGTCAAAGGTTCAGTGGTCATATTTTTGAAATAAAAATTTCCTCAAGTGATCTGACAAGTCCAAGTGTACTTACATGGATAATGGGATAAGATGTTTGAGATTACGGTGAACTTTAGCCAAAGGTGGCCAACTCCTTTTAGTTTGTAGGGTTACACCCTTCTCAGCCTACAGTTAGACCTACTGGCTGGAGGCCATGTGAACTGTAAGACAGGAATTTTTCCTTGCCTTGAAAATTGTAGGAAAATTACTGCTTCAAAATATTATACTTTTATTTGGACACTTTTGTTGGAAGAGTTTCATCTTTTAAAAATTTTACTTTGTTTTCCTGTATTTCAAAAATTCAATTACACTGGTGTAGTTTAAGAAAAAGTTATGATTGGCTGTAATAAATTCATTTGAGTCACTAACGATGAACTTAAAAAGGCACGGTGGATTGTTCTTGACATTTTGAAGGACATGTTAAGGCCTGGAGCTCTGGGAGAGTCCTGAAGTGAGTCCAGTTTTCAGAGAAACTGATGCTTTTAGGTTTGGAAAGAATGTTATCTACCTCTGTAAATTGAGATCTCTTTGGGATCTTAAAAAGAAAAAAAGCAGGAAAGTTTATCTTTCTCTTTGCTCTGTGAATAAACAGGAAGAGAAAGGTGAAAACTGAGTTAGCTGGGTAACCTAATATTTTAAGTGTTTCAAGCTGATTCAAAACAGTTTATTATTTTTGTTAATTAAAAAAACAACTACATTTCACATTATGATTGAGTGATTTCAATATTTTAAACATACATTTGTTTTGTTAAAGTCACTATGAGTGATTTTATTTTCAGTCTTATTCTTCCACATCTGCTTTTTACAAAACGATTAGTGTCACCCTTTTATGTAAAGTACTCAAGTCTGAAAAAGGAAATAGTTTCTTAAATGAAAAGAAGTATTTTTCAAGCTATGAATGCTGTGTATCAAGGTAAAAGTGTTAAGTGTTTTTACTGCTGACTTTTTTTCATTTTATGAATTATTTAACTAAACATATTAATTTTAGATTTGTTACTGTTGACAGCTTGCTTTTCTGAGTCATCTAGAGTTACTCACCTTACTGTTGAGTGTCTATTTTTCTTCTAGTCCTACTGGCCACCCCTTAACTCTCTCCTTGTAGCACCTACCTTTCTTCACTTACCATTTTATCATTCTTCTGTCTGTATATTTGACTTTCTTTAGTAATAGGAAAAGATTAAGTTTGCATTTTTCAGATCTCCCAGTTGGAAGAATGACCCCTTGAGTGCAATACAAGTGAAACTGAGCTCTTCCTTCTATGAACTTTCGCAAAATTCATTAGCTTGGAAATTATGGGAATTCCCTGGCAGTCCAGTGGTTGGGACTCTGCACTTTCACTGCCAGGGGTGTGGGTTTGATCCCTGGTTGGGGAACTAGGATCCCACATGAAGTGGAGTGCAGCCAAAAGCTAAGAATAAAAGAAAACCAATTTTTGGTAGATGGTATTTTATACACGTTTCTTCTTAGTTTAAAAATTGATGAAGTGAGACTTCCCTGGTGGTCCAGTGGTTAAGACTCCATGATCCCAATGCAGGGGGCACAGATCTGATCCCCGGTTGGGAAACTGAGATCCTGCTTGCAGGGCACTGTGGCCAGAAAAAGAAAAAAATGATGCAATGATAATATTGGAGTCCACTTTGAGTTCATTTACATCAAACAAAATACATTTACACACACGCAAGTTTTTCCCTAGATTTCTCTTGGACAGTTAGGCTCAGACTAGGTTGCTGCTGCTGCTGCTAAGTCGCTTCAGTCGTGTCCCAACTCTGTGTGACCCCATAGACAGCACCCCGCCAGGCTCCTCCATCCCTGGGATTCTCCAGGCAAGGACACTGGAGTGGGTTGCCATTTCCTTCTCCAATGCATGAAAGTGAAAAGTGAAAGTGAAGTCGCTCAGTCATGTCCATTTCTTAGAGACCTCATGGACTACAGCCCACCAGGCTCCTCCATCCATAAGATTTTCCAGGCAAGAGTACTGGAGTGGGGTGCCATTGCCTTCTCCACAGGAACTAAGTTATCTGGTTCAAACTCTCACTCACTTCTCATTAAAGTAATGGTGGCAGATGGTCACTCAGCTTCTGCTTGAAGTCTTCAAGTAATTGGCCACTCCTCTGTCTGTTTTGAGTTGCTTTTATTTCATTGATTCACGTATTTGTTCATGTATTCTTCATTTATTGAACAAACACTATGTTGATCACTGCATTAAGGCAGTGCTGTGAAAAAGATGGTCATCTTTTTTGGTATAGTTCTTGTCTCCCTGAAAGTCTGAATTCCTATGAGGAGAGACAAATAGTGTGGTCCTTAAAGTCTTCAAGATATGAAGTCCTTTAGTGACAAGAGTCGTTACTTGTTCTGAGAGGGCACTGGGAGGCTTCAGAGAGTCATATCTGGGATGGTCTTGAAGGTTGAGTGGGCACGTGTGAGCTGAAGAAGGGGCAGAAGGAGGACATTCCAGGCACAGAGGAAAACACATGCGCAGACATTCAAAAGGAAAGACTTGGAAAACAGTGATAGTGGTAATAGTGCTGGTTAGAGGTTCATTTCATGGGAGCTTTTAGCACGAAAGTAGGTTTTGTCTGAGGGAATGAAGAGACAGAAAAGTATGGGGAAATGTAGAGAGGAGAAAAGTGGAGGATGAATCTGGAAATTTGGAATTTGGAAAGAAACCCATACCTGCTAAAGAATTAAATTTTATCCCATAAGCTACAGGAAGTTGACTAATGTTTTCAAGTGTAGAGTTCCTTGGACTGCAAGGAGATCCAGCCAGTCCATTCTGAAGGAGATCAGTCTTGGGTGTTCTTCTGAAGGACTGATGCTAAAGCTGAAACTCCACGTCATGCGAAGAGTTGACTCATTGGAAAAGACTCTGATGCTGGGAGGGATTGGGGGCAGGAGGAGAAGGGGGAGGACAGAGGATGAGATGGCTGGATGGCATCACCGATTTGATGGACATGAGTTTGGGTGAACTCTGAGAGTTGGTGATGGACAGGGAGGCCTGGAGTGCTGCGATTCATGGGGTCGCAGAGTCGGACATGACTGAGCGACTGAACTGAACTGAACTGAATAATTGCTATCACCTATGTTGCAGTTTCAATATGCTAGGCATTGTCTTTTAGATCTATTAACTTATTTAACTTTTATAGCAATCCTATGAGGGAAATACTGTTATCATCCCCATTTTAAGATGAAGAAACCAAGAACAGAGAGGTTAATCCAGGTACCTAAGGCCACGCAGCTAGTATGTGACAAAGCTGAAATTCAAACTAAGTGAAGGAGTTTTGGATCTGAGATCGATGTGGACTGGGATCCAGAGTTAGTGGTGAGAAGTCCAGTCTGCAGGCTGTTATAAACTCCAAAAAATGGAGTTGATACTGAGACAGCGGTTGAGATGGAAAAGTACATCAAAAGGATTCTGTGCCGAAATTCTCTCTCACATGCTAGTTATGGGATTCAAAGCACTCTGAGTTCTCTAGGATGATTTCATCGTAGATTACAACCTTGATAAAGAGTCTCATTAGAAAAATTTAACAGCTATTTATTACATGCTTGCTACATGCAAGGCCCTGGGCAACTTTGCTTTACTTTCAGGTATCATTGGCTTCATTTTTATTACAACTAATTTTCCTTGCAGGAATATAGTTTAGATTTAAAACATGGCTCTGTATTTTCTCAGTGCACAAGTATTCCAGAGAGACGTTCTTTTATACTTTCTGACCAAACTAAAATAAGCTGCTCAATGTCTTGCTATGAATCCCTGTCAGTAAGAGGCTAGGGTTTTGGCAGGGTTTTGGTGGGCAGTGGACCAAACACTAATGTTTTTAGTAAGTAATTTTAGCCCAAACACTCTCTTCTTGTTTCAAAATTTCCCTGGGCTAGTGGTAGCCTGCCTAAGGACTGATTGTTCCTGACTGCATTCTCTGCCTGTGCCCTCTTCATTCTGCACAAACTCCCTCTGTTTAGGGAATGGGAATGGGAAGATGTGAGTGTTGCTGCTCACGTTAGGACCCTCCAGTTGGTCTACTGTGAGGAGGCAAACCAAGGCGATTTTCTGACTTTTCTTTAAGGAGATAGCTAGGGTTGGCTGTCACTGTCCAGGCACTGGCTCAATTTATTTTGCCTGTGATTAGGTATGATATTTGATTTAGATCCTTTCAACAAACGTTGATTAAGCACTATTATATGCTAGGTTTTCTGCTCAGTGCTTTGCGTTGGAGACGAATAAAACATGGCTAGTGACTCTTGCCTGGAAATCCCATGGATGGAGGAGCCTGGTGGGCTGCAGTCCATGGGGTCCCTGAGAGTTGGACACGACTCAGTGACTTCACTTTCAGTTTTCACTTTCATGCATTGGAGAAGGCAATGGCAACCCACTCCAGTGTTCTTGCCTGGAGAATCCCAGGGACGGCAGAGCCTGGTGGGCTGCCGTCTATGGGGTCACACACAGTCGGACACGACTGAAGCAACTTAGCAGCAGAAGCAGCAGCAGCAGTGACTTTAGGTAAGTTACATTCTAGCTTCCTTATCAGCCAAATTCCAGTCAAGAGAAAGAATTTAGTAGTGGAAATTTGTTAAATGGGTGATAGACCACTGCAAACAGAAAAGGGAGCCTTGAAATGGTAGAGAGATAGTGAATGCAGGAAGCGGCTCAAGACTTTAGGGCTGTGGAAACAAAGGGAGGAACAGAGTCTGTGGAACGGGGGTCTGGGACTTGGAACTGAGGCTGCATTTCTCTAATGGATACTCCGAGGGGCTTGATGAGGCTGGCTCTGGGAGTTGGGTAAAAGGTGGTAACTCATTGCAACAGCCATTTCCAAGGGAAGGGGCACCATAAACGATGCTGACAAGAAACAGGAAGTAGACAGGAAATAACAAGTCCCTTCCTTGTCTCTTTCTACTGTCCTCTACTGGCAAAACCTAACAAAAAGCAATTGCCAAAGGAGAAATGTCGGCCAGGGCTGACAATGGAGACAGAAATGCAAACAAATCAGTCCTTCTAGTGGGGAGTCCAGGGTGAGCCTCAGCTGGAAATGAGACACCTTGGAGCATGTTGCAAGTTGGATTTCCAGAATTTGATTTGTATGCTCCTGTCTCAGAGCCTTTGCCCTATCTATTCTTTCTGTCATGGCATGCTTTTTCCCAGACATGCCTTTTTTCATTTTTCAATGCTCTGCCCCAGTGTCACTTCTTGATGGTTGTAATTGCAACCTCCTACTCTTTTATTATGTCCTATTCTTCCCTAAATTATTTATCACCATATTACATGAATGTTGTGTTTAGTTGCTAAGTCATGTCCAACTCTTTTGTGCCCACCAGATCCTCTGTCTATGGAATTCTCCAGGCAAGAATACTGGAGTGGGTTGCCATTTCCTTCTCCAGGAAATCTTCCTGACCCAGGGATGGAACTCACGTCTCCTGCTTGGCAGGCAGATTCTTTACCACTGAACCATCAAGGAAATAAACATTAAATTATAATAAACATTTATCATCACGTTAAAGTAATATATTAAATTGTAACAAATGGAACATAGTTATTTATTCCTTTATTGTTTATTTCCTTCTCCTCTCATCCCCTGCCCTTCCTATTAGAATGCAAATTCCACAAGGAGCTTTTGTCTCTTGTTTACTGATGGATCTAGAACTGTGTGCTCTCTGGATATCTGTTGAATGAACAAATGAATCAATGCATGCTTGGTTGAGGAGGAATAATAAAGTTGTATGGGGCAAAAGGCTAATAAGACTGATTTAAGGATACTTCCCTGGTGGTCTAGTGATTAGGGATCCATGATTCCACTGCAGAGGGTGTGCATTTGATCACTGGTCTGGGAACCAAGAATCCGCATGTTGCAGGGCTGAAAAAAAAAAAGACTGTTTTAAAAAGACTAACGAGGACAGTATGCTGCCTTCGACAGATTGATTTCTGTTCTATGGAGAGAGAGCAGCTGCAAGAAGAAAATGAAGGCAGTGTTTGACAAACTATATTTGCTAAGATGGGTTTCAGCAGTGCTCCTTTGTGTTTAGGGGATAGAGCGAGACCTGAGTGGGGAGAGGACATTGGCAAGTACCTCCACAGTGGCGCCTCAAGGCCTAGCATCTTAGATGACAGATGTAGACAGGTTCCTTGGCCCAGGGTAGCAGCAATGTCTCAGAAATTATTTTATATACATGTATCTCTCTTGGAGTGAATACTAAACAGAGGGTGGAGGCAGATAGGTCAGAAAAGTTCATATCTACTTGTTAATGCTTTTTAAAATTTTATTTTCTAAAATTTATTTATTTTTAATTGGAGGATAACTGCTTTACAATATTATGTTGTTTTCTGCCATATATCAACATGAATCAATCATAGGTATATGTCTGTTTGTTAGTGTAATCTCACTTCTCCATTTTCTAAAAATGCCATATAAATTTCTCCAGCATTCTTTGGGCTATAGTCCTCTAATATCAAATTTCTACTTGATTGCCAAAAGAAAAAAAAGAACAAAAATACAGAACATAATTAAAAACAAAACTAAACTAACCAAATCCACCCTACAGAAAAATACTTTAAAAGTAACTACAGTGAAAAGACTAATGTGGTTCAGTAGTACTTGTCCACTCTGTGCTTAGGTAAAAACTAGACTCATATACTAAATAACACCCAGTCCATAAGTTGTTACCTTTTAGCTACATGAAAATCAGATCAGTTTCTCTAATTCAGTCTTATGCAACTTCTATTTAATCCTTAACAATATTTACCACAAATCTTTGATCTTGCTTCTCTTCTTTTTTAATTGTAAAATGTTAAGATGGATACAAAGGTGGGCAGTTGTCATATAGTGTGTTAACAGTCCAATAGTCTGTTCATAGTTTTGTGGGAGAAAAGTGGCCTTGATGTATTTAAGAAATCTTTCCTTTAGTAATGTTTAACAAATTTTCTTGTGTGCAAAAGGGGTACTAGATTTAGCAAGCAGAAATACAGGATTCTCAGTTAAATTTGAATTTCAGATAAGCAACAATAATTTCTTGTTAGAAGTATGTCCGTGCAATATTTGGGAATATATTAATACTTATATGAAAAAATAATCTGAAACTCAAATTTAAGTGAGTGTCCCATATTTTATCTGATGACACTGTGTTCAGGGTACTTTCCTGGGCAGTGAGTATTTGCCATGGAGAAAGTCTACTTCAGGATGAAAAAAGAGGACCCTCTATGATTCTGTCATGGCTACTCATGGCAGATACATTCAACATGTACAGTACTGTTTGATTTGTAACGTTCAGGAAGCAACAGTTAGAACTGGACATGGAACAACAGACTGGTTCCAAATAGGCAAAGGAGTATGTCAAGGCTGTATGTCGTCACCTTGCTTATTTAACTTATATGCAGGGTACATCATGAGAAACACTGGGCTGGAGGAAGCACAAGCTGGAATCAAGATTGCCGGGAGAAATATCAATAACCTCAGATATGCAGATGACACCACTCTTAGGGCAGAAAGCGAAGAACTAAAGAGCCTCTTGATGAAAATGAAAAGAGGAGAGCGAAAAAGTTGGCTTAAAGCTCAACATTCAGAAAATGAAGATCATGGCATCTGGTCCCATCAGTTCATGGCAAATAGATGGGGAAACAGTGGAAACAGTGGCTGACTATTTTTCTGGGCTCCAAAATCACTGCAGATGGTGACTGCAGCCATGAAATTAAAAGACGCTTGCTCCTTGGAAGGAAAGTTATGAACAACCTAGACAGCATATTCAAAAGCAGAAATATTACTTTGCCAACAAAGGTCCGTCTAGTCAAGGCTATGGTTTTTCCTGTGGTCATGTATGTATGTGAGAGTTGGACTATAAAGAAAACTGAGTGCCAAAGAATTGATGCTTTTGAACTGTGGTGTTGGAGAAGACTCTTGAGAGTCCCTTGGACTGCAAGGAGATCCAACCAGTCCATCCTAAAGGAGATCAGTCCTGGGTGTTCATTGCGGGGACTGATGTTGAAGCTCAAACTCCAGTACTTTGGCCACCTGATGCGAAGAGCCGACTCCTTTGAAAAGACCCTGATGCTGGGAAAGATTGAGGGCAGGAGGAGAAGGGGACGACAGAGGATGAAATGGTTGAATAGCATCACCGACACAATGGACATGGGTTTCAGTGCACTCCGGGAATCGGTGATGGACAGGAAGGCCTGGCGTGCTGCAGCTCATGGGGTCGCAAAGAGTTGGACATGACTCAGTGACTGAACTGAACTGAAAAATATAGGAGGTGCAGTCTTCCCTGGTGGTTCAGTTAAGAATCCTTCCAATGCAGGGGACTCAGTTTCGATTTCTGGGTGAGGAACTAAGATCCCACTTGCTGCAGGGCAACTAAGCCCGAGCCCCACATCTAGAGAACCTGTATGCCACAACTAGAGAAGCCCCCTTGCATGGCAGCTAGAGAAACCCTGCACATGGCAACAAAGACCCAGCACAGCCAAAAAAAAGGAAGTGACTTCTTACTAATTCATCATGATACTTTTGTAAAGAGGGCATATTCCTCCTTAAGACATACTCCTGTTGTTTTCATAAGGAAAGTTTTGTCTCAGTCTTCTTAGACTGTAGTTAATTTCTTCTTGGAAATAAGTTTGTATTATTGAGACCCTAAAGTAGAAAATGGCAACCAACTCCAGTATTCTTGCCTGTGAAATCCCATGGGCAGAGGATCCCAGTGGACTACAGTCCATGGTGTTGCAAAGAATTGCACACAACTTAGCGACTAAACAACGAAATTGAGATTCAGGCAGGGCTAAAAATTCAGTCTATTATTCTACCTAATGGTGAGATTTTTAAGTTAGAAGTAGAACTGTGTGTGTGTTTCAGTTACCAGGCCAGGGAGAGAAATCTTTACTGAAGAGGAAAGGCTTGTTTTCCTAGACTTGTTGGAATTTAGCAGGTGAAGCTTTTTCTGGCAGGAGCATTCCTGTTTAGTTCTAATTTTGTTGGAAAGAAAACAAAGTGAGGTTTGCGCCCCAGTCAGATGTGTGGAATGTCCATGGCTTTTGCAGAAAGGAAAACAAGGATTGCAGTTTAAAATCATTAACGTGTATAAAAGTCCTTCCAAACATACCCACCCAAACTTTCAGTTAGTGAATATCATGTCAAGTGTCCCTGGTGTGTTTCTCCTTTACATGTGGAATTCCCATTGGTGTGGGTTTTAAAGAAGTAGAAATATCTGATCATTGTACAGTGTGTCACCATGGAAATGATATGTTACATTTGAATTCCACAGGGGAAAAGAGGTGAATAAGGCACAATTTTATTTCCTGTTTATAAATATGTTTACTTCATGAGGGTATGAATTAATGTTGAAAATATTTTAATGAAATATACAAACCCATAAAATTAGACCAATATTAGATTTAGGGAGGGGAGAATGGGGAATCATAGTTTAACAGGTACAGAATTTCAGTTTTGGAAGATGCAAAAGTTCAGGAGATGGATGGGAGCGATGGTTATTCAATGCTGTGAATGCACTTAATACCACAGAAATGCGTAATTGAACATGGCTCAAATGAGCAATTTTATGTTTTGCATATTTTACCACAAAAATTTAGACCAAAATATAAAAATCATGTTTTCAAAAATATTTTAATTAAACTGAAACATTTCTGGGGCAGCTCCCCTTTAGGAATAAAACACCACCCTCAATGTAATAAGACTCATCTTTCGCTTTAAGTGATATTATTTGAGCACAGAAGACTGAGATCTTCACAGAAAACACCTTTGTTTGGTACCTTGTGGTAGAGCTGGGAGTTACTAACTGGAGAGCATTGGATGACCTCAATTGTCATTCAATCCATAATCTTTACTAACATAATTTTATTTATACCTCAGAGAACACGCTATTGTGATTGCGCCCAACTATAGACTAGTTTGGGCTTCCCTGGTGGCTCAGGTGGTAAAGAATGTGCCGGCGGTGCAAGAGACCTGGGTTTGATCCCTGGGTCAGGAAGATCCCCTGGAGGAGGGCATGGCAACCCACTCTAGTATTCTTGCCTGGAGAATCCCACAGACAGAGGAGCCTGGTGGGCTACACAGAGTCCGTGAGGTCGTAAAGAGTCAGACACGACTGAAGCGACTTAGCACGCACACATGTAGACTAGTTTATTTTGCCACAAATTACTTAACTATTGCATGTGCAAGGGGAAGAGAATGTGGTTTTGGATGTAACTCTTGATGACATTGTTGTTTATACTGGTGGTGAAACAAACAAAGATAAGAAAGACGATCAGGTATGAACTTAAAGAGAACAGAGAATCTGTGAGTAAACTTTTTGAACATCTAACCTTATTAGCTCTGTTAATTAACCCATCTATCTGTCTGAGCCAGTCAGAGAGTACTGAAAAAAAAAAAATCAAACATTCCTTAGGATGTTCTTTCCTAGTTCAGAGGGACTATCTATCACCGGGTGACACTCACAAGTGTCTTCTAAACAGTTGTCATGGTTCTGCAGTCAGACTGATGCCATTATATATATATGAGTGAACTCTAGAGGCCAGGAGAGAGCAGGCTGCATAGTAGTGTACTTAAAATATATATATATTTAATTATTTTGGCTGCACCAGGTCTTAGTTGTGGCAGGAGGGATCTAGTTCCCTTACCAGGGATCCAACCTGGATCCCCTGCATTGGAAGTGCAGAGTCTTAGCCACTGGAGCACCAGAGAAATCCCTGTAGTACACGTAAGGTTTTCACAATAGCCTTTTGAGAGTATTAGACTCTTTCCACAGCAAATAATCAGGTAAGTGGACTGGGAGAGAGATTTTTGAACTAGTCCTATCTCTGGGACTATTAAACCATTTAACTTTAGAAAACCTGCTATGTTTAGCTGGACTTCAGCTCCCGCCTCTGTATAGTGAAGAACTTGAAATATTGGTTTCTATAGAAAGACTCATAGACTTAGAAAACGAACTCATGGTTGTTGGGAGGAGGGGACAGTTAGGGAGTTTGGGATGCTCATGCACTCACTGCTATATTTAAAATACCAACAAGAACCTATATAGCACATGGAACTCTGCTTAATACCTTGTGGCAGCCTGGATGGGAAGGGAGTTTGGGGGAGAATGGATACATGTGTATGTATGGCTGAGTCCCTTCGCTGTTCACCTGACACCATCACAACATTGTTAACTGGCTATACCCCAATACAAAATAAAAAGTTCACAAAAAGAAGTGTGGCTTTCCAAAATCTTCCTCCATATTCACATACTGATGGTAGTATGATTTGCTCCACCCATCAACGCCATGGTAACTGACAGTTTTCCTGTAGGCAGCAGTAGAGGTGTGAAAATATTGCTCCTGCTGTTGGGCCTGGGACGAGAAGCTGACTCCAAAGTTCTGGGGAGAAGAGTGTCATGCAGAAAAGAGAGTGAACAGGCAACCTTGTGTCTTGTGGACTGATGTCTTGGCATTTCATTGCTAGGAGTAAAAACCTACTAACACTAACCCAAGTGAAATGGGAAATTTACTGGAAAGACACAGCATTTCCATAGAATTTAAGGACAGAAAGTTTAGCTGGACCTCATAAAGGTTTGGATTAAAAAATTGAAAAGATAGAAGCTAAGATGACCTAATTGTTTCTCAGATAATTATATCTTCTCTTTCCCCTTCTTTCTCTCTATAATTATGTCTTCTCTTTCCCCTTCTTTTTCTCTTCCATATTGTTTCTCTTCCTCTTCCCTCTGGTTCCCCAACCCATTTTTTTCTACCAGCGTGGGACATTCTGCTCATGCCTAACCCAATCCTAGGTTTATGTCACATTTCTATTTCAACATGAAAGGGAGACCAAGTGGAGGGCTATATGTCAATGCTTAAATCCATGCATGAGAGACCCTCTTAGCCGATTTGGGTTGTGTCTACATCCACTTCAGCTTCCCAGGTAGCTCAGTGGTAAAGAATCTGCCTGCCATGCAGGAGACACAAGAGAACCAAGTTTGATCCCTGGGTCAGAAAGATCCCTCGAAGGAGGAAATGGCAATTCAACCCAATATTCTTGCTTGGACAATCCTATGGACAGATGAGCCTGGCGGGTTATAGTCTATAGGGTCACAAAAAGTTGGACACAACGAAACACAAGCTACATCCATTTCAGTTTGCTGTGGCAATGAATGTGGATCATTTGACCCAGTGCCTATTCAACAGGAGCTCTGGGAGTAGATTGTCTTAAGCAAAATTACTTTGGTTGCAAATAGCAGATATCTTTCTTGCCTAGTCAAGAAAAACAAAAAAATGTTTCAGAAGTACACAGGGATATTTCCTGTAATCAAAGAAAACAGGTCAGGTCCTGGGTCCTTGGTAAGGGGTGTTAATAGATCTTTTCTTAAGGCACTGCCACATGACTCAGCTTTAATGGCCATTTTCTCTCTGTGTTCCCCTCAGTTCAGTTCAGTTCAGTTCAGTTGCTCAGTCCTGTCTGACTCTTTGCAACCCCATAGACCACAGCACACCAGGTTTTCCTGTTCATCACCAACCACCGGAGCTTATTCAAACTCATGTCCATTGAGTTTGTGATGCCATCCAACCATCTGTTGTGCCCTTCTCCTCCCACCTTCAATCTTTCCCAGCATCAGGGTCTTTTCCAATGAGTCAGCTTTTCATATCAGGTGGCCAAAGTATTGACGTTTCAGCTTCAGCATCAGTCCTTCCAGTGAATATTCAGGACTGATTTCCTTTAGAATGGACTGGTTGGATTTCCTTGCAGTCCAAGAGACTCTCAAAAGTCTTCTCCAACACCATAGTTCAAAACCATCAATTCTTCCATGCTCAGCTTTCTTTATAGTCTAACTCTCACATTCATGACTACTGGAAAGACCATACCTTTGACTAGACAGAACTTTGTTGGCAAAGTAATGTCTCTGCTTTTTAATTGTGTAGGTTGGTCATAGCTTTTCTTCCAAGGAGCAAGCGTCTTTTAATTTCATGGCGGCAGTCATCATCTGCAGTGATTTTGGAGACCAAGAAAATAAAAGTTTCTCACTGTTTTCATTGTTTCCCCATCTATTTTCCATGAAGTGATGGGACCAGATACCATGATCTTAGTTTTCTGAATGTTGAGTTTTAAGCTCAAATCTGTGTCTTTCTACTCCATCCAGAGGTGATACTATGCCCTCTAAGTACAGATGTTCTACAAGATGTCCAGTCTTCCTTTTATTTTACCTTAATTCTATCTCCATATATTGCAACATAGTTTGTTGCTGGCAAAAGGAAAAGAATTGGAAAAAACTGTTATACCATTTATTTTTAAAAAGGAAAAATGAGGTTTGGTGTGCAAGAGGGTACTGATTAAACAGTAGTAATAGCAAGTAAGAGAACAGAGGCAACAGTTCTCATTACTGTAGCTGGTAATGAAGTTTCTTCCTTCTCAGCCCCTTCAACCCATGGTTGCCACAGCTTCAGCTGGCCATTCAGTTGGTTGGGGTGATTTGCCCAGTAGACAACCCCAGGGGTCCGAGCTCTGGTGGCCTTGCCTGTGTAGATTTGTTGTAGTCATCCATTGTTTTTACATCTGGGTATAACAGTTTAAATTGATGCTTTTGCACTATGGTGTTGGAGAAGACTCTTGAGAGTCCCTTGGACCGCAAGGAGATCAAACCAGTCAACCCTAAAGGAACTCTGTCCTGAATATTCATTGGAAGGACTGATGGTGAAACTGAAGCTCCAATACTTAGGCCACCTGGTGTGAAGAACTGACTCATCAGAAAACTGACCACCACTCATCAGAAAACTAATGCTGGGAAGGACTGAAGGCAGGAGGAGAACGGGCGACAGAAAATGAGATAGCTGGATGGCATTACCGACATGAGTTTAAGTAAACTCCAGGAGATGGTGATGGACAGGAAGCCTGGTTTCTTGCAGTCCGTGGGGTCACAAATAGTTGGACGCAACTGAGTGACTGAATTGATGACAGCTTGAGAAAACACCCTCACAGGTACAATGTTCTATCCGTGATCTTTCAAGTTATTTTCCTTTGATGAGTAGGCCAATCATCCTAATCAACCCATGACTCAGTGTTTTGTCTGTTCCCCTACAGATAATGCACTGATTCCCTGTTGCCTGGAGTCTAAAGTCTAAATTCCTTAGTATAATACAAAGCAGTCTTCCAGATCTGGGCTTGCCTCCTCTCATTGTGCTTCCTCCCGCCTTTCTGATCGCAGACCTTGCTAAATTAGCTGTACCCTCCTCTAGATCCCTAATTAAACCAAGCTCTCTCTGGCATCCTTCTCCTCTGCATGCCCTTCCCTACCTTGTTTGACCTTTAACTCTTATTCATCATTCATTTCAGACTCACTGAGGAGCCAGTATTTCTATAGTCTTGCGTCTTCTCACCTTCCCTACGGCCACCACTGCTTTCAGCTCGGCCATAGTTCCTCTAAATGCTCGATGGTTTCATTGCACTTATTTGCCCACATATCTGTCCCTATACTACCCTACGGAGAAGGCGATGGCACCCCACTCCAGTACTCTTGCCTGGAAAATCCCATGGACGGAGGAGCCTGGTAGGCTGCAGTCCGGGGAGTCTCGAAGACTCGGACATGGCTGAGCGACTTGACTTTGACTTTTCACTTTCATGCATTGAAGAAGGAAATGGCAACCCACCACCAGTGTTCTTGCTTGGAGAATCCCAGGGACGGGGGAGCCTGGTGGGCTGCCGTCTGTGGGGTCGCACAGAGTCAGACACGACTGTTTCCCGAGGGACGAGTCGCTGTTTGATTTACTCTCTGCCTAGTTCATTGCCCTGAGTGCCTCCCTCGCTTCATAAGACAGGGGCTTGCATCTGTTTACAGCCTAGTCGTTCAATAAGTGATATATAGCAGGTGATAAGCATCTGGATTAAGGAATGAAGCAGTGCTGCCTTGTGGTGTTATTCATCTCTGTTTATATTTATGTCAATTTTCAACTAGATTGTGGGGGCAGGGGGCAGGGTCTGAGTCATCTTGTTCCTCTGGGGGCGTAAGAACAGTCCCTTGATCAAGCGATTGCAGGTGCGTTGGCTCATCGGCTGTAAAGGGAAGCTGCAAGGACAAAGACTTGTGGCGCCTTGGCCCTTCGCGGTAAGCCTTTTTCTCTCGGCCGGGTGCCTACGACCGCTGTGAATCCCCAGCGAATCCTCCTGACGTTCTGGCTAGACCCCACGGTACGGTCTTTGCCCGCCGGCCGGCGGGGAGCGGGCGGGACTTCCGCTCCCGCTCGCGAATGCCTTCCGGCGCGAGGCGGAAGCCCGGCTCCGGTCCAGATCGGAGCCGGAGAGTCCCCAGGCACTTGTCTCCTCAGTGGATGCTTCTCGGCGCCCCTGCCGCCGCCCCGCGTCGCGGGACGCGGAGACCGGGTAGGGACGGGAGAATCGGGACTCCCCGCGCGGGCAGAGGGAGAACGGTGACCCCAGGTTTGAGGGGAGGGGACTAGAATTGGGAGTCGGGGACCGGGGGCAGGGAGCTGAGGGCAACCGGGAGGGTCTGGGGGAGGGAGGTACTGGGGACCCTGAGGCCGGAGAGGCCCAGAGAAGGGGAGGGGGAGTGGCGGGTGACACTGGGCAGGAGGCATCTCGGAGGAAGGCTGTCCCGCTTGGGGGAGTGTCCCGGGACTTGGCAGATCCTCTGTGAGGGTGGCATGAGTTGGCATAGGTTGGTTTGCTGAGGAGGTTTGAGAGCAGGGACTCAGCCCTTCTGTGAGGGTCGTAGGTGAGAAGGACTCTTGACCTAACGGATTAGAAAGATGATCAGACCACCTATTGGATGCAGAACTCCTGTTGCCTCATTTGCAATTAATGCTGGTTTACTGATGCGGCTTTTTTTTTTTTTTTTTTTAACCCTTGTGAATTTCGGGGAAGAATTTACATTTCCAGGGAAAACTTGAGCTCTTCCGCACGCAGGTTCGCATTTCTTTGTCAAATAGATAGTACTTTAAAGTTATCCTCATACCAGTAAGCCAGCCAAAGTTTCCCTTTTGGAATTTTTCCTACCTTGCAGAGTTCAGGTTGTCTTATTTCCTTTGTCATACAATCAGCTTCTAAATGCGTTTAGAATTACAGTGATAATTACATGGAAAGCCAGTGCAGTCACGTTGTCAGTTACTGTTCATTGTTTTTCTGCATGACTTTGTAATGTATTTTTACTAAAAGTTATCCTGTTGTGTTTAGTTTTTGAGTAGCAATTCCCATGGATTTACTGTTACTTTTTATTTCTGCTACAAGGAAAACATGTATTTTCCATTGATAGATTTGTAAAAATATTGATAACCCAAGATCTGTTGTTATATACACATTAGCATATTTAGTTTTCCTTATTGGTGACTGTGTAGTGTGTGGGCTTGCATTTATCATTACCAGAGGTAATTATTTTAGTTATTGTCTTCACTTATGTTTTATTGACCACAATTAATATGTAATTCCTAATCTACATCATTATAGTGTCTCACTTCTGTGTACTTACAAAAAGTGCTTTAGCTTTAGGTAATGGCAAATTCTGTGTTTTTTTTTGTCACAAACTGGGCAAGGTACCTAGGGAGAGCGTTATCCTTGGTGGAGGGTGATACCTGATGATTGAGTCTTTTGCTTGTTTCAAGCAGTTTATATTTCGAATGTTAACATTTTTTTATTTTTAAAACTACAGTATTGGTTTGTAGATCTTTTAGATCTAATTTAGTGGTTTGACTTGCACTAATATAAGTAAACCTGAGCAGTTTATGTATATTGATGGCTTGGTGTCTTGCTAGCTTGTGAACTCTTTTCCTCAGCTTTAATGAGGCATAATTGACAAATCGAAATTGCATATACTTGTGTACAACGTGATAACTTGATATGTACATATATTGCGAAATGATTATCACAGTCAAACTAATTAACAAACCATCACTTCACAGTTAGTAATTTCTCTCTTTTCGTTTTGTGGTGAGAAAGCTTAAGATGTACTCTTTTAATAAATTTGAAGTATACAACATAGTATTATTAAGGTAAACTCTTGATGGCCTTGAAAATTTATGCTTGTGTAAGATTATTATAACTTCCTGTGTTTAGGGGCACACCTGATTCTTTCAAGTGGAAAGCATTACGTAAACATAAACAGTGCTGTAACATGAAAGGAAATTGAATAATTTTTCAAATTAGAAAGTGAAAAGATGACACTGATCTTTACGTGAAGTAGCTTGTTATATTGAGTTTTTGGTTCTGTACTCTGATTGGGCTTTCTTGGTGGCTCAGTGCTAAAGAACCTGTCTGCCAGTGCAGAAGATGTGGGTTTGATCCCTGAGTAGGTAAGATCCCCTGGAGAAGGAAATGGCAACCTACTCCAGTATTCTTGCCTGGGAAATCCCATCACCAGAGGAGCCTGGCGGGCTACAGCATGGGATTGCAAAGAGTTGGACACGACTTAGTGACTAAACAACAACTCTCTGATTATCAGTTTTATGATTATGTAGTCCATTCTCACTTATCTGCATGGCCTAGTGGGCAGCCATTCCCTGCCTTTTGATGGAATCAGGATTTGTTACAGCTAAGGAGTACAGCTCTGAACAGGGAGATACCAAGCAGAGTGTTGATCTGCTGATTTTACCATCCAACTGTGTATTGCCTTTGATGCAGGCCCTCAGCAAGATTAACGGAGGCATAGTCGACCCCTTCTTTTAAAATCTCTTTCTGTCCTTTTTCTTTGAGTTAGACCTTTTTTTCATAGTGACTAAGATGACATGGCCCTCCGTATGATGCAAGGTGAACAGTGTGGCCGAAAGGACTGCAGTTATGCGAATAGAGCCTTGTTCATTCTGCTGAGTCTGAGCCCATAAATCTTGGCAAATTTTCCAGCCTCCAGGCATTGGGTTATGGCTGTGAACCAGTTGTTTACATTATTGTTGTTTGAAAAATAGTTTTAATGCTAAATTGTAATTGATTAAGGTGATATATAGAGACTCTACTTAGTTCTGTTTGAGAGAGGCATCTCATTAGATTTTATATGAGCTTTTCTTTTAAAGTGACAATGATATGCCTCACAGTTACAAATATTGTAGAAAGTACACTGATTGCTTTTAATATTTGTTGTTCTTATTATTAGTTTTTGCTTTTATTTTGAGATCCCAAGGTAAAGAAAAACTATTGGATAAAAGATTTGGGCAGAGGTTGAAGAGGCTGGCCATTACTGATGACATGTTAAGGGGTAATGTTTGAAGCTGTCTGCAGTGGTTGAAAGGAGTGTCTAAACATTAAGGTTGTTTCATATTGCCAGTGCCTGGTGATGATAAGAAGCAGAAAGACTATTAGTTGCTTTTATTATTTTAAAATTCCCTGCAGACAGTGTGCTTCCTCATTGCCTGTAGCGGGCAGGGAAAAAATTCCTTCCATCTCTCCCACCTCTGTGAGAATGACCTGGCAGAGGCTGGGAAGTCAAAGTTTATATGGTAATTAGGAGTGTTGGAGAGGTTTAAGGGGAGGGTTGAAGATTCAAGAAATATCAGTCGCTTAGTCCTGTCCAACTCTTTGTGATCCCATGGACTATAGCCCGCCAGGCTCCTCTAGTCCATGGGATGCTCCAGGCAAGACAAGAGGGAGACGATATATATGTATGTGTTTGTATGTGTGAAAGTCACTCAGTACTATCTGATTCTTTGCGACCCCATGGACTATACAGTCCATGGAATTCTCCAGGTCAGAATCCTGGAGTGGACTGCTGTTCCCTTCTACACACACACACACACACACACACACACACACACATACAGTTTTGATTTGCATTGTTGTATGGCATAAACCAACACAACATTGTAAAGCAGTTATTCTCTAATTAAAAAAATTAAAAACACATGTGAATAAAAAACAAATATTGAAGTTTATTTGCAAAATTGAGAGGAAGTAAGCATTGGGATTGATGAGAACACTGTAGATGCCAGAAGACCAAGCACCATTTATGTGTGAACTTGTGTTAATTACGTCAGAGGAGGGAGGGCAGGCCCTAGGAAGTGATACATAATCAAGTGATAGGCTTTCCCCTAAGAACTGGTAAGATAAGCAGTATCAGTCAACTCCTAATATTTTAAACCTAAATGATGACTATTTCATAGTAATTGAATAAAGTTACAAAAATAAAAATAGTACAGGGAATCACCTGTATACTGTTTACTCAGATTCACCTGTTTTAACATTTTACCTTATTTGCTTTATTACTTAAGAAAGAGCACTTTGATGAAAGTAGAAAGTTCATATAAAACATGCTCCCAAGTACAACTGCTAACTTTATTTCTTTTCCTAGTAAAGTTATTTATTGGTTCTAACTCTCTGATTTCTAAAGCTGGAAAGGACCTTGGGAAATAATCTGATTTGACTCCCTTAAGCACATCATGAGAAACACTGGGCTGGAAGAAGCACAAGCTGGAATCAAGATTGCCGGAAGAAATATCAATAACCTCAGATATGCAGATGACACCACCCTTATGGCAGAAAGAGGAACTATGAAAGTGAAAGAGGAGAGTGAAAAAATTGGCTTAAAGCTCAACATTCAGAAAATGAAGATCATGGCATCTGGTCCCATCACTTCATGGGAAATAGATGGGGAAACAGTGGAAACAGTGTCAGACTTTAGTTTTGGGGCTCCAAAATCACTGCAGATGGTGACTGCAGCCATGAAATTAAAAGATGGTTACTCTTTGGAAAACAAGTTATGACCAACCTAGATAGCATATTCAAAAGCAGAGACATTACTTTGCCAACAAAGGTCCGTCTAGTCAAGGCTATGGTTTTTCCAGTAGTCATGTATGGATGTGAGAGTTTCACTGTGAAGAAAGCTAAGTGCCGAAGAATTGATGCTTTTGAACTGTGGTGTTGGAGCAGACTCTTGAGACTCCCTTGGACTGCAAGGAGATCCAACCAGTCCATTCTGAAGGAGATCAGCCCTGGGATTTCTTGGAAGGAATGATGCTAAAGCTGAAACTCCAGTACTCTGGCCACCTCATGAGATGAGTTGACTCATTGGAAAAGACTCTGATGCTGGGAGGGATTAGGGGCAGGAGGAAAAGGGGACGACAGAGGATGAGATGGCTGGTTGGCATCACCGACTCGATGGATGTGAGTCTGAGTGAACTCCGGAGTTGGTGATGGACAGGGAGGCCTGGCGTGTTGCGATTCATGGGGTCGCAAAGAGTTGGACACTGCTGAGTGACTGAACTGAAGGATATTAAATGTTGACCAATCCAGGACAAGTAGGTTTGCGTTCTCAATCTCTGTAGCCTCTTCCAGGGTCTTATCATCTTGACATGTTGGATTCGTTTCATTTGATCTCAAAAAAAGTATGTAAAATGTTATTCTCTAGACCTGCCTGTAATCTCACTTGCAACACCATTTAAGTCCACCTCTTCTGAATCTCATTTCCTTTCCTATAGAAAACAGCTGAACAGCATTCTTTAGAAGAACACGCAACTTATTCTATAATAAGTACCTTGTTACTTTTCTTTGGATAAGACTCTTTTCCTTGACGTTTTCTACCCAAAACATGCTTTCTGTGTCTCTACTTAAATCACAAGATCTGAACTTGGTTGATTTGATAAGATAATAGGTTTTTCATATCCTTTTAAAGTGAAGTGAACAGAGCTTAGAAGAGTCTGACTAATGTAGAACAATAACAATGATATAAGTTATGTATAAATTATTTGAGGTGAGGTGAAGTGAAGTCGCTAGTCGTCGTGTCCAACTCTTTGCGACCCCGAGACTGTAGCCTACCAGGCTCCTCCCGTCCGTGGGATTCTCCAGGCAAGAATACTGGAGTGGGTTGCCATTTCCTTAAGTAGTGCTTTTCTTATTTGGTCCTTTGATCCTTGAGGCAGGAGAGGTGGTATGCTTAGTTCAGAGGTAGAAAAACTTGAGCCACAGAAAGGTTCACTGACTGGCTAGGGCTGGGCTGGAACTGGGATGCAGCTATTCAGCATTTTTGAATGAAAACGCTGCACTTGTATAACTGATTTTTAAATTGAGATGCATGACTTTACACTTGCTTCCTGTTAAATTTTATCCTGCCTGTGTTTTAGCTATTCACGATTTTAAATGAAAAGTCTTCCAACCCTAAATCTGGTTCTCTTTTCAACTGCATCTCACTTTGAGGTCCTTACATACCATATATTTTAAAATGTACCTTAAAATCACTTGGTTGTCTTATTTCTTCTCTTCGTTCTCTAACATAGCTTGCTACTAGGGAAATAAAGTGTCTGTTGCCTCAGCTTGTACTTTTTTTCTGCACTTAAAAGAATGTTATTGCAGAATTAGGTGTACCTGTAACAGTCGCTTAATCCATTCTTCTAGCTGATTTGTGTACCCTGATAACACTTCTTATCCCAGAGGACTTTAGGCCCTTGCCCGAATACATAGTGACTAGGTGTTCACTTCCTTTTATGCAACAGATCCAAATTACCTATTGTGTGTATTTTTAAAAATCTAGTTGGTTTTAGCTGTAGAGAGACACAGAAGAACTATTTCCTCTTTGCTATGTAAAGTTTTGTCACATATTTAAAGATAACTATGTCTTATTATCTCTTCTTCAGGCTAAATAATGCCAATATCTAGATGTCTCACTATCCCAGTTGTCTTATTCTGGATGCAGTAGATTCTGCAGTATTCTGAAAATTCAGCTTGCATAACTGTCTACACTAGTTTAGGTGTCTGATCAAGGCAGCAAATAGTGGGACTGTTAACTTCCTGTAAGGTGTACACCATAATCTTTTTGTCCAAAATTGTGTTAATATACAAGTCGACACATCTTGCTCTTATATTAAGCGTTTGGTAAGCCAAAGCCCCCTAGATTTCTGCAGGAACTCTCTGTTAGTTCTGTTAGTGGTCCTTGTACCTGTAGAGCTGAGTTTTAAATTGAAATGCATGACTTTACACTTCAGTTCAGTTCAGTCGCTCAGTCGTGTCCAACTCATTACGACCCCATGAATCGCAGCACGCCAGGCCTCCCTGTCCATCACCAACTCCCGGAGTTCACTCAAACTCACGTCCATCGAGTCAGTGATGCCATCCAGCTATCTCATCCTCTCTCATCCCCTTTTCCTCCTGCCCCCAATCCCTCCCAGCATCAGAGTCTTTTCCAGTGAGTCAACTCTTCACATGAGGTGGCCAAAGTACAAGTTTCAGCTTTAGCGTCATTCCTTCCAAAGAACACTCAGGGCTGATCTCCTTCAGAATGGACTGTTTGGATCTCCCTTGCAGTCCAAGGGACTTTCAAGAGTCTTCTCCAACACCACAGTTCAAACACATCAAATTTTGGCGCTCAGCCTTCTTCACAGTCCAACTCTCACATCCATACATGGCTACTGGAAAAACCATAACCTTGACTAGATGGACCTTTGTTGGCAAAGTAATGTCTCTGCTTTTGAATATACTATCTAGGTTGGTCATAACTTTTCTTCCAAAGAGTAAGCATCTTTTAATTTCATGGCTGCAGTCACCATCTGCAGTGATTTTGGAGCCCCCAAAACTAAAGTCTGACACTGTTTCCACTGTTTCCCCATCTATTTCCCATGAAGTGATGGGACCAGATGCCATGATCTTCGTTTTCTGAATCTTGAGCTTTAAGCCAACTTTTTACTCTCTTTCACTTTCATCAAGAGGCTTTTAGTTCCTCTTCACTTTCTGCCATAAGGGTGGTGTCATCTGCATATCTGAGGTGATTGACATTTCTCCTGGCAATCTTGATTCCAGCTTGTGTTTCTTCCAGTCCAGTGTTTCTCATGATGTACTCTGCATATAAGTTAGATAAGCAGGGTGACAATATACAGCCTTGATGTACTCCCTTTCCTATTTGGAACCAGTCTGTTGTTCCATGTCCAGTTCTAACTGCTGCTTCCTGACCTGCCTACAGATTTCTCAAGAGGCAGGTCAGGTGGTCTGGTATTCCCATCTCTTTCAGAATTTCCCAGTTTATTGTGATCCACACAGTCAAAGGCTTTGCCATAGTCAATAAAGGAGAAATAGATGTTTTTCTGGAACTCTCTTGCTTTTTCCATGATCCAGCGGATGTTGGCAATTTGATCTCTGGTTCCTCTGCCTTTTTTAAAACCAGCTTGAACATCAGGAAGTTCACTGTTAACGTGTTGCTGAAGCCTGGCTTGGAGAATTTTGAGCATTACTTTACTAGCATGTGAGATGAGTGCAATTGTGTGGTAGTTTGAGCATTCTTTGGCGTTACCTTTCTTTGGGATTGGAATGAAAACTGACCTTTTCTAGTCCTGTGGCCACTGCTGAGTTTTCCAAATGTGCTGGCATATTGAGTGCAGCACTTTCACAGCATCATCTTTCACTTACTCCCTATTTAATTTTATCCTACCTGTGTTTCAGCTATTCAGCATTTTAGCTTATAAAGATGTATATTGGTCTCAATATTCTTGTCTGTGTATTAGCCATCCTTTTCAGCTTTGTCCTCTCTATTTATAATACTTATTCCTCAGAGATTGTGTTGAGTCAGGGCTGGCTTTGGGCTGTTTGTGGCTAAGTAGCTAATGCACCTTGTAGGTTTAGAAGTGGGTCATATTAGAAAGTTCTCTGCAGAGAAATGTGAGAAGTGCTAGTTCCTTGGACCTGGTTGCCTTATTCCCTGGGAGACCCAAGAATTACTTATAGGCCATTTCAAAGCCTTGCTGTTTTTTTCCCTCTTCCTTCCACTCACTTTTACATGCAGGTCTCTGAAGAATAGAAAAATAAATAAATCATTGAAATTATGTTCCAATGTGCCTGTCTCTCTTAGCTCTCAAAACTGAATGTCACTACTTAACCTAGAATAGTTGGAAACTTGGTTTAAAGAAAGTATCTGGAACCCACCCTTTCTTATGTTAACTGTGTTGCTTTGGGATTTAGTCTTTGAAATATTTAAAGAGTATAGATGGGGAAACAGTGGAAACAGTGTCAGACTTTAGTTTTCTGGGCTCCAAAATCACTGCAGATGGTGATTGCAGCCATGAAATTTAAGACACTCCTTGAAAGAAAGTTATGACCAACCTAGATAGCATATTCAAAAGCAGAGACATTACTTTGCCAACGAAGGTCTATCTAGTCAAGCTATGGTTTTTCCAGTGGTCATGTATGGATGTGAGAGTTGGACTGTGAAGAAGGCTGAGTGCCAAAGAATTGATGCTTTTGAACTGTGGTGTTGGAGAAGACTTTTGAGAGTCCCTTGATTGCAAGGAGATCCAACCAGTGCATCCTAGAGGAGATCAGTCCTGGGTGTTCATTGAAAGGACTGATGCTGAAGATGAAACTCCAATACTTTGGCCACGTCATGAGAAGAGTTTACTAATTGGAAAAGACTCTGATACTGGGACGGATTTGGGGCAGGAGGAGAAGGGGAAGACAGAGGATGAGATGGCTGGATGATATCACCGACTTGATGGACATGAGTTTGGGTAAACTCCTGGGAGTTGGTGATGGTCAGGGAGGCCTGGCGTGCTGCAGTTCATGGGGTTGCAAAGAGTCTGGACACGACTGAGCAACTGAACTGAACTGAACTAATGAGCTCTTACTAACACTCTAGGGCTTCCCTGGTGGCTCAGTGTTAAGAATCTACTTGCCAATGCAGGAGATGTGGGTTTCATCCCTGAGTCGGGAAGATCCCTTGGAGAAGGACTGTGAGCCCACTCCAGTAGTCTTGTCTGGAAAAATCCCATGGACAGAGGAGCCTTGTGGGCTACAGTCCATGGGGTCACAAAGAGTCTGACATGACTTAGCCACTGAGCATGAGCACGATTCACACTCCAAGACTTAAAACTGCCATGAACTATAAAAAGGTATTTAAAGAGAGATTTGTACTTGGAAACAATAATTAACATTCTTAGAAACTAGGCTTGCCATTGGCCTTAGTCTATTGTATATGTGTGTGTATAATATGTAGACTTATGTGGAGATTATTTCCACTTTTGAATCTAGTAATTTTGAATTTTGAACCTAGTGATCTCTTACATAGACAGTGCAGATACTGAACGTTTCTGCCGTCTTGAATGCTGTTCTAGAGCTGTTCTGTGCAGAACAAGAGACAGCTCTCAATGACATAATTGAATGTGGAAAATGGACTGGCTTAGAGTAGAACCTTTCTGTCTGATTCTCAAGGGCAGTTGCCTCGGTGATGACTGGGTTCTTTCATTGACTCTGTAACACTGCCAGTTCTCTTCACAATTGGTTGGAAATAATCACAGTGACAGCTCCAGTGTGCTGGAGGACTTAGAGGTCCTAAGCCATTTCTTGTGTATTTAATACAGCAGGGGAGAGGAGATATAGTGTTTTTCTGTAAAAATGATTTCAGCTAGCTAGTGAAAGTTGTGTTTAAACTCTTGAAAGAGGTTAGATTTGTTTCAGAATTGTGGGCAAGATTGGTGTCTTTGTTAGTGAAATTTGGTCAAAAAGATTTCATTAGTTTAGACCAGTGGTTTTTAACCTGTCAGAGCCGATGCTTTGTTTTTAAAACATGTCTTGTAGTCCCCTTTTACTATGCTGAAGTGAGAACATAGATATATTGTAACTTCTTGCAAATCTGACTGCAAAGAAATGAACATAATGTTCTAACTGTAAATATAAAGGAGAAATAAAAATAAAGTCATTAAATATATTTTTCAAAACGTATATGCTCTATACATAGCAAGTGGTTAACTTTGTTACCTGTATCTGGAATTATTGTGACTGAAATAAGTAAAAATTCAGGTTTATTCAGATAAATTGTATTTACATACATTGAATTATATTGCAGTCATTGAGGTGGTTTCCAAAATGTTGAATTAACTCTTGGCAAAATTCAGAAAAAATTTAAAATACAGTCTTGCCTTGACTTTCAGAGCAATTACATTTTGGGCGAGCTTATGTATTATTAAAAATGTGAAAAAGAATTCCTATTTGTATGTTAAATGGACTAACAGTCTAGACTTAGATAATTTAAACAGGTCTGTTTCTAGTGGGATATTAAAAAATTGAGGAGGATGCAGGATTATCCTTTGTTGTACAGCAGTGCCTCTCATTCCTCAGCGCGCCAAGTGCCTTCAGTGGCCCCAGTCATTATCAAAACCAAGAAACGTTCACACAAATTTTCAAAACATCCTATAGGGTTTAAAATTAAACCATATTATTTTTCAGCTTCATAAGCTTAAAGGAAGCCAGTTTCTTTTCTGTGTGTGTGTGTAGAACTATCTTTTTAGATTAGGGATAACAGATATGTTTTAATGTCACAGTTCTGGTTCACTGGTGATGGTTGCCTTGAGCATTGTATTAAACATTCTGAGGCAAAGTCCACCCTCAGTAGGAAATAGTATTGTGATTGATTAGTCATGTCTGCGCTAGGTAGAAGGGGAAATGGCTGCGTGGATAGCTGCCGCATATCCTATCTCAAGATAGCTCAATATATTTTCACCCACTGGGTACCAGTACCCCCACCTTATGGGATTTGGGAACATGGCGGGGGAAGGTTTTGGTTGTCATAGTGATGGATGTGTATTTGTGACTGTTCATGAAACCAGGAATGCTCAACGACCTACAGTGCTCTAGATAGTTCCACACTGTAGGAAAATATCCTATCCAAAAAGCATGAAGTCACTTATTGAGGAATAACCCATCTAGCTTGGAAAACAATTCATTTATAGAACCTATTCTGAGCCAGATGGTCACTGGCATTGGATATAGAGGTATCTTGGCATTGAATGGTAGTTTGCCATATGATCTCCAGGGTCTTTTCTAGCTCCTTGATTTCATGTGTATAAATCAGAGCTTAGCAAAGTATGGTCCACAGGCCAAATCTGACCTGTTTTAGTAAATCAAGTTTTATTGGAATATCAACCATAGTCATTCATTTATGTACTGTCATTGGCTGCCTTGGGGCTACAATGGTAGAGCCGAGTAGTTGCCAATGAGACTTTATAGCCTGCAAAGCCTAAATACTACTGACCCTTTACAGAAAAAAAGTTTATAGGTACCTAGAATCAGTAACACTTTTTGAATGGAACCAGCATATGAACTTATATTTCTAAATATGTCATTCTATGTCTTTAGTAGTAGTTTCTGTGTATCTTGGGATTTCTAAAATCTTTTTCTGTGTCAGTGTACCATGGCAGGCTAACTAGTTGATGGATCAACAATAAAATTTAGAGCTGGAAAATTCCCAGCTTGATTCTGCAAATTTAAAATTGAGCTGGTAAGTGATTTTCTTCAGTAATGTTATATAATGTCTAGTTATGAAACTCTTTGAAGGCCATGAAAATGAGAAAAAATAATTGAATCTCAGAATTTTCTGAAATCAGTTTTGGAACTTAACAGTTCAATGTGGAAAACATCACTATTCTTTTTCTTCCTATGTATTTTAATAAAGAAAAGCACAGTGAGATAATCGTTGCAGTAACATTCTGAATACTTATTTAAAATGCTTTAATATTTTAAAGAGGTTACCAGAAACAGACATCTGTTAATTCTACCTTAAAAAAGAAAATACTAGTTTGAGTATTTAGTATGTTAGTGTAGCAGTCAGGGTTCTTGAGAGAAACAAAGCCACTCTCATTTGTAGTGCATCTATGTGTTTTTAAAAAGAGATTTGTTTTCATGAATTGACTCATGACATTGTGGGGGACAAGTTCAAAATTTGTAGGAAAGACTGCCAGATTTAAGGTCAGGTGATGCTTCAGTGTTGAGATAGGATTCTTTCTCTGGGAAAACTCAGTTTTTACTCTTAAGCCCTTCTGCTGATTAGATGTGTCCCACCCACATTGTCAAGGGTAATCTTCTTTACTTAAAGTCAACTTACTGTAGATTTTAACTATATATACATAATACATAATACCCAACCAGTAACGCTGAAGAAGCTGAACAGTTTTATGAAGACCTACAAGACCTTTTAGAACTAACACCCAAAAAAGATGTCCTTTTCATTATAGGGGACTGGAATGCAAAAGTAGGAAGTCAAGAAACACCTGGAGTAACAGACAAATTTGGCCTTGGAATGAGGAATGAAGCAGGGCAAAGACTAATAGAGTTTTGCCAAGAAAATGCACTGGTCATAGCAAACACTCTCTTCCAACAACACAAGAGAAGACTCTACACATGGACATCACCAGATGGTCAACACCAAAATCAGACTGATTATATTCTATGCAGCCAAAGATGGAGAAGCTCTATACAGTAAAAAAAAAAAAAACAAACAAACCAGGAGCTGACTATGGCTCAGATCATGAACTCCTTATTACCAAATTCAGACTTAAATTGAAGAAAGTAGGGAAAACTGCTTGGAGAAGGAAATGGCAACCCACTCCAGTTGCCTGGAAAATCCCATGGACGGAGGAGCCTGGTAGGCTGTAGTCCATGGGGTCGCTTAGGAGTCGGACTCGACTGAGTGACTTCACTTTCACTTTTCACTTTCATGCATTGGAGAAGGAAATGGCAACCCACTCCAATGTTCTTGCCTGGAGAATCCCAGGGACAGGGGAGCCTGGTGAGCCACTGTCTATGGGGTCGCACAGAGTCAGACGACTGAAGCGACTTAGCAGGAGCAGCAGCAGCAGGAAAAAACGCTAGACCATTCAGGTAAGACCTAAATCAAATCCCTTATGATTATTCAGTGGAAGTGAGAAATAGATTTAAAGGCCTAGATCTGATAGAGTGCCTGATGAACTATGGAATGAGGTTCGTGACATTGTATAGGAGACAGGGATCAAGACCATCCCCATGGAAAAGAAATGCAAAAAAGCAAAATGGCTGTCTGGGGAGACCTTACAAATGGCTGTGAAAAGAAGAGAGGCGAAAAGCAAAGGAGAAAAGGAAAGATACAAGCATCTGAATGCAGAGTTCCAGAGAATAGCAAGAAGAGATAAGAAAGCCTTCTTCAGTGATCAATGCAGAGAAATAGAGGAAAACAACAGAATGGGAAAGACTAGAGATCTCTTCAAGAAAATTAGAGATACCAAGGGAACATTTCATGGAAAGATGGGCTCGATGAAGGACAGAAATGGTCTGGAGCTAACAGAAGCAGAAGATATTAAGAAGAGGTGGCAAGAATACATGGAAGAACTGTACAAAAAGATCTTCACAACCCTGATAATCATGATGATGTGATCACTCATCTAGAGCCAGACATCTTGGAATGTGAAGTCAAGTGGGCCTTAGAAAGCATCACTACGAACAAAGCTAGTGGAGATGATGGAATTCCAGTTGAGCTATTTCAAATCCTGAAAGATGATGCTGTGAAAGTGCTGCACTCAATATGCCAGCAAACTTGGAAAACTCAGCAGTGGCCATAGGACTGGAAAAGGTCAGTTTTCATTCCAATTCCAAAGAAAGGCAATGCCAAAGAATGCTCAAACTACCACACAATTGCACTCATCTCACATGCTAGTAAAGTAATGCTCAAAATTCTTCAAGCCAGGCTTCAGCAATACGTGAACTGTGCACTCCCTGATGTTCAAGCTGGTTTTAAAAAGGCAGAGGAACCAGAGATCAAATTGCCAATATCCACTGGATCATGGAAAAAGCAAGAGAGTTCCAGAAAAACATCTACTTCTGCTTTTTTGACTATGGCAAAGCCTTTGACTGTGTGGATCACAATAAACTGTGGGAAATTCTGAAAGAGATGGGGATACCAGACCACCTGACCTGCCTCTTGAGAAATCTGTAGGCAGGTCAGGAAGCAGCAGTTAGAACTGGAGATGGAACAACAGACTGGTTCCAAATAGGAAAAGGAGTCTGTCAAGGCTGTATATTGTCACCCTGTTGATTTAACTTATATGCAGAGTACATCATGAGAAACACTGGACTGGAAGAAACACAAGCTGGAATCAAGATTGCCGGGAGAAATATCAATCACCTCAGATATGCAGATGACATCACCCTTATGGCAAAAAGTGAAGAGGAACTAAAAAGCCTCTTGATGAAAGTGAAAGAGGAGAGTGAAAAAGTTGGCTTAGAGCTCAAGATTCAGAAAACGAAGATCATGGCATCTGGTCCCATCAGTTCATGGCAAATAGATGGGGAAACAGTGGAAACAGTGTCAGACTTTATTTTTGGGGGCTCCGAAATCACTGCAGGTGGTGACTGCAGCCATGAAATTAAAAGACGCTTACTCCTTGGAAGAAAAGTTATGACCAACCTAGATAGCATATTCAAAAGCAGAGACATCACTTTGCCGACTAAGGTCCGTCTAGTTAAGGCTATAGTTTTTCCTGTGGTCATGTATGGATGTGAGAGTTGGACTGTAAAGAAAGCTGAGCGCTGAAGAATTGATGCTTTTGAACTGTGGTGCTGGAGCAGACTCTTTTGAGAGTCCCTTGGACTGCAAGGAGATCCAACCAGTCCATTCTGAACGAGATCAACCCTGGGATTTCTTTGGGGAGAATGACACTAAAGCTGAAACTCCAGTACTTTGGCCACCTCATGTGAAGAGTTGACTCACTGGAAAAGACTCTGATGCTGGGAGGGATTAGGGGCAGGAGGAGAAGGGGACAACAGAGGATGAGATGGCTGGATGACATCACGGACTCGATGCACGTGAATCTGCGTGAACTCAGGGAGATGGTGATGAACAGGGAAGCCTGGCATGCTGCGATTCATGGGATCGCAGAGAGTCGGATACGACTGAGTAACTGAACTGAACATAATACCTTTACAGTAACACCTAAATTAATGTTTGTTTAAGTGACTGGGTACTGTAACCTAGCAAAGTTGACAGATAAGACTAATCTTCACAGTATTTGGAATACTTCTGGTGTGTTAAACAAATATGTGATATATGAAATATTGCAGTAGTGATTAGTTAATAGGAGAGTGTGTATGTTCATAGCCTAGTAGTCTTTAAGGGATTACCTGGGTTTTCAGTCATAGAGAATGGAAAATGGACAACTTAATCTACCTTGTCACTCTTTGAAATTTAAGTTTTTCTCTGTTTTTGTGGTTTTAATATGTTGTATATTAATGTTTTAAAATTAGGATGCCTTAAGTAATTTTAATCATTTCATAACAGTTCTTCTGGTTTTACAAGTTAATGGCTTTTGGTAGCCTTTTTATTGGAAAAAGTAGATGTAGGAATTAGTCTTGAACTTATTTAGTCTAATTCCCTTCAGTAACAGTTGAGAAACTTGTCGTGCCAAAGTGGAGTGATTTGCCCTAGTAACATATCCTACTGTAAAGAACCAAGATTAGAAGCCAGATCTATTCAGATCTGGTTTCCAATCCAGGGTCTTTTCTGCCACCAGAATGGTTACAGTTAAATGATGCTAATCATGGGCAGGTTTTTTGAAGAGAAAATAATTTTGAGTCTTATTTAAGGGAGTGAATATGAATTAATAGTTAAGAGAATAGTGGTGAAATTCATGCCATTCAGTGACACTGAAAGGAGAGGGAGGGCAGAGAGAAGTGTGATACTGTAAGATATTTCCAGTTGGACCACATATCCACTTGGGGCACACAGTGACATGGGATATCCCCAGGGCTTGAAGAGATTTTACTAGGAAATATACAGGATAGTCACTGGATGATTCACAGGGGATATTGCAGAGGATCTTAAGAGTAGGTTAACACTTGGACCAAGATAAGTTACTGAAAGCTTTCTTTGTTGAGGAGATTGAGAATAGAGAAAAATGTAGCTGTTGTAACTCAAGTGCTCTCTGTAAACCCACGTAGGGCAAGGGTTTGGAATTCCTCTAGGAGGGAATTTTAAGGACCTTGGGGCATAGAGAAAAGTTGTAGGATGTAAAGGGATCCTTTAGAAGGTTGCCAGGCTTCAGGTATAATCTGAGCTTCCTTATCTGTAAAATCATAATACCTGATGCACATAGTTGTTATAAGGAGTAAAGGGGATACTGTATGGAATGTGGTTAGCATAACGTCTGGCACATAGCATTCAGTAAACAATAGCATTTGTTTTCGTAGCAGTTGGCTGAGGGTCTATAGTGAGATCTTTTTTCTCTGCTTCCTTATTCTTTATGTCTCCTCCATTACTCTTTATCGTGCCTTCCCCTCCCTCAAGTATTTTTTAATTTCTTTATTTTTAATTAGAGGGTAAATGCTTTACAATATTGTATTGGTTTCTGCCATATATTGGCATGAATCAGTCAAAGGTATATGTGGGTCCCCTGCGTCTTGAACCTCCCTTGCACCTCGCACCCCATCACACCCCTCTAGGCTGTCACAGAGCACCAGATTTGAGCTACCTGCACCCTACGGCAAATTTCCACTGCCTGTGTCTGTTGTACATAGGTAATGTGTATGCTTCTACGCTGCTCTCTCAGTTTGTCTCATCCTCTCCTTCCCCCACTGTGTCCGTAAGTCAGTTCTCTTTGTCTATCTCCATTGCTGCCCTGTAGATAGGTTCATCAATACCATCTTTCTAGAGTCCATATCATGCATTAATATATGATATTATCCTTTCAACAAAGGAGAAAATTATATTAATATGAAACACTAGGGAGCTCTTCAGCATGCTTTTGTTTCAGGTTTCTTCCTTCCCGGCAGGCGCATGTCTCTGACTCTGTTTAGTACTTCTCTACCTCTGATCCTCAGGCTAGCTCTTTTTGAGTAAACTGTGCACTTTTTGGGGGACCATATTTCAATTTCAAAATCCATCTCCTCAAATTAAAAGGATGTACTTTTCTAACAGCACTATCTCCAGTTAACTTTGTTGCCTCTCCCCCAACCCCCCCAACACTCTTTGAAATTTAACTGTGACAGTATGGTTGGAAGGGAAGTGGAAAGTAAAGATTTTGGAGTAACTTCTTGCTTTCCTATTCAGAGGGTTATTTCGTTTAGTTTTGAGAAAAAAGTGAACTATTTGATGGATGTCAACTCCTAAGATAATTGGTTTAAAAAAAGGAATTTTCTATGTTAACTGTGTGTTAAGATAGAAAAACACTTAAGAATGTAGACTCAGTGGTAATCAACTGACAGATTTTTTCAGTGTGTAGGCTTATGGGTTTTTTTGTTTGTTTTTGGGCCGTGTCTTACGGTATACAGGATCTTAGTTCCTTGACCAGAGATTGAACTTGTGCCCCCTGAAGTGGAAGCACAAAGTCATAATCACTGAGCCGTCAGGGAAGTCCCATGGGCTAACTATGAGGCTTAGATATCTATCTCAACTTTACTTCGACTGTTTCTGAACCAGACCTGGAAACCATTGCACTAGTGTTCAGAGGCTGGTAAAGTTTACCCTTAGCTTGGAGTGACTTAGTATGTTATCATTCGAAGGAGCCTTTGCAGTGCTTGAAGATCTGTTAAAGGGTTCTTTCTTGGAACCTTTAGAGGTGAAAGAGAGGTTCTGTGCACAATTTTGTATGCTGGGCTTTTAAATTTAAACTGAGAACTTTGCTGTATGTCTACATTCATAAGCAAAGGAATTCAGAAAAGCTTGAAAGAGGCCTTTAAGGAGAAGTGAATTTGACTCTTTCTTTCTAGCTATCCCTATTCCCCCCACCAAAGATGCAACTAAATAAACATTACTTTTTTAGTGATTTTTGATTTTTCTATAGTTTGATCATAAGATAGAACAGCTTCCTATTTTCAGGCCCCAGTGTTTCAAATTGTATGGTGTTCTGTTTCACAGTCCTACAGTTGATAAGTATTGGTGGTCTATAGCAGCATTTGGTCAGTGAGACATGCTGGTGATTATTGTCTCAAAAAAGGAAGTGCTGTGTTGATCATTAGCGTTTGTTCTCTGATGCATACTCTCCTGCAATTTCTTCCTTTCCTGGCTGTTATTTCCTCCATTGGATAACGACGCTTTCTCATCTCACAAGTGCCCTATGCATTCATAACACTTTTTTTTCTTTGTTTTGTCCTTTAATCTCTCCTTCAAATGAAATCTCCGTTTCTCTCATAACTGATAGCTAATGTGTAGTTATTTGATTAAGTTAATTCAGAGTAGGAGTGGAATGATTGATAGACCTAATCACAAGGTATATTATGTAAGTTAAATGTATTTTAAAGTATTTTAAAGTGAAATTTATGAAACTGAATTGAAAAACCCATCAACTCAGAGAAATAGCAGATGGTTTCATATTTAGAGATGATGTGTTTGCTTTATTACTTTTGACTTCCTTTTTTTTTTTTTTGATTGCCAATTTCTGTGAGAACATATTTCTTCCCTCCAGAAATTGAGAAAGAATAAAAGGAAGAGACAAGGTGTTTGACAAATAGGGATAGCTACTTCTTGACTCTTCCTTCTCCAGGCCTTCCCTCTGTAATCTCACTATATGCTTTTTGTTTAGTTAGATACTCTTCTTGTGAAATATAATTCATCTCTCAGTTCAGGTTCCTGTCTTCCAACTTGTCAAATAAATTTTCCTTATTTAAATGTTGTCAAATTATGTGTTCGTCTATGAAACTTATCATTTACTTTCTTTTTCAGACCAGTTTTAAGTGACATGAAGAATTTGTTCCATCAAGGAGTAAAAGTCACTACTAAGTGTGTCCTGTGGTTTAAAATGTCTCTAATAATACTAGTCTCTCTATATTGATAATGTATTCAATACTATATTCCAGGCGCTACACTGGGCATTTAATATATATTCAATCCGTATAACAACCTCTGTATAAGGTAAATATTTATATTTCCCTTTTAGAGGTGAGGGAAGTTTGGAGAGAGTAAATCATTTGTGTAAGTTTATACTACTTGTAAATGGTGGAACTAATTTTAAAACCCATTTGCTTTTGGTTGTACACTTTTTCCTCTGCATTTGAAAAGCACATGAAATATTTTGGTGCCTATACATACAGTACTTTTTAGAGAGTATGAGCAGCATGTTGAGTCTAGAATTTTTTTGTTTTGTATATCCGTGTACTCCTGAAAGTGTTTTATGATTCATTTGCTCCACTTTGAACTTTTATTAATGCAATCAATTTATTACTGATAAATGTTTTTTTGTTGTTGTTCCCTAAGGATGGTACTATAATTAATGTAGCATCTAGCATAAAGAAGTAGATGCCTAATATTTGCTGCATGTATAGAAACAACAACAAAAAGAGAAGTGACAGGTAATATGAGGGGGTGTTCACATAAAACTTCATTGCTTTTGGAATGTGAGGCAGGAACATTCTGCATATTACAGCATGCTGCAGGGCAGGGTTAGAATCCAAGCTTTTATCAAAATCATCCAAATTCTTTTATTTCTTTGCTTTACAACCACAGATTTTTGCAGGCTGAAAAGAATAATGGAGAGAGTAATGATGAAATACATTTCCATCTGCTGCAAAAAACCAACAAAATGACATTTAGACAGTTTCATTTTTTTTTAAACCTAGATTAAAAAGGCTGCTTTGAAATGAAGAGTAAATTAGTGACTACCTAATAAGTAGTTATTACATTCCTATGCTGGAAGCCTGTTCAGGTGAATCTGAAGGTGCCAGTTAACAGTTCAGTCTCAAATAGTTTCTCCCTTGGGGATAGTATAAGCATTCAAACATTCTTGAGAAGCTTTCCTTTTCATCCCCAATTGAGAGGTTTTAGATAAAGGTGTTACCTTCCCTGAACTACTTAGGTTTTTTTAGGCTGTCAAGGTCAAAAGCAAACCAAACATTTAGAATTATCTGCAGTAGATCATTTTACTCACTGGAACAAGAGAGAATGAAACTGTTTTGAATAGCTACTATCTTGAATATATTTCCTTTTCACCAGCTACTAGAGCTATCGGGTTAGAGGGGCATACTGAATTGCTGTGTTTACAGAATAGTTTTGGTTCTTGATTCTTTTAGACATTGTAAGGTTTATCATGGTTGCCCCTCAAGATCACTTTAGCAGCAATATGTTGTTTAGTCGCTAAGTCATGCCCAACTCTTTTGTGACCCCATGGGCTTCCATGGTGGCTCAGATGGTAAAGAATCTGCTTGCAGTGCAGGAGAACATGTTTAATCCGTGAGTCGGGAAGATTCCCTGGAGAAGGAAATGGCAACCCACTTCAGTGTTCTTGCCTGGGAAATCTGGTGGACAGAGGAGCCTGGTGGGGTACAGTCCATGGGGTTGCAAAGTGAGCGGACATGACTGAGTGACCTAGCACTTTCACTTTATTTCACTTCCACTGTAGCCCACCAGGCTCCTCTGTCCATGGGATTTCCCAGGCAAGAATACTGGAGTGGGGTGCCATTTCCTCATCTAGGGGATCTTCGCAACCCAGAGATTGAATCCCAGAACCAGTGTCTCCTGAAATGCAGATGGATTCTTTACCACTGAGCCACCTGAGAAGCAGCAGTATACTGTAGAAGAAATTCATTAGTTACTTAATACTCTAATCTAATTATTAGTAATTAGATCTCTGCGCTCAAGTGAGTAGATTAGTAGTCACCTTTATGCTTTACTAATTTTTAATGATTTAATTTGTGGCTCTTTGGTGTTGGCTTCCAGGTTATTATATTTGCTGAACGTTGTATGATGGGCATTAGGATTATCTGGTCCCATTAAGGAGTGAGAACATAATTTCTTAATTTAACTCCTTCAGGTGATTTTTTTGACACTTCTGCTAGTGTGGTGCTACAAAGCAGTTTTAGATAGAGGATAATAGTTATACAACTAGCTAATAATAAATATTTACTATGTGCCAATCATTGTGCTCAGTGGTTTACACCTGTTATCTAGTTTAATCCTCATTGCAGTTTTATTAAGGACTCTTATTATGCCAACTTCATAGATACAGGAGAAGGCAATGGCACCCCACTCAAGTACTCTTGCTTGGTAAATCCCATGGACAGAGGAGCCTGGTAGGCTACAGTCCTTGGGGTCACGAAGAGTTGGACAGCGGAGCGACTTCACTTTCACTTTTCACTTTCATGCATTGGAGAAGGAAATGGCAACCCACTCCAGTGTTCTTGCCTGGAGAATCCCAAGGATGGGGAAGCCTGGTGGGCTGCCGTCTCTGGAGTCGCACAGACCCCAGACATGGACTAAAGTGACTTAGCAGCAGCATGGAGGCTAAATAGCTTGCTTACATTATACAGGAATTAGAGATGCGATTTGAATGGGGACAACCTGACTTCAGGGCTTTAGCCCTTAACTGCTCTACTGTATGGCAAGTTGATGCCTTCTGTTTTATGCATAACAACTCTATTATTAAGATTTCCACTCGTAAAATTCTCCCATGTTGTTTCCTGTTAGAGTCTGTATAAACAGATTTTTCCATTTCTATTCTCATAAAACTTTCATCTTTAGTTTTAGAGATTACCAGTTGGTTTCCTGCAAAACTTCTAAAGGTTTTACCATTTTTATTCCAGGTAAGAGGGTTGTGTCATCTTGCTATTTGACATATGTGCTTTAAAGTTGGCGGTAGTCAATCCTTTGTCTCAGTAGAAATGAACAGTTGTACTTATACTTTATTTTGGATTAGAAAATTTTGTGGGTAGATTTGCCATTTTACGTTTATCTTAGACACATGAAGAAGTTCATTTTTATTCTGTAAATGTGCAGATGGGGAACTTCTGGAAGCATCCTTATGCAAAAGAGAAAAAGAATCCCCTCAGAATTAAGAATTGGTCATGCTGAATTTAAAAAGTGAGTGGGAGTGTGGATAATCCATATATAGGTTGTTGAATGAAAAGTTTTTCACTTTTTCGTCCTTAGTGTCAACCCTTATAACACTGTTATTGGGAAATACTTGACTAAACGTTTACTGAGGACTTTAATTTTCAGAGCACAATATCTAATCCATGAAATAATCTTTATGCAATAAGGTGTTTTATTTTATTGTGGGATTACATGCTCATTCTGAATTTCAACAAATTGATTAACTAAAGTGAGTTACACATCTTTGAATTGACATAACTAATAGCCATTTCTTTTTCTCCCAGCAAGTAATAAATAGGAAGAGTAGGTAGCTATTTAATAAAGCAGCCACTGGGTTTTCTTTGTCTTATATGAAGTGTTAACCTTTGCCTTTTGCTATGGAAGAGGTATTTGCTTCAGGTTAAACTTAATCTTTCTTTGAAAACCTAAATATGTTTAAGCATAGTTTTGAAGCATAATAAACTGGAGGTACTTACACATAATGTGATTTTATTTGGAAGCTTTTTAGTCCTGAATAAGGAAGGAGTATAGCAGAAAGCCAAGGAAGCAAGGATAATTGTAAGTAGTGGTTGTGGAACTCATGATTAAAGTGTCTCATTTAGACTAAAACAATGACCTGCTTATTAGTGAATGTACTTCAGTGTCATGAAAAGGAGGGAAAGGAAAAAGGTATTTATGCATCTTTATGGCACTATGCTACTATTGTATGTTTCCACAGTAACTCAGGTCCTGGGTTTAATAACTTTGAGCTTTTATCTCTTTTTTTAAAGATGAGGAAATAGAATTTTAAATAGCACATGATTTGTCTGTGGTTAGAACTAATACTTGGCAGGGCTGGGATTTGAACTCAGTAATATCTTATTCTAAGGATATGTGAATTCATATCCTGTGCTGTCTTTTCTGTCTCCCTTTGTTTTCTTACTCCATTTTTACCTTTCAACTCTGTTGGAAGTTTTCAGTTTTCTTTTCTTTTAGTGGTTACCCTAAGAAATATTGATATGTATACTTAACAAATTCTAAATATGAGAAGTATTTTTACCTTCTTCCTGAGCATGACCAGTAATGTGGAAGAAGTTGAATGGTTCTATGAAGACCTACAAGACCTTTAAGAACTAACACCCAAAAAGATGTCCTTTTCATTGTAGGGGACTGGAATGCAAAAGTAGGAAGTCAAGAAATACCTGGATGAACAGGCGAATTTGGCCTTTGATTACAGAATGAAGCAGGGCAAAGACTAATAGTGTTTTGCCAAGAGAATGCACTGATCATAGCAAACACCCTCTTCCAACAACACAAGAGAAGACTCTACACATGGACATCACCAGATGGTCAGTACCAATATCAGATTGATTATATTCTTTGCAGCCAAAGATGGAGAAGCTCTATACAGTCAGCAAAAACAAGATTGGGAGCTGACTGAGGCTCAGATCATGAACTCCTTGTTGCCAAATTCAGACTTAAATTGAAGAAAGTAGGGAAAACCACTAGACCATTCAGGTATAACCTAAATCAAATCCCTTACGGTTATACAGTGGAAGTGAGGAATAGATTTAAGGGGTTATATCTGACAGAGAGTGCCTGAAGAACTATGGAATGAGGTTCGTGACATTGTACAGGAGGCAGGGATCAAGACCATCCCCAAGAAAAAGAAATGCAAAAAAGCAAAATGGTTGTTTGAGGAGGACTTCCAAATAGCTGTGAAAAGAAGAGAAGCGAAAGGCAAAGGAAAAGAGGAAATATATACCCATTTGAATGCAGAGTTCCAAAGAATAGCAAGGAGAGATGAGAAAGCCTTCCTCAGTGATCAATGCGAAGAAATAGAAGAAAACAATAGAATGGCAAAGACTAGAGATCTCTTCAAGAAAATAAGATATCAAGGGAACATTTCATGCAAAGATGAGCACAAAAAGGACAGACATGGTATGGACCTAGCAGAAGCAGAAGATATTAAGAAGAGGTAGCAAGAATACACAGAACTGTACAAAAAAGATCTTCAGAACACAGATAATCACGATGGTGTGATCACTCACCTAGAGCCAGACACCCTGGAATGTGAAATCAAGTTGGCCTTAGGAAGCATCACTATGAACAAAGCTAATGGAGGTGATGGAATTCCAGTTGAGCTGTTTCAAATCCTGAAAGATGATGCTGTGAAAGTGCTGTACTCAGTATGCCGGGCAAATTTGGAAAACTCAGCAGTGGCCACAGGACTAGAAAAGGTCAGTTTTCATTCCAGTCCCAAAGAAAGGCAATGCCAAAGAATGCTCAAACTACCACACAATTGCACTCATCTCACATGCTAGTAAAGTAATGCTCAAAATTCTACAAGCCATGCTTCAACAGTATGCAAACCGTGAACTTTCAGATGTTCAAGCTGGTTTTAGAAAAGGCAGAGGAACCAGAGATCAAATTGCGAACATCTGTTGGATCATCAGAAAAGCAGGAGAGTCCCAGAAAAACATCTATTTCTGCTTTATTGACTATGCCAAAGCCTTTGACTGTGTGGATCACAATAAACTGTGGGAAATTCTGAAAGAGATGGGAATACCAGACCACCTAACCTGTCTCTTGGGAAATCTGTGTGCAGATCAGGAAGCAACAGTTAGAATTGGACATGGAACAACAGACTGGTTCCAAATAGGGAAAGGAGTATGTCAAGGCTATATATTGTCACCCTGCTTATTTAACTTATATGCACAGTACATCATGAGAAATGCTGGGCTGGATGAAGCACAAGCTGGAATCAAGATTGCTGGGAGAATTATCAGTCACCTTAGATAGGCAGATGACACCACCTTTATGGCAGAAAGCAAAGAACTAAAAAGCCTCCTGAAAAAGTTGGCTTAAAACTCAGCATTCAGAAAACTAAGATCATGGCATCTGGTCCCATCACTTGATGGCAAATAGATATGGAAACAGAGACTATTTTTCGGGGCTACAAAATCACTGTAGATGGTGACTGCATCCGTGAAATTAAAAGACACTTACTCCTTGGAAGAAAAGTTATGACCAACCTAGACAGCATATTAAAAGCAGAGACATTACTTTGCCAACAAAGGTCCCTCTAGTCAAGCTATGGTTTGGTTTTTCCAGTAGTCATATATGGATGTGAGAGTTGAACTATAAAGAAAACTGAGTGCCGAAGAATTAATGCTTTTGAACTGTGGTGTTGGAGAAGACTCTTGAGAGTCCCTTGGACTGCAAGGAGATCCAACCAGTCCATCCTAAAGGAAATCAGTCCTGAATATTTATTGAAAGACTGATGCTGAAGCTGAAACTTCAGTACTTAGACTACCTGATGTGACAAACTGACTCAGTTGAAAAGACTCTGATACTGGGAAAGATTGAAAGCAGGAGGAGAAGGGGATGACAGAGGATGAGATGGTGGATCATCTCCGACTCAATGGACATGTGTTTGAGTAAACTCTGGAAGTTGAGGATGGACAGAGAGGCCTGACGTTCTGCAGTCCATGGGGTCACAGAGAGTCGGATACGACTGTGCGACTGAACTGAACTGAGCTGACAGAACTAAGCAGTAACATCAACCTCATTCTGGTATAAATTATTTTTATTAAATGTTATATTCCTGAGACTTGATCTTTTAACCATAGAAATGACACAATAACGGTGTTTAGATTTACCTGTATTCATTTATAATTTCTTTTTCCTTCTGATCGTATGCCTGTTCTTCATGCATATTAGCTGGAATATGAATTGGTTTTTAGCCACTCCCCATACAGGGTTCCGCCAGCTCCCTGGTTCCCCAGCTTCCTTGTGGAAAGGCTGCCGCCCTAGCTCTCCACCTTGAACAGGCCCCTGGATTCTGCTTCCTGTTACCCTATGTCATATGACTTCCTTACTTCCCTCAATCAGAAGAATTTTAAACTATTGACTCAAGCATTTTTAGGCAAATTCCAAGCATCAGATCTACCCTGCCAGAAACAGAAGTTCATGCTATCATTGTGCCTGACTGGAGCGTTTGCACTGCCCTGGGAGGCGGGGAGAGGCCCTGTGTTGTAGTCTACCGCACCTATTCCCAGTCACTGGCGAAAAACCTTCTATTGAGGGCATATGAAAGAAAACTATTTGAGGGAGAATGACTGAATTCAGGACATTCTACCCCCCAAATATGACACCTAGACATATTGAATATTTTAAGCTAAAGAGGTTTGAGAAATGGCAAGTGTAGCTCCTAACCTTCCCCTAAGCGGGTCATAGGACACCTCAGTGTAGGAGGTGTTCTCCATGTACACTAAGGAAAAGAGTATCCTTATCTCCTAAGATGGAGGAACACCAGAGAAATCTAAATGTACAGTCCTTACTAGGATTTCCAGTTCATACAACTTTTTGTCCTATCATATTTTTACATGACTCTTCTTTTCATCAAACTTGGTATAAAGGCGCAGGTTTAACCATTTCTTCGGTCTTGATTTCCTTGTAAAGGCTCTTATGTCACATAAAACTTAATTTGTGTGTTTTCCTTCTGTTAATCTGTCTTTTGTTACAGAGAGCCAGCTGAGAACTTAGAACATAGAGAGAAAAGATAGTTTTCCTCCCCTACAGTTTCTGGTGACCAGGAAATGATGACTGGGGCACCCTGTTTGCTCCAGAAGCTGCAGATGGAATCTTGGGAAAACTGACAAAAGTAAAAACAAAACAAAACCAAACCAATTCTTAACCAGTCAGCACACCCAGATCTCTGTCTATAGTGCTCAGTCAAGAGAGGAGGGTAAAAATTGCTTTGTCCATTATTTTCCAGATTCAGATTAGCAGGAGAAAAACAGTTGTAACAATTAGTTCTTTGAAGTTTGACTGTTGTGAATTTGTCTTTCTAGTAGCTACTGATTATTAATCCTGTCCCTCTCAGGGACTGCTGTTGTCTTCCTTGTCTCCTTTTGTGTCCTGAGAACTTGGCTTGGCTTTCCTCCTGCTGGGGCATTCGGGTTATTAAACCCATGTGAGTGGGCATCAATTGTCAGATTGGAGGTACCTAGAGTGTGAATGGCACCTAGAATGGGTTTCCCTGGTGGCTCAGATGGTAAAGAATCTGCCTGTAATGCTGGAGACCTGGGTTTGATCCCTCGGTGGGGAAGATCCCCTGGAGAAGGGAATGGCTACCACTCCAGTATTCTTGCCGGGAGAATTCCATGGACAGAGGATGGGGTTGAGAAGAGTCAGACATGACTGAGTGACTAATACCTTCAGAATGTGTCTGGACAGAAATGTGGAATGCACCTCATTTGCGGGTAATGTCCTCCCCACCATTGCCAGTTCTTGGGTAGAGTTGAGGGTTGGGATCTTGGGAGGGCTGTATCTTCTGCACTCTCTTTGAGGAAGCCTCTTGTGTCCATGATTGAGCTGTACCAGGCTCATTGGTTTTAAGTCATGAAAGACTTAACAGTACTGAGTCACTTGAGATAGGCATACCTTTGGTTTTAAAAGCAGAACAAAAAACAGGCAAAACGTCCAAATATTTACTGTTTGCCTTGTGTGATACCTGGTTTTTAGATATTTGAAAGGATACTAGAGCTCTATGGTCAGAAATCAGCATAATTGAAAGCTGATATTCAGCACTTTATAGGAGTTATTTGGTTTGTTTTTTAAAGTCCCTTCTGTTTTTCCTCTTTGATCCTGCTCTTCACATGGAACTTCTAAACTGAGTGAAACTCTCTTCTGGAGCTCTTGCTGACTGTATGTTCGTTCCACCAACTTTGTCTAATTCACTTCTGATTGGCACAGTTTTGCTGAGGATGATTTAGAACTTTGCTGGCTTCTTTGGGAGACTTAAGGTCTCAAACTGGCTCTTCTGTGACCTCTTTCTTCCTTTGCTTATGATTCTGTTTCCTCTTTTTGCCACCTTCACTCTTCTAGCTTCCTTGAATCCTTTGATAGGTCCCTCTCCAAGGCCCTGTCTCTTCCCACCTTATTTATCTCTGCCAGATATTCTTCACTCCAGCCCCTTGGTTACTTACACTCTGGCCTCCTGCTTGAGTAACTGTCTGAGGTCGAAAAGGAAAAAGGCTAATTGGGTGGAGTATTTTATGTCCTCAGATGAGCTTTAGCGACATCCAGACAGCTGCTCAATGTCTCCTCAATCACCGGCCTAAAATGTAGTTCACAGGCTGCATCAGAGTATGTATTAGAGAAGGTAAAAATTTAAAAGTCTTCTCCACAAATATTGATAAAAACATTAACCTCATGTTGAATAAGTTACCTCAACTGATCCCATTTTCTGGAAATAAAAATATAAAGTGAGTAAAATCCAGTGATTTTTGTATTACTATGTTTTACTGACACATGGCTAAAATTTTAGAATAAAAGTTACAAAATCTTTGCGTTTATCTGTGTGTGTATATATGTCTCGGAGAAGGCAATGGCACCCCACTCCAATAATCTTGCCTGGAAAATCCCATGGACGGAGGGAGCCTGGTGCTATTTTTTCTTTCTTTGGAAGATATTACCAAATTAATTTATAAGATCCCTTGAATTTCTGTTCAGATTGGCTTAGAGCTGAATGAACATTTATATAAACTAAATATTCCTAAAATTCTCAGGAGTATAGAAATTAACCCCAACTTAAAAAAGTTAAACCAAACTTTTAAAGTTTGCATTATCTGGGATACCCTATGGTAAATAAGGTTAGTTTTAATTTCTTGGTAAAATAAGAACAGTTATGTTCTCATAGTTTTCAGTATTAAATATAATGCAGAAGTACACTTTTTTTTTCTACCTAGGTTTACTAGTCAAACAAACCTGTATTAGATATTTAACATTATGAAACTGTAAGTCCAACCTAGCAGCAAAACATGTAATAAAAATAAATTGCTTGATGTATGTCAAGCACAACAGATTAAAAATAAAAACAGTTGAAGGGAATCATGTTTGACTTTTTGGGCTCTTTGTGCTTGTGAAATTTTTATATTTGCCTGATTTATCAACGAGAAAAATAAAATGATGGCTAGCTTTGTTTAATGTCTCATGAAATTTTCATGAACAAGTCAGGCATAATTGTTAAGAATAAGTGAGTTAATGTAAGTAGGATAAAAATTTATAAATGAAATTTTCAGTGATAATTATATCTTATAATATGTCTACTTAAGAATAATTTCCAAAATCTTTTTGGTAACTTGAACCCTTAGAGCATACTAAGTTATGTTCAAATGATGGGTGTTCATTGAATATCTGATCAATTCCACGTAAAATGAAATACTAAAACATTGATTGCTGGACAGAGCTTATCTTCTTTTGGCATCCTAAATTTTGTAGAGGCCAAAGATAATTCATTGTATTAGCAAGCATCTTCTTTGCCACATGGAAAAACTATACTAAGAGGAAGTATATGCCTCTAGAAATTGTGAAATGGCATATTTATAAATTTTCAAAGCTACCACAGAATGTTAGTATGAGGTAGGCAGTTCACACATGGATGCTTTTTATTAAGTTTTCACTGAAAAATAGAGTGACTAGGGATTAAAAATTTTTATCAGTTATGTTAATGAAACTTCTAAGAATAATAAGGACAAAAGAAAAAAATCTCTGTTTCCAAAGTATACAAGGAAAATAGAATGTGTTTCTGATAAGGAAAAATATACACAGTATGAAGAATATGTTTTTGTTAAGGGGAAAGGAAAGTAATTTTATCCTAAAATAGAATGACTGGCTATTCCACAATGAGAAAGGAAAAGCATGGGACAAAAACATAGTGTATATATAGAAAAAAAGCAGGAGTGTAAAAGGTTTGAGGGAAAGGAATTTTATGTATGGTCAAGCTTCTAAGATTGAATAGATTTATTTATAAGTTAAAATAAAAAGATAAGCCTTAATATCAAAAGGATACTGGATGTAACTAGAATGACAACATTTTCTTGGATTACTGGTCTTCCCTTATTAAGAAATTGTTTAAAAGTTTTTCTTTTAAGTAATCTGTTTGAAGAACCAAAATTTTCTGTCTTATCAGAATGATTTCTTTTACTTCACAGTTGTCTTTATCAGATCTTTGATTACTTAAGATTAAAAAAGCTAAGGGCTTGTTGACTATATTATCTTTTGTATCTGCCTTTAAGATTTTTTATTGTCACTTTGGTTAAGTAGATAATTAAGTATTATTTTATAATCATCTGCATTCCTTTTTAATCAGCTGCTCAAACCTTTTGACATTTCTGACAAACTTCCCCAAATCAAATTCTAATTAAAGTGTTATTTATTTATTTTTTACTTTGGGGTTTCCCAGAGTCCTCAGAAAAATCTCAAAAGATTTGTCTCTCACCTTGTTAAAGGAGAGATGTTAAACTAGTTTATTTGATAAATTAAGCTGAGTAGGAAGCATTGTCAAATAAAAAGTGATGATGTACCTTCTTTAGGCTGTATTTGTGGGGGCATATGTTATATAGGTTGGAGAAGGCAATGACACCCCACTCCAGTACTCTTGCCTGGAAAATCCCATGGACGGAGGGAGCCTCTTGGGCTGCAGTCCATGGGCTCACTAAGGGTCGGATACAACTGAACGACTTCACTTTCACTTTTCTCTTTCATACATTGGAGAAGGAAATGGCAACCCACTCCAGTGTTCTTGCCTGGAGAATCCCAGGGACAAGGGAGCCTGGTGGACTGACGTCTATGGGGTCACATAGAGTCGGACACTACTGAAGTGACTTAGCAGTAGCAGCAGTAGCATGTTATGTAGGTATTTCAGAAATGGTATGACGTTCATAGCAGTTTGTCACTACTTGGTGTTCATATATTCAGCATTATGTTATCAGTCATATTTCTGGTTATTATGTTAAAATATTGTATGTCACTGAAATAAACAAAGTTCCTTTTCAATTATAATGACCTTGCATCAGATTTTTAACCATGGTCATTTCAAAGTCTTTTGTCATTCCCAGACAGTTTTGTTTTACTCCTAATGCTTCTCTGAAAGTGTTTACAGTCAGCTGCAAGCGAGACAGCTCCATGATGCCATCACTTGAATAACTTCAAGACCAGCCCAGTGGAATAAGATTTTCTGAACTAATGACGAAGTTCATGGATTCATAAAACTGCTAATTCAAGATCAAACAGAACAAGTACTAATCACATGAGACTGGATAAACTGATGAGGATGATTATAATTTTTAATGACATTTGAAACATTGCCTATTCCTTAATGTTTTGTTTTTCTTTTTCTCTTAAGCTATCTATCAATCAGTCAGTCAGTTCAGTCACTCAGTCGTGTCCGACTCTTTGCGACCCCATGAATCGCAGCACGCCAGGCCTCCCTCTCCATCACCAACTCTCGGAGTTCACTCAGACTCACATCCATCAAGTCGGTGATGCCATCCAGCCATCTCATCCTCTGTCATCCCCTTCTCCTCCTGCCCCTAATCCCTCCCAGCATCAGAGTCTTTTCCAATGAGTCAACTCTTTGCATGAGGTGGCCAAAGTACTGGAGTTTCAGCTTTAGCATCATTCCTTCCAAAGAACACCCAGGGCTGATCTCCTTTAGAATGGACTGGTTGGATTTCCTTGCAGTCCAAGGGACTCTCAGGAGTCTTTTCTATAAGTTACAGCAATTTGGTAAAATATACATTTGTGAACAAAGATGAAACAATTTATTTTCTCCCTATCTCATCTCTCCAGAATTCAGAAACTTATTAAGTATTTTTATTTTCATGGTAATATAGTTATTTGTACAAGTTCAGTAAGAATCTGTTTTCCTTGTATTAGAACATAATAAAAACATCACTTGTATTACCAAGGCTTTAACTGGACTTTTATATTTCAGAATAATGTATAAAATCAGGTACGGCCAGACAGCTTTAAGGAACTATGGTGGTCTTTATGGAACTAATGCTTATAAACTCTGTTAGAAAAAGCAAAACAAAAAACTGGCCCGGTACCTGGCTTTACAGGGTACTCAGCATTAGAGGCAAGTGATAAATGTCACTTCCAGGGAGACTCAGTCAGTCAGCCAGTTCAGTCACTCAGTCGTGTCCGACTCTTTGTGACCCCATGGACTACAGCATGCCAGGCCTCCCTGTCCATCCCCAACTCCCGGAGTTTACTCAGACTCATGTCCATTGAGTCGGTGATGCCATCCAACCATCTCATCCTCTGTCATCCCCTTCTCCTTCTGCCTTCAATCTTTCCCAGCATCAGGGTCTTTTCAGATGAGTCAGTTTTTCACATCAGGTGGCCAAAGTATTGGAGTTTCAGCTTCAGCATCAGTCCTTCCAATGAATATTCAGGGCTGATTTCCTTTAGGATGGACTGGTTGGATCTCCTTGTAGTCCAAGGGACTCTCAAGAGTCTTCTCCAACACCACAGTTCAAAAGCATCAATTTGGTACATTCAGCCAAATCTGCATGTTTGAAGGGAAGTCTGGTGGCAAGTTTCTGGCTTGACTTCATAGCCTTGAGAGGCTTTCAAAGTCTCATTTGAGATTCTTATTTTAAGTTCTAGCAAACTTAAAAAGAATCTATGGTCTATCACTATTCTTGCTGCACTTATGTAAATATCAGGCCAGATTTAAGAAGATGAGGCTGATTTTGCAAACAGATTAGTCATTTATTATCTTTACTAGAAATGGGGGTGACTACCAAGATCATGGCATCTGGTCCCATCACTTCATGGGGAATAGATGGGGAAACAGTGGAAACAGTGGCTGACTTTATTTTTTGGGGCTTCAAAATCACTGCAGATGGTGACTGCAGCCATGAAATTAAAAGACGCTTACTACTTGGAAGAAAAGTTATGACCAACCTAGATAGCATATTCAAAAGCAGAGACATTACTTTGCCAACAAAGTTCTGTCTAGTCAAGGCTACAGTTTTTCCAGTGGTCATGTATGGATGTGAGATTTGGACTGTGAAGAAAGCTGAGTGCCAAAGAATTAATGCTTTTGAAATGTGGTGTTGGAGAAGACTCTTGAGAGTCCCTTGGACTGCAAGGAGTTCCAATCAATCCATCCTAAAGATCAGTCCTGGGTGTTCATTGGAAGGACTGATGCTGAAGCTGAAACTCCAATACTTTGGCCACCTCATGCGAAGAGCTGACTCATTAGAAAAGACCCTGATGCTGGGAGGGGGTTGGGGGCAGGAGGAGAAGGGGACGACAGAGGATGAGATGGCTGGATGGCATCACTGATTCGATGGACATGAGTTTGAGTAGATGCTGGGAGTTGGTGATGGACAAGGAGGCCTGGCGTGCTGTAATTCATGGGGTCGCAAAGAGTCAGACATGACTGAGCAACTGAACTGAACCAAGAGAAAAATAATGTTTCAATAGGAAACTATAGTGCACTCTTGTGTGTCTTAAGTTCTAGTTCTGACCATTGTTTTTAAGGTTTTATCTACCTGTAATTGAACTGGATCCTGAATTCTTCTAGTTGCCTCCAGTGTTTGGCTATAAGTTAGCATTTCCAGTTTTTCTCCCACTCTTCTGACTACATAATCATTGAGAAATAAAACTGTCCTTTTCTGGAATCCTGGAATCTGAGGCTGGCTGACTTGAGTTAAACTTCAGAGAAACCATGACAATAGATCAAGTATGGGCAACCTTCATGCCTGTTGCTGTGTAGGCTACTGAGAAAGTTCATGGAGTATTTGATGACCTCACTACAGACATTTTAAAGAGCCAACCAGGAAAATCCATCAGATTTCTACTACCTGTTCTCACTCTATCATCTAAAGGTACTTTTAAGCCCAATAGCAAGAAATTTTAACTGACTGCCCTCTCGACTCAAAAACTGAATTCATGTTTGTTCTAACCATTTAACCTTTATATATTTTTCTGTTTGTTTTGTCCCTTATTAAGTGCTTGGTTGCTCATACTGTATAGAGAACTAATTGGTAGGCATTTACTCCTATCTATGCTACCACCTCCTGAAATGAGACACAACTGTTTGAATGGACTGACTGTTTTCCAGGACTGAGATTGATTCAGTGGGTTATGGGATAGTCTACCAACTCAGTTTCTGGGAATGAACCTTCTTTGGGAAGTTTCATATGGGAAAGTGACAGGGTTTAGGACATGCTGTTCCCAAATATGGCATCTTGGCATGTTGATTGTCTTAAGATGAAGGGATTCGAGAAATGACAGGTATGGGACTTTCTGATTTCCCCCTGAAGCATGTCATAAGATCTCATGTAAGAGATGGTCTGCCTATACCCAAAGGAAAAGAAGGATTTGAACAAACTGGCCTTGCTAAGTTTCCCCTCTGTTTACTCCTCTTAGCTTATACTCCTTTCTGTCCTGTAATACTTTTCCATCACTCTCTACTCTTCATCAAACGTAATATAAAAACTCAGGCTTAACCATTGTTTTGGTCTTTATTTCTTTATGAAGGTTCCTGTGTCACATAAAATTTAAGTAAATTTGTGTGCTTTTGTCTTGTTAATCTGTCTTTTGTTATAGAGATCTAAGAGGGGTAGTAGGAAAAGATACTTTTCCTCTCTTATAAGACCAAATGGTTTCCACCAAAGGACTTTCCAAAAAACTTTTTAAAAGCTCTCTTTAGTGGAGACTTATGTTGAGTGCCCTCTGGAGGAAGAAAAAAATATTTGAATACAAATCTTTTAATGAGACATTAAATTGCTTTCTCTTGCACCTTATTCTGAAATAAACAGGAGCTGATTACTTGATATGAGCATGGATTGTCACTTGTAAAGCTCAGGTAGGAGCAAATGTTCTGAAATTTATTTAAGCTGAAATTTCCTGGTAGTTCATATGGTAAAGAATCTACTTGCCATGCAGAAAGCCAGGTTTTGATCCCTGGGTAGGGAAGATCCCTTGGAGAAGGGAATGGCTGCCTGCTTCAGTATTCTTGCCTGGAGAATTCCATGGACAGAGGAGCCTGGTGGACTACAGTCCATGAGGTCACAAGGTGTCGGACACGACTGAGCGACTGAGTGACTAGCACTGAAATTACAGTGAGCATGTAAAAATGTATTTGTATTGGAATTTTGCACGGTTTGTATCTTCTTCAAGGGCCTCAGTAATCTTCAAAGAGAAGATAACCATACTTTATCAGTTCTCATTAAATTTTAGGTTCAAAAGTAGTTTTTCATTTTTTATAAAACATGTATACAAGACAAGCTTTTCTCATGTGTTTTAATTGATTTTCAAGTGAAAAAATCATGCATTATGAAAAATGGTGCCTCTACTGCTTTTTACTTGTTCTCCTTATTTATTAATAAATATTATGAGGATATCTAGAAGTAGAAAATAACTTTAAAGGAGTATTTTCTTTATTTTCTTTCTTTCATATAAACCTGTGATGTATGTGTTTTTCTTTGCTCACTAGATAAACACTGTAAAAATATTTTAATCGAAAAGATACTTAAACCATATTTTTAATAGTTAAGGTTAAAGTTTTATCAAGTCATTATTTTGTAGTGGGAAGTGTTAATTTAGTGTTTTTAGCAGTGACTTTGTTAGTGCTAATACAAAGGATGAGCATTCGAGGGGAAGCAATTGCTTGCTTTATGAGTGGTGATGTTGAGTAATGACTAAATGCATTCATTTGAGTGGCCATTATAGACTCCAGACAGATATTTACATGTCTTTTCCACAAGTGGGTTGTGTGATTTGGTGTTTATCACTGACTTGAATTATCTTCAAGTCTTACAAATCATATAACTTGACCATGAAATCAAGCAGGTGTTTCAAAGGACTCTTTACAAGTAGATTTTATTTTTAATATTTTTTTGGCCACTACAATGAAAAGAAGATTGTGCAGTGTGTGTATCCATATTGGAACTTTGTTTCTCTCTCTCTCTCTCCCTCTTTTGTCCATGGAATTTTCCAGGCAAGAATACTGGAGTTGGTAGCCATCCCTTCTTTAATAGATCTTCCCAACCTAGGCAGTGAACCTGGGTCTCCCACATTTCAGGCAGATTCTTTACTGTCTAAGCCATCAGGGGGCTTTCTAGGTGGCACTAGTGGTAAAGAACGCACCTGCCAGTGCAGGAGATGTAGGAGATATGGGTTTGATCCCTGGTCGGTCCCATGGACAGAGGAGCCTGGCAGGCTACAGCCCATAGTCGCAAAGAGTCGGAGATGACTCAAGTGACTTATCACGCACACACGCTCCCTCCTTTCCTTTCATCCTTTCTTCTTTCTTTGAAGCAAGTTTCAGTGGAAAGATTTCTATAGTACTTTTGGTTGGTCTTCCCCACATGATCCGTGCCAGCATCTCTGAGATTGCAGCCTCTGCATTTTATTTAAATCTGTCTCTGTGCTTTTGTTTTACGGTTAATGGAGAAGCCTAATCTCTATAAAGAATGGCGTCTAAGTTTGTGAAGAACCTGCCAAGGCTGTTGTGGTGGCACATGTGATTGGTGAATCTTTTAGATTTAGATTCCTTCAGTGTTTTCAGCACATGTTTGGTATTAGAATTGTTCCTAGGTCCTTTCTTTTGCAGGATACATATACAGATTGATTGTATAGAATCTTTAATATGCTGACTTTCAATTGTGCTAAAGTGAAATGATTCTCTGACCGCTTACAAACTAGGTTATTTCTTTTCTTTTTAAAATGGTGCCATGTGGCTTGTAGGGTCTTTCTTCTGCATCCAGGGATCGAATCCATGCACTTCCAGTAGAAGTGCAGAGTCCTAACCACTGGACTGCCAGAGAAGTCCCTAGGTTATTTCAAGATTGAGAATTTCAACATTATTATCTAATAAAAGCTATTACTCTATTTTAAGTATTACACAGTTTGGCATTTACATACACACATATGTGGAATATTGAATTAAAGTTAGATTTAAAAATGGGATAATTATATCAGAGGCATTGTTTATTTTTTGATAATAAAGGCATCTTAAATTCATTTGACAGATATAAGCTAAATGCCCATGTAGAACTTGTTTGATTCTAGATAGAATTTATAAACAGCCATAGCTTTTTATCCTTTAACCTTAAAAACCCTATAGCTGTACTTGGTGAATGTAAGTGTTGTAGTAGTTCTGATGAGAGATTATCACAGGACAAAGAGATTAGAGAAAACTTTTTGGACACTGAAGATAGGATTTGGAAGGTGTGGGTGTAGAGGAGGAAGTACCCAGTAGAGGGCGCTGAGATGAAGGTGAGACATTGCAGATGTGTTTGAGACCAAGTTCGTTGTAGTGGTATGAAATACATGTTAGGGACTGGAGCTGGGGCATATCGGACACTGAATACCATCCTGAGGAAACTCTAAGTCTTGTAAAACTATGGGTTGATTGAGGGCCTAAACTTCCAGGTCTGAGTCCTGATTCACTACTTGATGGCTTAGTAATGTTGTACAAGTGTTTGGATCCTTTCTGACAGAGCTAGATTGGTTCTAGATGACAAATTTGCAAATCACCAAATCATTGATTTTATCAAAGTTTCTAATGTTTAAGGTCATAATAGTTCTTACAAGAAAGACCCTGCATTTTGGGTTACTGATCATAAAATATATAGAAAATTGTCTTCTCATCACTAACAAAAATTTTATTACCTAGCAGTTTTCTAGTTGAGGATTTTTTAAATAAAGGACTGTTTTGTATAGTTTTGCTTTCTTTTGGATATTGTTGACTTAATTTTGAGTTAACTTTAAGGTGAAAGTAACTGTAAGTTAAATTAACATTTTAAGTTTAAATAAGTTAAAGTTCAAAAGCACCCCAAAGAAATCAGAGATAATAAGAACAGCCTTGTACCCATGCTGTGGATGGAATGGAAACATTGAGGGTTCTGTGCTTGAAAAAGCCGTGTCTTTGAGAATAGACATTTAATGGAGTGGTATGTATAGCTGAGATAAGTCACGGGTACAGCTTCACGGGAGCTTATATTAGAGTGGCCACAGTGTGGGTATTAAGTGGGTCCTTCCAGACTGTCTCCTTTCTTGTTTAGGGCTACTCTGTGGGCTCTAATCTTGGGTTGACAGTAGTGTTTGGATAATCCACAACTACCCTTTTGTACCCTTCTTTTTGTGACCATAAACTACCTTTTGACCTCTGAGACTGTTGGACAGTTTAGTTATATATTCAAACTGCATGGAGAGACTTGTAATGGAGAGTGGTAATGGAGAATGGTAAACTTCCCCTTTGTTCAAGGAGAAAGGGGTAAGAGAGGCTTGGGCCTACAGCTGTACATCAGTCTTTAGAATCTGTCCCTTTGGTTGTTGACCGCTTTCCTCAGGTGACCACTGGCTTGCCATGACGGTGTGAAACTACAATGTGATGTGTGGGTTCCGAGGAATTCATTTCAGATGTTATCAGTTGGGCTCTAAATTCACCTGACAGAAACCAGACTTCAGAGATCATTAGTGAAGGAGAATTGGAGCCAGAGGACCTGCTTCCTGGCTCCTGTTCTTACTATTTGTGTCACTCTGCAAAAAAAATGTTGTTTTTCTTAATCTTTTTGTCTTGAATTAAGGGAGGGATAGTCGTTTCTGTCGCAGGTTGTTGCTTAGATAGGATGCTGAGAGAGGATTTTATAAAATTCTAAAGAGCTAATTAAATGTGAAGCGTCACTGGTAGATTGTGAGTCTTTGGAAGCAGGCATGTGTCAAGAGTACCCACAGTGCTAAGGCACAGGTCTGTGAGGGCAGGAGCTTGTACCACCATGTACCTAGTGTTTTCATTTGGTTGTACTTACATCATGTTCTCTATTGCTGAGTTTAAAAACTTTTACTCTTTTTGTTTGTTTGTTTCTCTGTTGCCTCAGAAGTTTGATTATCCCCTCTCCATCTTAGAGAGGATTCCCTGGAGAAGGGCAGGCTGCCCACTCCAGTATTCTTGGGCTTCCCTGGTGACTCAGACGGTAAAGAATCCGCCTGCAATGCGGGAGACCTGGGTTCGATCCGTGGATTGTGAAGATCCCCTGGAGGAGGACATGGCAACCACTCCAGTATTCTTGCTTGGAGAATCCCACGGACAGAGGAGCCCGGCGGGCTACAGTCCATGGCATCGCAAAGATTCGGACATGACTGAGCAGCTAAGCAGGCAGGCGCATCATAGAGAAATAGTGTAACAGAGCATAGCACCATATTCTGTGGCTGGAGAGATAAGCTAACTCTCTGTGGGATAATCCCTTGGGTAAAGAGGTGGGATCTTAACAGCAGGTTCACTGTCTGCCTCATATAAAAAGGAGCAAGATAGTAGGTGGGAATCTGGAGGACACGAATATTGAAAAAGAATGTTTGGGTCCTTCTTTTAGGTAACTTTGGCATCTGTTGAGAAATCTAGCTTAATTCAGCAGACAGTCTGGATTTCTGTTTTGTATTTAGGACAGTAGCAAAAAGTATCAAACAGAGTAAACAGACCTTGTATTAGAGTATGAATAATTTTGACTGTTGAGATGAAAGGAATTGGTGTTTCATTCTCTGAGGGGAAACTGGTTACTGGACTCTTTCAGTGACCATGAAGGTAAAAACAAGAGAAAAATCAGACTTCAGTTATTCTATTCTAATGATGTTTGTAAGTGAGCACACTAGATTTTAGAAATATCTGTACAGACAAACTGTTGACTGTGAAGGTTTCCTCCTTTAGCTTTATGTTGGTAAAATAACATTGCTTGATACATTTTTAGTAAATGTACAGAAGATTACTAGTGTGGCCAGACTTTAGGATTTACTTGGGATTGGAGCTTTTATAGTCACCTGGAAGAAAAAAAAATTATCATTTAAACTGTTTAACATCTGGGAATGACTGTAATTGTGATAGACAAACCTTACTTCCACTGCAAGATGGGATAGTGAAAAGAACACTGCAATGGAAATCAGGAGTCTCTAATCTGTCTACTTACCTTGTATATCCAGAACCAGCAGAACCGTCTGTCAACCAGACCCAAACCTCCTCTTCCTCTCAGGTGACTGACTGCATAGGTGCAGGTGCAGGGAGGAGGAAACAGGCAGCGTAGCAGGAGTGGGACCATGAGCATCTGGACCGCTTCTTTGCATATCTTAGCTGTGCCTTCACGGGCTGCTGAGCCCGATCAGGTGCACAATGCTTCCATTTGACGTGTTGCTGTGCATGCCCAACTTCAGGGCTCGATGGGTCATATAACACTCAGTTTGTGATGGGCAGCTCAGGTCTCATGGTAACTTGGTAGCCTATGGTCAAGCATTTGATTTGGAAGCCCAGTGACTTCACTTTTACTTTTCACTTTCATGCATTGGAGAAGGAAATGGCAACCCACTCCAGTGTTCTTGCGTGGAGAATCCCAGGGACCGGCAGAGCCTGGTGGGCCGCCATCTATGGGGTCGCACAGAGTCAGACACGACTGACGCGACTTAGCAGCAGCAGCAGCAGGCCAAAAATTGTCTCTTCAAGGGAGAATGATTATCTGGAGATGGTGCAGGGTCTTGCTCCCACACCCTAAAGTCTCCCTGTGATTCAGTGTGAGGGCCTGCCAGAGGCTCACACAGCATCGCTGTCTGCCAGTGATCTTTCAGGCACTGCGGGATCTGCTGCATTACCTGGCCCCAGCGCAGAGCTGCTTGCCCAGCCACCGAAACCTGTCATAAACCTTCTGTTGTTCTGGGACCCCCTCAAACCGGCAGCTCTTCTGATCACTTGGTAAATGGGCTGGAGTAACACAGCCACATGAGGGCTATGTTGCCTCCAGAATCCATCGTGGTCCCCTAAGTGTTGTGCATCTTTCTTGGTTGTGGGAGGGGCCAGATGCAGCAACCTATCCTTTCCCTCAGGAGGGATGTCTTGACCTGCCTCATACCAGTGCCCCCTAAAAATTTCACTGAGGCAAAAGACCCCTGAAGTTTAGTCAGATGTGTCTCTTATATACAGATGTCTGACCAGTTAGTCTAGAGTAGTTGCTGCTGCTCTGCAGTTAGCGTCATGTCGTGGGTATAATGGAACAATGTAATGTCTTGTGGAAGGGAAGGACAGTAAGATCCCTGTGAAGTATACTATGAGACAGGACTGGAGAGTTGATACACCCCTGAAGTAAGACAGTGGAGATGTATTACTGCTCTTACCAGCTGAGAGCAAACTCTTTTTGTTGGGTCTTATGGACAGGATAGAGGAAAAGGCATTTGCCAGGTCAATAGCTGCATACCACATCCCAGGGATTGTATTAACTTACTCAAGCAATGAAAACACATATGTTGAAACTCCTGCTATTGGAATCACCACTTGGTTAAACTTACCATTAATCCATCACTCTCCAAGATCCATCTGTCTTCTGCACAGGCCAAATAGGAGACTGAATGGAGAGTGGTGGGAATTGCAACTCTTGCATTTTTCAAGTCCTTGTTGATAGCCTAGCCTGATTTTTGAAGTCCTTCCAGGAATGTAGTATTGCTTTTGATTTACTGGGTTTTCCTTGGTAGAAACAGTTTTAGTAGCTTCCACTCAGCCTTTCCCCATATGATAACCCCTGCTCCACAGGTCAGGGAGGAGACAGTGTGAAAATTCTGCCATCTAGTAAGTAGGTATGTTACAATTATGTATCCTGGAACTGGGGAACCCACGGAGTGGGTTTGGGGACCCACTGGGCCCACTGTGAATGGACCTGAGCTAAAACTCCATTGGTAACCTGTCCTCCATAAACTCCTACTCTGACTGGAGGGCTGTTGTTTTGGGTTCCTGGAATCAGTGTCAGTTCAGAGCCAGTGTCCATCAGTCCCTGGAAGGTCTCATTATTTTCTTTTCCCCAGTCCGTAATTACTAAGGTTGGGAGAATGATTAACAGCATACGTTTTCAGTAGTCTACTGGGATCCTTCTTCAAGGGAACTGACCTTTTCATTTAAGGGGTTCTGGGTCTGTAAACTGGCTCAAGTCTGTGATCAATTGACGGGCCATGACTCACTCTCTTTATGGTTTGAATTAGTATTTTGTTCCTTTGACCTAGACTTTTCTGCTTATTCAGATCAAGTAAGAAGTTAGTAAGCATCCTATTTCACTTCTAGCAATACCATGATTAGCCAACACCGTAGGTCTGTACGAATCATACCATTCCAATTGCTTTGACTCTGTTGTTCGTTACAGTGACTATACCCACCTTGCTTTGGCAGCTAAATGCTGCCAGTTGGTCCCTGCCACCTTGGGACCCAGTTACTTCCATTGTGTGTAGGTTTTCTGGTTGAATGGTTGCGGTTCCCAGCGGAAGGTCTAGCTTATAGAGAAGAGTAATCAGAAGGCTTTTCAAGGATGTTGGGGCACCTGTCACAGATTTACTTCTCAGACTCTTCTGGATCCTTGCACTGTGGGCAAGTAGGTCTTAATTGATAATTCACTCTTAACATTTCAGTTTTCCTAAGCCTTTGAATCCCTTCTGCATTAGACCAAAGGGGACCCAGGGGTGGGGTGATTTAAATTTGCTCATGGTATGCCATCTTTTGATGTTTTGGCCAACCAGCCAAACTGTTAGAGCCCTTTCTAATGACCCTAGCTAGAACATTAAAGGCAGAATCTTTGCTTAGTGAGTCCTTATCAAGAAATTCAGCCTGATTCAACTTTATGTTCCTTGTACCATTATCCCATACCCTTAAATACTCATTTCCAGACATGTTCCCTCTGTTTCTGCAAGCATAAATTATAATTGAAAACCCAAATAGTTCTTTTGGAGTGTACGTAGCAAACCTCCTTACTTTGTACCTCACTTTTAGGGACCTGCTGGGACTTGAGTCTAGTTATAAATCTAGAAGAAAAGAGGGGGTGGTGGAGGTGAGTCAGCATTGTCTTACATGGCAGCTCCTGCTGGGGAGACCCTTGCTGTTTCATTAGGCACATGGGGTTAATTCCCTCAGAGGTGGAAAGGCTGATACCAGTGTGGGTGGGGTGGCTGCTACTGCTGGACACCCAGGATTATGGTTAGAATCAATCCAGTTCTGCCATATTTAGCGAAAAATTTTATAATATATATACATTCCTATTGTTACTTAACATGATATAGGAGACATAAGAGATATGGGTTTGATCCCTGGGTCGGGAAGATCCTCTGGAGGAGGGTGTGGCAACCCACCCCAGTATTCTTGCCTGAAGAATCCCATAGACAGAGGAGCCTGGTGGACTACAGTCTATTCGTTTGCAGAGTCAGGCAAGACTGAAGCAACATAGTATGCATGCATAGTAGAAATAGTACAGGATCAAGATGGAACTGAATCGTGGCTTAATTATTATTAGCCATATGACCTTTAGGCAAACAGCTCTGATTTTTCGGTTTCTGCATTTATAAAGTAGAGATTATAATATATTTATAAAGTAGAGATTATAATATTTTTTTTTCTTTTGAGAAATGTGTTCCCAGCCCCACCCCAAGTTTTAGCCAGCATGACCACCCAACTACAATTGCATTTCTCAGCTGCTGCTGCTGCTGCTGCTAAGTTGCCTCAGTTGTGTCCGACTCTGTGCAACCCCATAGATGGCAGCCCACCAGGTTCCGCCATCCCTGGGATTCTCCAGGCAAGAACACTGGAGTGGGTTGCCATTTCCTTCTCCAATACATGAAAGTGAAAAGTGAAAGTGAATTCACTCAGTCATGTCCGACTCTTCACGACCCCATGGACTGCAGCCTACCAGGCTCCATGGGATTTTCCAGGCAAGAGTACTGGAGTAGGTTGCCATTGCCTTCTCTGGCATGTCTCAGCTGCTGCTGCTAAGTTGCTTCAGTCGTGTCAGACTCTGTGTGACCCCACAGATGGCAGCCCACCAGGCTCCCCCGTCCTGGGATGTACCTAAAAGGGACCTGCGACTAAGTTTGAGACCATAAGATGTTAAAGGAAGAGATGTGGATAACTTTTGGGGTGATCTTCTTAAAGAAAAAGGCATTTGCCTTGGATGTCCTCTTCTTTTTCTCTTTGGGAAAGGACAAGAATTGAAGCAGGAGCCTTTATCCAGAGATGGACCCCGAATGATGGAGATGGCAGAACCAGCTAACTAGTGTGGGTTCCCTGGAGCAGAGCTGTACTTATCGTAGAATACTCACTTACCTTCCAACTATTATGTGAGAGAGAAATAAACTGTCGTATGTAAGCCCTTAAATATTTTTTTTCCTTTGTTATAGCTGTTGACAGTTTGTTAAGTCTACCGAAACACTACTTTAAAGAGCTGCGAAGATTAGAGATTATAAATGGCCTAGTTCAGTGTGACATAATAAGTGCTCTGTCAGTGTTTTCTGTTGTTTGTTAAATATTTACTTTCTACCTGTTGTGGGTGAGGCACAATGCTAAATATAAGGATAATGAAAATGATTTTTGTTAACAGTGGATTTAAGAAAATTAAAAACAAGGATTCTTTGAATTAAAAATATGATAAATAACTAGCAATAACCAGTTAGAGAACAAAATTTTTATGGTGTCATTCAAGATAGTAACCAAAAATATACTTCTCTAGAATGAAATAATAAGAAATGGGCAAGAGGATCTGTATGAGAAAAATAACTACATTTAAAAGAATTAAAAAATGAATAGAGAGATTAAAATATTTAATAAAATATTTCCATTGTTTTATGCTGCTGCTGCTACTGCTGCTGCTAAGTTGCTTCAGTTGTGTCTGACTCTGTGCAACCCCATAGACAGCAGCCCACAAGGCTCCTCTGTCCCTGGGATTCTCCAGGCAAGAATGCTGGAGTGGGGTGCCATTGCCTTCTCCGTGTTTTATGCTACTTAATGTTATAAAATATCTCTTACAGAGGTTTGTTTATAAGCTTAATTAATGTTAAAAGCTCAAATAATGAGGTAAAGTGTATAATGAAAAATGTTGATCCTTGACTAGTTCTTCTCAACCTTGGGTTATTATCCCCAGTGGCAACTATTTTTAAGTCTCTTTAGCAGTTTCTTCTGGTATATACTTCCATATTTTTCACAGTTATTTATGAGCTCATTTCTTAATTTTTCAATTTTAGTCACTATATGTTGACTTTCTAATAAGACAAATGAAGATTTAGCTCTTTTATACCTGCCTTCCATTAATTCTTTCCCTCTCCCCATCATTTTTTCTTCCATAATAGTTAGTACAGTTTTTGGTTAGTCACTGTCTTCATTATTATAATTATGTATTATTTGTAGCTGAGCCACAAAGTGATTATTATACTCACTTTTCTTTATAACTTATTTTTCTTGGAATTTATGGGAAATTTTCTTTTATTATATCTTCAATAATTTCTTCTTCTTTTTCTGTCTTGCAGAATTTCTGTAGTCTGATAATAGCTATCCTAGATATTGATCTTCCAAGTTTCTAGAGTCTGGGTGATTTCCTCAGCTTTATTTTCAGCCTTGTAAAGTGAAGTGAAGTCGCTCAGTCATGTCTGAGTCTTTGCGACCCCATGGATTGTAGCCTATCAGGCTCCTCCGTCCATGGGATTTTCCAGGCAGGAGTGCTGGAGTGGATTGCCATTTCCTTCTCCAGGGGATCTTCCCAACCCAGGAATCGAACCCAGCTCTCCCGCATTGCAGGCAGACGCTTTACCATCTGAGCCGCCAGGGAAGCACTTACTATTATATAATATATTTTTAAAGTTTCTGCTCTCATTTAAATTTTTCAAAAGTTTTTTTCTTATTTTCTAGGTTTTCCTTTATGTATCCCGTATTCTTGTTTTATGGATACAGTTTCATCTCATCTTACTAAAGGTATTAATTTTAATTTAAAAAAATAGTTTATTTGTGTACTGTATAGTTTTTTTTTCTATCTGACTTGATTTCCTTTTTATTCATAATAGAATCATGTCCCAGTTGTTCCTCAAATGTTTAGTTAATGCAGAAAATTTTAGGAATCTCTGTGCATATGAATTGCACTCTAGGACCATTAGTTGAAAGCAAGATTTATATTATGGAGATATCTCTTGATTTTCTTAAAACTTACAGTCATTTCTTTTGGACTGATTTTTCTTTACAAGGAGGAATTATTATCTCCTGCCTAGGCAGTAAAAGGCTGGTCTGACACTTGAGTAAGAGAAGAGAGCTTGGGAATCGGGGGTCTCACTGCTTAGTAAGTAAACTTGTATTTACGCCTCTTGTTTTCAGTACAGTATCTTATCCTCACACCCAGTGTCTTTAGTTCCTAAGTCAAATCTGTCAGATTCAGTTTTTACCAGAGAGTAACTGCTTTTCTCTTGCTGGAATGAGTGTTAGTGGGAGAATTGGAAAAAAGTGTCCAGTGTGTAGTTATTCCTTATGAAAAGTTTCATCATCCTCCTGATTTTAGCCACACTCATAACTCTGCCTTATTCTATGCCTTTCTTGGATTCTTTATTTGTGGATTACTCTCTTGCTGGCATCATTCTCTTAACTACAGGTTGTTAAGTTTCCACTCTATCTGTTCTGCTAAGTCAGAAACTGTTCAACTCTTTGCTTTCCATCTTCCAAAATTTTATTAGCTTCTTTTGTCTTTAATTTCCTCTAGTCTTTATCCCAAGTATTTAAAACTTAAAAAAATTTTTTTTCTTTACTGTCTTTTTAGTGGAGTTTTGGGAGTGATTGATGATAAATGCATATATTATGCATATATAATGGGAGATCTCTCAATTTTTAAAAATAGTAAACAAAGTTTAAGCAAAATAGCACGAAAACAAAAAGACTGGCAAGAGGAAGTAGTTTCATACTCTCTGGATTTCTTTAGAGGCAAACCTCATTTAAGAATGTCTTGTTTTCTCTCTGGCTCCAGCATCTTAACTCTCATCTGCACAATTGTCTTAGGACATGCAGGGCCTCTGGTGTTTGGAATGCTCAGTTTTCCTGGCTCCTGCAGACTACTTTTTCATGACTAGTGAAAATCTCCCATACCAAGCATTTTCTCATTTTTTTTCCCCTAAGCCATTTCTGTATTGTATCTTAATAAATTTCTAGTCTAAAATTTGTTTTGAGTCTAAATCAGTGGAAATTTTAGTGATAAATCACATAGAGCTTTAACCATGTATCATATATATCAGATAACGTTTCTAGTTACAAATAACCGAAAACTTGACTCAATAAAACAAAGGGAATTTGTTTCATTTACTTAACTGGAAAGTTTAGAGATAGGTCAGTCTTCAGATGCTATTTGAGCAGGACTCTGGCTCTGTTTCTTTGTAATTCTCTTGGCTTTGCTGAAATCTTCATGCTGATTTTGTTTTTAAGCTGGCTTTCCTCGTGATTGCAAAATGGCTGTAGCAGTTCTAGGCATCATATTTCATACCACCATCATACAGAAGAGGAGAGATGTTCTTTTCCAAAAGTTCCCGGGAAACTTCTCCAGATGTCAGGGTGAAGTAGGGGATATTACACTGAACACCTTAAACCTGAGTCCTCTGCCTTATTGCTAGAGTGAATGTGGTTGCCTCCCCCTAAACATAAAGGCTGTGTGAGGCAGGAGTATTGCTACAAAGGCAAAGTAGGGGACATGGTTGCTGGGGGGGTGCAACCACGATGTCCATTACAGTGTTTAGTTTTAGTACTTCTGCTTTCTCACTGTATCGTCATTTTTACATTTTATATCATTATGTTTTTTATAAGTTCAGCTCAGTTCAGTCGCTCAGTCGTGTCTGACTCTTTGTGACCCCATGAATTATAGCATGCCAGGCCTCCCTGTCCATCACCAACTCCTGGAGTTCACTCAAACTCACATCCATCGAGTCAGTGATGCCATCCAGCCTTCTCATCCTCTGTCGTCCCCTTTTCCTCCTGCCCCCAACCCCTCCCAGCATCAGACTCTTTTCCAATGAGTCAGCTCTTCACATGAGGTGGCCAAAGTACTGGAATTTCAGCTTTAGCATCATTCCTTCCAAAGAACACCCAGGACTGATCTCCTTTAGTATGGACTGGTTGGATCTCCTTGCAGTCCAAGGGACTCTCAAGAGTCTTCTCCAACACTACAGTTCAAAAGCATCAATTCTTCGGCACTCAGCTTTCTTCACAGTCCAACTCTCACATCCACACATGACCACTGGAAAAACCATAGCCTTGACTAGATGGACCTTTGTTGGCAAAGTAATGTCTCTGCTTTTCAATATGCTATCTAGGTTGGTCATAGCTTTTTTTCCAAGGAGTAAGTGTCTTTTAATTTCATGACTGCAGTCACCATCTGCAGTGATTTTGGAGCCCCCCAAAAATAGTCTGACACTGTTTCCACTGTTTCCCCATCTCAGTCCCATGAAGTGATGGGACCGGATGCCATGATCTTCGTTTTCTGAATGTTGAGCTTTAAGTCAACTTTTCCACTCTCCTCTTTCACTTTCATCAAGAGGCTTTTAGTTCCTCTTCACTTTCTGCCATAAGGGTGGTGTCATTTGCATATCTAAGGTGATTGATATTTCTCCCGGCAATCTTGATTCCAGCTTGTGCTTCTTCCAGCCCAGCGTTTCTCATGATGTACTCTGCATAGAAGTTAAATCAACAGGGTGACAATATACAGCCTTGACATACTCCTTTTCCTATTTGGAACCAGTCTGTTGTTCCATGTCCAGTTCTAACTTGCTTCTTGACCTGCATATAGGTTTCTCAAGAGGCAGGTCAGGTGGTCTGGTATTCCCATCTCTTTCGGAATTTTCCACAGTTTATTGTGATCCACACAGTCAAAGGCTTTGCCATAGTCAATAAAGCAGAAATAGATGTTTCTCTGGAACTCTCTTGCTTTTTCCATGATCCAGAGGATGTTGGCAACTTGATCTCTGGTTCCTCTGCCTTTTCTAAAACCAGCTTGAACATCAGGGAGTTCATGGTTCACGTATTGCGGAAGCCTGGCTTGGAGAATTTTGACCATTACTTTACTAGCATGGGAGATGAATGCATTTGTGCGGTAGTTTGAGCATTCTTTGGCATTGCCTTTCTTTGGGATTGGAATGAAAACTGACCTTTTCCAGTCCTGTGGCCACTGCTGAGTTAGGACTCCCTAATTATTCAAATTTCATTAGTCTTACCCATGCTGCTGCTGCTGCTAAGTCGCTTCAGTCGTGTCCGACTCTGTGTGACCCCATAGATGGCAGCCCACCAGGCTCCACCGTCCCTGGGATTCTCCAGGCAAGAACACTGGAGTGGGTTGCCATTTCCTTCTCCAGTGCATGAAAGTGAAAAGTGAAAGTGAAGTCGCTCAGTCGTGTCCAACTCTTAGCGATGCCATGGACTGCAGGCTACCAGGCTTCTCCATCCATGGAATTTTCCAGGCAAGAGTACTGGAGTGGGGTGCCATTGCCTTCTCCGATAAACAAAGCATTTTTGTCTTCATCCTAGAGGCTTTCCATGAAAATTTGTTGCATAAAAATTCTCCCCCAAATTCTTTTGTCTTTAGAGACTTTTTTTATTCTATCTTATGATAGTCTCCTATAAGGAAAGAGAATTTTTCTTCTCCCTACTTACCTTCTTTCATTTTACTTTACCTTCCTTCTCTCATCTCAGTGAAGCCTTAAAAGAAAAAGAATTGTATTATTACTGCTTGACAAGCGCTCCCTTCTGAGAGGAATTAGTGTTCTGTGGTTCCTTCTTTCACACGCTGTTTGATCCTGTCTCCCCTTCTATTTTCATGTGCTTATTGAATGACAGGGATATCAGCATAGAGCCTTCCTAATGTCTTACTGTGTTTAATTTTCGTTTGCAGTGTACCATTTAGTTTCTTCCTCTTGAGACCATGTTCTCTGATTGCTTTTGAGATAATCTCTTTGTCTTTGGTGTTTGTATAGTTTGTTGACAATGCATCTTAGTGAGATGTGTATGTAGGAGATTTTTCAGTCTGATGATTAATGCCTTTCATCATTTTTGGAAAATTCTCACCTATTATTTCAAATATTGCTTCTCATTCTGTTGTCTTCTTGATTCGCTGCAAGTTGTTACTACGTCTTTTTTCCTATGCTCTGTATTTCCTAACGCCATTTTTCATTTTTCATGTCTCTGTTTTGTATCTGAGTAATTTCCTAAGCTCTTTCTTTTTTCCCCTAATATTCACTTATGTATTTGGCTGTACTGGCTCTTAGTTGCAGCATGCAGGACCTTTGTTGTGTCCTGTGGGATCTTTCATTGCAGTACGTGGGCTCTCTAGTTGTGGCACACGGGCTCTAGAGCTCGTGGACTCAGTAGCTGTGGCACTCGGGCTAGTTGCCCCACAGCATGTGGGATCTTAGTTCCCCCACCGGGGATCGAACCTGTGTCCCTGCACTGCAAGGCTGACTCCTAACCCCTGAACCACCAGGGAGGTTCTAACTCTGTCTTTTTTTAATGGTTTCTTAAGCTGTGTCTTAACCTGCAGCTTGCTATGCTGTGCTTAGTCGCTCAGTTGTGTCCGACTCTTTGTGACTCCATGGACTGTAGCCCATCAGGTTCCTCTGTCCATGGGGATTCTCCAGGCAAGAATGCTGGAGTGGTTTGCCATCTCCACCCAGGGACTGGACTGGGGTCTTCTGCATTGCAGGTGGGTTCTATACCATCTGAGTCACAAAGGAAGCCCAAGAATACTGGAGTGGCTAGCCTATCCCTTTTCCAGGGTATCTTCCTGACCCAGGATTCGAATGAGGGTCTCCTCCATTGCAGGGAGATGGATTCTTTACTAGATGAGCTACCAGAGAAGCCCAACCTGCAGCTTAGTAATATATATACATATACATACATATATATATATATATTTTTAATTTCAGTGCTTATAAAACTCCTATTCCCCCTCCCAAATCTGTCTGATATTTTTGATATGTTTAATAATGTCTTTTAAATAATTTTAAGCATGCTTATTTTGTAAGTTCTATCTGTACTATTAACTGAAGTTTTAAATTATCTAATTCTATTGTCTTTTGTGTCTTCTGTTTACCATATGGTGGGTTATTTCTTCAAGTGCTTTGTAACTTTGGATTGTAAGCTCATCTTTAGTGAGGCTTTATTTTTAGAAATTCTCTGGGTCCAGAGTAGTTTTGCATTTGTTTTTGCTAGGGATCCCAGGAGTATTATTGGCTTGAGATGAGTTTTTTGATAAGTTTCTGAGTCTCGGATTTCTTGACCCATGCAGCTAATATACGTTTGAACTTCAGACCTCTCTAAAGGCTGGGCCACAACTCTCAAGTTCTCAGTGTAGGCTGTTTCTGTCCATTAGAACTCTGGCCAAGATAGTTAAGCCTCTTAGCTGGGTAACTTGGTTTTATGAGAGCATTTTATTCTAACTCTCTGTTTCTCAAGGTTAAGGCCCCATTTCCAGCTACTTAATAGGTGTTAAAATTCAAGCTTTTTGGTTATTGAAACTGGCATGCATGTCTCCCCACAGCAACCACAATCAATTCATGCTTATGGCTCTGGTTTTCTCAGTTCCTGTCTCTTATTTTTGGCCTCTCACTGCTTAATTTCCTTCTATGTGTTTAAAGGATTGTTGTTTTATTTCATCCAGCATTGTGAAATGTTTAAGATAGTCTTAGGTCTGGTTCTCCAGGAAATAAGAGAGCTGAGGCAGAAATTTGCATGGAGGAGGTTTTTGAGGCAGTTCTCTTGGGAACCGCATCTGTAGTAAAGTGAAAGATTGTGAAGCAGGATTGAGCAGAGGGAGAAGCTAACCTACAGTGCAGCTGCAACCAGGATTTCAGTTCTGTGGGGAGCTCTGGGCTGGGCTCAGTGTTCAGAGATATTTCAGATTCAGGCATGGGGCCAGGTCTTTGTACCTCAGGGAACTCCGCTCTCTAATAATATTTCCTCTGGTCAAACTGGCCAATGAGGACAGCTACCGCTGAGCTGGTCGATGCTTACCAGTGCGTCCCTTACTGCTTTGGGGATATAGTGTCTTCTGGGCCCTCCTGTGGAGTATGGTGGGCAGGCAACTTTTTTTCAGCCTTAACCTAATATGTGCTCTCCAGGGTCCCACTATTCCTTCACTTTACCATCTTCTGGCATTTTCCTGTCACTTACTGTAGACCTTTACATCATCCAAGCTTTTAAGAGCTATCTTAGTAGTAGAATAGTATCATTTCCAAGGTTTTTATCTAGGTGTTAAATTCTATATCATGGGAGGATACCTGCTTTCAGCTAGATGTGTGCTCAGTCCCTCAGTCATGTCCAACTCTTTGTGATCGTATGGATTGTAACCTGCCAGGCTCCTCTGTCCATGGGATCCTCCCGGCAAGAATACTGGAGTGGGTTGCCATTTACTTCTCCAGGGGATCTTCCTGACCAACAAATTGAATCCTCGTCTCCTGTGTCTCCTCCATTGTCAAGTGTATTCTTTACCACTGAGTCACCCGGGAAGCCCTTTCAATTAAGCTCTCCTTTATATTCCATCTCCCTTGATCAGCATTTTCAGGATCCCGCCCTACATGTACTTTTCCAGCTGCTGTGGGTAACTGTTGGCTCAGTCCTGCAGCTCCTTCAGCGTATGGTCCTGTTCTACCTTAGCACATTCCGCACTTCCCAAGCATAGTTGTTTGTGATTCGTCTGGAAGCTGGAAGGGGAAATGGAGGTTGATTGTGGAGGACATAGGTTGTCTTGTATAGTAGAAACCTTTGCATTGTCTTCAGACAAGGAGAAGTGTTATTAATAATTCCTCAGGATTAGCTAGATCCTGGGAACCTGAAGATTCAAGATTTTCAAGCACATCACTCAGATATCCTCATGCAAGCTTTAGGGTTCCATGCCTTTCTAATCAGAACCCTGACCTTGATGTAGTTGATTTGAGGGGATTGAAAATCCAGCCTGGAGCTCAGCTACCCTTGTGTTGAGTCTTGGGCTGAAGCTTCGGTTTTCTGTTGTTTTTGTTCTTGTTGTTGGAGATGAGAGGCTCTTTATATGCTGCCAAGGAGGTCCTTTGACTTTTGCACTTTACATTCAATTGGTGATTAATCAGTCAGTTGCCCACAGCACCAATAGCATCTAGTAAGAGCCATCTAATTTCACAGTCCTTATAATTACTGCTTTACTCTTAACTTCTCAAATCCTGAAACGTGATATCCACCAGCTCATTCATCTTATACTGGTGTCTCATTCCAGATGACTAGTGGTGAAAGTTTTAACAACTGTCCTGCCACCTGCCAGGGGCTAATGGTACTCCATCTCCTCCTAGTGATGGGAGTCTTTGGGTGAGGGCAATTCCTGGCGTGACTCTTGGCTGTGAACCAACAGTAGCTAACGTTCTTGGCAGCTGGGGAGATTGAGTCTTTAAGCGCAAGACCTGGGAGATGAATCATAGTGTCCACTCCAGAAGGGTTTCTGGTATCTTAGTGTGTAGTACAGCCAGAAATAAAAGCTAGCCCAAACATGCAGAACATAAATTATGTGGACTCTTTTTCTTAGTAGGTAACAAGTTTGGATATGATTTCTTTGAGTCATTCAATCCTCAGCAGAAATTCCATTTTCAGAGTGTATAAATCATTAATCATATTACTGGAATAAGAGACCATGATTTTGCGATAAACCTAGGCATTATTGATTTATTACTTTAAAAGATCATGATTTTGTGATAAACCTAGGCATTATTGATTTATTACTTAAGGGGTAGATACTACTTTTTGGTGATATAATTTCTTTTCTTAGAAAGTTTTGTAATAGGGTGTGTCACGTTGCCAGCTTATTGAAAGAATACTTTTTACAGAATCTATTCCTATAGCTTTAATTACAGACATTCATGGAAAAGAAAAGTTGGAAAACATGCTCATCCAGTCTGGTGGTTTCCCGTTTATTCACATTTGGTTATGCAGCCATTACATCTAAGTTTTGGAACATTTTAACACTCCTAAAGAAACCCCATACTTGTGAGCAGCCGCTCCTCCTCCTGCTCCTTGCCCTTGCTCCCCCACTTCAGCACCAGAAAACCACTGCTCTCCTTTCTGTTGGTATGGATTTGCCTCTTCTGGACATTTCATATAAATGCAATCATACATTATGTGACTCACTTCTTTCACTTAAAGCCAGTACCTCTTTATTCCACTGTAGATTAATCCTAGTAATAATTCTCTGTCTTACAGTGAGAGAGAGAACATTGCACACCGAAGTTGAAACCCTTCTAATACCACCTCCACTTTATGCCACTACTGTTCCATCAGCTATGGCTTGGCGAGAAGTTTCTAGTTTTGGGTAGCAACCATAGTATATCATTGAAGTGGCTGTATTTCAGCAGTCTCATGAATTAAGCATTAATGGATGAAGTCATTTCAGAGATCTATTTATTTACTTTGTTCATTGATTCATTCATTCACTTATTCATTCAAACTTGCTTTGTGGAAGGAAAAGAATGAGGTATCATATATATTTCAACCCGCTCTAATGAAGAGCTGCATTCTAAGTAATAATGAGTGGCGATTTTGACTTTTTTTTCCTAGAAAGGAACAGCTCAAGTATTTTTTTTCTTTTAGAGAACGTGAACAGTTTAATTTCCCTTCTATTGTTATCTGATTATAAGAAGAAAAGTGCCTGTCATCCTCGTGGTTGTAATCCTAATATCATTTGTTGGTCGTTTATAAGCCAACAGCTTATAAGCAGCCTGTTGGACACTGTACTAAGCAAGTCACATGAATTATTCTCTATTATTCTAACAGCCTTGTCAGTTTTGGTATTATCTTCATATTAGGAACAGGAAAAATGAAACTCAGAGATTGGCTGATTAACGTTCAGCTTTACATCTGTGCCAGCTTGAGTGTTCATGCATTCCTAGATGGCTGTTTTCTGATTATTCTTTTAAAGTCTGTAATATTAATGTTAACCCCTACAAAGCATCTATGTAATGCGCTGGTCATGATTCAAATGATACCTTCATGAAGGCCCATGGAACTCCATAGTTGTCTGTCCTACAGCTCACTAACTGTGTTCCTTCTTAATAGTGTACCTAGAGAGCTGTTTGTTTAAATTTATCGCTACATATTAATAGTACCTGTTTTAGGCTAATATTTATTGGGTGTTTATATGTGCCAGCCTCTATGCTAAAGACATTGTCTCATTTGAACTTTAAAACAACTAATGTGACTGTGACTTCTGATATCCTCATTTACTGAATAAAGCAGCTAAAGCTTTGAGAAGTTAAGATACCTCCCTTCGGTACCCTAAGTTTATATCTGTATAAAGAGACAGCACTGGAATTTGAAGAGTGTGTGTGAGCACACTCTTAACACACTGTGCTATATGCTGGCTCTCTTGTTGGATGTTGGTAATGGTCATTTTTACTTGTCTTTGGTGAGCTTAGTCTTTCTTTCCATTCCTATGCCGTTTCTACTTATTGATACTCTTTGTCTTCTCTCAAGACCACGTGTTCATTTGCTAAGTTGTGTCCAACTCTTTGCAACCCTGTGAGCTGCAGAATTTTGCCAAGAGAACGCACTGGTCATAGCAGACACCCTCTTCCAACAATACAAGAGAAGACTCTACACATGGACATCACCAGATGGTCAACACCAAAATCAGATTGATTATATTCTTTGCAGCCAAAGATGGAGAAGCTCTATATAGTCAGCAAAAACAAGACTGGAAGCTGACTGTGGCTCAGATCATGAACTCCTTATTACCAAATTCAGACTTAAATTGAAGAAAGTAGGGAAAACCGCTAGATCATTTGGGTATAACCTAAATCAAATCCCTTATGATTATTCAGTGGAAGTGAGAAATAGATTTAAGGGCCTAGATCTGATAGATAGAGTACCTGATGAACTATGGATGAGGTTCATGACATTGTACAGGAGACAGGGATCAAGACTATCCCCATGGAAAAGAAATGCAAAAAAGCAAAATGGCTGTCTGGGGAGGCCTTACAAATAGCTGTGAAAAGAAGAGAGGTGAAAAGCAAAGGAGAAAAGGAAAGATCTAAGCATCTGAATGCAGAGTTCCAAAGAATAGCAAGAAGAAATAAGAAAGCCTTCTTCAGCAATCAATGCAAAGAAATAGAGGAAAACAACAGAATGGGAAAGACTAGAGATCTCTTCAAGAAAATTAGAGCTATCAAGGGAACATTTCATGCAAAGATGGGATCGATAAAGGACAGAAAAGGTATGGACCTAACAGAAGCAGAAGATATTAAGAAGAGGTGGCAAGAATACACAGAAGAACTGTACAAAAAAGATCTTCACGACCAAGATAATCACGATGGTGTGATTACTCACCTAGAGCCAGACATCTTGGAATGTGAAGTCAAGTGGCCCTTAGAAAGCATCACTACGAACAAAGCTAGCAGAGGTGATGGCATTCCAGTGGAGCTGTTTCAAATCCTGAAAGATGATGCTGTGAAAGTGCTGCACTCAATATGTCAGCAAATTTGGAAAACTCAGCAGTGGCCACAGGACTGGAAAAGGTCAGTTTTCATTCCAATCCCAAAGAAAGGCAATGCCAAAGAATGCTCAAACTACCACACAATTGCACTCATCTCACATGCTAGTAAAGTAATGGTCAAAATTCTCCAAGCCAGGCTTCAGCAATACGTGAACCATGAACTTCCTGATGTTCAAGCTGGTTTTAGAAAAGGCAGAGGAACCAGAGATCAAATTGCCAACATCCTCTGGATCATGGAAAAAGCAAGAGAACTCCAGAAAAACATCTATTTCTGTTTTATTGACTATGGCAATTATTGTGTGGATCACAATAAACTGTGGAAAATTCCGAAAGAGATGGGAATACCAGACCACCTTACCTGCCTCTTGAGGAACCTGTATGCAGGTTGTTAGAATTGGACATGGAACAACAGACTGGTTCCAAATAGGAAAAGGAGTACGTCAAGGCTGTATATTGTCACCCTGTTGATTTAACTTCTATGCAGAGTACATCATGAGAAACGCTGGGCTGGAAGAAGCACAAGCTGGAATCAAGATTGCCGGGAGAAATATCAATAACCTCAGATATGCAGATGACACCACCCTTATGGCAGAAAGTGAAGAGGAACTAAAAAGCCTCTTGATGAAAGTGAAAGAGGAGAGTGAAAAAGTTGGCTTAAAGCTCAAGATTCAGAAAACGAAGATCATGGCATCCGGTCCCATCACTTCATGGGAAATAGATGGGGAAACAGTGGAAACGGTGTCAGACTTTATTTTTGGGGCTCCAAAATCACTGCAGATGGTGATTGCAGCCATGAAATTAAAAGACGCTTAGTCCTTGGAAGAAAAGTTATGACCAATCTCAGTTCATTTCGGTTCAGTTCAGTCGTTCAGTCGTGTCCGACTCTTTGCGACCCCATATTGAAAAGCAGAGGCATTATTTTGCCAACAAAGGTCCGTCTAGTCAAGGCTGTGGTTTTTCTAGTGGTTGTGTATGGATGTGAGAGTTGGACTGTGAAGAAAGCTGAGTGCCAAAGAATTGATGCTTTTGAACTGTGGCGTTGGAGAAGACTCTTGAGAGTCCCTTGGACTGCAAGGAGATCCAGCCAGTCCATTCTGAAGGAGATCAGCCCTGGGATTTCTTTGGAAGGAATGATGCTGAAGCTGAAACTCCAGTACTTTGGCCACCTCATGAGAAGAGTTGACTCATTGGAAAAGGCTCTGATGCTGGGAGGGATTGGGGACAGGAGGAGAAGGAGACGACAGAGCATGAGATGGCTGGATGGCATCACTGACTCGATGGATGTGAGTCTGGGTAAACTCTGGGAGATGGTGATGGACAAGGAGGCCTGGCGTGCTGCGATTCATGGGGTCGCAAAGAGTTGGACACGACTGAGGAGCTGAGTGACTGGACTGAACTGAACTGAGCTGCAGCATGCCAGCCTGTTTTTCACTGTCTCCCGGAGTTTGCTCAGATTCATGTCCATTGAGTCAGTGATGTCATCCAACCATCTCATCTTCTGTTGCTCCCTTCTCCTACTCTCGGTCTTTCCCAGCATCAGGGTCTTTTCCAGTGAATCAGCTCTTTACATCAGGTGGCCAGAGTATTGGAGCTTCAGCTTCAGCGGCAGTCCTTCCAGTGAATATTTAGGGTTGATTTCCTTTAGGATTGACTGGTTTGATTTCCTTTCTGTCCAAGGGACTCTCAACAGTCTTCTCCAGTACCACAGCTTGAAAACATCAAGTCTTTGGCACTAAGCCTTCTTTATGGCCCAGCTGGTCTTGTCTTTTTATTTTGATGGAATGGTGAATTGATGTGTTATTTATACTTGTAGATTACTTGTATTTTTAGTCAAAAAATTTGAATAATAATACATGATAAAACCAATTAAAGTATTTATAAATTTTTTTCATTGGAGAAGTAATTCATTATAATAAAGGAGAAAACACTTAAAGCTATATGTAAAGTTATTCCTTTTTTTGGTATATTCTTTCCTTTTTCTTCTTCAAATTTCTGTTTCATTTTAAATGTTCTTTATCTGTTATCATCATAAGAAAGTAATTATCATCTCAAAGACATTTTAATCATCAGCAGATAAGTGGAAGGAAGTTATTTTAAAGTGGCTGTGCATTAAAAATTGCACTGTGTATATGTTATATCCCAAAGGTAAAAGTTGATTCACCTTTAAGGATGAAGACAGGGAAGGGCATGCTCTAATCTATTAATAGTTTCTTCCCCTTAATTCATATAGCCTTTGGCATCTTGGAGGAAGATAAGCCCAGAGGTAGAGATCTGTATCTATTAATATTAGAAGCATACTTTGCAGAGGTGCTGGGTGCAGGAGAAACGTGTCCTCTGCTTACTGGCTCCTTTTGGGATCTGTATACCTCATGGCCCCTTAGCATATTCATGACAAGAAGGCCTTCTCCCCTTCCTCCCTTCCCTGATGAGTGCCAGTTACACTTTCCTAAATCTCAACTTTTTCCGCATACTCCTGGTTATAATCAGTAGATTTCCTGGCACACTTATACATGCTCTAATAGTTTGTAATGTTTTCTTAAGGAAATCCCTTTTCTGGAATGTTGGAGGCATTTCTGTGCCTCTCCATTTTTTACCTCCTATACAAATTTTTGATAAGGAAATATTTCTCTAGAAAACATAGAGATTTTCCTTATGCTCGTTCTTTTCACCCAACTTTTGTTTAGGCTAAACAAACCCTAAATGTTTGTGCTAAAAACATCAAAAAAGTTGTAATAATTTACATGTTCTCCCTTTTTCTCCTCCTAGTGTAATTCAAGCATATTTTAAATAGACTAGATTTTAAAATAGAATCATTGGTAAGTGATTTGACAGTATTTATCCAAACTTTTAGTACCTGTTCTCTGGACCTTATTATGTGCAATTTGGAGTACCACAGTTAAAATTTTAAAGGGGCTGATTAGAGTTGAGTGCATCCCTTTTGCCTGTAAGATAGAGAAACAGGAAATTAAAGATACAGTGTATACATGTGTGTGGGGGTAGGGGTAGGGGGAATGACTTTGTAATAATATAAAAGATTAGAGGGTATATTGGTGGCATTAAAATTTCATGGATGAGCATGATTGGGGAAAATGTCTAAAAAGGCACCTTAGGGAGGTGATAGAAACAATCATCTAGAGTATAGGTAGTTCTCATGTAGCATGTTATATATTGTTGTTCAGTCACTAAGTCCTGTCTGACTCTTTTGCAACACCATGGATTGTAGCCCTCCAGGCTCCTCTGTCCCTGGGATTTCCCAGGCAAGAATAATGAAGTAGGTTGCCATTTGCTTCTCCAGGGATCTTCCCGACCCAGGGATCAAACCCATGTATCCTCCATTGGCAGATGGATTCTTTACCCCTGAGTTGCCAGGGAAGCCCACACCTATATAGGGTAGTTATTATCTCTTGGTTCATATATACTAACATTTTTATGTCAGTACATTTTTATATTATGTTAGCTAAGAGTCGGGCACGACTGAGCGATTTCACTTTCACTTTTCACTTTCATGCATTGGAGAAGGAAATGGCAACCCACTCCATTATTCTTGCCTGGAGAATCCCAGGGACAGAGGAGCCTAGTGGGCTCCCGTCTATGGGGTTGCACAGAGTCGGACACGACTGAAGCGACTTAGCAGCAGCAGTACATATTTATATGTAAAATATGTAGTATTTTGTATACTATGTATTTTATATGTATATAAAATACACATATACACATGTGTATAAAATATACATATACATATGTGTATAAAATATACACGTGTATTATATATAAATAATTTATATACATATAAAATATTACTATGTTATATTTAACATAGCATATTTTATATGTTAGTACATATTTATATGTAAAAATGTACATTTTTATATTCTGGATGCTAGCCTGCTTTAAATAGCAAAATGTCTAATATTGAATAGAAAGCCCTGTAATAACATGGCATGTGTTGATTTCATCTCCCAAATCTGCATTAATCATGGGATTTAAAATATTTAGCATTCTTAGAAGTTTTAAAATTTGTTTTTTATTATCCTGCATGAACTTGTCATTTGAAACTAAAAGTACAGATTTCTTTTTTATTTAGCATACTTATTTTTTAGAGCATTTTTAGAGTTATAGAAAAATTGAGTGGAAGTACAGAAAATTCCTGTATTCTTTTCCTACTTCCATCCCCACCCCGCCAGTTTGTCCTATTGCTAACTTTTTGTGTTGTTCAAGTCTGTGAGTTTTGATGAATGCATAATGTCATATATACATCATTATAGTTTCACACAGAACAGTTTTACTGCCTTAAAAATGTTAAATGAATGTTAAATGAAAATAAGAAGTCCTTTTTCGACCCACCTTTCCAGTCTGACTCCAAGAAACTACAGTTAATATTTTCTTGTGTGTAGTTTCAGAATTGTCTTGCAATTTGAATTTTTAATGAAACAATGAATTTTGGACCTCTTTGCATATGGTGTGTGGAGATACTGCCTATTTTCCAGTGGCAGCAAAGTAAACATTATAGAACCCTCTTGAAGGAAGTTTCAGTGACTGTGGGGACCAAGCCCACAATGCGTTTGCTTTGAGCAGTGCTCTTAGAAGGAGACCATAAGGTATCATAGCTAAAAGCTACACAATAATGACACTTTGGTATGAAAATTGAATGTTATAACATAGGCATGGTTTTAGGATTATTGAACACATAATAACGTATTATTAACTGGAAGATGAAGAAGTGCTCTGACACATAGGCATACATGTATTACGTTCACTTCATAAATACCTTTGTCTAAATAGAAAAGCTTTTACTTAATATTATTCAAGACTTAATAATAGTTCCTCATTCTGGATATTTTAAACCTTTAAATAGCTTTCATTGATTATATGATTAAATGCTTGTCAAAAGAGTGTATTGTGTTTCCTCTTTGAAATATGGAATTTGAAAAAAATGTCACTCAGTGAGGTTGTAAGGATGTTTCAGGAAAAAAAAAAAAATCAGTCATCATTTTAAGCTTCCCCATAAAATTATAAGAATATTTGCTGTGGAAAAAAGATTTCTGAGTAGTCCTGCATGATAAATTCTTGATATGTGTTAATTTTAGATATAAAAATTAGGCATTGTTCAGTTGACCTGGTAGGCTTTTAAAACTAATTATGAAAGATAGAGAACTTAGTGACAATTCAAATATATGCGGGCCTTTTGCTATCTTCTGTTTACCAGTTTTTAAAAGTAATTTTATTTATGTGTTTGTTGTTTGGCTCTGCTGGGTCTTTCTTGCTGCATGGGCTTTTCTCTAGATGCGGTGGTGCAGGGGCTTCTCGGTGCAGTGGCTTCTCTTGTTGTGGAACAGGAGCTCTAGAGCCCACACGCCTCAGTAGTTGTGGCTCATGGGCTCGGTTGCTGTGTGGCATGTGGGATCTTCCCAGATCGGGATTGAACCTGTGTCTCTTGCATTGGCAGGCATTACCAGTCTATTGAATGGAAATGAGCACCCTTTATTAGAAAACCAAGTGATAATTTGTTTCAGTATTTTTCTTACCTTTCATATTCATCATTGAATAATTTAGTAATATGTACTTTAAGTGAATTATTTAATTTACCTTCATAGCAGCATTATTCATGATAGACAAAGGAAGCAACCCAGGTGTCCATTAGTGGATGAATGGTTAAACAAAATGTAGTATATACACACAGTGGAATATTATACAGCCTTAAGAAGGAAGGAAATTCTGACGCATACTGTACAACCGTGAAGACATGCTAAATGAAATAAGCTAATCACAAAAAGGCAAATAATGTATGATTCTACTCATATAGCTAGCTAGAGTAGTCAGATTCATGGAGACAGAAAGTAAAATGGTGGTTTCATTTATTGTTCAGTGAGTATAGACTTTCAGTTTTATAGGATGAAAAGTTCTGGATATCAGTTGTACACAGTGTGCTTGTATTTAACACTACTGAACCATACACTTAGAAGTGGTTCAGATGTTAAATTTTGTATGTATATTCTACTACAATTAAAAATTTAAAAATCAATTTCAAGATAGACACAAACTGATTTTTTTTTCTGTGGAGTAGTCTAGCAAGGAGTAGAGAAGTCTAGCCGTTTGAGAGACTTTTCCCAAGATTGTACTATCTCATTTCCTAAATATTTGGGAATATGTTGCTGGTTCAAATTGCTTTGAAAGTGCAGAGGGAGAGAATTAGTTTGGTAAGTATTGTCTATTCTTAAAAGGATTATAGACTTAAAGCTTTAAAAATTTCTGTTTGAGAGTTTTCTTTTAAAGACGGCTTTTTTGACTGTTTATTTGTATCCATTGTTTTGTGTGCATGGTGTCTCCGAGTCAAATAGTATAATCTAGAGGTTATGAGGCTAAGTAGATATAAGGCCAAGTTAGAAAGAAGATTTTTGTGTCATAATGCTAAGATGCGGGTTGAAAAGTATAGCCTACTCACAACGAAAATGTGAGGATGTAAGAGCAACCATAAATCTGCTTCAGAGAAAAGAGGCAAATTGCATGCTTCAAATTGCTCCTGTTCATTTTTCTCAGAGTGATCAAATTATTTGATAACAGAAAACCATATTAGTTTCTTTAAAGTTTAACCACCACAGCCAGGCTTTCATATCCAACGTTCTTTAATTAGCTGCTGCGTTCTGAGAGAAGAGTAAGGAGAAAATGTGTTTGGATACACTTGTCTGTCTGTTTCACCAGCCTTCAACTTTTATTTGCAGTATATTTAGAAGGGTTCTTTAAAAAATGATGACAGCAACAAAACCACATTACTGTGCATAGTTACATCATTTAGTTAAATATTATGTAAGTGTCACATTTCTTTAAATTCTTAATAGTGAAAATGAGCAGAGAACCTGATTAGTCTTGGGTCATAGATTTTATCTTAATTATCTCTCTTATTTTATCATATTTCTCTCTTAATACCTAGCCCAGTGCAAGGAAAATAGCTATTAGTAAAAGTTTGAATGAATGAATGACTAAATCAATGAACATGTACTCATTTGTGAATTGGAATAAATGCCAGTTTCATCTATAAATCTTTCTTTTATGAATATAATGTTTCGTTTGCCTTCCCATGACTGCTCTCGTCAGATCTGTACACCCTTATGGATTTTGTGTCTGCTTATGCTATCAATTACTGTAAAAGAAGTATTGAAGTCACAGCTGGAAATGTGAATTTGTCTGTTTCTTTTTCCTTCTCTCCAATTTTGCTTCATATAGTTTGAATCTCTTTTTGAGTGGGCATGCATATTTAGAATTGCTGTGTCTTTGTGATGAATCAGCCCCTTTGTCATTATGTAGTGTTCCTCTCTACCCCTGACAATATTCCTTACTCTCAAGTCTACTTTGTCTCATTTTAATAAAGCCACTCTACCTTTCAGTAAGTAAAGAAAAATGAAAGCTTATTTACCACACTTTCTTTAAAATAATTTTCTTTTGTAATAGGATTCTATAAGAACAACCTTTATTTGCAAATGTGTATTTAAAGGTTTATTTAACGAAAATTTGTATAGTGCTTACATATGCCTTGTACTGGTCTCTGTAGGTCATGAAAACTCCTTGCCCAGTTTGTCCAGTTCTGTGATCTAAGAAGGAGTTCTGAAGATTCAAACTCTAGTCGAGTTTGAGTTTGATTATTTCAAAAATCAGGACACTCAATTCATATTAATGGTTATATGCAACCATTCTTTAAAGCCTTTGGGATATCTCTTAGTCCTTTGGTTGTTTGAAGTCCCTAAATAGTTACATTTTTAAAAGTCTGAATTCACTGCGATATTTATTAAAACCTGTCTTTTTAAAAAGAAGGAATATAACTATAGCAGAAGGCTTAAATATGAACAGAGCAGTATTTGTCTTATCAGGTGTAGCTGATTTGGAGAGGAATAATACCTACGTTTCTCTTTTTAAACCTCATACCTTCCCTTTTCACCCAGATAACTAGTACTCTCACACATATAGTATCTGACAGAAATTGCTTTACTTGTTTTTCAGTCACTCAGTCGTGTCCGACTCTTTGTGACCCCCATGGACTGTAGCATGCCCATGCTTCCCTGTTCTTCATCATCTTCCAGAGCTTGCTCAGATTCATGTACATTGAGTCAGTGATGCCATCCAACCATCTCGTCCTCTGTTGTCCCCTCTGCTTTTGCCTTCAATTTTTCCCAGCATCAGGGTCTTTCCTGATGAGTCGTTTCTTTGCATCAGGTGGTCAAAGTATTGGAGCTTCAGCTTCAGTCCTTCCAATGAATATTCAGGGTTGATTTCCTTTAGGACTGATTGGTTTGATCTTGCTGTCCAAGGGACTCTCAAGAGTCTTCTCTAGCATCACAATTTGAAAGCAACGTTCTTCTACTCTTTTTTGTGTGTGTTTTGAAAATAGCATTTATGCATTTGTTTGCTAAAATCTTGTCAAACCAGTATTCTTACCAGGCTTTAATAGACCTGATGTGTTCAGATTTCCTCCAACTCCTTTATACTTCCTTTGATATTGTATATTCCTTTGTGGTAAGCAAAGCGTGGTGTAGTATCACCCATTTTGTAGAAATGGGGAAATCAAGGCAAAGGTTAATTGGCTCTTTTAGGAATGGAGGGAAGGAGGCTTTCAAATGTCACTCAGAAGCCAGGAGTTTGTTTGTTTGTTTGTTTTTTAATATATGTGCTGCTAAAGAGAGCACAGGAATTTGGTATTTTTATAGGGAAAGAATATTATGACTAATTGAGCAGACTTTATGAATTTAACTTTTTAATGCTTGATTCTACACTTAAGTATTAAATCTTTCAAGTATTATCTGTATCAGTACTAACTAATCTGCCTTTCATTATATAATGGATAGCTGATCCAGCCTTTCCTTTTAAGAAAATCCTTCATGTATTAGATCGTTAAAACAAATTCTAACATTTGGTGTTCATTAGTGTTGTGACCGAAACAAAAACATTTTAATGGTTGATCCCAGAGTATTTTGAAGTTAGTATAACTTTGCTGGAAAGGTATTTAAGCTCTAGTATCAGTTGCAAATAGGCCATGAGCCAGTTTTCAAAGCTGTCTCTAAGACATTGAGTATGTCAGACTGCAAAAGTACATTATGTGGCACTGTGCCATGTGGTAAGGAGACAGAATGAAACAATTACAGTGGGATTTGTATCGATAATTGTGTTTCTGAGTAAGTAGTTTAAGATACTATGAAGCAGAGTTTAGAATAACTCCCCATCCTGTTCAACAGTCACTTTATTTGTTTGAAAGAGGTGTTTTGAATAAAAAGAAGAATGAGAATTGTTTGATAAATGGTTAAGACTTGCTGATTATCATTTATCTAGCAAGGTAAAATAATGCCTTTCTGTAATCTAGTGATTAAAAAGGTAAAATTTTCACTGAAGGTAGCTCACGGCTTATTCTTGACAAAAATAGTTCTTATTTTAAAGAATACTCAAATAATTTACTTGTGGTAAATGCCTCCCCCCGCCAAAAAAAGGGCACAGTTACTGTTACATGCACATTTGAAACTGAAATTTTGTACTTCATTTGCCATCCTAATGCAAACAAGAAACTGAAGAGAGAGTAATTGGATTGATAGTAAATACAGCCTAATAGTTACATGTGTATTTTGACATTTAACCATAGACATTATTACTTGCAAGAGCTCTTGTGAAAAAAACAAAAACTTCACTGTATTTTTTTATTCAGAGTTGTCTTCATTAGTGTAATTTTTCAATGTAAGATAAAAGGTTTAAAATTCACATAACTATTAGATCTGTTTTCAACAAATGTTTCTGAAGCATATGTAGATTTGCAGTGTTATTCACATTACCACAATAAACATTTCCTAACACAGTCCTTTATGAGTCTCTGGTTATTTGAATATGTTTAGGTTGTTTTGAATTATTTTTATTATGACTGAACTGATTTGTTTTCATATCTGTATTTGTGTATTTTGGCTTTATCCAGATCTCAGATAGTTTAATGCCAGTTCTGTCAGGAGATAATTTTGAAGCCTTACTCTTCACTTTTTTCCCCTCTCTGATATACAGTTTTTTTGTTGGAAATACATTTGAGGATGTAGCATTTAGAATGTTTGAATCACTTGGTGAGCTTCAATATTTAGAATAATTTATAGAGAAGCTGAATTTTCAGTGCCAAAGCCTTTGACTGTGTGGATCATAATAAACTGTGGAAAATTCTGAAGAGATGGGAATACTGGACCACCTAACTTGCCTCTTGAGAAATCTGTATGCAGGTCAGGAACTAACAGTTAGAACTGGACATGGAACAACAGACTGGTTCCAAATAGGAAAAGGAGTACGTCAAGGCTGTATATCGTCACCCTGCTTATTAAACTTCTATGCAGAGTACATCATGAGAAACGCTGGACTGGAAGAAACACAAGCTGGAATCAAGACTGCCGGGAGAAATATCAATCACCTCAGATATGCAGATGACACCACCCTTATGGCACAAAGTGAAGAGGAACTAAAAGCCTCTTGATGAAAGTGAAAGAGGAGAGTGAAAAAGTTGGCTTAAAGCTCAACATTCAGAAAACGAAGATCATGGTATCCAGTCCCATCACTTCATGGGAATGAGATGGGGAAACAGTGGAAACAGTGTCAGACTATTTTTGGGGGCTCCAAAATCACTGCAGATGGTGACTGCAGCCATGAAATTAAAAGACGCTTAGTCCTTGGAAGAAAAGTTATGACCAACCTAGATAGTATATTCAAAAGCAGAGACGTTACTTTGCCGACTAAGGTCCGTGTAGTCAAGGCTATGGTTTTTCCTGTGGTCATGTATGGATGTGAGAGTTGGACTGTGAAGAAAGCTGAGTGCCGAAGAATTGATGCTTTTGAACTGTGGTGTTGAAGACTCTTGAGAGTCCCTTGGACTGCAAGGAGATCCAACCAGTCCATTCTGAAGGAGATCAGCCCTGGGATTTCTTTGGAAGGAATGATGCTAAAGCTGAAACTCCAGTACTTTGGCCACCTCATGAGAAGAATTGATTCACTGGAAAAGACTCTGATGCTGGGAGGGGTTGGGGGCAGGAGGAGAAGGAGACGACCGAGGATGAGATGGCTGGATGGCATCATGGACTCGATGGACGTGAGTCTGAGTGAACTCCGGGAGATGATGATGAAGGGAGGCCTGGTGTGCTTTGATTCATGTGGTCACAAAGAGTCTGACACGACTGAGCGACTGAACTGAACTGAATCAGTAACCTTTATTTGATACTTTTACTCAGGTAACTGCAAATTTGTCAGGTTGAATTTAAGGATACTTTGAAAAAAATATTGATTTTCTATTTTTAATTTTGAAAAAATTCAACTCAGTTAGAAATTAATTTTTAGTTTTTAGCTTATTAATGGTTTTTTGTGTTGGTTTATTGTTTATTTTGTTCTCAGTTCACATGGTAGAACCTTGCTGTTACCATAAAATGTCATTAGATCCAAATAGGCTTGAGTAATTTTTTAAATCACCCTTATGATATTTCAGTAATTTTCTGTTGTTTCTTGAGCCTGTTCTTTTGAGTGAATGTTACTTTCTGACCTTTCCTGTGTTAGCCAATATGATTTGTATGCAGAGTAAAGAGCTATGTGTGTTCATCAGGGAGAAAAAAATAGAAGGTAGGCCAGTTTGTTGGAAAGCATTTTCAATTATGTAAACACTAACATACTGACTAATAAAATAAAAGGGTCATTTTTATGATGATAAATAAGTGTAGGTAACAAATACGAGAGAATTTAAGAACTGGTGTCAATTTCTGACACTCTTTCTATTCAAAGGTGCAGTAAAGCTAGAAATCTGTAAAGCTGTAAGAGGAAATCATCTCCCATTTTCTAATTATGGTAAATATTGCTGTTTTGTGGGTAATGGCTTATATATATTTTAGATTACTTTTAAAAGTAGATACCATATTCACACGGTACAAAATTAAAAAAGAATAAAGGCTGAGTATCAATTTCTCTAACCTTGACCTTCAACCCACCTGTTCCTCTCCTTAAGGGCAGCAGTAATACCAGTTTCTTAAATATCTTTCCAGAGATTTTATGTCAGTACAAGCATATATGTGATATGTGCATATATTGTATTTTACAGTTTATTATTCAAATTATAGTAAACTAAGAACAGTGTAATATCCTTTTTTTCTTTTTCCCCCATTTAACAACATATCTTGGAGATCATTTATTTGAGAGGTGTTAATTGAGTGCCTAGTCTCCCTCCTGGGAATACAGCAGTGAACAAAGCAGGTTCAAGTAAGGAAGATAGAAGGGGAGAGAGAGAATACTAAGGTAGGGTTATGTGGTGAAAAAAATGACTAGATTAGGTGCTTAGGAAAGGTCTCTGAAGAGGTGACTTTAAAAAGAAATTTATTCCCTTTAATTTAATGTATATTAACTGTTCTAATATTCAGAATACTTTTAAGTTCATGTTATTGTTAATCTTTCTTGTATTTATGAAAAACAAGTGGTGAGTGAAGCAGTACTTGTGTCATGAGTTATAAGAGAGGGCCACTTGGAAGAGCCTGATGGATTTCAGAGCCTGAGATCTTCCAGTTTTAGCAGGAATAGATATGCACCCCACCATGAGGCACGCCCATTAAAAATTCCTTAATGGATCTGGGGTTTGTTCTCTAGATGTTGAAAATGTTCTGCTGTTAGTGGTGATGGTGGCAAAATGTACTAAAAATGACTGAATTATACAATTTAAAATGGTCAAATTGGCAAAATTTATGTTCTGTCAATTTTATTTCAGTAAAAAATTGTGTAAATAGTAAATGTAAAAAAACCAAACAAGCAAAAAATTTATTTATTTTAAATCGAAAGATAATTGCTTTATAATATAGTTTTGGTTTCCACCATACATCAACATGAATCAGTCATAGGTATACATATATCCCCCCCTCCTGAACTTCCTTCCACCTCCAAGATGGAGACCGGAATGACAAAAAGGGACTGGCTGGATGAAGATCAGAGGAAAGAGGCTCCAGGGACTTTAGGAAGGCTAGTGTAGATGGAGCATGGGAGGTGAAAGGGATTAGATGGGCAAGAGCTAGGCGGAATAGGGCCAAGGTACAGGATTTCATTTTTAAGTGTGATGAGAAGGGATTAGCAGGTTTGTTTATTTGCTCATTTGTTTTTGTCAAGACTATGATATCTGCTTTAAGTTTTTAGAAGGTATTTCTGACTGCAGTGAGAATTACAGGCTGTAGATATGGGTGTGTGCAGAGCTGCTTGGTTTCCGTTGTACAGATGGATGGAATGTATGTACTTAGTCCCCTTTAATGGAGCTTTGTTTTCGTTCTTGGATTTTTTTTTATATGAACAATATAGTTTGTACATTTTTAATGTACAAATCTTATTTGAAAAATTTAAAAATAATTTGGAACAGTGTTGAAACAGGATGGTTCTTATAAGAGAGGACTAATAATGTGCATCTAAACTTTGTACTACCAAATAAAATTTTGCAGGTGGCCAAATACCTTTACCCTGAACAGTGTGGGGGCCAGGGAAGTATCAGAAACACTACAGGACCTCAGTAACCAGTGTGGAATGAACATTTTTGGGTCTCTCAATTTTATCTTCTTTTAAAAATAACTTTATTGAGATGTAATTTGTGTATAAAATGTTAAGTGTATAGCTTTAGGTGTTTGACAGCCATGTAACTACCACTGCAATCAAGATATAGAATATTTCATCCCCTAGAAAGTTCCGTTGCACACTTGGACCCTTCAGTTTCCCCTCCTGCTGCTGGCCCCAGGCAACCACTGATCTGCTCTTGTCACAAATTGAAAACAAATGGCACGATACAGCATGCCCGCTTTTGTGTCTGGCTTGCTTTGCTCAGCGTAATATTCTTGAGAGTCATCTCTGTTCTATGTGTGAGTAGTTTGTTCCTGTTCATTGCTGAGTAGTTTCCGTTTTATGGATATATCACAATGCATTCATTCGTTTGTTGATGGACACTGGGGTTATTTCTAGTCTTTTTGGCCATTATGGACGAAGCTTCTGTGACCATTTGGTATAACTCTTTGTGTAGAAACGTGTTTTCACATCTCTTGGGTTAATACTCAGAATTGCTAGGTCACATGGTGAGCTTATGTTTAGCTTGAAGAGAAACTACCAAATCGTTTTCAGAGTTGTACTGGTTTACATTCCCACTAATTATATATGAAAGTTCTAGAGGCTTCACATCCTTATCAGCTGATGATAGTGTCTGTCTTTAATTTTAGCCATTTTGGTGGTTGTGTAGTGCTGTGTCTGTCTTTGGTCTGAATTTGTATTTTTCATGTGTTTATTTTCCATCCATGTAGCTTCTTCTGTGAAAGGTCTTTTCAGGTCTCTTGCCTGTTTTTGACTTGGGTTTTCTTCTTGTTATTGAACTTTTCAGAGTTCTTTATATATTCTGGATACAAGTAGTTTGTTGAATATTTGTATTGTGCATATTTTCTTCAGCCTATGCCCTGCCTTTTCATTTTCTTGATGGTGCTTTTTGAGGTATACATTTTTATTTTGATGAATTTTAGTTTACCTATTATTCTTACATGGTTTGTACTCTTTGTATCGTCTCTTACCTTGTTTAAGAGATCTTTGTTCAGCGTAGGGTTTTGAAGATTGCCTCTCAGATTTTCTTTTGGAAGTGTTATTAAAGTTTTTAGCTTTTATTTTTAGGTCTGTAGTCCACTTTGAGTTGATTTTTGAATAGATTGAATATGAATTTGTGTGTGTGTGTAGTGAGTAGAAACCTGTTGAAAATGGTTGTATATAGAGACAACTTTAGTGACAGTGTAAAGGTTGCAATGAAAGGGTGAAAAGGTGAATGGCGTGAGTTAATAATCTCCTGAACCAGAACACCAGTCATGCACGTGGCATTTTAGAGATAACATTAGATAGGGAGGAAACATGAGGCTAAGCTTATGGTTCCAGGAAATAGTATGGCCTGTAACCAGGACTGGAATATAGGCTAAGGAAAAGATTTTGATGAATGGAGAACGGTCCTGCTTTCACCTTATTGAATTATGTGATAGCTGGATCTTTAGTCCATGTTCACATGCACACATGTTGGGGCATAGCCAGATTCTTAGAACATTTCCTTCTTTAATTCACTATAACAAGTTTTCTATGTTGTTACATAGTCTCCATTATGTTAATTTTTATGGCTTTACAGTTTTTAAGTTTTATAGTGAAGCTATTCGGAGAAGGCAATGGCAACCCACTCCAGTACTCTTGCCTGGAAAATCCCATGGATGGAGGAGCCTGGTAGGCTGCAGTCCATGGGGTCATGAAGAGTCGGACACGACTGAGCGACTTCACTTTCACTTTTCACTTTCATGCATTGGAAAAGGAAATGGCAACCCACTCCAGTGTTCTTGCCTGGAGAATCCTAGGGATGGGGGAGCCTGGTGGGCTGCTGTCTATGGGGTCACACAGAGTCGGACTCGACTGAAGCGACTTAGCAGCAGCAGTGAGGCTACTATATTTGCAGTATAAAAGAATGATGTTAAAAATTGTTTCCACTGTGTTTCTCTCCATTCATCACAGCATAACCGCTAATAAAATTATTCTTTCAGTTTTTGTCTAGTTATGCAGACATATACTTTTCACATAAGTAAGAATGTGTTATTTTTATTTTGTTTCTCCAAATTATCCTAGAAATGGCCTGTGAAGATGGGTTGCTTCAAGCTGACTCGTGTCCTTTTGACATGTCCCTGGTGGCTCAGATGGTAAAGCGTCTGCCTGCAGTGTGGGAGACCTGGGTTCGATCCCTGGGTTGGGAAGATCCCCTGGAGAAGGAAATGGCAACCCACTCCAGTACTCTTGCCTGGAAAATCTCATGGACTGAGTAGCCTGGTGAGCTGCAGTCCATGGGGTCGCAAAGAGTCAGACATGACTTCACTTTCACTTTCACTTTGTGATTGAACACTTTCTTATATTCTTTCATAACAATGTTATCTCAGCTCATTTTGCACTTTCCCTGCCTAAGCCCTGTACTCAGTCATTTCTCCAAGCTTCTCTGGTTCTTTTTAGTGGAGAATGGTACTTAGAAACAAAGATCGATATATTAACTATACTCATTGCTACTAAGGCCTCATTGTTTTTAGGTCCTACCATCATACAGAACTTGGAAATTATATATAAATGTGTGTATATACATACAGGTATATATACATGCAGACATATATATAATGTACATATGTATACTTACTTTTATATCTGCCTATTTATATAAATAATCATGAGTTCATACCTATACCTTTAATTATACTCCAGTGTCATGGGCTTTTTCCCTTGGTTTTCGTCTTTCCCTGTAAGGAAGCCTGTCTTTCATTGACTGCAGTATATTTGCTTATTTGCTCAGTTCCCTTGTACATCGCAAATCTTCTGGGTACAGATGGCCAAATTTTTCCTGCAGGACATGCCAACTCTTCTTTCTTCAGCAGCTGTGTCCAGCCCCAGGGAATGGGGAAAAAGATGAAAGAGAAGGTGGTGGCTTGGGGGAGGTCTTCCTCATGAAATTTGGCTCAATTACTCCATTGGATTAAGAGAACTAAATAAAGGGACCTTACAGAATTTTAAACTTAAAAATAGTAAATCTGTCTTTTAAAATATATTTTTTCTTCCATCTCACTTTTTTCTTTTCTTTTTAACATTTTAATCTTTAATAGACCTAAGATTTTAGAGGGACATTTTAGGATCTAATTGTATTTTGTTTTTCCAAATATATAGTTATTCTAACATTAACATTAACTAATCTATCTTTTCTCCAGTGAGGTGAAATGCTGTCTCCATTGGATCCTGTTTTACGTTGTTCTGTTTCTATACTTTTATGTTCTGTTTACATGTTTGTTTCATCCATTGCATGCCTGCTAGTGGGATAGTGTAATAGTACCTTGTAGGGTGACTGTGAGCATTAGATGAGAATTTCACATAAAATGAATAGATACCAGTGGTATAGTAGACAATAGTCAACACATATTAGCCATTATTATTAATCATCTCAATAGAAAGTGAATCAATTTTGGGGCGGTTATGGAAGAAGCACAAGCTGGAATCAAGATTGCCGGGAGAAATATCAATAACCTCAGATATGCAGATGACACCATCCTTATGGCAGAAAGTGAAGAGGAACTAAAAGCCTCTTGATGAAAGTGAAAGAGGAGAGTGAGAAAGTTGGCTTAAAGCTCAACATTCAGAAAACGAAGATCATGGCATCCGGTCCCATCACTTCATGGGAAATAGATGGGGAAACAGTGGAAACAGTGTCAGACTTCATTTTTTTGGGCTCCAAAATCACTGCAGATGGTGATTCCAGCCATGAAATTAAAAGACGCTACTCCTTGGAAGGAAAGTTATGACCAATCTAGATAACATATTGAAAAGCAGAGACATTACTTTGCCAACAAAGGTCCGTGTAGTCAAGGCTATGGTTTTTCCAGTGGTCACGTATGGATGTGAGAGTTGGACTGTGAAGAAAGCTGAGCGCCGAAGAATTGATGCTTTTGAACTTGGATTGCAAGGAAATCCAACCAGTCCATTCTGGAGGAAATCAGCCCTGGGATTTCTTTGGAAGGAATGATGCTAAAGCTGAAACTCCAGTACTTTGGCCACCTCATGCAGAGAGTTGACTCATTGGAAAAGACTCTGATGCTGGGAGGGATTGGGGGCAGGAGGAGAAGGGGACAACAGAGGATGAGAGGTGGGATGGCATCACCTACTCGATGGACACGAGTCTGAGTGAACTCCTGGAGTTGGTGATGGACAGGGAGGCCTGGCGTGCTGTGATTCATGGGGTCGCAAAGAGTTGGACACAACTGAGCGACTGAACTGACTGATTTTTAATTAATTTATTTTTAATTGAGTAATTGCTTTACAGTATTGTGTTGGTTTCTGTCAAACATCAACATGAATCAGCCATATGTATACAAGTGTCCCCTCCCTCTTGAACCTCCTTCCCTCCTCCCGCCCTCTCCCACTGCTCTAGGTTGTTACCAGGCCCTGGTTTGAGTTTCCTGAGGCATACAGCAAATTCCCATTGGCTGTCTGTTTTGCAGATGGTAATGTCTATTTCCATGTTGCTCTCTCCATACACCCTCCTTCTCCTTCCTACCCTCTCCCCCATGTCCACAAGTCTCTTCTCTATGTCTGTGTCTTCATTGGTGTCCTGCAAATAATTTCATCAGGACCATCATTCTAGATTGGAAAAGGAATTAATTTTTTAAAAGATAGGGGAGTAAATTGCAAAAGGAAAAAGTATAGTAAGAGATACAGACATCTCTTTTTTTCCCCATAAAAGTTTAGAGCTCCTAATTGTTTATACTATGCTTATAGGAATGTCAAGAACTCATATTCTTTTATACAGATAACTTATATTAAAAAAAGTGCAACCGAGATTAGATGATAGGTGTTATAGATTACAAGCTCTTTGAGGGCAGAGACTGTCTTAATTCATTCAACAGATGTTTATTGAGCACCTCAGTGTGCTAGGCCCTGAGCATAAAACAAGATATAACATCCATCAGTCTTGAGCAACTCATAGTCTAGTTGGGGAAACAGACACGTAAACAAATAAATACAAACACACACACACACGGATGTTTTTAGTTGCTTCTACTAATGTGGAAATATTTATATCAGAACTGCACACATTCAGTCACACATTTTCCTAAATGTAAGGATGGGATAATGAGAATATTTAAAACAGTGTTCTTATGCTGTCTTCCTGTGAACTGTTTCTTAAAGTGCTTATTTGACCCTCTCGGAGAAGGCAATGGCACCCCACTCCAGTCCTCTTGCCTGGAAAATCCTATGGACGGAGGAGCCTGGTAGGCTCCAGTCCATGGGGTCGCTAAGAGTCAGGCACGACTGAGCAACTTCACTTTCACTTTTCACTTTCATGCTTTGGAGAAGGAAAGGGCAACCCACTCCAGTGTTCTTGCCTGGAGAATCCCAGGGATAGGGGAGCCTGGTGGGCTGCCGTCTATGGGGTCACACAGAGTGGGGCACGACTGAAGCGATTTAGCAGCAGCAGCCCCTCAACCTTATATAATATGTCACAAAGAAGACAGAAAGTCACATTTTTGGAATGTTTCTTTTGTATATTTTCTGCTTTTAAAGATCTTAACTCTATTTACTGCATGTTTAATCCTAATAGAACTCTGAATAGAATGTTTAATTCTGAATAGAATGCATATACTATACTACATATTAACAAAACAATGGCGATTTCAGTACTCATTCTAATATTATTTTCTATGAATGCTTCCTCTAGTTCTGTGACTAAAATCATGTAATTGATTTCTGTTTTTATAAGATCAAGTTAATGAATTTTAAAATCCAAGCATCTGTTCTATATATGTTCCACACCTGTGACAAGATGATTTTCACCATTCACTTATAAAAGAGAAACACATTTTTAGGAAAGGGTCCCCCAGCTTTGATGCCTACGTTCTATTTTTTGCTTGGTAACCATGTGAAAAATACCAATTACTGAAACTCTGAGAAGAATGAAGTTACTTGTAAACCTAGTATTCATACAAAAAAGGCCCTCTAAATCAAAACCATACCAAGATGCAATAGACCAAATCTGTATAACATAAAACTTTCAGGATCAATGTAGCTTAAAAAAAAATCCATGATTTGGGAAGGCAGCTTTAACAAAACAGTATTGTGAAAAATAACTAAAGTGAAACAGCTGGCAGCCAATCTGACAAACATGGACCACGCCAGGAAGTTGAGGGCTCAAACCACTGAAGTAAGTATTCAGGTAAATATTAGTGGACCATTAACAGGCCATATTTCTGTACATTTTTGATAACCTTTTAATACATTGGAAGTGTTTTGACAAGTTGAATTAGGTAATTTCTAAGATTAAAAACCTAAATAAAAGTTCCATTTCAGTTGAAATGAAAATCATGACACGCAATATTATATGGCAATTGTTTCTTAATAAAGCTGGGATGAAAAAGAAAATCATGACAATTTCAGACTTTGATGAGAGTGTAATTTAGGTTTTGGTATATGGGAGACCCTGGTTTGATTTCTGGGTAGGGAAGATTCCCCTGGAGAAGGGATAGGCTACCCACTCCAGTATTCTTGGGCTTCCCTGGTGGCTCAGACAGGAAAGAATCTACCTGCAGTGCATCATCATCCCTGGGTTTGATCCCTTGGTTGGGAAGATCCCCTGGGGGAGGGCATGGCAACCACTCCAGTATTCTTGCCTGGAGAACCCCCATGGACAGAGGAGCCGAGTGGGATGCAGCTGAGCGTAAGCACAGAGCACATCCACAGTCTATTAAGAAAGATAATGTAACAAAGAGTCACTTTCATTATTAGACAGTTTCTTCAAGAGGAATACAAATATGAGAGGTCTAGGAATGCTTTTCAAGTGGCAGAAAGACAGGTTGTATTGTGAGTATTGCTAAAAAATGTAGAGGCTGGCTTTGGGAGGAGACAACAGGTTGTTTAAATCCCAGCTCTGCCTTTAGGCTGTTGAACAGTATAGTTAACTTTTCTGTGCTTCAGTTTCTTGAGCTGTGAAATTTATAAAACAGATCCCTTAAAGTGGTTGTGAGATTTACGTGAGTGAATGCGTGAAAAATGCTCAGTGTGTTATTAGCACTTGAGCAGCACTTGTCAGTGCCGGCAATAAAGTTCAGTGTAAACACACATTCTCCCTCATGCATTTTTGCTCCAGCTTTCTTCTCTCTGCTTACTCTTATTTTCTTTTTCCCCTTTCTTTTAGTTTTCTAATTTCCCCACTTTTCTTTTATTCCACTCCCTCCTTTGTTGTTCATTTTTTTCTCTCTTTCTTTTAACTCTGCTTTCTCCCACTTTACCCCAAGATTTTATCTTTGGAAATTTCCCAGCTCCTATTCCTTTGTGTGACAGGCCTGGTGGCTACACTTTTACCCTTCATAGGTCTTCCTCTGTCTCTGCCTTGGGGGCTCTTAAACCTGAGATCTCTGTATGCCCTTCAGAGGGCCTAAAGAACTTCTGAAATTGTATATAAAATCTTATGAAGAAGCAGCTTTTAAGGGGCAGTTTCCATAGCCCCTGGTTGCTCAGAGGGTAAAACGTCTGCCTGCAATATGGGAGACCTGGGTTCGATCCCTGTGTCAGGAAGATCCCCTGGAGAGGGAAAAGGCAACCTACTCCGGTACTCTCGCCTGGAAAATCCCATGGATGAAGAAGCCTGGTAGGCTACAGTCCATGGGGTCGCAGAGTCGGACATGACTGAGCGACTTCACGTCCACTTTTCCATAGTTCATTACCAGGGTTTTAGAGAGTGTCACAGATTCCCCGAGGCTGAGAACCATTGCTTCATGCAATACAGCAGCTGCCCTCCCTTCCAGATGGTGTCTTGGACCTTTGACTGTTTGCCTCACCGGTATTGAGGCACGTTTCTACACATGGAAGAATGCTCACTACTCCGTTTTCTGTGCTCAGAGAGCACCTGAGATTTGTACCATAGTAATTATTATAAAGGAACTTAATTCCCAGGTGATTCATCGATTGTTGCATTACTATGTTGTGATTTCATATTTATATGTATCAGCTTCATTTTAAAAAATGTTAGTGGTTTTAGAAATACAACATTATGTATTCCATAAAATTATTTTCCCTGTTTCAAATATTCATAACAAATGGCCAGCTTAATGTAAAATAAAGTAGATATTTCTCAATTTATTCTTATTTTCTGTTTCTGGAATCAAAGCTCAATATTCTGGAAATTCAATATTTTGAAGCCAATTGTACAGTGGAAAAGTATATTTGGAATCAGTTATAAATTCATTAGGAAAAATATTCCATATTGACAAGCATTTGGGGTTTCTTTTAAGCCTTTGAAGGAAGGCATGTCAGCTATGACAAAACAGTAATGTAGACTTTTAGTCTTTTTTGCTAGTTGGTCAAAGAGCCAAAATTGTTTCCTTAACTAAAATCGGCATTCACATGAATCATCATGACAGCTTGAAAACTTTAGAACTCCTCTAGGAAAAGGAGATACCCAAGTATCACATTCTTCATATATCTTATCATGTGTGCAGAAGTCTAGAGAAAAAAAATATTCCTTTGGAAACAGTGCTTCTTTCATCTCTCTCGTGATTATTCTAACCTCAAAAATAAAACACCCATTTTCAAGGGATTTGATTCTACTGGAGAGTAATCACACCAAATTAACAAGCACAAACCCCACGTCCTATCCCACCCACCCTGTCTCTTTAAAAAATTACTGGTGACCAATCCTGGCTTAGCTGATACCTAAGTGTCATAATTGTGTGGAACTTAGCTAACACAGTGCCATATACATACATAACAAAAATAAACCAAGTGCCTCATAGGAGCTAGGTTATTGGTGTACAGTACTAAACATGGCACCTAAGGTTCTTGCCCTTGTGAAGAACAAATACATGTATATATATATGATATACACACACACATGTATATGTATATATATTTACACATATGTAAATATATGTATGTATGTCTTCATTTACAAATAGTGAAAAGTGCAGTGAAGAAATGAATAGGGCCTGAGGAGGAGTCAGTTTGGCTTTATAAAGGCACCTACTTATTTGATAGAAAAAGTAGAGCTCCTCCCTTAGTCTTGATTAATCTGTTTTCTATGTCTTAATAAAGTTGATGGCAGCCAATGATTTTTGGCTGTACCACAAAGAAGGCACTCTGGTCATCCAAAAAATTTGTGTACCTTGAAACATGAAATTTGCTCTGAAATGAAAAAAAGTAGATACGCATTCAAGAGATGTTGGCCACAGCCTATAGTGGAGAGTGAAGCTGGAAGAGCTTTATTATTTTTCATCACTGTGTTTCCTAACTAGTAGATCCTTTAAACAAGGCTGAATCATAGAAGCTGAGGTCCTAGAATTCCTGTTTTGAAAATAGCTATGAACCCTGGGCTCTAAGGAATAATTTTAACATCACCAAAATTAGTCTGACCCTTTCACTTTTCCGGTGTAAAGTAAAGTGCTTTATTGCCCTCCTTTTGTATTAGTTGATTAGAGGGGGATCTTACTGCGGAGCCTAAATATTCTGATCCAGTGTTTTGTTCCTTTTTTTTTTTCCATTGTAAATGGCTACCCAGAAGACTGTGCTTTGAAACCTTAGTGTTAAGGAGGTGAGATAATCCCAACTTCTTGAGATAATCAAGATTTGAAGCAATAGGAGAGTAGCTTCTCTAGAATGCCAACAATTCTATTTGTTTCCTGGGGAACTGAGGCAGTTCAGTCAAAATCATTTTCAAACTTGGCTTTGTAGCTTAGGGACCCCTTAGAGAACCCTTGGGGCTCTCAGTGGAAGTAGGTTGTTGAGAAGGGAGAAGTCTGCCCGTATCCCTCCACCCTTAGCTAGGGGGCAGATGCAAAGCAAAACAAAGAACTTGAAAACAGTAAACAGTAAATTCTTTGTCACAGAACCTTCCTGAGATAGAGGGTTTGTTTACCAACTCTTGAGGATTCCAAATGAAAAGGAGCCTCATTAAGACCTTTCAACTGGACTCCCATCTTCTTTTCTTTTTCTGCCATTCCTCCTCTGCCCCTCTCCTCACGCAGCCCTTTTGTGCAAAGGGAAAATAAGAAAAAGAAATACAACAATTGAACTTTCCACACTGTGGGAGCTGTATAATATTGGTTAGAGATGATATATGTAAACAATTGATATTTGAAAGCCCTGAAAATTGTCTTCTTAAATTACCTAATAAAATGGGAAAATATATTATCTTCATTAAGAATATATGTAGAAGTAACTAACATGCTGAACTATTTAGAAAGCAACATATTTAACGCATCTTAACCTCCACAGGATTAGCACATGGAAAAATTTTTATGTACTGGTAGATAGCTCCATACTTGTCAAGGGTGAAGTCCTTATTATGTCAGGGCTTTCTGCCTTTTACAGTGAATCTTAGCTGGTTGCTAAGTACTTTCCGTGCTTAATGAAACAAAACTTAGATAACTAACTTAATTTTGCAGTGTAAAATGCTTCCTCCTTTTATTTTCAAAACATGTTTTTCTCCCTACCTTTTGAAGATATTTTGACTTATTCAAATTTTGCATAGTATTAGAGTACCATAATTTATAAGCTGTAATAGTATGTGATTTGAATGCTTTCTATCTAATATGCTTGGAATTTTCCTCCAATTAGAGGAGAGGCGAGACCATCATTCTCCAGTTTCAAACAAAAGAATGCAGCTGCTTGCAAGGGGAAAGCTAAACTAACAGAACATTTAATATTTTGAAAAATATGTCCTGGGGGAAAAGGCTTTTCTGCTCAAAAAGATATTAAATTATTTAGCTTGGCAGCTCCAGGGTGTGAATATTTTGAGCCCCATCACTGTCATTTATTTTTTTATTGCATTCAGTTGGAAAAATTGAAAACTGTTCTGACATGGAGCCCTTTATTAGATCTCATATAAAGCTTTGGCTGCAGCTGCCTACATGTTACTGTGATCTGCATAGGCACATTCCATTTTTAGTGGATCAGTGTTTAATTTTCAAAATTCTCAGCAAATAGCAGAGCTGCAGCCAAAAATTCCTCCACTGAGATTCCTTCCGGCCCAGATGAAACTAATAGTTCCAAGCTGTGTTGCTGTCATTCATTACTAATCCAGGTATGGCTGCTTTACTGTTTTTAATTTTCTTTTTCTGAACTTAAAGGCAGTGTTTGCCTTTTTCCCATGAGAAGCCGGTGATAATGTGCCTGAAATTCCAGCAACTGGAGATAGTGGGTCTTTTTCACACCGACACAACTAGGCTTTGTTTTAGGGCTAGTATAGATAGGAAGTTGATGATAGACATAATACAATGGAAGACAGGCTTACAGTAGGGTTTTAAGGAAAAATAAGGATGTATTAGGGATTTGCCCCATTGGAAGACAGGCTTACAGTAGGGTTTTAAGGAAAAGTAAGGATGTATTAGGGATTTGCCCCAACTTTTTGAAGTTGGTGTCGTGGAAAGCAGCTGTTTGCTACCCTGAGATATCCTTTGATGCCACTTGCCATTTGGGGACAGAATGTTAATTGGGATAGACAATATATTCTCATGTTTTTTAGAATTCTTGTTATAAAATTAGAACTATCAGAAACATTCAAAATATTATCACCATTACCATATTGTTAAAATCAGAGTCATACTGCATTTTAACCTGTTTTAATTGATACTGAAAAATAGTGTGTACAAAATAAAGATCATAGAATTTGAGATTGGACAGTTCTGACTATATCTCAGCTGGCTCTGTCCTTAGGTCATTATATAAAGTCTTTGAGTCTCAGTTTTTTCATTTGTAAAATGGGATAATAGATTAGAGATTCTGGTCCCATCTTTGAGTTGGAAAGATTCCCTGAAGGAGGAAATGGCAACCTACTCTAGTAATCTTGCCCAGAGAAACCCCATGGACAGAGGAGCCTAGTGGGCTTCAGTTCACGATGTTGCAGAAGAATCAGGCACAACTGAGTAGTTAACTAACAACAGCAGCAAATTGATACTGAAAAAACAGTTTGTACAAAATAAAGATCATAGAATTTGGAATTGGACAGTTCTGGCTTTATCTCAGCTGGCTCTGTAACCTTAGGTCAGTGATAGAAGATCTCTGAGTCTGATTTTTCATTTGTAAAATGGAATAATAGATTATAGAGTTAGTGTGAGGATTAATATGATAGATATAAAAATATGCCCTATATAATGCCTACGGCATATTTGATACTCAGCACATGGTATGTTGTATATTGTATATTTATTATAAATTACCTGTCCAGTCTGTTCATGTGTCCACCCATGTGCCTATTTACTTATATTTATCTTCTAGTTCTTTTTTGTTGTTGTTCAGTTACTAAGTTGTGTCCAGCTCTTTGCGACCCCATGGACTGAGCACACCAGACTTCTCTGTCTTTCATTGTTTACCAGAGTTTGCCCAAACTCATGTCCATTGAGTCAGTGATGTCCAACCATCTCATCCTCTGGCTTCCCCCTTCTCCTCCTGCCTTCAATCTTTCCTAGCGTAAGGGTCTTTTCCAATGAGCTGGTTCTTCACATCAGGAGGCCAAAGTATTAGAGCTTCAGCAGCAATCCTTCCAATGAATATTCAGGGGTTAATTTCCTTTAGGAATGACTGGTTTGATCTCCTTTCTGTCCAAGTAGCTCAAGAGTCTTCTACAGTAGCACGGTTTAAAAGCATCAGTTCTTTGGTACTCAGCCTTCTTTATGGTCCAACTTTCACATCTGTACATGACTACTGCAAAGACCATATCTTTGACTATACAGACCTTTGTAGGCAGAGTGAAGTCTTTGCTTTTTAATATGCTGTCTAGGTTTGTCATTTGCATATCTGAGGTTATTGATAGTGAAGAAGAACTAAAGAGCCTCTTGATGAAAGTGAAAGAGTAGAGTGGGAAAAGTTGGCTTAAAGCTCAACATTCAGAAAACTAAGATCATGGCATCTGGTCCCATCACTTCATGGCAAATAGATGGGGAAACAGTGGAAACAGTGACTGACTTTATTTTTTTGGGCTCCAAAGTCACTGCAGATAGTGATTGCAGCCATGAAATTAAAAGACGCTTACTCCTTGAAAAGAAAGTTATGACCAACCTAGTTCAGTTCAATTCAGTCACTCAGTCATGTCCAACTCTCTGCGACCCCATGAACTGCAGCACGACAGGTCTCCCTGTCCATCACAAACTCCCAAAGTTTTGAGTCTACCCAAATTCATGTCCATTGAGTCAGTGATGCCATCCAACCATCTCATCCTCTGTCGTCCCCTTCTCCTTCTGCCCTCAACCTTTCCTAGCATCAGGGCCTTTTCAAATGAGTCAGCTCTTTGCATCAGGTGGGCAATGTATTGGAGTTTCAGCTTCAGCATCAGTCCTTCCAATGAACACCCAGGACTGATCTCCTTTAGGATGGACTGGTTAGATCTCCTTGCAGTCCAATGGACTCTCCAGACTCTTCTCCAACACCACAGTTCAAAAGCATCAATTCTTCAGCACTCGGCTTTCTTCACAGTCCAACTCTCACATCTATTCATGACTACTGGAAAAACCATAGCCTTGACTAGACGGACCTTTGTTGGCAAAGTAATGTCTCTGCTTTTGCATATGCTATCTAGGTTGGTCATAACTTTCCTTCCAAGGAGTAAGCATCTTTTAATTTCATGGCTGCAATCACCATCTGCAGTGATTTTGGAGCCCCCAAAATAAAGTCAGCCACTGTTTCCACTGTTTCCCCATCTGTTTGCCATGAAGTGATGGGACCGGATGCCATGATCTTCATTTTCTGAATCTTGAGCTTTAAGCCAGTTTTTCCACTCTCCTCTTTCACTTTCATCAAGAGGCTTTTTAATTCTTCTTCAATTTCTGCCATAAGACTGGTGTCATCTGCATATCTGAGGTTATTGATATTTCTCCCAGCAATCTTGATTCCTCCTTGTGCTTCCTCCAGCCCAGCATTTCTCATGATGTACTCTGCATAGAAGTTAAATCAACAGGGTGACAATATACAGCCTTGACGTACTCCTTTTCCTATTTGGAACCAGTCTGTTGTTCCATGTCCAGTTCTAACTGTTGCTTCCTGACCTGCATACAGATTTCTCAAGAGGCAGGTCAGGTGGTCTGGTAGAATTTTCCACAGTTTATTGTGATCCACACAGTCAAAGGCTTTGCCATAGTCAATAAAGCAGAAATAGATGTTTTTCTGGAACTCTCTTGCTTTTTCCATGATCCAGTGGATGTTGGCAATTTGATCTCTAGTTCCTCTGCCTTTTCTAAAACCAGCTTGAACATCAGGAAGTTCACGGTTCACGTATTGCTGAAGCCTGGCTTGGAGAATTTTGAGCATTAGTTTACTAGCGTATGAGATTGAGTGCAATTGTGTGATAGTTTGGGCTTTCTTTGGGATTGGAATGAAAACTGACCTTTTCCAGTCCTGTGGCCACTGCTGAGTTTTCCAAATTTGCTGACATATGGAGTGCAACACTTTTACATCATCACCTTTTAGGATTTGAAATAGCTCAACCTAGACGTCATATTAAAAAACAGAGACATTACTTTGCCAACAAAGGTCCATCTGGTCAAGGCTATGGTTTTTCCAGTGGTCATGTATGGATGTGAGAGTTGGACTGTGAAGAAAGCTGAGCACTGAAGAATTGATGCTTTTGAACTGTAGTTTTAGAGAAGACTCTTGAGGGTCCCTTGGACTGCAAGGAGATCCAGCAGTGCATCCTAAAGGAGATCAGTCCTGGGTGTTCATTGGAAGAACTGATGCTAAAGCTGAAACTCCAGTACTTTGGCCACCTCATATGAAGAGTTGACTCACTGGAAAAGACCCTGAGGCTGGGAGGGATTGGGGGCAGGAGAGGAAGGGGATGGCAGAGGATGAGATGACTGGATGGTATCACCGACTCGATGGAAATGAGTTTGGGTAAACTCTGGAAGCTGGTGATGGACAGGGAGGCCTGGTGTGCTGCGATTCATGGGGGGTCACAAAGAGTCTGATGTGACTGAACTGAACTGATACATTTTAAGTATTTGACTAAATGAATCAGTAAATAAAATAGCCCTGCTGTTAACTCTATATATCCTCATGGCTGTGACTGGTGCTTGGCATGAGGTAGGTGTTGATTAAAACTTTGTTGAACAAATGGTTCTTTACTCTCCAGTATCTTCATTTTTAACTTTCAAACAAGGTGAGATATGACTCCATAAGAATATTCTTGTTTTCTCCCATATACAGCGTGAATCTAGATAGATTACTCAATGAATATAAAGTCAGTCCTTTTTCCAATAAGAAAATGGCATAAATAAAAACAAAATTGCTCTATAAGAAAAATAGTTCCTTTGTTTTGTTTTAAAAAGCTCAAATGTGGCCTTCACCATTAAAAAGTTTCAGCATTTTCAGTTACAAATATTGTAGCTTGCGTAGTCCGTCTGGCACGTTTTTCACATTTGTTAGCTCTGGTGATGTAAAATATGTTCTTCATCTGAATTCTCTTCCTATACCCCCTGCCATCAGGCAAAAAGAATTTACATTTCACTGCTGCTTGTCATTAAGCTGCTATAAACAAGAATGTCTGACGATAACTTATGAGCAAGGGACTTGAAATTTCTGATAACCTTAAGACTCATTGCCAAATTATATTACGAACTCTGTGAATAATCTGGGGAAAACAGTAGGGTTTCATTCACCTCTGCCCTCAAAGCTTATAGATTTACAAGTTAGGACAGCCATTAGTGATGGTACCTCTTGAAGTGGATTTTTTTCTCCTTTAAACCTCAGGAAATGTGGTCTATTTCTCTCTCTGATGTAATTAAAACTAACAACTCCTTGCACATAAACTCTCAATTTATCCCTAAAATGTTGCTTTAAAATTACTCTATATTTAATTTTTCTGTTTAACTAAAGTATGTTAGATATAGCATATGCAAGGTAATCTATACTGTAGAATTCATAATGTATAATTTCTCATGTCATACTACCAGAAAAGTAGGAAAGAAAAAGAGAGTTAGTTTTATGTTAAGAATGACTTTTCTATCAGATTGACTGGGAATTGATTTTTTTGTTTTAAAGAGTTTTTCTCCAACATAGCTTCTTTAACCCTTTATGGAAACATTTATTTTAAAAATTTTCCCCCATGCATATAAGGGGAAATATCAAGTTTCCTTTAAATTAAATAGAAAAATCATGACATTTAAAGCACTTCAGTCTTGAAAGCCTTCTATAAAGAAAAACTATAGCAGTTTATATAAAGTCTTCTTTCCCAAGACTGAATTGTTGAAGGCAGGGTTTTAAAGTTTCTATAGATTCATCTTTTCTTTTTTAAATTTGTGATAGTGTTTCGTTGCTGTCTAAAGGTTATCTTCTTTGTTGTTGTTTCAGGCTTTTTTTTTATCCAGTTTTATTGAGATATAACTGACATACAGCATTGTATAAGTTTAAGGTAGAGCATAGTGTTTTGACCTATATAAATCACAAAACAATTACCAAAATAAGTTTAGTAAACACCTATTATCATATAGAAACAAAAAAAAAAAATGAAAAGACATTTTTCCCTCCTGATAAGAACTCTTAAGATTTACTCTCTTAACTTTCATATATAACATAAAGCAGGGTTAATTTATTATGTTATACTTTACATCCCTAGTACTTCTTTATCTTATAACTGGAAGTTTGTACCTTTTGATTGTTTTCCCTCCCTGTCTCTGCCTCCCACCACTGGTAACCACAAATCTGATCTCTTTTTACTATGAGTTTGTTTTGAAAGTATAATTGATATACATCATTATGTTAGCTCCTGGTATACAACATAGTGATTTAATATTTCTATACATTACAGACTGATCATCTCAAGAAGTCTCGTTATTATTTGTCACCATGCAAAGATACTACGTTATTATTGACTTGTATTCCCTACACTATGATTACACAGTGGAGGTGACCAACAGATTCAAGGGATTAGATCTGATAGACAGAATGCCTGAAGAACTATGGATGGAGGTTTCTAACACTGTACAGGAGGCAGTGATCAAAACCATCCCCAAGAAAAAGAGAGAAGAAGAGAAGCAAAAGGCAAAGGAGAAAAGTAAAGGTACACCCATCTGAATGCAGAGTTCCACAGAATAGCAAGGAGAGATGAGAAAACCTTCCTAAGTGATCAATGGAAAGAAGTAGAGGAAAACAATAGAATGGGAAAGACTAAAGATCTCTGCAAGAAAGTTAGAGATACCAAGGGAACATTTTCATGCAAAGATGGGCACAATAAAGGGCAGAAACGGTATGGACCTTACACAAGCAGAAGATATTAAGAGGTTGCAAGAATGCACAGAACTATACAAAAACAGCTTTAGTGACCTGGATAACCACCCAGAGCCAGACATCCTGGAGTGTGAAGTCTAGTGGGCCTTAGGAAGTGTTATTACAAACAGTGCTAGAAGAGGTGATGGAATTCCAGCTGAGCTATTTCAAATCCTAAAATATGATGATGTTAAAGTGCTGCACTCAGTATACCAGCAAATTTGAAAAACTCAGCAGTGGCCACAGGACTGGAAAAGGTCAGTTTTCATTCCAATCCCAAAGAAAGGCAATGCTAAAGAATGCTCAAACTACTGCACAATTGCACTCCTTTCACATACTAATATGGTAGTGCTCAAAATTCTCTAACCTAGGCCTCAATAGTACATGAACTGAGAACATCCAGATGTTCAAACTGGGTTTAGACAAGGCAGAGGAACCAGAGACCAAATTGCCTATGATCTACATCCGTTGGATCACAGAAAAAACAAGAGAATTTCAGAAAAACATCTACTTATGCTACATTGACTATAACAAAACGTTTGTGTGGATCACAACAAAATGAGGAAAATTCTTAAAGCAATGGGAATACCAGATTACCTTACCTGCCTCCTGAGACACCTGTATGCAGGTCAAGAAGCAACAGTTAGAACTGGACATAGAACAATGAACTAATTCCAAATTGGAAAAGGAGTACATCAAGGCTGTATATTGTCACTCTGCTTATTGAACTTATGTGCAGAGTACATCATGTGAAATGTCAGGCTGGATGAAGCTCAAGCTGGAATCAAGACTGCCAGGAGAAATATCAGCAACATCAGATATGCAGATGACACTACTACCCTTATGACAGAAAGTGAAGAGGAACTGAACAGCCTCTTGAAGAAGGTGAAAGAAGAGAGTGAAAAAGCTGGGTTTAAACTTGACATTCAGAAAATGAAGATCATGGCATCTGGTTCCATCACTTCATGGAAAATAGATGGGGAAAAAATGGAAACAGTGACAGACTTCTTTTCTTGGGCTCTAAAATCACTGCAGATGGTGACTGCAGCCATGAAATTAAAACATGCTTGCTCCATGGAAGAAAAGCTATGACAAATCAGGACAGCATATTAAAAAGCAGTGACATCACTTTGCCTACAAAGGTCTGTCTAGTCAGAGCTATGGTTTTTCAAGTAATCATGTATGGATGTGAGAGCTGGACCACAGAGAAGTCTGAGTGCCAAAAAATTGATGTTTTTGAACTGTGGTGCTGGAGAAGATTTTTGAGAGTGCCTTGGACAGCAAGGAGATCAAGCTAGTAGTCAGTCTGAAAGGAAATCAGTCCTGAATAATCATTGGAAGGACTTAAATTGAAGCCTGAAGCTCTAATATTTTGGCCACTGATTGAAAGAGCCAACTCGTTGGAAAAGACCCTGATGCTGGGAAAGATTGAGAGCGGGAGGAGAGGGGGGCAACACAGGATGAGATAGTTGGGTGGCATCATCAACTCAATTGACGTGAGTTTGATCAAACTCTGGAAAAATCAAGCACAGAAGAGCCTGGTGTGCTGCAGTCCATGGGATCACAAAGAGTCGGATACAGCTGAGTGAACAGCACAAAGTTCCCTACACTGTGCATTTCATAATTGTGCCTCATTTATTTTGTAACTGGAAAATTTTACCTTTTTTTAATCTCCTTCACATATCTTTCTCACCCCTACTCCCCTCTTCTCTGGCATATACCTGTTTGTTTTCTGTATCTGTGACTGTTTCTGTTTGGTTATTCATTTGTTTTGTTTTTTATATTCCACATCTAAGTGAAATTATATGGCATTTGTCTTTCTCTGGCTTATTTCACATAGCGTAATAGTCTCTAGTTTATGTTGTTGCAAAAGGCAAGCTTTCATTCTTTTTACAGTTCAGCAATACTCCATTGTACATGTAAACAACTTTTTTCTCCATTCATCTGTTGATGGACACTTAGGCTATTTTAAATACTGTTTTTATGAACATAGGGGTGCATATATCATTTCAAATGAGTGCTTTCATTTTCTTTAGGTAAGTTCCCAAGAGTGGAATTGCTGGATTGTATGATAGTTTTATTTTTAATTTTTGAGGATTCTCAGTACTGTTTTATATAGTGACCACACAAATTTACATTCCCACTAATGATGCATGAGAGTTTCCTTTTCTCCACATCCTTGTCAACCCTGGTTATTGTTGTTGGTTTGATAATTGTAACAGGTATAAGGTGATTTCTCGTTGTGCTTTTTATTTGCATTTCCCTGAGGATTCATGGTGTTGAACATCTTTTCATGGCCATCTTTATGTCACGTTTGAAGAAATGTCTATTCAGGTCTTCTGCACATTTTAAAATTGGATTGTTTGCTTTTTGGATGCATGAATTCTTGGTATATTTTGGATATTAATCCCTTGTCATAGGTATCATTTGTAAATATCTTCTCCCATTTAATAGGTGGCCTTTTTTGTTTTGTTGACATCCTTCACTTTGTAGAAGCTTTTTAGTTTGGTATTATCCCATTTGTTTATTTTGGCTTTTTTTCCCCTTGCCTGGAGGGTGGGGGGTGCATAGACCAAAAAACAAAAAATTTCTAAGACCTATACGAAGAAATGTACTACCTATGTTTTCTTATAGAAGTTTTATGATTTTAGGTCTTATATTTAAGTTTTTAATCCATTTTGAGTTTATTTTTGTATAAGATGTGAGAAAGTAGTCTGATTTGATTCATTTGCTGTCCAGTTTTAGTAATACCATTTATTTAAGAGACTTCTCATTTTTGCATTGTATATTTTGGCCTCCTGTGTCATAGATTAATTGCCCATATAGGTGTGGGTTTGTTTCTGGGCTCTCTGTTCCATGTTTCTTGATCTGTGTATCTGTTTTTATATCAGTTCCATACTGTTTTGAGTACTGTAGCTTTGTAGTATAGTTTGAAATTTGGGAGCCGAATACCTCCAGCTTTATTCCTCTTTCTCACAATTGTTTTAGTCAATCGGTATCTTCTGTGGTTACATATAAATTTTAGAGTTATTTGTTTTAATAGTGTGAAATATGCTATTGGCATTTGATAGGGCAATTTTGTATCCTGCAGCCTTACTGAATACATTGATGAGTTCTAGCTTTTTGATGGCGTCTTTATGATTTTCTATGTTTAGTGTCATGTTATCTGTAAACAGTGACAATTTTACTTCTTTTCCAATTTTGATTCATTTTATTTTTTTCTTGTCTGATGACTGTGGCTATCTTTGTTTTACTCCTGATCTTAGAGGACATGCTTTCAACTTTTCACCACTGAGTATGATGTTAGCTATGGTCTTATTATATATGATCTTTATAATGTTGAGATAACATTCTCTCTACATGCACTTTGCAAAGTTTTTTCTACCATAAATGGATGTTGAATTTTGTCAGAAGCTCTTTCTGCATATCTCTTGAGATGTTCATAGGATTTTTATCTTTTAATTTGTTAATGCCATTCATCACATTTTTGCACATATTGCACCATGTTTGTATCCCTCCTACCAATCTTGTTGTTCCTATTTTATATCTTTAGTTGCATAAGAACTTTTCTGCTAGCCTCCAGGTGTTCCTCACCAATAGTTGCTCTGTAAACAGTTGTAACTTTGGTATGCCCATGGGAGATGGTGAGCTCAGTGCTTTCTATTTTGCCATCTTGGCTTCTCCTTTGGTTTTATGTCTTTTAAATATAGGGATATAAAGCTAATATCCTAAAGTTGTTGCTTAAGAAGTATTTGGGGGTGGGTGGTATTGTCATGTCATTGATTCCTTGTTGCCTGTTTTGGTTATCTCTATAAATAGAAATAGCTCCAGTATCAGCCTAGTGTTAATAAACTTTATACAACCTAATATTAATGATTATCATACTACACATGTACGCAGTACTAACTATTAGAGTCTGGTATTCTTGGCTTATTTCTAAAAGTATCTCTGCACCTTTAGCCAAAGTTATGTTTTTGTTTTCTCCTTGAATTTTTATATAAGACTTCTCTTGTCTTTCTCCATTTGTTAGTCATTTTGTCTGGAGCAAATAGCATTTTCTCTCCTTTACTCTCTTTACTCTTACCGCCTTTTTTATTTTTACTTCTTTTTTCACAGAAGAATGGTGCCTCAGAAATATGATCAGTACATGGTATTCTTAGGATATTTTTATACTTTCTTCTTCTGTATGTGTTTTTAAGTCAAAGATCAAGCAAAGTGAAAATCCAGGTATATTTTAATATTGCTTATGAGCTAAATATAGTTATGGATATTAAATTACTAATTCCCACCTCTTTCCTATAAGTTTGCTAAACGTTTCTGCTAGTCAAAGTGACGACTAATTTTGTTGTTGTTCTTTAACAGTGTAGTGGAATGTTTGCAAGAAAATGATACATGAATATTTTTAAAGATATATATTAAAATTTAAATGAAGTTGAAAGCAAGGGCCGGTTTGAATCAGAAAACAGTCTGAAGTGCAGAATCATAGAATGATACTATCTTAGCACCAGGAATAGTTAGGGTGGCCATGTTTGTTTGTTTTTTTTTTCACAACTGTATTCTTAGTACAGCAGCAGAATATCTGCCTGGAACATCATAGATGCTTGGTAAAGATCTATTGAATGAATAAGTGAATCCTAAAAGCTTTGGAGATACTTTTTAATTTTACAGATGAAAATACTTAATCTAGAAACTGAATAGCTGAGGCAGAAGTGGAGCCCAAGTCTCCTGATGACCATTCAGTACTGGCTACATTTTTAAAAGAAATTAATTTTATTTTTAAGGTCTGTAATAATGGGAACCAAGCCAGGCATATATAATAACGTAAGATTTCTTGGCCTGTTGTTTCAGTGAATTGGCCATTGTGATTAGCATATTATTTGTCTGTAAATATGTAATTATGTTCTTATGGAGAGTCTTAAACTTTGCTTTCTTGTTTAGTTACAATATTTTTTTCTTTTGAATATTGTTTGTACTGTTAATTTGTTAGTAAACCCTTTGTGGAAATTATATAGAAGTTCCTTTATTAAACTTCTTTCTCTGGACTATCATAAAGTCTGTATTCGTTGGAACAGTACCATTATTATTGACTTAAGTGTGAAGAGACTTTGGAAACTTTCTAGTTCAAGCGATTCATTCTTTAGAGGAGGAGATGGACCTCTAAGTAGTTAAATTACTTGTCAGTGTCACATCAGTCATGCAGAGCAAAACTGTAAGTAGGGCCTGGGTTTTATGGTTCTCTGTCCAGTGTATCTTTTGCTATTAAAGAGATCTAATAGAAAAAAATTAAAAGCAATCTATAGCTTTTTGTGTATGTTATTTTTAAATGAGCTTGTAATAGTGAAGTTAGTTAATAGAATTTCCCACAGGAGAAAAGATACAGATTATCTGGCCACGGGATTGCTGAACTCTGTTAGTTTCTGATACACTTAAGTTCTTTGGTAATAATGTATATACAGAAAGAAGCATCTTGAAAATAATTTTTAGATATGCTTTTTCTATGATCAAACTTTTCTAATGGTAATATTCTTGATTTACATAATGTTAAGAATTTTCAACTTATTTTTAGAAATCTTTTGTGTTTAGCAGTGAACTGATTAGTATATTCACTAATGAAGATGAATATTGTTTCCATGTGAAATCAAGGCTAAAATATTCTCATAATGCTCTTGAGTCAATTAAGACTCAAACCTTCCCTTTGTCAAGAAAGGTATATATATGTAGTGTAATTAAAGTTTTTAATTAAAGAGGGGGCAAAATAAACTCTTTGCATCTTGAGAATTTTCGTAACTTCTAAGTCTCTGAGCCTTCAGTAACGTTAAATAAATGTAAATGCCTTGTACTTTTCCACCATTAGAGATGTCTCAGGTCCTAAGTGATTGTTTGTTTGTTTTAAATGACAAGTGCTAATAAAAGAAAAATATTTTTGAATGTAAATATTTACCAGGAGTCTGTTAGTCATAGGTTTCATGTAACACTAATCAAGGAGTTCTTCACATAAAATTTAAAAACTATAAGAAAAATACCAGTAACAATTTGAGTGTATTTGGGATGGAGAAAACAAAATACTAATCTTTTTCTTGGTTATGGTGTGTGTTATGAGTTGCTTTTGTAGCAAGCTTTTATTATTTTTTTCACTGAAGTAGCTCCAAATGAATATCTTTAAAAGACCATAAGATTGTAACCCAGACCTGATTCCAGCACTGCATCTTTAACAAGGGAATTCTTTCTCTCTGAGGAGCTAGTAAAGCTTGCAGAAACCATGGGCATCTGATCTAAAAGCTCATGATAGCTTTAAGGATTAGTTGATTCAGGCTACAAAGGAACAAAATAAATTACACATGATGAAACAGTTATAAAGAAAAATAGAGTCATCTGGTCTTCTTCTTGGTCTTTTCCACATTTTGAGATGTTATATATAGGCATCTAAATTTGCATAGATTAGTTTTATAAATTATAAATTTGTATAGTTTCCATTCTAGTGAAACATTAAAATTAACCCTTCATGAATTCTGACCATCTCTTATACTTACTATTTTTATAACTCTAAGTGAAAATTAGGTAATTGTCAGGTCAAAGGAAGCCATTACTTTAATATCCTAATTTTTTGGAAGGGGTAAGGTGAAAATAGAAAATGAGAGAGAATTCTGGGCTGGTAATGGGTTGGGGCTGGTGGGTCATTGAGCTTGGGTCTTAGTTAATATTCTTGGAGGGCCTTAAATTTAAGTTTTTAATATTATCACCAAATAAGGTCCACGATATATAATTATATGTGTTTTGTCTCTGTTTTTAAAAACATTACACTGTAGAATATACTATAAATTATTTGAACTCTATTTTGGCTTTTTTTCCCCCTTTTCCATATACGAGGATCACAAAATGAGTGGAAAGGCCAGAGCCTCTCTTGATCTTGTAGATGGGCAAAGAGTATTTTTGGATAGGGAATAACATCAGAAAACATTTTAAAAATGTTTTTATTATGAATTAAATTTAAATGTTCTTGATCTTGCTATTGCATTTTAAGATATGCACATGATTGTTAAGTTTACCTGGTAGAAAACAATATGACAGCAGCCAGGAAAATTTTGAAAAAGGGAGCTATGAAGGGAGACTTGAGCTATCAGATAACAAATTTCAATAACAGCAGTATTTACTTCTTAGGGTTTTCATGAAAATTAAATGGGGTATTACTTATTTAAAATTTTCAGAATAGTGTCTGACATAGTACAATACTATGTGGTGTAATATATGTAGTGTAATTAAAGTTTAATAAAATTTTAACTTCTGTTCTTACCTGATTTGGGTATTCATTTAATTCATAAAAATTCATTACTTGCAGTGTGTATATGGGGAAGAGGTATGACTGATGGTGAGAGGAGAAAAGGTAAGATTCAGCTTCTGGAGTATATAATGTGATTTGTCTTTAATCTTTAATAAGTAGGTTAAAAATGGAAGTAGAGTACCAACACTTTGGTGAGTAGTTTTGCCTTTTCTGTGCACATTTTTTATTTCTTCTTACCAGCGGTTTCACTTCTTAATGAAATACACTGGAGAAATTCCTGCGTATATAAGGGAGACATACATAAACAGATTTTTTTGCAGCGTTATCTATACTTATAAAATTATCAAAACTACCTACATGTTCATAAAAGAATAAATTTTGATGTCTTTATATTGTTAAGCAGTTAAAAAGAATGAAATAGAGCTGTATGAACATAAATCTCAAAGCCAGCATTGAGTAATAAGGTTACAGAGTGATAGATACCATATGATAGTATTTCTATGAAGTTTGAACACATGCAGAATACATGTATTACTTACAGACACAGCTGTAGTAGTAATAGTAGTAAAAGATAGGCTTCTGTGCACGCTAAGTCGCTTCAGTTGTGTCTCTTTGCAACCCTATGGAGTATAGCCCACCATGCTTCTTTTTCCATGGGATTCTCCAGGCAAGAATACTGGGGTGGGTTTCTGTGACCTTCTCTAGGGGATCTTCCCAACCCAGAGACTGAACCCACGTCTCTCATATCTCTTGCATTGGCAGGTGGGTTGTTTACCATTAGCACCACCTGGGAAGCCTAGTATAAAATTGGCATGGATTGAAAACTCTGAATTTAGGATGGTGGTTACCTCTTTGGAAGGAAGAAAGGAAATAGGATTCTAGAACCACCCACAAGGTCTCTGTTTTGCTTGTAATATTTTACTCAAAGAAAAGCAAAGAAGTCAAAATTTTAAGATTTTTATGAATCTGGGAAACAAGTACATGGATATTTATTAGACTTTTTATTTCTCTTTGTTGAAGTATTTCACATGCATGCAAATTAAGATGGATATGTGAAGATGTTCTACAAGCAGTGCAGAGAGAAAGAAGCTGGCCTCTCGAGTCAGAGAGGCACAGGTTTGTCCTGCTTGCCTCTGTAGCCTCGGGCAAGTTGCTGTGTCTCTCTAAGATTGTTACCTCATCTATAAAATGAATATAATAATACTTCCATCCCAGTTTATTGTGTGAAATAGATTACACAAAGAGACTTTTTCAGCTCTTGAGATGCAGAAGTGTCGGGAATACAGTATGAATGACAATAGGCATTGTCATGCCACCCTTTCATAACTTTAGAGTCTAGATGGGGAACTAAATGATCAGTTGATCACCCAAATAAAGGTAAATGCTATCTGTGATCTGTCTCTTAAAGGACAAGTGCAATGCACTATGAATTCTTCTAATAGGCAGTATTATGGATTGTGTGTTTGTGTCCCCTGGCCCAAATCCATATGTTGAAACTCTAAATCCCAATGTGATGATATTTGGAGGTGGGGCCTTTGGGAAATAAGTGCTGAAGTCTGAATGGGGAGCCCTCATGATGGGATTAATGCTCTTAGAAGAGAATCTGGAGAGCTTGCTTCCTCTCTCCCAGCTGCCATGCGAGGAAACCAGCAAGGGGGCTCTCAGTTGAACCCAGTCATGCTGGCACCCTTATCCAGGACTTCAGCCTCCAGAGCTGTGAGGAATCGGTGCTTGTGGTTTACGACACCCCTTTGATGGTATTCTTTTATAACAGCTCCAACTGACTGGGACAAGGGAAATCTTGAAAGGGCTCCCTGAGAAGTGCCTTAGAGCCAGGCTTTGAAGAACAGGAACCTCAGTGCAGAGGAGAGGGTAGCATGGTCCAACCTGATTGAGCAGCTTGAAATGTTGCAGGAGGAAGCAGAGCCATTAGAAGGAGCTGAAAGGAGGCAAAGGGGATGGAGCAGAGAGTTCTAGGGAGAGAACAGATGTGCCCTGGAGTGCTGAAGAGGTAGGAAGGCGGGGTCTGCAGAACTCTGTAGGCCCCATGGGATAACTAAGAATGTGAGGAGCAATTAGAAGACACTACTAAGCTGGAGTTTCATGAGGAAGAAATGCTTGGAGGACAGTTTGGAAACCACTTTAAACAGTGTGACATTGTTAGGAGATTCTAGAAAGTGGTCAGCTGAACTGGTCCAGAACAATCAGAGCTAGTGTTGATGGCCTATTAGAAGACAAGAATTAAGAAGCTGAAGTTGCATATACAAACCAATGGGTAGTTTGTTGTAACTTTTACGGAATTGGAAGGGTATTGGTCACCCAATAATCCCGCCTTTTTTTTTAACCAATAATTGCTCACCTTATTGGCCATCTTTAAATATAGAGTCCTTAGTTGTGCAGGTTCTGAATTTATGCTGTATTGTACAAACACAAAGTTAGAGTCTTAAATAGTGAACCAATACCAAGGAGTTTGACGGTATTCAAGATGGATTCCATTGTGTGGAACCGCTGTAACCAAAATTACCAAAGATATGCTTACCCCTGGAGAAAGCAATGGCACCCCACTCCAGTACTCTTGCCTGGAAATCTCATGGATGGAGGAGCCTGGTGGGCTGCAGTCCCTCAAGTCGATCGGACACAACTGAGCGACTTCACTTTCACTTTTCACTTTCATGCATTGGAGAAGGAAATGGCAACCCACTCCCGTGTTCTTGCTTGGAGAATCCCAGGGACAGTGGAGCCTGGTGGGCTGCCGTCTGTGGGGTCGCACAGAGTCGGACGTGACTGAAGCGACTTAGCAGCAGCAGCATGCTTACCCCTCCATCAGCTGAAGCGCTTAGTACATTAATGTTTAAAATGTTTTCCATACATGAATGAATTAGATAAATTCATTGTTGAGGGTTTATTATATCTGTGTCACATATACAGGTGATCAATAAATGAGTTTGTTGGTCTTTTGTTTCTCACTCTGAAAGGCTATTCCCTTCCCTTCCCCTGCTTTGGAGCTGCTCGCCTTGTTTCTGAAGCATTTCCATGTTGCCCCCAGCAATAAAGAGGTGATCAGAAATTGGAAGAGAGAAGGAAGGAGGGAGTGGGTGGGTTAGTTTTTAAAATTATTTTCAAAAAAGAAAAAAATCTCTTGCCTCATTTGTCAGATTTAGAGGATGCTAAGAAACCAACTTATTCTGAAAACTGGTGGCTAAAGGAAAAGAACGAATAAAGGTTTTAAAGTATAAATTTAAACATAGAGAAATACAGATAAATATTTTTTTCTTGGGTACATACAATTCTTTTACAGGAATGGACCTTAATTGATTTAACTACTTTCCTGTTGATGGATAATTTCTTTCTTTCCTCTCTCCTCTTCCTTCTTTTTTCTTCTTTTTCTCCTTTACTAAATAAAGAATAGTACCACAAACATCTTCTATCTGTTATTTTGATGAACTTTCAGATTAGTCATAGGGTAAACTCCTGTGGTAATGGGATTTCTGGGTTACAGTTATTTTTAAAGATATATTTTTAAACTGTTAGTAACAATTGCTGTGTCTCCTTTAGAAAGGTTACACTAGTTTACATTACCTCCCACAGGCATAACAGTGTACATTTCCCACACCTTTGCCAGTGTGAGGTATCAGCAAACTTAAATTTAGCCTGTGTGACAAGAAAAATAGCATCTGAATGTTTTGATTTGAGTGTAATGTAGTTATGAGTAAGTTAATTTTACTTTATTGTTAATTTTTGGCCAATTGTTCACATCATTTAGGTAGTGCTTCTAATTTTTCGTGTCTAACCAGGAGTCCTTAGGTTTAAGTTTGGCTCCAAGGGGTCAGCAGCTTTCATTATGCTCCCAGACACTGGACTTTATAAGCAGGCACGGTGGGTGTTTCAGAAAGATCTTGAGGGTAGGAGGTTCGGTCTGTGATTAGCTCTGTGGGGGATCATGTACTGTCGGCAGCGTAGGTGCCCTCTGTGAGAGTTAGGATTATGATGATGAACTACAGCATCTTATGGCAAATGCATTTTTGTAAACCCCAACGTAGGATGGAAGTATGACGTGTTAGATTTTTTCTAAGTTTATTTACTTTGAAAATAAAAATCTCCAGATGTTCTGTTTTATTCTGAAAAGATCTTTAAGGGAGCTTCTGTAATGTTAAAAAGTTACGGAAAGCAGAGATCTGTCCTTTAATACAGGGCTTCCTAGGCAGCGCTAGCGGGTGAAGAACCCGCCTGCCAATGCGAGACACAAGAGACCCAGGTTTGATCCCTGCATTGGGAAGATCCCCTGGAGGAGGAAATGGCAGCCCACTCCATTATTCTTGCTTGGAGAATCCCATGGACAGAGAAGCCTGACGGGTTACAGTCCATGGGGTCACCAAGAGTCGAACACGACTGAAGTGACTTTTATACACTGAGATATTATGTGTAAGGAGACTAAATGTTCCTGCTTTGGGGTTATAACTAAAAGCAGCATTTTATTAATAATTGATGCCTGCTTGTGTGGCAGCTTGGTCTTTTGATTTTTTTCTTCTCTTCTTTTGAGCAGTTAAAGACTCTGCCCTGTAATAGATGAGGGGCTCTAGTAGTTTTACTTTGTACTGAAATTGACTTTCTCAAAAAGGACTTTAAAAAATGTATATATATATATTTTATTGAAGTATAGTTGATTTACAGTGTTTCAGGTACACAGTAAGATGATTCAGTTATACATATACACATATATTTTTCATATTATTTTCCATTTTAGGTTATTATGTGATACTATTGTTCCCTGTGCTATACAGTAAATCTTTGTTGCTTGTTGTGTACCTTATTTTTTTAAATTAGAAATCTAGCATTCTTTTCATACTAATTCAAACAAGTGGAATCAAAATGTCATCAATTTTTTAGCTAGGTAAGAAATTTGTAAGTTTTTAAAAATATATATTTTACATATTATTTATATATACGTATACAAAAGCTTTTCTACTTTGGTTGATAAAGGCTTGAGAAAGAACATCAAGTGAAAAAGAAGAGAGAGAAATTGGAAAAAATAAGCTAAATGAAATGAGAGAACTAAATATGAAATAGAGAATGTGGAACAAACTAGATAAAAGTAAAAGATCATTATATAGCCCAGTTGTTGTTAAACATGACTGCTTATTGGAAACACATCTGGAGCTCTGGAGGAAAAATGCAATATCTAGGTATTTGTATTTTTCAGAAATACCAAGGTAATTCTGATGTGCATCTGGATTTAAACAGTTATTGTAGGTTTTTCTATTAAATGGTAGTTTTAGTGATATAGAATTCCATTAATTTCTCTTGACCAATTATGATACAATAGTATTAAGTGAATAATAGTAACATAGTCACAAAAGTAAAATATATTTATCAGTTTTCACAATCAATAGCCAGACAAAATAATGAAAGATAATGATAATTGCAAGCCAAAATGGAAACATGAGTAACCAACAATATAAAATAATTACATATGATTTGAGGGGTTAAGTAGAGTGATACGGTAAGTGGAGGTGCATACATGCATGTGTTTTCATCCCCCCAGCCAGTCTATGTCTTTTGGTTGGTGCAGTTAATCCATTTACATTTAAGGTAATTATCCATATGTATGATCCTACTAGGATTTTCTTAATTGTTTTGGGTTTACTTTATGTATGTCTTTTCCTTCTCTGTGTTTTCAAGGGTGAACTCTTTAGTTTTTAATTTGTACTTGTAGGTGTAACATTTGTTTTAAAATTGTTTAATATCTTGAGGGACCGTCTCCTCACTGGTGATAAAACACCAGGCTTAGATGTTTAAGACCTATGTGCAGTATTTTTACTTTGCCATATAAAATATGTCGATGTGCTTTAAACCCAAGCAAGCAAATTTGGTGCCTGTTTATTACACTTGAGTACGTTTAGCATGGTTGCTAAGAAGTGGGGAATAGCAATATTGGTGAAAGAGGTGGTAATGATGAAAAGAGTGAATTATGTTCTATTTACTTATTTTTTTAAACCTCATATGATATCATGATGACTTGAACTGAGGAAATTTTTGAAATTATGTAAGGAACATCTATATAATAGAATTTTCAGTTTCTGTAAAATGCAGTTGTCTACATTTTCCGCTATAGATTATGAAGAATGTGTTTTAAATTTGCAGTAATTTTTTAGGACATAAAATTATAAACAGAGAAGACAGAAAAAGCTAGCTAGTAATGCTATAGTTGCATCAAAAATGACAAGATTGATATCTATGAACTATAAAACAAATACAGATTGAGAAGAAGACTAAAATCTCAATAGACAAAAAGGCATTCACAAAGAGGACATATATATCACTCGTATATAATGGAAGAAATTTGGTTTTCCTAGTGATCAAAGAAATGTACCTTTTAATACTGTTTTTACCTAGTAAGATTAACAAAATATATTTTAACACTCCAGATTGTTGAAGATTTATTGAAATGAATATGTATCAAGACTCCACTTCTAGGAGTTTAAGGAAACGATAATTATGCAAAAGGTCATGTATAAAGTATTCATTGAGGTATTTTTCTTATTGTAACGAAAATCAGAAGTGATCTTAATGTTCATTCATAGCAGGGAATGTTTGAATAAATTATGGAGTGCTATATGATTAAATATGCAACTGTTGCAGTTTAGATTTAGAAAATTTAAATTAACTTGAAAAAGTGATTGTTGTGATATTAAGGGGAGAGAAAGCATAAAGCACAATCTTAGTTATATTTTTAAAAGACATGGGTATATTAAAAGAGACTAAAGATGCCAAGATGTTGAGAAGGTATTCAGGCGTTAGGGCCATGGATGGTTATTTCACTGTTCGTGCTTTTCTGTGTGGTCCAGTTTTTCTTCAGTTGGTGTGTACTACGTTTGTAATTATAGAGAGAATGGACATTATTTTCTCAAAATCATATATTTGTGTGCTGACATTCCATGCTAGGGAATTCAGTCAGTCCAGGCTTTTATAGCAGATTCTTTTTCCATCTGGTAGGCTATTTATCACAAGGAGATCTGTTTTTGTTTTTTTTTTTTTAAGAGAGGGCAACATTTTCCTCTTTGATTGAACCATTTAAGAATAAATATATTTCTGTGGAAATTCTGACTATGCTGAGTGTGGAGAGAGAAAGCCACATGTAACTTGGTGGATAGTCATCCTAAAATGTAATGTCTAGAAGAGTTCTAGAAGAGTGTTATATATAGGAAAATTGGTTTTAACTTGTTTGGGAAAATTGAGAGGCCTGCTTTATCCTTCTAAAGCAGAATTTGTCAGTTTCCTTGAGTTGTTGATAAAGAAACATTTCAGTTCATATTAATGGATTTTAATAAAGGAACAAGATGGTCACACAAGAGCTTTTCTTTTTTCTTCCTTCTTGCAGTTCTCTTTACAATGTTGCAGTAAGAGCTGTGTTTGCAGCTTCTTAATGGATTTATTGACAAAAGCCTGCTGACATTAGGGACCGTTCAAACTTGTAAAATTAGCAACATTTATTTCCAGTTGTTATGCTCAAAGGTTTTTACAGGTCATTTATATCTTTAGTTTGGTTTAAAGGAAAAATACTGCTTTGACAATTTTTAATTCTAGATTTTTGGAAGGGACACAAAAGATACTTTAATGAGAGTGGGTTGGAACACTTTTTGAGTACTTCATATGTATTCATGTGTGTTTGTGTATCTGACATGTACACATAAAGTAAGACTGTGGCACTAAATTAAAACATTTATGAAGACAGTTAACAAGATTGAACCAACAAAAGGAAAATTTTAAGGTGGATGAAGAGGGTTATGGATTTTAATCTTAACATTTAGAGAAAACAGGTATTTTCATTTCTATAAAATTGGAATTTTGACAGATATTTAAAGAAAATGTTGTATGAACATCCAAGAAATTGTCTAATATGTATCTGAAATTGACATGAAAGAACTTTCAGATGTTCTTAATTTTTATTGTGCTTTATTTACCGTATATATTCCATGTTACAAGGTAATCAAGAATAAACCACTGTACACTGCAAATAATTTTAAAATGTACATTGCAAATAAATATAATAATTTAATTTTTAAAATAATTTTGTCTCCTCTTTTAAAATTTACCCTCTAAATTTAATTCCTCCTTGAAGGCGTGTGAATTTTGCTTTACTTCTAGAGGGCTGTTCCATCATCTACACTACAAAGGAGCAGATTCTCATTCTATTTTAGTAATCTGGGAATGGCAAATATTTAGAAGAACTCCAATACAATGGCAGAGGAGAGGGAAATTGAAGTGTGGTGGGATCTTGTCTTGTCTGCACTACATTTAAAAGCATCTTTGTCTACAGAGAGAAGAAGAAATACTGCAGATTTGCAGGTTAATATAAAAGAATGAATTTTTTTCCTTTGTAATTTATGAATGAATGAAGAAAATTATTCTCTATATGTTTCTTTTGTTCCAGTTTCAAAAATCCCTATGTTATGTGTTTGACTTTTAGGCTATTTCTCATGTCTCTGACTTGGTTTTCTATAGAATTTGACAGAGCAGAGAAAGCATTTTATGATGGGATTATACGAATCCCTTATCTTCTTATGACAGGCTAAACCTACTGGAAATAAATGATGATGATGATAATTAAGAATATCTTTAAACATCAGAATAGTGCATCTATGTGAATATTTAGAAACTAGTGAAAAGACTGAATATTGTAGAAACAAAAAAGGTAAATTTTTGTCAAGAAATTTTCCAGAAGGATGCTGAAGTCTGTCACATGTAAAACTTCAGTGAAATAGTTAAGACTATAATTAGCCAAGGCTTTAGAACACATATGTATATATATTAACATAGGAAAAAATGCAGAATTAGTGTAATATAGAAAAAATATATATCTCCACATAGCAAAGAAGTTTGTGGAATAGCATCATTACTTAAAGAAATGCCAGTTAAAATAAGGTAGGAGAATAATTTCATATCTTTTAAACTAAATTTTTTTGTTCTTTAAAGGTGATAAGGCCTGGTACCTATCAGATTGTTGGATGCTGAGTGCAATTTGACAGTGCAATTTAAGCTCTATAAATATGTTCATATCCTCTGACCCAGTGATTCCAAGCATGAAAATTTATGCTAAGAAAATAATTTAAAAGATGACAAAGAGGAAAGCAGCAACAACCAAGGGTATATATATGTACAAAGCTTTTTACAGAAACATTACTTTTTCAGTTTCCACATTTTTCATGATAAAGGTCATACATTGTATTTAGAGACGGACTATGCAAGAGTTACAAGAATTAGTTGCATAGGTATAAGCATACACCGGTTAGTTAATTATACACATGTAATTATAAATGTGCTCGTAAAAGTTTATTGTGTCTCATAAATATATATATGAGACTGGAAATACACAATGTGTCATGATATATTTCTGTCCTTAAACAAGGGAACTGGACAGTATGCTACATTTGCTTACAAGTAGACAAAATGCAGAATACATCTTCTGTACTCAAATGGAGGGCTATCACGGTAAAAGCTGAGAGGTCCTCTGACTGTAGGGAAAGCTACCAGTCTTGTCACTTTGATGACAAGAACTCGTCTTACTCATCTGGAATAAGACTACTCACCTGGAAAGTAGTTGACTAGCAGTAAATGATTACTATTAGGATCTGTGGGGTTCTTTTCCCTCAAAATCCTGGTCCCTAATTAGGTTCCCAAAGCCCTACTGGGTGACTGCATCACAGTCATATGGGTTATTTAAAGATACAGTTTCTTAGGTCTCGCGCCTCCGGAATTCTTACTCCTTCACTTAAGCCCAGAGGCTTTTTTTTTTTAACCTTTCATTTTTTAAATAATTTAAAGCCTTCAGAGACTTTACAGAGTTTCCACTGACCTTTCACTCAGGATCATTTGTTACTACTTGTATTCAGTTTGGGGTTTTTGGTTTTGTTTTGTGATTATGGTGAAACACCTTGGATATCCTAAGAGTCAGAGCAGTACAAAACAGTACACTCTGAGAGGTGTGAGTCTTATTTTTAAAAAGTCCCGCAGATGATTTTGATATTCAGCTATTTTCAGAAGCACTCACTGGTTTAGCCCATAGGCTTCGAAGTCAGACCTGAATTTAAATTTCTCTCAGGTAGGTAATGGGGGTAAGTTACTTTCCCTCTCTGAGCTTCTGATTCCTACTTCTATGAGTTGTTGTGAGGATATAAAAATACACATGAAATGTTTATGACAATGTCAGCAGAGAGTGGAAACCCACATAATAGTTGTATTTATTCTCTCATACATTCAGTTCAGTTCAGTCGCTCAGTCATGTCCGACTCTTTGCGACCCCATGAATCGCAGCACTCCAGGCCTCCCTTTCCATGACCACCTCCCAGAGTTCACCCAGACTCAGGTCCATCGAGTCAGTGATGCCATCCAGCCATCACGCTTTGTCGTCCTCTTCTCCTCCTGCCCCCAATCCCTCCCAGCATCAGAGTCTTTTCCAGTGAGTCAACTCTTCGCATGAGGTGGCCAAAGTACTGGAGTTTCAGCTTTAGCATCATTCCTTCCAAAGAAATCCCAGGGCTGATCTCCTTCAGAATGGACTGGTTGGATCTCCTTGCAGTCCAAGGGACTCTCAAGAGTCTTCTCCAACACCACAGTTCAAAAGTATCAATTCTTTGGCCCAAAGTCATCTTCACAATCCAACTCTCACATCCATACATGACCACAGGAAAAACCATAGCCTTGACTAGACGGACCTTAGTCGTCGAAGTAATGTCTCTGCTTTTGAATATACTATCTAGGTTGGTCATAACTTTTCTTCCAAGGAATAAGCATCTTTTAACTTCATGGCTGCAGTCACCATCTGCAGTGATTTTGGAGCCCCAAAAATAAAGTCTGACACTGTTTCCCCATCTATTTCCCATGAAGTGATGGGACCAGATGCCATGATCTTTGTTTTCTGAATGTTGAGCTTTAAGCCAACTTTTTCACTCTCCTCTTTCACTTTCATCGAGAGGCTTTTTGCTCCTCTTCACTTTCTGCCATAAGGGTGGTGTCATCTGCATATCTGAGATTATTGATATTTCTCCCGGCAATCTTGATTCCAGCTTGTGTTTCTTCTAGTCCAGCATTTCTCATGATGTACTCTGCATATAAGTTAAATAAGCAGGGTGACAGTATACAGCCTTGACATACTCCTTTCCCTATTTGGAACCAGTCTGTTGTTCCATGTCCAGTTCTAACTGTTGCTTCCTGACCTGCACACAGATTTCTCAAGAGGCAGGTCAGGTGGTGGTATTCCCATCTCTTTCAGAATTTCCCACAGTTTATTGTGATCCACACAGTCAAAGACTTTGGCATAATCAATAAAGCAGAAGTAGATGTTTTTCTGGAACTCTCTTGCTTTTTCCATGATCCAGTGGATGCTGGCAGTTTGATCTCTGGTTCCTTTGCCTTTTCTAAAACCAGCTTGAACATCAGGAAGTTCATGGTTCATGTATTGCTGAAGCCTGGCTTGGAGAATTTTGAGCATTACTTTACTAGCATATGAGATGAGTGCAATTGTGCAGTAGTTTGAGCATTCTTTGGCATTGCCTTCTTTGGGATTGGAACGAAAACTCTCCTTTTCCAGTTCTGTGGCCACTGCTGAGTTTTCCAAATGTGCTGGCATATTGAGTGCAGCACTTTCACAGCATCATCTTTCAGTATTTGAAACAGCTCAACTGGAATTCCATCACCTCCACTAGCTTTGTTCATAGTGATGCTTTCTAAGGCCCCCTTCACTTTACATTCCAGGATATCTGGCTCTAGGTGAGTAATCACACCATCCTGTTTATCTGGGTCATGAAGATCTTTTTTGTACAGTTCTTCTGTGTATTCTTGCCATCTCTTCTTAATATCTTCTGCTTCTGTTAGGTCCATACCATTTCTATCCTTTATCGAGCCTCTCTTTGCATGAAATGGTCCCTTGCTATCTCTAATTTTCTTGAAGAGATCTCTAGTCTTTCCCATTCTGTTCTTTTCCTCTATTTCTTCGCATTGATCACTGAAGAAGGCTTTCTTAACTCTTCTCGCTATTCTCTGGAACTCTGCATTCAGATGCTTATGTCTTTCCTTTTCTCCTTTGCTTTTCGCCTCTCTTCTTTTCACAGCTATTTGTAAGGCCTCCCAGACAGCCATTTTGCTTTTTGCATTTCTTTTCCATGGGGATGGTCTTGATCCCTGTCTCCTATACAATGTCATGAACCTCATTCCATAGTTCATCAGGCACTCTGTCTATCAGTTCTAGTCACTTAAATCTATTTCTCACTTCCACTGTATAATCATAAGGGTTTGATTTAGGTCATACCTGAATGGTCTAGTGGTTTTCCCTACTTTCTTCAATTTAAGTCTGAATTTGGTAATAAGGAGTTCATGATCTGAGCCACAGTCAGCTCCTGGTCTTGTTTTTATTGACTGTATAGAGGTTTTCCATCTTTGGCTGCAAAGAATATAATCAGTCTGATTTCGGTGTTGACCATCTGGTGATGTCCATGTGTAGAGTCTTCTCTTGTATTGTTGGAAGAGGGTGTTTGCTATGACCAGTGCATTTTCTTGGCAAAACTCTATTAGTCTTTGCCCTGCTTCATTCCGTATTCCAAGGACAAATTTGCCTGTTATTCCAGGTGTTTCTTGACTTCCTACTTTTGCATTCCAGTCCCCTATAATGAAAAGGACATCTTTTTTGGGTGTTAGTTCTAAAAGGTCTTGTAAGTCTTCATAAAACCGTTCAACTTCAGCTTCTTCACCGTTACTGGTTGGGGCATAGACTTGGATTACTGTGATATTGAATGGTTTGCCTTGGAGACGAACAGAGATCATTCTGTCGTTTTTGAGATTGCATCCAAGTACTGCATTTCAGACTCTTTTGTTGACCATGATGGCTATTCTATTTCTTCTAAGGGATTCCTGCCTGCAGTAGTAGAGATAATGGTCATCTGAGTTAAATTCACCCTTTCCAGTCCATTTTAGTTCGCTGATCGTAGAATGTTGACTTTCACTCTTGCCATCTCTTGTTTGACCACCTCCAATTTGCCTTGATTCAAGGACCTGACATTCCAGGTTCCTATGCAGTATTGCTCTTTACAGCATCGGACCTTTCATCTATCACCAGTCACATCCACAGCTGGGTATTGTTTTTGTCTGGCTCCATCCCTTCATTCTTTCTGGAGTTATTTCTCCACTGATCTCCAGTAGCATATTGGGCACCTACTGACCTGGGGAGTTCCTCTTTCAGTATCCTGTCATTTTGCCTTTTATACTGTTCATGGTGTTCTCAAACACAGTTCAGTTCAGTTCAGTTGCTCAGTCGTGTCCGACTCTTTGCGACCCCATAAATTGCAGCACGCCAGGCCTCCCTGTCCATCACATATCCTGGAGTTCGCTCAGACTCCCTTATCAAATATTAAGTGCAATGTTGCTAAGTACTGAGGCACTATACTATTTCCCAGTGATACAAAATACCTAAGACATGGTTCATGGCCCTTGAGTAGTTCACATTTTAGGGGACTCATAGCAGTTTTTCAGAAAATACAATGACTGTTTCTTACACTGATGTGCAGTGTAAGAGGCTAAGGTAATAGTTAAGTCATGATTTTATGGAAGCTTTTCTCTAGAAAGACTAAGTATCATGGTTCAAAAATGTCTGGAGAAACACATAATTATGCATCTCTGACTCTCAAATACAAACCCTTTTAGTGCTTGAAAAATGTATAGATATCAGACAGTTTGAAGCTAAATTTTCTAGTGAGTGCCTGTAGACAGGTGATAAACATTCCTTGGTACTAGACTTTCAAGTGATAAATACGTCACTTGTTTTAGAGCAGCGTTTTTATTAGTTTTTAACAACATTTCTCCTATGACTTTTTTTTTCCAAACTTAATTTTTTTTAACTTCCATTTTTATATTGAGCTATAATTGACATATGTAGGCTTCCCAGGCAGTGTTAAAGCATCCACTCGCCAATGCAGATGCAAGAGACACAGGTTTGGTCCGTGAGTTGAGAAGATCCCTGGAGTAGGAAATGCAACCTGCTTTGGTATTCTGGAAAATTACATGGACAAAGGAGCCTGGCAGGCTATAGTTCATAGGGTCACAAAGAGTCGGACACAACTGAGCACACACGCACACACACATAACACATTGTATAAATTTAAGGTGTATAGCATAATGACTTGATATACATACATCACAAAGTGATTACCACAATAAGTTTAGTGAACTTCCATTACCTCACATAGATACAAAATAAAGAAAACTAAAAAATTTTTTTCCTTGTGATGAAAATTCAGGATTTACTTTCTTAACAAGTTTCCTATGTATCATAGAACAGTGTTAATGCTATTTATCATGTTGTACATTATATCCCTGATACTTAATTATCTTATAATTTGATCTTGTGTATGATTCTCTTTGCTTCCTGACCTGGATATCTGTTTTCTTCACCAGGTTAGGAAAGCTATTAGCCATTATGTCTTCAGATATGTACTCTGCCCTTTTCTCTGTCTTGTTCCTCCTTCTGGACCCCTATAATGCAAAAGTTAATATGCTCTCTGTTGTTCCAGAGGTCTCCTAAACCGTCCTCAAGGTTTTCCATTCTTTTTCTTTTCTCTCTCAGCTTGAGTGATTTCCCCTGCTGTGTCTTCCGGTTTAATCATCTGTTCCTCTGTATCATCTAATATACTGTTGATTCCTTCCACTCTATTTTTTATTTCAGTTAGTGTGTTCTTTAGTTATTCTTTGTATTTTCGACCTCTTTTTAAAGTTTTCACTGTATTCTTCCATTCTTCTCCCAGGTTCATTGAACTTCTTTATGATCATACCTGGAAATTTTTATCAGGTAGATTGCTTATCTCACCTTTGCTAGTTTTTCTTCTGAGGTTTTATTCTTGTTCCTTCTTTTAAAAAATATTCCTGTATTGCCTTATTTTTTCCCAATTTTCTGTTTTTATTTGAATATATTAGGTAGGTTGGTTTTGTTCCCCATCCTGGAGAAGTGGGCTTTTGTAGGGGATGTCCTGTGGCACCCTGCAGCACACTCCCTTCTGTTCACCAGAGCTGTGTTCTCTAGGGGTGCCCACTGTGTGGCTGTGTGGCTTTTCCTATTGTGACAGGGTTGACTACTGTGGGAATGCTGGTAGTTGTGACTGGCTCCCAACCCATTTGTTGTTCAGGCCCTGCCTAGTGTGAAGGCTGCTGACTACTGGAGGGCAGAGCTGGGTCTCTGGACTGGTCTGCTCATGAGTGGAGCCAGTCTGAGATGACTGGCTATCATTCTGGGGTCCCAGAGCTGGCGTTGGCCAGCTGGTGGATGGGTCTCTGGTTGGGGTTGTCCGAGGGCTGGTGCCACCCACTGGTGGGCAGGGCTGCGTTCTGGGGAGTACTGATCCTGGTCCAGGCTCTTGGGAGTTGGGGGTCATGTTCCAGTGTGCCTGCCTGCACAGCCTGGGGCGTTCTGGTCTGAGTGCCAGCCCACCGGTGGACAGAGCTGAGTCTCAGGGTCTCTGGCTGCAGGCCTGGGGTTCCGAAAGCTAGTGTCACCCTGCAAATGGGCAAGACTAGATTCCAGCTGCTGAGGGACTCCTGAGTGTCTCCTGCTCCTGCTGGTTTGCTAGTGCTTAAGGCTGTGTTCCTGTGCAGCCAGCTGCTTGACCGAAGGTGCTTTAGGATTGGTGCTAACCAGCGGCTGGGTGAGTTTAGGTCTCAGCACTAATAAGCTACAGGGCGTGCTCCAAAATGACCCTTGCTAGCACCAGGGTCCTCCTGGTAGACTGAGCTCCCCAAATGGCTGTTGCCAATATCTTTGTCTTTAGAGTGAGTCTTTGCCTAAGTAGTTGCTCTCTGAGGGGCTCTCCTAGATCTGAAAGTGGGTCTGATCCAGGCTCCTTTCAAATTATTGCTTCTACCCTGATGTCAGAGCATGCGAGATTTTGTGTGCACTCATTAAAGTGGAATGTTTCTCACAGCTCTCTGCCTTTCCCCCAAAACAAGGCCTTCTGGCCTTCAAAGCCAGACATTCTCAGGGCTCATATTCCAGTCTCAGGACCCCCAGGCCGGGTGGCTTGAATCTGATGTGAGGCTTGGACTTCTTGCTTCTAGGGAGAACCTCTATAATCCTCCCATTTGTGAGTCACCTCCCTGGGGGTGTGGATCTTGACTATCTGTCTCCACCTCTCTCACCTCTCTTTGTGTCTTCAGTTGTAGGAGATGTTTTTCTGTTAGTCTTCCCTTTTTCATTGCTAGTTTTTCTGTAAACAGTTGTAACTTTGATGTGCCCCTGGGAGAAGGTTTGCTCAGGATCTTCCTGCTCTACCATTTTGGCTGCACACCCAGTGCTTCCCAATTTTAATATGCATACAGATCACCTGAAAGTCTAATATAAAAGATTTCAAGTTAGTAGATCTGACAGAGGGACTGAGAATATGGATTTACAACAAGCTGCAGATTCAGTGATGTGGGTTACACTTTGAATAACAAGAGTTTATTGCACTGGCTTTGAAAACATATACTTTCTGGCCTTGAATCTCAGTTGTTTAGCTTCTTAGATACATGCATTTATTAAGGATTAATTTCACTCTATGTGCATATTGTACTTTGAGTTATTAGCTATTGAAGTTACCACTTACGATGTTTTAAGATTTTAAATTAACACTTGGTACATGAAGGCAAACCTCTAACAACAATGGCACTTATTGAAAAATAAGTGCCAACATTTGGTAATGCAGCTAAAGATGTGTGCTTCTTCCATGTGGATCTGTATATCATTTGTGAGATTTTATTCCCCGCTGTGGCAGCCACTAGAAGTAATTAAGAAACTGAAATTGGAAGCTGACTTACAAATCCCTTGATCACAAAGGGTTAAACCAAGATTTTCTTTAAAAAAGCATATGTAACACTCTACCACTGTATTAATATATAAATAATAAAACAATGTTTTGTGAAACAGTTTTGGAGCCATTAATAAATAGAATGCTTACTTTAGTGTGTTATTTCCTTCATCTTTCCTTTAAATTTTTCTAATCTGTATGTGTTTAAGTTTATCTAATTTCTTGGTATAGAAGTTCACCTCTATAATTTACATTCTAAACTGGCGGTATGTGCACAAGAATACTTTGCTCATGGTGGGGGCAGAAAAAAGTTTAGAGTCTTCTGCTGTTTAGCACAGAAAAGATGACTTTCTTTTGGAAAAAAACAAACTGAGTGCAGATGTTAATAGCTTGCCACCTCTACTAAATAAAAGTCTCATTAGGGTATTTTCGAGGTGTCTGATACTGAGACGTTCTTTATGACCAGCCCGTGTGGTTTAGCTTGAATTTGGTGCTTGTCATTCAGAACTGAATATTTATGGCAATACAGGATTCCTTCCCCTATACAATGCCCCCTCCCCGACAACAGAGGATAATGGATCTTTAAGTGATTAATTAGTGTGTTATATTAGTTAAATTAATTTGTCCTATCCCAATTAATGAGACTTCTGGGATCCTCAAAACAGAAAATAATTATTATAGGGACATTATAGGGCTATAAATATAAATGAATTAACTCACCCAGACACTGAAAATGCAAGTTGCTTAGGTTTTATTTATTCTAAGCCCTCATCTAAGTCTCTGATATATGTCTTTTCCTTAGCTCTGTCCTTTCAATCTTTACCTAGTCGTTTCCTACTCTCTAAACCAGAGGCTGTCAAAAGTTTTGATCTGTAGAACCCTTTATACTATTAAAATTGGTTGAGGACCTCAAGGAGCTTTTGTTTATGTGAGTTATATCTATCAATCTTTGCCATGATAGAAATAAAAACAATTTTAAGTATTCAGTAAGTCATTAAAAAATAAACCTGTTACATGTTTACATAAATAACATATTTCATGTGAAATAACTATTTCTCAAAAGAGTAGTGGCATTATTTTACACTGTTTACAAATATCTTTATGACGTGGCTTAATAGAAGATATCTGGGTTTTCCTGGCTGCTTTTACATTCCATTTGTTGCAATATTGCACATCATGTGGCCTCTAGAAAACTTCATTGGCCACTCGAGAGAGAGAGTGAAGAAGGAGCATGCTGCTGCTGCTGCTGCTAAGTCGCGTCAGTCATGTCCAACTCTGTGCGACCCCATAGACAGCAGCCCACCAGACTCCCCCATCCCTGGGATTCTCCAGGCAAGAACACTGGAGTGGGTTGCCATTTCCTTCTCCAACACATGAAAGTGAAAAGTGAAAGTAAAGTTGCTCAGTTGTGTCCGACTCTTAGCGACCCCATGGACTGTAGCCTACGAGGTTCCTCCGTCCATGGGATTTCCCAGGCAAGAGTACTGGAGTGGGGTGCCATTGCCTTCTCTGGAAGAAGGAACATAATGACTTGATATTGTTATAGTTTAGATCGTTTAGATCCCCTAAAAGGGTCTCTAAGCTAAGGAGGGAGTTGCCATGGCTACCCGGGACCTCCAAAAGGCTCCATCTACTTTCTGAAGAGGTTTGCCAGGAGCATGATTAGGGGATGCTTTGGAGATGCAGCCATCCCCTCCATTTTACTCTCCCTGATTATGTCATAACTTCATTCTCAAGCACTCTGATGTCTCACAAACTCCTGGTTTATATCTCTGCCAAGTACATAAACATGACATGAGTGTCACTGACTCAGCGGACATTGAGCAGACTCAGGGAGATAGTGAAGGAAAGGAAGCCTTGCATACTGCAGTCCATGGAGTCACAAAGGATCGGACACAACTTAGTGACTGAACAACAAGTACAGTAATGGTGCTCTTTTCCAAGTTGGCTGAAAATGACAAATGGATAGAATTTGCTCAGTTTTTAATTTTCTCCTAAGTTTTCATGTTACTACTTTCTGTTAGTAAACATTAAATGGTAAGACAAATAAACAGTTAAATCATATTATCCTTGATAATCATATAAAATTCATAAGCTTATTTTGTATTGTGATATATGAACCCTTGGTTGAGTTTTACTAAACATATATACACAGTAATATTGTCTGTTGTGAAATCATCCCTGATTTGTATGGCAGAATTAAACATACCCTGTTTTATAATCTCTCACCAAGACTCAGCATGATATCTCATAAATAGCATCATGATTTTCTGGTGCTATACCCTATAAGTAAGAAGAAGAAAACCCTTGTAGAAGGCAACTTGGAAGGAGATTTATAAGCTTAAACCAGTGTATTTAATACGGCATGTAGAGTCCTGCCATCGCCATCTCCAGTATAGGGAGACAGAGGGATGAAGGAAAAGATTAGTCAGTGATATCTCTCATTGGATAATGGTGCTGATGCACTTTTTTCTGATGCAGATGACAAAGAGAGGTTGCTAGGCAGTGGCAGATATGACTTTGTGAGTGCTGAGAGATCACCTGAGACAGGAAGCAGAGCAACATCCTGAGGTTTATTAAGTAACATTCCAGATGATGGGGGCTTCTGGTAGCTCAGCTGGTAAAGAATCCGCCTGCAGTGCAGGAGATCCTGGTTCGATCCCTGGGTCGGGAAGATCCCCTGGAGAAGGGAAAGGTTACCTACTCCAGTATTCTGGCTTGGAGAATTCTGTGGGATCCAGATGATGGGGGCAGCTGCCACACCCATTTTTTGCACTTGCTTTGTCTGCCATTCATGAAATGTTTATTGAGTACTTACTGTGTACTCTAAGATTACATTGAAAAAAGTCAACAAAGCCCCCAGATTTATTTTCAGACAAAGCTCTACTGACTCTAAAAAGACAAAGTTTAGACCTCTCTGGTAAATAATACCTGCATTTCTTCCCTAGGGAGGATTAATTCAGTATTGGAGGCTATTGAGCACAAATGTGTGGCTGGCTGAGGGCCAGCTCTTTGAAGTTCCTTAACTTGCACAGACTAACCCTGTCAATTCCAAAGGTATAGGAAGCTGGAGTGTACTTTGATGTCAGAACTGTTTTGAGAGACCATCTTCTGTTGCGTTTCCTTTGAAGCAGAGTGACTCAAGGCAATCTTTGCTTACATAGGGCCAATCATCTGACCTAGAAAGCCTAGAAAGAAAAAGTCCTTTGCCAAAAGGGAGTTGAAAATAGCTACTAGTGATTTGAAACATCATGTTTACTTAAAGAGTTTCCAGAGAGATCATTTGGAGTTAATCTGATTTACCTAAAGGCAGAGGATTAGTTGTTCAAAATGATTCCTTATGGGAATTTATAGTTCGATGTAATCCGTCTCTCAGAATTCTCAGGCACCGATGCATTTAACATCAGACATTTTGGGGAAGGGCCAGTTTGTTGATAAATGCACAGCTCTACGTAAACCCAGAGTATGTAGTTGAGATGTTTTTAAAAGTCAGCCAAAAGGGACTTTAAATGGGACAAAGAAATCATAGAAGCTGAAGGTCCAGTTGCAGAGATACCAAGTGATCAGGTTTCTTCGTAATGTCAGGTTAATGGGAAATTGGAAACTGAAAGCTGGTGTGTGTTATCCTCTTCCATCTTAAAATGTTGCTTGTTAAGACAGGCACATTTTTAAAATACTTGTTTGAATACCTGAAGTACAAGCCTTTATTTTCCTGCTTGTTTGTCATCCTTCTTATTGGCTGTTCTTCTGATCATAGCCAGAGCATCTGGATATTTTTGGGATAGTCGAGATTAAAAGAAACTTGTCAAGGTATTTTCTTCATTATGCTGAAATTCGTGGTTTAAAATACTTGTTAGTTTCAGGCATAAAAATTTCCTGAACTAGATAATTATTTATAAATATGATATTCATTTTATTTTTAATATTTTCATTTTTAAAATAATGATGTCTTTGAGAATGGAAACAGAGCTTTTGTCCTAATTTAGCAGATAAAAACAGGGTGTAGAGGTCATAGTAGCAGAGAAGTGATGCTGCTGACCCGTTATCATTTGATTGTGTCAGTCACTAATCTGAGTTACTGACCCTGCGTTCAGATTGGGGCACTTCTGAGTCCTTGGGTACAAATCCTTGGAATATTATTGACTGTGGGACTTCAAGGAGTCTACAGTTTTGGGTGGGTTTGCAAAGTGCCTCTGCATGAATATGAGGAAGAGGTTGGCATTTCATACCATTTGTATCATTTAAGAGCCTTTCTCTAGCATCACTGATTCAATGGACATAAGTTTGAGCAAGCTCTGGGAGATGGTGAAAGACAGGGAAGCCTGGTGTGCTGCAGTCCATGGGATCACAAAAAGTAGAACATGACTGAGCGACTGAACAACAACAAAGAGCATGTCTAGGAAATGGTTTTATAGAGTTACCCAAAACAGTCACAACGTGGCCCTACTTGAGTTTCCCCATTAACTGCTAAGTGATGGGTGTGCAGTGGAGAGAAAGGCCCACTAATCATTTTTAGTTTTATACTAGCTGGTTGTACTAGCCAATCATAATAAGCATCACTTGTGATATACAGGCTGACTACTACCTGTAGGACATGAATGAGTTGAAGCACATCTCTACATGCAAACATATATAATATATATTAAACCAACTTTTAAAAAGTAAACACGTCAAAGCTATTTTGTGTGTTGGACAAGCCAATCTTAAGAAGTAAAGAATCTGTAAAGCAGAATTTTTTGTGATGTTTTTATTGAATGAAAAGAGTTAAAAATTCTACTTTCAGTAAATTGTTTTCTAGAGCAAGGGAATGCTGAGGGTGTGGCAGTATAAAATGAAGAAATTAGAATTTCAGTAATGGGAGAGTATTTTTAAATTTTGAGTTTTTCAATGTTTTTATGAAAGTGTATTCTGATAACAGAATAAATTATGCTGCACATTGAAGATAGCAGATAAACCAGGAAGTGTTTAGGTAATCCTTGTTTTCTCCCACAACTGGGAGAGAGCAACCAGATCTTCATAAACATCAACAGTGTTAACTTGTATCAGAACTATGAAAATTTTAAGATTTCTTTTTATATCATTTGTTAACTACCTTATTTTGAGTGACTGGTTTTGTTCAGTTTTTTTTCCCCTGTTTGAAAGACTTTTAAGAAATTTCTTAGTTCTTGGTTGTTTGCTTCTTTTTAATCTTAAAACATGTAATATAAATGTTTTTCCTGAGATTCTGATAAAAATACATGTTGTACTTTGAGTAGCACCTGCTTTATATTTCTGATAATGTGATTTGGGGAAAAGGTGTTGGGATCTTTGTGAGGTCAAAAATGTTTAAGGTTAAGAATGAGAGAAGGAAAAACTTTCAAATTCTAAGGAAGCTAGTATTAAATAAATTGATGTTTAATCTCTTGAAAGCCAGGGTTTTGTTTGGTATCCAGTTAACTTGTATGCTTTGTCTGTTGAACTGAATAATGGTAGAGGAATCTGTTTTCCCCCGAATAAGTGCTTTTCTGCAGTTCCTAAAGATTCGTGTTTAAAAGGAACTCTTTGAAGAGATCTTCAGATTAGAGGTGGCAGAATACGAACAGTAGCATCTGGACACCACCTCTTGGCTTTTGTAGTACTGTTTTTCTTCCAAATGCAGTTTTTAGTTGGTTTATCATTTTCTGCATGTGATGATTTTTCTTATAGTTGTAGTCACATGCTCTTCAACTACATGAAATATATACATTTTGGGGCAAAGTCTACAAGAAATGTAGAAAAAGGAAAATACCTATTGCATTAGAGACATGGGATAATGGCTGAAAGTAATTTTTAAAAAATGCCTCAGTGTTGCTGGTATTACCTCAGCAATACATAGCATTCAAAGGAAGACAATTTATGTTTTTGACAATCTTGAAAAAACTTTTTAGAGCCTTTTCCATTTTGCTGTTTTAGAAAGGAAATCTTTACGAAGAAAATGGTAAGTTTTATATCTTCATTCCATGAATTTAAATAATTTTGAGATCAGCCATAGCTGTCAGCCATAGCTGGGCCTTTTGAGTTCTTCTGTTGGCAAATATTCTTAAATATTAAATATCAAGTGGAAAGCAGAGGCAAATTGATGAATAAAATATTCTTACTGTAAAAGATTTACTATATTATATGGAAGGTTGCAATCTCCAAACTTTTACTATATTTAAACTTCTTTATAATGATATGCTTGTCATTATTAAATAGGTTCATTCATTCATTTATTCAACATATATAATTATTTTTATTTGTAACTTATGTTTAATATTATATATATTTGTTACTTTAGACGTTCTAGTATAGCTTGGTAAGCTATTTTTGAGTTAATATCTCTATACCAATGTAAAAAAGGAAGATGATACATTATCTAGAATGATTGAAAATGGTATATTTTAAAATTGAATGGTAGATGAAACTTATCTATCATGAATTATGTGAACTATAACCTGTCAGAGTGAGAAATGACATAGCTCATAACTCAAGAACAGGGAGGGCATCCTGGGAATAGGTTAAGTTTTGAATTGTTCATGTCTTTTCATGGACATATTCCTTCCATTTGGAGCAAAGGTTACCATTGTTGTCTAAACATAAATAATTATTGAGTGCTTTCATATGACCATATATCTTCCTATATGTTGAGCACTGGAGACAGTCACTAGTGAGCAGAACTGTCACAGGTTTTCATCTTAGAGTTTATTTATGCCTTAGTTCATTTAATAGATAACTACTGAACACCAACCATGTACCAGGCACTGTTCTACAAGCTGGAGTTGTGCTTTGTGGAGGGAGAAACACGTGATAAATAAGGATGTAAATAAATGATTATGATCATTTCAGGTGGGGATCAGTGCTTCAAAGACAGTAATGCAGGGAAAACTGATTATGTACATGTGCTGATCTATTTGATGGGCTAGTCGAGGAGATAAAAATCAGTTCAGTGAGTCATGCAGACAAGTCTGATGAATGCCATAAAGGAAGAGTCAAGAGCGCTGTGAGACCATGTCCATTTTGAGGGAGTCAGGGAAGACTCTCTGGAAGAAGTGACATTTGAGCTAAGATCTGAGTGATGTCTACATGTGTTAGTTTCCAGGGGCTGCCATAAGAAGTGCCACAGACTGCATGGCTTGAACAATGAAACTGTTTCACAGTTCTGGAGACAGATAAGAAGTCTGAGATCAAGGTGTCTGTGTGGTTGGTTGCTTCTGAGGGCTTTGAGGGAGAATGGGTCCCATGCCTTTCTCCCAGCTTCTACTGATTTGCTCAGAGTCCTTAGTGTTCCTTGCCTTGTAGACACGTCACCTTGACCTCTCCCTTCATCTTCACACGACAGTCTCCCTGTGTGCATGTCTGTGTCCACATTCTTCTTTCATAAGGACACCAGCCATATTGGATTAGAGGCCCACGCTCCTCCACATGACCTCATAGTAATGAATGATTTTGCATCAGCCCTATTTCCAAATGAGGTCCCACTCTGGGGTACTAGGGATTAGGATCTCAACATATACATTTGAGGGGAATACAACTCAATCCATAGCGGCAGGAGTTAGCAAAGTGAGGAAGAGGGGAGGGGGATAACACCTTTCTAGGAAGTGAGAACGCCTCTTTGAAGGTCTTACATTAGAAAGAAGCATGGCTCATTCAGGGAACAATCTGTAGCTGAAGCATAGAAACTTCAGAGCAAAGGTTGAGTGAGATGATTCCAGAAATATTTTGAAGGTAGAGTAGATAAGTAGGTCATGGCCCTCTGAATGTGGTGTGAAGGAACGGATAATCAAAGATAACTTCATGCATCTCTAGTCTTTTTGAGTTACAGTGCTATTGCCATTTCCAGGTAAAGATACCCAGGAGACAGAAATTTGTATCTGCAGGTCAAGAGAGAGCTGAGGCTATATAGAAAGGATTTAGAAGTCAGCTGAGCTTAGTGTTAGTGTTAGTTGCTCAGTCATGTCCATCCAACTCTTTGTGACCCCATGGAGCCCACCAGGCTCCTCTCTCTATGGAATTCTTTTGGCAAAAATACTAGAGTGGGGTGCCATTTCCTTCTCCAGGGTATCTTCCTGGATCACAAGTCGAACCCTCATCTCCTACATTGGTAGGCGGATTCTTTGTCACTGAGCCACCAGGGAAGCCTGAGTGATTCACTTGTTGCTTGCTGAATCGCTTTGGTGGGTGTCTGACTTGGTGTGACACTATGGACTGTAGCTGGCCAGGCTCCTCTGTCCATGAATTTTCTCAGGGAAGAATACTGGAGTGGGTTGCCATGCTCTTCTCCAGGGGATCTTCCCCACCCAGGGATCAAACCCAGGTCTCCCACATTGCATTCAGGTCAGAGTTAGCTAAAATGACTCAGGAAGAGTGTTCTAGATGAAAGGGCTGGTACTTACTTAGAACCTTAAAAAAAAACCATATTTAAAGGGGAGGCCAGAACAAAAAGCCAACAAAAAGGCAAAAAGCAATATGCAGTTAAAAAAAAAAAAAAAAAAAAGCCTGGATGAAATACTACTTAGAAAACCAAGTTAGACAGTTTTGAGAAAGATTTGTTTTGACATCAAATTCTATACAAAGATCAAGTAGAGTAAGAACTGAAAAGAGGTTTCATTAGCAACCTTTAGTAAGACCAGACCCTGCAGAATGGTAAAAGTGGAAACTGGGGTTTTGTATGTTGAGTTCAGTTCAGTTCAGTTCAGTCGCTCAGTCGTGTCTGACTCTTTGCGACCCTATGAATTGCAGCACGCCAGGCCTCCCTGTCCATCACCAACTCCCGGAGTTCACTCAAACTCATGTCCATTGAGTCAGTGATGCCATCCAGTCATCTCATCCTCTGTTGTCCCCTTCTCCTCCTAACCCCTAATCCCTCCCAGCATCAGAGTCTTTTCCAGTGAGTCAGCTCTTCACATGAGCTGGCCAAAGTACTGGAGTTTCAGCTTTAGCATCATTGCTTCCAAAGAACACCCAGGACTGATCTCCTTTAGAATGGACTGGTTGGATCTCCTTGAAGTCCAAGAGACTCTCAAGAGTCTTCTCCAACACCACAGTTCAAAAGCATCAATTCTTCGGCACTCAGCTTTCTTCACAGTCCAACTCTCACATCCACACATGACCACTGGAAAAACCATAGCCTTGACTAGACAGACCTTTGTTGGCAAAGTAATGTCTGTATGTTGAGTACTGAAAGGCAAATGAGAAAGCAGAGGAGTAAAAATAAAAAATATATTTATACACTGTATTTATATACTTACACTGTAATCATATGTTTATTAAGAATTGGCAGTGAAATGAAGGGGATAAGTAGGGGGCCACCTGATCAACCACATGATCAGGAGCCAAGAGCAGAAAATCAGTGGGAGTAGGGGTAGAGGTCAAAGTGGGGGGTTATCGATAGGGAACCTAAGGAGAAGTGTTTTCAAGTGGGGTTTGCTTTGTTTTCATCAGACGCCAAATAGTGGAAAAATCAGCAAAATGGAGAAAGTTACAATGCTCCTGTTAGAATTAAGGTTTAAGAATCAAGGCAGAGATTGTGGATTGAAAGGAGCTCATTGATACTGAGCCCAAAGCAAAAGCAGGAGCCATTGATCCGAGGGGTCACAGGTTAAGATGGACATTTCTGAGAACCTGGGTAGGAGCACAGAGGAGAAAAGGGTTCACAATCAGTCCTGCTTGTGGCTCTTGCCATGTGTTAGTATGTATTCCTAGTCCTGTCTACTGCTTATTGTGAATCATTCTTGTAAACAACATAAATATTAATAAGTTTATCCACATAGTCCACTTTGTATAATTCCAATGAGTGATGTCCTAAGAAATAACAAGTTTCAATAGCAAAATAAGTTCTTAAATTGGTGATTCAGACATGTGTTTCTATGTTATGTTATTAACCTGCTAGGAGATCCGAACATTATGTACTTCCCATACTGTCTAATAACATTTAAGTTTCCAGTGTTTGGTATTTGCCACAGGCTACAATTATTTGTAAATATCTTAACAGAACAAATGCAAAGAAATGTGAATCTGGCCATGTGATACTTCACCATGAAATCAGAATCTGTTGTGTCATCTGAATTAGCAAAACACCATGGTATAGTATGACTTACCAGGTGCCGCTAGTGGTAAAGAATCTGCCTGCCAATGCAGTAGATGCAAGAGACACAGGTTTGGGTCGGGAAGATCCCCTGGAGTAGGAAATGGCTACCCATTACAGTGTGCTTGCCTGGGGATCCCATGGACAGAGGAGCCTAGCGGGCTATAGTCCATGGAGTTGCAAAGAGTCAGACACGACTGAGTGACTGACCACGCATGCTCGCAAGTATAGTATATGGTTCCATTTACAGAGTTCTAGAACAGGCAAAAGTATTATAGGAGTGCAGAAATGAGATCATTGGTAGCCTTGTGTGGGATACACTGGGGAGACTCACTATAAGAAAGTACAAAAAAACTTTCTGTGGTGGTAGAAATATTCTGTAGTTTGACTGGGTTTGTAGGAACATGGATGAGTCTCTCCATTTGTGAAAACTCATTCTACTATATACTTAAAATCTGTACTTTCTACTGTGTGTAAATTACGTTTCAGTAAAGTCGGTTAAAAAAAGAAAATGATGAAATTGTTTTTAAAAGTTAAAATATTGCTAGCATCTAATTTTATGTATTTTTGAAAAAGCATCTGACACTTAAATTTATGGGGAGTTGGGGTGTATTTCTAGGATGCTTTATTAAACTTTCTGAGAGGCAATTCAGTGATCCTGTCATGAATAATTTAATTTTGCACCTAATAGTTATAGTTAAATCCAGAGATAATGAGGTAGGCCCCATTCCCTTGAGGAAACATTTCTTAACATCCATAGCTTTCACTTTGATTTGAATGTTTTTATATCTTAAAAATGTGTACCAGTTTTATTATATTTATTCTGTTGTATTTTCAGAGGCTAAAGTTTTGGGGAGTTTTAGTGAAACTACACATGCCTTAAAAATAAAAGTATACCATTTTCGATTTACTTTCAAAAACACTCTCTATCTAATCTGAATCACAAGAATATGTCTTTTTCAGTCCAAGTCTTAAATCTTCAGTCAGTAGTGCATTTTTACTGTCATTTTTTTCCTCTGCTTTGTGTCTTGATGTCCTACAGATGAATTGTTGACATCCGATTTTCACTAGCCATGTTCTTTGAGAAAAAACATAAACTTTCTTATTAAATCTTATTTGTAAAGTTCTGGTCACTTTCTCAGGGATTATAGCTCTTAGTAGATGGAAGAAATTTAACTGCGGGGACATAAACTTTGTTTTGAATGGAAAAAGCCCACACTAGCTGATATATTATAAAAGTTTAAACCAGTATCAAAGTTTCTTTTTCAGAGGTGGTAAAGAAAATTTTTTTTTTAACTGAGGTCATACAGCAGAGAAGGAAACAAAATTATTGAAGTTTCACCTTTATTTTTAAGAATGTGGCATAGAGTGTTCTTAGTAAAAGTGATTCTGTTGAAAAACAAATGGAAAATTCTTAGATAATTTATAACTCTTCATAATTTATAACTCTCCTCCTGCTGAATTTTTAGTTTAATAATAGCAAAAATAATCTTTTTCAATTAAAAATGCCTAATGGCTTAAAACATTTTTAGATGCGTCATCTCATATGACCTACACATCAGAGCAGCTCACTGTGAAAGATGTGGTTTTCATTTTTAACAGATAATGTGTGAAGTTGCATCAGGTTTGGCTGTATTACATTACTTTCATTCCCTTACATCTGTCTCCTATATATCTGAGCTCAGCTTTTGACTAGCTTAAATTAAATTATCCAGTTAGTGTACTTGGGTCCTTATTCTGGTTTTTCTAAGCAGGCACTTAACGCTGAGTTAGTTTAACTCTTGTACTGTTTCGTCTTTAAAGTTTCTGGAGAAAAGACTTAAATGTTTTCTTAGTAAATAAATTGTAAATACCTTTCAAAGCAGCTTCTATGTAAAATAACACTTTATATGAATATAGCCTTTTTAGTTGATTCTGACAATAAGGCCATGAGAAAACCAAAGTTCACAGAAATTAAGTTTAACACAGTTTTTCTATGTCATTGTGCTCTCTCCACAAAATTTCGACCTATTGATTTTAGGAGGAAATCAAGAAAAAAGTGTCTCAGATTCTAATGCTAAGACAAAGTTATCTAATGCTAAGATACTTTTTAAGGTGATTTGCTTTCAGTATCTGCCTGAGAAAATTAGAACATGTCTTTTAAGTTGAGGAATTATATGTGATTTTCAAGTTGTGAAATGGTCAATAATTTTTAAATGGTTGAGAGTAATTGTGAGCATAAATTCCAAGTTTTATGTGGACTGAGTATGCAAAATAAAATCTCCATTTTAATTATGTGTTCACTGCAAAGGGTGAGGGCCTTGTATTATATTGTCTGCCTTGAAGGAATGAGGGTATTTAATAAAAAGCAAGAGGAAATTCAGTGTTACGGACTGTATAAAGCTGGCTTTTGCTGTAAGAAAAAATTTCAAAAAGCAATTGTTTAACACCCTCAAAGATTTCTGACTTTGAATTCAAATAAGTTTATTATGAAGTTTAATAAAAGTATAATATCTACTGTATAATTAAGAATTTAGTAAGATTAATTAAAATAAGTAAAATTCAAGTGGTTTAATTCCTAAAAGTACTAATAGGATTCATGTTTTGGATAGTATACATTTCCTTATCAACATAAATCCTGAGATTGAGATCGATAATACAGTGGTTAAGAGTTTAAGCTCAGGATTCAAACTGCCTAGGTTTGGGGGTCAGTCCTACCACTTTCTCATTGTATAACTTGAGAAAAGTTTTGTTTTTCTCATTGAGAAATGAGGTTAGTCATAGTACTTGTCTCTACAGGTAACAATGAGGATTAAATGAGATAATATATGTGAAGAATTTATATCGTACATTCAAACTCAACATGATGCAGTTAATGTGGATTATTGTCTATGATATATGAGATACCTAAAAAGGGAAATCTAGTTGATGAATGGTTTTGACTTTACTGCACTCTTAAGTTTGTTGATTTTCAGTACTTCTGTTTTCTTTCTTCTGTTGGAGATCCTAGTAATGGATTAGTCAGAATATGGAAAAGTAGTGACTCTCAACAGATTAGCAAACTGGATGACACATAACTGGAGAGTGACACCCAAAATAACCAAGAACCTACTTAAAAAAAAAAAAAAAACAGACTTTATTTTTAGAGCAATTTTTTAAATTAACAGCAAAAATGAGAGGAAGATACAGGGATTTATCATACAGCCCCTTTCCCCACACATGCATAGCTTCCTCCACTCTCAGTACCCCCACCAGAGTAGTATGCTGTTACAATTGATGAACCTATGTTGATACATCATAATCACCTGAAGTCCAGAGCTTGCATTACCGTTCACTCTTGGTGTTTACATTCCATGGGTTTGGACCAATGTTTAAGTGTTCATCATAATAGTATTATATAGAGTATTTTCTCTGCCCTAAAAACCTCTGTGCTTTGCCTTTTCATCTTTCCCTCCTCGCCTTAACCCCTGGCAACCACATTTTACCATCTCCAAAGATTTGCCTTTTTCCAGATTGTCATATAGTTGGAATCAGTCAGATTGGCTCCTTTTACTTGCTAATATGAATTTAAGGTCCCTTTTCTGTATTTTCATGGCCAGGCAGCTCATTAGTTTTTAGGGCTTAATAATACTCCAGTGTCTGAATATACACTAGTTCATTTATCTACTCATCTACTGAAAGACATTTTGGTTCCTTCCAGAATGTACTTTTAGTGCATTAAAATAACACCTGAAAAATTAGAGAAAGGAGATCAAGATAAAATTAGTGAACTAAAAGCAGAGACGTCATTTTGTCGACTAAGTTCCGCCTAGTCAAGGCTATGGTTTTTCCAGTGGTCATGTATGGATGTGAGAGTTGGACTGTGAAGAAGGTTGAGCGCTGAAGAATTGATGCTTTTGAACTGTGGTATTGGAGAAGACTCTTGAGAGTCTCTTGGACTGCAAGGAGATCCAACCAGTCCATTCTGAAGGAGGTCAGCCCTGGGATTTCTTTGGAAGGAATGATGCTAAAGCTAAAAGCTGAAACTCAGTCCTTTGGCTACCTCATGCGAAGAATTGACTCATGGGAAAAGACTCTGATGCTGGGAGGGACTGGAGGCAGGAGGAGAAGGTGACAACCGAGGATAGATGGCCGGACGGCATCACAGACTAGATGAACCTGAGTCTGAGTGAACTCCGGGAGATGGTGATGGACAGGAAGGCCTGGCGTGCTGCGATTCATGGGGTCGCAGAGTTGGACACCACTGAGCGACTAAACTGAACTGAACTGATGATCTTAATTGATCACAATATGATTCCAATTAGGTTAGGTTAACTATGATCTTATTATAAATAAGCTATTATCTCAACTAATTATATGAACAGAGAACTGAGGGGAGCTGAAGTTAGGTGATTTGTCTGGAGATTTGGGCAATAGCTCAAGGGAGATATGGACTAAGAGAGGTTTTGATTTGTTTTGTTATTTTAAAATGGGAAAAGTAAAAGCATGTTTGTAAACTGATGGGAATAGTCCTGTAGAAAGAGAAAATTTCATGAGGAAAATGAAAATTGCTTGACAGTGTTCTTTAGTAGGTGAAAGGAATGGTATCTAGTACACATATGTCATGGTTAGCCCTAGATTTGAGAACAGTTTACCTCCAGAAACAGAGATGGCAGAAAATGAATTTGTGTAGGTGAGTAGCTGTGATGACAGGCAGCCTTGGAAGTTATCTTCTGATTGTTTGTGTAGTGAAATAGATACCCAGGTCATGAACCCAACATGAGGACAGAGAAGGATTTGTCAGAGGGATGAAGGGCCAAGAAAAGGTATGAAATAGTCATCTCTAAGAGAAAATATTAACAGTGACCAGAGACAAAAGATAGGTTTCATACCAAGAATGAAAATTAAGATTGACCCCAGACTTCTAGTGGCTCAGATGGTAAAAGTGTCTGCCTACAATGCAGGAGACCCGGGTTCGATCCCTGGGTCAGGAAGATCCCCTGGAGAAGGAAATGGCAACCCACTCCAGTACTCTTGCTTGGAAAATCCCATAGATGGAGGAGCCTGGTAGACTACAGTCCATGGGGTCACAAAGAGTCAGACACAACTGAGCGACTTCACTTCACTTCAGACTTCTTAACAGATGCCAAAAGGCTGTGGAATAATATGTTCAAATTACTGAGGAAAATATTTAAGAGTATGAGTGAAAAAAAAAGCATTTTGAAATGTGGAAAGATTGAAGATGTATACTATTCATAGATTTTTACCAAAAGAGCTACAAAAGCATATGTTTCGACTGGAAAGAAAGTGAACCCAGATGGAAAGTGTGAAATGCAAGAATCAATATGAGCAAAGAAAAATGGGTAAATATGTTGCTGTGTCTAAGTAAGCATTAATTGTAAAAAGTAAGTTTTTTTTTAAAAAGTAAGTTTTAAAATGTAAAGTTGTATATTTAAATATATCTACTAATACAATAAAGTGAAGAATTTGGAACATAGGTTTTTATTTTATCAAGTACCTGAATTATTGTGTTTTCCCTTTAGGATGAGAGAGAAAACAAAAGCTCCATAAGCTGGTTTTAAAGATCTTGTGTTATTTAGACTGGAAAGGAAAAAGAGTCTGCTTATTCCTTTCCCTAATCAGGGAAGATGAAGCTAATAGTTGTTGGACAATGGCTGAAAAATATTCTCATGTCCTTTATGTAAAGGCCTACACATCCTTAGAAATCACTTGAAACATGGAAGGTGTTTGATTACCTGCCATTGTGAAGTTTTTCATCTCTTTTATTTTTCCAAAGCTAAAAGTTATCCCCAAAATATATTTATGGGAACCTTCGTAAGCCACTGCTCTTAAGTTATCATTCAGTCTTTGGTCTGTTACAGTGTAAGTCATTACTGAGCCATTTATTGTTATTTATATACTAACATATTTTTAGACTTTTCCATTGTCAATTAACATTAGCATTCTTTTTAAATTAATTAATTGATTTTTCTTTCTGGCTGTGCTGGGTCTTTGTTGCTGTGTGTGGGGTTTCTCTCATCGTGGTGAGCAGAGGCTTACTCTCTAGTTGAGGTGTGCAGGCTTCTGATTGTGGTGGCTTCTCTTACGGTGGAGCACAGTCTCTAGGTGCACCAGAGTCAGTAGCTGCAGCAGGAGGGCTCAGTAGTTGTGGCCCATGGGCTTAGTTGCCCTGTGGCATCTGGGATCTTCCCAGACCAGGGATTGAACCAATGTCCCCTGCATTGCAAGGCAATTCTTCACCACTGGACCACCAGGGAAGCCCAATACTAGCATTCTTGATGTTCAAAAGAGGCTAAAAGTTCATTTCTGAAGTCTTTTCTCTTATTACGATACTTATATTAAATTTAGAAGGAATAATTTATCTTTAATTTATTCAGGGGCTTGTGTCTTAATAAAGTGATTTCTACTTATTATATTATTGGAGTAGTTTATTAACCTTATTAAACTGTATTTTACTATGTTACTAGAAAAATACAAAGTATACTCATGCTGCGAGTGATGTATGCTGGTAAATGCAAATCTAATTTATGTTGAGGCTGATCTTACTGACATTTTAGATGAGGATTTAATTATTAATATTTCTAAAATAAAGAAATTAAGTAGCTGCCATAAACCCTTTTAGGAACAAGTTGGAGCATAAAAATGCAAAAATGGATTATGACATAATAAGTGTTCTGTTGGGTTAACATTTTATTTTAGTATTAGTTGAATGATTTAAGAAAAATTTCTTCCCTTCAATGTTAATTCCAAATCAGGCTAGTATGAAATACATGTTAGTAATGCTCAGAATGGAAAATATACACCTGTGGTAGAAGAATATGTCATAGTAAATATGTTTATACAGCTGTGTGGTAATGTTAGTTATTACAGAGTACATTTACAGAATCATGTAATGAGACTCATTTTCAAACAACCATTAACTTCGGCATAGAAATAGCTAATTAAAGAATAACTTCATTTTTCAGATGCAGACTATATAAGCAGTATCTAGCATCACTGTAGCTATCTGCAAACTCTGAATGCATAAGTTTGATTATACGTATATGTTAGCTAATTTATGAGACATTACAGACTTCTATAAGACTATGTTTTATTTATAATTTATGTTTTCATTGAATATAATGCCTACTCTTAGTACCAGACTGAGTTTCCATTAAACTTTATTGCACTTACATGGACTCTTCTGTCATACTTTAATAAAGTTATAACATTGATTTAATTAGGTCTGTGTGAAAGCTTCTTTTAGCATTAATAATTCCATTTATTCCATGGGGTTATTAGTTTTGGATAACTTGTATGACTTCATTCAGATTTGTGCTAGAATATGAATAAATATTATTTAAAAATTAAGTAAGCATGAGTAAAAGCAAATTTTAAAATGTACTCATAGGACTTTGAGGATTTAAGAAATATTTGATTCAAAAGAGTGAGTAAAATGTTACCATTAAATATGTATTGCTATCGTGTTATCTATAAAAATGTTTTGTATGAAAAATTTAAAGGACATTGAGTGGTTTCATTCTTTTGTCTAACTTCTGAGCATTTGTTATGTGATCTGTGAAATTCCAGAGACAACAAGATGTAAGGTTTACTTTCTGCCCTCAAATATTTCAATTTTCTTTTATCTGTAGAGAATACCAAGCATCAACTTGTAATTACTAGCACTTACTTTTTAAAGCCTATTACGTGAGAAGAAGATATTGCAAATCTGTTCAGCTTATATGTAATGGCATCTTTTATTAAATCCTTAATTCTTTTTACAGTGGATTCTAACTTATAAGAGGATCCCCTATTCCTTCTCCAGCGGATCTTCCCGACCCAGGAATCAGACAGGGGTCTCCTGATTGTAGGGTGGATTCTTTACCAGCTGAGCTACCAGGAAAGGAAGCCCTTATAAGAGGATCAGGAAAGAGAGTATAGTAGGTTCATTGTATATCCATTTCCACTTCTGGAAAAACCAGTTCGAAATGCTTTTGGGGGTCAGAAGTTTTTGATTGTTTAAGCAATCTAATTTCTAAGAGCGATTTAGAGTCATGGGGTGTTTGGTGTTGATTCAAGGTTAATTATGGAAGATTTGACCTCAGCTTTTTCACAGCACCAACATAGTGACTAACCCATAGTACCTGCTATGGTGGTACTTCACAAATATTTATTGAACTAGTAAATGAATAAATAACCATTGATTAAGAAAATGGTAAAAATTTATTGGCAGAAAAAGAGAACCTCCTTGCAGAGGGTGAACAGAAGTGGCAGAATTGTGAAAGGGTTTGCTCGGCTGGACAAGAGATGAGGTCAGAATGAATGAGGAATCTGATTTATAGAGGGGCTAAGATTAAATGGAGTAGCTTTAGTAAGAGAGTGGTAGGTATTACATGAATGTCTGGTCTGGGGAGAATTCATTTGATTAGCTTTATAGGATATAGTAAGAAGGGAAAGAAGCTAGAGCAGTGCTTCTCAAAGTTGATGCCTGGACTAGCAGTTTCAGCATCTTCTAGGAGCTCGTTAGAAATGTAAATCTCAGGGCCCTAGCTTGAAACTAACAAATCAGGATCTGGTGGGGAGTGGGGAAGGGGAAGACCCAGTGATCTGTGTTTTAATGGACCTTCTAGAGAATTCTCATATCAGTAGGCTCATCAGGTAATAGCTAACAGTCATGAGATTAGCAATTCTATAAAAGAGATGACCACTAAGGTCATTTCCAACTGTAAACTGAATGATGTAACAATTTGATGACCTAGTATAGCTGTGCTGAAATTACTCATCACTGAATGTACAGAGTTTTAAATGAGGTAGAGATGTTTGTACTTTGGTGCAGTAACCTCAGACTTTCAGCATTGCTGGTGGAAGGACACTTATCTGTTTAGCCAGTAGTAACTGAAGACTTATTTGTGAAGTATAATGTCAACTTTTTATATTATGGTGGGAACAAAACTAGCTCAGAGCAGAACAATACACTTCCATTTGCTGTGTTTATTCTCCTAAAAGGTAAACTAAGTCAGAGAGGTCCTACGATGGACAGAGAATTAAGGGCAATTGGATATTTTTAAACATTATTTCTTTTGAAATCAATAATCTAATGAACTTGCTTTCTCTGTACCAGTGAAAAATAAAATCAGAAGACCATTTCCAAAATCAAAGACTATTTTTCTCTTGGCCAGTGCTCAAGACCCTGGATGGATTTTTTATTCTTTGATCTTTTCTTTTTCTTTCTTTCTTCCCCTCCTTTTTTCTCATTTTTTAAGAATACCTGGGGATAATAGCTCTACTTTCTGTGATGTTATTGTACTACACTTTGTAAATGTATTGTATCCTGTTGTTTCTTGGTGTGCTTTAGAATACCTTTTCTTCGTCCTTAGAGTATACTCCTCTTACAAAAAAGCTTCTAGGGGTAACTTTCTTCTGGGAATGATATGTGAATGAATTTGCTAAATGAGTATGGATTGATGCATGTTAATTTCTGTTTCTGATTCAAGATAAACTTTTCTTAGAATGATATCACCATTAGTATATTGTATGTAGAGAACAAAGGGATTCAGGAAGAGATAAATCAGACACTGTGGTTAGTGTTTTATGCCAATTAGCTCACTCATTTTCTTAAAATTATAACTATTTCAAGCTTATTATGAATTACACAGGAACTTATCACATTCATGTGATTGACATGCACAGTATGGTTATTTTTAATCAGAGCAAATAAAACATACTCTACTATGATTGTTTATGAATGTGTTAGTGTTCCTCTATTGTGATTCAAGATTCCATTGACTTGTTTTCATATATACACATTTACTTACACTTTTTATGAAGGTTACTTATTGAGAATCTCTTCTGTGTTTGGCACTATACTGGGCACTGAGGTTCAGACAAGAGATACAGGAGAGTTCTGGTCAGGCTTGGTCCCAAAAGGACTTGTTTCAACACCATCCTCCACATGGCAGTGGCCGAATATAAAAAGAGAACAAAAATGTCATAGCTGACTCAAAATCAAAACAAACATCTCAGATGACCTGAAAGTGATCAGAAATAGAAAGTTGTTGGTATGACCGGAACTGTTAGCCTGCCAAGCTCCTGGCCAGAAGGCAGAAGGTTGCTCAGCTGGTCCTCAGAAGATGGGAAAGGAGCCAAGCTTATTGTTTAAAGGAAGGAGTGGAGTGAGGAGAACCCTTTCTCCCCAGCCTGATTTCCATTATTGTGTCTGAAGCCTGAAAAGTTGCCAGCGCTGCCAACTTTGGGAAACCATAGTGTTATTAGAAGCTGTGAGTTAAATGGAGAAAGTAGGATAAAAGCACAGTTTAATGATCAGAAACTGAGTTATTTTGTCTGCTGGCTCTATATATCCCTAATATCACCGTTCAGTTCAGTAGCTCAGTCGTGTCCAACTCTTTGCGACCCCATGAATCACAGCACACCAGGCCTCACTGTCCATCACTATCTCCTGGAGTTCACTCAGACTCACGTCCATCGAGTCCGTGATGCCATCCAGTCATCTCATCCTCTGTCGTCCCCTTCTCCTCCTGCCCCCAATCCCTCCCAGCATCAGAGTCTTTTCCAGTGAGTCAACTCTTCACATGAGGTGGCCAAAGTACTGGAGTTTCAGCTTTAGCATCATTCCTTCCAAAGAAATCCCAGGGCTGATCTCCTTCAGAATGGACTGGTTGGATCTCCTTGCAGTCCAAGGGACTCTCAAGAGTCTTCTCCAACACCACAGTTCAAAAGCATCAATTCTTCGGTACTCAGCTTTCTTCACAGTCCAACTCTCGCATCCATACATGACCACTGGAAAAACCATCAGTTCAGTTCAGTCGCTCAGTCGTGTCCGACTCTTTGTGACCCCATGAATCGCAGCACGCCAGGCCTCCTGGCCATCACCAACTCCTGGAGTTCACTCAGATTCACATCCATCGAGTCAGTGATGCCATCCAGCCATCTCATCCTCTGTAGAGGTATAGTTTTTAAATGTTATTGTCTGGACTGTTTTAGAGCTAAGAATTGTACAAAATCTGGCTAGCAGAGGGAGCAAGTGCAAGCAACTGCAAAAACAATTGTCAGGAGAGGGGAAGAAAGAAAAACTGGGTTAAAACAAAATAAAAAATATTCCCATTAAAAAATGAGCCTACAGTTACCAAAAATACAAGTTTAAAAACTCCCCCATGCCAAAAAATTTTTTTAAATTAGAATTATATTCACTACTATGCAATTTAAACAAAGGTTGTAAAGTAAGTATGTTCAAAGAGCAGAGGAGGTAATACCTCAGTTTTTCCAGAACTGATGAAAGCCATGAGTCATCACATCAAGAGTGCACCCGGGTACTAAACAGGGTTGTCGTTGAGTCACTTAGTCATGTCCTACTCTTTGTGACCCCATGGATTGTAGCCCTCCAGGCTTCTCCTGTTCATGGGATTTCCCAGGCAAGAATACTGGGGTGGGTTGCCATCTCCTTCTCCAGGGGATCTTCCCGACCCAGGAATCAAACCCGAGTCTCCTGCATTGCAGCTGGATTCTTTACCCCAAGCCACCAGGGAAGCACCCCTTCTCCCTACACTAAACAGGGTAAATAAAGCTAAATCCACATCAAGAAACAATATAGTAGAACTGCAGCAAGCAAAGGAGAAAATATGAAAACAGTTGGGAAAAAAAGGCTTCACCTAAAGGGACTTAGTTAGACCTATACTAGATTTCTCATTGGCAGCACAGATGCCAGAAGACAGAGAACTAACCGCTTCAGAGTTCTGTTAGAATATACAGACTTTTGTATTCTGCTAAAGTATTATTCCAGAATGATAGCAAAATTAAGAAAATTTCAAGTGTATAAGAGTGTTCACTATTCACCTAACCTCCCCAGAAGAAATACTAAATTAAGGTACACTCAACAATAAGAAAAGTTATCCCAGAGGAAAGGTGTGGGCACAAATACAAAACAATACTGAAGTTGATTATGTCAGCAAGGTATAGGAATCCTGTCTTTGAGAATGTGCATACATGATACATTAAACAAGAACATTAATTATTCTCACTACAAAAAAAATGTGCTATTATAACACTGTAAATATCCAATACATGTTATAGAAACCAGTTGTTTAGTAGACAGAAGAGAGAATGATCTCTGTGAGGCAGAGAGCAGTCTAAAAAGAAAAAAGGAAATTTACCTGTACCTTGAGGAAATAGGTAGAATTTAACTTTGTCTATGTTGTGGAGGTGAGTAGGGAGAGAGAAGGAGCAATATGACCGAACTGTATGTAAGTGATAACGTTCAAGACTCATTTTGAGAATAGTTTGGCTGGGCTTGAGAATTTGTGTAACAGCATGATTGGGAAGGTTCTTTTTAACCCTTTGGAACCCTTCTGGAAGACAAGAGGGAATCTCTGTATTGAGAGTAATGGGATAGCATCATTTTAAAAAGCTGACTTTGTCTAGTCAAAAATCTACTATTTGTATTCTGTAAATGATCTATATACATTTCTTTAAGACTTAATAGTAATTGATTTAGTGGGTTTCCCTTTTTTTTTTTTCTGGTCAATTCTTTTTTCTAAAGCTGTGTTTTCTTTTTTCCTGATGATTAGGTTATTTGAAAGCCTCCATCGCTCTTATGTTATTTTAATGTACAGTTAAACCTATTTTTCATTTTGTCCCAAAGTTAATCTTTAGACTGAATAAATGCTCTATAGGTATCATAAGGTTATAGTAGTATCAGAGATTGTCTTCTCTAAATCAAAATCTCTTGCTGTTTCCAGTTTGAATTATCTAGGAGATAAAGGAACCTGCAACAAAAGGACTGGGAAAATGTGGAATTTACTCTTTTTCAAGTATTATGGGACTGTATAGAGCAAAGCTAAGGAACTCTTAAAAGAAAGGATGCCATTATCTGGTGCCTTTTTATTTCTTTGGCAGAAGGAAGAGATTATTTTAATGAAGAAGTGAGGTGGTGATTGCCACCTCAAGAAGTAGCGAGGCATGGGTGCAAGGTGGCAGACAAGAGTTAGCACTCAATATGACCCTTGTCCATAGGTCAGAGGAGACTGACTCCCATCTCTGGTAGTCCAGTAGTCCTCTGTTTTTCATAAGCTCTTACTAATGTGCTTTAGTCAAGTTCCTGTGTGCTCACAATTACAGTGAATGTTATGGGGTTATACAAAAAGTTGGCTGGAATTTCAAGAGGAGCCATAGTGTACAGGAGTGCTTAATTAGACCTCTGCAGTAACTGTAGCTATGTGGAATGTTGTACTTTCTTCATTTGTATTTTTTCCTCCTAATAAATTGTTTTTATTTATTAAGCAAAGCAAATAGTTTTTATTTATAAAAGCAAAGATTACCACTCTGTGTTAGATTACAGCATGAAACACCTAACTTTTCTTCTGCCCTATATGTTTTTGATGTTGTATTTTCTCTTTTTCCTTCAGTTTTCAGTTTTCCTCTCTCACTGCCTCCATTTCTGCCTTGCTTCTTTTCATCCTGATTACTTGTGTGTGTCTTGAACTTATCACCCCAATACTATGGCCATTTTCCATTTCCCATGCTCCATTTACTATTTGCCTTCTGTTACTCCTCTCTTTACTATCCATTGGCTTTAGTTTCCTCATATGTTGAACTCTCTTTCTGTATAAGAGATTTCTTAAAGTTAATTATAGGATTGACTCATGTATTAATCAAATTGTTCCTTTTAATTTTATTCTCAGAACTTATGAGGCAGTAGAAAATAAAAGGCAATCATACTATATTCCTAAGCTTCAGTAAACTTTTGTTGAACTTATTTGGTTATTTGAGATTTCACTAAAGAATGTGAGGTAGAAAAATAGCAGAGTGATAGGAAAGTGCTTTCATGTCTGAGTATTGACATATGAGGTAGTGGGAGCAAGAATGAAGTATCGCCGCCATATGCAGTGACGTGATCTTGGGATACGAGACAGTATACAGGACTCAGCCCACAGAACTAGATTTTTATAGCAGGAATGCTGAAAACAGAAACACAGCTGTACTTTTAAAAACTTCAAACTATACTTCAGAGTTTTAGAATAACGTAAAAAATATTGACTGGAACTTAGAATGTTAAGATTTATTTTGATGTAAAAAATACTGCCCTCCACCCTTTCTCCTTGATTCTTGATTACTTGTATTCTCTTTAAAAACTTAGCTATGAAATAGTTTGAAGTGAAATATAAATTTAAGACTGAATCATTTTATAAAAAACAGTAAGAATCAAACAAATACATTAATGGATTAAATTTGTTTTTCATGGATGAGATAATTTGCTTTCGCATGTTAGCTTGTATGTATCTGTAAAGAGCAGAGAGAGTAGAGATGTTACTCTTATATCCATATTACCTAAAATATGAGCTTCCATGTTAGAGAGTTTATTTGGAAAAGAAGTTGGTTCATAGCATATTAAAACTACCTGAACTATATTCTTTTTATTTGCTTAGCACAAGATTTTATCCTAGCTGGTCTCCCTTTGCCTCTTTTCCTCTACTTTTATTAAAAAAAAAAAAAATCACTTGTCTTAAAAAAAAAAGTGACAAGAAGTTAGCATTAAACATTTAGTATAAAAGTAGATGAAAAATAAAATAAGAATCTTTTCTTAGCATTCATCTTAGAGATAAATTCTGTGAAATTTGAAATTCAAACACTCCAGAGCCAAGGAGAGATAACTTGTTTTATTCCCAAATTCATACTTGAAATGGAAATAGTTTATTTTTAAAAATTCTAAACAAAAAAAATGGATATGGTCTGCTCGTATAGCTAAAACTGTTACATGTTTCTTTTACTCACATCAGTATAGGCTTACTCTGATGCCAGCTGATCCAGAGAAAATCATTAAAATCTTTGGGCTGTTATAAAATTCCTTGCTCTTCTATTTGAAGTTAGTTTTGATCAAAGGGACCAGTATTTAATTTTTTTAAAGGAACTTTTAAAACATAAAAACTCTTCTAGGGAGACTTGTACATATCCACAGTGAAACCTTTCATATATACTAGTACCAGAAAACAAGAATAAATGTGTATTTCTATATACAAACTTAATTGATTTCAAAATGTATTATACCAATGAGATATTAGTTTTATGCTCTGAAGCTGGGATCAGAAAAAAAGTATTTTTCTTGTGACCTGGTGAAATCTGTGCATTATTATTAATTTGGATTCGAGTTTCCTTTGGACTAGTTCAAGGGGCTTTGCCCTCAAAAATAAACTAACATGAACAGCAGGACCTTACCTCCTTTTTCAGTCTTCTCACCTCCCTCTCTTTTTTTCGCTCACCCTCTTGGTGAGGATACAGAGTTATTTATCACTGTGAGAATAAGCACTGCCAATATTGTTCCCCTCTTAGGAGGTATAATGACAGAGCTTGTAAAATTTAATCTCTGACAGTGTCAAAAAAATAGATAAGGAAGTTTAGATCATAGTAGCAAAGACTGATTATCTTTCATATACTCCTGGATATATAAAATCTGAGTTTAGCTCTAGCTGTCCTGGATACTGTTTGAGTACTAGTTGTCAAGTGTGTACCAATAGTAACTGTCATTGCAAATAATCAGAGATTAAGAAAAGCAGTTATTTCCAAAAGTTGGGCTTTTTGATGTAAGCAGAAGATGTATCTTAGCTTTATGCAAGATTAGGGATCATTTTAGAAATTTGTGACTGTTATACTTGTTGCTCTATAGAGGATCTGAGTTGGATCCTTGATGCTGGGTTTGACTTGTTGCAAAGCCAACAGGGTGTGGATGCATATTACTAAGGCATTCCACTTGGCAAAGAGAGGAATGAACCCGGCATGGCCTAATATCCCAAAGGGATGGTGATGGGGAGTGTGTAATGTTCCTTCACTGTGACTGACGGCTGTGTTGACAGTGTACTATGTAAGGAAATGTGACTTGAGGCTATTAAGTAAAATGCATACTTAGGAATTCTTGGTCATTGACTGAGATATCCAGGAAAGCAGTTTGTTCGGTGACTAACAAGGTGGATGCCATAATTTAGAAATAAAACAAAGAACTATGTAGTTCAGTTTCTCTGGCTCCAGTTTTTTCACCCTTCATTCTCCTGTAGTATGACACTTTGGTTGACAGTTCTTTGTGAACTCTAAATACTGAATAATAACATTGATAAATTGGTAAATATTGATAAATATCACTTCTCTGTTTCTTTTTAAGGCAGAGATTGTCTTGGTGGTATTCTGTTGTTTTACATAACGTGGAACTCAGATACAGTGATCTGCTTAATAATGTACTTTCTTGATGTCAGTAGCTGTGTAAGTTTATTTCATTGCTGCTGTTGCTTTGTATTTAGAGTAGTAGAATTCCTATCTCCTTTGGTGTTTCTTTGCAAAGGCAGTGCTTGAACCTATGCTTGTTAAGTATCTGTCATGGTAATTTTTACTATATAATTAGGTTTTGAGTTTTATTATAAAGGAATAGAAATGTTTAAATTTGCTTTAAATATTTTCTCCCTATGTTTTTGTCAGAAGTTTTGTGATCTTGGATTATATGAGTACCCAAAGCAAGTTAGCAAAGAAAGTTGTGAGCTTGTCTCAAGATGTTTAAGGTTAATGATGCCTCAACTGGCTTGTTTCATCCACCCGCAGTTACAGTATCTTAAGTTCTGGGGGATGCCAGAATCTAATGATACATGTCACAGCCCACACATGGTGGTTTGGTATGGGCATTGGACAGTTGTCTTGTATCCACACTTCCCAACACCGGAGCTAGAGAATTTACCAGTATATACTCAGAAGGTCCATTCTGGCTGACAGCCCAGAAAGGTTACCATTCAGAGATGGTAATGACCGTCTAGAGCGTGCTTATACTTTCTTCATTTGAGGTTATATGAATGTGCCAAAGATGCCTTGTTCTTGAGGAGTGCCAGTCATGGTGATGATTTTTGTTTTAGTGTTTTTAAAGTGGCATTTGTCATGCTATTAATAAGTTACTATGTTAAATACATTAAGATACCTTTTCCTCAAGGCTGTGGTTTTCCTGTGGTCATGTATGGATGAGAGAGTTGGACTATGAAGAAGGCTGAGCGCTGAAGAATTGATGCTTTTGAACTGTGGTGTTGGAGAAGACTCTTGAGAGTCCCTTGGACTGCAAGGAGATCCAACCAGTCCATTCTGAAGGAGATCAACCCTGGGATTTCTTTGGAAGGAGCGCTGAAGAATTGATGCTTTTGAACTGTGGTGTTGGAGAAGACTCTTGAGAGTCCCTTGGACTGCAAGGAGATCCAACCAGTCCATTCTGAAGGAGATCAACCCTGGGATTTCTTTGGAAGGAATGATGCTGAAGCTGAAACTCCAGACTTTGGCCACCTCATGCGAAGAGTTGACTCACTGGAAAAGACTCTGATTCTGGGAGGGATTGGGGGCAGGAGGAGAAGGGGACGACAGAGGATGAGATGGCTGGATGGCATCACGGACTCGATGGACGTGAGTCTGAGTGAACTCTGAGAGATGGTAATGAACAGGGAGGCCTGCCATGCTGCGATTCATGGGGTCGCAAAGAGTTGGACACAACTGAGCAGCTGAACTGAACTGAACCTTTTGCTAGGATAGAAACAGAGGGAACATTTCCTAACTCATTCTATAAGGCAAGTGTTATCTTAATACCGAAACCTGACAAAGACATTACAAAAGAAAACTACAGATCAGTATCTCTTGACATAGATGAAAAAAAAATCAATGAATTATTAGCAAATTAAATCCAATAATGTAGAGAATTAGAGTTGACCCTTGAACAACATAGCCTTTAGGAGCCCCAACACCCTGTGAGTGGAAAATCATGTATAACTTTTGACTTTCCCCAGACTTAACCAGTGACAGCCTACAGTTGACCAGAAGCTTTACGAATAACATGAAGAGTCAGTTAACACTCATTTGGTATGTTATTCGTATTATATTCATATTCTTACAATAAAGTCAGCTAGAGAAAAGAAAATGTTATTAAGAAAAATCATGAGGAAAATACATTTTCCTACAGTACTATATTTATTGATACTGTAAATTTACATTGTCTGTTTACAAGATGAATTACCTTTCAGTACTTATATCAGTGTTGCTGTATATGTTACAAAACACTGTAGATGTTATGCAGGCTAATAACACTAGAAGTAAAAAATAACATGGGAAAAAGACATAACCTTTTATTGTCCATAGTAACTAATTCTAGATTCTAACATAAACCACTTACAAATGAGTTCTTTCAGCCAAATCTATATTTTGAATCTGACTGCACTGCTATATGGAGTATTTTAGTATCCTAGTATATGTCTCATATTCTTACAGTCTTATAGAAATAAGTATTCTTACTCCTTTCCCACTTGTTATTACATTATTTCTAATTTTTTAGTCATCTCACAGAATTTTATTTCCTGTAGACGACTTTTGAAGCCACACATAGCCTTAGTTTCATAATTTTGAACTGCTTGAACTGAATAACTCATGTGTGTGCTTTCATCATATAAAACAACTCCCGCTACTTTTTTAAAATATCTAACCCTAATAAATATCTTCTGTCTTAGAGTTTGGGTAGTTTAGGGTTCTTTCCTTGCCAAAAATAATATCGCCACATGTTACAAAAAGTATAAGTAAATAAAATAGGATTAGAATTTTCATTTACTTTCTCCCATACAATTTCATTTTATATCAGAGAATGCAGTGTGTCATAGTGTTACTTGATCAAAGCCTTTAGTAATGACGATAGGTATTTGTACGTAAGTGATGCATATTTCCCAATAAACTCTGACTTTTGGAAAATTAACTTGCCTGTATTTTTATTTCATGACATAAGGAAAGTTAGTGTCATGTTCTCCATCAATGTTAGAAGTCTAACTTACAGAAAAATTTCAATTTATTGGTCATAATTCTTCCTAACATATGCATACTGCATTCATACAATACAGCCATAACCATTATAATAATGTTCTAATTAGATTAGAGTTTAGACACACTAATCTTCATTCTAGGAGTATATTTCATGTTAGGGGCATCTATGGTAAAATATCTTATTTTGAAATCCTATATTTCAAACCAAAAATATTTTGGAACCTCTCCAGAGCCCGTGACTACTCTGTGCTTTGCTTCTAAATCATCACACATCACAAGATTATATTCTCAAATGATCTACAGTCTAGTTATTTTGTTATGGCTGAAATGATCCAGCTTGTTGTTTATATAAAACTATCAAATCTGAGCCTCCTCTCCTCCTCTGAAATATGAAACATTCTTTATGCCTTGTGTGGGAGAAAGGCTCTCCAGGCAGCATGCTGTTTATGCTGCTCATGTCAAGACAAGATATTCACCAGAATACCAATGTGAAACCTACAATAAACTAACCTGCTTGAGTTATTTTTCACATTTAAAAAGTTCTTTTTAATAGTATTTTTTTTTATCTTAGGAGAGCTGAAATGTTTGCTTTTTTTTTTTGTATTACATAGTAAGATATTTTTCTTCACAGAACAAAGGCCTACATTTTCTCTGAAAGTTACTAATCTCTGTGCTTTTTGCTTAAGATAAATTTTCTAGCTTCTGATCTTCATTAAAAATTTTGGTAGTGTATGGATTGATAAGTAAATTTCATTCTGGATGACCAAAATGCTTTCTGGATTGTTGAGAAAATGCATATGATTACCTGGTTTCTAATCCAATTAAGCAAAGGACGTAATGAATAAAAAAATTTCTCAGATTAATTAATGCTTGTTTCCAAGGCATTTTATCACAGAAGTCATATTTGCTACAGTAAGATCAGTCCGCAGTTAAACAGAAAGTCTACTGTTCATTAAATTGAATGGCTCGCTGTGGGAGAAAACTCATTTGTTTTCATTCCTTAAAAATATTTTTGCTAATGCCAAGGAGAATCTTACCTTAGAAACAAGACGAAAAGAAATTTAAAACCTATCCAGGAATAAACTTGCATCTTAGCTTCTGGAGTGACCTCTACTGGTTTGGAGAACAGGGTGAGAAGCCAGTTGCTGCCATCTCTGAGTATTTAGCAGAAGTTTAGTACTCAGAGTTTAAAAGCAGAGAACAGTGCAGCATGTCGTAGTCATATTAAGATATATTGAAACTCGGCTGTTTCTTTCCTACAACCACGGTGGACGTGGTCCTTGGGGCTCATATAAATCAGTAGGAAAAATGGGCTTTTGTGTACTGAATTTTATTTTGCAGACTACATTCCAAAGGTACATTTATTCTGTGTAATAAATGATAGAGGTAATAGTAACACATTGTAAAAACAAATTAAAAAATCGCTTCTTCAGTAGGTATCTGTCAAATAGTCGCCAGCTACTAGATCTTCTTGAAGGATGTAAAAATTATAATAATAGAGCTTGTGCTGTTATGTGTAGATTAAGAGGGTAAGAGATGTATACAAATGACCATGATAAAAAGTTAACACGTGCTGAGTGCCACAAGAGTGCTCTCAGGGTCATGTAACTTAGAAGAGGATGAAAGAATTCCTGTCTTAGGCAAGCAGAGAAGGCTTCATGGAAGATACGTTATTTGTCATGTGTTGTAAAGAATGGATGGGATGGTGGAAGTTGGGAATGTGAACAAAGAGCACTGCAAACAGAAGGAAGAGCATAAGCACTGAGCGGTTGTGTGCCAGTTTCTTTGGGCTAAAGCACATTCTATTTGACAAGGGCACTGCATAGGAAGGAAAGGACCCAGATATTGGAGGGTCTTGCATGCCAGCTAAGTAACATGTTTAAACATTACTTAGTGGCATGCAAGAGCCATTAATGTTTTCTGTACTGAGACGCATCTTGATCAGATCTGTCTGTTACGGTGAGAAATCTAAAAGTTCTGTGTTGCTTTGATTGGAATTTTAGAGTACCATAGATTAGCTCACGTCTGGTAGGCTGTTGCAGGTTTCTCTGCTGGCTTAGTGGTAAAGAATCTACCTGTGGTGTAGGAGATGAGGTTTTTGTCCCTGATCCAGGAAGATTCCCTGGAAAAGAAGATGGCAGCCCACTCCAGTATTCTTGCCTGGGAAATCTCATGGACAGAGGAGCTTGGCGGGCTACAGTCCACGGGGTCACAAAGAGTTGGACATGACTGAGTGCCTAAACAAGTAGGCTGTTGCGATAATTTGAGGGCACAGTACATAGAAGGTAGGAGAGGAAAGGGAGAGGAAAGGAGGGTTTGTGTGACAATGGCTAGATCTTGAGAACAAATAAATAAGGGTAGATAGTGGTATAAAGGTCAAAGGTACAGGTCAGGTGTTCAGTGAATAAATATTTAAGTTAAAATTTGGGGCTTAAGTGACTGAGTAAATAGAAATAGGAAAATCAAGAAGCTGTTTGAAGATGATAAGATAATTTGTAGTGGACATTACTGAGTTTGAACTGTTGGCAGGACATATGTGTTGAAATGTTCTTAGATAGCAAACGTTGCAAAAATGAAACTTAGAAACGAAGTTGAATGGGATGACATAGGCAGGAAGCATAGAACAGAAAGGACAAGTGACAGAAGGCTTGGACAGTGCCTAAGATTTAAAATAAGAGAGTTCAGAGGATCTGCTAAGAGAATGGAATAGATGTTAAAGAAGTAGTGAGTGTTAGAAGGATGGGAACTGAGCAAGGAGAAAAGGAGATTGCCAGCGGGGTTGGGGAATGAAGACATGTAAAGAAAATGTTGAGAAAGGAATTTTGTTTCCGAAGAAGCAGTTCTATTAGATGGTGAGTAAGATTGGTAGGGGCTTCCCTAGGGGCTCAGATGTTAAAGAATCTGTCTGTGGTGCAGCCGATGCAAGAGACGTGGTTCCATCCCTGGGTTGGGAAGATCCCCTGGAGAAGGGAATGGCAACCCACTCCAGTATTCTTGCCTAGAGAATTGCATGGACAGAGGAGCCTGGTGGGCCTACAGTCCATGGGGTCACAAAGAGTCAGACCCTGCTGAGCGACTTTCACTTGGGCTTTCCAGGTGGTTCAGTGGAGAAAGAATCAGCTGCAATGCAGGTGACCTGGGTGTGATCCCTGGAGGAGGGCGTGGCAATCCACTCCAGTAGTCTGGAGAATCCCAGGACAGAGGAGCCTGGTGGGCTACAGTCCACGGGGTCACAGAGTCAGACACAACGGAAGTGACTGAGCATGCACTCACGTAAGATTGTTAGAAGTTAAGCAGTGAGAGGAAGTGAGGCTTGAGTGTTGCCTGGCAGTGAAAGGAAAGGAAGAGAGAGACCTGAACACCAGCAGGCCAAGACAAGGAATGACTTGGTTAGGCTGTGGGAAAAACTAAATATTTTTTTTCTAAGAAAATAAAGAAGTTTCGGAGGGGGGAGGAGTTGTAGATGGACTCGGGAGGGAAGGTGAGACAGGTTAAAGAAACATAGCAATCTGGAACATGTGGATCTAGAGGAGAGCTGTTCAGTGAGCCTTCGCAGTGATGGGCATCTTCTCTCTCTGCTCTGTCCAGTGCAAAAGCCATGAGCCACGTGTAGCCCTGAGGATGTGAAAATGCGGCAATTGCATTTGATTTTAATTACTTTAAATATAAGTAGCACATGTGGCTACTGGCTACCACACTAGGTAGCACAGACCTAGTATGTAAGTAGTTAATTTAGGAAAGAGGCATGGACATTGTGAGAGATAAGGGATGAGTTCCAGAAGAAGTGTGAGGTAGAGATGATAATACTTGCAGGCACTCATGGTCATTTCTTTTCACAAAATAGGTAGTATTTTTCATGGAGAAGGTTAAGATAGGGAGCATGGGAAAGATTTCCAGCAGTCCCTGTGGGGATTTCGGTGAAGAATCTGTGATAGATGAGATGAATCTCAGCAGCTCAGGGAAACCTCCAGAGGTGAGAGTCTGCATTTGGTTTAGGTCTCCGCCTTCCTGTCTAATGACTGTTTTCAGTAGCATTCCCAAACCTGGAAGGAAGAAAAGATAGTGAGAAAGCAAGTTGAGGGGAGACCTTCGAAGGGCCGGTACAGTAGAAGGCTTGTAAAGCAAATAAATGCTGACCATAAAATCTGAATCAAGGAAGTACAAAGCAAGGAAAACTAGAAGAGGCCTTGGTAAGGACTCCAGGGCTGGAGTGAAGAGCAAAGACGGGTGAAGAGGTTCACCCTCAAGTTCCTTAGCGGTCACACCGTGAAGATAAGCAGGGTCATCACATTTTCACTTGTAAGCATTGTAGTTTTTGAAGATAGTGTTTTCAACAGGAAATAAGATGTGAAAAGGTGTAAGATATTTAAATGTGAATTATCAGGTGAGAGGCATATGTAAAACTGATGCACATATTTCCATCTTGATGAAAAGGAATTTTAGCATCACAGTTACTTTGCCTCTGCTCCTATTTGCTTACTTTATTGTCTACCCCAAACTCACTGATTCAACTTTGATGGTATAGGTTTTTTTCTTAATCCAAATTTGAATAGTAAAACTGTGGTTCATTTTATCCATTTGAGTGATATGCAGATTCATAAAAACTGAATTCATAGTCAGGAGGGACCTGTGAGATTATTTCACCTAAGGTATGAAAGTGAACGTGTTGGTTGCTCAGTCATGTCCGACTCTTTGCGACCCTATGGACTGTTGCCCACAGGCTCTTCTGTCCATAGATTTTCTCCAGGCAAAAATACTGGAGTGGGTTGCTTTCCCTTCTTCAAGGGATCTTTCCCACCCAGGGATCGAACCTAAGTCTCCTGCACTGCAGGCAGGTTCTTTACCTTCTGAGCCACTGGGGAAGCCCCCGTTGACTTTATAAATAGGAGGTCCTAAGCTCTGGATCAAGTGACTAGTTCATGGGTACAGAGCTGGTGAGTGGCAGAGCTGACGTTGCACCTCAGGACTCTTATTGAGTTCCCAGCTCTGACTCTGACTTGAGTAGCGTAATGTTCCAGGCTGAAGTCTGTCATGTACCTAACAGTCTGTTCTCTAAAACGCTAAAACACAAGGTAGGATGTTATCTGAAGAACTCTCTTGTCATTACTTTTTCTGAACTTGTACTTTCCAGTTACAAAACTGTTGACTTGACCATACTGAAATAGAAATCTGGCTGAAGCAGAACTCTCCCATCTACCTTAGAATGCAGTTTACTCACAGCCAGCTATTTTGAAGTTTAACACACACGCAAAGAGTGATCGGTGGGACTTTTAAATGTCAATAAATATAACAACATCTGGAATCACATTTTGGACTGAGTTCAGATGTGAAAGAGTTTGTTACCCAGTGGGTGTTTTTTTTTTTCCACTTTTTAAAAAGTACCACCTGTTGTGCCTCTCCGGCCAGTTCTTGTCTCTCTGTCCCTCTCCTGTGCTGTTCTATCTTCCTAGTAATGAAGAAAGATACCTAAGTAATATGATCTGAGAAAAACTAGGATTTTGTTTTCAGAAAACATCAGAACTTTGTAAGGTTACTAGTGTTTTCTTTTTCATTCTAATATGTTGAGAAACATACAAACCAATTAGAAATAATCCTGATTATTATCTATAAAATAATGGATTTCACATGACAATACAAAAAGTGTTTTTAATGTAGACCCATTTTAAAAAATTAACTTTTACTGAAGTATAGTTGCTTTACAGTGTTCAGCTAGTTTCTACTGTACAGCAAAGTGAATCAGCTGTACATATACATAGACCCTCTCTTTTTTGGGGTTCCTTCAACACAGACCCATTTTTTAAAAACTTTTTACTTTGAATTGGGGAATAGCCAGATAACAATGCTGTAATAGTTTCAGGAGAACAGCAAAGGGACCCACCCATATATACACCTATATCCATAATCCCCCAAACTCCTCTCCCATCCAAGCTGGCACATAACACTGAGCAGAGTTCTTGTGCTATACAGTAGGTCCTTGTTGGTTATCCATTTTAAATATAGCAGTGTATATATGTCTATCCCAAACTCCTTAACCACCCCTGACAACCATAAGTTCATTCTCTAAGACTGTGAGTGAATCTGTTTCTGTTTTGTAAGCTTATTTGCATCATTTCTTTTTAAGTTCACATATAAGGGATGTCATCCAATACAACATAGACCATTTTTAAAATAAAGTGATTAAATGTACAAATTAGTGCCTTTGGTAAAAGCAGAAATAAGAGTTTACATATTTATGAGTTGGGAGTTCAAGTCTTTGGTTTCTGTGACACCTTAACTAATTTAAGAGGTTTCCTGGAGTAATTTATGGGATCCATACTCTAGAACCTTTGTTTACATCTCTTGGAACGATGAGCATAGTGAAATGGGGTTAGCTTTTTTACTAAACTAAAACAAAGTACTTTTCAGATGACCAAAGAATGATTAAATACCTTCATTTTCAATTTTTAAATTTTTAATTAGAGGATAATTGCTTTACAATGTTGTGTTGGTTTCTGCCATACAACACTGTGAATCACCCATAAGTATATATATATTCCCTCCCTCTTGGACCTCCCTCCCATCACCCAACCCAATCCTGCCCCTCTAGGCTGTCACAGAGCACGAGGTTGAGCTCCTTGTGTTACACAGCAACTGTCCACTATCTGTGTTACACATGGTAATGTGCACATTTCAATGATACTTTCTCAATTTGTCCCACCCTCTCCTTGCCCAGCTGTGTCCACAAGTCTGTTGTTCATGTCTGCATCTCTATTTCTGCCCTACAAATAGATTCATCAGTATCACTTTTCTAGATTCCATATTTATGCATTATATAAAATATTTGTTTTTCTTGTTCTGATTTACTTCACTCTATAACAGGCTGTGAGTTCATCCACCTCACTAGAACTTACTCAGATTCATTCCTTTTTGTGGCTGAGTAATATTCTTTTGTATATGTGTACCACAATTTCTTGATCCATTCATCTGTCAGTGGACATCTAGGTTGCCTCCATGCCCTAGCTATTATCAATAGTGCTGCAGTCAATATTGGGGTACATGTGTCTTTTGAATTATGGTTTTCTCAGGGTATATGCCCAGTAGTGGGATTGCTGAGTCATATGGTAGTTTTATTCCTAGCTTTTAAAGAAATCTCCACGGTGGCTATATCAATTTACATTCCTACCAACTGTGCAAGAGGGTTCCCTTTTTCCATATCCCCTCTGGCATATATTGTTTGTAGATGTTTTTATGATGGCTATTCTGACCAGTGTGAGGTGATACCTCATTGTAGTTTTGATTTGGATTTTAATTCTTTAATTCTCTGGGGTAGATTTTTAGGTGTTACAGCCTTGAAATACATAAGGCATGAAGTTAGCATACCATAAGTTTGCAAGGACTGACTCTTTCAATATATTTACTTGATTAAATATTTCTTATCCCTCCCTCCCTCTTTTTCTTCCCCAAGATTGGCTCTTTTTAAGGGAAATTTAGAAGATACAGAGATGAACGTTACCTTTCCTGCCCTCCAGAAGCTTATACATTGTCTTTAACACACTGGTTTTCAAAATGTGGGGTTCAGGTCAGCAGAGTCAGCATCACCAGTGGTCTCTTAGAAAAGCAAATTCTCAGGCCCCATCCCAGATCCTCAGAATCAGAATCTTTGGGAATGAGCCGTAGCCATCTGCCTTCTCCCAAACTTTCTAGAAGATTCTGGTGCACACTCAGGTTTGAGAACCACTAGTCTAATGACTAGAAATTTATACCTTTTTTATTTCTTTATCAGGAACTTCCCAGGTGGCGCTAGTGGTAAAGAACTCGCCAATCAATGCAGGAGACATAAGAAATGCGGGTTCAATCCCTGGGTCAGGAAGATCCCCTGGAGGAGGAAATGGCAACCCATTCCAGAACGCTTGCCTGGATAATCTCATGAACAGAGGAGCCTGGTGGGCTGTAGTCCATGGAGTCACAAAAAGTTGGTCATGACTGAAACAACTTAGCATGTACACAAGCATTTCTCTATCAAGGTAAAATTCACATATCATAAAATTCACTATTTTAAAGTGTACAATTCAGTGAGTTTTAGTGTATTTACAAAGTTACGAAACCATCAGCACTGTCTAATTCTAGAACATTTCTATCACCCCAAAAGAAATTCAATACCTGTTTGCAGTCACTCTCTCTGTCCTCTGTCTCTGCCCCCCAACCCTGGCAACCACTAATCTATAGATACATTTTATCTCTATGGATTTGACTATTCTGGATATTTCATGCAAATGGAGTCATATGGTATGTGACCTTTTGTGTGTGGCTTTCACTTCACATAGTGCTTGCAAGGTTCATCCATGTTGTAATATGTATCAGTGCTTTTATTCCTCCTTATGTCTAATAATATTCCATTGTATACATGCGCTACATTTTCTTCATCCATGCAACACTTGATGGACATTTGAATTGAGCTGATTCCTTAGTCGTTGTGAATAATGCTACTGTGAACATTAGTTATGAGTTCTTTCATGAACATAACATTTTCAGTTCTCTTGGGTATATACAGTTGATTTACCTTATTTGTGGTAGTTATATTCTTTAAAGTCTCTGGAAACACTGTATTAACACATACTAAGTCACTGCTCTGCAGGTAAATACAGGCTTAGGTTCTTCCTTCAAGCCTCTGGTCACATTTGTGACATCCAGTCAGTACATGCCCTTGTTTTTGTGTGTTTCTGTTTAAAGATATCTTACCAAATACATGGGGCTTCCTCAGTGGTGCAGTTGGTAAAGAATCTGCCTGACAACGCAGGAGACACAAAAGACATGGGTTCGATCCCTGGGTCAGGAGGATCCCCTAGAGCAGAAAATGGCAACCCACTCCAGTGTTTCTTGCCTGGAAAATTCCATGGCTGAGGAGCTTGGTGGGCAACAGTCTAATGGTGTGCAAAGAGTTGAACATGACTGAGCACGCGTCTAATATCTATTGTTGACTCATTAACACTGAACTCATACCAGCAGCACTATAAAGTGAAAGTGAAGTCACTCAGTCGAGTCCCCATGGACTGTAGCCTACCAGGCTCCTCCCTCCATGGGATTCTCCAGGCAAGAGTACTAGAGTGGGTTGCCATTTCCTTCTCACTCTAAATAAAGCTTATTGAGTACGTGTATTTTCTCTATAAGGCACATCACAGCCTTCTTGAGCTTTGAAACTCCAAACAGCACTGTACCTGACACTTCAGGACCATTTTAAACAGTGAAATTGCCAACAAAAAGCATGAAAATGTGAAAAACGTGGCACCAGAATGGACTGCAAAAGGAACACTTGTTTTCAGGGTGAGAGCTGAAACAAGAAGGCAGTATGTCACCTTGCTGAACCTCACCTGGGAACTTATGTGTTAGAGGACTCAAATTTCCCCCTATTCTGTGTATGTTCACATTGAAGGACTAAGAAACACCATGAAGATTATTTTGGGATTACAAACAAATTTTAGCATGTAGGCATATTTGCAAATACAGAATCCATAAATAATAAGGTTCAACTGTACCTGGGAGTGAAATTGCTGTCATATGGTAACTCTATGTTTATTTTTCGAGAAACTGCTGGACTGTTTTCCATAGTGGTTATACTGTTTTACATTCCCACCAATGTTGTATGACATTCCAGTTTTTCCTTGCCAACTCTTCTTCTCTCCCTCCTTCCCTTCTCACTTCCTTCCTTTCCTCTCCCCTTCCTTCCTTGCTTTCCTTCCTTTCTTCCCTCCCTCCCTCCCTTATTCCTTCCTCTCTTTTTTTGACTATAGCTATCTTGTGGTAAGTCACTTCGTGTCCAACTCTTTGCAACTCAGCTTCCTCTACCCTTGAGATTCTCCAGGCAAGGATACTGAAATGGGTTGCTGTGCCCTCCGCCAGGGGATCTTCCCCATCCAGGGATCAAACCCAAGTCTCCTGTGGCTGTTCCATTGCAGGCAGATTCTTTACCTCTGAGCCACCAGGGAAGCCCTAGGTATCCTTGTGGCTGTCAAGTGGTCTCTCATTGTGGTTTTAATTTGCATTTCCTTAATAACTAGTGATGCTGAGCATCCTTTTATGTGCATATTGGCCATCTGTGTATTTTCTTTAGAAAAGACTCTATTCTAAAACTTTGCCTATTTTTAATTGGGTTATTTGTCTTTTTATTGTTGAGTTGTAAGTTTTATATATTATAATTACTACGTAGACAGGCGGTTTGCAAGTATTTTCTCCCATTCGAAAGGTTTTTCACTTTCTTGATAATGTCCTTCAGTATATAAAAGTTCTTTATCTTGATGAAGCCCAATTTCATCTATTTTTTTCTTTGACTGCTTGTATTACCTTCTTTAACTTTGAAATTGCTATCAATACAGCCCGTTGTAAGAGTTGTTTACACATTTTTATTAAAGTCATAAAAGTTACATTTCATGGATTCAGTAAATTATCTCTTACTTATCAATAGCTGTCATAGGTAATTTTAAAGCATTTATTTGCAGGTATTTGTAAGCTTTTTATGTTGTCGTGACCGTGGAATTTTAAATACTGGCATCAACAGGACCACAAATTTATAAAAAGCAGTGTCAAGTTCATTTAACTGTTTTTGTTAAGGACAGTTGAAGAGAAACACTTAAAACTGCTTTAAATAATACTTTCTTTTTTAATAAAGAAGGCTGCCTCTTTGAAAAACCATGAACTCTCTGCCTTAAAAGCAGAGTCTCAAGAGCCATTTGTGAAAGAACACAAGAATCCCCGGAACTTGGAAATAAACACGATTGGTGTTTATTTGTGTTAGTTTAAATGCAGTAGCCCTATGTGTCAGAAAACTGAATCTGCAACACTTAGGTTAGGCTAAGCAAGCAAATAATGTCAGCTAACATGGCTTTAATCTACTAAGTAACTTTAAGTCCAAAAGATCAAAGGAAGTTATAACTAAAAACAGTCCTTCATGCAGTTTCCCTGTAAAAGCAGGAAAAGGCTAGAAATTACATGTCAGCTTCATATCCTGGCTTGCTGACCTTGTGCTCAGATCAAGCCCCTCTGTATGCCGGCTGTTACCATTACCGAGACCTTGCCCCCAGGGGTTAAGTAGGAGAGAACCTCTCCTGTCCTATAGGAGAGCAAACTCGAAAGTTCCAGCCCCTAACATGCCTAATTCAAAGCAATCTGCATGTGCTTGTCATTCGCTCTGTCCTGCCTCTCTGAGGAGCTGCTCCTGTGACTCTGGTCGCCCTCTGCTGTGCTGTGCTCCTGCGGCCACTTTCGGCTGCTGCTGCAGCAGTCACTTGCAGACCAAACCGAACCAGGAACGCTGCTTCTCTTAACAGAAAGGTAATACATTTATTCATGCCTCTGTGAAGGTATTTGGGGAGAATTTCTTTTAAAGCTGAACTTTGCTGTGCGCTTCTCAGATTAAATTTAAAATTCTAGTTCACAGTTTTCTTTCAGTGTAAGCTTTGAACGGCATCTGAATGCACTGAAATGCCTCATGAAGTGTTTTGAATGTTAGTCTGGCACAGTAGGGTAAGGTAAGCTGTTCTTAAGGTTTATTCTAATGTGCTGTCTTTACGAAGTTGGGAAGAAACCTCAGATGTCAAGTTGTTTAGCTGTTTCATGCTTTGAGGTTCTTTTTAAATCACTTTCTAATCGGTAAAGTCAGAAAATAAATGCTTCTCTCATTGCCAGTTGGTCAAAAAATAGAATTGTAGGAAGTGCTTTAATCACTTTTTGTGAATTAAATGTTGTAAGAAAATAGTAAAATATTAACTCTTCCAGCTTTTAAAAAGAGAAGTTGGGAACTAAGCTTGGGAGCCAAGCTTCCATAGCAAGTTTAATTTTTATCAATGTTCGTTTTAAACACAGAGCTTGCTCTACACTCTCAAGTTGTTTTTGAGCTGATTAAATGTTTCGTGTATTATGTTCATTTTAATGGTGGCAATAATAGCTACATTATAATTGGATTTATTACCCATAGTAGAAAGCAGAATGTATTTGTCATGTTTACTTTTGCTTAAAATTAAAGTAGATGCTTTATATGTGACTGGTAGAAAATTTCAAACTAGATTAACTTGTGAAATATTTTTATGTTTTGTAGCGAAATGTGAAAATTTTCTAAACCAAGTGGGTAAAATATTTGCAGAAACTGGAGTATATCATGCAAATCATGGACAGAACATAAATGATTTTTTCAGGGATAATGTAAAAATGGACAGCATACTTTACAGTTTGCTAAAATTTTCTGTAATAGGTATTCCTGCCGAAAGGAAAAGAATGAATATGTCCTGTTTACCCACAAGAGGTTTATCTTAGATAATAGTATTTATACTTAAGAAAACTCCAGTTCCCTTTGATGGCTGGAAAGTCACTAAATTGTGTAAATAAACTCTAGAATGTTCTACTGGTAGACAGTGGCTTTACCACTTCCCATGGTTTTAATGTCTGCTGACACATTTCTACTTTTTAAAGTGTTAAACAGTCTTGGCATTATTTTTAAAGTATCATTAAAAAATTATTATACTTTAAAAATTACATCTCTTAATAAACTATCTTATGCTTTCATTGCCAAATCTTGAATATTTTATTGGTTGATTATACTTCATTTGTCAGTTTTTGTTTTAGTATATAAAGATAAGACAGAGTATTTTTTTATGTGTCTTCTGTTTCATATAGCTTGCATCTTAGACATGGATTATAGAAGTATGACCATGAGCTATTTGCATTGATTATGAAAGGTGTGTAATGTTTAAGAGTCTGAAATGATTGACCTACAAAGCAATGTAGTAAAATACATGTTAACCTTGCCTCAGTCCGGGAAATGATATGTATTATAAAATGGATTTGTCCAAAATTTTAGTCTAGTTCCAGTTGTCTTTTTAGTGTGTTTTAAACCACTCAACCCTTTTTTGGTAACGAGGATCTGCCTTTCAGTGTTTGCTGTGCATCAGGTCTTTACCTTTCATCCTAACTACTTGATTTCTGGGATTGGATCAGAGTCACCCTCAGCAGTACAACTCTTACAGCTCAGTATGGGTGATGGAAGCCTTGACACACTGACTATATGAAGATTTCCGGTTTTTCAAAAATTGCAGTTCCTTATCACATCCTAACACGGGAAAGAAAACTGAGTGTTTAGGATCAAGACAAATGAACTGCTTAACCTCTCAGCCTTTTGGAAAGATATAAAGCAAAAGAACTAAATATATGAGTAAAGCAAGACTTGGGGAACAGGGTGGCCCTTTGTTCTCTCTCCCTTAATTTCTGTTCTTTTATCATTTTAATCACTATTCAACAGGCTCACTTATTTCAGGCTCACATATTAGATTCCAAAAACACTATTCACAGGGAACATGGTAGGTACTTATTATATGCTTGCTAAATAAGGACACTCACCTATTGAACTGAAAAATACAATTTAATTACCTTTGTGAGCAAATGAAATTCCCACTTGAACAATGTAAATGGAATTTCAGTTCAGCTAATACATACAGGAAAGAAAACAGTAGAATTCACAAGCATTTATAATGGTAATTTAAGTAAGAAATAGAAAAAGATTTATGAAAGATGTGCCCAGACTCTTGCTAAGGGTTACTTTACTGATCCAATTCAAGTAAGAAAAGCAATCAAAATTTGATGTTTTTCTAAGCTGAAAGTAAATCTCAGTGTCCTTTATTTAAGTAAAAGATGTCTTCAATTGTGTCTCATACAAACACCTTGAGATATGTCTTCCAAGTTGCTCAGTAGACTAAAAGATACCCCTGAGACTTGATTTGCTGAACTCTGCAGGGAAGAACCCATTTGGGAGCTGCTTGAGGAAATTTGATTTGCTACTTCTCAAACTTACGGAACAGCAGGGAGTGGAGCCTGGTGTCAGATGCTTAGCATTGGTGGGAAAGCTTAGATAATTCTTAAGTGTAGGATGAAGAAACAACAGGTTACCATTTAAATCAAACAGCTTTCAAGCGCTTAATGATGATTGATCTCAGGTTTTGGCTTTATGGAAGACGTTTTAAAAATTCCTTCACATTCTTTTGCTTCACAGTATGTGGATGTAGAATTTTCTTATTTTGATTTATCTCTGTGATGGTGTTTTCCTTTCAGCTGCTAAATTTTGAGGTTTTGAGATGTGTGAAATATTAAACATTCATGGTGTCTTTAGACTTGCTTGTGATCTTTGTTCAACAGCATGAGTCAAGCTCCGTCATATGATTCTGTTTCTACTGGGGAAGAGCTGTAGTGATACAGACAGATTGCTCAATGCTTTATGATTTTAGTTGGAGCAAAATAATTTCAGATGAAATCTTATGACCTAGAGATAGATCTATCACATCTTGGGGGTTCTGTTTATTACCAAAGCATCTTGTGATTAATTGTTTTTTTTTTCTTTTAGCGGGATACGAGGCTAGATTAGGAGGTCTGGTTTCTGGAGGCTCTCTGACTCTAGAAATGGAACATTTAAAGTGCTTAAAATGCAATCAGAAGGCTTTTTCTTTCTTTTTCCTTTCCTTTTCCTTCCTTCCTCCCCTCTCTCTCTCTTTTTTTCCTTCTTGCTTTCTTCCTTCTTTCTCTCTGTCCCTTTCTTTCCTTCTCTTTTTGGCACAAAGCTTTAGGGAGCATGCTCTTTTAATAGAGAGGCTTGGGACTTCACATTGGAGATTGACCAGGGGTTGGGGAGATATTTTTTTCTTGAGGGTTAAATAAACTTGTTAGTCAAATTGGCTATATCCTATACTCTATTCAGATGATCCATAAGTATGGGCTTGGCCAAAGAGTTCATTCAGGTTTTTGCATAACATCTTATGACCAACCCAATAATTGAGACCATGTGACAAGTTGTTTTGTATATCCACAACATTGTTCCACATGAATTTCACACTGTTGGCTCTCAAACTAATGTGTTGTTGAGGATTTCTCTTCCCGGAACCCTTGTCCCCACCCTTATAACTTCAACGGTAACCCAAAAAGAAGTAAAACTAATCCAAGTACTATAATACATGTCTAACATGAAGTACTAGGTCCAAATGTTTTAGAATATACAGTAACAGTCTGCATTTCAAGCAATATTTTCTGAAACAGTATTGAATATTTTGAGAGTTAGTTGCTTGCTCTTATAAATTGATCAGCATTAATTAAAGAAAGTATAAATCAGTAGTTCTCAATCCGAGCTGCACATTAGAATCACCTGGGGAGTATTTAAATAATGCTAATGCCCGTACCCCATTACAATATGAATTAAATCATAACCTCTGGGACCAGAGCCCAGTGTCTGTAATTGTTTCGTATTACCGAAGTGACTCTAGTATGTAGAAGGAGTTGAAACCACTGTAATAGACTGAATATTTGTTATATTGAGTATGTTCCCTTCAAGACTTGCAGCAAAGTCCAGATGAATGTCTCAGCTGATTCTTGAGTTAGATAACAACTTTTTAGGGGGCTTTCTAGAATTTTTTTGGAAGACAGGACACTGAAATTTTTTTAAAAATTGAAGTATAGTTGATTTACGATGTTGTGCCAATCTCTGCTGTACAGCAAAGTGACTCAGTTATACATATATATATACTTTCTTTTTTTAATGTTCTTTTCCATTATGGTTTATCACAGGATATTCAGTATGGTTCCCTGTACCGTACAGTAGGACCTTGTTTATCCATTCTAAATGTGATAGCTTGCATCTACCAAACCCAGACTCCTTCAGCATATCTGATTATAGAAACTTATCTAGTTTTATTTTTCATATTCTTAGTTATGCAAATGAACATAAAATCTTCAGATTTAGGGTTAAATTGTTGCAGCATAATAGAATTGAAACTCATCTGAAATAGGAATTGAAAACAAAAGAATACTTTCTCTTTTTTAAGAGCATTGATGCTTATGGATATAATATTTTTAAGTGTGGGGAGAAGTGGTGAATATTTTGTGGAACGATGATTTTGGTAGATGAACTTGGAAAAGAGAGCTCTAAAAACTGCTTTAATAGCTACAGTATAGTGATAGGGCTCTCGAAATGTATTTTTAGATAGAGAAGTGTTTATATTGGAACGAGAATGTTCTTGACTATTATTTATCCCAGACTATAAAAGATAAACTTTCTTACACCCACATTTCTCTTCTCACATAGACCTGCTACCAAAGGTACATCAAATGTAAAACATAAGAAGAGAGTAATGTTTCCACAGCAATAAAATTCCTATCACTCAGTCCTATAATATGAAGCTCAGCTAACTCATATCTAGCAATAAGGCTGTTTTCCAAATTCAGGGTCTTCAGATTTGCTATGGCACTATAATATCTTCCTAACATTGTTTAACTCTTATCTGTCAATACAGTTTTGTAAATCTGGGCAAGGGCAAAACTGTATCTGTTCATTTAAATTTTTCTTCTGTATCATTGTGCTGTTTGTAAATATTATGATTGTTGTTTAGTTGCTAGGTCGGGTCCACCTCTTATGCAACCCCATGGACTGTAGCCCACCAAGCTCCTCTGTCCATGGGATTTCCTGGGCAAGAATACTGGAGTGAGTTGCCATTTCCTTCTTCAGAGGATCTTCCTGATCCAGGGATCGAATCTGTGTCTCCTGCATTGGCAAGCAGATTCTTTAGCAGAGTCACCTGGTCAATGGACATGAATTTGAGCATACCTCAGGTGATAATAGAGGACACAAGAGCCTGGCATGCTACAGTTCAAGGAGTCACAAAGAGTTGGACACAACTTAGAGACTGAACAAAAACATCAAGTATTATGAATGGTTTTTGTAAAAGTGAAGCATATACCAATTTATCGGTGCCTTTATCAATATATATCTTGTGTGTAATCCTATTTAAAAATTATATAAAAACATTAGGTGTATTTCATTTTCAAAGATGTGGTTTGTTATTTTAAGTTGAAACTACCTTCTTGATAATATAAAGTTAAAGGAAACAGTGAGTTTTCATTGTACAAGAATAGTGATTCCTTGCTTTCAGACTGCCTAGAACTCAGTTTGCTTTCTCATGGTGTGATGGAAAGCATAGTAGTACCTAATGGGTTCTTATGAAATGTTTGCTTAGTAGTATAGATTCTCAAATGTATAACATTGTTTCCTTGAGAAAATGGCTTCTAATTTATTGCAGTTTATGATTTAAGGGAAATGATATCAATAATGCCTTATTTCTATAGAGTTCTTTGCAACACATAAAATGCTTATAGGTGATTAAATGAAGATATTTAAAATGCTCTTATTGAAGGAGAGTTTTACCATAGAAAGTTCATGAACTCAAAGAAAAATAAAATTTAATTTGTCTCAGAAGGGAAGAAGATTGTTTATTTAAGACTATACTTTTTAGTTCACTAAAAGGACTTGATTCATTGATTAAAGATACAGATTTTGCTGCCAGGTAACAATTACATTATTTTAAAATAGTCCAAATACTACATGACAACCAAAATCAATCCATCACCTTGCTTTTTACTGTTTGCATTTTGTGATACATGGGTGGATAGCACTTCTTTTAATTCAGTGAAATATGTCTCCCACACTCTTGAATCCTGAATTGTACCATTTAAAACCGTCTTGGGAAATATTGAGTTCAGAGGATATTTTTCATGTGGACCTTCAGACTGAATTTTATATCAGTATCCTTCAGTGGTCCCATAAAAGCTAGTTGAACTTGGCATTGCCCTAGAAGCATCTTGAGATTGTTAGAGAAGCCTTACTTTTAGAGACATGCTGATCTGAGATTAAATCCCAGCATGTGATTTGGATTAGTTACACTATATTTTTGACCTTCAGTTTTCTCTAAAATGGGTTTAATAAGATCTTTGTAGAGGTATTGTGAGGGAAGTGTCAGATGTTAAAAAAAAAAAAAACACACATTTGGATAGCCCTTTGAAGGGTAATATGTAGTTAGAGACAAAACCTGCCTGGTTTCTTTCTACCATCCAGTTTTAATAGCTCCACTCTAGAAGTTACCTCAGATATTCTTTGTCAGTTTCTCTGGTGCATTTAGAGAAGCTATTTATTCTCTGGCCATAGCACTAAATATTAATAGGTCATTTTGGTACCAATGATAAGAAATGAGACCATCAAACAATGTTAGGGGACTGATTTCATATTAAAACAGGTTTGGTAATGAATAGAGGTACTCCCAAACTACCTTTATACCTGGTGTTGGAAAAAAAAAGACTTCAGGTGCTTTATATCTGAAGATCCAGTCTTCCTCTCTAGGAAGGAAGAATTCCTATTTTCCAATATCTAGTACACTTGAAAGAAAAAGATTGTCACATGCAGTTACCTGGGCAAGGTGCTTCAATTCACACATATTACACTAAAATGATTACAATCTGATTGGTTGTTATTTCTATGCACACAACAGTTTAGGGGCCTGAAATAAGCCATAATTAAACTTGGTTGTCAATTAGAACTTCTGTTAAAATTTGTTACTCTTCTCTGTCTTAATTAGAAAAATGGACCTTTTGTTTCTCTGTTAATTGTTATCTTTTCTGCTTTCATTGGGCATCATTTTGCCATTGCTTAGGCCTAATTCTCTTGAAGCCTCCCTGCCTAGTTGTGTCTTTGCCTTCCTATACAGTGTTTTTTTGAACCAACAGTATGGAAGATTGGAAGATTTTGTCGCCCCACTCCAAATGGACTATATCAGAATCTACATTTTAGCAGCATCCTCAAGTGATCCCTATGTTTGAAAAATACCATATCAGTGTTGTATATTTTGTCTAATAAAACTGTGTTATAGGGAACATCACTCTTCTTGAAAAAGCTGATTGTCTATAATATGGAATCTTGTTTTTGATACAGTCTTGCCATTTATTGTCAAGTTTGGTGTTATGAATCTAATGAAGCAAAAGGTTTTTCTGGAATACATTGTCTGAGCTTATGGAATGTAGTTTAGCAGAAAGCCCTCAAAACCTCAGCATCAGACTTTCTGACCTTAACTATTTGAGACTCTGTGCCTCAAGTTTTTCTTTTGCAAAGTAGAGCCACAATGCCTGCCACACCTGTTTTTCTGAGGGCTATTAGGAGGATCAACTCGAGTGAGATCATGTGCATGAAAGTGTTTGGCAATACCAAAGAGATGTGCCATTGTAACTGTTGATGAGGATGAAGATGTTCCTTCAGGCTGTCTGAGCCTCGTGTTTGTCAAGGATAGTGATGACTCCGCTGAGAGGTTACTGTGGTAATTGGAACATGTGTAGTCTCTTCAACATTACATACAGATTTTAACTTGACAGTTTTCTGGCCATACCAGGAGTTCTGGCTTCCAATTGTGAGGAGTTACCATGAGGTTTTTGTAACCCTTTTATTAATATTAATAGTGTGATTGCATCTTTTGGGTAGGTTGTGTGTCACTAACAGACTTTAATATATGATATGTTGATGAATAACATTTCTATAATTTCCTCAGTTCCTACTGTGATTATATGATAGCATTTTCAATGAGATACTACTTTTAGTCTTAGAAGCAGGGTAATTTCCTTTTATCTTACAGGTGTTAGTGTCCTGAGCCCCAAGCCAGAGTAGGATGTAATTGTTTGAACCTTCTAATCATGTGAACTCTGATGACTTTTCTCTTTACATTTGTTTGGAACACCTCTATATTTCTCCTCTGTTTCTCTGTTTAATGCTTATGAAACTAGTCATAGTAATTTTGGTTCACAGATAGCTTTGGGCCAATAATAATAATTTATGTTTCCCCAAATTTGGAAGCAATGAGATTGAAAACCATTTTCTAAAAGTTTGTATTCATCTGTTCTTTCTCCTTAGCTAGGTTTTGATTTCCTGCTTTATCCAGTTATTTGATATATTGTATAGGGTGTTATTATAAGAGAGCTGATATATACTGGGAGACAAACAATTTAAAATGCATCCAGTGAATAGATGACTATTAATCCTTTAAGGTAAAGTAAGTTTGTTTCTGTTCTTGCATTTTAATAATAATTATCTTCTGTTCATCATTAGTCACCATGCTAGAAACTTTATATGTTGTTTCATTAATATTTTATTATGAAGATAGCACATTTATAGTAAAAGTTGCAAGCAGTACAAAAGTAAAATATGAGTCTTCTCTACACTTCCAAATAGCCCAGTGCAACACTCTAGCAGGAAACAATGTTAGCATTTTCCCATATTCTTCTAGAAACTATCTACATATATACACTAACCATATATGTGAGTCTTCCCCACTTTTTCAGTGAAATGGGTTCATACCACATTGGCTTTTCTGCAGCTGAATTTTATTCACATATGAAGAGGTATTACTTTGGACTTCTTTCCCTAGAAGTAATCCTGATTTAACTCACTCTTTTTATTGTACAGAATACCAAATTTATGGCTATGACAGAATTTAAGTCCCTATTGATAATTTAGATCATATCCAGTTTCTACTGTTACAGGTAGTGGTGCAGTCAACATCTTTCTCTGGACATTTGTCTTTACATATTGTTCAAGTATCAGAGAAGGCGATGGCACCCCACTCCAGTACTCTTGCCTGGAAAATCCCATGGACAGAGGAGCCTGGTAGGCTGCGGTCCATGGGGTCATGAAGAGTCAGACATGTCTGAGCAACTTCCCTTTCACTTTTCACTTTCATGCATTGGAGAAGGAAATGGCAACCCACTCCAGTGTTCTTCCCTAGAGAATCCCAGGGATGGGGGAGCCTGATGGACTGCTGTCTATGGGGTCACACAGAGTCGGACACGTCTGAAGTGACTTAGCAGAGCAGAGCGATTGTTCAAGTATATCCAAACTGTGTAAACCCTAGTAGAATTGTGAGTCAAAGGATGAGGGTATTTTAAATTTTGAATAGTAATGCCATGTTGCTCTTTCAGAAGATTATGTTAGTTTGCTTTTCAAACAAATTTAACTCTAAAAATAGTCAAGACTTTGAGACTCTAATAATGTAAATAATTTGACCCGGGTTCTCAGTAACTAGTAGAGTCAGCTTTAACATTTAGACTCATCCAGGCCATTTCTTCTAAGCTACAGATATCTCTGATGCCATTTTAAAACATAGTTTTGGCTTTGAAACTAGGAAGCATCATTTCATATTTTTTAAACATTCTCTTCACTTAAGCAATAATAATAATTCTTTCATTGTAAATACATAGCCCTTTATGGTTTAAAATATATTTTTACATTCTCAGAGTAATCATATGAGGTGGACATTGATTTGTACCCTGATTTACACTTGTGAAGAACTGAGGCCCAAGAAAAAAATCTTACATTTTAAAATGTAATCAAAAGATGGTCCTTGGCCCAAGGCCATATAAGCCTCAGAACCGATAAAGCACTCAGGACATAAAAATGCTAGTAAAAAGGTTGAAATAGGAGGTGTGAGATTAGTGGCTTTGGATATATTGATACTGGCCTGTTATACTCATGAACAACAGGAAATGCACTAAAATACCGGCTCTCAGGCCTCGCCACATCCCAAGCCAGAGCCTCAAGAATAGCTTTCTTTTGGCAATCCCTGTGTGTTATGGCCCTGGCGAAAACAGGTGATTTCAACATAGCTCTTCTAAAGTCATTCATTATATTTGATCCAAGACTCATTTTAAACTTCCACTGTCAGTAATAACTGTCACTGCGTTTGTAATCGCATAGCATTACATTTATCACAATAGTTCATTGTTATGGTGTTGAATCTTCCTCTAGCTCATCTCTTTCGCTGTTCTTTCTGACTCAGATCAAATTTTTTTTCACTTGTTTTAGTGAAAAAACTTCAGTGAAAGTTCTAAAGAAACAAGGTCTTTCTCTTTGAAGCCTTAAAATCAGCTCTTGACTTTAGATGGAAATTTTGCCATTGTCCTGGTTACCCTGAATTCTTACATAGATACATTAATTGAACTTAATCTGTAAACATTTCTGAGAACAATTTTGTGCCAGCTCTTGCTTTTTCATCATTTTTAACTTATAATCTGCAACTTATTTGTAAAGTCAATTTGATTGTTCCCAGTTTATACTTAAAGAAACTGAGTCTTAGAAAGCTCAGTGAGTTACTTCAAATACAAACCAAAGTCATAGTTCAATTATTCTTTACTATCCACTCATACCTACTTCATTACAAGAAGTCTCCAAGTTACCAAACAAGTTACGTTCCAAAAGTTCATTTGTAAGTAAGTTATTTGGCACTTGAACTGCAATTTACCACACCGGGGGAGAATGTTATAAACTGTGATTAGGTCCCTTGGCTGACCTGCAAAAATCTATTTAACTCTTATGTAACTACAAAAAGATGCTTTGGCAATAAACATAAGAGAGAATGATAGCTGTCATTCTTGTTACACAGAAAAAGAGAAATTATTTTTCCTGATGAGAAATAGAGTCAGTGAGAAGACTGGAAAACAGAGACATTTTGGAGCGTCTAGAGGGGGCCTCGGTACTTTCACGAGAATTCAAGGTTGAAGTCACTTTGTCTGAAAGTCAGTTTCACCTGAAAACCTTGAGGATTTTTGTTAGATACTTCTCACTAGCCTAACTCACCTATGATTAGCGGCAGTAGGAGTGATTGAATTAAGCCGAAATAGACTCTCTGAAATGATATTAACACACCTAGTATGGTCAGAACAAACCAATAGACCCAAAAAGAGTATTCCTATTCTATCTCGATAAAAGGGCCAAAAAGAAGGTCCTGATTTTCTCAGCAGATCTCATCAGCGCCAGTAGCTTGGCTGAGGTCCGTAGAGGAGTCTTGGGAACATGAGTCATGGGTAAAGGCAAGAGAAAGCATGTGCCTTCCGTGATTTCTCTAAAGCATTTGTACAACGAGAGTTTCTGATGCTGAGAAATGACTACATTTTTATCTCATCAAGTGATTACTTCTTACATTTTCTAGGTGGTCTTTCACTTAACCGTGAAAATAAACATCTTAAATTTCAGCTAACTTTTATGAAGTCCGATGGCTTTTTAGATGGCCCCTGATTAGTATGTTTTATCATTTTCAGAACATTTGCACACAGCTTTATTGTTTTGTTAACAGAAGAAAGGATATATCTTTCAGTAAATAGAAACTTAAGGGAGCAGATCTTGCTGAGATGGCAGATTAAGAAAGTGATAGAAAGATAATTAGAGTCTGTGCCTCCAGGATCAGTTTAGGGCTCTTAACCAGTTTATCTACACTGTCTTCCCACTAGTTAGATAATACATTTAACTACAAATGCTCTGTGTTGGGGATATCATTTGAATGTTTTTAGTGGATATTTATACCCGGAATGATTCAACTGAAGGACAGGGCATTTTACTACAATTCAAAATCTTTCTCAGTGGTCATTATAATAGGAACTAGAGACTGGCAGACCACTTTCCAAAGTGACGGTCAGGCTGGTGAGAGAAGTAACATCTGCTTGATTTATATATATGTTTGATATTTGTAAATGTTTTGTCTTTTCCACTAAAATCATGGGGTCGCAAAGAGACATGACTGAGCAACTGAACTGAACTGAACAATGGTGTTCCTTGGAAGAATAGCTGTGCCAAACTTAGACAGTGTTTTAAAAAGCAGAGACATCACTTTGCCAACAAAAGTCTGTTTAGTCAAAGCTGTGGTTTTTCCAGTGGTCATGTATGGATTGAGAGTTGGACCATAAAGAAGGCTGAGCACCAAAGAACTGATGCTTTCGAACTGTGGTGCTGGAGAAGACTCTTGAAGTTCCCTTGGACAGCAAGGAGATCAAACCAATCAATCCTAAAGGCAATCAACCCTGAATATTCATTGGAAGAACTGATGCTGAAGCTGAAGCTGCAATACTTTTGGCTATCTAACGCAAAGAGCTGACTCATTGGAAAAGGCCCTGATGCTGGGAAAAATTGAGGGCAAGAGGAGAAGGGAGCAACAGAGGATGAGATGGTTGGATGATATCACTGACTCAATGAACATGAGTTTGAGGAAACTCAGGGATATAGTGAAGGACAGAGAAGCCTGGTGTGCTGCAGTTCATGAGGTCACAAAGAGTTGGACATGACTTAGCAACTGAAAACCACAACAACAAAGAGTATCTTCTGGGTATTAGTATTCAGATTGAAACATTATGCATTGTTCTGGCATTCTCTGCTCAGAAAGGTCCCTGTTGAGTAGTTTATAATCTGGGTGAAATTATGCATAGGAATCATCCTCATGGGTGATGATTTCTCCTGGTACCTGTGTGTCTGCCAGAGGTGGGGAGGGACTGGAGAGAGATTTCTCCTGAAGTTGTTTTGTCTACCCAGAAGAATGCTATGCCAGAGGGTTAGTGAGCCAAACAATGGTTTTCTTTTTATCTTGGCATCATGTGTAGGTCAAATAAACCAATAGCATTTGATGATCCATTTTTCTTACTGCATTTCCAGATTTTGTATGTGTGTTGGTCAGAAGGTGGTAAAGTAAGAAAGAAGGTTGTTTTTGCTTTTGTTTGTTGACCAGGCAGAAAAAAAAATATTACTGGTAATTTGAACATTAATTTTTCTTTTATATTTAAGGCCTAGACCCTTTGATAGAGGGGAAAAAATTGATAAAAAAATCTCACGTAAAAGTAAATCCCAGCCATAGTACTCTTTTTCTTATGTGCAAGCAATACTACCCTATAGGACATAACATAGAAAACAAGTTAATAAGATCACAACAACTTATGTTTATTATTTTTTTAGCCTTATATTTGTTGGTTTAGGGGATACAGCTTTTGCATCTGATGCCTTGGTGGCCACAATTCTTAGCTGATTGGCTTCTGTTTTCTTTTGTTTTTCTCATTCTAAGACCTAAGTGACGTAGATAGAAAATCATATTTCTTTGACGTTTTTAAAAGATGTAAGACATTCTTAAGATTATTCGCATTATCTTACCCACACAACTAATTGCCCTCACGAATAATCACCCTTGCCCTTCATTTTGCCTGTTGTTTCTGTATCAGAACACCTCAAGCATGATATTATTGAAAAGCTAAAGAACGATATTGGTATCCCCTCTCTATTCTACCACCTCCCTACCCCCATCCTAAAAATATTCTAATTCTTTTTTTTTTTTTTTTTTGATTACATCTTGTCTTAGTTGTGGCTCATGGGCTCCAGAGCATGCTCAGTAGTTGGGGCGCATGGATTTAGTTGCCCTGCAGCGTGTGGAATTCCCCAACCAGTGATCGAACCCACATCCCCTGCACTGCAAGGTGGATTCTCAACCACTGGACCACCAGGGAAGTCCCAAAATGTTCTGATTCTTTACTGATGATTTTCACATCTAGGATGAGGAGAAAAGATAGATAGATACTGAAAACAGAGGTGGGGCAGGGAGGAAGGCATGGCAGCCCACTCCAGTATTCTAGCCTGGAGAATCCCCATGGACAGAGGAGCCTGGCAGGCTACAGTCCATGGAGTTGCAAAGAGTCAGACATGACTGAGTGACTAAGCACACAGGGAGGAAGTGGTCAATGGGACAGGAGAGGGTTCTGCCTAGTGTGGCTGGGAGGAGAGAAGAGGAGGGCTAACTTACCAGCTGGTTCTGTTGCACGAGTGGTAGGGCTTCCCCTAATGCTTTCACAACTCCTGCAAGAACCCTTGTTTTCAAAGAGCTATTTAAAAATATTTTTCCCGTCTTTTCTACATAATTGTCTGTCTGACTATAAGTGGTTGATTTTATATTGTTTTCTTTCTTAGGGTCAGGATACTGGAGCATGGCTATGAGCAACGGAAACAGCGATTTTATGGTTCTGAGCAATGGCAGCATCGCAACCAGTGCTACCACGCCTACTCCCCTCTCCCCCTGTGATGGAGACCCTGCAGCCCAGCAGCTCACAGCCAAAGAAGCACCCAGAACAAAAGTGAGTCCAAATGGATGCCTGCAAGTTAATGGCACCGTTAAATCATCCTTTCTACCTTTAGACAACCAAAGAACGCCTCCGGTGTTACCCCAGTGCTGCCATCCTTGCCCATACCATCACCCTTTGACTCCCCATGACAGTCACCAAGAGTGCCATCCCGAGGCTGGCCCTGCAGCACCTCCTGCTTTGGCCTCGTGTTGCATGCAGCCACACTCAGAGTACTCTGCATCTCTCTGTCCAAACCATTCACCTGTTTATCAGACAACGTGCTGTCTTCAGCCCTCTCCATCCTTCTGCCTGCATCATCCGTGGCCTGACCATTTTCAGCATCAGCATGTGCCGCAGCACATAGCCAACATCAGGTGAGTAGTCCGCAAGGTTTGCTGGGCTTTAACATTCGACTAATTCCATGTGAATGTGACTGCTTGTGTTGATTTCTCCAAAAGGAGGAGAGAAGAATGTATCAGGAAAAGGGAATTAATGAGACTGCTTACTTTGTGGATTGTGTGCAGGCTGTTAAAATGCAAAAGTATCATTTTATCTGTTTTATCCGGTGACTTCTTAGTCAGTTAAACCCTCTCTTCCTAATTTTCCTGTTGGTGAGCTGGTTAGGTGGCCCTGCTAGCCCTTGAAGTATAAAGTTCAGTAAAAAGTTTTATTGTCAGTAATTTATATTATTGAACATGGGAGATGGATATATTTGTGATGAGCTGCCTAAACAGGAGTCTTTATTTGCTACTATTGATAGTGATCAACATTTATGAAAAAGAAGTATAAAACCAAGTGCTTCATGGCTGTACTCACAGTTTCTATTCAAGCCATTTGGCTGATTATGTATATTGAGATGATACAAAAGCAACAATTTCTTCATAGCAGGTAGGATCTATAAATCTGTAGCATAGGACTTTAAAAAATATATTTTGTAAAATAAAGTATGTTCAGATCTGGTAAGTTGAAAAATACTAGAAAATCTGTGCCATTGCCAGCTCTTCTTCCTGTCTCCGGCCATGATTTCTCTGATATATGCTTTCCAGCTTTTTTTTTCCAAGAGTAAGTTAAAAATCACACATACTGCAGGTGAGCAATCATAACATATTTTATAAAATTCTAAGTACTTAACAGAGACCAAGAATTATTTTTTGGTAGTACAAAGTCTTAAAAGAGCTAGAAGAAGACATTCTCTTTTAAAATTAGGGTATGATTTTTATACAGGGAAATGCATGTATCTTAAGTGTATGGTTTGATCAGCTTTGACAAATGTATACAGTAGTATAATGCATACTTCGGTCAGATGTAAAACATTTCTGTCAACCCAGAGAGTTCTTTTATGCCACTGCTTAGCCATTCCTTCTCTTTTCACCAGAACCACTGTTCTGAGTTCTGTTACCATAGATTATTTTGTTTGCTTTAAAACTTCATATGAACAGAATCATACAATAGGTACCCTTTTCTATCTGACAATTTTGACTCATAACATTTTTGAGACTATCTAACTGCTATGTGTGTTACTTTCTCTTTTTATTGCTGAGTAGTAATTCATTGTGTGCAGGTAGCAAATTCACTTGTAAGTAAAGGAGTACAAACTTCCAGTTCTAAAATAAACAAGTCATGAGGATGTAATGTACGGGGTGGTGACCATAGTTAATAATACCGTATTGTAAAGTTGAAAGTTGCTAAGACAGTAGTTCTTAAAAGTTCTCATCACAAGAAAATTAATATGTAAATATGTGGTAATGGATGGTAAGCATACATAATGTGGTGATCATTTTGCTGTATATACAGATATCAAATCATTATGTTGTACACCTGAAACTAATGTTATATGTCAGTTATATCTCAATTTTTTAAAAAATCACATCCAGACAGGGATTAAGTGATAAATACTTTTCACTTTCATCAGGTTTTAGATGCTGCTAGATTATCTGATTTCAGTCCTTTGAAAAGAGAGGAAGAGAAAGATCGGGAAAGGACAAGGGATGGGAGCGGATCCTCTGCAGCGTGTTTCTGCAGTTGCTGAATAGTTTTTCATATCAGATGCGAGAATCTTTAAGTTTATAGAACTATGGTGAAAGCACTCACCAAAGCCATTTCTTAGGAGATTGGTCCTGACAGCATTGTGCAGCATGGCTAGTTTCAGACTTTCCACTTTGAATGAAACCGTATAAGTGATTAATTTTAAAATTATATGGTCATAAACATTGATGTTTTAGAACCATAAATTATATGGTTTCAGGATGTGAGATGGTATTTTGAAGCTGATCCCTCCTTTAAAAACTGTCACAAAATAGTAGAACAATGGGCAAGAAACCAATTGTTTCAACATGACAGACATATCAGTACTTTGAGGATTCTGACTTAACATTTCTCAATGATCTAATTTTAAAGGGATGAAAGTCCTATATGCATATGACTTTAAATAGAATGGTATAAAAAAACAAACTGACTTTTAAAAGTATCATATTTGCCCATCAGGAAAAACTGTAGAAGAAACTGGAATATTATGTGAAATTTTTTTCATATAAGAATTTTATCTCAAGAATTTGAACCTTTTGATGAACCGTTTGTAACAGACATAGACTTTTTTAAGATGCCTGTGAAGGAATAGTATGTGTCCAGTTGTGTATATTACATACTTTATTGTAAAATATGTGCTTCCAGAAATTCTTTCCTATCTGCTACATTTATGTATTTAACATGTATATAATCAGTAGTATTTACTGAATATTTATGTGTGCCAGGCACCAAAGACATAATTCCGAATGAGATGAGACTTTTTTTTTCCCTTCATAAAACTGTAAGCTAGTAGGGACGGAGACAGAAAAGCAAACAGGCAGCTACTGGCAGCTCTTATCTCTTATTGTGATAAGAGATACCAAGAAGGGATGAAAAAGAAAAATGTTACAAATGGAGAAGAGGTGATCGACAGTGGGAATGGTCTGTGTAAAGACTTACAAAGTAGTGTGAACCCAACTCCAGCATGGTTGAGTATGACTAGGCGCCGGAGAAGAAAGTGTACTAGCAAGGGGAGGGGTATACTGGGCCTAAATCCTGAGGGACATGTGAATCACCTGAGATTTCTGGACGGTATCCTGAGCCAGTGAGAGGCAGTGTGGATGTTTGTGTGTGCATGACTTTTATTGTGAAAAAAATATGCAGAACATAAAATGTATCATTTGAATCATTCCTGTGAGTACAGTTCAGTAGCATTAAGTACATTCGCATTGTTGAGCAGCCATCACCACCATCCCTTCTCCAGAACATCCATCATCTCCCCAAACTGAAACTCTATACCCATTAAACAATAATTTCCCATTCTTCCCTCCCAGCCCTTGGCAGCCACCATTCAACTTTCTATCTCCGTGAATTTGGCCACTCTAGGTACCACTTATGAATGGAATCATACAGTATTTGTTCCTTTGTGACTGATTTCACTTAGCATCATGTCTTCAAGGTTCATCCAAGTGGTAGCATGTATCAAAATTTTCTCCTTTGGAAAGGCTAATACCCCACTGTATGTATATACCACATTATTTTCATCCACGTATCTGTCAGTGGACACTTGGATTGTGAACAGTGCTGCGCTGAACACGGGTGAACAGATACCTGTTTGAGTTCCTGCTTCCACTTCTTTTGGTTGCATACCCAGAAGTTAATTACTGGATCATGTGGTAATTCTATGTTTAACTTCTTGAGAATCCGCTACACTGTTTCCACAGCTGCTGTGCACATCCTTGCCAACACTTGTTCTTTTCTGTTTTTTTTTAAATTGTTTTATAATAGCCATCCTAATGGGTGTGACATTATAGATTTTTAAGCAGAAAATAATTAAGATTCATATTTTAGAGAGGTCTGTAACCTGCATTGTGGAGAGTCGATTGAACTGGGTCAGAAGCCTTTTTGCAGGTGAGAGAAGGTGATGACTTTATCCCAGATTTAGAAATAATTTCACACTAGGAAGATTTATGAGGTAGAATCTACTAGGTTTGGTGAACCACTGGTTAAGGGGGAAGAAGAGAAAGAATCACAACTAACTTGCAGTTTTCTGGTGTGAGCAACTAAGCAGGTAGATGGGGATGCCGTCACTAAAATGGGGAGGATAGAAGGCTTAGCAAGCAGAGCTTCTGGGGTTGAGGGTGGGTAGTAACAATGGAAGAGTACTGTCCTTTGAGCTTTCTTGAAAGAATAAGGGTGCTGAGTTATACATGACAGTTCCATTGAGGGTAACGATAACTATTGGAGGTGATCGTAGGATGAAAACTGGAGCGTTTAGACTCAGCCCAGTGTGCATGTATTTGTAGCACTGTACTGTGGACAAGGCACTAAGCCAGGTGCTGTGTCTGTCCTTCCCAAATCAGGAAGACATCCACCGAAACAGATGTGGATGTGGATATAGCTACTATGTAAGAGCAGGACACATTGGGATAGAATACACAGGACGGTCTAACTAGGAAATGCTGAAATGAGGATGTTGTGTGATACTTTGCTGCCTTTTATTACTCTACCCAACACTTTTAGGACAGTTATTAGAACAAAGATTCTAGATGCTGTTCCTCTACCAGGAATGCTGATTCTCTAAATCTTTTTATTTTCTTTTTGTGATTTCTTGCATGTTGCTTTTTTAAAAATTGATACTCTCAAATACTTAATGAAATATTCAATTAATGTTTGGGATGTACTTCCAACTTGATAATAGTATAGAATGTTCACATCACTTTAAGATTATCTTAAAGGTTGTCAACCTTGTAGTAAAATTATATAGAGATGGAAGATCCCAGATAGGTTCAATTGCTATTCCTGTTTGCATCTACAAATGCACCCACCCACCTGGTTGGTATTTTAAAGTTGCTATTTGCTAATAAAGTACTTAAGCCACATAGAATGTCTTAAAAAGCCAATCAAATAGTTTTATCCCAGCTCATTTGCCACCTCCTTTCAGTTGTTCATATTCTTATTTCTCTTTGCCCACCTTCTGTACTGCAATATGTTATCTTTCATTGTTTCTTAATTCTCTAAGCTGTAATAAATCTTTCTAAGAGATTCATTATAGTCAATCACTCGTGTGTGTTTTTGCTGTTTTTAAAATTATCTGTTAATCATCTGACTGATTAAGATCATTGCAAGGGTCACATTTAGTATATTCTCTTTTGATTTTATTTATCACCACATATTAAGTAGTTCAACTTAATCTTGTTTTAAAGCTTCTGGCTTTTTCATGTATAGATTCCTATCCTCATGCCCACCAATCAGCTGATAATATGACTAATTGAGAACACTCAGGATTATTTTTTTTAACTTTTTATTTTGTGTTGGGGTATAGCCGATTAACAATGATGTGATAGTTTCAGGTGAACAGTGAAGGGACTCAGCCATACATATACATGTATTGATTCTCCGCCAAACTCCCCTCCCATCCATAATATTGAGCAGAGTTCCATGTGCTATACAGTAGGTCCTTGCTGGTTATCTATTTTAAATATAGCAGTGTGTACATGTTTATACCAGTTTCCCTAACTATGCCCCCATCCTTGCCTCCCTGGCAACCATAATTTCATTCTCAAAGTCTGTGAGTCTGTTTCTGTTTTGTAAAGAAGTTCATTTGTATCATTTATTTTTAAAGTCTACATATAAGGAGTGTCATATGATATTTCTCCTTCTCTGACTTACTTCACTCAGTATGACTATCTCTAGGTCCATCCATGTTGCTGCAAATGGTATTATTTCAGTTTTAACGGCTTAGTAATAGTCCATTGTATGTATATACCACATCTTCTTTATCCATTCCTCTATCAGAGAACACTGAGAATTTTGAAAAGGCAGATAGTAGTCTTTCCCTACCATGAGATGGAGCCTATATCCACAAGTCCTAAACCTAGTTGATTATCAGTATCCACCAGGGGAATCAAAGAATAAGATAAGCTTGATAATAATGAGAAGTTTAGCTTGCAGTAGAAACGATAAAGCATTCAGGAGTTCAGAAGTGGGAAGGATCCCTGTAGGTTGATAAAGTTAGGGACAGTCTGACAAGAGAGAGCTTGAGTGACCCTTGAAGGGTGACCAGGTATGATAAAGGGACTGCCTGCATAGTGCAGAACACAGAAGGTGGTGGGGAAGCCTGGAAGAGGAAAGTGCACAAAAATAAAAGCCTGCACAAGGAAGAGTAAGGAGAACAGGCTGGCCAGGGTGAAGGGATCATTTGTACGGTCAGGAGGGACAGCTTTTCCTAATTTTACATCCTGAGTACAGTCAAGTCCTCTGAAAGGCTGCATGATGATGATCTGCTCTTTATCCTCAGAGCTCTGGAAAAACCTCTCAGGAGCCAGTCACATTCCATGTGTGCTCACTGAAGCAAAGTTTTGAATGATTCATTTGGGAATCTTCTTATTGCCATATTAAAGTGAAAAGGTAATGGTATTATGACAATTAATACAGAGTTCTGCATCCAAAAATAGCATACAAGATTTCTAATCTAAACTATACTTACCTTTTAATTTGGTGTTGCAAAAAATGTTCCTGATGTTCACAGAGGGCTGCATAAAGGATACTTGGCAATGACCAATAAACTCGTTATCATGGTAGGGAACCTGTGATAGTTTTGGGTGCCTGCCAAATGCATTTTTATTTCTCTGAGGGTGATTTCCTAGACAGATGGTCACTTTGAATGTTCCCCATGGCACTCTGGAGGAATTAGGGCTATACCGAGTTAAGAAGACTTGGCACAGAGGGGGACCATGGAACCCTACCATTAGTTCAGCCCCTGAAAGGTTAAACAAACATTGTCCCTACCTCTGCATACATTGTGACTATATAATTTTTGTAACCTATATTTCCTTTCTCCTTGAGTTCTTTATTAGTTTTCCAATTTTAGACTCGCTTTTCTCCGAGGTTTTCTTTTGTTTCCCCTTAGGACACTAGTTACTTTCTCTGAAGGGAACAATTTTTCCTAAAAAGTAAGACCTGAGAATTCTTGTATTTGGTTAAAAGAGATAGAATCTACCACTTGGAATCTGGTTCCTTTGTGTATATTGTATCATAATGTCCAGGGTTAAATTATAGACCTGAGCACCATTTTCCGAAGGGTCTTACTTTGCTGCACCTGGCCTGCAACACTCCACCTTCCCCCTTCCCTAAGCCTGCCAATGATGTTATTTTAGTTAGCTAGGAAATTTGAACCGAAAGTCCCTCTGAACACTTCATCAGCAGTGTAGCATGAACTTGGCATTGACACAGATCCTGGAGTCTCTGATTTGCCCAGATCACCAGACTCAACTCAAATGGCTTTTCTGAGATGTTGGAGCAATGAGTGGAGAAATTTCAAGGTTAGTTACTCACTTATTTAGTAGGTATTTAATAAATACTAAGTGTTAACTGCTAGAGACAGGGGTAAAACTGCAAGCATGGGTCCCAATTTCCAAGATGTAGAGGGTAAGATGCTCAGATTTCAGCATGAGTTGACCTCAGATAGACAGCCCTTTTTGATCAACAAATATTGACTGCAGAGCTGCTCTGTTCTCTGGAGCACAGAAGTTAAATATCAGTGCTTTTACAGAGGCACAAGCAGGGTTTATATATTAACAAAAAAGGAGAGCGAGCCTGTCTACTGGTTTATAAATTCATTTTCCCCTCCTTTCCTCTCTTACCATTGGGGGATTGTGTGCATGTGTGCTAAGTTGCTTCAGTTGTGTCTGAGTCTTTGTGACGCTGTGGACTGTAGCCCAGGTTCCTCTGTCCATGAGATTCTCCAGGCAAGAATACTGGCGTGGATTGCCATGCCCTTCTCCAGGGGATCTTCCCAATCCAGGGATCAAATCCGCATCACTTATGTCTCCTGCATTGGCAGGTGGGTTCTTTACCACTAGCACCACTAATAACTAAGCAGTCATTTGTCTTTATATACAATTGCTATAAATTATAACCTGACCAGGACTGCAAGGCAGGGGTCTTTGTTCAGGATCATCCAATAAAATTGAAAATTCAGCTCTTCAGTCACACTGGGCACCTTGCAAGTGCTCAGTAGCCACATATGGTAGCCACTATCAGACAGCACAGATAGAGAACACATCCATCATTGCAGAAAACTTTTATTGGAAAACTATCTTTCTTGGCTCTGTTAAAGCAACTGGAATCCCTTTTTAACCTCTATGGCAGCAAGTGGAGCATGTCTGATGTAGAGTAACAGCAGTATTTGACAGTGAATACCCTTTTTGGTCAACATAATTCTAATTCATTGGAGTATGGTTGCTTGTATTTTGTTATAACAAGGAAATGACAAAAGATAAAATTCCCTTTCTCCAAAGATCTGAAAGTCTAAAGCCCCATATTATTATTTTTTAATGTAGCAGGTCAGCAGTATCTTTCAACATCTTCTAGAAGCCACAGTTAATGTCTAATAAAAACTACTACAGATCAGTCTGGAGGCAAAAGTGCCAGTGTATTGAATTTATAGTTGCCTGCACTTTCTATTCGTGGATCTAAAATACAAATGTTAAAACAAAGTTTTCCTGAAAAGTAGATAAGCAAGTACAGCCTCTAGGAGTAATCATGGCTACTACATTACAGCTCTCATTTTTCTTTGCTCAATCCTTCTTCCTTTCCTTCCTGTACAACGTGAAGTGGGAAGAGCATGGACTTTAGAAGAGATGCCCTATGTTTGAATCCTGGCTCTACCACTGAATAGCTTTGTGCTCTTGGGTAAATATTGCATCTCTCTCAGCCTTCGTTTCTGTCTCTATAAAAATGGGAGTAACAGTGCCTGTGTGCTTAATCACTCAGTCGTGTCTGATTCTTTGTGACCCCATGGACTGTAGCCCACCTGGCTCCTCTGTCCATGGAATGCTCCAGGCAAGAGGAACCTGCGTCTCTTGTGTGTCCTGCATTGCAGGTGGATCCTTTAAAGTTGAGCTTCAGGGAAGCCCTAGAACCAAGCCTAGTGCTAGAACCAGATTATTAGTCTCCTTTCTCTTCTCTTTCTGCTTTTGTTCCTTTCATTTTCTTCCCTTAAGTTTCTGTCCTCTTTGTTCTTTGCTTTGTGTACTTATTTTTGTTAATATTGTTTCAGAAATCAGGTTATTATTGAATCCCAATTTAAATAAATACCTGATGTGTTGCTTTTCACTCTCGTTTATGAATTGTGTATCTTTTTAGCCCATCAACCTACAGGAAAGAACAAATGGGAAAGATGGTCACTAAGTTGCCTTTTAGAAGAGGAAAGGGGAATTGTTGAGAATAAATGGGCCTCTCCAACCCCAAGACTCAGAGCCTTTATACTTTATACTAATTGTATAATCTGATTATGACAGTTAATTTTAGAAGTCTGGTAGGATTTAACCTTGATTTCACTGAAACCAAGGTTTATTTTTACATTCCTTAAAGTAGTCAAAATTAACTTTTTAAAACAGGATAATGTTTGTAAAATTTAAAATGTTCCAAGCTTGCTTGCCAAAGTAAGTCAGTTTGGCAGTCAAATTGAGTAAAGGCCTATTTTATTAGTAAGACATCTTTTAGAGACGTCTATATACTATAAATGAACCGATTTTAGAGTGTGCTATGCCTCATGGAATGCATTGCACAGTCTGTAATACATTTCAAAATATGAGCCTTGGTCATCTTTTTACTTTAATAATAAATGTTAGGAAACAATACCCTCTTTATTTCTTAAAATTAATTAATATAACATTTTGGAATGAAGCAAATGTATTCTCCAATTGCCCCCTTTCTATAGTGTTCCTACTTGTTTAGCAGATTCTAGAGACTGAAGAAAAAGAGGAATGGTTCAATTTTTTTCTTTTTCATTAAAGAAAAATTTAAAAAGGTAAAATATTTAGCAAACAGCAAAACATAAAAGATATTGTTATGAATCTACTTTCTAGGGCTTCCCTGGTAGTCCAGTGGGTGGGAGTCCACCTTGCAATGCAGGGGACACTGGTTTGATCCCTGGGCTGGGAAGATACTGCGCGCCACAGAGCAATTAAGTCCGTGTGTCACAACTCTGAGCCAGTGCTGTAGAACCCACGGTCCTCAGCTACTGAGCCCATGCACTGCAGCTGCTGAAGCTCTCATGCCTAAAGCCCACGCTCCACCACAAGAGAAGCCACTGCAATGAAGAGCTCACACACCACCATGAAGAGTAGTCCCCATTCACTGAAACTGGAGAAAGCCTGCGTGTGACAAGGAAGACCGGCCACAACCAAAAATAAATACGTCAATCTTAAAAAAGAAAGACGTAGAAAACATCTTAAAAAGGAAAGAACTTAACATTTATAGGAAGATTTTCATTGCTATACTATGTTGTGGTCTTTTCAGCAAAATTTATTCTACAAAATTGTATCTTAAAAACACAAACCAGAGAGTCAGCTGCTTAGCATTTTCGAGTTTGAAATACAGCCTAGTCTGGGACATATTTGGAACTCAAATATTTATTGAATGACTTATTACCGTCTCCCTCCTGCCCCCAGTTCTCAGGGCATCTTTTTTTAGTTGTGAAAAGTTGATAAAGCTTAAATTTTTAAAAAAACCTCACAAAGCCAGACTGGACACTGCTATCAAGCCGTTTATTATTTAATAGAGAGGTTAGGGCAAAAGTAAACCACTGGCTTCCCCCAGTGGTTCAGCAGTAAAGAATCTGCCTGCTATGCAGGAGACCCAGAGAGTGGGGTTCAATCCCTGGGTCAGGAAGATCCCCTGGAGGAGGAAGTGGCAACCCACTCCAGTATTTTTGCCTGGAAAATCCCATGCCTAGCAGGCTACAGTCCATAGGGTCACAAAGAGTCAGACACAACTGAATGACAAAACAACAACAGCAGCAACAAAAGCCAGTCTCTGGAAACCAGAATCAGAGTTTAGAGGGCTATGTGAGTCCCAAAGAGGAAGGGGGAGTCATAAGATAGCTTAGAGAAGCAGTCTTGGGAGATGCAAAGTCTTTCAAAAATAAGACCGGAGACCAGTTGCCCAAAATATGGGAAAGGCGGCTGGGAGGAGACGAGAGTGGGAGCAAGTGTGAGGGCAGCCTGGCAAGCAGCGTCCGCTGTCTGGGGAAGAGCCCAGAGGGGGCGGCACATTGTGACCACTGGGCTTATTTCATTTGACCTTTGGACAACAATAGGCTATAGTTTGTCAAAGACTGCTCCCCTGAAACAGTGGATTCTGAATGTTGTGGAGTCAACATAAAGGACTTGGGAAGTATCTGAGTACTTTATGTGCAGTGACGTCTATAGTTCCGATACCTTTGATGCACTGATATTTCCTTAGGCTCGCTTGTTGAACTGTTTCTTTAGTACTGCTTTTGGGTACCAGCTACCAAGATGCCTAGCATTTAGCGAAGACTTGGAAATTGTTGAGTGAAACAAATACATAATTGAACACCAGGCAAGTCCTTCTTATGCGGAGCTTGATTTTATGATGTTTTACTTGGATAATGAAAATCAGACACATTGGTCTTCCGGAATAAGATATTTCCCACACAGTGGCAAAAGGTTTAAAACGTTTTGTTACCTTAAAGACTATATTTTATTAATTATCAAGTCTCTTTGGGGAGATATCACCTCCTGTCCTTTAAATCCCCCTCAATGCATTGGTTTCTAACTTTTAAAAAAGATTACAGCCTCATTCATGAAGAAGTAAGAAAGGAAAGGTAGAACAAGATGGCAGTGGAGTAGGTGGATGTGGAGTACATCTCTCTCCACGGATACATCAGGAATGCACCTTCAGACACAGAAGTGCATGCAGAGCACCAGCTGAGAGCGGACAGGAGGACCTGACCAGTGGAAAGAATATATAGAAACACACAAAGCTTGGTAGGACAAAGGATCTAGGGGGAAAACAGTTGTGTTAGTAGGACGTGACCTGTCCTCGGCAGGGCAGGACAGGGAACTGAGGCAGGGGTCCTGTCCCCACATCAGGGCAGTTGTCTGAGTCAGAGGTGAAACATTTAAGGCTGAGAGTGAAACAGCTGATCTGTGGCAGCCTAAATGGAATGAGAATCAGACAGTCCTTGCTGCAGCCAAACATACCCAGGACAGGGATGCAGGTCCCCTGGAAGGTGCAGTGACTGGGAGCTGGAGTTTAGGGACTGTGGAACAATCCCAGGGCGAGGGCTGCTGCTGACTGCAGAGAGACAGATTGAGAGGATGTGAGAGAGGAGACTGTGGTGGGAAATGCCTGTGGAGGAAAGCCAGGCAGCCATAGAAGCAGGGCAATACTGCCGAGTCACGTGTAGGGGGTAGAGCCATCACCATAGCCTCTCTTTCCCCATACACCAGCATCTGAAGCTCAGCAATAGAGACTGGCCCATCGAAGGCCTGACCCACCGAACTACAGAGCAGGACCCCACCCAGGGGGCCCCTTTAAGTGCCTGATGCACCACAGATGTACAGAGAAAGACCCCAGCCAGGGGGATCCCTCTATGTGCCTGACTTGCCAAACGATGGAGGACCCTTAAGTGCCTGAATGGTCAGAGCTACCGATAAAGACTAGCCAAAGAGGCCTTCTGTTTGCCAGCTACAAGAGGCTAGAAAAAAGACTCTGATAGGGTCATAACTCCTGGGGTCCCTGGCAGTCCATGTTCCTGCACACTTGGTGCACAAGGATCCCCCAAGCCAAGCAGCTGCACCACCTTCACACTCAACTCTCACTGGGGCAGAGCTGCCACAGGCAAAAAAAAATCTTGCCTCTCTGTGTCCAGGATCACTTCAGTCGTGTCCAACTCTTTGCAACCCTGTAGACTGTGGCCTGCCTGGCTTCTCTGTCAGGGAAGGGGATTCTCCAGGCAAGCATACTGGAGCATATTGGCCAGTACTTGTCGCCATACCCTTCTAGAGCACTATATTTCCTGCTGCCCCAGCCGCCAACCCCCTGAGTACTTGGTGCTACCAGAACCCCTGGGACCCAAGCAGCTACACCACCTCCACACCTGGCCCTCACAGGGCAAACCCATGTCCTCCAGGGCAGACTCAGGGGCAAACCCCAGTGATGACCCACATGCAGAGGTGGAAATAAAACCACAGTTGAAACTCAGGGGGAGCGTGACTAAGGAAGAAGACCCAAAACCTTCCCACCAGCTGTACAAGCTGCAGGTTAAATGCACACAATCAACTAGGCAGACTCTATGGAATATATAAAAGGCCATTGAGCGCTCCCACAAAAGAAAACGCACTAGTTCTGATAGCTCTGGACATTGGAGGCAAGAACACACTGGAGTAGGGCCAGATTAGAATCTGAGCTACCCCCACAACAGGTCTGGAGATCAGCACAGTGTTGGAGGGCATCCTAGTGAGGAGAGGTGGCCTATAACTCCTAGCAAGGGAAAGGGCTCTTGACAGCAGTGACTCAAGAAAAACATTTATTATTATTATGTTTTGACTTGTTCTTTAGATTCTTTTGGATTTTTTTGTTTTTCCTTTTTACCCCCCTCTGTTGTAGTTGTCAGTTATTGGCACTATGAAATCTAATTAAGCTTTTGAGTCTTGTTTTTTTATTTCTTTTTTTCCTCAGCCACATTTTTTATTGCTGTTATAAACCTCTGCCTCTGCATTGGGCTTTTGCAGTTCTGTGGAGTTTTCCTTTTTTTTCTTCTTTTCTCTTTTTTAATTTTAATTTTTTAAACCTATTATTATTTTTTCTGCATTTATTTCTTTGTTTGGTTTTCCTACTGTTCTTTTCCCCTTGCAGTTAATCTTTAATATATATAGATCTTCTTCATCTACCTCTATTTAAGACACTAATGAAAGAAATCAAAGATGACATAAACAGATGGAGAGATATTCCATGTTCCTGGGTAGGAAGAATCAATACTGTAAAAATGACTATACTACCAGATGCAATCTGCAGATTTAATGCAATCCCTATCAAATCACCAATGGCATTTTTCACAGAACTAGAACAAAAAATTTCACAATTCATATGGTAACACAAAAGACCCCAAATAGCCAAAGCAGTCTTGAGAAAGAAGAATAGAGCTGGAGGAATCAACCTTCCTGACTTCAGATTATTCTACAAGGCTACAGTCATCAAGACAGTATGGTACTGGCACAAAAACAGAAATACAGACCAATGGAACAAGATAGAAAGCCCAGAAATAAACCCATGTACCCGTGGGTACCTTATTTTTGACAAAAGAGGCAAGAATATACAATGGGGCAAAGACAGTCTCTTCAATAAGTGGTGCTGAAACTGGACAGCTACATGTAAAAGAATGAAATTAGAACATTTTCTAACACCATACACAAAGATAAACTCAAAATTGATTAAAGACCTAAATGTAAGACTAGAAACCATAAAACTCTTAGAGGAAAACGTAGGCAGAACACTCAATGACATAAATCAAAGCAAGATCCTCTATGACCCACCTCCTAGAGTAACAGAAATGAAAACAAAAGAAAACAAGTGGGACCTAATTAAACTTAAAAGCTTTTGGGCAGCAAAGGAAACTATAAGCAAGGTGAAAAGACATCCCTCAGAATGGGCTAAAATAGTAGCAAGTGAAACAGCTAAAAAGGATTAATTTCCAAAATATATAAGCAGCTCATACAACTCAATACCAGAAAAACAACCCAATCAAAAAGTGGGAAAAAGCCCTAAACAGACATTTCTCCAAAGAAGACATACAGATGGCTACCAAACACATGAAAAGATGCTCAACCTTTCTCATCATTCAGTTCAGTTCAGTCACTCAGTCATGTCCAACTCTTCGTGACCCCATGAATCACAGCACGCCAGGCCTCCCTGTCCATCACCAACTCATCATTAGAGAAATGCAAATCAAAACTACAGGGAGCTATCACCTCACACCAGTCAGAATGGCCATCATCAAAAAGTCTACAAACAATAAATGCTGGAGAGGGTGTGGAGAAAAGAGAATGTTCTTGCATTGTTGGTGGGAATGTAAATTGATACAGCCACTATGGAAGATAGTATGGAGATTCCTTAAAAACTAGGAATAAAACCACCAATTGACCCAGCAATCCCACTCCTGAGGAAACCAAAACTGAAGAAGACACATGTATACCACTGTTCATTGCATCACTATTTACAATAGCTAGAACATGGAAGCAACCAAGATGTCCATTGACTGATGAATGGATAAAGAAGTTGTGGTACATATACACGATGGAATATTACTCAGCCATAGAAAGGAGTGCCTTTGAGTCAGTTCTAATGAGGTGGATGAACCTAAAACCTATATACTGAGTGAAGTAAGTCAGATAGAGAAAGATAACTATAGTATTCTAACGCATATATATGGAATCTAGAAAAATGCTACTGAAGAATTTATTTACAGGGCAACAGTGGAGAAACAAAGAGACTTATGGACATGGGGAGAGGGGGAGGAGAGGGTGAGACGTATGGAAAGAGTAACATGGAAATTTACATTTACCATATATGAAATAGATGGTTTAGTCACTAAGTTGTGTCCAACTCTTGCTATCCTGTGGCTTGTAGCCTGCGAGGCTTCTCTGTCCATGGAATTCTCCAGGCAAGAATACTAGAGTGGATAGCCATTTCCTTCTCCAGAGGATATTCCCGACCCAGGAATCGAACCTGAGTCTCCTGCATTGCAGGCATATTCTTTACTGACTGAGCTATGAGGAAAGACCCTAAATAGATAGCCAGCGGGAATTTGCTATATGGCTAAGGAAACTCAAACAGGGGCTCTGTATCAATCTAGAGGAGTGGGATGGGGAGAGATATGAGAGGGAAGTTCAGAAAAGAAGGGATATATATACACTTGTGGCTGATTCATGTTGAGGTTCGACAGAAAACAACAAAATTCTGTAAAGCAATTATCCTTTCAATAAAAAAGTAAATTAATTTTTTAAAAAGAAAGGAAAGGTAGAGACCCGGTTCACTCCCACAGTGGCTCCTAAGCCTCTTTCATAAATAATTCTAGAGCCCTTTTGAGAAAGACTGGGCGGGGCCAGGAGACTCTGTGCCCAGGGAGAGTCAGCATCAGCCCAGAATAACTTTTCTGTTTGCTCAGCTCTAGCCACCTTCAGGATATTTGCAAATCTAGTAAAAGTGAGTTTATAAGCAATCAGCAGATTATAGAACTGACGGATGAAACATAAATTCCTAAATAATAGTCTGGACTTTTTTTGGGTCCATATGTATTTTATGACTTAGAATAAAATGAGAGGACACAGGGTCAGATTTGATGCCTTAGTCTCTGTGAATTTGCTAAGTTGTTGGTTTAGTTAAATCAATTTCTTTTCCCCATTTGAACGGTACAGGGCTCTGATGGTTATCAAATAGCTTGAGATTCAAGCATGATGCCTTCTACAGGAAGGTGAGCAATTTACTGTTTCTAAACACTATTTTGTGTGTCTACTGAGAAGCAAGGATGGACAGTTAACACATTCATTCCTTCAGACCCTCTTTCTGTGCCTGTGGTCACTTGAATCTGCCCACCTCCCTCTCCCTGAAACACTGCTTTCATTATTTCACCACTCTGCTCAGAAATCTTCCATGGTTTCTCCAAACTCCTTGGCCTGACATTGAAAGTCCCTTTAAAGGGATAGAGTGTGTTTTGTGGGGGGAAAGAAGGGTAGCTCAGGGAGGAGGAATCTTCTAGCCCTGGTCAGGAAGAAGGTGACAAATCTCAGTGAATGAGATTAGTGTATCAGATTTTTCCCCCTGCATTTTAGATCTGATCAATGATTGTATCTCCATTTCCATTTATATTAATATGTAGTTGGGAACTAGACTCGGATAATTTTTTGGTCCTGGTCAACACTAAATACTCTGGGTCTTTGTGTTTAGCTCTCTGTCACTGGCCTCTCTTATTGGCTACCGGAAACTGAACCGACTTCATTGTAAAGCAGTCTCCAGGAGAGATTTATTTAAATGTATCATTTGATTGTTAAAAGGTCTCCCCTAATGCAGAATTAAACCCTACCTTGAGCTCCAAATTGTATTAATTTTTTTTTAACCTCCTTCCCCGTGACCTCTATCTCCCAAAGCTCAGAATTCTGAGTGAGCAGCATTAGTATCTGGTGAGTATTTTGGCTTGAGGATTTTAAACTTCATTCCAGCATTCCAACCTCTTAAGTTAGTTAAATTTAATAAGATTTTTCTGGCTTTCTTATGAGCTTTTCTTGGATCTGCTATTAGTGATTATTATTCACATCTTATTAAGAAAAGTATATACTATACTCTCATTTAGTATGTTTTATTTCAGGGCTTACAGCAAGTCTGGCATGGGAAGGCTTGAGTTTAAGGGCAAGTGCTTTATAATTTAGTATAACTTTAAAAATGTAACACATGGGGCTGTTCAGTTTATAACTCCAGCTAAACTATGCAAATTTAACTTCATGGGCTGAGGAAGAATGTTTCTTTTAAGCAAAGATACTTTTCAACTGTTAAAAATATTTTTAATTAACCAGTTGTCTTTTTCAGAATGCTTATTGTTTTAAACTATTTCTTTTAAAATCATTCTTAGATTCCTTTTGGGGTGTGCATTGCACAGGACCAGAACCATGTGAAATTCTGGCCTCCAGTACGACTGGGACAAAATGTATTTAAAAGTGGCAAAATGTATCTCAAAATGAATTTCCCATGCTCTGCTTCCCTTTTCTTTCAATGAATGGCAGAATAGCTGCCCTTTGATGACTGATCTGCCAGGCCTAGAACTTCACTTTTAAGAAGAAATAATTATTTAATTATATAAGAGGAAATTACCCCCTCCCTGTTCTCACCCAGATCCGTATAACACGGTTCTTTTCTTATTTATTGCAATAACTTGGGAAAAAATAACATAATTTCTTTCTTGCTTATTAGGGCCAGGCTCTACTAACAAGAGAAAAATTTCTTTTAACTTAAATTGGAACTCAAGCTGTTACATGAAAGTCTGATTCGTTCCAGCTTTATAGGGTTTTGAGTCTGAGTGGGACAGACAGGGAATATTGTACATTATGTACAAAGCATATTTTTCTTATGGAACATCACACAGAAATGCCTTTGTGGGCTACCAGTCTCAATCACTAATTGAAGTGACGTCTAGTGGATCCAGTGAGTGGGCAGTTTTGCCTGTCAGTTTTCCCACTGGACTAACTTTCTTAAATATCAGATAGTTGTCTTTACCAGCAAGTTTAGTAAAGTTAGCATGTGGGTTTATAAATATGTGGAAATGCACATTTTTATCATTGTTCACAGCAATCTTTTATCACATCTCTGAGGAATTCCTAATGTCCCTAGGGAGAAAATTGAAAATTATTTAACAGCTAAATTGGAGGTGAGTTTTTCTTAGCTAAACAATAGCCGCCGATGGCTTCAGCAATAGAAGGAGGTGAAAGATGGCAAAGGAAATTCAGCTGTAGGATTGCCTATAATCAATCCATGGACATCTCTTCTGCCTCTGGCTGGCATGTTCCTGTCAGTTAGCAAAGAACATACATTTTTATATTCAAAGTGTAGACATTTATTATTGACGGTAGGAATGGTCATAGTCAGGGGTCTAGATATATCTTAGAGAAATTTAACATGGGTGTAAGTCTTATTTTAGTATCTCATAGTTTAGAAAATAATTTTTTTTCATTATTTAAAATAACTAACCTCAGATGTTCTGTTTAAAAACCGTGATTTAAAAGAGAAACGATTCATCACTGAATAAAGTCTGTAAAATTTAAATTATAGAGTACACCTAAGCCGAACATTATACGTGTGTCATCACAGTTTCAAAATGGGGAGAGACGAAGAACATTTTGAAGAGGTGTATCTCCTTTTCTCACCTACAGATGTAGGCTTTGCATGGAAATATAATTACCTGTAAATTGTTTCCATATTACTGGAGTACTTGACTATATCTGACTGGTCATGTAAGCAATTAAGAATATTTAGTTCCTTACCAACATTGCAATTTAGACTACATTTAATTTCTTATTCTGCTATCACATGAGTGTCTCTTTTGTGTAATTTTATAAAATAATCTTTCAAAGAATTTTTAATAGTAAGTTTTATTATTATTACAAATATTCTAAAATATTCCAAAATAATGACTAATAGTCTCTGAATGTAAAGAATTTTTTTAAATTGTGAATTGGAACTGATCTGGTCATGTGTTGTACCTGTATTTGGTGAAGAAAATGGACATTAATAGCATAAAGTCTCAATTAAATTTACAGTAACAGTATTAATGATTTTATGGAACCCTTACTATACACCAGACATGGTGCTATATTTTACATGTACTCTCTGATTTAATCCTGAAAACGACCCAAGGAATTCAGAGCTATTATTGTCGTTTCCATTTTATAGATGAAGAAACTATGGTTAGAAAAAATTAAATAGTGTTTAAAAGATCAGTTAAATAGTGATAAGCAGTAGAGCCTGGAATTGAGTCCTGGTCTGTCTGATTGTGAAGCCTGTCTTCTTAGTCACATCTATGTGCTGCTCAAATGTAAGAGAGAATTTTGTTCTTGTTTTTACTGATTTTTTCTAGCAGTACTTCAACAAACAGTTACTGAGTGCTAGCTACATAGTTGGATGGCATCACCAACTCAATGGACATGAGTTTGAGCAAGCTCCAGGAGTTGGTGATGGACAGGGAAGCTTGGCATGCTACAGTCCATGGGGTCACAAAGAGTCAGACATGACTGAGTGACTGAACTGAACTGAACTGAACTGAGCTATATAGTAAGCACTGTGCAGATTCATCCTTGAACCCACAGAGCTAAGATGGCACAGATCATAGATCACAGTCATGAGAAGCACAGGTGACTTGCCCCAGGCTTTCTAAGTCCTTTTGGATCACAGAGAGGACACATTCACAGCAGCACCTTGTGCAGACCCCAAGGAAGAGTCCCGCTTGATTTCTCCCATCTGTTTGTTACAGGCCCACTCGCAGGGGGACACCCAGATGGCACAGCAGTAAAGGAATCTGCCTGCCAACGAGGGAGATACAGGAGATGTGTGTTTGATCCCCGGGTCAGGAATATTCCCTGGAGGAAGAAATGGCAACCCACTCCAGTATTCTTGCCTGGAAAATTCCGTGGACAGAGAAGCCTCATGGGCTACAGTCCATGGGATCGCAAAGAGTTGGACACAACTGAGCAATTGAGCATACACTCAGAGGGGGACGCAGCAGATACTTGGACAGGCTAGGAGTAAGAAATAGATTTTCCACATTTTAGGTATAACATTTTCTTTGTACCTAAATCATATTTTCTAGTTTAAATGTCACACTCCATGCTATCATCCTCAGGATTTTGGATGCCTTTGCTCTGGCTCCCAGACTGCCAAACAGTGCTCGCTATAACAGGATGGAAACTGTAGACCTTCCTTATTATGACTTCATGTAGTCTGATATAAGTCGCTCCTCACTGCTAACTCCTAAATATCTCCAGCAGCATTTTCCATGTGCTCTTCTATCTGTCATTTACTTGAACCATAGTTGACTCTCTCCACCCCTGATCCGTAGGCAGCATCACCAACCACTGTATTATGAAAACAGTGGAGTGCACCTTTGGGATTAAAAGGGGGAGCCTTGTAGTCAATTGCCTAGGTCTGAATCCTGCCTCTAACACTTACTGTATGAGCTTGGGCAACTTATTTAACCTTTCTGTGCTTCACTTCTTCATCTATAAAATCTACTGCCTAGGATTGTTTTAAGAGTTAAAAAATGTTTCAATGTATGTCAGGGCTTCCCTGGTGGCTCAGACAGGAAACAATCTGCATGAAATGCAGAAGACCTGGATTCAGTCCCTGGGTGGGAAGATCCCCTGGAGAATGGAACAGCTACCCACTCCAGTATTCTGGCCTGGAGAATTCCATGGGCAGAGGAACCTGGCACACTACAGTCCATGGGGCCACAAAGAGTCGAACACAGCCGAGCCACTTTCACTCCAATATATGTCAAGTGTTCAGGACAGTGTTTGGCACATAGTGAGGTTCTATAAATGTTGACTATTAGTTTTTTTAAAATATTAGTATATTTAATGCTTTTACTTTGTATTATCTCTTTCCTTTCTAATGCCTTGCAGTCTGATTTATGCCATCACTCCTTTCCTGGCGATCCTAGGGTCAGTGACCTCTTTTGACAAATTCATTTCTTCTCCTCCTTCCTTCAATGGCATGTAATTCCCATTTACCATCCCTTCTTCAGCTGTCCTCTTTTTTGCACGCTATCACTGTATGCTTTTCCTTCTTATCCAATGTGCTGTGACCATCCTGACCTCTCTCACTGTTGATGGAGACTCCTTTTCCACTCTTTCACATGACTGTCATTTCCATAATATCTTGCTCACTGTTTTTTTATCCAGTCTCAACTGTTAAAAATTTCAGATCCCCATTTCCTGTCGGAGTTCTCAATGTAATGGATATGCCCATAATTCACAGTAGTGTGTAGGACATCTTTATTTAAGTATCCTGCCAAAGTGTCAGAGGATGAGTACTTTATAATCCTTCAGTTGAAGCACTTGCACCCTAAGTAAGCATAGCCATTTGCTATAACTAGATATTGTTGACTCAGGAAAGATCTTGAACTTTGGAAGAAGCTAAAATGTAAGGAAGCAGAGCAATGGAGGTTTTGAAAAATAATCTTCTTGAAAGTAATATAACGACAGATAATAGTGTAGGACTAGTTTGCTGTAGATCAGTGAAGTTCTGTTGCTCATCCAAGGCCATTTACAGGTAATCTAAGGTCTGTACCTTATAAGTCATCGGGACAGATACTTCTAAAACTTCAAAAGAAGTTGACTTATGACTCATCCAGGAGTCACCCATTTAAAATGTGATTGGAACTTCTTTTTATGTTTCCCCAAACTTGAGCTAACCTAAACTTAGCTATCTAAGGTTCTACTTAAACTTTTGTCTTTGGCTATCTTGAAAAGGGTGATACTTGAGGCAAAAACCTATCTGTGGTGATACAAGCCTGCATGTTGGCTACTTCTGATCGTGATCATTGATTGGAACGGGCACATGCAAGCCTTTTGGGTTTCTGGGAAATGTTCTATATCTTGATCTGAGTGGTGGTTCCATGGATGTAAAATCCATCATATTGAACACTTAAACTTTGTGTCTCTTATCGAAGAATTGGTAAAATAGGAAGGGTTGAAAAGAATGACATAAGGGATTTAGGAATCTCTCCCCTTTAATTCTAAAATATCCTTTCACATTCTTGGTCAGTCCATATATACAGTTGGATCCAGAGATAACATTCTCTTAAATTTTATATTCCTGATTATGCATTGGGAGAGATGTTGGAGGTTAGGAGTAAGGCTTAATAATAGCTACCATACTCACCTCCTCCCAGCAGAGTTTCTTAATAAACCAAGCTCCACTCTGAGCTGCCACTTTGCTGTTTAAATATGTATGTTTTTTCCTCTTGATTTGAAGATAGTAAAGTTAAGCCGCATTTTTGAACTTTTACATACTTTTATTTTTAAATTTTATTTTATATTGGAGTATTAACCATGTTATGTTAGTTTCAGGTATACAGCAAAGTGATTCAATTATACATGTATCTGTTCTTTCTAAAATTCTTTTCCTGTGTAAGTTATTACAGAGTATTGAGCAGAGTTCCCTGTGCTATATACTAGGTCCTTGTTGGTTATCTATTTTGAATCTATGAGGTGCATATTTATTTCACAATCTGAAAAATGGAGTCTCTTGTGGCATGATCACATTCTTGCACACACCTTGCCTTATTTGCTTCCCCACTTGCATCTTCTGTCAGCCTTCCATCTTCCTATTTTGGTATTTGAAAGTAGAAATTGCATTTTTACTTTTTACTGCTCAAAAGTGCTTAGCAGACTGGAATTTCTTGGGTGGAGAAAAGATAACAAAATGAATGATTTAATAATGCTGAGAAAATCAAGGGCTGTCCTTAGACAGTCTTCTTTAGGGAAGGTAATAAAGCATCTTTCCCAGCCTTCTGCCAAACATTTCATGATAGAGGTAAGCCAAGATTATAAAAAGATTTGTTTTCCATGTGGAAGAGACAGATTTAGGGCCAGGAAGAAGGAAAAGAAAGGGTGTTTTTAACATTTATGACAAGAGAGAGCCCTTGGATTCTACATACATAAGCCTTTTCCTCCAAAATACTTCAACCTATGACATAAGTCAGGTTCTGGGAAAACTTACTGTGCTCAGTTGACTTAAAATTGAATGTGAGTTTACTTTGCAAGAAATACCTGTGCACAAGGAAAGCATAGGGGAAACTTGCTATAATACTGCCCTTGAGGTTCATGCAATTGTCTTATTATGAAGTTTTTCCAAATAAGCTGAAATTTCCTTTAGAATCTTTGTTCTAGACTATCATTTAGCATGTGTATATCATCGGAGGGTTAAGTTTCCTGTATTTGGTTGGGGACCCATTTAAAAATCACTTTCAGTCTTTCACTAACTGAAATTGTTTTCAAATTACCAACTCAAGAATAATACTATGAATCTATTAATTCTTCAAAGGAAAGTAGGATTTCCTAAATATATTCCATCCTGGGACTTTGGCTATCTTGAAGCCAAAGTAACTAAAACATTGTGATTCTATGGAAATAATTGGACCAGATAGACCCTAGTATGTGTAAAACTTTAATAAAGTAAAACTCCTTAGAAACTCAGTGGGCTCCTGACTTCCACCTAACCCCTATTCTCAAACAGAGCCAGACTCAAATTCTTATCATCTGATCATAGGCAACCCTCTTTCAGGAAGTGAAAGATCTCTGTATTTGTGTTTCTCTCTCAGCCCAGTTTCCCCACATCTAGCTAACAAAATGGGTACCAACTAACCGGGAAATTTCTGTTACCACTATGATAGTCCTGGAAGGACGAGTCAAGCTCCAGATCCACACTTGTCCCCACTGATAATTAAACCCAAGAGAACAACTGTTACTAGATGGCGCCAAACCGTGTACTAGGATGGATTTGGATGGTTCAGCCAGACCATGGAAATTTCAGTCTCCTAGCTGAACAGGTGTGCCACAATCAGCTTATTATTCTCACAATTTCAAATGCCATATATTTTATAAAAATGATTTTTTCGACTCTGCTTTTCCCCTTGAAGTGAGACCCTGTAGAAAACGATAATTGAAGCATCACAAAATAATAGGCCTGGCCTAGATTATCAGTAAGTGGAAAAAAACTGACATCTGGATTAAGAATAATTCTTTAATTGTAAAAGTAGTCACCCAAATTACAAAGGAAAATACAGCCATTGAAATTTTTAGAACGCATGTCAAAAATCGTGTTAAAAAACATATCACAAACTAGGAAAATTTTGATGTTTCAGAGCTTTTCTACTCTTTTATAAATAAGTAGGAAAGATATATATTAATATAAGCAAAAGAGGCATAAAATAATATGTTAATGTGATTACAGCTCTATGCATATGTTAAATGAATTTGGGGAATGAAACATTATACAGCTACTAAAATCATGTTTTTCCTGTTTTTAGAAGGTTTTAATTATTGATACATGGGAAAAAACTCATAATCAAAAGTGGTTAACACTTGATGCATCTAGTATGATCCTAACTGTGTGCATAGTTAAGGTGTATATTTAGGCACAAAGGAACAAATACTGAAAGGAAATAGATCAAAAAGAATTACAGAGGTTAGATTGGTGTAGTAAGAATATGGCTGATTTTTGTCCCTTCATAATTTTCTGAATTTTTCAGAATTTTTTGAAAAAGTGTGAAGATATGTCCCCTCAGAATAGCCCTTTTAGCTTGAGCACTTTGTCATGCTTGCTCTTCTGGTAAAGTATTAGGCTGGTGAACTAGGTGGTTCCTCACCACTTCTTAACCACCAGCATCTTCAATAGCCTGGCATGATTCCTGGCAGTGTTTTCTTCTTTCTTTGACACATACTAGCAAAAATGTGTTACTGGCATCACAGTTCATCAGTCTTCATGTTCATTAACCCGGAGCACCCTGCCCCATCCTGCTACCTACTCCCTTTTTTCCTTAAACCGTTTATCTAGCTATTTAGAAGGCCAGTCTCTCAAGCTGTTCACATAAGGAGCCAGCATTCATTTTAAAACCTAAGTGCATTCTTACCTACCTTATGGGGAGGGGTGTTGTTTTTTAATTGATTATTCACATGAAGTATTTCAACATGGGAATTTTGATGAGGGTAACCTGGCCTCCCAACTTTTGGCATGGTAGAGTATTGAAATACTTAAGTGATAACTTGGATTCTCTGAAATTCCACATGAGAGTACAATAGAATTTCACAGCAGGAAAGGACCTTAGAAATAACTTAATCCAGCTCTTTCAAAGATGAGGAAATTGAAGCCAGAGAAGTTAAAGCTCAAGATTAATCCCCCAAGTTAGTAACAGGTCTTCTTACTTCTCGCTGTGGTCTTGTTAATACATTATTCTTAGAATAAGTTCCTCAGCCTGGTTTCATGGTCTTTGGTATGATAGGTTTTGGGGTTGCAGGCAGAATCTGCACCATCATGAACTGAATACAGTGCCTGGTCACCCTAACACTGGAGTGGAAAGAGGCCCTCAGCAGAGCCTGAGGACACATGGTCCCATCATCCTGGGGTTTTCCTCATTTTTCTTTAAAAATTCTCGTTGCTTCTCAGTCTAACTCTTTTAAACATAGTTGATTTTTTTTTTTTTAACCTTGACTTTGGCTAACAAGACTGTTTTCCTGCCAGTATTATTTTTATAAAAACTGTGTTGGAGTTTTGCTTTGATCTCTTTTAGTAAAGCTTCTAGACAGTTGAGATATATAAATGTAACTTTTAAGTTAAAGGATAAATATGAGAAAATTTAGTTAAGGAAGAATAATCAATTTCACTATATGTTGTTCTGAAAAGCATAACTAAAGAATTTCTATAGTAGTTGAGGGAACAGTCTATCCTCCTGGCCAGTAAAATGAAGATATCACAACAGCTGCAAGGTATTGGTTACACCATTGGAATTCATTTTGATACAGTGGATTTTTATTATTTTTTCAACTTCCCCACCCTCCCCCAAAGTTTTTGATAGCAGGTGTGACTTTTAACCTTCCAAACTCAAACTTGTTTGATAATGAATAATTTTGTGGGGGCCAAAATAATCCAGAATATGTGGGAAATGAATTTAAGAAAGATTAATAATCTTCTAATGTGGAGTTTGAATACCTTTTGCTCGGGGTAAGATCTTTAGTTCTTACATTGAACAAAAAGTAGACGTATTATACTGAAAATTGAAAACCAGCAATATTGGAGAAAATAATTGGCAAGTTTGTGGATTATGATTATGTTTATACTTTTGATCTCCAGTCTAATTGATGAAGGTCTTGTCCTATTAATAAAATATTAATAGATAACTTATTTTCAGGAATGCAAATAGACCTCACTGAGGTTTTAATTAACATACACACTCTTATTTGTATTCTTTGTAATAAAAATGCCGAACATTTTTACTTTTTTACAGATAGTGAAAGTGAAAGTCACTCAGTTGTGTTTGACTCTGCAACCCCATGGATTGCAGCATACCAGGCTCCTCTCTCCATGGAATTCTCCATGCCAGAATACTGGAGTGGGTAGCCATTCCCTTCTCCATGGGATTTTCCCACTCAGGAATCAAACAAAGGTTTCCTGCTTTGCAGGTGAATTCTTTACCATCTGAGCCACCAGGGAAGCCAAGATCCATAAAATTTTGAAAGTGGTGAAATGTTTGTGTAACTTACCTTAATGAAAGTAATGAAATGTGTTTGTTGAATATATTTCAACCTTCTCAAATATACTTAAAGAACTATGCCCTCAACTTCCAGACTAACCTTTTGGACAACCCCTTTGTGTTGTAATTCAAATGATCTCTAGCTTCATTTCAGTAGGTACCGCAGCAATTTTTAATTCCTTATGTAAAGATAAGTGAAGTTTTAGGCATTTCTAATTGTACTTAAAGTTCATCATTATGTATATTGAATAAACATTAATGGGCTTTGCTGGTGGCTCAGATGGGAAAGAAACCACCTGCAATGCAGGAGAACTAGGTTCTAAATAACTGAGAGTATGAAAGTGTGTTATACATAGAAGATATAAATTTATCCAAAAGTTCACCAGAGTCTTTTTCATGTAATATATATTTTTAATATTATTGATTATATAATTACATATTAACCTTATCTATATATATAACATAATATGTAATTAATATGTAATTAATAACATAATTGTATAATCATTTGTTTTATTTTTCCAGTTTTCATTTATTTTTAATTAATTTTATTGACATATAGTTGATTTACGATGTTGTGTTGGTTTCTGCTGTACAGAAAAGTGAATCAGTTACACATAAATATGTGTGTGTGCGCTTAGTCATTCAGTTGTGTCTGACTCTTTGCAGCCCCATGGACTGCAGCCCACCAAGCTCCCCTGTCCATGGGGATTCTCCAGGCAAGAATTCTGGAGTGGGTTGCCGTGCCCTTCTCCCAGGGATCTTCCCAGCCGAGATCGAACACAGGTCTCCCGCATTGGAGGCGGATTCTTTACTGTCTGAGCCACCAGGGAAGCCCATAATATCCACTCTTTTTAAGATTCTGTTCCCATTTAGGTCATTAGAGCACTGAGTAGAATTCCCTGTGTTATACAGTAGATTCTTATTAGCTATCCATTTTATATATAGTAGTGTGTATATGTCAATCCCAATCTTATTATATATTATGTAGTAATATATTTATGACAACAGATAATCATATTTTGATTCACATATGTATGTATAAGATTCTTAGATGCTTTCTGAATCATTAAAGGAAGATTAAACTCTTTGTCTGGAGAAGGAAATGGCAACCCACTCCAGTGTTCTTGCCTGGAGAATCCCAGGGACGGGGTAGCCTGATGGGCTGCCATCTATGGGGTCGCACAGAGTTGGACACGACTGAAGCGACTTAGCAGCAGCAGTAGCAGCAGCAAACTCTTTGTCATTTCTTTTTCATAGCACACTGTACACCTAGAACGCTACACTAGCTCCAAACCTGGTCTAGTAGCCCTCTGCACTATTCCCTCATTAAGTCCTATTGCCATTGCTCACGCTGCTATGGGAAGGTGTCTGGCACAGGACTTAGTACTGTTTCCAAGGAAACTGTGCCTCCTATTTATCTGTCTGAAATCTAACTATCCTTGAAGACCTAGCTCAGATTCTACTTATGTCGAGTTCAGTTGCTATTCTTTGTGGAGTACCCTGTTCCAATATTATCTCCTCTACTCAATATTTTGTACTATTCCTTTAAGTTTTTATTATTTTCTTGTACTATTCTCTAATTGCTGGAAGTCACATTTTCCTGGCAGACTGTCCTAAGCAGTGGTTCAAGCTCTGACTGTGTAGGCTGTATTCCAAGACCTACTGAACCAGATCCCTGAGGACCCTGGAAAATCTTTCTTAAATAAGCTACCCAGGTGATTCCAGTGAAGATCAGATTACGTGGTGTCATTTAAACTGTGCAGTTAATATTTGAATTGAACAAAATTAACTGTAGATTTTGTATTAAATATATTTTGTTTTAAGTTTTTTGATAATTTATGATCTGGGTATAGTGTTAGCTATTTTCATCTAGTACATAGTTAGCTGGGATGTTTTCATTCTTCCTAAAGTCTATGTCAGTGAGAGAAATTTTCAAATAAAATATTTCAGTCACATGTACCTAAATGAATAAGTATGCAATTTCTCTCTGTAAAGTTCTCTTCTATTTCTTTGTAACTGTACAATGAATATATGAATACATTCTCATGCAGGATTCAAAAATATAAAGTAAAACTCACTCTTGATTCCTTCTCTCATGGTAAACAAGGCTATTGATTTGCCATGTTCCCTTCTGAATTTTTAATGTATATTTACATATTTTATATAGTTTTTCTCAAAAATGCCATATGAAATTATATTGAACTTTCTCACTTTTTCTTGGCGCCCTTTCTGTATCAGTATACATCTGTGTAAGTATACCTCTAAGAATTCGTTCTGTGCAGTGTTCCACAGTGTAGATGTACTACCATTAATTAAGCATCCTTCTATTAACAAATGGGCCTTTAGGTTGCTATCACTTTTTTCCTTACTGTAAACCACACCTCAGTGAACATCCTTGCAAATGCACGCTTATGAACACGTACCATTTGCTCTTAAATAAGATCTTGCTCTGCCTTCCTTTCCATTTTTTGTTCACAAGCAGTATCTTATAACCTCCGTCGGTGTACTCTTTTCCAGGTTGTGGCCAAAAGTACAGGATCAGGCAGAAAATTCACGTTTTAGACCTGGCTGTTCGTTGACTTTTCCTGTAACCTTGTACCTTTTTCTCCTTTGTTATATGAAAACAAAGATTAGAGGGAAGACTTTTAGAGTTTCCTGCAGATCTAACAATTTCTTGTTCTAATTAGGCTTGCAGGTATGATTCCATTTATTTTTATTATATTCATCTAGTAGCAAGTGCCGTTTGAATCTTGTGAAGTAAATCGTAAAGGTTCACTATGCTTATGAACAAACGTGCATTACTTTAGTCTTCATTAGTCTTCTGCGTTACTTCCTTACTGATGCTTAAATGGCATTTCCAGATGAACTACTAGTAATGGTGGTGGTGGTGGTGTAGTATTAATAGTAATGGTAGTAGTAACAGAAAACTGTTACTCACAGAATTCACTCTTTGTATTATTCATTTCTTCCAAATACTGAGAAAATAAAGGACTTGTTCAGGATCGTTCAACTAATGAGTTTCATTGGTTTAGACTTTAACTCACATTTTTAATACATGCATATATATTCTTTTTCAGATTGTTTTCCATTATAGGTTATGACAAGACACTGAATGTAGTTCCCTGTGCTATCCAGTAGGACTGAGTTATTTATCTGTTTTAACTCACATTTTTGATTACTAAGTTCACCTGTTTTCTTAAAGACAGTTGCCTCATACTCAAATATTTAATTTCTGCTCAATTTCTTTTTTAACATTTATAAAGATTTGTCTATTTATTACATGTTCTCTAAATATTAGTCACATCCAACCTTTTCCTTGCTCTCCTCGTTTGTTTTTTTTTTTTATGATTTTTTTATGTAGACCATTTTTAAGGTTTTTATCGAATTGGTTACAATATTGCTTTTGTTTTATGTTTTGTTTTTTTGGCCCCAAGGCATGTGGAATTTTAATCCGAGAGATGGTGATGGACAGGGAGGCCTGGCGTGCTGTGATTCATGGGGTCGCAAAGAGTCGGACACGACTGAGCGACTGAACTGAACTGAACTGAGGAGGGATCAAACTCGAACTCCCTGTTTTGGGAGCAGAGTCTTAACCACTGGGCTGCCAGGGAAGCCCCTCTCCTAGTTTATATTTTTTATGGTAGTGGGACTCTGGTCAGTTACAGTAGTTTGAGATGTCAAAGTGACCAGTACTTTTGAGTCAACATCTCTTGAGCAGTCAGGACATGCGTTATGCAAGTAGTTATGGTTATTGTTATCTTTCAAATCACTTGACACAGAGCGTAAACATTTAGCTCTGGTGCATGAAGATGAATTAAAGGCCAAGCTTAGCTTGTCTACGGGGTATCTGTTTCATCTTCACGTTAGACCCCAAGCGTGCCAGTGATAATTCATGGAAATACTTAGTGATGAAGATTGGTTTTGTTTTTGTTGGAAATCTTTTAAAGAATGCTTATCAAAGTGTGGATTCTTTATTTTCAGATACTTTCTTCATAACATGCCAGCATTGAACTGAAGTTATTAATTGCAGAATACCCCCTTTACAAAAAGGCAATGTGGCACAATCCTCTGGGACTAAAATATGGAACTACTGAGACTAAAATATGCTACTTTAAGCATTTTTTAATTTAAATTTGGTTACTACCATGAAGTGGAAAATGTATTTCCTTCACAGCATTTTAGTTATTCAGAAATACTCTTTTTCCACAGCTTTGGTTTTCCTGAATGCTAGGAAGAGCTATTTGGCATTTGTGAAACTTGATACTGTCCCTTTCTAAGTTGTTACATTAATTCTGCAGTTACCTCAACAATTGAGCTCTCTAGATGGGTAGAATGTTTTCATGTTTTAGCAGTCCCATTTCCCTCACCCTACAATCTGCCATTCTTTTCCCAAAAATTATCAAAAGAAAGAAGAAAGGTGAGGGAAACCAAGAAACAGACCATTTGTAGCTTTTCTACATTTCTTCCTGTTTCCTGTTAACTTTTTCCCTCCCATACTTTTTTTAATGACCTTTTAAAAGATCTTCCTTGCTTCTGTATTTCCCCCAGCCCCCACTGTCATGATTGCCCTTCTTTGTACCACCCCCACCCTCCGTTCTTCTGAGAACTCTACACTCTCATTAGTTGGTCCCTTGACCAATATGTGTGCACATAACCACAATTCACTGGTCATCTGAGCTGGAGCCAAGGTTCTAAGTGCTATTACAGTTCTCAAATGTGAAGTGCCAGAGGCAGTTAATTACTTAGCATGAGTACTGAGTTTACAAGTGCTTTATTTCTTTTTTGAAAGAAGAGTTGAATTTAGCTCTACAATCATGTCACTGTTACCCAGTCACATACAGAAATATTTTCTTGAGTGGGAGAGAGAATGACACTCCAGCTAGTCATCTGGGGATTGTGCACAACCCAAGCTTATTTACAATACAGCCTGTAGAAGCTGTGCTGTGGAGCCTGCAAATGTCATCCACCTTGGGGCTTTTTCTCAGTAGAAAAGAAAATGTCCACAACCCTAACCAAAGAACAAGCAGATGTTTCCACCTAAGATTATTATTTTTTATTTGTTTTGTTTTGTTTTTTTGGCATGGGTTTTGACCAGATGCTATTAAAAGGTGAATGAACCTTGGAAAACATGGTTTCTCTCTTTTTGTTTTTACCAGTTGTTATTTAGCAACACAAGACTGAGGTTAGGAGGAAAAAAATCATTCTGCAGCTTTTATTAGATAGCTATTAAAAGTAGCAAATCAGAAAGATGGTACAAATGAAGAAAGACCAGTTTTGGTCATGAAAGTATGTGGTGGATTCCCTCGCCTGCCTCCTTAAACAGCTATGTTCTGGTAAGAGACTGTAGGGCAGAATTCAAGATGGCAACACCTTAAACCGTAAATCAAACAGGTTTCATGTTTTACCTGCAGTTGTGGTTTTGGTGTTTCAAACATCTGTTTGTCATGTCCATTAGTATAAAAACTTCAAAGGGATCTAATGTTTTCCCAGAAGATATCTTAGCAGTAACCTCAATTTTTCTTTCTCAGCTGATGTCAACAATCTCTACTTATTGTCTCAACTTTAACATAAAACGAAGTTTTTACTTAAGCAGAAAGGATGTGATGAATATATAGTTGTTTCTGTTCCTTGGGAATAAACTAGTTGTAGATCCATGAATTTCTCAGTTTAAAAAAAAGTTAATGGGGGTGAATAATTGGAGGGAAAAGAATGTTTATATTTGTAACAACCCAAAATATATATAATAAAACATCTTTTCTTTTTTTTTTTTTTGCAACTGCTGGGTATGATCCAGCCCAGAGCTATGGCTCTGGGGATCGCCTTCAGTCTAAAGACAGCAAAATCTGTTAATTTCTTGTGGAAATTCAAGAGGTAGTTTTGAGGATGTGTAACTTGAAAAGTGAGAGTGACAAATTAAGGTTTTGTGTACAAGTTAAGTGACTGGCTTCCTTGGTCATTGTCTCCCTCTCTGTAAAAATAAATCTTCTTGCAAAGCTCATTAATAGCTTCACCATTGGTGTTCAGATAGCATGTTCTTTAAAAAGCAGCGTGTGATTGTGGTGATGGTCACACAACTCTGTGGAAGCACTAAGACCCATTAACATGTACGCTTTAAATGGAATAATTATCCTTGGAAGGAAAACTGTAACAAACTAGAGAGTATATTAAAAAGCAGAGACATCACTTTGCCTACAAAGGTCTATATAGTCAAAGCTGTGGTTTTTTTCAGTAGTTATATGTGTAAGAGTTGGACCATAAAGAAGGCTGAGCGCCAAAGAATTGATGCTTTTGAATTGTGGTGCTGGAGAATACTCTTGAGAATCCCTTGGAATCTAGGAGATCAAGTCAGTCAATCCTACAGGAAATCAACCCTGAATATTCATTGGAAAGACTGATGCTGAAGCTGAAGCTCCAATAATTTGGCGACCTGATGGGAAAAGCCAACTCTTTGGAAAAAACCTTGATGCTGGGAAAGATTGAAGGCAAAAGGAGAAGAGGACAGCAGAGGATGAGATGGTTAGATAGCATCACTGACCCAACAGACATGAATTTGAGCAAACTCCAGGAGATAGTAGAGGACAGAGGAGCCTGATATGCTGCAGTCCATGGGGTTGCAAGGCATCGGCGTGACTTAGCAACTGAACAACAACGAATGTGAAATATATCTCAGTAAAACATATTTTTAAAAACATCAATATATAATTATATTTGAGAAGACTGGGGGGTTTCCCTTAGTAGATTTCCCTTGGAATCTGTGTATGCATTTGGGCTTATCTGGTGGCTCAGACAGTAAAGAATCTGGCTGCAATGCGGGAGACCTGGGTTCCATCCCTGGGTTGGGAAGACATACTGGAGAAGGAAATGGCCACGCACTCCAGTATTCTTACCTGGGGAACTCCATGGTCAGAGAAGCCTGATGGGCTACAGTTCATGGGGTCACAAAAAGTCAGACATGACTGAGCATAAGTTACAATTAGATATGTAAGGAATGTCTGTGTCACTTTTAAAGAAGTTTTTACTTTAACCTTTCTGATTAGCCACCAAATTAACGATTCTTGCAGCATCAAATAAAAGGGCCTCTATTATAGGATTCAGAGACACAAACAAAAACTTGCCAAATATAGTAAAGTGACAAAGGAGCTTAGGATTCACAGATACGAATGTTTTTAAGTTACAGAGGGTGCGTTTGTGTCTATGTGTGTTTAACAGGTAGATAAACAAATAGAAAATAGAGCTAAATTTACTTGTGTTGATATTTATGTCTTCATTTTCTTGCTGTCCATTGATTACTGATTTCACATCTGTCGAACCTGAGAAAAGTAATACAAGATTCATTAATTTTCATTAATAAAAGATTCATTAACTAATTCCTTAATTCAAAAAACTCTGATCTGACATCTACAAGGGACCCTGCATTATACTAGATTATGGAGATGTGAGCACAAATAAGATAGGTCCCTGTGTGTGCTTTTAATGTCAGTTTTTAGCTTTTAAAGGGAATTCCCTTTATTGTATATATATTTTAAAAGAATACATTTTAGAGTATCTATTTAGTAATGCTAAATAATGATTTATTTAGTAATGATTAAATGCTAAGCAATGATTTATTTTGTAATGCTAAAGAATATTCACAAATATTTGGTCTCATATTTATTTGTGAAGCAACAAAGTCTCTTATGCTCTTCTTACTAGAAACTCTAAATTCCATATCTCCCCACAGAAATACTACTTTTTTATTTTCATATATGACAGATGAATACTTTATGATTATCCCTATGTCATTTTTCCCCCTTGGTGTTACAGATTGACACACACAAGACTAAGAACAGCAAATTAGGGATCAGGAAACATGAATTCTCTCTTCAACTCTGTTCCTAAGACCCTGAATGACCAGAGGCAGAGGCTCATCTCTAAAAACAGGACTAGGATGGAACTGGGATATGTCTTCTCTAAGACTGGTTCCAGTGCTTGCAATCTCTGGGGTTGTTTCACCTCCTTGAGTATAATATTTTTAAGGGGCTTAGAGTCATCAACAAGGATATGTACAAAACACATGAAATTTAGAACATATGCATCTCTTCTGTAAGCAGATTGATACAAAGTGCATTCTGGAATGTGAGTTCCCTGAAGTTTAGGACCCTGTTGGTCTCATTCATGGCAATACCAGGAGTTAAATAAATATTTCTTAAAGAATGAATACATGTAATTAGTGAGACATATAAATAGAGGAATAAGAAAGGAAACTTTAGATCTCAAAGAAAATCTAAAACAGAGGTCTAACTACTGGAAGAGTAATAGATTGAAGTAGAAAAACCAAAAATAGATGTTTCATTTTGTTTTGTTTCCTCAAAGTATGGGACAGCCTGGTGGCAGATTTCAGATTAGGAGAGAGTACACAGGTAGGAAATTACTCATTTGCTAAGCAAATATTTAAGTATCCTCTCAGTATTATTGTAATGGTTATCAAACCTTTTGATCTCACAACCTTTTACACTTGCAAAATTATTAAGGATACAGAGGTATTAATATTTTATATGTTATATCTGATAGGTACTACATTGGAACTGAAACTGAGAAATTTAAATTTTTAATTTAACTCTTTTAAAATAATGACTGTAAGCCCTTTACATGTTAACATAACTTATAAAAAATAATTTCCAAAATGAAAAAGAAAAAAACTTTAGTGAGGCGATTAGCACTGTTTCACATTTTTGTAAGTCTCTTTGATGTGTGGTTTAATAGGAGACAGCAGCCTTCTCATACTTGATTCTGCAGTCAGTCTATTGCAGTCTGCTGTTTGGTTGAAGTATATAATATTATGGAGGAAACCCAGCCTTAAAGAGGTATGGGACTGGAAAAGGGAGGCCCTGAAAAACCCTGAAGGATATGAGGGACTCCCAGGGGTCTTCATCCCACATGGGGAGAACCGTTGTCTTCCAACATGGTGAAACATGAGCAGTGGATTTTGTAACTGAAGAGGTGATATGATATTTCTAGCTGAAGAAGGTATTGATGTTTAAATTAAAAGAAAAAAGATATAAGTAAGAAGCAGCTCGGATTGGAGACAGGTATGTGGCTTCCTGTTGTGAGAGAGATGAGGGAGTCTGTAGCTATAGGTTTGGAGAATGTCTGGTATGACTGGGATTCCCCTAGGAGGGTGTGATGAACATCTGAGAGTATGCCACCTACTGGCATACAAGGTGGTCAACATTCATTATTAAATCCAAAATCTCTCAAATAGAAATGTCTTTTTAACTCTTCAAGGATTCTTTCATAAGGAGAGATAATAAGTGAAATGTTAAATGTATATATAAAGCATTTGTTTATATTATGATGCCTTGCTTCTGATTGTTTCTGATTGTTTTTCCTTTGCTTTTTTCTAGACCATCCAGACCTTTCAAGTTACCAAAAAGGTAAAGTAGTCTGGATCATCTTATGAAATAAGTATATGCTTTTCCCATCTTAATATTTTCTTTGTGTTTTGCTGCTGTTTTTGCATTCCTCATTTGCATTTCTGTGTAGGAAAATTATATTTCCTCTGATTTGGCTGCTTATGAAATCCTGAACTCCAAAAAGTGGTTTCAATACCAAGGAGTCTTTTAGCCTTTAAATTCTAGTTGGGTTTGATCATTTATGGGCTTCCCTGGTGTCTCAGCTGGTAAAGAGTCTGTCTGCAATGCGGGAGACCTGGGTTCAATCCCTGGGTTGGGAAGAACCCCTGGAGAAGGGAAAGGCCACCGTCTCCAGTATTCTGGCCTGGAGAATTCCACGGACTGTACACCATGGGGTCGCAAAGAGTCTGACACGGCTGAGCAACATTCACTTTCACTTTGATCATCTATATTTGCATGATTATTTTGAATTCTTTCCTGTAAGGCTTGGCTTCTCAGTGTTTTACTTATTGATGAGAGAGAAACCATCCAGCCAACTGCCATGACTTGACCTCACAGCAGTTTATTTCAGATGGCTCGTCTGTGTCTCTTTATAAAAATTTTGTTATCATGTTAAGATGGAGGTACTCTTTTATGTGAAAATTTTTAAGTTTTCATTTTTAGTAGAAAATCAAAGTTTTAAGTGGACAAGTGTTTCCCAAAAAAGCATTGTCTCATCAGATGTCCTTTTGCATGGTGATTCCAGATATGAGGTTGTTACGAAATTCTTCATGATATTTGAAATTCATTTGCTAAGGAAGCTCAGATGCTGATAGCTCTGAAGCTTTCTTCAGGAGAGTTATTCTCTCATTGGAGTAAGATTGCTACATAAATTTTAATTAGTAAATTCCCTTTATATTTTAAAATATTAATTTTTAAATTGTAATCACATAGACATAGCATAAAATTTACCATCTTAACCATTTTAAAGTGTTCACTTCTGTGGCATTAAGTACATTCACATTATTGTACAAACATCACCATCATTCGTCTCTAGAACTTTTTTCAACTTGCAAAACTGAACCTCTGTAACCCATTAAATAGTACCTGCTCATTTCTTTCTCCCCCAGCTCCCGGCAACCACCATTCTCCCCTGTGTCTATGAATTCCATTACTCTAACATCTCATATGAGTAGAAGAGCACAGCATTTGTCCCTTTGTGACTATCTGATTTCACTTAGCATATTGTCTCAAGTGTCATCCATGAGCATGCATCAGAATTTCCTTCCTTTTAAGACTGAATGATATTCCATAGTATGCATATACTACTTTTTTTTTTTACCCAATTTTGCAACAGAAAAAATTATGGAAAAAAGATGAAGGAAAGAGGTTATACAAGTAAATATGACACATGAAGAAAATGAATTTCCATTTTTCTGGAAATAATAGGGTCTTAAATGACGAAAAGTTTTATATTTTGAAAGAGTCATATGTGTTTTTTTTATTTAAAGATTTAATTCTTCTTAGATTCTAAAGTTTTCAAAGGCAGTGAGTGTCCACAGTTTTGTTTTGTTTTTTTACTTCATTTCACCCCACAATACTGTATTGGTTTTGCCATAATATGTATTTTTCTCTGTTAAAAGATTTGTATTTTTAAAAGTTTTAATTTATTCTTTTCAATATACACACATGTAAATACAATTTCTTCTTAAAATTAGCTTTTTTGATTCCCCTTTCTCACCCTAGCTGGAAGTAATCTTTTCCTTCATAGAATTCACAAAATTTTTTTATCTGTACCCCTGTAAAAATACACCTCTGTTGACCTAGTTCTGTAGGTATTTGTGTACCTGTCTGATTTTCTGAATTAGGCTCTAAGTTCCTTGAGGATAATATCCATATCTACTATGATTTTATTCCCAGAAAGATACTAACTGTTGAATGAGTTTATTACTTCACAAGAAAGAGTTCAGTACTGTTTTCTTCTGTGAAATTCCATAAGCTTCAAATATTCCACTAAATTGATAGTTGATGCCGCTAGAAATGGCACCCCACTCCAGTACTCTTGCCTGGAAAATCCCATGGATGGAGGAGCCTGGTAGGCTGGAAGTCCATGGGGTCACTGGGAGTCGGACACAACTGAGCGACTTCACTTTCACTTCTCACTTTCATGCATTGGAGAAGGAAATGACAACCCACTCCAGTGTTCTTGCCTGGAGAATCCCAGGGATGGGGGAGCCTGGTGGGGCGCCGTCTATGGGGTCGCACAGAGTCAGACATGACTAAAGCAACTTAGCAGCAGCAGCAGCAGCAGCAGCAGCCGCTAGAAAAGTTAGGATTAATAACATTAGAAACGCTTACCCTTAAACGAGAAGAGAGATAAGGAAAATATATTAAAGGAAACAGAAGGGAAGAAACACAGGAGGAAAAGATTTTTTAGGAAGCCAGCAATAGCTAAAGTGTTAAATATTGCTTAGGTAAAAGAAGATGAAAACCAAGACAGTTGACATTGGCAATTTCAGAAGACTCATCAGAGCAAAAGCCAGGCTATTAGGGGTTAAGGACTGGGTAGTTGGTCAAGAAAAGAGTACCTCAGGTCCAAGGTACTCATACTCTCTAAAGCCTGGTTCTCCACTTGGAAAGGAAGGGGAGAAAGAGGAGAGGGTTTCCAGAAAGGCAGCGAAAGTCAAAAGAAAAAAAAAGTCTTTGTAAACTAAGAGAGGAAAGTTTACTATGGAGGGTCTTATTGTAATACAAATGGTCCATTTAAAACAGGTCCCCCTTATAATGTCACGTGAGCATAAGTTCGCCCTGTAAGATACTTCATTTATTTGTTTTAACAGTTATTGCTGATCTTTTTCCAGAGTAAACCCAATAAAAGGTGATTGAGAATCTATGAGTATGTTTGAGGGACTTCCCATGTATGCGTGTGTGCTTAGTCATGTCTGACTCTTTGCGACCCCATTGACTGTGGCCCACCAGGCTCCTCTGTCCATGGGGTTTTCCAGGCAAGAATACTAGAGGGGGTTGCCGTGTTCTCCTCTAGGGATCTTCCGACCCAGGGATCAAATCCAAGTCTCCTGCGCTGCAGGGAGGACTCTTTATCACCTGAGCCGTCAAGGTCCGTATACCTCATGAAAACTTTAGCAGGGCAGGACAGCCTGGAGCAGGGTGCTAGGCGGCCTGCCCACTCACTTAGATCTGCAGTTCACCCACAAACGCAAGCCATTCTCCCTGCTCCTTCTGTTATCTGTCATTTTATAGAAGGGAGAACGAATCCTTCATATCTGTACTGTTTGATACGTGACCTGTTGAGATGATGATGTGCTCTTTTATATTGGGTTGGTCAAAAAGTTCATTCAGGTTTATCTGTACCATCATATAGAATAACCCAAACAAACTTTCTGGCCAACCCAATACATCCGTGCCATGGGTGGTGCTGTGGGCCTAACCTAAGCAGCTGATCAGCAATAGGGCCTCGAGGAAAACCATCACCTGGCCAGTCAGCCGTTAAGAAATGACTGCCTGCTCTCACCCAGGAGCCAAGAAGTGGGCGGCATGCACAGTTATGTTGTAGTGTGGCCTAAAGATGTACAAAATTAGATCAGGCAGATGAAAGACAATCACTACATGGTATACAGAGAGAGGAACATACTATAGTAAGAGAGTGGTCCTTGGGAAAATTCTTCCAATGCATGTGTAGTTGACTTTTCAGAGAAAAGAATGCACAGGTCCTTTATTCCAATTTAAACTTAGAATATGTACCTTGAACTCAGATGCATCATGAAGGGAATTAGCTAGAAAAATATAGCTGTAAGATTTATAGGTCATTTTTAATTTCCTTTACTTCTCCAGTTTTCCTGCTTTATTAGATTTTTGTCATAATATTACAACCATTGTCTGGGTTTCATATTATACATGAAACTTTTGTTTCCCACATGGTGCCCGTAGCTACACAACATCTTAGCATAGACAGCAGGAAGCAGAAATAGCCTCAGTCACTGTGTGATATTTAGGAGAAACCACTGTCTGAGTGATATTTACTCAAAAGAGTTAGGGCTTTCCCCCTGGGGAGCTTTGTGTCCTCAGGATAGTGATTCCATTTCTTAAGTGCGAGCAGTTGTCTCTAGGAAAGGTTAGCATGTGAAACATGTGCTGTGTGAGGAAGTGGACTTGTAATAGGGTAAGGTTAAATGTGGAAGAAATGTGCTGAAATCACTAATACCGTAAAGTTTCCATATGTAGTCCATGCACGGATATAGTAGAGAGCAGTGCTGTAAAATCAAAACCAAATGTTTTCAAAAGCAAGAAAAAGCAATTATTGAATAAGTTTTTAAGATTGCTGTGCATGTGTGCAGATTTTTCAAGAACACAAACAAAAGTCATTATATAGGTAAATTAAACCACAGTATGAAAACTAAGCAATTTGGGGCCCATGGCCTTCTATTGATAACATGTTTGTAGGTAAAAATGTATAACTTCTGGTTTATTTGAAAGAAAATTGATCCATTTAATATAAAGTATAATGAGTAATTGTGTAAGCCTGGAGTCCTTTTCACTTCATAGGGCTGATATTTTAAAGGTCTAAAATGTAAAGGAGTTTTTTTTAAAACCTGAAGCAATGAACAGAAAGTCTCAAATGTGCTATTGACAAAGGATTTTATTGCTTCAAACCAGTTACTTTCATCTTGGTTTACACTTGGTGGAGGAGGAAATAAAAGTATAGAAAATATAAGCATTGGGTGTGTTCTGGAAATACGAACAATTCTGACCACTTGGTGTTTACATTTGAACAACTACAATCAACATATTGTGATTTATGTGTTTTCAATACATTCAGAATTATTCTTAAGTTATTCCACCTTATCCAGCATAATTTTTCCTTAATGAGTTTTTAAATGCAGAATTTACAGTTAGTGAATCATGTTCACACTTGAAGTCCTTTGGGTCTACATGATTTTGCACAGAGAAATTAAGAGTGTGGCTTAGGAATTTAATTCTAAATGACAGTTTTGGAAAGCATCTGTTTGTGGCAAGTTGACTTATTCTTGATGTCTTTTGTTTCTCTTGTGTTTGAAGCAAGAGATGATATCACAGTGGCTAAGAAGCCAGACTCTTAAACCAGACTACCTGGCTTCCTAGCTTTGTGACTTTTTAAAAAGATATAATTGACATGTAACATTATATTAGTTTCAGGTATATAACATAATTTGATATTCATATGTATTGTGAAATAATCACCACAATAAGTCTAGTTAACACTCATCACTACACGTAGTTACAAATTTTTTTTTCTTTCTTGTAGTGAGAACTTTTAAAATCTACTCCCCAAGCAGCTTTCAAATATACAGTATAGTATTATTAACTATAGTTACTGTGCTGTACACTACATGCCCAGGACATACTTGTTTCATGACCTGGGCCAGCTTGTGACTTTGAACAAGGTATTCAACCTGACCGTGCCTCAGTTTCATCTCATAAAGCTGTTGTGAGAATTCTGTGAGATGATAATCTATGTAAAGAATCAGAGCAACTGGAACTCTTAGTGGGTGCAAACTATTATTATTTATTCTCCTAAGGTTGCTTTTAAAAGAAAAATAATGAAAAATGCCTGTGTAAGTGCTCCCTTAAAGCATCTGCTCTGCTCTGCTAAGTCGCTTCAGTCGTGTCCGACTCTGTGCAACCCCATGGGCGGCAGCCCACCAGGCTCCCCCATCCCTGGGATTCTCCCGGCAAGAACATTGGAATGGGTTGCCATTTCCTTCTCCACCCTTAAAGCATAATTATATTTTAACCTCCTTATTAAAATTTAATATGAATATCTCCATGAAGCCAGATCTATAAAGTTGAGCGATCAGAATATAAAAATCAGCCATCTATTCTTAGAGACATCTTGTAGCTTTTTCAGAATTATAGAGCCACAAGCTTTCTTTAAACTGCCAGGATGATTTTGAAGAAAAAACTCAAAATATCTGAGTAGAAGTCTATTTCAAATGAACCAGAAATAGCCATCACAGCAGCCCAATGAGCTAACACTGTTGAGACTTGAAGAGTAATTGTCCAGAAGTTAGATGTTTCTTTTCTTCTCTGATAAAAATTCAAGAAACCTGAAGTTGGAAGAATACATTTTGAATTTTGAAGGTGAAGTCGCTCAGTTGTGTCCGACTCTTTGCGACCCCGTGGACTGTAACCTACTAGGCTTCTCTGTCCATGGGATTCTCCAGGCAAGAATACTGGAGTGGATTGCCATTTCCTTCTCCAGGGGATCTTCCCAACCCAGGGATCAAACCTGGGTCTCCCGCATTGGAGGCAGACGCTTTAACCTCTGAGCCACCAGGGAAGCAATTCAGTCAACTTCTATTAAGCACTAAGTTGTTAGCAGATCTGTGAGCATCAGGTTAGGAAGGCCTGGTCTAAGATCTTATGGAAGGGCCCAGAAACAGGTCTTTCAGTGGAAGATAGTGAATGAGGGTATGGGAAGGGTATTGGGAGAAATGACTTGACTGTGGGATATGGTAACAGAGAGGAGTGTCTGAGGTATAGTAAGAAACCACAGCCAGGCCATGGTGATTAGAGAACTGAGGGAAGATAGATACATGGGTGTTTGTTCATCTAATCAATAGATAGTGACCAAGCACCTTTTATTTTTTTTTCATGCAGCCAACCTTATTTATTGAGAAATCCTAGTTTTATTGCCCGTTAACATGTTTGTTCCACAAACTAATTTCTCATAAAGCAAAGCACAACTTTTCTTATAAATAGTATAAATTATTTTATTTACAGAACTTGTTACAAAACAAATAGACTGTATATTTCTTCTCTTTTAAATATCCAAAGTAATCTTCTATCCCTTGACATTTGTTCATGTTCTATACAGCAGCCAACAAAAAGACACCGTTTTGCAGACAGGATCATTTATATCATTTTTCTATTTGCCCAGCAGAAATAGAGACACAGACGTAGAGAACAGCTGTATGGATATCAAGGGGGAAGAGGGGATGGGAGGAATTGGAGATTGGGATTGACATACACATACTACTGATACTTTGTGTAAAATAGATAACCAATGAGAACATAAGGGAAGTCTACTTAATGCACTGTGGTGACCTGAAATGGAAAGGAATTCCAAAGGGAGGGGATATATGTATGTATGGCTGATTCGTTTTGCTGTACAGTAGAAACTAACACAATATTGTAAAACAACTATACTCCAATAAAAAATATTTTTCAAAAAAGAAAGTATATAAATGTTTAGCAAAAAGAAGAAGGCACTAATACTGTACTAAATCAACCACTCAATCAAATCAAAAGTCTCTCCTCTCATGTAGCTCACAGTCTAGTGGATAAGTTCATCATTGTTCTATGTCCAACTTTTTGTTTGAACTAAAAGAATGGTTAATAGGTTTATGGGGAGGTTTCAAGTTGGTTTGGTTATTCTTAAGACTTACAGGCTTTCCCGGGTGGCTCAGCAGTAAAGACTCTGCCTGCCAGTGCAGGAGATGCAGGTTCGATCCCTGGGCCGGGAAGATCCCCTGGAGAAGGAAATGGCAACCCACTCCAGGATTCTTGCCTGGAGAATCCATGGACAGAGGCAGGCTGCAGTCCATGGGGTCACAAAGAGTTGGACATGACTTAGCATCTAAAACAACAATTCTTAAAGCTTTACCTGAACCTGTTTATGGGCTGGGTTCTTTTTCAAGAAGTGATGGAGTAAAAGTAGGGAGAAAGGAATAACTGGAGAAACAGAAGTTCTGAAAAAGACTGCAAAGAGAATGGAGCCTCTGTTAAAATATATTTCTTTCCACTTACAAAGTGTAGATTCAAGATCTTTTCCCTAGGCACAGATATAGCAATGAAATATTACTTGTCAGAAATGGACATTATGCTCACTTTCAGGTGGTTAGATAGCATCACCGACTCAACAGACACGAATTTGAGCGAATTCCAGGAGACAGTGAAAGACAGGGAAGCCTAGCATACTGCAGTCCACGGAGGCACAAAGAGTAGCAACTGAGGAGCAACAGTTTATAATCTCATTAGATCTTTCATTGATAAATACCCGTACTAGGTCTGAAGAAGGAAGAATGAACAAATTGCTGTCAGGTAGGGAAAAAACTTTACTCTGCTTCTAAGAGGCGTTCTCTGTGATCTCTCTCTGCTTTTGTAGTTACGCAGCCCTGATAGCAGACTGGCCTGTGGTTGTCTTGGGCATGTGCACGGTGCTCATCGTGGTCTGTGCCTTGGTTGGAGTATTAGTGCCAGAGCTCCCTGATTTCTCTGATCCATTGCTGGTAAGGAAAACTGAGCCAACAGAATCTGCTCGTCTATTTTATTTAGCCCTCGATCATCTCAAAAGATTAAGCATTTTAAGACACTTTGTCTTATGTTATCTAGTACCCTCTCTTTGCAACCTTCTCAAGCCATCACAAGCATAGTCACTTTCTGAAGGAGGGAAGACTTGTCTGTATTCTCAGGTTCTCAGAGGCGGTCAAGGAACTTGCTCACCCTCAAAAATCTGGAAAGCTGTTTCTTGGTCTCCATGTTAAGCTAAAAGCTGTAAATTGGAGACTCTGCAGACTATAAAAACATTTTCACAAAATCTTTAAAACTAGAATGTCACCTTTTTTTTTCCTGAGGAAGTTAAAGGAATTTCAGTGTTACTAAGAGAGAGCAGGGTCTGTTTTTAAGTATTGATAGATGTCCCTCGGGTATGGAATAGGGAGGAAAACATGAATGAGGATAATGATAATGATAAACTCTTTGTAAAACATGCATACGTAATTTAATTTGACCATGATGTTTTATAACAAAAATAAGTATTTACTAAATGCTAGGGATGCATATGGAAGAGAAACTTCAGATAAGTTTTCTATCCTCCTCTTTCCTGAGATATGTAACATACCAAAGAATCAGGCTGTTTTGTCACAGTAAATAGGTGATCATTATTATGTCAAATCATCTTGTTTTAATGCAGTTCACCTCTGGAGTAGCTGTGAAGAACATATTTATTTTCTGTTGAAAGCAATCCATCACCTTGACATTGCCTTCCCAAGCTGTTATAACTATACTTAGCCTGAAATGAAGTACACTAATGGGAATTTGTAATATTTTGCCTTAGGGTTTTGAACCAAGAGGGACTGCAATAGGCCAGAGACTGGTCACATGGAATAACATGGTGAAAAATACAGGATACAAAGCAACATTAGCAAATTACCCCTTTAAATATGCAGATGAACAAGCCAAAAGGTAACCGTTTATTAACTTTTAGACCAAACACTGCTAATGAATTCCACTTATAAACACTGCCTGAGCAAAACAATTACATCTAAAATGTGTGGCTCAAAATCTTTACCACTGAATGTGTTGAAATTGTCATTGTCTTTTAAGATTGTGTTGTCTGTTAGTGAAGTTTTGGGTTTGGGTGTTTTGTTGTTGTTGTTGTTGTTGTTTTAACCTTTTTCACAAGTGAGAAAATTAATGGTGGTTGCTTATGCCCATCCATCCAACTTCATACCAAGCACTAAATAGGTCATGACTTTGAGGCAGTATTGTTACCAGTAGGCTTCTCATCCTTGGAATGGTGAGGACTTGACTGAAGACCAAATTGTGTTCCATTTCAGCCATCGGGATGATAGGTGGTCAGACGATCATTATGAAAGAGAGAAGAGAGAAGTTGACTGGAACTTCCACAAGGACAGCTTTTTCTGTGACGTTCCAAGTGAGTGGCATCATAAATGACAAACCTCTCTGAATTTCCTGGGATTGAATGTGATTGATAACCTATACTGTCCAGGTATATGTTATGTGACTGGTCATACAGCTTTAGTGTTTCTATTATGCTTCAAGAGATTTTAATTAACTTGTAATTTTACTTCTCTAGGTTAATCAACCACTAATCTGAATTTATTTACCTATAATTTAAAAAAATGAGTGAAAAAGAAAAATAAGAGAGAGAGCATTGAGTTATAGCCAGTTTTAAGATAGATATAAATCTAATAAAATTATTGACCTTGCTCAATATTTCAAGTCATTTTAAAAACTCCTTGTACATATTTTTAGATTGAACCCTGAAATAATCTACTGTCAAAACACCTATATTAATAGCCTTCTTGTGCCTGCCTTGTCATTAGGCATTAGTGGAAGAAAGACGAACAAATAAAGTCCAGAGGTTCAAAGCTTGCATTCCTCAGTGACCCAGCTCATATATGGATGAGATAAGTGAGCTAAGACAGCAGGAAGTGATGGTGATTGAAGAGTATATGGCAGAATATTGAAAAAATGAGGGCCCAAATATTGTAAGAAATTCCCAGAGGCCAGGAATCTTGGTTTCAATATGGCATCACAGATCTCTAAATGTTGGCAGCAAATTCACTAAACAAAATCTGCTGTAGCCTAGAGTCAGCCTGGTTCCTCTGTAGCTGCCAGGAAAGAAGAGTTCAGGGCCTCAGAGAAACATGTTTAACTTTGCATGTCACTGGTTAGCCCTCCTGGTTACAAGTGAGGAACTGTGATAACTTCAATTTCTGATTAAGTGAATATTAACATTGAAGCTCTTTGGTTTTAGCTTTTTTGGTTGTTGCTGAAAATCCTTCTAAGATGTGTTTTTTTCTTATCTTCTTAGATCACTAGGGGACCTGATTGGGTCTTAGATGTTTCTATATCTATTCAAATTTCAGGGTCTTTGTCTTGAAGACAGGAGTTTACTAAAGAAAACTTTGTGACCATTAATAAATGCTCATGTAAAAAAGCTTTATTCATAAATTTGCAAATTGATTTTCTTTGTTCGCACCATTTGGCATTTTCGATCATATAAAATTAACCTACTTTGTTTCAGTTCACTTATGTTAATTTTTTAATGGCTGAGGGAGCAGAAACAGTACTTATTGAGCACCTGTTTTTCAGTATCTCATTTAATTCTCAACACCTACTTGAGAAAGTGTTGCTGTCTTTATTTTACAGATGAGAAACTGAGGCTCAGGGAAGCTGTTAGTTACCTAAGATCACCTAACTAATAAATGACAGAAGCTGGTTACAACCCAGTTTTCACTCTAAAGACCACGTTCTTTCCAGGATATCACACAGCCTCTCTTGTTTGGAGATACATTTTGTAACAGTATGATTCTCAAAATATTTTTCTAGAACTCTGAGCACTCAGCAAGAATGAGGAGTATGTCTGTGATCCTGGCTAGCATTCTGTGTGTAGTTGACTTTTGTTAGTGCTTTAAAATTGATTGCTTGCCATCTTTGCTCTCTAGTTAGCTGCCACAGAGAACACCCTTATAATCCATTCTTGATATGCCTTGGTGCCTCATTCTTTGATTTTATATACCACTGAGGTGATATGTTGTGAAATTAAGAGGGAGGCATTCAGTTGATTTTCTGCCAAAAGTTCTTATGGATTGTTCTTCCTAATTACAGTCTGATCCGAACTAGATATGTTACATAACTGCTACAATTTTTAAGATGCAGTGAGTCAACAAAGGCTTTGAGCTAAAGCAATATTAAAAAAAATTTTTTTTACATTTTTCTCCTGGAATTTAATGAAAGACAGGATTCCCCACTTCTAATGAATTGCCCATGTGGTTTCCTAGTTTGAATTATTTCTGAATGCTGAGTCTTCTGAAATAAATGAGTAATTTATAAACCTTTTTCCTTTTTTTCCCCCTGTCACCAGGTGACCGATATTCCAGAGTAGTGTTTACTTCAGCTGGAGGGGAGACACTGTGGAATTTGCCTGCAATTAAATCAATGTGCAATGTAGATAATTCAAGGGTATGTAAAGTAAAACTGAAATCTGTTCAGCACAAATAAGGTTATATTTCTGAAGCTCCTTTTACTTCTGAGCCTGGTACCTGATCAGATGAAAGCACTTAAGTGGCTTACCTACTGAAGAATAAACACCAGGAGAATGGCTTTGCATTCTTTCCAACCCCAGGATCAAAGTGTTTCTGTTTCCCCACCTTTAAAACATACCATCTTCCTTAATAAAGATCTCTTTCTTTCCCACTCATGTTCTTTGTCCTTGATAGTCTTTTGTGTTATTTCACAGCTTATTTCCTTTCAGGATAACAGTTAAGCCTTTTTCTTCTTTTGTTGTATTTTCTCTTTCCTAGTTTCATTGTTCACTCCACTTTCCCCCTGAGGCAATTGTCAGCATCTTAATTATGCAATGAAATGCTCACCTTTCTGGCAATCAATGGATCCTTTTGGCCGGTGACCTCAAAGGAAAATTTAGGGCACAGGCTAGGAACGAGGACATCAAAGAACATAAATACAATATCTATGGAAATGGCCTGAGTAATCCAATCCAGATTGTTCTGAATTCTGAACACCTTAATGCTTTAACGGGACATAAAGATATAAGAAGACAGGCACTTCCACTCCTAATCTGTAGAGCACCAGAAAAAATAAAGTCACCTACCATGCTTGGAAGAGCAGTCAATTTCATGTGTTCAGACGTAATGTCTCCAAGTAGAAACTGCTGTCTAAGGTCACTAATGGCTTCGTCCAAGCACAGTAACAAGGCGGAAAAGGAACTTGTATTCTGAGCATAATTCTATTCTCAATTAATGTCTCGATTTGATCACTATCAACTTCAGCTGGTCTACCTGACCGTGGAGCATTATCAAGTGAGAAACTCCAGCATGAAACCCAATAAAATGTAAAATCACTTGTCAGTTGAAAATCTAATCACATGCCCTAAGAGCTAGCCTGACAATCCAGGGAAATCCCCTGGTATTGTTTTGGCTGTTTGGTTTTATGATTTATGCAGCATGTGATGGGGGTATCTGAGTTCCTCAACCAGGGATTGAATACAAGCCCTATGCACCTCCTAATGCATAGGAGGTAGAAAGGACACTCTGAGGTCACCACAGACCAGCACTGTCCCTGTGCAGATTAAAAGGACCATCTGAGAACTGAGTGGCTTACCCAGGTCACCTAGTTAGTTGGTCCCAGATCTCCTGACTTCATTCTTCATTCCGAGAGGCCGTTTATATATTTTGAAAATAACTTGCATTGATGAGGATATCAGGATATTCTGTGAGTGCCATCTTATCTCTGTGCAACTCCAAACAGACCAAAGTCACAAACCATATATAAACAGCCGACAGTTTCTTCATCATTGAGCCATTTTTGTCATATTCTCTTCTGTTCTACAACAATCAGTGGATTTTTGAAAGCTACTATGAGCATATTTCTCCTTGTTATGGGTTACAGCCGTTCTCACACAGAAAGTTGACTCTAACTTTGCAGAGCACTTGCTGTGTGCAAGGCTTTATGCTGAGTATTTTACATCGCTCACAGTAAACCTGTGACCTTGGAATAATAACTTTTAACAGATGAGCAGTTAAGCTTAGAGAAGTTAAGCCAGTCTGGTTACTTTATAATCACACCTTGGATGAAAACAATTCATTAACCTCTTAGACCCTGTTATTCCTACCCTTACAGTTAATCTTTAGACCTTCCCTCCCTTGAAGACACTAAAGTGATTGAATTCACTCAGTTGATTAACAGCTGATGTTTCTTGAGTGTTACTGATATTTGTCAGGAAGTGTTCTAAACACTTTAATGAATTGTTTCATTTAATCCTCACAACAGTGTTAGGAATGAAACACTTATTTTGCCTGTTTTTCAGATGAGGAAGTTCACACAGGTAGTAACTGACAGATACAGGATTTGAACCCAGACAAGTCTTAATTCCACTGCCAATACAGGTGATGTGGATTCGATCCCTGGGTCAGGAAGATCCTCTGGAGGAGAAAATGGCAACCCACTCCAGAATTCTTGCCTGGGAAATCCCACGGACTGAGGAGCCTGGCAAGCTACAGTCCACGGGGTCTCACAGAGTCGAACATGACTGAGCAACTAAACAACAACAAAAGTCTAATTCTAGAGTCTATGCCTTTACCCTCCATTCTTTATGCTTCCATAATGCAGATTACTGCTCCCTCTCCCATTTATGTGTTGCACTGTTCTATATATACCATTTCCCACTCAAATGAACCTCAAAGAATCATCATGGCCTAGAATAGAATAAGTACCTTTTTTAAAAAGCTAGCAATTTATTCTATGAGTACATCTTAGATTTTTAATAAACTCAAAAGCCAGTAAGCAGTACTGTGCCATTATAGCTTTCATAAGTGAACAGAGTATATTATATATACATATATGAGTGTATTTCAAATGATAAAATATCAGCACCAACAGGAACCTTACAAAAAGGCATACAGAAAGGATAAATAATTGAATGAATTACTTGAGGGAACAATAGTGGGTGGAAAATAAAGCTAAGGATGAGATTGGACATACAATAATGCATACCCCACAATTCTGTGTATTTGCATGGTGGTAAGCTTCAAATTTCTCTTTAATCTTCCTGGCAACCAGAGCAAAGAAGAATTCATGGTCGGAGACAAAAGTCACTTAAATAGAGCGACAAGTTTGTTTTTTAGAAGAAACCCATCTTGCCTTCATACTAAGACAGGAAAGGATTGTTCCCATACTTCCAAAAGAAGTATGATGTTCTGAAGAAAGTTCTTAACAGCAGGTTTAGCAGGTTTACAAGAGGTACAGTATTGATTCTTACTTGGTTTGTAAACCATATCTCAGGTAGGTTGGTACTTGAGATATAGCAGAAGTTTTCTACAAGAGATAAAGCAATGAAATCCCAATACGTGGTTTCTAATGGTTTGGCTTGAAGCCTCTGCAAAATTTAAACTACTGAAAAAGTAGATGTACTTTGCTTATCTTTTTTTCTCTACTGAGCTCATAATAAGAATGTTTAGCTATGACTTCAAGCCTGTACTCCCTGGGAAGAACATAATGATTTGTAGTGCTCTTGTGAAAATGTGAGGAACAGACCCAAAGACGCATCTGAATGAATGGTCAAGCCACTGACAGATACATACCAATAAATGAATAAACATAACCAAGGTCCTGAAATTCTACCTCAAGGAATATGGTTGTAATTTGAGCTTTTTAAATTAAGTGCTATTTTTGCCAATTGCAAATGCCCTTGTATTCTAGCCTCAAACTCTTGCTGTGAACCTAGAACGTGTTTCTCACAGAGATAATATATTTAGTGATGTCTTATGTGCACACTCAGTCGTGTCTGACTCTTCGAACCCATGAACTGTAGCCCTTCAGGTTCCTCTGTCCGTGGGATTTCCCAGGGAAGAATACTGGAGTGGGCTGCCATTTTCTCCTCCAGGGGATCTTCCCGACCCAGGGATCAAACCCACGTCTCCTGTGTCTCCTGCATTAAAGGCCGCTTCTTTACCACTTCAGCCATCGGGGAATAATATCTAGTGGTTAACGGTTTAGATTACAGATTATTACTGTACCTTTTTGAGTCTCCCAGGTCAAGATCCTTTGGGGATTTTTATTTGTTATGGTGCTTTGAGCAAACGGTGTCCTGAGGCTACTTGGCAGTCTTTCCTTTTTCCCCCTCAAATCCTTGCTATCGTACCTAAGCACTTGATTATTAACAACACAATCAAGTTGAATGAGACACATATGAAATGATCCAGAGCAGAAGAGCTTAATCGATGGTCAGTTGACTCCAGAAAGCATCTGGTATCAGTGTAATGTCACCATGAGACCAGGTGTTTCCACTGTTGCCTGCCTGTGTTGATAGCACATTGAGTTCAAACACCAGTTCCCATTTAAATTACATGCAACTTGTACTCACAGTTCAGACGGGTACTGGTTTCCAGAGTGTAGAGCTTCTGTTTCTGATGCTGCATCTGTCTCCTCACAGAAATGCTTGATTTCTTAGACTCTCTCAAAAGGGGACTCAGTTGCTTCTCCTGATCTTCATTACTTTTCCTGCACTTCTGCATTCCTGTGGGGCATGCTGGCAGAGACTCATTAGTAACAAAGATGTTTGTGTGTCTAATCTTGACTCTGCTGGAAACTCTTTGCCCTGTTTTTAGTCTTTGTACACTGTAGAAGTTGGTGCTCAGAGGAATCAGCTTGTAGTAGGGATTTGAAATTTGGTAACTAAAACCCTTTTTACTTAGGTAGCTTTTGTGAATAGCTGGAATACACCCCCCTCCTGAAGCTTAGAAGACTCTAGAAATGTGTTTCTTGATGCTTGGAGATTTTGTTTGTTTGGTTTTGTTTTGTTTTATGTTTTGGCTGTTTGGTTTTATGTTTTATGTAGCATGTGATGGGAGGATCTGAGTTCCTCAACCAGGGAGTGAGCACAAGCCCTCTGCAGTGGAAGCTCAGAGTCTTAACCACTGGATTGCAAGGGAAGTTCCCTGATGCTTGTTTTAAAGAGAGCTGTGGGGCCCTTGCTTTTCTTTCATCTCTAGGCTCCCTTCAACTTTTATACATGAGGAACTCAGTCACGTGGGGAGTAAGAGTCCAGCAGTTGATTGAATCGTAAGGGCTTCATTTTCTTGCCTTCATTGTTTTCTCAGTGTCTTACCGTATCTCCAACTTGGCCATTAGATTTGAAAGTTAAAGTATCATTTAAACTATGCTGGTTTCTTCTTTTTCTCTATTTGAAGGCAACTCCACCCCTGCTCCCATCTGACCAGGCAAGTGTGCAAAGGCATGTTATCACCACACAAGCAAAATGATTTCCTAAAACTCCCATCTGTGAATACCTAGAAGGAAAAGGGCATCCCTCATGAGAGCTGCAAGATACGGCTCTCAGAAACTCCATCCTTATTTTTATAAACTTCAAAGATTTCAAAATCATTCCTATGATGGCAAAAATATGCAAAGATACAGCTGCGTTCTGCATGAAGATACACCTGCTTGCCAAGCCCTTTCAGCCCCACAGTGTAACATATGACTCTGTATTAGGGTGTCCCCATCCTGGATGACTAAGCTGTGCTTCTCTCTCATTGCACTTACAGACCTTGGCACTCTGTAGACAGGTTCACATAGACTCTTAAACATAATATGTTGTTTCTCATGCAAATTGTCATCATTGCTTTTCTTGTCTGATTTCCCCACCTCACCATGAGCAACTTGAGGGCAGGACAAATTTGCCTTATTGGTCTTGCATAGGTGCTCAATAAATATTTTTTCTTTTGGATGGATGGATGGATGGGGACATACAGCATCACTCCCTGAAAGCCTAGATGACCCTTGAGCTCCATGCCTTTAGATTTAGGGCACTGGCATGCAACTCAGGATAAATGTCTATTCTCTGTCCTTATTTTTTACCCTCTAAAACAGTCTTCAAAAACTGTTTTCCAAAGGTTGTACATCAGCCAGCATCACCTTTGAATTTGAGGATTGGCCCTCCAGAGGCTCATTAGCATTTATTTTTGATAGCAGCCATCAAAGTAGTATTTGGTCTGTGTTTGTCATGTCCAACTTTTTAATCTCTGGTCAGATACACACATAAAAACCCTCTGCAGTTATTGAAAAGGTTAGTCAAGGACAGAATTCAGTGCCTTTTCCCCTAGTTTTAGCTGGCAACCCTGTTTTCCTTTATGTTTGGCATTTGGTTATTTGGACAAGTATAAATACGTTCCTGCTAGCTGATAGTGGGTTTTGTAACGGATACAGTTCATTTTCTTCCATCTGAAAACTGTCAGACACTATGCATTACCTTTCTTTCAATTCAGTGGGCTGAACCCAGGGACTTGCCTGTTATTTCTTTATGGGATAAAATTGGTTATCTGAGAGATGCTATTCCAGGATTTCCTGTTATTTATTAGGTGGTTCAGTTCCCCCTGAGTGAACTTATGAGAATGTTTTTACCTAGGAACAATTAAATGTTAATTTTCCTGTTTTATGAAATGTCCAGTAATTATCACTCTCTAAAAATGAACTTGAAAATTAAGCCTTTGTTAAAATCAGCATTATTTTAGTACATTGTATAACAACCCTTTGATTCATTTTTTTAAAACTCCCAATAGAGTATCTTAAAAAAAAAACATTTTTATTATGGAAACTATCAAACAGATGCAAAAGTAGAATAGTAGAACGAATCTCTATGTGCAGGTCAGAGAACTTCAGCAGTTCCTAGTATGTGGCTAATCTCCTTTCATCTACACTTTGCCCCTTGCAGGATAAGTCCCAGTAAAGTATGTTGATCGCCAGGGCTTAGTGAGTTACAAGTAACGTGGTTCTTGGATAAGTCTGAGTTCTAATTGTGCCAACTTCTCTACTTTGAGAAAATATTTCAGTGCATGATTAATAAAATGGCAACTCACTCCAGTATTCTTACCAGGAAAATCCCAAGAACAGAGGAGCCTAGTGGGCTACAGTCCATGGGGTTGCAAAGAGTCGGATATGACTGAGAACACACACACACACTTTAAAAAAAGGGAAAGGATGGTTTTAATCTCATTAGAAAAAAAATACTGAAGCCCTTCTTGAATTTCGGAGTTTCTTCCCTGGAACAACCTTTGGTAGATAGAGATGAGGAAAGTGATAGGAGTGGGTCGTCTTTAGCCCTGGCGCTTCCAGAGAAGTCTCTGGACAGGCTCGAGAGCAGGTGGGTATTTCTTACCCTCAGCCTCAGGGTAGAGGGGCCATTCATGTAATTTATAGATTTTTAAAGCGATAGGATTGTGCAGACTTCACTCTAACCTTACCAATGCCACCTTTGGCATTGGAACAGATTTCAGTTTTCTATAAGAAGAAAAGCCTTCTCCAAGAATAGTGTTCCAGATGAAATACTGCCCCCGTTAAATCCAGAGTTGTTACTTACTAATATGCAGCAGACCTCTGTTTACCAAACAGAAAGTTCCCCAAAGAGGGAGGAGTGGTTAGCCAACTTGAATAAACTTGGACGACTGTGGAAGAAATAAATTCCCACCTAAGTATTTTATTACCTGTAGATGTTCATTTAAAATCATACATATTTTAATTTAGAAACATTTCCCCTTTCTACTTATATATCAGGAAACCATTTAATTCCAGGTTTTTCATGTATCTTTAGCATCTGCTTCTGATATTCCCAGGATCACTTTTTGATTCACTGATGGTTTCCTAGAGAATATCATCTTTGCCTCCACCTAAGATGATGGAAATACAGTACCTCTGTCACCAAATATGTCATACTGATCACCAAAAATTTTAGGTGAAACCACAAATTCATTTCATATATCAATTGGGCTAGTGTTCTCTTAATTAATCCAGTAGCTGTTCATACATATGCTTCACAGCCTATGCATTAAATTGCTTTTTAAAGTGACTTTGAAAGGGCTTGTTTACCAAAGAGGTGTTAATTTTATCTCCTTTTTGAAACCCAACTGGCATTGATTGAAATTGTTTCACACTTGGATGTCATCCCCAAATAGCAGTTTACTGTTCAAAATGAAGTAACCTAGCAGGGAAGCCTGATGTGCTGCAGTCCATGGGGTCACCAAGAGTCAGACTGAGCGACGGAACAACAAAGTGAGCCTTCTGTAGCCGAAGACAGCAGACTGGGGACGGGGGTGGGGTGGGGTGGGGGAGGGAGTCTCACCTTGTGGTCAAACTGACACCTCCAGAGGATGATTCTGTAACTCCGGTAACTTTCCTGCCCCTCAAGGCCACCGTCCTTCAGACCTTTGCATGAACCCATTTTAAACGGCAGTCCTTCCGCCTGTCTCTGTCTCCGCAGATCCGATCGCACCCGCAGTTTGGCGATCTCTGCCAGAGGACCACGGCTGCTTCCTGCTGCCCCAGCTGGACGCTGGGGAACTACATCGCTATTCTGAACAACCGATCATCCTGCCAGAAAATCGTGGAGCGCGACGTCTCTCATACCTTGAAGCTTCTCCGGACCTGCGCCAAACACTACCAGAACGGCACCCTGGAGCCAGACTGCTGGGACATGGCGGCCCGGAGGAAGGACCAGCTCAAGTGCACCAATGTGCCGCGGAAATGCACCAAGTACAATGCCGTGTACCAGATCCTCCACTACTTGGTGGACAAGGACTTCATGGCCCCGAAGACGGCCGATTACACGCCCGCTCTGAAGTACAGCATGCTCTTTTCGCCCACCGAGAAAGGCGAGAGCATGATGAACATCTACCTGGACAACTTTGAAAACTGGAACGCGTCCGACGGGCGTCACCACTGTCACCGGCATTGAGTTCGGTATCAAGCACAGCTTGTTTCAGGACTATCTTCTGATGGATACGGTGTACCCCGCCATCGCCATGGTGATTGTCCTTTTAGTCATGTGCATGTACACCAGGTCCATGTTCATCACCCTGATGACGATGTTTGCCATCATCAGTTCTTTGATCGTGTCCTATTTTCTCTACCGCATGGTGTTTAACTTTGAATTCTTCCCTTTTATGAACCTCACCGCGCTCATTATTCTGGTGGGCATTGGAGCAGACGATGCTTTCGTCCTGTGTGACGTCTGGAACTACACCAAATTTGACAAGCCTCATGCGGAAACATCAGAGACGGTGAGCATCGCGCTGCAGCACGCCGCCCTGTCCATGTTCGTCACCAGTTTTACCACGGCAGCTGCCTTTTACGCCAACTACGTGAGCAACATCACGGCCATCAGATGCTTCGGGGTGTATGCGGGGACAGCCATCCTCGTCAATTACGTGCTGATGGTCACGTGGCTTCCGGCGGTGGTTGTCCTGCACGAGCGGTATCTGCTTAATATCTTCAGCTGTTTCAAGAAGCCCCAGCAGCAGATTTACGACAACAAAAGCTGCTGGACAGTGGCCTGTCAGAAGTGCCACAAAGTCCTTTTGCCATTTCAGAAGCATCTCGAATTTTTTTTTGAAAAAGTCTTGCCGTGCATCGTGATTAAGTTTCGCTACCTCTGGCTAGTCTGGTTCCTGGCCTTAACGGTGGGCGGGGCCTACATCGTCTGCATAAACCCAAAGATGAAGCTGCCCTCCTTGGAGCTGTCCGAGTTTCAGGTGTTCAGGTCGTCCCCATCCTTTCGAACGTTACGACGCCGAGTACAAAAAGCTGTTCATGTTTGAGCGTGTCCACCATGGAGAGGAACTCCACATGCCCATCACGGTCATCTGGGGTGTATCTCCAGAGGACAACGGCAACCCCTAAACCCCAAGAGCAAAGGGAAGCTGACCTTGGACAGCGCCTTCAACATCGCCAGTCCCGCTTCGCAGGTCTGGATTTTGCACTTCTGTCAAAAACTGAGAAATCAGACCTTCTTTTACCAGACCGATGAACAGGACTTCACCAGCTGCTTCATCGAGACCTTTAAGCAGTGGATGGAAAACCAGGACTGCGATGAGCCTGCCCTGTACCCATGCTGCAGCCACTGGGGCTTCCCCTACAAGCAGGAGATTTTCGAGCTGTGCATCAAGAGAGCCATCATGGAGCTGGAGAGGAGCACAGGCTACCACTTAGACAGCAAGACCCCAGGGCCGAGGTTTGACATCAATGACACCATCAGGGCAGTTGTGTTAGAGTTCCAGAGTACCTACCTCTTCACCCTGGCTTATGAAAAGATGCATCAGTTTTATAAAGAGGTGGATTCGTGGATTTCCAATGAGTTGAGTTCTGCCCCTGAGGGCCTCAGCCACGGCTGGTTTGTCAGCAATCTGGAGTTCTATGACCTCCAGGACAGCCTCTCCGACGGCACCCTCATTGCCATGGGGCTGTCCGTGGCCGTGGCCTTCAGCGTGATGCTGCTGACCACTTGGAACATCATCATCAGCCTTTACGCCATCATTTCGATTGCCGGAACTATATTTGTCACCGTGGGTTCTCTCGTCCTGCTGGGCTGGGAGCTGAACGTTTTGGAGTCAGTCACCATCTCGGTGGCTGTGGGCCTATCTGTAGACTTTGCTGTCCATTATGGGGTGGCTTATCGCTTGGCCCCAGACGCTGACCGAGAAGGGAAGGTGATCTTCTCTCTGAGTCGCATGGGCTCTGCCATCGCCATGGCCGCGCTGACCACCTTCGTGGCCGGGGCCATGATGATGCCCTCTACGGTTCTGGCTTACACCCAGCTGGGCACCTTCATGATGCTCATCATGTGTATTAGCTGGGCTTTCGCCACCTTCTTTTTCCAATGCATGTGCCGGTGCCTTGGGCCGCAGGGGACCTGCGGTCAGATCCCTTTACCTAAAAAACTCCAGTGCAGTGCCTTCTCCCACGCCTTGTCTGCAAGTCCCGGTGACAAGCGACCAAGCAAGACACACACCCTGAATGCTTATCATTTAGATCCCAGGGGCCAGACATCAGAAATGGAACACGAATTTTATGAATTGGAACCTCTGGCAGCCCACAGCTGCGCAGCCTCTGAGAAGACCACTTACGAAGAGACCCACATCTGCTCTGAATTTTTCAGCAGCCAGGCAAGGCATTTAGGGCTGCCTGTCCACGCAGCTTACAACAGTGAACTCAACAAAAGCACCAAAAATGAAACGAGCCCTGCCTTGTTGCAGGCCTCTCTTGAACAGCACACCATGTGTCACTTCTTCTCTCTGAATCAGAGATGCAGCTGCCCAAATGCCTACAAACATTTGAAATACGGCCCGCCCTCTTGCCAGCAGATGGGTGACTGTTTGTGCCACCGGTGCGCTCCCACTGCCAGCAGCCTCGTGCACATCCAGAACGGCCTGGCGCCTCTGAAGGCCGCACACCAAGCCCCCGAGGGCTTCGTGCATCCAGTCCCACACATCCACCCTTGTCCTGGCCTACAGTGCAGGGCAAAACCACCTGGAGCCCAGAATGCTCTCTCCAGGAGTTTCTTCCCTCCACCCAGTGCAGCACATTCAGGCCCAAGAAAAATCACCAAGACCAGTGTACACAGTCTTCAGAGCCTCGAAGAGCATCTTCCAAAGACATCATCATTGGTCTGCAGAGGAGCCGGAGCCTTACACAAAGCCTGCTGTGGTCCTGAGACTCACCCAAGGGGACTTTGTAAGATCAGAGACCTTGGGAACACAGAGGGCAGTGGCGGGGCCGCCGCCAAGGACTCCGTGTCAGTGAGTCAGACCAACAAGGCAGAAAGGCAGCTGGAGCCGAGCCCAGCACAGACTGACGTCATTATGAGCTCTGAACATTTAAATCAGAATGAACCCAAATTTCTATTTAACCATTTAAAAGGGGAGGCCGGTTATAGGTCCTGCCCAAACAATCCACAGAGCTGTGGCAGAGTTGTGAGAGCTAAGTGCAGTTCTGTGGACTGTCAAATACCAAACATTGGAGCCAACGTGCCTGCTGTATTAACACCCTCGGAACTTTCTGATGAAAGTTTGTTAATAAAAACACTTTAATAAATACAGTATTAAACCAGTGCCTCAGTCGTTCCTTTGAAATAGAAGTAAAAATCCAGAAGTTTAGAAACAGAGTCCAAAAATACAGGAACAAACAAGTTTCACTTTGTCAAAAAATCATGAAGTATTTTTAGATTCCATATGAACAATCAACAAACGCACGTATCTAATGAGTGTTAAGAGTGTTAGCTGTTTGGGGTTTTATATTTTCAAAAAGTGCAGTTGTTTTTTGACATTTATACTCAGCTTGAACAGTTGTTATTGCCTATTTCTCTACCCTTTCATAGCAGTGAGTCGCAGATTTAGGGTCTGAATTATCTAGAACTTTCATTTCTCCCTAGCAGTTGTATTTACCTGATAACCCTTATTCTGGTGCCTTTGATTGTCAGTAGTTAGGGCTTTTGATGACTTAAGATAAATACTGATTTTTAAGAAAGCTACTTCAGTTGGGATCCAGGATCTAAACAACTTTAAAATTTCTAATTTTGATGAGACCTCATTCAGAAATGAACTGCCAAGCATTTAAATAGTGCCTTCCACCTGTCTGCATGGGTAGACTGTCCATGAAGCCAAAGATCCATTCATATCCAAACTGGTATCTTTCTTTCCAAATTAGCCAAAATGTGCAGTCGTTCCATGGTTACACCTGTTCACTCAGGAGTCACGGGCATCATCTTGGGTCTGGTGACAATGATGTTAGGGCCACAGAAGGAAGAGCACAGATGGAGAGAGGTGATCACCTGAAATGATAAGTTTCATCTTGACCAAGAGAGCCCCAGCTCGGATGAAGCAGTCAGAGAAGAACTTGTTCTATGCAGTTTTTTTTCAGTCTTGCCCAACCCCCAGGGGAATGTGTTTAGAGGGCCGCATTCTCCTGGGCTAAGGTGTCTTGGGATATGCATTGATGATTTTATTGTGCAACTAACACTTGGAAATGCTGGACCTGCAGGCAGCGTCTTAACTGACACTCCTCTATCTTGTGTTAGATCAAGTTCCAGTCCTTGAGCTGTCGGAGCACGCGTTCCTGATAATTCTTCAGATGACAGAGCCTCCTTTCAGGCTGTCTTCTGACAGAGTGCACATGCCTGTCCCAGGCAGGGAGCCTTCCACTGCGTTCTTCCTTCTGGATTCTGCCTCCAGTTGGATCCTCTGAAGAAAACTGGAGGGAATATTTCTAAGTACAATATTCTTCCCCAAAATTCTGTCATTTTCTCAGAATGGTTTTCCATCTTAGATCTGCATGTTATTCAGGACCTGAAAAGGCTGTCAAGAGTTGGAAAGGGTCTTACAGTTCATTGACTCCACTCCACCTCCACCAAAGCGCCTTTCTGTGAAGCAGCTTTCCAGCTTTTGCTTGAATACTTCAGTGACAAGAAACTTACTACCTGACTACCTTGCGTGCATGCTCAGCCACTTCAGTCATGCCCGACTCTTTGTGACCCTATGAACTGTAGTCCACTGGGCTCCTCCATCCTTGGGATTCTCCAGGCAAGAACCCTGGAGAGGGTTGCTGTGCCTTCTTCCAGGGCATCTTCCCAGCCCAGGGATTGAACCTGCGTCTCTTACGTCTCCTGCATTGGCCAGGTGGGTTCTTTATTACTTGTACCACCTGGGAAGCCCCACCTGACTACCTTGGTTGAACCCAAATCTGTCATCGTATAGTTTTTCTATGCTATTTGGTTCTCATGCTGTTCTCTGAAGTGGAAACACATGGCTCTCATCTTTCTGCCAGATGGCATCCCTAAAGAGATTTGAAAACAGTAGTCCTGTCCCCCCCACTCACATCCCCAGTTCACTCTAGTGTTCTCCTCATAACCAGGTTTTAAGTGATTGAGCAATTACTATCTATGGATAAGTAAAGTTGTTGAACTCCTTGCCCAAATACCAGATCCAAACAGACTCCAGCAGAGCACAGGAAGGAGGGCCAACCCCAGGGAGACAGGATGGTGCTTCTGGTAGCTCACTTAGAGATGGAAATAACTTCTGGCTCAGGCCTGACAGCTGCCTCACATTGCAGCTTTGAGGAACCTCAGCCCACTAAATCTCTCTCCTGTACCGCTGCCAAGCTGCCCCTTAAGACCGATCCCTTTCTGACCCTAATATTTGGGATCATATGTGCATGCCCAGTGCACTCAAGCTCCCTTAGAAAAATCCAAGGAAGAGAAGGGAACACTGAAAAACAGGACTCAAGATCCCCAGCACTATATCCTTTGTTTTCCTTCTTAAACATGTAAATATAAAGTTGGCCACTGAAAATATAGTGATCCGAAGACACTTCTATTTTTATGCTGAGCAGGGACACAGACTGAATTAAAGGGCAACAAGAGAAGCAAACTTCTTTACCGGGAGTACAGCCTGCAAGACTCCTGTGAGCTAAGCGCTATTTCATGTAGAAATTAAAAACTGGAATGAAAGGGACTTAGGAGGAGGAGAGATGTCCTTTGTCTTTTCCCTTGGGCCTCGGTCCAGCACTGCTCTTGATCTGCACCTGCTCTGGTTTCGGGGGGCTGGAGGGGCCTCTCTTCCCTCCCACACCACCTACTCTGCTTCATCACCCTCAACCTTGAATGCTGTCAGAACCTTTTCACATTGATTTCATCTACAGACTCGGGACTGTGAATTGACTGTATTTTTTATGCAAGAATTTTCTAGAGAATTTGTTAGCTGGGACTAGACAGTTGTTTTATTTTTAATTATTCCTCATTCTGGGCAGCAAAGGATGACTATTTGCGGCTCCGTTTCACAAAGACGTTTTGTTCACTGTCCTCTTCTAGAGGGACTGCAAAACAGAGGAGACTGATTCATACATAGGGGGAAAGAGTCCTTTTATTATGAAAAATCTTTGCAACTTGGAGGGTATTCGCTTATGAAAAGGATGTTCTTACAACAGGATGTTCTTGTGCAACAGAACACACCTCTGAGATCTGATTCCATGTTGCCAAATTTGTTGCTGACTTCTTCCTTGCAAGGTCACTTTTTAAATCCCTTTTGTCGTGGTGTAGCCACCAAGTCATGTCCGACTCTTGAACCCCAAGGACTGTAGCCCGCCAGTCTCCTCTGTCCATGGGATTTTCCAGGCAAAAATACTGGAGTGGGTTGCTGTTTCCTTCTCCAGGGTTTTAAATCCCTACTTGATGGAAAAGTGGAATAGGCCAAGAACACAATTTTTCACAGAGAAGCGTAAGCTAAGCTAAATTAAATCACTTCAGTCGTGTCCGACTCTGTGCGACCCCATAGATGGCAGCCCACCAGACTCCCCCGTCCCTGGGATTCTCCAGGCAAGAACACTGGAGTGGGTTGCCATTTCCTTCTCCATGAAGAGAAGCGTTATATTGTTTGAAATAAACTGCACAGCCTTGTCTGCGGATATTCATTTGTGTATCATTGTTATAAAATGCACATCCTCCTAAAACAATGTTCTTTGAAGTTCTGCTAAGCTGTTATTATATTAAATTTCATGACGATAATCTATGCCCCAGCCTTAATCATTCCCAATGTTAAAACTTTTGCAACGGGCGATTTGAAGAGTAGTTTTACAAATGTGGTCTTACAGGAGATTAGGAAATGTTCCTCACTCACATTGTCTCACATGGAAACCATCTTTCTGCCAGCAGTTTAGGACAGATTCTGAAGGAAATATGAGGAAACAATGACTTTGAAAACAGCTGCATCTTTTTAATGAGGAGAGTCATTTTAGAAAAAAAAGTTAAGCCTATGTTAAAAAAAAATCTGAAGATTCCATTGGGTTTTCTTCATAAGATTCAGACGTGGCCATGAAAGGAGAAATTTGTTGACTCATGAGGGGATTTTTTTTTTTTTTAATGCAGAAAGAACTATCATGTTCAAATACCCTTTATACCCTAGTGGATCTTTCCAAAATGTTTGCTAGCATTTAGTTTGTTTATCTCCAGTTGTTACATTAATCTACAGTGTTTTTTGTGAGACAGCCACTTTAATTAATGTTTGATTTTGTGCACTAGAGGTTTCCTTTCTTTGCATTAAATATATACCAAAAAAGATAAGCAATGAATTCTGACTGGCTGACTAGTCATGGCTGATTAGTAGAATTTTGTGCCTTTTGTTCTTAACAATATTATAAGGGCCCTCATTTTGGATTTTTCATGGGGGAAAAAGTGTCATTTCTCTTTTCATCAGCTATAGAAACCACAGCATGCACACTTAAAAACAACTCATTAAGTAACTGAAGTCAACACAGTGTCTGTCAACTCCCTAATCCGTCAGTTAGAACATGAACTTGACAACACAAGTGCCAACTAGGACACGATTTCCTAACTCAGCAAAGCCTGATGGGTATTTGTTGCCATAAGTCTGACATCCCAATATTTGAGGCGTGAGAGTGCTATGTTATGTTGGGGGTAAGAAATAAAGCAGTGATGTTCTGAGTTCAGAAACCATAGTACAAGGAATGGCCCCTCCAAGCCTGGATATTCCTCTAGGGTTTTCTTTCAGGAAAACTTGGGAACCGTATACCTTTTTAAAAACTTGTTGTTTTGTGTTGGGGCATAGCCAATTAACAAATGTTGTGATTGTTTCAGGTGAACGGTGAAGGAACTCAGCCATACATATAGCCGGACCCATTCTCCCTCAAACCTCCCTCCCATTCAGGCTGCCACGTAACTCTGAGCTGCGTTCCCTGTGGGTCCTTGTTGGTTATCCATTTTAAATATAGCAGTGTGTACATGTCCATCCCAAACTCCCTAACTATCCCTTCTCCTCACCCTTCCCCCAGCAACCATAAGTCTGTTCCCTAAGTCTGTGAGTCTCTATTTTTGTAAGTTCGTTTGTATCATTTCTTTTTAGATTCCACGTATAAGGGAAGTCATATCAATATGTCTCTTTCTCTGTCTGACTTACTTCACTCAGTATGACACTCTCTAGGTCCATCCATGTTGCTGCAGATGGCATTTCTTTCTAATGGCTGAGTAATATTCCAAAGTGTACATGGACCACGTCTTCTTTATCGATTCCTCTGTCAATGGACATTCAGGTTGCTTCCGTGTCTTGGCCATTGTAAACATGCTGCAATGAACACAGGTGCATGTAGCCTTTGGATCAAGTTTTTCTACAGATACATGCCCAGGAGTGGCATTGTAGGATCATCCTATAGCTCTGTGTTTAGTTTTTAAGGAACCTCTTATTGTTCTCTAGAGTGGCTGCACCAATTTACATTCCCACCAACAGTGTAGGAGAGGAACCATATACTTTTAATTTTGAGTAAGAAGATAAGTCAGTGGCCTAAGTTGTTGCTAGGAATTCTGTAGAGCACGTACCCTCTTCTTAGGGGTTTTAAGCCAAGGTTTAAAATGGTTGTCAACCCCTCTACTCTTCTTACCTGACACCTAAAACTGGATAATTTCATGATCTTGTGCTTATTATAAACAGCTCTATGGTATCCCTGACCCTGTGACTAGCAGTGAAATTGGAGTTACACTTGATGTCATCAGGTCAACTGGAATACTATGACCTTTACCCTTCTAATCATATTTTTTCCGTGTAACTCTGCAGTGTAATCTACACCTTCCTGAAAGTGAAGGTAGACTCTTTACAGTAAGATGCATTTTCTCTTATATGAGCTGGTTTTAACCTACAACAAAGTAACAAAAAGAGTAAAACTTGTTCAACCTCTATCCACTAGTTGGATGTTTTTGATTAATGAACTGGACTTGAGATTTCCTCTATTTAAAGGGGAAAGGATTTGCTATGTAAATCAATCATCATCTAAACAAGATTACAAAGAGCCTGTTCATCCTGCTAAAGAAAACAAACCCCTAAGAGTTTTAAAAACTACTGTAGTATACTGTAGCCTTTGCAATATAACATGATCATCTACAAATCACATTGATTGAAAAAAAAAGGTCTAGTGGGAGTATCTCTAGGCAAAACTTTATCAGATGTTTTCAATACTAGTTGAGAGTATTAAGTAATATCTATTTTTAAATGTCTTAAATGTGATTGTTGCTGGATGCTCCCCACTCCTGTGAGAACCATTGTTCTACCTTGGGAAACTCTCTGGTCTGCAGGGTGACCTAGTTCTCTGCATTTTGGCAGTAAGGAAGTGCTTAAATCAATGTAGCCTTAAAGGATGGGATCTGTAAAGCCACAAGCTTTATCCTCCCTCTGGCAAAATTTCCTTTCCTGCAGAGATCTGAGGAAAGGCTGTGAGAAACACGCAAATCTCTGGCAACACCCTCACTCAGACTAAAGTCCACTGATGTTTGTTCTTTTCTACAGTTTGATCTCCTTACCTTCAGTGTTCTGAAGAGTGTATGGGTTATGAGTCACATATGTCAGGTGGGAGAGATAGACACTGAATAGTCTTGAATTCTTTTAATAATTCTCTCACAGATCCCTTCTTGAATTTCTTTGCCCTACCCTGAAAAGGACCCTAGGCTGTGACTGGCAGGTGCAGTGAAATTCCTTCAGTGAATAACTTCCCTGCCAATCATGACAAATTATACACCACTTTGGTAAATATCTACACGTTACCAGAGAGTAAGCAGAGGTTAGAAAAGCCCATTTTGAGACAAAATTCAATCCTTCCTCTAAATCACTATGATTCAGAGAACTAATTTAGGCACAAATCCTGCCTTGGAAACAAAAGCTGTGATTTTTCTCATCTATGGGTTGATTCTTTAAAAAACACTCTGGGCTGGAGGAACTCATCTTGAGTTTCATTTTCTCTGTTTTGATGTCATTATGTGGGTCTTGGGAGAATCAGCCTAGTTAATCTTTTTAAGCAGTTTGGGCCACTCTGAAGAGAACCACAGGTAACCTCACTTGCTCAAACTCCACATTTCTGTTAGAGTAGGGAGTCTCTGACACCAAGGATCACCTCCAGCATCCATCACCTACTGTTTTCATTGACTGGTTACCTGCCTTTCTCACTAGGATAAGCTCTTAAGAGCAGGTACTCTTCAGCACCTTGCTGTGCTGAAGTAACAAAACTTCACCCAAAGTCCACTGTATTTGGGATACAGTGGTGAGCCTCTAATGATGAAGAACCTTTGCTTTCAAGATAGCTACCATCCTTAAAAAGCAAAATGGATGCCCTCCAAGAGAAAGGAATTTACAAACAACTGCACAAGTAAGACCTTTTTAAGTGGGAGATACGAAAAACTCTGAAACTAGGATTTAAGTAGTCTCAATCATTTTAGTGTCATCCTGGTGTGAAGCAACAAGGCCTTAAAACATCCCAAGGGATTTGGATTTTAAAATCCAAAGACTTAGGTTGAAGAGTGAAGCCAACCACTAATACCTCAGCTTCCCCATCTATAAAGCTGATGATACCTGCCTCATAGGATTGAAAGTATAAAATGAGTGACCTGGTAAAAATATCACTTGTAGACTACTAGAGGAGATTCTGTTGTCTGAAATTTTGAACCCTGATCAATAACATGTGAATTCTAAGGAGAGAGAAAGAGGTTTCTTACAATCTTAGTCTCAGCTTCATACAAGGAATGAGCAAGAAATGAAATAAACATAAGGGGCACTGGCCTCTCTGCCAACACTGGTCTTCACATCCCAGAGGTCAGTGAGTTCCAATCATGTTTAGGATTTACCCTGAGTGTTTTAAGCTCTACCCAGGAGCCACTGATTATTTTATTTATTTACAAGCATGCTCAATATTCTAACAATAATGTTTGGCCCTCATAACCTCTGAAACATCCACTTCTCCAGCAAATGCTAATAGTGGAAACAACTCCATCCAAATAGGTAGCTGCAGACCTATGTCTAATTCCCCCAGCAACTTCCCCATGAAGTTTACCCATCTGAAAAAGAATGTGAACAGTTGAAGCTCTGGAGGACAAGAAAAGGGGTAGATCTTTTGAGCCAACAGTGTGTGAGCTCTCTTCACCACATTCAGAAAGCAAAGACTGGGATCACCAGCTTCCCTAAGGTGCAGACACTAGGCTGGCAGGAAAAGGCAGAGAACTGCAGTGCCCTATTGGAGCACCAGGAATCTGTCTCTGCTGCATCCAGGAGGCACCAGCCAGGTAGACCATTGCCTGGCCAGGTCTGCCTGTATCGTTACTGAGTCCAAGCCTGTACTGTGAGCTGCACCATAAGCCAATAAGTTGAGACACAAGTTGTTGGGGTAAGGAACAGTTACTTTATTTGGAAAGCCAGCAGACCAAGAAGATGGTGGACTAGAGTCCTAAAGAACCATCTTACTCAAGTTAGAATTTCAGTTCAGTTCAGTCGCTCAGTCATGTCTGACTCTTTGCGAGCCTGTGAATCACAGCACGCTAGGCCTCCCTGTCCATCACCAACTCCCAGAGTCAACCCAAACCCATGTCCATTGAGTTGGTGATGCCATCCAACCATCTTATTCTCTGTCGTCCCCTTAGCTCCTGCCCTCAATCTTTTCCAGCATCAGGGTGTTTTCCAATGAGTCAGCTCTTCACATCAGGTGGCCAAAGTATTGGAGTTTCAGCTTCAACATCAGTCCTTCCAATGAACACCCAGGACTAATCTCCTTTAGGATGGACTGGTTTGATCTCCTTGCAGTCCAAGGAACTCTCAAGAGTCTTCTCCAGCACCACAGTTCAAAAGCATCAATTCTTTGGTGCTCAGCTTTCTTTATAGTCCAACTCTCACATCCATACATGACCACTGGAAAAACCATAGCCTTGACCAGACGGGCCTTTGTTGACAAAGTTAGAATTTAGGCTTCTTTTTCACTAAAAGGACAGAAGTGTGGTTGGTTGTTGCAAACTTCTTGGCACAGGAATCCTTTTTGTCTTGCAGCTGTTCAGGTGGATCTGGTCATAATGTTCCTATAAACCTCTATCAAGACAATTGGTAGTCTCTGTTCTGCAACTTTTTATCTCTTTATGAATGGAAACATGTTATACCTTTAAAGGTCAGAGCCTTGAGAATGGGCGATCCTGTATATTTCAGGCTATAGGCACCATTTTTTTTTATTAATACAAAAGATGCAGAGCCACCATGACTAAGCACAGGCTACAAAGCACCAGATTAGAGCTAAAAATAAATCCAGTATGGAGTCAGCTTTGTTCTTCCCTGTTAGAGTGTCAGCTGACTGGGTGGCCAGTGGGTTGGTTGGTTTCTCATCTGAGCTGCCATTGAGTGCATAGCTGAGGGGGCCCTGGGTGGGGAGAAGGGGCCTGTCTTCTGCAGAAAGTGAAGTGGTTTCCCGCGTGTTCAGTCTTACAGGGTGCGCGGGACCGGATCAGCTGGGCCCTTTCTTGCCACCATCCTGCTTCCTGTCGCTTCCCTTGGGCTCCCTGTCCCCTGCCTGCTCATGCTGAAGGTCTTCTGGCGCCCACCCCACCCCTTGGGAAAAAGCCCACTGGGAGGTGGCTGCCTGCAGTCAGGAAGCACGCAGGGCGCGGGCAGAGAATGGGCTGCTCTTCTTATCTGCAGCTGAAGCAGGCTGAGAGGAACAAACAGAAGGCCGTCCAGCCCTGGAAACTCCCGAGCACAGTATTTCTTTTTAACTGAAAAGAAGGGATATCCTGACATTGATCGGTGAGATGAGCCTTGCTCGGCATCTTTTCCAGACCCACAAGAGGAAGGGCCGGGACACAGGCTGTGTCCTGTGAACTGCAGGCCAGGACGCTCCCAGGCCAGGCATGAAGGGGCAGAGCAGGGCAAGTGCAAGGGCCCAAGATCCCTGGCTGTGAGGACGCAAGTCTGCCCCCAAGCCCCACTAGTGACACCTGAAGCCCATTGCTCCCCCTGCCTGGGTCTGGTGGCGAGTGGGAACAGGGCCTCTGGCCTCCCCGGGCTGTGTGTCACCTGGGCCCCAAATGGACAGCCTCTAGGGCACCCACGGCTTTGTTCTCTCATCATTCAGAGGCAATGGCTTGACTATGAGGGCAGGGACATGAATGGGGGTCCACCTGTCCCAAGGCACTTTGTCTCTCAACACTGGTCCCTCTTCTGCTGAGACCCTGGAGGACAGAGCCTAAGGGGACATGGTGGCCACTTGGAGACCAGGAAATGCAGGTCTGGGCTGGAGCTTGAGTAGAGCTGGGGATACCAGCTGGGAGTCAGCCAGTGTCACTGGTCCCCGTGAGATACACACAGAGTGCCACCAAGTCTGCAAGTGGGGACCCTCTGAGGATGCAGGAAGGACCGCCTGGCACAGAATCCCTGAGGAGGGGACATGCACATCTTCTGTATCTGGGCAACAGGGCAGAGCTGGAAACCAACTTATCAAAGGGACAGTGAGGCCCGATAACCCCCAGTGCCAGGTGCCAAGTGATCACTTGAAATGCAGCTCGGGTGACTGATGAGCTGAAAGTTGAATTTTAATTCCTCCCAGATGGCTAGTGGCTGCCACAGTGGATAATCCAGCCCAGGCATCACTGGTTCTCAAACTTGCATGAAAACAAACATCACCCGAGCAGCTCAGTGAGAAGTGGCCTCTCAGAGGCTGGGTTTCTGCAGGTCGGGAGAGAGGCCCTGAGGGGCGTGAGTCATCCAGCTGACTCAACCGCTAGCCACTCTGCCCCTGCCCCTCCCGCCTTTCTCCCCAGGTCTCAGCCTTCTCTGTCACCCCCTTCTTTCTCCTTTCCCTCCACCACTTGGTTTCCATTCTTCTCTGCAACTCTAACTGAACAGACGAACAAGGGCTGAAGGACTGTGATGCAGGCTTGATGGTGGAGGGCTGGGGTGGGGAGGCCAGACTGTGGTCACTCAGCCTGAGGCGGGGAGGCTAGATGGAGTTGTGAGCATGGACACTAATTCTCTGTAGTGTCTTCATCCGAAATGTCAACAACCTCAAATATGCAGATAATACTGCTCAAATGGCAGAAAGTAAAGAGGAACTAAAGAATCTCTTGATGACGGTGAAGGAGGAGAGTGAAAAAGCTGGCTTAAAACTCAGTATTAAAAAACTAAGATCTGGTCCAATCAGTTCAGTTCAGTTCAGTCGCTCAGTCGTGTCCGACTCTTTGCGACCCCATGAATTGCAGCACGCCAGGCCTCCCTGTCCATCACCAACTCCTGGAGTTCACTCAAACTCACGTCCATCGAGTCAGTGATGCCATCCAGCCATCTCATCCTCTGTCGTCCCCTTCTCCTCCTGCCCCCAATCCCTCCCAGTATGAGAGTCTTTTCCAAGGAGTCAACTCTTCACATGAGGTGGCCAAAGTACTGGAGTTTCAGCTTTAGCATCATTCCTTCCAAAGAAATCCCAGGGCTGATCTCCTTCAGAATGGACTGGTTGGATCTCCTTGCAGTCCAATCACTTCATGGCAAATAGAAGGGGAAAAGGTGGAAGCAGTGATAGATTTCTTCTTCTTGGGCTCTAAAATCACTGTGGATGATTACTGTAGCCATGAAATCAGAAGATGATTGCTTCTTGGCAGGAAAGCAATGACAAACCTAGACAGTGTGTTGAAAAGCAGAATCACTCCACTGACAAAGGGCTGTCAAGGCTATGGTCTTCCCAGTGGTCATGTACAGCTGTGAGGCGGAGCCTAAAAAGGCATAATGCCAAAGAATTGATGCCTTCAAACTGTGGTGCTAGAGAAGACTCCTGAAAGTCACTTTAATAGCGAGGAGATCAAACCAGTCAGTCTTAAAGAAAATCAATCCTGAATACTCAGTGGAAGAACTGATGCTGAAGCTGAAGCTCCAATACTTTGGCAACCTGACGCAAAGAGCCAACTCATTGGAAAAGTCTCTGATACTGGGATAGATTGAGGGCAGAAGGAGAAGATGGTGTCAGAGCATGAGATGGCTGGATGGCATCCCCAGTGCAATGGACATGAACTTGGGCAAACTCTGGGAGATAGTGAGGGACAGGGAGGCCGGGTGTGCTGCAGTCCACGGGGTCACAAAGAGTAGGACATGACTGGGCGACTGAACAACAGCAGTACAGTCCAAAACATCTGCAAGCATCCAGTGGCACACGGTGGAATACAACAGCAGTGGGTCCTATCAGCATCCAGCTAGCCCTCGCTCTCCTCTGGCCCCTTCTGGTGAACTAGCACCCCTGTAAGTTCAGCATCTCACCTCATACCTCTCACTGAGTCTGATCACAGACCCACCAGCCAGCATCCTCTTTTCCCCCGCTGTGAACACTGCCTCTATGTGCCCTTCAACATCTTTGAATTCTAAACTTTGGGGGTTTTCATAAGAAGGGTTTAGCAGGTCAACTGAAGATTGGGGCAGGAAGATTCTTGCCTTGCACTGTCTCCAGGAGGTAGGGAAGCCCCCCATCACGGTAGATCAAGCGAGTCAGAAACATCCTAATGACCGGGCATTCGACGAGGGTGAAGTGGGGAACGACAGGCTGTCCTCAGAACCTGGCAGCAGCTCTCTGAAGCACCAGGACCTCAGCAACAGCCACTGTGTCTTGGCAACTGCCCAGGGATAGGTGTCAGTCTGGGTCGTGAAGTCTGGCAACCATCCGTCCCGTGCTCCAGGGCCCCCAGGTCCCTGCTTCCCGAGTGAGAGGGAATCACTTTGCAGTGAGGAGATGACTCTTTCATCCCAGCACTGCCCCCTCCCCCAGGGTCACAGTGGAGGCTGGTGGTTTCTGTCTGCCAAGCTCTTCTCAGTAAATTATAGGCTTCTCAGCTTTCTCAGAGTGATCTTATTACCCCTGGTGTGTTTCAGGTTCAAATAATGCAGTCCACCTTCCTGGAAACTGGATATTGGGCTATTCCAGGGCCCAAGCACAATTGTTCCCTGATGTGGTGAAGCAGCCAGGGAGGTGGCCAGCAGCCTCACCTCTGACTAGCTGCTCTGAGCTCTCTGATGGCCCAGGGTGGTGGGTGTGCTGAGGTCAGGGGGCCAAAGGAAGCCTGAGATTCCTGAGGAAGGAGGCAGCTAGCAGACCTTAGGGGATCCAGACGCCGCCCTGGAGCTAGGACCAAAACCAGGTCAGCCTGTGATCCTTGAGCTCCTCTCAGCTCCCAGGACCCTCATGGAGAGAGTTGAGAGGCCTCCTCCAGGTGAGGAAGGCTGGGCAGCACTGGAGCTTGCCTGGCCTCTGGGATCAGGGCTATGGAACCGCCTGGCCTGGCCTGCTTCTGCAATCTGACCTTACATGAATGACCAGCTTGCACAGACCAGAAGTTTGATCTCTTTCAAATTCAGTGGAAAGGTTTTTGTGAGAGGACTTGGGGGACCACATGGCAACCTAGGGCAGGCTTCCAGGAGGACCTGGCACCCAGGCTCAGCCCCAGGCTCCATGGCTTCTTCTCTGGGGCGACACGATCGCCTGTCTGTGCACTGGCCTCTCTCCATCTTTCCTCTTTCTCAGTGTGAATCCGCTCCCTCTGCCCATTGCCCAGGCCTACTGGGGCTGCTCCAAAGTGGGCCTTCTTCCCTGAGCCTACAGCTCCAGCTGCTCCCTGCCCTGGGTTCCTGGAGTCTTGGTGGCAAACTGCAAACCTGACAGCCTGCAAACCCTTCAGTCAGTCTGTGGGGAGTAATGCCACCAGGACATGCTTTGGTCTCCGTGGGCAGCATGGGCAAGCTTGGCAGGGGCAGGAGGGCTGTGAAGGCAGCTCTGTGAAGCCGGTTGCCAGCAGCTTCCAACACCCTTTCAGCTCTGAAGCTGCAGAGCACTTACCTACATTCACCCGTCAGGAGGCTGGTTAGGCCCAGAGAGGGCTGGAAGACCAGCAGAGCAGTGGGGCGGATGGTCCTGCTGGGCCTCGCTTTTCTGGCAGCAAGAGGCACACTGCTGTGGCCTGTGGCTCCCTTATTCCCACCAGCCCCTGTTCGAGGAGTGAATTCCACCCCCAGGTCATCGGCCCCCAGATCTCCCACCCCCGGGTTCTGACCCCCAGCACTTCCTCCTGGAGGGTTGCTCAGGTTGTGTTCAGGGACCAGCCCATCTGGGTGTTGAAGACCCCCTGAAGTCTCTGTGGTTGTCACCTAATCAAGGACCCTAAGGCTGAGCCTCCTTCTGCACCAGATTCTCTGGTCTGTCGCCTGGCCTGGTCGGGGTCCGTCTCCAAGCTCCCAGTTGCTGGGGCTGGCTGTCTCCCGGGTCCCCACTGCCCAGGGAGACAGCTGCCCCTGTCCATCCCTCGGTCCCTGGTTTGCATCCCAGAGGCCCGGTGAAACTCACAAGGGGAAGGAAGGCCGAACTGGGGTCCCTGGGGGCAGGAGGAGTCAGTGAGGAGAGAGGGGGAGACAGCAACAGGGGGCTGACCCAGAGCCTCGGGAGCAGCTGGGCAGCAGTAACCAGGCGGGGACCCCACAGTGCACTCCCAGCCTGGAGTGTCTACCCTCCCCTCCTTCAGGGATTGGGCCCCTGCCCCACACCATCTCACCACTGCATCCTCAGGCTTCTTGCTGTGACAGGCTGGAATGGAGGCCTGACATGAAAAACAGCTGGAGCCCAAGGCTTTCACACTTGCTCAGATTTCACACTGTTGTGATTTAGGATTAGCAGGAAGGAGAGGCAGATCAGATGCTGCCGCCATTAGAGGCTTATCTCCCCCAGGGCCAGCCCTCAGCCCTGCCCTTTCCTCCTTCCGGCTCCTCTCCTCTCTACTGGGCCCACCCTTCCTTAGGGAGTACAGGACGGCTGCAGCTGGTGTGGGTTTCAGGCCACAGGGCGTGCTTTGTGAGTCTAGCAGCCTTGAAGCTCTGGCCCCATGTGGCCAGTGATTCAGGCAACCAGGTGGGCTCCAGGCTGTCCATGGAGAGGATGTTGGGCGCTTCCAACAAGCAAGAAGCACCTGGATCTGCCTGGAGTAGGAGCAGGACTGTGGATCTGCGCACTTTGAGGCTCATTCGGTTCAGTTAATTACTTGATGCACGCATGCGCACAGTGATTGAACACTACCTCGTGCTATCAGTGTGGAGGGGGAGGGAGGACACCATGGCGAGAGAGGCTGTGGCCTTGCCCGCAGTCTAGTGAGAAGGCGATGAGCAATTAGACTGTAAAGAGTGTCCAGCTGGGGGCTGTACACAGGGCAGTTCCCCAAAGTTCCAAGTGTAATCTAGTGCAGGGATGGGATCTAATGGTTGATGAACCGAAGTGAAGCTGATGTAAAATAGAAAATGAAGTGCACAATGAATGTAACGCACTTCAATCATCCAGAAATCAACCCCCTCCATCTCAATCTGTGGAAAAATTGTCTTCCTCAAAACTGGTCCCTGGTATCAAAAAGGTTGGGGACCACTGGTCTAGTGTCTTGTTATTCAAAGTGAGCCTGTGGACCCAGCCAGAGCAGCCCACTTTGGTGCCTGTTTGAAGTATAGAATCTCAAGCCCTAATTTCTCCATACTGATTCAGACTCTTCCATTCAATGAGATCCCCAGGGATTCTCACACACGCTGTAATGTTTGTGAAGTACCAGCCTGATACACAGGTTCTTCATCCTGCCCTGGAGCTTGGAAACATACAGGTAACTAGCTCCCTCCCCATAGATTCTGATTGAATTGGTCAGGATGCGGCTGGCACCAGGGTGTTTAAAAGATCCCACGGTGATTCTAATACACAGCTAAGACGAGAACCACTGGTCTAGAGGAAAATCCTTCTGGAGGAAATGACATGCAAGCTCACTGACTCACTCATACCCTCTCTCAGTCCTTCATTTGAACAATACCATTGATTCAGCTTCAAGAGGGTGAAGAGAAATCAGAACACTCCAACCCTTCACAGCTCATGAGCAGAATACAAGCAACAGCAGAAAAACTAGAGAACAAGGAGGAAGGGCACAGTTTGCAGAAAACTTTTAAAGCCCTCAAGGCAATGAATGCAGTGACCCCCAAGGGTAGTGGTAGTCAGGAGGAAAGTTGGGGTTCGCTGGGTCTCCAGGCCAGGGTCATGGGCACAGTTGTGGGTTTGGGATCTGGGAGGCTGGGGGGCAGGGGCAGGGAACAGGATCTGCTTCTTCTGGGCTGCGGTGGATGGAAAATGGGCACCAGAGTGAAACTGCCCAGTAGGAAAGAGCTCGAGAGCCGCCCTGGACTAAATGGATCAGGGCTTACTTCTCTGGCAGAGTGGGTCAGGGAGTTCCCCTTTCCATACCCAAGATGGTCTGTCTCCTTGGAAACAAGCATCAGAGAAGGGCTCAGCATCCCCTCAGACTGGTCGGCCTCCTCCTATGGACTAAGCGTCTGGCGTGTCCTCAGTTGGTGATGTGGGCGGTGGGGCCTCGTGTTACTGTTGCGGCCACTGCAGAGCGCTGCCTCTCTCCGCCCTTCCCTGCAGAATCCCCCATGCTCAGGTCGCCAGGGCCTGGACCAGGCCTGTCACAGACAGATGTTGGGAAAATCCAAGTGGCCACCAGAGTCTGGTCACCTTACTTCCTGCAACTTCCTTGGAATTTTCTTCCTTCCTGGGGATGGGAGGAAAGTTGTGCTTTTAAACCTCACATCCTAGTGGCCCTTCCTTCCTGGAAAGAAATGCTCTCACCCTATTGTGGAAAGTGAAAGTCAAACTCAGTCCTGGGTCTGGCAGGGACGGGTGGGGGGTGAGTGCAGGGAGAGGGGACTGCCTGTGCTGATGGCCCAGGAGCAGGTTGCCCAGAGACAAACACGTTCCAGTGCTTTGCAGATCTGCACCATGTCATCCTCCGCGCCAGCCAGCCCATGGTTTCCTAGCAGGCGCCCTACTCTCCCAGGTGGAGTCCTGGCCTGAACACACCCAGGCCCCTCAGAGACTTTTCCAGGATTCAAGTTCATGGCACTAATCGCTGGTCTGTCCTCTCTTCCTCTGAGGAACTTCAGATGGTTGGGAAGATTTTCTTCTCCATTTCAAATGAACGTAATAACTAAGTGCTGAAAAGGGCAGATGATTGTCTAAGTTCAGACTGAATGCCCTATCGGGAAATGACAGCAGCTGCTGCCAAGAGGTGGCTTCCCTTGTAGCTCAGTCGGTAAAGAATCTGCCTGCAGTGCAGGAGACTGGGGTTCGATTCCTGGGTGGGGAAGATCCCCTGGAGAAGGAAATGAGAGTCACAGGCAGGGCTGGTGAGAAGAGAGGTCATGTACCACAGAAGCAGGAACGAAATCACTGTGGACCCTCGAGGGGGTGCGCAGCCCCTTCTCAGCACTGTTGTGAACTGGGTCAAACAGACCCAAAGGCAACTGGAACCTCGCCTCCACCCCCTCAGAAGTCTCAGGCTTGGGGGGTGTGGGGCAGGCTAGCCTGACATTGCGCCTCCAGACCCAGTCCTCCCCATACCAAGTGGGACCAGGACCCTGAAAGAATACCCCATTGAGAGCCATTCACTAGCACAAATGTTTCCTCTCCTTCTCCCTAAGGCCCTAGGTTGTGGAATTGCCTTCCCAGAGGCCTCTGGGCTAGGAGACACACTCAGGTCAGCTGTGCCCCCAGCAGCCTCCATCTCTGAGCCCGAAGCTGGCTTCTCAGGCCTGCTAGGAGCTCCTGCGGTTCTGGAATTCTCCAGTGACCAGACCAACACATGGGGCAGGCAGAAAGGGGTATGAGGGTGTCAGGGCAGCACCTGCCATGTGGATGGCACAAAAGCACCACACCCACACCTCCCAGGGTCTCCCAGGCACTCACGGTGGCTCTGGGTCACTTCCCCACATTTGGCCAGATCCGGGAGGCAGGCCTGCTGCTCACCCTCTGCCCCCAGGGCCAGGCTCTAGGCCTGCTTGCCCAGCAAGAGCCTTCGCGGGGGCAGGACTTGCTTGATGCCCATCAACTCCTTGAGAGAAGGGGCAAAGCTGGGTCTTGGACACCCCGTTCATCACAAGGCAACCACTAACGAGCCAACAGCCAACATGAATGCAGCTACTATTTGTTCAAAGTCTCTGCCTACCTGGCACTTTATATCCATGGTTCCTAATTATTCAACTAAGGCAACAGAATTTCCATCTCCCGATGAGGAAACTGGGGCTCTTAGAGGTTAAACGACTTCCTTAAGGACGGAAACAATGCGAGCTGGAGCTGGGCTTTGCACCTGGATTTGTGCACACAGCCCATCTGGTTTCCACTCGCTTGCTCCCATATTGAAGCCATTAGGGGCTCCTCTCCCTGCCCCCCCACCCTCCCCATCTTACTCCCATTTTCCTTGCTCACTCCTCTCTGGGAAGAGCACAATGAGCTGCTGGGGAAGGGCCATAGCAAGCCAGACATTATCCAGCCCTTCTCACCAGCAGGGGCAGAGGGGCTGGGGCCCTGGGGCTTCCCACTGGCAGCCTCCTAACTAATACAATGCTGGCCCTACTTGTAGCCCCCAAATCCATTATTTATCTGACATTCAAATTTGACTGGGAGTCCTTCTATTTGCCTGGTTGCCTGGCCCTGCCCAGAGTCCTAGTAGGGAGATGAAATGGAGGTTCAGGCAGGGAAAGGAGAGATGGGGTTGGGGGTGCAGGAGGAAAGAGAGGAGTGAGAGAGGAGGGGGAGGGAGGCCCCTCAACTCGCCCAGCCTGGTCCCTGTCTATCCGAAGGCCCAGGTAAGGAGGGCTTGGGGCTAAGATCCCATGGCTGGCAGGGCGGGGGTGAAACACAGTGCCACTGCCTCTGCCCTCTGAAGCCCTGAGGTGGTTCCTTTCTTAGAGAGAGGATGGAGAAGGGGGCGTCCAGTGGGCGACCTCTGGGGTTTGCACCCTGGATGAGCCAGGGATGAGTGCCACCCAACGGGAGAGCCAACAGTTGTGTCTGCTCAGGCCTCCTGCCAAAGAAACAGTTCCAGGAACAGAGCAGGGCCAGGGAAGGAGGGTTGAGTGTGTGTCCCATCTCATCCGCTCTGGACTAGAGGTGACGGCCCTGGGGCTTTCACCCCTTGTCTGAGCAAGAACAGCCTCTGGTGGGCCCTGGAGCAGGATTGTGCAAGGCTGGCTCAGGGCATTCAGCCCTTACCCTCAAATCTTCCTAAAGTTCCCCTGGCTCCTCCTTCTCCTGGAAACATAGTCTCTGCAGCTTTTTAAGGGGTGATTGCATGTTTCACCCTGTGGCTTTTTCAGCTGGGTGTTTCTGCTTTCAGACAAAATTGGGTGACTTCTACCTCTCCGGTCTCGCCTCTCTCTGCATTGCTGTTTGTGGGATTCCTGTAATCAGGCAGACCTATTTCCAGATTCAAGAAAGGGTGGCAGCCAGCCTGTGTAAACGCCTCTGCTGCGTGTGGGGGACGGGCCCCCGGGGCCCAGTGCTGGTCGGCTGCCCCTGAGCATTTCCTGTGCGGCTCACAGACGGCCTTTGTGTGACGAGCGGCCTCCACAGGACTGTGATCCTTGGCCAGTGGCAGCAAGGCTGGGTCCATGGGGCCCAGAGGGGCGTGTGGCGTCCAGTAGAGACCGATAATGTCCAGGTGGCTCAGTAAGGACCAGGCATAAGGACATGGGAATCCGCAAGACATCAGAGTTAGATGAAATAGGGCCCTGGAGAGGGTCTTCGTGGGGACCAGAAAGGCTGGGTCAGTGTTCAGCCGTCCCACCAGACCATATTGCTCACAGGGCCCTGGGAAGAGGGTCTGAGTCCATCGTTCTCTGGTCAGGGTTGAGATTAGGGGCGAGGGGGCAAGGTTTAAGGGTGCAAAATTTAAGGAAGCATCATGCTCAGGATGGGCCTAGGAGTGAGTGTCTCCTTAAGTTCGTGCCTCACTCACCTCCTCCCAACCTTGGCCCCCTGGCTGTGTCTCGGGTGACCAGCGGCCACTCCTTTGGCTCCACGTGACAGTGCATGTGGGGAGTGTCAGGGCCTCTGGGGCTGGGAGGAGTCTTCGCCCTGGTTTTGTGCACTCGTCCTGATGGAACAGCTCCATGGCCCACAGTGGTGCCTTCCCCGTGTCCCCATCTCAGGGAAGGGCAATATCCATTCACCCAGTGGATCAAAACCGATGCTGGGAGATCTTTTCCTTCCTTCTCACCTGAATAGCTGTCTCAGTTCCTGATTGGTCTCCTGCTCTCCAGCCCCACCCACTCCCCTTCACTCTCTCCAATCAGCAGGGAGAACTTTCTAAATCCCAAATCTGGCATCTCCCCACTGCTTCTGCTTGAAATCTAAAGTGAAGTGAAAGTCGCTCAGTCGTGTCCGACTCTGTGCAACACCATGGACTGTAACCATGGAATTCTCCAGGTTAGAATATTGGAGTGGGTAGCCTTTCCCTTCTCCAGGGGATCTTCCCAACCCACGGATCTAACCCAGGTCTCCCAGATTGCGGGCGGATTCTTTACCAGCTGAGCCACAAAGGAAGCCCAAGAATACTGGAGTGGGTAGCCTATCCCTTCTCCAGCAGATCTTCCTGACCCAGGAATCAAACGGGGTCTCCTGCATTGCAGGCAGATTCTTTACCGACTGAGCTACGAGGGAAGCTTGAAATCTAAAGGAAAGGACAAAGCCTTCTTTGTCAGGGAGGGTTTCCAACAATTCTTTATCCGATAGAGTGTTATTTTCAGACTATAAAGGTAATAAATGGGGAACACAGTGAAGTACAGAAAAGTGCAAAGAGGAGGATTATTTCTTTTGGTCCCGATGAAGCTCAGCTCCGGTCACATGACTTACTTTGGCCATTGAGCTGTCAGTGGAGGTGACCTGTGTTACATCAGGCAGAAACTTCCAGAGCCAGTGCTTGATTTTCCACGTTCTCTTTCTGCCACTTGGAGAGTATGTATGTGTCTGACATAGATAAGACCTCTCGCTGGTGAAAGTGGCCTGGATGGAGGGTAATCAGGCCACATCTCCTGATTAGCCTCCTGCCTTGACATGTTAGCTTTGTACAAGAGTCATCCCATCTCAGGGGAGACACCAGTCTTGACCCAGCAGCAGGAGAATGTGGATGGTTCCATTCATGCCATTTCCCCTTCTGGAAAGATGACCTGTTCACTGAAACAATCCCGAAGGTGAGACCAGGTGCTATCTGGCTTTCCAGGACACAAAGGTTGAGTAAGCCGACAAGGGCAGGTTCCCACTGTCCTAGAGCTTACCTTTGTGGGGACCAGGACACAGAGGTTAAATAAAATAATGCAGGGAGTTCACTGGTGATTAGCGGCTGAAACTCTGCACTCCCACTGCAGGGGACCCAGGTTTGACCCCTGGTCAGGAAAGTAGATCCTACACGCCACAACTAACAAGTGTGAATGCTGCCTGACAAAACGAAGACCTGAGTGCCAAAGCTAAGGATCCCGAGTGCCACAGCTAAGACCCAGCACAGCCAGATAAATAAGAAATAGAATAAATTTTTTTTTTTAAATAATAACGCATTGGGGCTTCCCTGGTGGCTCAGTGGTAAAGAATCTGCCTGCCAGTGCAGAAGTCATGGATTCAATCCCGAATCCGGAAAGATCCCACATGCTACAGAGCAGTTGAGCCTGGGCACCCCAGCTACTGAGCCTGTGCCCTAGAGTCTGGGAGCCACAACTGCTGAAGCCTGAGTGCTCTAGAGCCCATGCTCCACAACAAGGGTAGCCACTGTAACGGGAAACCCAAGCACCACAACTAGAGAGTAGCTACCGCTGCCGCTGCAACAAGGGAAAAGCCCACGCAGCAATGAAGAACCCAGCACAGCCAAAAATACATAAATAAATAAAATTATCTTTAAAAGAATGCATTAACTGAAGACCATGCTAAGTGCTTTGAGGAAGAGAAAACTGGCATTGGGTGTATAGGCGCAGCAAAAGACCGGAAGAGTGACCAAGAAGGGTTTTCTTGAGGAAGTGGCCTGAACTGAGGAACCAGGACAAAGATCCAGCCATAGAAAGACACCAGAAAGAGGACCTCAGGCTCTGGAACACATTTGTCATGCTCAAGGGACAGGAAGGGTCTGCTGTGTTGCTGCAAACAAGGACCAGGAGGACAAGGCTGGAAGGAGGCAGCAAGGGCAGCTCGTGGGATGTGGCTCTAAGTGTTGTTGGGAAGCTCTTAGAAGTGCTTACATTCTGAGAATGATCTGCTCTAATTCACCTTTACTTACCTTCTTGGGCTGTTGGTAGAAAACTTGATTGTAGGGGAAAGAGAGGGAGGGAGTGGTAACCTTGACTCAGGTGGTGGCAGTGAGCTGGGGAGAAGCACATACACTCGGGAAGTCCTTTGAACACAGAGCTGATGAGATTGCAGATGAATTGAATGTGGGAGGTAAGACACAAAGACATCGAGGATGACTCCTGAGCTACCTTAAGAAGGTCCAAATGCAACTAAAACTTGGACAGCAATATCTCCAAATGGAAATAACAAGAGATCTTTAAATTTCCTCAGCAGTTTTCCTAAGAGGTCATTCTTAATGAAGCCAGGTGCGGGCTGAGGTCTGTGTCCCTTTCGCACTCTTTTGTTTTCACCTGGAGGAGTGAATATACGGCCTGCGGTGAAATCTTGAGAAGGAGGCAGTTCTTCTGTCCACTTCCTGCCACGTGCCCAGAGGCTGTGGTTTATTACTGCTGGTTTTGACGTGAGTCTTGACTGGCATCTGATCAAGCTTGAGGAGGTCAGGGGTTAATTTCATCCTGAAGGCAGGCATTATGCCTGGCATCTGCACAAGAATGTAGAGTATGTTGAGAACTCTCTGATGTCCAGCTTTGAGTGGAAGTGTGCTCAGGGCTACACTGGAAATCAGACTTGCTCTGCTCTCCACGTCGTGGGACATGAGATGACCAATAGAACTCCTGCTCTAGGAGGTTCCTAAGGCCCCAAGTGAGCTATTTGTCCAGGTGGAGCTGCAGAGAAGTGTGATATCTGTGCCTGGTTGGCTCCCTAAGGATTCAGGGCTTGTCCTGGACTCAGCTTCCCCTCGCCCCAAGAGGGAGAGTACTAGTTCTTACTCCTGTTCTCAATATCTTGTGGGGAGAAAGATTAGAGAATAAAACCATTGCATAAGATGCTGAGGTGGCGCAGGGCTGAGGCGGGGGTACAGGTAGCAGCAGGTGTTCTGTCGAGAGGTGTTATGATTGCTCCTTTGGTGCCAGTTCCTATACTTCATCGCTGGCCTTGAATGTGGGAGTGAAGCAACCACATGCTATGGCTGTGAAACAGATCTGCTTTCTCTTTTGACATTTCTCCTCTCATCCTTTCATCTTTAAAGACACAAACAAGCAAAATGAACAAAAATCCCTACCTCAAAAAATACATATTCTCATTTCTAAAATCGGAGAAAGTGATGGCACCCCACTCCAGTACTCTTGTCTGGAAAATCCCATGGACAGAAGAGCCTAGTAGGCTGCGGTCCATGGAGCTGCGAAGAGTCGGACACGACTGAGCGACTTCCCTTTCACTTTTCACTTTCATGCATTGGAGAAGGAAATGGCAACCCACTCCAGTGTTCTTGCCTGGAGAATCCCAGGGACGGGGAAGCCTGGTGGGCTGCTGTCTATGGGGTCGCACAGAGTCGGACACGACTGAAGTGACTTAGCACTTAGCATTTCTAAAAAACAGTCAGTTCAAATGTCCCACAACTATTCAGCTTCATTACCCAGTTAATTACTAGTAGCAAAAGCATTCTTTTAGAAATTTTCATGCATGAGCAATATATATACATATACACAAATATGGAACATTTATTTAATACATAACATTGTAATATAATTATGAAATGTAAATGTCAGCAAACTACAAGGCTCTTCTGCATCTTGCTTTTTCCCCTCACATAGCTTTTTAGCAAGTTCCATATCAGCATATATAGATATATCTCACTTTTCTGTGACTGAATAGTACGCTACCCAATCGATAAACCACGATTTATAGTTTTAACTAGTTTCCTGCAATGGATCGTTAGACCATTTCCAGTTCTTTGATGTTGTGAGAACCGTATCAATGAACACATACAAAAACACATATAGTTAAAGTTAAAAAGTGAAATAAAGACTCACTTCACTCGGTTATGTTGAGGTGAAGTCATGCTGGAGGAGGCTGAGCTTCCCCCCACCCCCAATCCAGTGTTACTAGTGTCCTAGTAAGATGGCTATGAGAGGAGCGAGTGAGGCAGAAGGAGCACCATGGGAGGACAGAGGATTGGATGATGCATCTATAACCCAAGGAACATCAAATATTACTCACCAACCACCAGAAATTAGGAAAGGGCTGCCCATGGAGACACTCCCTAAGGGCAGTCAGTCATAGACTCCTGCTGCTGTTTCTGCATTTTGAAGAAGTAAATAAAGACTCCAGATCAATTAGAGATTTTTTAAATTATTAATTGTTGGCTGCACTGGATCTTCATTGGTGCACACAGGCTTTCTCTAGTTGCAGCGCGGGGATTACTCTCTAGCTATGGTGCAAGGGCCTCTCATTGTGGTGGCTTCTCTTGTTGCAGAGCACAGGTTCTAGGTGTACGGGCTCAATAGTTTCAGGGACTCAGTGGTTTGGACGACCGAGTGCAAGCTCCGTAGTTGGGGTGCCTGGGCTTAGTTGCCCCACAGCCGGTGTAATCTTCCTGGACAAAGGATTGAACCCATGTCCCCTGCATTGACAGGTGGATTTCTGAACCACTGGACCACAAGGGAAGTCCTAGAGAGTTCTTTTAACAGTGGCTGTGGAGAGTCTAATGGCTCAGCAACTGGTGTCGGCAGTGTTAAAGTCAAGCATGCAGGGGTGATTATCATGGCCCTGGGCTGGATGCCCCCCTCCCCGCATTTCCTGGTCAGACATATGCTCCAGGCTTCCATAATTCTGTGAGCTACTGGTCCTTCTCTACTTAATTAGAGGCTATTTCTATTGTTTGAAATGTAGAACTATGCTGAGTGTTTTACATCCTGTAAGGTTCCTTTCAATTTTAAAGGATGACAACTCTCGGTAATTTTTTATCTTTGTTGTTGTTCAAAGTTGTGCCTGACTGTTTGCAACCCCATGAATTCCAGCACACTAGGCTTCCCTGTCCTTCACTATCTCCCAGTTTGCTCAAACTCATGTCCATTGAATCGGTGATGCCATCCAACCATCTCATCCTCTATCATCTTCTTCTCCTCCTGCCCTCAATCTTTCCAGCATCAGGATCTGGAAAAGATTCACATCAGGTGGCCAAAGATTGGAGATTCAACTTCAGCATCAATCCTTCCAATGAATATTTAGGACTGATTTCCTTTAAGATTGCGTGGTTTGATCTCCTTGCTATCCAAAGGATTCTCATTAGTCTTCTCCAGCACCACAATTCTTATTCTTAATTACCAGTTAATGTTCAAACCAGAACCCACAGAATGCCAATTCCTAATCAGGGGGCCATGATCAGACAAAGATTTTTCCAGGGTGGGAGGCTCCAGCAGTATGCAAAAGGACCAGATTTCAGTTATGACATGTAAGCACAATTATATGGGCTATGGAAAATTTCAGAGATCATCTCATTCAATCCTGTTCTTTCCAGTCAAGAAAAAATATGAAAGCCTGAAATGGGTAAACAAATAATTACTAAGTGTCCTGTTAAGTGCACCTGTTACAGCTCTGTAAATTGTAGAAAGCTTAATAATGCAAATGATTTTTCTCTCCCCCCTCAAAAAAAAAAAAAGGGGAAATTAGTTGTATACAGTAGGATGCAACTGATTATTGACTTGCTTTGGATCTATTTGTAAATTCATTTCAGCATCTTTTATCTGCCCATATATACTGAACTAGTAACATCATACGGGTTCTTTCATCAGTTAGTGCACTAAATAAAATGTCTGACGTGTTTTCTTTGTTTTAATTTTATGTCGATACAAGAGTCTCAAGTAGATCTTCTCTTAACACAGCAAATGAGAGCTATGGGTCCTGAGACAGTGACTCACCGAAGGTCAGAGTGTTTGTCTGGGTTCTCTGAAAAGCATGTCACAACGAGGAGGGGACTCAGAAGGCTGAATGAGTCGTCAGACCACAATGCAAGTGTGACCATGAGTGAAGAAGAGTGGAAGGCATTTTGGGTGGACGTGTCCTTGACCTTGTGCAGTCTAAGGTAGTCTTGTCAAGGCCATTGGGAGCCCTTGAGCCACTGGGACTTCAGAGGAATCCTGTGACTCCTGGCTTTTCCTGGAAATCTTTGGCATTGTTTTCTTCCATTTTTCTGCATTCCTACCTGTTTCATACATTTCCCACAGCTGGGCTTGAATATATGGGATTTCTCCCCTCTTCCCTGGTGGTTCAGATGGTAAAGAATATGTCTGCAATGCAGGAGACTCGAGTTCATTGGTTGGGAAGAGCCCTTGGAGAAGGGAATGGCAACCCTCTCCAGTGTTATTCTTGCCTGGAGAATTCCATGGACAGAGAAGCCTGGTGGGTTGCAGTTCATAGGGTCACAAAGAGTTGGACACAATTGAGCAACTAACTCCTTCTTTCCCCTCTGGAAGAGGGGATTTTGGAACTGCTTTTGACTCTAAGATCTCACAGATGAACTCCCAAGAACATGCCAGAGACCCCACCTCTGGGTGAGGCAGCTTCCTGGTTCATTAGAAAGGCGACTTTTGTTTCCTGGGGACTCCTGGTTCTTAAATGCTGTGGGATAAAGGATGTCACCCACAATGGGTGGTGGGAGGTGGGGAGGGGGGTCAGATTCTATTCTTTCCACACATGGATCCTTGTCATTTGGGACCATTCTGTGGAACTTTTGACTTGTCGGTTTGATGTCTTCTGTTTTTTACCACACTGTCCCAGGGGCTCCAGTTTGGGATGAAAGGAAGATGGCTAAGTGCTTATCAAGGTGGGCAGAATAGTCCCATGCTCTGCAGTGTTGGGTGGCTTCACGTTATTATGGTTGTTTTAAAGATGAAAATCAAGCCCCGTAAGATAAAACTCTCCTCTAGCTTTGTGGAGTCGAGGACTGGACTCCCTCCTCTCCCAGTCCCTCTGTGCGTGTGCTCCCCGGACCTTCATTCAGATATGTGTGCATTCACTTTCAAGCGGGCATTGGATTACAAGTACTCAGCCCTGGTGCACAGGAATAACCCCACATCTTCTCCAGGTACTCCCATCTTGGGAGAGAAAAAACTGAGAGGCTGCTGGGGGACCAGGAGAGAAATGCTATAGGAACCAGAGGGCACCAAATCCAGGAAGGCATTCTGGAGGAGGTGACATTTCAGCTGAGTCAGGAAGGGCAAAGTGAAAGTGGCCTGGCCCAGAAGCAGGAGGAGATTCTGGGATTGTGGAAGGAGGAGGAAAGAGGGCGTTGGATGCAGAGGGTGGGGGAGTTAGGGGGTGAGTAGAGGAAGCTGAGGGGTGAGTTTGAGGAGGCAGAAGGCACAAAGAGGCCTGAATGCCACTCCAAAGAATTTGTCTGGAATCCGGGGGCACTGGAGGCTTGCAAGCATGCCACAACATGATCAGATTCATGTCTCTCTGGGCACACAAACTCATTCTTGAAGAATCTCCTTTGTCTTAATCTGACACTTTGAACTAGCAGGAGGAGGAACCACACAAATAGGTGCAACTGACTCTAGGGACAAGCCTTTTACTCCTTTTTAGGCAGATTTACTCTTACGTTTGTGGGACTCAGGGCAAGAGTCCCATACATCATAGGTCTAAATATTTTAAAGTTCTAAGAAGCCCACAAACCATAATGTGTTCTGTTTTCCAACTGTGATAAATATACCTTTGTAACAACCGGATGGCCAGGTTTTATGAATTTTGAATTCTTTGGTATTTGTGCCAGAAGGAAGAGATGCTCAGAGAAGCCACCAAGCCCACCCCTTCCCTTCTCAACCTATTCTGTCCTGCATTGTTGGGGGACCTTTCAGGCATGCATGTGCCCCCGCCTCCAGCCCAGGATCTTACCTTGTTTTTGTCTCCCACAGATGACTGCTTGTGGGCCATCCCTTGTGAGAGCTGGGCCAGAGGCAGAGTCCTGTGATGGTCCCAGAAAGAGCTCAGGACCTTTGGATAGGACATGCGGGGGCCCTGGGTCCACCGAGCAGGGTCTAAATTCTAAAGGCAGAGAGCATGGCTCTGGGCAGGGCCATCCCACTGGTCACAGTGACTCTGCCTCCAGGCAGGCAGCTGTGGTTCGAGGGAGCCCTGGGGAGGGTCCTCTACGGCACAGGTTTCAGGGCAGGAAGACTTCTTGTCTGAGGTGGCAGGGACACCGGGCTTCATTTGGCCCAAGGATAAAGTGGCTGTGACGTGGGCAGTGGCTCATGATCCCCGCAGAGGGTTTGCACTTGGAGACATGATGGAAGCCCTGGTTGGGGACCTTTGTCACTTGTAGAACTTTGGCGTCTACCTCCAACGGCTTGGCTCAGCTCCCCACTATGGTGCCTGAGGTGGGAGCTCTGACACCCCGGCGAGGCTCCTGGGCTCTGTGTCCTCTGGGCCTTGTGGGAGGAGGGCATCGGGAGGAGGACTCTCCACACAGCCGAGCCCAGCCTAGCCCATCTCCTTTCTCGGATTTTCCTTAAATCTGTTTACATGCATTTCGGTTGTTTGTCCTTTTCCTTTCACCGGGCTGGCCGCTCTATTTTTGAGAATCTGGGCAGGGACCAGGGCTGAGCAAGGAGAGCCAAATTAAACAGAGCTTTATCTGCCTCCCTCAGCCTTAATCACTGCTTATCTTCCTGCCTCAGCCTCCTCTCTCCAAGAAGAAAGGGTCCTGCCTTCACACTCCAGGCATCTCACCAGAGGGGGAGTGGGTGAGGGGGAGGGGGAGTGGGTGAGGGAGGGTGAGTGGGTGAGGGGGAGGGGGAGGGGTGAGGGGAGGGGGGTGGGTGAGGGGAGGGGGAGTGGGTGAGGGGAGGGGGAGTGGGTGAGGGGAGGGGGAGTGGGTGAGGGGGAGGGGGAGTGGGTGAGGGGAGGGTGAGTGGGGGAGGGGGGGGGAGGGGGAGTGGGTGAGGGGGGGGGGGGGTGGGTGAGGGGGAGGGGGAGTGGGTGAGGGGAGGGGGAGTGGGTGAGGGGGAGGGGGAGTGGGTGAGGGGAGGGGGAGTGGGTGAGGGGAGGGGGAGGGTGAGGGGGAGGGGGAGGGGGGGAGGGGGAGGGGGAGTGGGTGAGGGAGGGGGAGTGGGTGAGGGGGGGGGAGGTGGGGGAGGGGGAGGGGTGAGGGGGAGGGGGGGAGTGGGTGAGGGGAGGGGGAGTGGGTGAGGGGAGGGGGAGTGGGTGAGGGGGAGGGGGAGTGGGTGAGGGGGAGGGGGAGTGGGTGAGGGGAGGGGGAGTGGGTGAGGGGAGGGGGGAGTGGGGGAGGGAGGGGGGAGTGGGGGGAGGGGGAGGGGGAGTGGGTGAGGGGAGGGGGAGTGGGTGAGGGGAGGGGAGTGGGTGAGGGGGAGGGGGAGTGGGTGAGGGGGAGGGGGAGTGGGTGAGGGGGAGGGGGAGTGGGTGAGGGGAGGGGGAGTGGGTGAGGGGAGTCTGAGAGGGAGGAGAGTTTGGTTGGGCCTTGGAGACCCAAAGATTTATTCCATCGACTGAAACTGAAATATTTTTTTCTGGGTTCTCTTTCTGGGAACACTTACGTGTAGGATTAATTTATGACTAGACCCCAAACAAAAACAGTCCCCAAGCCCAACACCCAATAAAGTCCCCATTTAGTTCCTCCTCACATTTCTTCCCCACCTGGCAGGCTCGGGCACTGAGGCTGTCGGCGTGTTTACCTGAGGGCAGGCCGGTCCTTCCTGGGCCTCTGCTGTCGCGTGTCTGGCTCTCTCCACAGCTTTGGCCTCTGACCCGTTAGTCAACATTCAGCCAAGCGTCCTGCCTTGCTCATAAACGCTTGTGAGTTCCCTGCTCTTAATTTATCAACTAGTTATTACGCTTGGTAGATTGCGGGTTCTGATTCTGCTCCTGGGAGGCCCTGAGCGAGCCTCTGAAAAGCATTGGCTTACCATCCTTCACGTGGCAAACTCCACACGGAAGAGACCCTGAGAGGCAAGGAACGGGACACCAGCTGCCTCAGGCTGTCTCCTCCATGGCACGCAGACTCTTCTATGCCTAGACTCACTGACTCAGAGAGTCAGAACTGAAAGGACCTTGGGAACCAGCTGATTTTACAAAGAAGGAACAGAGAAGTGAGTTGCCCAAGATCACACCTCAAACAAGGATTTAATGCCAGTTTCCTGTTGTTCTCGAGCCAGCCAACCTCAGAGGCCTTGGGCAATGCAGTCTGCTTCCTTAGGGGGCCTTTTAGGAGTCATTCACCCTTTGCCTCCATCCTGGGATGGTTGGGGGTGGCTGCTGCTAAGAGTCGATGCTGACTATGTCAGGCTCCTGGTCTTCCACCCCAGGAAAAGCAGGCTGTTGTTCAAGACCTGGAAAGGGAAGACAGCATGGCATTCTCCCAGAGCTGCAGGAATGTGTGTGTGTGGGGGGGGTGGGGGTGGGGGTGGGCATTGTGCAGAGTCTACAGTGATGACCCTAGTGGGGCTGTGGATCTACCCTGGCAGGGGGTAGAGGTTAGGTGGGCTTCCTAGGCCTGACCTTAGGAATGGAGCGTTTCTGTACTACATTCCCTGCTCAGCAACTGAGCCCACTCTGTTCCTCGTTATCAACCTCCCCTCCCTCTTGGATCCTTACAATTGCATCGCAGCAGGCCATAATATCTTTCACTTTAAACAACTCTCCTTTAATCCTATCTGTATCTGCCTCCCAGAGAAGGCAATGGCATCCCACTCCAGTACTCTTGCCTGGAAAATCCCATGGATGGAGGAGCCTGGTGGGCTGCAGTCCATGGAGTCGCTAAGAGTCAGACACGACTAAGCGACTTTACTTTCACTTTTCACTTTCATGCATTGGAGGAGGAAATGGCAACCCACTCCGGTGTTCTTGCCTGGAGAATCCCAGGGACGGGAGAGCCTGGTGGGATGCCGTCTATGGGGTAGCACAGAGTCGGACACGACTGAAGCGACTTAGCAGCAGCAGTATCTGCCTCTAGCCACAGACCCATTTCTTTGCTTCCTATTGCTACAAAAACTTTTCACAAGTCTTTCTTTGCCATCTCCCCTTTATCTCCTCCCATTCTCTTTCTTTTTTCTTTTCTGATTTCTTTTGAGATAATCACATATCTTAAGCATATGAATCTTGAAGTGTACAGCCCAGTGACATTGTACAGATATAATCACCATCCAGATCAAGACATTCAATTTCCAGCTCCCAAAAGGCTCCCTCAGGCCCTTTCCCAGTCAATACCTGCTGCTCAGCCTCCAACCGCACCCCTGAGGGGAAATGACTCCTCTGGACTCGAGACGAAAACTTCAGGGGTGGCGGCATCCTCTTGGGTGGTCAGCTGGCATCCTGCTTATGCAGAAGATGACCACCTGTCCAGAGACAAGAAATCTTGTAGTCTGGGAATATTTCCACATAGAAGAGGAAGTCTCCTGAAGATTTCCAGGAGGGAGGGGGAAATCCAAGCGTGCGTGGATGTGTATATGGATGGACCTGAAGGGAAAGACATCCGCATGAGAACACTGAAGAACGTTTGTGGGAGGTGGAACCCTTGGGGACTTTAGTTTACTTGGTGCCTTTGAACAGTGGATATGTTTTCCTGTTGTCTGGGCCAGCAAAGGAACGCTTGCATTTTATTGCATTTTTCTTATTATTCATTTTTTCCAAAATGTGCGTTTGGAAGCCCAACTTGGCTTAATTCTTGAAATCTAATAAGCAAACCATATTATTTGGGGGATATACTTAGGAAATTTGGTGTTGAAATGGAAATCACATGTTCTTTGATTTATGGTTCATTACTTCCACATGTAACAGAATAAATTTTCCTAAAACTTTCACACCCCTTCCCTCTGTAATTAAGTTCCATTCAGGGCATAATGTTTTACCATTCCAAATGCTCTATTTATTTGTCAAGTATTCACTTGTTTCCTTGTTTTTGCAGCGTTCTTTTTATTTTATGCTTCTTTTAATAGGTTCCTTTTTATCAGTTACCTTAGACACTCTAATCTCACATACCCAGGACTCATTCCACATATAACATGGATGTTATTCTGAGCAATAAAATGGTTTGGGGCCATAAGAGAAGGTGGAGAAGAGACAATGTTCCTGGAGAAAAAGAAAGGTTTCATTAGATGGAGAATGGAACCCGTGAGTGGGAGAGCTGGACTCCAGAAGTTTTCTTTCAGAAGCTAGAAACAGTGAGCTGTCGTGTGTGAATACATAATGGAGATGGTGGAGACTAGACAGGAGTTAGAGAACCCACGAGGCTCCCATGGACTTATTAACTCCCAGCTATGATGTCAGGAAGCCAATGCTGGCCTCAGACTCTATGTGGCCAAGGGTCTTGTCATTTAAGTCCTCTTTGTATTGCAGGAGAGTTTGGAGGTGCTAACGGATCAGTGGAAGGATCACATTTTCCAAGTTGGTGCCCAGAACTATATTTACAGGATATACCCAGGATATAGCCCCTGGGTTGTGTGCCCACCTGTCCACAGCCTGTTAGGATCTGGCTGCACAGCAGGAGATGAGCAGCGGGTAAGAAAAGAAAGAAGCTTCTGCGGCTCAAGTTCAGGCCTATTACTATCTGAACTCTCCCCACCCCTGCCGTCCAGGGAAAAGTCTTCCATGAAACCAGTCCCTGCTGCTAAAAATGTTGGGGACCGCTGCCCTGGCCGATAGTAAGGGAATCCTTTACTCAATGTAATACAGTTCTTGACAAGGTGGATTTGACAGCTGAAAACAAATTCTATCATAAACCACCAAATAATGCCCTGCTCCAGTGTCTCCTAGATCTGTTATATTTTCACCATCCCTTATAAAAGGCTCATGTCATACTTAGAATTTAGCGGTAGGAAGTTTCATCCTTCCTAAAGGCTGTGTAGGCTTCCCTGTGACAACCTTGAAAATATGCCACCTGGATCTCCCCTCTAAGAAAGGACTTGCCAGTCAGCTCTGAGGTGTGCAGCCAGCTGTCAGCCTCTGGTGGCAATGTTTGAGCTAATGCCACACTCTTCCCAAGCAGCCCCCAGCCAATGACACAGAAAGGTGAGGGCCCCAGAGAATGACTCTTTGTGTCCAACCTGGGACTCTATTAACGACACTTTTTTTTTGCCAGAGCTCCCCTTTGGACTGGCCAAGATTTCCTTGGAGCTGCACCGCAGCTGAAGGCTTTTTCCTACCCCTTTTCTTCTTCCTCCTCCAGTCCTCTCCCTATCACAGCCCTCACAATTGGGACGCTTACTCCTGCTCCTTCCTCCCTTTGTCTTTCACAAGCATCACTCCCCAATAAACCTCTTGCACTTCTAACTCCATCTTAGAGTCTGCTTCCCAGAATGATCCAACTGACACACTGACAAAATCATGACTTCCGCAATTTCTTGGAATCTAATTAAACTCCAATACTTTGGCCACTTGATGCAAAGAACTAACTCATTTGAAAAGACCCTGATGCTGGGAAAGATTGAAGGTGGGAGGACAAAGGGACAACAGAGGATGAGATGGTTGGATGGCATCACTGACTCAACGGACATGAGTCTGAGTAAACTCAGAGTTGGTGATGGACAGGGAAACCTGGCGTGCTGCAGTCCATGGGGTCGCAAAGAGTTGGACATGACTGAGTGGCTGAACTGCACTGAACTGAGTTATACTTAAAAAATATTTACATTTATTTATTTATTTGGCTGTGTTGGGCCTTAGTTGCGGCATGAAGGATCTTCTCTGTGTCATGTAGGATCTTTTGTTGAGGTGCATGGACTCTCTAAATGTGGCGATGTGGGCTCAGTAGTTGCAGGGTGTGGGCTTAGTTGCTGCACAGCATGTGGGATCTTAGTTCCCCAGCCAGGGATCGAACCTGTGTCATTGCAAGGCAGATTCCTAACCACTGGACTACCAGGAAAGTCCCACTAATTATACTTTTAAGCATATCATTCCAAATCAGCAACTGTGAGACTGTGTTTTGCAGAATGTTATACTCGAGCTAATGGTGCAGCCACTGTGGAAAACATACAGGTTCCTCAAAAACTAAAACTAGAACTACCATGTGATCTGACAACTCCACTCCTGGGTGTATATCCAAAGAAACAGAAAGACTAATTTGAGAAGGTACACCCCATGTTCACATGTGCATGTATGCTAGGTTGCTTCAGTCGTGTCCGACTCTGTGCTACCCTATGGACTGCAGCCTGCCAGGGAGACTCCATGGGATTCTCCAGGCAAGAATACTAGAGTGGGCAGCCATTTCCTTCTCTAGGGGATCTTCCTGACCCACTGCTTGAACCCAGGTCTCCTGCATTGCAGGCAGACGCTTTACCATCTGAGTGACCAGGGAAACTCATGCCCATAGCAGCATTATTTATAGTAGTCAAGATATGGGAGCAACTTCAGAGCTCATCACCAGATGAATGGGTAACAAAGAGGTGCTATATATAGCTAAGGAATACTACTCAGTCGTAAAAAAAAAGAATGAAATCTTGCCATCTGCAGCAACATGGATGGACTTGGAGGGAGTTATGTTAAGTGAAATGAATCAAAGAAAAAGAAATACTGCATGATATCACGTATGTGGAATATGGGGGAAAAAAAAGAATGAACATAACAGAAACAGACTAACAGATATAGAGAAAACACTAGTAATTATCAGGGAGGAAGAGCAAGATAGGGGTAAGGGATTAAGGATTACAAACTGCTGCTGCTGCTAAGTCACTTCAGTCGTGTCCGACTGGGTGTGACCCCATAGACGGCATCCCACCAGGCTCTCCCCGTCCCTGGGATTTTCTAGGCAAGAACACTGGAGTGGGTTGCCATTTCCTTCTCCAATGCATGAAAGTGAAAAGTGAAAGTGAAGTCGCTCAGTCGTGTCTAACCCTCAGCGACCTCATGGACTGCAGCCTTCCAGGCTCCTCCATCCATGGGATTTTCCAGGCAAGAGTACTAGAGTGGGGTGCCACAAACTGCTATGTATAAAATAAATAGGCTACAAGGATATATTGCACAACAAAGGGAATATAACCAACATTTCATAATAACTTTAAATGGTGTATAATCTATAAAAATTTTGAATCATGTTGTATATCTGAAACTAATATAATATTGTAAATCAATTATATCTCTGTAAAAATTTTCTTTTCCAATTCTTTATTGCTAGCATATATTTAGAAATATGATTAATTTTTTTATATTGACTTTCTATGCAGTGATGTAGTTAAATTCACTTATTAATTCTATTAATTCTAATTAATCTAGTTCTAATTAATTCTAATTGTGGATTGTTCTGAATTTTGACGTATAAAATCACAGCTGCTAACAGAGGTAGTTTTATTTCTTTTCTGAACAGTTTCTTCATTTTTCTTTCTTTTGCTTTATGGTATAAAGTTAAATAGAGGTGGTGACAGTGGGTTTCCTTGTCTTTTTCTCCAGAATAATGGGAGAAAGTGCTTTGATGATAAAGCACTATTGTTGTGTAAGGTAAAGTAATTGCATTCGACCCCATACAATCCCATCTTCCCTGCACTGAGAGAGCAATCCAATCAGCATTGTTAGATCTTGCCAAACACTGCATTAGTGTCTTGGATATAGCTAGGGCCTTCATCTCTCAGCAAGGAAGGAAAAGGAAGATACTGTTACCACTGTATAAATGGAGAAACTGGGTCACAGCATTAAATCAAAGCAGAACTGAGGCCAGAATCTACGCTGCCTACCACTGCCCACTCCTCTGGGCCAGGCTGTCCGGAGACATAAATGGGTAGAACCAGGCTGGGCTGGTGCTTGACCTCAGGCCTAAATGTTCAGTTTTGTGATCAGAAATTTTGAGTTGAAATGGTTTTGTTTTCTGTGACAGTCACCATTTCAGAGACCCTCAAAACCCAGCCCTCTGTCCAGCAGCACCAGGAAGAACGCAAACACAGCTCTGCCCCTCTGGCCCCATTTGTAGGACGGGCACATCAGTCCTTGGCCTGTGTCCTTCACAGTGATTTTGGCCATCAGATCTGAAAAAGGGCTTCAGACTGGTCCTTGGCTGAACTCAGAGCAAATTCGTTTGTACTATGATGGTGCCCATACCTTTGTTTCCATGTGATTTCACCACTTTGCTCACGGTACTTAATAACAGTCAGACATCACATCATTGGTGCCTTTCTAGAGCATCACCACTGGCCCCACTCATGATGCTGGCTGTTGATTTTGGACTAGCAAGTTGAGCTAAGAGAGACTGACCCTGGTTTTACATCTTCTGTCCATTTCTAGACTAAATCGAGAGCATGTCTAAGTTGTTCCCCCTTATCATCTTTCGGCTTTACATTTGATCTCATGGCTTCTTACCACCCCCAGGGCTAGGACCCCGTCTTCTCTCCCCCAGGGTGCTTGCAGAGCTGCCCAATATTTGCTGTCATTTTCCCTCCACACAGCCAGTGTGAGCGATTAATCTCAAAATCCTGGAATCGTCTCCCACTGCAGACAGAGTGAGCACAACTTCCTCCCAGAACCCACCAGGTCCTGCAGGAAAGTGCCTCCCTCCGTTCTGTGCCAGATCACATCTCCCCGCTCAGTGACGGCCCACTGGCCTCTCTGCTCTCCCCCAAATAGTCTATGCTCCCATCCTGAGCACTTGCTGTTTCTTCTGCCCGATTCAATGCTCTTCCCAGACACTCACCCAAAGGGCTCACCCTCCCAGGTCTGTCTGCTCAACAGTCACCTCATTACTACCTTATTCAAAATAACCCTTCTAATCACTCTATATCAATATCTATGCTTTAAGAGTTTATTTTTGTCACAGTGAGTATGCTTACTTGTTTAACTGATCACTGTATGTTGCCCTATTTTAGATTATATACTCCTTGAGATCGGGCTTCCCTGATAGCTCAGTTGGTAAAGAATCCACCTGCAGTGCAAGAGACCTGGGTTCAATCCCTGGGTTGGAAATATCCCCTGGAGGAGGGGTATGGATATGAGAGTTGGACTGTGAGGAAAGCTGAGCGCCGAAGAATTGATGCTTTTGAACTGTGGTGTTGGAGAAGACTCTTGAGAGTCCCTTGGACTACAAGGAGACACAACCAGTCCATTCTAAAGGAGATCAGCCCTGGGTGTTCTTTAGAAGGAATGATGCTAAAGCTGAAACTCCAGTACTCTGTCCACCTCATGCGAAGAGTTGACTCATTGGAAAAGACTGATTGGGGGCAGGAGGAGAAGGGGACGACAGAGGATGAGATGGCTGGATGGCATCACTGACTCGATGGACGTGAGTCTGGAGTGAACTCCGGGAGTTGCTGATGGACAGGGAGGCCTGGCGTGCCGGGATTCATGGGGTCGCAAAGAGTTGGACACGACTGAGTGACTGAACTGAACTGAACTGAACAGAATCCACTCCAATATTTTGGCCTGGAGAATTCCATGGACTATAGAGTCCATGGGGTCACAAAGTGTCGGACATGACTGAGCGACTTTCACTAACTTACTCCTTGAGGTCAGGGATGTGTCTGCTTGATTGTAACTCTGAGTATACAGAACAGGGCTTATCATAAGTGCTTAATAGATGAGTCTTGAATGAATGGATGATGAATCACGGATGATGTTCCATGCTGGCAATTTCTGGTCCTGGTTCAGGCAAGGAGTTTGTGTTAAAGGAGATCAAGTGGCAGATGTCCCACCCAGGAAGCAGAGCTGAGCCTAGGAGGCTCCATGGTGGTTGGTGGCTTGGAAAATAAGGTCAGCAGACAGCTGGTGGCTGTACTCAGGAAGGCAGATCTGTATCGTACTGAGTTAGATGTGTACTTGTCTCCCTTATTACACATTACTTAAGGACCAAGCCTGTGTTTCATTCATCTTTTATCCTCAGCACCAAACACAGTGCCTGCCACAGAGAGGATGCTCCATAAATATTTCTTGCGTGAACAAAAGATTGACTGAATGAGCAACTGGTGTTTCCTGAGCAATACCAATTTTATGGAATGAATTGTGTCCCCCTCCCCCAAACCCATGGTTGAATTCCTAAGCCCTAGTTCTTCAGAATGTGACTGTGTTTGGAGACAGGGCATTTACAGAGGTGATTAAAGTAAAATGCGGTAATTAGGGTGGACCCTAATCCAAGATGACCGATGTCCTTATAATGAAATATGTACACATCTGACATAGATATGTACAGAGGGAAGACTGTGTGAAGCCGCAAGGAGGGATTACCCTGTTGGTCCAGTGGTTAAGAATTTATCTTCAAATGCAGAGGACACAAGTTTCATCCCCAGTCAGAGAGCTGAGATCCCACATGCAACCAAACCCGCACACTGCAACTCAGACCCAACACAGCCAAATAAATAAATACTAAAAAAAAAAAAGAGTTCACATCTTTAAAAAAATAAAAAGACACAAGGAGAAGACAGTTGTCTACAAGCCAAGGAAGTCTCAGAAGAATCCAGCCCTACTGACACCTTGATCTTGGACTCTAGCTTCCAAAACTGTGAGAGAATGTATTTCTGTTGTTTACCGTACCCAGTCTGCTGTGTTTGGTTATAGCAGCCCACGCAGACTAACCCACCAGTCTAGGAGTGAAATAGTTCAGTCACAAAGCATAATTTCTCCACATTCATGCCCACCCCAAATTGTCCTCCCTATTGCCCAGAGTCTCGGGAGTCTAAACGGACGTCTCCCCTGCTCTTGCCTCCTGAGCCGATGGCCATCCACGCTCCCTGCTTTCTGTGATGTTTCACATCTCAGCCGACCGTGAAGCCGTGTGAACTGAGGGGACCGGCCAGGCTGCCGCCGCCACCCCATCACTCAGCAGGCCTGGCTGCGGGCTGCTGGTGCCAGTGGGGAGGCCCGGGACAGCTGGCCTTTGCTGCTGTCATGTTGATGGTGGCTGGTGACTGCCAAGGCCACTGATGTCGCCATCATGAACACTTAGGTGCCTCATATTTGGGGGACCTGGCCTAGACCCCAGGGTGACTCCATGGGGCCAGGACAGAGCCCAGGGAGCATCAGATGCTGTGCTGGAGACAGATCCAAACTTCTCCTCCAATCCCGAGTCATCGATATTCTTTGTCAGTTTTAAAAATTTTGTACTTATTTTAAAACATTCAAATATAACAGATAAAGCTAAAGTCCCTCGCCTTCCTTTGACCTCTACCAACCTTACCTTCTTCCTAGTGAGACTCACTGTAGTTAGATCTTTTTCTCTGTATTCACTCACACACCTGACAGAAATATACAATTTTAAAAATGTATCTGCGTATTCGTGGCTGTACAGGGTGTTCGCTGCTGTGTGGGCTTTTCTCTAGTTGTGGTGCGTGGACTCCTCACTGTGGTGGCTTCTCTTGTTGGGGAGCATAGATTCCAGGGCATTTAGGCTTCCTTCGTGGCAGCATGTGGGCTCAGCAGTTTGGCTCCTGGGCTCGGAGCACAGGCTCAGGAGTCATGGTGCACGGACTTAGTTGCTCTGTGGCATGCGTGATCTTCTCAGGATCTGCAGGCAGACTTCACCGTGAGCCACCATGGAAGCCCTGCGATTTTGGCTTATAAGAGTCTTAATGCAAATGGGGTACTACTATTATTTTGTAACTGGTTTCTGTTACCTAACACTATACTTAAGAGGTATTTTCATGTTCAGTTCAGTTCAGTTCAGTTGCTCAGTCGTGTCCGACTCTTTGCGACCCCATGAATCGCAGCACGCCAGGCCTCCCTGTTCATCACCATCTCTCAGAGTTCACTCAGACTCATGTCCATCGAATCCATGATGCCATCCAGCCATCTCATCCTCGGTCGTCCCCTTTTCCTCCTGCCCCCAATCCCTCCCAGCATCAGAGTCTTTTCCAGTGAGTCAACTCTTCACATGAGGTGGCCAAAGTACTGAAGTTTCAGCTTTAGCATCATTCCTTCCAAAGAAATCCCAGGGCTGATCTCCTTCAGAATGGACTGGTTGGATCTCCTTGCAGTCCTAGGGACTCTCAAGCGTCTTCTCCAACACCACAGTTCAAAAGCATCAATTCTTTGGCACTCAGCCTTCTTCACAGTCCAACTCTCACATCCATACATGATCACAGGAAAAACTATAGCCTTGACTAGACAGACCTTAGTCGGCAAGGTAATGTCTCTGCTTTTGAATATGCTATCTAGGTTGGTCAAAACTTTTCTTCCAAGGAGTAAGCGTCTTTTAATTTCATGGCTGCAGTCACCATCTGCAGTGATTTTGGAGCCCCCAAAAATAAAGTCTGACACTGTTTCCACTGTTTCCCATGAAGTGATGGGACCGGATGCCATGACCTTCATTTTCTGAATGTTGAGCTGTAAGCCAACTTTTTCACTCTCCTCTTTCACCTTCATCAAGAGGCCCTTTAGCTCCTCTTCACTTTCTGCCATAAGGGTGGTGTCATCTGCATATCTGAGGTTATTGATATTTCTCCCGGCAATCTTGAGTCCAGCTTGTGTTTCTTCCAGCCCAGCGTTTCTCATGATGTACTCTGCATATAAGTTAAATAAGCAGGGTGACAATATACAGCCTTGACATACTCCTTTTCCTATTTGGAACCAGTCTGTTGTTCCATGTCTAGTTCTAACTGTTGCTTCCTGACCTGCATACAGATTTCTCAAGAGGCAGGTCAGGTGGTCTGGTATTCCCATCTCTTTCAGAATTTTCCACAATTTATTGTGATCCACACAGTCAAAGGCTTTGGCATAATCAATAAAGCAGAAATAGATGTTTTTCTGGAACTCTCTTGCTTTTTCCATGATCCAGAGGATGTTGGCAATTTGATCTCTGGTTCCTCTGCCCTTTCTAAAACCAGCTTGAACATCAGGAAGTTCACAGTTCATGTATTGCTGAAGCCTGGCTTGGAGAATTTTGAGCATTACTTTACTAGCATGTGAGAGAGTGCAATTGTGCGGTAGTTTGAGCACTCTTTGGCATTGCCTTTCTTGGAATTGGAATGAACACTGATCTTTTCCAGGCCTGCGGCCACTGCTGAGTTTTCCAAATTTGCTGGCATATTGAGTGCAGCACTTTCACAGCATCATCTTTCAGGATTTGAAACAGCTCCACTGGAATTCCATCACCTCCACTAGCTTTGTTCTTCGTGATGCTTTCTAAGGCCCACTTGACTTCACATTCCAGGATGTCTGGCTCTAGATTAGTGATCACATCATCATGATTATCTGGGTCTTGAAGACCTTTTTGTACAGTTCTTCCGTGTATTCTTGCCACCTCTTCTTAATATCTTTCTGCTTCTGTTAGGTCCAGACCATTTCTGTCCTTTATCGAGCCCATCTTTGCATAAAATGTTCCCTTGATATCTCTAATTTTCTTGAAGAGATCTCTAGTCTTTCCCATTCTGTTGTTTTCCTCTATTTCTTTGCATTAGTAAAATGGAAAACTACTAAGGATAGTAATGGATGTACCATAGTTTAACCATCCCTTTTCTTTCAGGGGTCCTCGTTTCCAGTTTTTCTAGTTTCTCTTATTGCAAACAATGTTTCAGGAAACAACTTTGCATGTGAGTTCATGCATTATTATTTCTTTAAGATTTCACACCTTCAAGTGAAATTTCTGCATCTAAGGTAGTGCTGGCTAATAGAATATTCTACAATGATATAACTCTCATCCAAGACAGTAAACACTTGCTAACATTTAACTCTTGAGCACTTGACATGTAGTCAGTGCAACTGAGGAAGTGAAATTGTAACTCTGTTTGTTGCTGTTCAGTCACTCAGACGTGTCCAACTCTTTGTGACCGCATGGACTGCAGCATGCCAGGCTTCCCTGTCCTTCACCATCTCCTGGCGGCTTGCTCAGACTCATGTCCATTGAGTTGGTGATGCCATCCAACCATCTCAGCCTCTTCATTCCCTTATCCTATTGCCTTCAATCCCTCCCAGCATCAGGATCTTTTCCAGGGAGTCAACTCTTCGTGTCAGGTGGCCAAAGTACTGGAGCTTCAGCTTCAGCATCAGTCCTTCTAATGAATATTCAGGATTGATTTCCTTTAACATTGACTGGTTTGATCTCTTTGCAGTCCAAGGAACTCTCAAGAGTCTTCTCCAACAGCACAGTTTAAAAGCATCAATTTTTGGTGCTGAGCCTTCTTTATGATCATCTATACATGACTACTGGAAAAACCATAGCTTTGACTAGACAGAACTTTGTTGGCAAAGTAATGCCTCTGCTTTTTATTATTTATTTATTTATTTATTTATTTTTAAATACTTTATTCTACATTACAATACTGTATTTGTTCTGCCATACATTGACATGAATCAGCCACAGGTGTCCACGATCTCCCAATGCCGAAGCCCCTCCCACCTCCCACCCCATATCATCTCCCTGAATCATCCCGTGCACCAGCCCCATGCATCCTGCATCCTGTATTGAACATAGACTGACGCTTCATTCTTACAAGATAGTATACATGTTTCAATGCCATTCTCCCAAATCATCCCCCCCTCCCTCTCCCTCAGAGTCCAAAAGTCCGTTCTATACCCCTGAGTCTCTTTTGTTGTCTCACATAGAGGGTCATCATTACTATCTTTCTAAATTCCATATATATGTGTCAGTATACTGTATTGGTGTTTTTCTTTCTGCTTTACTTTTTAATACGCTGTCTAGGTTTGTCACAGTTTTTCTTCCAAGGAGCAAGCGTCTTTTAATTTCATGGCTTCAGTCAGCATCTGTAGTGCTTTTGGAGTCCAAGAAAATAAAGTCTGTCACTGTTTCCATTATTTCTTCATCTATTTGCAATGAAGTGTTGGGCTTCCCATGTGACGCTAATGGTAAAGAACCTGCCTGCCAGTGCAGGAGACATAAGAGATGTGGATTCAGTCCCTGGGTGGGGGAAGATCCCTGGAGGAGGGCATGGCAACCCATTCCAGTCTTCTTGTCTGAAGAATCCCCATGGACAGAATAACCTGGCAGGCTACAGTCCATAGAGTCACAAAGAACTGGACATGACTGAAGCAACGTAGCATGATGGGACTGGATGCCATGATCTTAGTTTTTTGAATGTTGAGTTTTAAGCTGGCTTTTTCACTCTCCTCTTTTACCTTCATCAAGAGGCTTTTAGTTCCTCTTCACTTTCTGCTATAAGGGTGGTGTCATCTGCATATCTGAGGTTATTGATATTTCTCCTGGCAATCTTGATTCCAGCTTGTGCTTCATCCAGCCTGGGATTTTGCATGATGTACTCTGCATATAAGTTAAATAAGCAGGGTGACAATATACAGCCTTGACATACTCCTTTCCCAATTTGGAATCAGTCTGTTGTTCCATGTCTAGTTCTAACTGTTGCTTTTTGAGCTGCATACAGATTTCTCAGGAGGCAGGTAAGGTGGTCTGGTATTTCCATCTCTTTAAGAATTTTCCACAGTTTGTTGTGATCCACACAGTCAAAGGCTTTAGTGCAGTCAATGAAGCAAAAGTACATGTTTTCCTGGAATTCCTTTGCTTTTTCTATGATCCGATGGATGTTGGCAATTTGATCTCTGGTTTCTCTGCCTTTTCTAAATCCAGCTTGAACATCTGGAAGTTCTCGGTTTATGTACTGTTGAAGCTAGCTTGGAGAATTTTGAGCATTACTTTGTTAGTGTGTGAAATGAGTGTAATTGCTGGGTAGTTTGAACATTCTTTGGCACTTTCTTTGGGATTGGATGTTAATTAATTAACATTTAAATTTAGACAAGCACACAAAGCTAGTGGCTTTTGTATATTGGATAACATAAGTCTAAGCCAACGTATGCCTTAAATTTCAATAAATTCAATCAAACTGTTCTCCAAGAGGTCTGTGTGAGCACATTCTTACGAACAGTGCCTGTTTTCTGACAGCCTCACCAACACTTTCTATTAAAAAAGCTTGTTGAAGTATAGTTGCTTTACAATGTTGCATTATTTTCTGCTGTACAGCAAAGTGAATCAGCTATACTTATACCCCCACTTTTTTGGATTTTCTTCTCACTGAGGTCACCACAGAGCATTGAGTAGAGTCCTATGTACTCTACAGTAGGTTCTCATTTGTTATCTCTTGGCACCCCACTCCAGTACTCTTGCCTGGAAAATCCCATGGACAGATGAGCCTGGTAGGCTGCAGTCCATGGATTCGCTAAGAGTCGGACACGACTGAGCGACTTCACTTTCCCCTTTTCACTTTCATGCATTGGAGAAGGAAATGGCAACCCACTCCAGTGTTCTTGCCTAGAGAATCTCAGAGACAGGGGGAGCCTTGGGGGCTGCTGTCTATGGGGTCGCACAGAGTCGGACACGACTGAAGCGACTCAGCAGCAGCAGCAGCAGTGTTTATATGTCAATCCTAGTCGCCCAATTCATCCCACCCTTTCTTTTCCCAGTTGGTATCCACACGTTTGCTCTCTATATCTGTGTCTCTATTTCTGCTTTGCAATAGGTTCATCTGTACCATATTTCTAGATTCCACATGTATACATTAATTTCCTCGGTATTTGTTTTTCTCTTTCTGACTTACTTCCCTCCGTATGACAGTCTCTGGGTCCATCCATGTCCTGCAGATGGCACAATTTTGTTCCTTTTATGTCTGAGTAATAACCTCAGATATGCAGATGACACCACCCTTATGACAAAAAGTGAAGAGGAACTCCTGATGAAAGTGAAAGAGGAGAGTGATAAAGTTGGCTTAAAGCTCAACATTCAGAAAACTAAGATCATGGCATCTGGTCCCATCACTTCATGGGAAATAGATCAGAAAAGAGTGGAAACAGTGTCAAACTTTATTTTGGGGAGTTCCAAAATCACTGAAGGTTTTGATTGCCACCATGAAATTAAAAGACACTCCTTGGAAGAAAAGTTATGACCAACCTAGATTGCATATTCAAAAGCAGAGATATTACTTTGCCAACAAAGGTCCATCTAGTCAAGGCTATGGTTTTTCCAGTGGTCATGTATGGATGTGAGAGTTGGACTGTGAAGAAAGCTGAGCACTGAAGAATTGGTGCTTTTGAACTGCGGTGTTGGAGAAGACTCTTGAGAGTCCCTTGGACTGCAAGGAGATCCAACCAGTCCACGCTAAAGGAAACCAGTCCTGTGTGTTCATTGGAAGGACTGATGCTAAAGCTGAAACTCCAATACTTTGGCCACCTCATGCAAAGAGTTGACTCATTGGAAGAGACTCTGATGCTGGGAGGGATTGGGGGCAGGAGGAGAAGGGGACTACAGACGATGAGATGGCTGGGTGGCATCACCGACTTGATGCACATACATGAGTTTGGGTGAATTCCGGGAGTTGGTGATGGACAGGGAGGCCTGGGGTGCTGCGATTCATGGGGTCACAAAGAGTCGGACGTGACTAAGCGACTGAACTGAATATTCCATTGCATATATGTGCTGCATTTTTTTAATCCATTCCTGTGTTGATGGACATTTAGGTTGCTGTCACCAACACTTTTAACCTTTGTCAACTGATGAATAGTAACATGTAACTGGGAGATTAAATTCCTTTGTGTTGTACATATTTTTGTGTATTAATCAGCTATTTGCACTGCCTCTTCTGTGCTCACCTATTCATATCCTTTGTTTTTATGCTACTGGATTGGCTTTCTCATATTGATTTTGTAGAGCACTTCCTGTCTTCTGGGTATCCATATGCTCCTGTTATACACGTGGTAGATATTTTCCATCTACAGTAAAACTAGGTCTGCCCCTCACTGCCCATCATCACAAAGAGGCCAAAGAGTAGGGAAGCTGGATTAGGGAGCAAATCAGTGAGACTGCCCTCAACGAGAGACTAATATGGGTGTCTTTGTGCCCTATTTGTCAGAATCCTGGATGACCTGTCCTCTTGTTCTCCCCAGAGCTTTGGAGTCCAGCCTGAGCTCTGAGTGACTCAGTCAGCCAAGCCTCAAGTAGGGCCCTGCTCCAAATGAATAAATGAGGATGAGTCCTGTGACAACGTGTGCCATCCGTTTGCCTTGGGTTGTCCTGTTGGACGCTGAGGCTGCCGGCCGAGCACTCTGGAGCAAGGGGCGCTAGGCGATGATGCCTTTCGGCCCTGAGCTCGGGAGACTCCAGCACGGGAGGGGGTGGATGACATGGCCTCAGAGGACCTTTCTCATCCTAACACAGAGTCCACACCCTTCCTTGCTTTGTCCGAGCAAAGTGCTGGGGTGACTGGTGGACTTGGACTTGTGTCAGATATGTGCTGTATGACCTTGGGAAGGTCTCTGAATCTGATTTTCCTCATCTGTGACCCAGGGGTGCAAATGTACTTGTGATCTGAGCACGTGGGGCTGTTGTGCAGTGTGTGTGAAATACTGGAATGGCAGCTTGTGAGCCCTGTCAGGAGCTGTACAGGCATCTGTCCCTCGACCTGGTTCACGTGCCAGGAGTCTGGCTAGGTTTCTGTGTAGGAGTCAAACAAGCTGGCAGTCTGGTGGTTAAGACTCTGTTCTGCCAATGCAGGGGGGCATGAGTTTGATCCCTGGTCAGAAAACTAAGATCTCACATGACCTTTGGCATGGCCAAAAGATAGATAATAATAATAAAGAGGCATCCCAATTTTAAAAAAGCAAGCTGGAATCTCATCTTACCTGTTAGCCTGTCTGTTTCTATTTTCACAAGGGGTTCCTGAGAACTAAAGGGCCACTCCCATTTTTGAGCTCGCCTGCGGCTCAGCAGAGATGGTTGACCCCTTTCACAAGGCTGGGGCCGACTGGAGTATGTGGCCTGGGCATCTCCACCCCTGCTTCTCAGGCACTAGGCTTCTCTCAGAAAGGTCAAGGGCAATTTTGTGTCCTCCGAATCATGGGGGACCCATGGCAGGCAGTTCTGGGGGTTCTGGAGGCAGGAGGAGGCCTGTCCTCTCACTAACAAATGCTGTGTCTGGATGCTTCTCAGAGCAGGAGATGATCTATGTTCTTACTTCCTCTGACCCTCCAATCAAACCTCGTAGTCCCTTTAGCTTCCCCTCACACCTCCCCAGGCAGCCATGTCTCATCCTTTTGCCCAGAGTTGGAAATAAGATTCCTTTGTGGAGTCAGCCCTACTTTCAGCATGGACTGTGTTTGGTTTGAAGCCAGGGTCTGCCACTTACCAGACGGAGGACTCGGTCACCTTGCTTAACCTCTTCCTTCCTCAGTCTTCTCATCTTTGAAATGGATGTATTGATTCCTATGGCCCAGGATGGTCCTGAGCAGTCAATGCAATCCTTAATGTAAAGCACCTAGCCAAGTGCCTGGTACTCAGAACTTGTTCATCTTTGTCTTATGATTAATGTAATTATTAATGCACAACAGATGTTAGTGTTGAGTGGCTGATACAGAGATGAATAAAACATGCTCTCTGCTGTTTGGAGGCAAAATCTAGTTGGAAAAGAAACACAGGCATCTACTATTTGACTATGAACAGGAGGGAAATGGAGAATGATGCTGGCTTTCCATGGAGAGGGGCAGCTGTGTACAGAGGCACACATCTGGACGGTTGTGGATGTAGAATCTGGCTCTGGCTTATGTCATACTAGGCCCAGGCCCAGGGCTACTTCCCACCTGGGCAATGAAGCAGTAGGACCAGACTGCCCGCCCTTCCCGCTCCTCTCCTTGTGACATACCCCAGAGCTCCTGGGGACACTCCTACTCTCACTGCCTCCCTTGACACTGCCTCCAGCTTATCTCCAGAGCTGCCTTGTAGAATTTAGACCTTCACTCTGATCTGGTCTTCACCTCTTGGCTAGAACTCTTGAAACTGAAACTGAAAGCGGAGCTGGTTCTTGACCTCCTACCCTAATTGCAACCCTTCAGCTACATGAGTCACTGCCAACGGTCAGCTTTGCCCCACCCGAGCCTTGGTTTATGCAGGGGCAGCAGGCTCTGCTTGTCTGGGTTGGGCATCCAGATAGGAATTGCCCACTCCTGAGGTACACTGCTATACTCACATGGAGTGGAATGCATCTTTTGAGTTTCCATGCCATCTCCTTGGAGGCATATGAGACTGGGGGCAGGTTTTGGATGGAAGAGTCTCTCAGCCTCACCCTAGTCATACAGAAATAGGTTGTTTGTTCAGTCCTGCCACTCTAAAACATGTCATTAAGAAAATAAGCAACTGATGGACATTTAGGTTGCTTCCATGCTTTGCCTATTATGAACAGTACTGCTATGAACATAGGGGTGCATATGTCTTTTGAATTAGAGTTTTGTCCAGATATACGCCCAGGATGGGCTTCTAGGTGGTGCTAGTGGTAAAGAATCTGCCTGCCAGTGCAGAGGATATAAGAGATGTGGGTTCAATCCCTGGGTCAGGAAGATCCTCTGGAGAAGGAAATGGCAACTCACTCCAGTATTCTTGCCTGGAGAATCTCATGGACAGAGGAGCCTGGTGGGCTATAGTCCATTGGATCTCACAGAGTCAGACATGACTGAAGCAACTTAGCATGCATGCCCAAGATGTCCATCGAAAGATGAATGGATAAAGATGTGGTACATATACACAAAGAATACTACTCAGCCATAAAAAAATGAAATAATGTCATTTGCAGCAACATGGATGGGCCTAGAGACTGTCAAACTAAGTGAAGTAAGTCAGGCAGAGAAAGACCAATATCGTATCATCACTAATATGTGAAATCTAAAATACGACACAGATGAACTTATCTACTGGTAAAGAATCTGCCTGCAATGTGGGAGATCTGGGTTTAGTCCCTGGGTTGGGAAGACCCTCTGGAGAAGGGAAAGGCTACCCACTCCAGTATTCTGGCCTGAGAAATCCATGAACTGTACAGTCCATGGGGTCACAAAAAGTTGTACACGACTGAGTGGCTTTCACTTTTCACAAAACAGAAATAGATTCATTGACACAGAGAAGAGCATTGTGGTTGCCAAAGGAAAAGAGGGGTGGGAGAGGCATGGACTGGGAGTTTGGAATTAGCAGATGCAAGTCATTATATAAAGAATGGATAAACAATAAGGTTTTACTGTATAGCATAGTGAACTCTAATATCCTGGGATAAACCATAATGGAAAAGAATATTTAAAAGAATATACATATGTGTATAGCTGAGTCACTTTACTATAACACAATGTTGTGAATCAACTGTGGAGCTCAGTTCAGTCGCTCAGTCGTGTCTGATTCTCTGCAGCTCCATGGATGGCAGCACACTAGGGCTTCCCTGTCCTTCACTAACTCCCGGAGCTTGCTCAAACTCATGTCCATCGAGTCAGAGATGTCATCCAGCCATCTCATCCTCTGTCGTCCCCTTCTCCTCCTGCCTTCACTCTTTCCCAGCATCAGGGTCTTCTCCAGTGAGCTGGTTTTTTGCATCAGGTGGCCAAAGTATTGGAGTTTCAGCTTCAGCATCAGTCCTTCTAATGAGTATTCATTACTGATTTCCTTTAGGAAGGACTGGCTTGATCTTTTTGCAGTCCAAGGGACTCTCAAGAGTCTTCCCAGCATCACAGTTCTAAAGCATCAGTTCTTCTGTACTGAGTCTTCTTTATGGTTCAACTCTCACATCCGTAAATGACTACTGGAAAAACCATAGCTTTGACTAAGCGGACCTTTGTTGGCAAAGTAATGTCTCTGCTTTTGAATATGCTGTCTGGGTTGGTCATAGCTTTTCTTCCAAGGAGCAAGTGTCTTTTAATTTCATGGCTGCAGTTACCATTTGCAGTGATTTTGGACCCCCAAATAAAGTCTCTCACTATTTCCATTGTTTCCCCATCTATTTGCCATGAAGTGATGGGATCGGATGCCATGATCTTAGTTTTCTGAATGTTGAGTTTTAAGCCCACTTTTTCACTCATCTTCACTTATATCAAGAGGTTCTTTAGGTTTTCACTTTCTGCCATAAGGGTGGTGTCATCTGCATATCTGAGGTTATTGATATTTCTCCCAGCAATCTTGAGTCCAGCTTGTGCTTCATCCACCTCGCCATTTCGCATGATGTACTCTGCATATAAGTTAAATAAGCAGGGTGACAATATACAACCTTGACATACCCCTTTCCCAATTTTGAGCCAGTCTGTCCTTCCATGTTCAGTTCTAACAGTTGCTTCTTGACCTGCATACAGATTTCTCAGAAATAAACCATACTTCAATTAAAAAATAAAATAAGTAGTGTCTATAAGTGGCAGAAGGGTGCCAAGATCCAGCCTTTCCCCCTCTTCTGGAATCATTTACTTCTTGCTGAAGGGGAATCTGTGATGTGAGAATGAGTGTGATCGGAACTAAATGAGGGAGATGAAGTTCCAAGGTGGCACAGAAGGGGACAATACCTAATGTTAAGAAGCACTGAGGGACCTCCTTGGTGGTCCAGTGGCTAAGACTCCGTGCTTACAATGCAGGGGCATGAGTTTGATCCCTGGTCAGGGAACTAAGACCCCACATGCCACACTGAGCAGCCAAAAAGTGAAAAAAAAAAAAGAAGAAGAAGATGAAGAAGCATTGAAGATTTTATATAAAAATAGAATTTCCATAAGTGATGATTAAAATCATTTACTCCTAGAAAGTCTGGCTAAGATCCAAGCATTGGCTAAAATCAACATCAGTCAATTAATGAACAGACTTGCAGGAACAATGGAGAACTGTGACACCATTATCATCATATCAGCATTGCTAATTTCAGCACACCGAGTGCAGGGCACCAGCTTTAAGCACTGCCAACAGAGAAACTCTCTGTATACCCCCTCAGATTTAACTTTGTTCAGGCTGTGGCTGAAATTTTATTTTTAGAACGAATTAATTATTGTAAAACTCTCCTTCTATTGAGTTAATAGACAGTGAATTAGAAGTAATTGAATTAAAAACACTTTTGAGTACAAAAACAGTGAGGCTGATTAACTTAATTGTCTTCTGCTCACTGTTTTCAAGTCACTGGAAGCATGCTCTCTCCTTTTAATTAACCTTCTGGGTTTGTTTTTTTTTAAGCTCTAAATCAGGCATTTATCAGCTCTTTGCTCATGAACAAACACCTAAGGAGAGCCTGTAGGGCGGAGGCCAGACGATACCTAGGCAGGTCCCATCCATCGAACGTGAACGCTCTGGGGTCTGTCTGTGCATGTTATTGAGGATGCCCCACGGTGATTGTGTGTGCTCTGTATTTCTACACAGCCGTGAGATGACCGTGATCAACTTGTGGAGGTACAAACTGACAAGAAGGGCTGAACTCAGGAAAGGCCTACAGGGACCTCCTCTTCATAAATTTGGCAGTCTCACTGTCTGGCTCTCAGCCTAGCATGCCCTGAAGCTTTGCCTTCAGCACATCAAGAATGACTCTGTCTCTTGAGTCAAAGTCACGTTAGCCAAACTCAGATGTATAGACCAGAATGACATCCTTATTATTCAAGGATCTGCTGAGTGCTTTTGAACTGTGGTGTTGGAGAAGACTTTTGAGAGTCACTTGGACTGCAAGGAGATACAGCTAGTCAATCCTAAAGGAAATCAGTCCTGAATGTTCACTGGAAGGACTGATGCTGAAGCTGAAACTCCAATACTTTGGCCACCTGATATGAAGAACTGACTCATTGGAAAAGACCCTGAGGCTGGGAAAGATTGAAGGTGGGAGGAGAAGGGGAAGACAGAGGATGAGATGGTTGGATGGCATCACTGATATTAGTTTGAGTAGGCTCTGGGAGTTGGTGAAGGACAAGGAAGCCTGGCATGCTGCAGTCCATGGGGTCGTCAAGAGTCAGACACGACTGAGTGACTGAACTGATCTCTATAGCAAAGCCACTTGGAAAGCTAACTGACAGTTACAAAGTAGTCTTTAAGCCTGGCAGGTACCCAAGAAGATAAGGCCATTTGATTTAGCCTTCATTTCTGGCACGTAGCACATAGTAGATGCTCAATAAATATTTGTTAAATCAGTGAATAAGTCCCCAAAGGGTGATTCAGATCTGAACAGCTAAGAACGGAAGGACTGTGATGATCCGAGGGTGGTTAAGAAAGATCATGCTGAGAAGGTAGGTAAAAGATGGGCAGAGGCTGGGTGGGCAAAGAGGAAGAAGGGTGTTCTTAGCATGGGAACTTGTAAGGTGACTGATGGAACGAGATCTCAAGATGTCATGAGAAATCAGTCTGGACAGATTGGGACCAGATGTGTGGGTTGGCTAGTCCCTTTAGGGGCCCCAAGAAAGGTAGTGAAATCGTGAAGAATGGTTAAGTTACAGAAGACTGGTTATCTCAATCCCATATCCACCACCAGTGTTACTGGTCTGAAATGAGGTGGTGTGGCTGAAGGGCGATGTTGTCACTCAGCACCAAGTGACAAACATTGAACCAGCAGACCCTCAAGGAGAGGCAGGCAGTGTGCAACTGTACAGGGAACAAAGTGTCCACTCTCAGGGGCCCCACCATTCACGAGTTACTGGTCTGCCTGCACCGAGTTACAATCTTCAAAAAACCAAACTGTGTGAGGTTCGGAAGACCAGAAACCAGGACTTCTTGGCTTGCCCGTCGGAGCTGCCCAGACTTCATTCACCAGAAGCCTAGCTTTTCACAACCATTTCTCATTGGAGCTTCCTGTCTGGCAAATGACAGTTTCAAGGATGGATGCGACTTTCCTGATCATTAACAGATTTTCTCTATCAAGTAGCTGGATTCTCTGAGATCAAGCCACAGGCAAAGGGTTATTCTGGAAGTTAATCAAAAGACTTCCCTGGTGGTCCTGAGGTTAACATTCTGGGCTCCCAATGCAGGAAACTCCGGTTCAATCCTTGGTTAGGGAACTAGATCCCAAATGCAATTAAGACCTGGTGCAGCCAAAAAAGTATGCTAAATTTTTTTAAATAGAAGTAATCCATGTTTGGTGTAGGATGCAGGATGCATGGGGCTGATGCACAGGATGATTCAGGCAGAGGATGTGGGGTGGGAGGTGGGAGGGGGCTTCGGCATTGGGCGATTGTGTTCACCTATGGCTGATTCGTGTCAATGTATGACAAAACAAATACAGTATTGTAATTAAAAAAATAAATAAATTTAATTAAAAAAAATAAAAGTAGAAAAAAAAATAAATAGAAGTAATCCAAATAGTCTTTATTTGGCTCTAAAATAAGAAGCAGGCTACACCTCTGGGCTGATTTATCCCTCGCTCTGGGAGGATGACTTTGGTGAGTCCTCTTGTCATGTAGGTGGGCCCCTGTTCATTGTTCTTGGGACAAACACTGGAGAAATGAACAGAGACAAGACCTGCAGCCTGGGTTGTTATGTTTCCATTTAAGAACATAAAGGCTATATAGGAGAGACTTTTTGCAAGGAAGAAACTGGCCAGATGGCAAGCTTTTGGGGGTCTCTGGAATAGTGGAGGAGAAATTAGAGAAGGAACTCTTTAAGTTGAGGATAAGATTGTCAGGGTTGGGGTTATAATTCCCCCAAACAAGGGCAACCATTAAGGGCTCATTCACAAGCCTTGTTGTTCAGTATCACAAGCCCAGAAATGGATGTGGAGCTCACCTCTAAACCATCCAAGTTTGCTGCTGAAAATCACAAAATTTTAGACTTTCCCTGCATGGCGTTCCTTCTGCAAGGTTGATGAAAGTCCAGTTCCTCCTCATCAGGCTTTAGCCTCTACCCCTCCCAGCTCCCCTGCTCCCCAACTGCAGGTCAGTGTGGGGAGCTGGCTTTCCCAAATCTTCCTGGGACTGTACCACATGGATATCGGGTGCCTGTTTGTCTGTCGATCATCCTGGGGATGTAGACGACGGGGGGTGCTGTGGGGAGGGGAGGAAGGGGCAAAGGAAAGTTCTGAGGCCCCGCCAATTCCTTTTCAGTCTTGTAAAATTCCAGGGCCAAGTCCAAGCTCCCAAAATAGAAGCTGACAGAAAGCTAACTTCCTGGCTTCAGAGGGGCCCCTGGTGTGTGGAGCCAAGATGTTGGTCTGCAGGGTCCAGGAGGGTAGGTGGGGTGGGGGCAGGTGGAAAGGAGCCTGGATGACCAGAGGTGACCGTGACCCTGGTGGACGGACAGCACCTGGAGTGTGACCTCAGCCGCAGGAGCTCAAGTGCCCTGCATCCCGTCTTGGCAGTCACTTCTTTCTTTATAAAGACATAGTTTGCTTTTTTGTGGCCTTGGGAAGCCAGCAGATGACAATGCGGTCACAGGCTCTGCAAGGTCTGGGTGACATGTCTTTGGCCCGGGCAGCATATCTAAGGACATGGGTGCAGCGTGGGTGCGCTGTGTCCACCGGCAGCCCGCAAAATGAGATGCGTGCCTGGGTTACTGCCTCAGTTCTAAAGGCCATGGCTTATTTATTCAATTGTCATTAAAAGTCTCCAAGTTCATCAGCGCTGTGTTAAAAATTTACAGCTCAACAATTAGCCTTTAATGCATATTTTTCCCCCTCACAATTTTTTAGGTTTAGGGAATGCTATTTTTGATGTCTTCATGGTCTCTTGTGAAGACATCAGACACAGTTAAATAAAAACAAGCCTCAGATTAAAAAATCAGGACAGCCCTGCAGAACCAATTTGCTTAATGTGATCAGATGGGAGATGAATTAACTTGAATCAACTGCTACTGCTGCTAAATCGCTTCAGTCGTGTCTGACTCTGTGCGACCCCATAGAAAGCAGCCAACCAGGCTCCTCCGTTCCTGGGATTCGCCAGGCATGAATACTGGAGTGGGTTGCCATTTCCTTCTCCAATGCATGCATGCATGCTAAGTCGCTTCAGTCGTGTCCGACTCTGTGTGACCCCATGGACAGCAGCCCACCAGGCTCCTCTGTCCACAGGATTCTCCAGGCAAGAACACTGGAGTGGGTTGCCACTTCCTTCTCTAAGATAAAGACTGCTGCTGCTGCTGCTAAGTCGCTTCAGTCATGTCCGACTCTGTGCGACCCCATAGACAGCAACCCACCAGGCTCCCCCGTCCCTGGGATTCTCTAGGCAAGAACACTGGAGTGGGTTGCCATTTCCTTCTCCAATGCATGAAAGTGAAGTTGCTCAGTCGTGTCCGACTCTTAGCGACCTCATGGACTGTAGCCTTCCAGGCTCCTCTGTCCATGGGATTTTCCAGGCAAGAGTACTGGAGTGGGGTGCCATTGCCTTCTCCAGCATCTCCCATATCTCCAGATGTGCTCTTGGATTTTGCGAATTGCTTGTGTGAGCAGCTGGTGCAGTGGTAAAGAATCCTGCCAATGCGGGAAACACAAGAGACATGTTCAATCCCTGGGTCTGGACGACCCCCTGGGCAGGAACTAGAACCCCACTCCAGTATTCTTGCCTGGAAGGTTCCATGGACAGAGGAGACTGGTGGGCTCTACAGTCAACCAGTTGCAAAGAGTCGGACATGGCTGAGCACAAGCATGAGGGCGAGTGAGCAGGAGGCTTGTGCTTCTTCCTACGATGCCTCGGTTTCCTTCTTTGTTAGCTCTTCCCCCAAACTGATTGGAGCTGAAACATCCTAAAAGACCCGAAACAAAGCAACGGAAGAAACAAAATGTGCGTGTGCGATCTTAATACTCAGTAAGTGCCTTCTGGTATTCAACTAGAATTCCCTCTAGGACTCTATTCATTTAACCACTGTTGACTCTTTCATCTTTTTAGCTTTTTTTCCCCATACGGGTCATTACGGAGTATTGATAACAGTTCCCTGTGCTATACAGCAGGTTCTTATTAGTTATCTTTTTATATATAGTAATGTGTATATGTCAATCCCAATCTCCCAATTTATCCCTCTCCCCCTTTAACCCTTGGTAACCATCGGTTTATTTTCTACATCTGTACCCCTATTTCTGTTTTTGTAGATAAGTTTCTTTTAGATTCCACGTATAAGCAGTATTGCATGATATTTGTCTTTCTCTGACTTCACTCAGTATAACAGTCCCTAGGTCCATCCTGGTCGCTGCAAATGGCATTATTCATTCGTTTTTATGGCTGAGTAATACTCTTTGTATATATGTACTACATCTTCTTTATCCATTCCTATGTTGATGGACATTTAGGGTGCTTCATGTCCTGCCTATTGTAAATAGTGCTGCTATGAACATTGGGGAATAAATATCATTTCAAATTGTGGTTTTCTCCAGATATATGCCCAAGAGTGGGGTTGCTGGATCATATGGTAGCTCTATTTTTAGTTTTTAAGGAATCTCCATAGTGTTCTTTATCAGTTTACATTCCCACCAGCAATGTAGGAGAGTTCCCTTTTCTCCATACCTTCTCCAGCATTTATTGTTTGTAGATTTTTTAAAATGATAACCATTTTGATTGACGGTGATATGTCATTGTAGTTTTGATTTGCAAAAAGTGAATGTATGAATATGTATAGTGATTCACTTTGCTGTACAGCAGAAACTAATACAACATTGTAAAGCAAATATGATGTTGGTGCTAAGTTGCTTCCGTCGTGTCTGACTCTTTGCAACACTATGGACTGTAGCCCACCAGGCCCCTCTGTCCATGGGGATTCTCCAGGCAAGAATACTAGAGTGGGTTGCCATGCCCTCCTCCAGAGGATCTTCCTGACCCAGGGATCGAACCTGCACCTCTTATGTTTCCTGCATTGGCAAGTGAGTTCTTTACCACTCGTGCCACTTGGGCTATTTTTGTAAATCCACTGTACTCCAGTAAATTTTTTAAATTGTTGTTTTCTAAATAAAAGGAAATAGTTTATATCAATTAAAAGAAACACCATTGAAAAGTGCATTCTACGTAGCTAACGGAGAGCTGAGAGACTGTCCCCCCTCCCCTACTCCACCCCAGGATAGTGTTGGATTCCTGGGAACCACTGCTGTTCTTTCTCTTGGTTCTCTTTTTATGCACAGACATGTGGGCTCAGGTTTTGACAAACATGTCTGGGGTTGAACTGCATCGAGCACACACGTGTGCACAGTCACTGCACTGGGCAGAGTGCAGATTATTAAGACCCACTAAGGGGATGGGGTTCTCACTGGGTGAAGCCAGTCAGCTCCCAGGGACAGCTGAATCAGGCTTAGGACAGCTGGATCCATAGGAGATGACTTTCCCCAATGGAAATCAAGTCCCTTTGCCCCTTTTAAATCCAACCATTCTCAAGATTAAATATAACTTGCACTGTTAGCCTATGTATTTCTTCCAGTTGGTTCAAGATGGCTCATAAGCATTCAAGGGTACATAAGCATTCAAGGGTATGGACAAGATGCACACAGAGGAGTTGGGTATTTTCTCCAGCTCAGAGTTCAGAGAAGCTGAGTGGCCCACGTTCACTAGCTGATGTGGGCTGGGCTGGGCTGGGCTGGGACTGAATCTGGGCTGAAAGCAGAGTCCACACTCCTTCATTACCCCTCCCTGGTCCTGAAGGGTCCCTTGGGCATCCAGGAATGTCCCTAAGGCATCCCCTCCCTGGCCAAGTCTTCCAAACTCCACAGTTCATCATCCAACCACAGCAACCCCCAGTGGAGCTGTGCCCCACTGGGCTTGGCAGGCCCTCTGCAAATTTTTGATAGGAGTGATGTTAACATATCAGGAGTTTATGTAATTATTATTGTTACTTTGGTCTTAACTTCCTCTTGCCAGACATGATGTCTAAACAGGAAAGACCAGTCTTCCTGTTTGGAGATCAGTGACTTCCAGAAGCATTTGACCTATAGGAGTTCCTCTCATCCCTCCTCCCCTTCATGTGGTTTCCAAAATTCCTTTTCAGTCTTGAAGATGAATGGGAAACACCAATAATAGCCCCTGTGAAAGGAAGGAAAACTATAGTAGGCCAAATTAGTGGATACTGTTGTGGCCCAAGAGATGGGCTCTGCTCCAGAAATCTCTCCCTTCCATTCTGCATCCACAGGGTGCAGGGGGTGGCTGGCCATACCCGGGCACACAGAGCAACCAGAGGGTGGGTAGGGACAAGTGTCCTGGCACCCTGCGGCCTTTCATGTGCATTTGTGCCTCATGCAGTGTCTGCTGGTCACAGTTATGGACAGCGGGGCTGGGTATGGATGAGGCCTCTGGCTTGGAGTTCACTGTCTTGGTTCCAGGGAAGGTTGAGGTCCTTCCCCCGTGAGGTCCTTCCCACATGATCTCCACACCAAAAACCTGGGGCTCCATTCATCAGCGTTAGTCATTCAGTCTTGTCCAACTCTTTTGAGATCCCGTGGACAGTAACCCGCCAGGCTCCTCTGTCCATGGAATTCTCCAGGCAAGAATACTGGAGTGGGTAGCCATTTCCTTCTTCAGGGGATCTTCCTGACCCAGGGATCAAATCTAGGTCTCCTGCATTACAGGAAGTTTCTTTACCATCTGAGCCACCAGGAAGCCCATGTCCATCCATTAATCAGAGCAATTATTATATAAAATACATTGCCTGCAGAAGAATCTCTGAGACTAAGATGAATGCAAGAGTCCTTGTCTCAGATGGCCATAGACACTCAGGTTAGCTGGACACAAAGTCTAGGGCACAGTGACAAAGAGAAGTGGAACTGACAAATCTCGGGGCCTGAGGAGGTGCTGGGCAGCAGGCCCAGCCCAGAGGGCCGCCTGTACCCCTAAGGAGTTGGGGTCTGGCTCTGGCTCACAGGGACCTGTGGGATGGAACTTTCCCAAGAGTACCCTTGGGCCACACCAGTCTCCCTTCCAGGCACTCCCAGCAGCCCCATGCAGACTCCATGGGTCTTCATGAAGATGGGTTGGGTGAGCAGGGGAGGGAGGAAAGGAGAGCCACTTGCCTTGGAATCCTGGAGATAGGAAGCTGGTCTTGGAGAGATGAGGTAATGTCTGTAACTGCTCTGCCAAGGAGATGGGACGTGCACAGTCACACCCGCCGTTCAGACTCTCCCTCCAAGCCTCCCAGGCTCGCTTCGCCCTCTGGCCGCCCCCCTCACATGCTAATCCTGCGGTAAAGCTGTGAGGGACAGAGAGTGAACAGGATCGATACCTGTGAGGTTTTCAGGAAAGAAACCTTGGGTTCCCTCCGTCAGAGCCGTGACCTTGCCCGGACATCTCCCTGCTCGGGCATCTCCCTGCTTGGGCACTGGAGATCTCCTTGCCTAGACATCTCCCTGCTCAGGCGCCAGCACTATGTCTCCACCAGGGCCTGGGCCCTGGCAGGCTGGGGTGGGGTGGCCAGGAAGGAAGGTGGGAGGCCTGAGACGGGCACCGGCAGGCAGAAGGGCTGTGAAGCAGCCACAGAGGACGGCAGAGGCCCTAGCAGGAGGAGGGCTGCAGGCTGGGCTGAACTAGGACGGAGCATGACTGCAGAGGGGCCAGAGAGAAGGGGGTGGAAGCTTCTGCCCCATGGGGCTCTCATCACGGAGTGGACCCATCAGAGCTGCTCTATAGCGGGGTGACTGTAATCCCGGGGAGATGGTGGAAGCCAGAAGGTCTTCTGAAGGCTGGCTCTAGAGCTGGCCTGGTCACTTCCACTGCCTTCTACTGGTCAAGGCAGGTCACAGAACCGGTCCAGAGTCGGGGCAGGGAGCAAGCCTCCCTCTCTTGACAGTGGACGCACGTGTGGGACAGGCGAGGGCAGAGGCCGGAAGCCCTCTTTGGAGACTGTCTACACTTGGCATGAGGGTCACCAGGAGTCAGGAAGTTCAATGCCTCTGCCCTTCCATGTGGGAGGGTGCAGCCCCAAGGGCCATGAACCTCTCCTCTGCCAGTTTCTGGATCCTTTCAACCCCTAGAATCTGAGGTTCCTTAAAGCTCTACCCTCCACCCCAGCCGCTGGCCCTCAATCATTCCCAGGAGTGAGTGTGGCCAGTGGCCTCGATCCAGCAGCCACGGCCGCCTCTTGCTTCCTCACACAGCTCCTCCCTCTCCTCAGCAGACAGTGATCAGTGACCAAGTTCTGGGTCATCCTGCCTCATGGGAAGAGAAGACCCTTCTGGGGAGCTTCAGAGGTGGAATTTGGACCAGCTGGTAAAAATTCCAGAGAGCAGATTTTGCATCAATCAAAGAATGAAGAGTGAGCTCTCAATGACAGAGCAGGCTGATTTATAAAGGAGGGAGCCTCCTGTCCCCAGAAGTATTCAAGCAGAGGCTGGATCAACCTTGCCAGAAAGACTAGAATAAATCCTAAAGGAAGTGCAACTCTCAAGATTCCTTGTACGTTTAACCACCCTTCGTGTTAACTCTCCAGACCCTACTAGGTGGCAGTTATCATTTTGCAAGTCCCGGCAATCCTCTTTTCGGGGACAGTCCCCAGTCACTATTGAAAAACAGGGGTTGGCAGGCTGAACTCTCCTACCCAGACACCAAGTTAATGACCAGCTCCTCAGGTGAGTCCAAGTAACTTTGAGTGTTTCTATTTCTAGATGCCTGAAAAGAACCTGAGCCTCAAGGAGTGACCTTGTGCAGAGCCTACACACCTCTCTGTTTGGCTTTTGTGCTGAGATGCAACTGAAAGGGATGTGAAGCTCCATTCCCCATGAGGCGCCCCCTGCCTGTATGTGTGCATGTGTTTGTGTGGTGTGTGTGTGTTTGTGTGGTATGTGTGTGTGTGTATATGTATGTAGTGTGTGATATGTGTATATGTGTGGTGTATGTGATGTGTAATGTGTGTGGTGTGTGTATGTGATGTGTGTTGTGTGTGTGTGTTGTGGTGTGTATATGTAGTGTGTGATATGTATATATGTGTGGTATGGTGTGGTGTGTGTATATGATGTGCAATGTATATGGTGTGTGTGTGTGTGTGGAGGGTGTGGTGTGGTATGTATGTGGTGTGGTGTGTGTATGTGATGTGTGGTGTTGTGTGTCTATGTGATGTGTAGTGTGTGTGTGGTATGTGTTGTGTGGTGTGGTGTGTGTGCAGTGTGGAGTATGTACGTGATGTGTAATGTGTGTGGTGTGTGGTGTGTGTGTGTGTGTGTGTGTGTGTTATATGTGTGGTGTGGTGGGTGTATGTGATGTGTGGTGTGTGTGGTGTGTGTGGTGTGTGTGCTGTGATGTGTGTGGTGTGTGTGGTGTGATGTGTGTATGTGATGTGTGGTGTGTGGTGTGTGTGTGGTATGGTGTGTGTACGTGATGTGTAATGTATTGGTGTGTGTGTGTGGTGTGTGTGTGTCTGGTGTGTGTGTGTGTGGTATGTGTGTGGTGTGGTGTGTGTATGTGATGTGTGGTGTGTGTGGTGTGGTGTGTGTGTGGTGTGGTGTGTGTATGTGATGTGTGGTGTGTGTGTGTGTGTATGTGTGTGGTGGGCGTGTGTATGTGATGTGTGGTGTGTGTGGTGTGTGTATGTGATGTGTAATGTGTGGTGTGTGTGTGTGGTGTGGTGTGTATATGTATGTAGTGTGAGATATGTGTATATGTGTGGTATGGTGTACTGTGTGTATGTGATGTGTAATGTGTGTGGTGTGTGTGTGTGTGGTATGTGTGTGGTGGGTTTGTGTATGTGATGTGTGGGTGTATGTGATGTGTGGTGTGTGTGGTGTGTGTATGTGATGTGTGGTGTGTGTGTGGTATGTGTGTGGTGGGTGGGTATATGTGATGTGTGGTGTGTGTGGTGTGTATGTGATGTGTGGTGTGTGTGTGTGGTATGTGTGTGGTGGGTGGGTATATGTGATGTGTGGTGTGCGTGGTGTGTATGTGATGTGTGGTGTGTGTGTGTGGTATGTGCGGTGGGTGGGTGTATGTGATGTGTGGTGTGTGTATGTGATATGTGGTGTGTGTGGTGTGTGTATGTGATGTGTGTGTGTGTGGGGGTGTTGAGGTGTGTGTGTCCCCCTTGAGTGTGGAGGAATTCCAGAAGGAATGTAGGTGGAGGAGGTGAGCCGTTTTCCCAGTCAGAAGGCTCTGTCTGGGAAGACTGTTTGGAGTTTGTCTTTGTTTTTGTGAGCTTATTGCTCACAGAGGTTTTCCTCCCTGGAGTGAATGTCTGGGATGTGGTGTGGCCCTGGTTTCTGGAGGAGAGCGAGGCGAAGGGGGAAGGCGGTCCCCTGGGCAGGGGGACGGATGGCGGGACAGGGGGCCCACCCCGGGGCTGGCCTGTGTGAGTTCCCCCAGCCAGGCTCTCAGCACTTTGCCTCTTGTGACGTCAGGTGGCAGGGACTTGCTAGATGCCTTTGAGTCAACTGGTTTGGAAGGCTCTAGAAGGCTTTGGAGCGAAAGCCAGGCCTTGAGTTTAAGAGCCAGCCTCTTGGTGTCTTCTCCCCAAGGAGGGACTCTGGGGGAGCCTTGGGCTGAGGACGGCTCAGGGCTGTGGTCCTGCAGCGCCACCTGGGGGCGACGAGGAGAATGGCCGCCGGAGGAAGAGCCAGAGGGAGCGTTCGCAGTGGGCGATCAGGAGAGTCCTCTCTCTGGCCCTGACCCCAGGGGAGACTTCCCAGGCCCTTGGGAGACCTTGGAGATCTGCTTTCTGGTCACATCAGTAAACAGGAAAAAACCTTAGCCCTGAAACCCTCAGATGGCCTTGCTGGGGGATCCTGGAGTAACCAGAAGACCCCATTTCCCAGCCTCCCTGCCCCGTTTTGTCAGAGTACCTGTTCTATTGAGAGGTGGCAATTCTTTACACAGCCTTAGAGGATCATTTTACAGATAAGGAGGCTGAAGTTCAGAAAGGCCGTCTCCTGACCCCCAGCCCCGCGCTCCTCCCAGCCTGCAGTGTGTGGTCCACCCGCCGTGTGGAGAGGACATCGGGCCCCCACCAAGGGGCTCAAGGGACCCCTCTGAGGACCCACGACGATCTGAAGGGAAGAAGGCTCACCAAATAAAGCCAGTATAAGCGTGGAGCTGAGCGTCTCAGAAGGGGCGCGAGAGCTGCCAGCCTGAGGCGGACAGAGTGACCCCAGGGGCACGGAGGCAGCATTGCTCTTCAGTCTCCAAGTCGCGTCTGACTCTAAGAAACCTCAGTGGACTGCAGCACGCCAGGCCTCCCTGTCCCTCACCATCTCCTGGAGTTTGCCCAAGTTCATGTCCATTGCATCAGTGATGCCATCCGACCATCGCATCCTCTGTCACTCTCTTCTCTCTGTGCCCTCAGTCTTTCCCAGCATCAGGGTCCTTTCCAGTGAGTTGGCTCTTCGCATAGGTGACCAAAGTATTGGAGCTTCAGTATCAGTCCTTCCAATGAGTGTTTTCAGGGTTGATTTCCTTTAAGATTGACCGGTTTGATCTCCTTGTTGTCCAAAGGACTCTCAAGAGTCTTCTCCATCACCGCAGTTTGAAAGCATCAGTTCTTCAGCGCTCATTATGGTCTAGCTCTCACAACTGTGCGTGACTACTGGCAAGATGAGAGCCTTGACTAAACAGAGCTTTGCTGACAAAGTGATGATGACGGAGACAGCATACCTGCTGTGAAAATGTCCAGACTGAAACCCAGGTCCAATAGAGCTGAGGCTCTGGGGAACCCAGACTCTCCTGCCTGCCAACTCTGTGGTGCAAGAGGGAATGAATATTGTGATAAATTTCATGACTAAATTCCACAGCCCGGCCTGCTTTTCTTCAGCCTGGTCTGGCCACCCTGTTATCTGATGTTCCTCAGCCATGATCCTTCCCCAGAGCCAGGCTGCTGGCCTTGCTGGATGCTCTGTCCCCAAGCATTGGCTTTTGCTGGGTCCCCTTGCTGGGGTGGATGCCTGCCATGCTCCTCGCTGCTATAGCAGAACACAGCCAGGAACCCTGGGGCTGGGATGGGGTAGGGGGTGGGGGGTTGGAGATGGGGGTGTGATGATGTTAGCTTGCCAGGACTGCTGTAACAAAGCACTGAAGTGGGGGGGGCTCAAACAACAGGAATGTGTCATCTCATGGTTGGTGCCAGAGGCTGGAAGGCCAAGACCGAGATTTCAGCAGGGTTGACTCCTTCTGAGGACTGTGGCAGGGAGGATGCCCCGCAGGCCTCTCTCCTTGGCTTGTGCTCTCCCTGTGTCTCTTCACCGGCTGTTCTTTCCATGTTCCTGCCCGTCTCTAAATTTCCCGTTTTTATAAAGATATTGGATGAAGGCCTACCCTAATGACTTTGTTTTAACTTGACTGCCTTTCTAAAGAGCTTCTCTCCCAGTGAGGTCATAGTCTGAGAAACGGGGGGCGTTAGGAATTTGGCAGAGGACACTGTTTAGCCCATAAAAATCTATTGCGCAGATCTGGCATTTGCTGGGCTCTTCCTCCCGCTAAAGGCCATCTGAAAGCTGAATGGAATGGATTTCTGAATGGAAATTCTGAAATGGAATATGGTTCAGAGAGCAGCAAGGAGGAGAGTTGTGGGGATGTAAGGAGTGGATGAAGCAACTCATGTCGGAACAGAAACTCCACCAGAGATCAGAGATGGATGGAAAGAAGTGGTTTTGGGGAAGGTTTTGTTGTTTGAGGGTATTAGATCAATTTCTCTTCCATCTCCTTTGGAAAACTTCAGCAAGGGTTTCCTTCTTTATCCCTAGATTGGAGCTAGGTCTGTGTTGGGGACGCAGTGTGAGGATACCCAGGTTGGCTCAAGAGCAAGGGCAAGCACTGCTGAGGGGCCCAGGGAGAGCCCTAGTAAATCTAAACCTTATTCATCCTCTGAGGACCAGCTTACAACCCTCTTCCCTGCATAGGTGAGCTGCTTTTGTTCCAGCGAAAATACCCACATTACAGTAAGCAGATCATCCACACCATTTCCACCACCACCAGCCACCAGCGGTTAGCCTTACTCCCCCCTCCCGCGTTCTTCTTGTACACGTGTCCAGAATGGTCAGCAACCTGGCTGCAACCACGAGTCAGCTGTTTCTCTCTCAGCCTCACCCAAGGGTGCTTAATACATGCCCTGCACATTGTAGGTCTCAAAGCACGCTTCTGTGAACCGCAGACCTCTGGAAGGCCGACCCACGTCATGCCGCTTTATACTAGCACTAACGCAGCGCTGTATGCATGCGTATCTATAGCTCCCTAGATGCTGGTGTTTGTCGGTGCCTAGAATGTTGATGGGAAGAGTGACGTTCACTTTGTACCCCCCTCAGTTTGGGAGTGGCCCTGCACAAGGTCCTCTTCAGATTTTCCCTCTCCTAAATGTTGGCCAAACCCTTGCCCCCAGGGTTTAGAAGTTACTAGAAGGGCCCTGTGTTTAAGAGGGTCTGGGGCTGCCACTCCCTTTGATCTCAGGCCCAGCCTCAGGCAAAGGAGCCCGGGAAGCATTTGGCACCCCAGGCAGATCTAAACCAGGCTTCGAGGGGCCGTTTGCTGCAGGCTCCGAAGCAATGGAATTTGCCTGATGATAGTCTCTGGGAATCTCTTTCCACTTCATAAATTCTGGTCTGAAAAGAATGGTAATGGTTTCAGGGACAAAGTGTTTGAGATGGATTGGAACAGTGGGTTCACGGCTGCCAGGCCTGCTGACACAGGCTTTGAGTCCAGCCGCAGGAGGACATATATATGGGCCGTCTAGACCCCGGGACAGTACACATCTGGAGCTGGAGCGGGGCCTCGGCCACGTCGTGCGGGGAGGGATGCGCGAGGGTGGCAGAGCCAGAGGACAGCACAAGGGAGGAAGAGGAGGAGGGGGCTCTTTGAGGCTGTTCCAGCAAATCAGGTCCAGAGAGCCCCTGGTTGCTGGTGTAGGGCCTCTCCCAGGGGGCCAAGGGTCAGTGACAGGGACTGCTGCCTGTGCTGATGCTGAGGGTTCTGGCCTTGGAGGCCCCCAGGGCTCCAGGAACCCCTATTCTAACCAGGAGGCGGGGGTGGGGGTGGGGGTGGTGGGATAGGGGAGCCTGGCTATGGGCCTTCCGGGAGATGGAGTCAGCTCTCAGCTCATTCCCATCATTTGTTATCATTCACTCTCTGAGTCATGTTCGACTCTTTTCTACCCCATGGATGCAGCACATCAGGCCTCCCTGTCTCTACTATCTCCTGAGTTTGATCAAGTTCATGTCCACTGAGTCCAGGACGCCATCCAACCAACATATCCTCTGCTGCCTTTAATCTTTCCTAGCATCAGGGTCTTTTCCAATGAGTCAGCTTTTTACATCGGGTTGCCAAAGTATTGGAGCTTCAGCATCAGTCCTTCCAATGAGTGTTCAGGTTTATTTCCTTTAGGATTGACTGCTTTGATCTCCTTGCAGTCCAAGGGCCTCTCAAGAGTCTTCTCCAGCACCATAGTTCAAAAGCATCAGTTCTTTGGCTCTCAGCCTTCTTTATGGTCCAACTATCATATCCATATATGATTACTGGAAAAACCGTAGCTTTGACTATATGGACCTTTGTTGGTAAAATGAATTTGCTTACTTTATTTTTAATTTTCTGCACTGGGTCTTGGTTGTGGCATGAGAACTCTTAGTTGCGGCGTGTGGGATCTAGCTCCTTGGCCAGGGATAGAGCCTGAGTCCGTCCCCTGCATTGGAAGTACAGAGTCTTAGCTGCCGGACCACCAGGGAAGTCCCCTGGGGAGTGTACTTCAGATGAAACAGGTATCATTATCATCATTGTAGTTTCCATTTCGCAGATGAGAACACTGAAGCTCACAGGAGTTGGGGCTCCCTGAAGAGCAAGAAGTAAATAAATAGTGTCGGCAGAATGTGTGGGGCTGGGGCCTCTGTTCCCGTTATGCCTGCATTCAGTTGTTTATGGAACATGTGCAGGACCTCACAACAGCAAAGAAAAACTGAATCTTGGAGAGTTCAAGCCACTATAGAGCTGAGCTTTGAACTTGGATTTTCTGATCCTAGACCCTACGTTCCACGTGCTTCCTGGCCCTCTGACTCCATGGGGTTTAGGTCATCCCAGCCTTACACAGAAGGGGATAGAGAGCTTCTCTTGTCCCTGACTGGGGAGGACTAGGGCATCCTTTATAGACTGACCAGGTCAAGTCTGACCTTTCCTTGTTGGTGTACTGTCATCACAGTTTGTCCTTGGATGTAGCCAAAGCATTTTTAAAATAGGGAGATCCGCTGTATTTGAATTTTTAGGCACACTTTGGGGAGTCCCATCTGCTGGCCTCCTTGCTTGTTTCATGAGCTCAATAGTAAGCCTCCCATCCCCTGGGGTTTACTGTTGGCGCCTTCAAATACCCACATCAGTCCAGAAAAACTCTTGCCATTGTCTCCTGAGTCAGCCAAAGTGTCCGCAGGAGCTCAAGCCTTTGAAGTTTGTCCCTTGCCCAGGGTGCTGCTGGGTGATAAATGTTGCTTTGCTTTCTGCTCTTTCTTCTTCCTTTTTTTCCAGGTTTGTTTTTCATGAAAAGAAATGGCAGTTGGCAACATCCCTGAAGTTTTTTAGTGGGGCTCCTATAATGAGATTTGCTGGAAATTCTGGATAGGAAATGTTTTCTCTGTAGGCTCGGAGGCAGGGTTTGAAACTTTTGTGATGTCTGTGGCCTTTTTCCTTTGAGCCAGCTGGGTTTGCCTCTTCAAAGATGTCATCCCCAGCCTTGCCAAGCATGGAGTTTACTGCTCCACTGTTAGGGAGTTACGTGAGGGTAAAAATAGGTCAGTGCTTTTTCTTCCCTCTCTTAAAGAAGAAAGTGTATGTTTTCCAACATCCCATCAGTCAAAAACAGCTGAAGCAATTTTAGCTCACTTTTTCCCCCAAAAAGATTTACTCTAAGACTGACTCAGAATGTGGAAGACTTCAAGGAAAAAATTTTCCATGAAAGTTAACTGCAATTAACGAGGAGGGAGCTGTGGGGAGAAAGAATTTGTCAGTGTTTGCTGTGATGTCAGTGTTGCTGCTGTCTGACAAACACATACAAAACACAGACCAGATCCACCATCAGTTCCCCTCCACATTCAGATTTCTAAGAGAAGTGAGCATTTCTTTCCATTACAAATCTGCATGGCTTCATTTTCCCAGCTGAAACTTTCAACAAGATAAAATGACGCACACTGGCGCACATTATAGTCTTTGAAAATACAGCTGAAGAAAGTTTCTCAAGGATACATAAATCAAGGAGTCAGTTCAGCTGTGAATACATTGTGCTGTGTGCTAAAAGGGATGGGTTAGAAGCCTAAATGCAAAACAGCTTAAATGCTTTTTACTGACACAGGGAAGGAGTCAGCCTGGGGAAGATTGTGAGCTTTAATCCTTTTTGTATCTGACTTCTGTTTCTTCCAAGTTCAAATGTATCTTTAAGGCCTTGTCCGTAAGTACAGCCTTAGATACTTGCATAAAGGTTTATGAGTTGGCTTGGTCTCACCCCCTCCTCCCCTCCCCCACTCGCATTTTCTACCTCCTTCCACCCTCTCCCAACCCTGTCACCCCCAACTACAGACTTCTAATTTCTCCTGGGTCCTCAGCTCTCCCCTCCCCTATTAGGTCATCTTTCCATGAGCATGTCTATACCCTGAAGGTGCTTAATCTTAAAACTGAACAAAAACCTTCTCTTCAGCACATCTCCCTCCTAAATACTCTGTATTTTCTGCCCTTCACAGCCAAGCTGCTTACTAGAGCAATCTACACGCTCTCATTCACTAGTCATCCCCCAAACAACTGTCCTGTGGTTTTCTGACCAGTGACCTCTACATAACCAAAGCCAGGGTTCCTCTTATTGGATTTTGTTTTTTTTTAATTGAACTATAGTTGATTCATAACGTTTTATATATACAGCAAAGTGATTCAGATTCTTTTCCATTACGGGTTTTTAATACAAGATATTGAATATCATTCCCTATGCTATACAGTAGGTCCTTATCATTTATTTTATTATGAGATTTTCATACAACATTTGATAATGACCACTCACCAACCCATTCATCCATCCATCCAACCAATTCATCCATCCATCCATCTACTGCTCAGATCTCCAGCTCAGATCAGGGTTCTGAGGTCCCACTTGCTGGGGCCTTATTTCCTCTGCCCTCATTCTACCCAGCCAACCATCCAGCCAACCATCTATTCATTCATCCATCCACCCAGCTATATATCCATCTAATTCATCCTTCAATTCATCCTGCCACCTACCTACACATCCATCTGTCCACTCATCCATCCATCTATCCACCTACCTCCACATCCATCCATCTACCACACAGTGGCCTGATGTGTCTCCATTTTCGGGACCAGCGCCCTGGCTTCTGAGCTGCTACTTTCTCTGGGCCTACTCCCTTTTCTCCACCCACCCCTCCTTAGGCCCCTCGCCAGCATCTCTTCTTCCACTTGCCCCTCAGATATCAGTGTCACCCAGAGCTCTGTCCTCGTCCTTGGGGTTGCTCACTGTCCATATGCTTCCACTCTTCGTCTCAACTTCTCCCTCGTTACTGATGATGTCCAAAGCAGTATCAGTACCTTAGGCCTCTTCCCGAAGCTCCAGAAGGCCCTTGGAGCCCTCCCCGTGTCAGATCCTCTGGTTCTCAGGTATCTTGTCCACAGCCCGTCTTCATTCTGTGATCAGAGAATGGCTCCAGAATCTTGGGTGTCATCCTTGACTCCTCTTCTCCTCTAGTCAACTTCGAATCCCTCCCTTCTGTGTAAATCCCATCCCCTCAATGGTTCCTCTGGGTCTTCAGAGAAGGGGCCCAGCACTTCCAGAGAGTGTCAGCTCGAAGTCCAAGCCATGTACCTACACACGCCTGCTTCTCACTGGCCCCTGGGTATTGAAACAACAACAGCGGACACGTCATGAATGCCGATGCGTAATCACCAGGTTCTGGGGCAAGCGCATGGGAGTTTAGAACTAACATTATCTCAGTTTCACAGATCAGAAAACTAAGGCTTAAGGTGGTTTTTATTGGGCTTTTGACATGCTTTTCACTTGGCCACGAAGGGCTGCCCCTCCTGCTTCACTCCACAATCCCACCTCCAGCTCAGATCAAGGTTCTGAGGTCCCACTTGCTGGGGCCTTATTTCCTCTGCCCTCATTCTTTTGCCTGAGTTCCTACAATTTTTATTTTTAATTTTTAAAGTCTATGAACTAAAATCCTGTGTCCTCGGGTTTTATCTTTCCAACCCCCTGTCCTCACTGCAGCAGGGTTATTTCTTCAAAATACTAATCTAGTCATGTCTTTTCTTCTCTAAAACCCTTCAGTGACATGCCTTTGTTTTCAGGGCAGAGTCTGAACTCTGGGTTGGGAGAGTGTCATGGAAGTTCCTTCATACACACACACACACACACACACACACACATATATATGAAAGTGGACAAGTGTTAGTTGCCCAGTTGTGTCCAAATCTTTGGGACTCCATGGACTGTAGCCCACCAGGCTCCTCTGTCCATGAGGATTCTCTAGGCAAGAATATTGGAGGGGGTTTCCATGCCCATCTCCAGGGGATCTTCCTGACCCAGGAGCTGAATCCAGGTCTCCCACATTGCAGGCAGATTCTTTACCATTTGAACCACCAGTGAGGCCATATGTATATATATATATATATATATACACACATACATACAAAATTGAATCACAATGATGTACACTTGAAACTCACATGACACTGAATATCAGCTGTATTTTAATAAAAACTGAAAAAAATTAAAAGGAGGATGAGTGTGGGCCCATCCACAAGGGAGTAATTTGTATCACTGCATTTCAGCAATTCCAAAATATGTTTTTTCATATTTAACATTGAGCAATTAGGATGCATAATACGATCAATTGCCACTATTTAAATGGTAGTTTTAAGAATTATATTAGTGGTGCATCAAATAAAGGGGTATCTTATAATTAGTGACATCTTAGATACGATGCATTATTTCCCTTTTATTTTTATAACCAACTTGGGAATCCATTGAACCAGATGTCTGTTGGCCAAATACATTGTCATCTGCTTCATGGAAATACTGAAAAGTCTGCCAGTGAAGCAAGTCCTTTGTCAGCTGAGGTTTTGACGCCCTGAAACTTTGGGTCTCTCTTGACCCTTGGCAGGAGCCTAAGAACTTCTCATGGAGATGGTGACCCTGGTGATGGTAATCCTATTCTCATGGTTGTGGGGGTGCTTAGATGTTATCACTGCTTTTTCTTTACATGTTTTCATGACAGTGAAGGATTTGTGTTAGTTTGGGCAGTGGATTGTAAACTTTATTGGGCAACCACTAGGGCTTGTCCACATTAACATTCATGGTGGTAGAGACTATGTAACAAGCTAAGGAGCCCCAGGCAAACAAGTCTTGCATTCCATCTATTTTCTTTGGGGTTATGTGGTATAAATGGATTAAAAAATGGGACCTGTGTATTGGTGCCTAAGTTGATGACTTCTGTATAGAGGTAAAGACCCCTTAACTCCACAGTCACCCATACCAAAATCAAATTTTTATACATCCACTGGCTTTAAAAAAATTTTATTTTATTCAAATATAGTTGGTGGCTCAGATGGTAAAGCGTCTGCCTACAATGTGGGAGACCTGGGGTCAATCCCTGGGTTGCGAAGATCCCCTGGAGAAGGAAATGGCAACCCACTCCAGTATTCTTGCCTGGAAAATCCCATGGACAGAAGAAACTGGTAGGCTACAGTCCATGGGGTCGCAAAGACTGGCACACGACTGAGCAACTTCACTTTCACTTTCATAGTTGATTTACACTGTTAATTTCTGCTGTACTGCAAAGTGATTCAGGTATATATATGAATACACACACACACACACACACACACACACACACACACACACACACCTTCTGCAGTGGCTCTAGATATAGTCCAAATAAGTATTTTTTACCCACTTAGTGCCTACCTGCTTTGCACAACCCATAAGTCATGAAAGAGCACTCAGCTCCTGCTGGCCATAGGTAAAGACAAACGCTGAGGCTAAAAGACCCAATACCCTGGCTGCCTTTCAGAGCTCTTTGAGCTAAAGGCTCTGCACTGCGCTGTTGAGTGACCTCACCCAGACATGGGATCCACTCCCAATTGCCTTCTCTGGGAGTGCCCTTGACCTCCCCTCTTCTGGGTGGTGGCCCTCAGCCTCGGTCCCTGGAGGACTCTCCCTCCCAGATAACCTGTTCAAATGCCATCTAAAAAAAGCTCGTTGTGTGTACTGCCACCTCGTGGTCATTGCCTTTTTCCTTCATCAGCCCCCAAATCTTAGCGTTCACACAGGGTGTGTGTAAAGGAGCAGTGCATCTAACTGTGGACGCTGACCCAGCATGAGGCTTCCCTGGAGTCCAAGAAACTGGGCTGATAACACAGTTTAAACGCCACTGTTACCTAAAGACAGTATATGCAGGGGTCAATCATTACATATGCAGAAAGTTTTGAGATTAAAAAAAAGAATAGCATCAGCTCCCTTAATGCAAAGATAAACACATTTAAACATTACAGAGCAGACAAGTGAGCAAGAGTGATGCTCAAGTGAAAGGGCATGGAATGGGATGCTAAGACATCAAGGGAAGATTCTAGTTCTTTTCCAATGCACAACCAGGCTCTTGTTCCCCATCAACCCAGACAAGAACATCTTACCCTCCACTGGTCCCTGTAAGAATTGATCCTCTACATGATAGTTTCCGAAGGGCTGCTGTGACAAATTACTACCATCTGAGTGACTTAAGCAATACACTTTTATTGACTCACTGGAGACTAGATGACCCAGATCAAAGTGTCAGTGGGGTTGACTCCCTCTCAGATCCGGGAGGGACAGTCTGTGCCAGGCGTCCCCCAGCTTCTGGTACTTTGCTGGCAGTCTTTGGCCATTCTTGACTTCTGGGAGCATCACTCCAACCTCTGCCTTCATCTCCACAGGGTGCTTTTGTGGATGTGTCTGTGTTGAAATTTCTCCCTGTTGTAAAGACTCTAGTCACACTGGGTTGGGGGCCCTATTTCCCATAAGTCACTTTCTGAGGTGCTGGGGGTTAACAGTTTTTCAGGGAAGAAGTTTGGCCAAGAACACTCCATAACTCAATTTCTTTTACTTTCTGTGATGGTTTCCTTTCAGTGACTGGCCGTGGTGATAGGAGGCCCCCTCACGCTCAAGAGCCAGCTTCTCGAACCTCCCTGGTGGACCAGTTGTTGGGAGGCCGCCTTCCAGTGCAGGGGGACACGGGTTCAATCTTTGGTCGGGGAACCGGGGTCTCACATGCCACAGGGCAACTGAGCCTCCTGACCATAACAAGAAGCCTGCATGCCACAAGGATTTGAAGTAGCCAAGTAAGTAAATATTTTTAAAAAGCTGGCTCCTGCCCTCCACCCCCACCACCCCACCCACAGGCTGTAGGGGCTGCCCAGCGAGTACTCTCTTCCGCCTTCACGCAATCTCAGCTAGAATAGCTCCATAAGGCAGCGCATTTAGCACTCCCCCTGCCCTAGACTAGCATAGGAATCACAGATTAAAATATAAATACTAAAACTAGAAAGCTCCCAGAAGAAAACATAGAGAAATATCCCTGTGGCCTTGACATAGGCAACTTCTTTCTTAATATTTATCATATAGGACACAGGAACACCAACCATAAAATAAATGGATAGGATGGACTATCAAAATTAAAAGTTTTTGATTATTAAAGGTACTGTTAACAAAATAGAGGGGTAAGCTGCAAATTATGAGAAAATATTAGTAATATACACGTCCAACGAAAATCTGTACCTGGAATGGATAAAATATATCTGCAGATCAATGATGAAAAGATAAACAACCCATTTAAAATGGATACAAGACTTGAATAGTTCATAAAAGAACCTATGTATGTAGGTAACAAGCACATAAAAGCATTTGCAATATGTGAGTCATTAGGAAAATGCAAACAAACCCACTGTGAAATACCACTTCACACCCGCTAGAAAGGCTATCACACAAAAGACTGACCATACTAAGTGCTGGTGAGGATTTGGAACAACTGGAGCATCACACATAGCTGGCAGAAGTGTAAATGTTACACTTTGATACAGACAAGGTTACGTTGTATAAAATGTGGGTAAAATGTTCTGTGAAAACAGAAGTGTAAAATGTTTCCATAATGTTTCCATTTTGGAAACCAGTTTGGCAGGTTTTTTCAAAGTAACATGCACCTACCCTATGACCCAGCAACTTCACTCTTAATATTTATCCAAGAGAAATAATAACTCATTCACAAAATACATCTGTAAAAGAATGGCCCATGGTTGCTTTATTCTTAGTAGCAAATAACTGGAAACAAGCCAGTTTGTTGGAAACAACAAACTTTCACAGGAGACAGGATAAATAAATTGTGGGCAATCCATACAAGGCAGTGAAAAAAACAAACACTGAGAGATGTGACACTGTGGAGAATCTCAAACAATTATAAGTCAAAGAAGTCAGATGCAAAAGATTGACTGAACATTCTCCTTACCTGAAGTTCAGAAACAGGCAAAATTAATCAGTGTTAATGGAATCATGGCAGTGGTTATCTGAGTTGGGGAAGGGCTGGGTACTGGCAAAAAATGAAAAAGTAAGAGGGCACTTTCCAGAGTGATGTAAATACTCTACATCTTTACTGAGGTAGTGATTACATAGGTACAGACCACTATCAAAATGCACTGAATAAACCACAGGGATTTACTGTATAACACACGCAACTATATTACATACCTTAAAATAATCTATAATGGAAAAGAATCTGGAAAAGAATACACATATATGTATAACTGTATCATCTTTGCTCTACACCAGAAACTAGCACAACATGGTATTGATAAATCAACCATACTTCAATAAAAAACTGAGTGGATAACCAAATATCATTTAAAAAGTTTAAAATATATTGAAGTATATGCTTTGGACTTTTCCATTTTATCGTACGTTTAAAAAAAAAAAAGAAGCCCAGTGAATTTCCTTCTCAGATTTCCAGAACCATTGCCTAGACCTCCAAAGATGTCAGTTTCACCCCAAGGACAAGGAATGGGGTGTCAGAGCAGAGGAAAGGTACATAGATTCAAGGAACCAGAGACACCTAGATGGTCAGTTTACACAACGTAACCTTGTCTGTGTCAACCACTGAGTGTTGGTGTGCATTTGTTTTGTGCTAGAACTGTGCAACTTGTTTCTATATACCTTTTAATCCTGGGGAAGAAACACAACAAACCAAATTCTGAAGCTCCAAGTGTGGAAGGATGCACAGCCAGGACTGTAAGTCAGTCTTGCAATTCCAAGCCGAGTGACTCCGATGACTATCTTTAGGAGGGGTGCGAGCTGGGAACTCCTGCCCCCAGCTCCTCTGGGGGGGGCTACAGTCAGGGGCCTCAACACCAGCTTTCCCTACTTTGTTGGGCACTAACCGTGAAAGGCTTCCCCCAGAAGCAACAGTGGTCCCCTCTCCAAAAAGCTCTCTTGTTTTCACGTGGACCAGTGAAACACTGGTGACTTATTTTTGCAAATCCCTCCAGGCTTGGCACAACCAGCAGACCTGAAAGAAGCTGGCCCGACAACACAGCTACAGCTGGAGAAAGAGCTGGGAGCCCATAAATGGCCAAGGTCGCTGGAAAAACCATGAAAGTGACCTCCAGCGTTAGGCCCTAAGGGCTGCTTGAGCGGCAAACCCAGGTCGGGGCAGCAGAAAGCTGCCCCAGCCCCCACTCCACCAAAGCACCTGTTTCCTGAAGGGTCTGGGCTCCCGATGAGACATGATGTCATTGAGTTTTATCACGTCTCAGTGAGGTGACCTTCCCGGGGAGGAGACGGGAAAACACGGCCGTGCAGAGGTGCAGGGTCTGTACTGGGAGAAAAACACAATCTGCAGACTGCTGGTCTCCAACTTTCAGGAATAAAGCTACTTTGTCATACTTGCCTGGACTCGTGGGGCCCTGAGGGAACCACAGAGCCTTAGTGAGTTCCTTCCATGGAATTGTCTGGAAAATACAAATGTTTCATTTCTTAATGGGTCTATCTAAATGGAAGTTATTGTGGCCATGGAGAAAGAAAATAGTTCATTGCTCAGGAAAATAGATGAAAATTTCTTTAATAATAAGAAAAATAAAATTGAGCAAAACACCATATATATTGTGGTTGTTTACATGATGTATATGTGATATACATGTGAATATTATGTATATTCAACAGATGAAAGAATGTTGCTTTTCTTTGATGGTGGTTTAGAAATTCTGGCTAATTCTATTTTCTCTATTTGCTGCCAAAAGCAGAAATTATTACCTGCATTTTATATATGCTTTTGTTGACTGTTTATTCTGTCTATACCAAAGTATTATTATTGAAATATTTGCATAGAGTTGAACATGAAGTAATACCAAAGACTCATAATGAAAGGTTTGCAGTCCCCCTCCTACTCCATCCTCCTTCTGTCTCCCTAAGCTCCCAGAGCCCTGTCAACTGTGTTTTTCCTCTGGTTGGGTTTACAAACTTAGAGGTGAAACTCTAACAAAGATATAGTATTTGGGGTTTTTTATTGATGAGTAATACCATCCAGAAAAGTGAATAAATTAGTTGCTGCAGATAAAAAGGACTGTCACAAAGTGGCCACACCTATATCATCATCCAGGTTGAGAAATGGAACGTAACCAGCATTGGGTCGCCCCTCCAATGCTCCCTTACCTTCTCCCCAAAGGTAATCATTTTCTCACTATCCTCATACATGAGTTTTGCTTTTTTGAAATTTCTAAAAAATGGAGTCATTCAGTATGTAATACAGTTATCCCCCACATCTTTGACTTTACATTTTTGTGAGAGTCATTCATTCATGTTGTTGCATGTAGCTATAATCAGTTAATTGCCCTTTCTGTGGAGTTTTCAATAACCATGATTTATTTATCTGTTTTATGGCTGATGGACATGCGGGCTGCTTCCAATGTCAGCTACTGCAAAGAATGCTCGCAGAACATTTTTGTCTTCTGGTGCATATGTACATGGATTTCTAGCTATAGGTAGAACCATAGTGTCATAGGCCACATTCACATGGACTGAACTTTGGTAGTTATCAGGGACTGCTTTTTTTTTTTTTAATTTGTTTTATTGAAGTATGGTTGATTTCCAATGTTGTGTTAGTTTCTGCTATAAGCAAAGTGATTCAGTTATGCATATATAATGGCATGCATTTGTAAATTTGTTTGTATTTTTAAATTTATTTGTATCCTTTTTATTGGAGTATAGCTTCTTAACAATGTTGTGTTAGTTTCTGCTGTACGGCAAAGTGAATCAGCTATATGTATACATATATCCCCTATTTTTTTGGATTTCCTTCCCACTTAGGTCATCACAAAGCGTTAAGTGAGTTCTCTGTGCTATACTGTGGGTGTAAATTTTTTAAAAATCCAATTAACTAAGGAGAACTGACTGTATAGCACGGGGAACTCTATTCAGTGCTCTGTGCTGATCCAAATGGGAAAGTGAAAGTCATGTCAGACTCTTTGTGAGCCCATCAACTTTAGAGGAGCCTGTCCATGGGATTCTCCAGGCAAGAATACTGCAGTGAGTAGCCATTCTCCAGGGGATCTTTCTGACCCAGGGATCGAATCCGGGTGTCTTGCATTGCAGGCAGATTCTTTATTGTCTGAGCCACCAGGGAAAGGAAATCCAAAAATAGGGGCTATATGTGTAAGTATAGCTGATTCACTTTGCTGTACAGCAGAAACTAAAACACTGTAAAGCAACTATATTCCAAATTTTAAAAAACACATCAATTTAACTTCTCTCACCAATAACAGAGGAGAGTTTAAACTGCTCCACCTCTCTGCCTATATTTGATACTGTCAGTCATATTAATTTTAGCCATTCTGGGGTGTGTGTAGTGCTATTGCAGTGTGGTTTTAATTTGCATTTCCATGATGGCTAAAGGACATTGAATATCTTTTCCTTTGCTTTTGGACACTGGATATCTTTTAGCAAAAGTCTGAAGTCTTATCAATTTTTCTTTTGTGTTGTCTTTTTCTTACTGATTTTCAGAAAAGCTTTCATATTTTGGCTCTGAGTGCTTAACAGATTGGTGTATTCTTCCATACTCTCATTTGCCTATTTGATCACTGATGCTCTGTTTGAAGTATAGGTCTCAGTCACATTAATTAATTAGTCTCTTGATATCAATTGATCCACATCTTTCTCCTGCATCTTCACCCTACCTTCTGCCTTATATTTCTCCAATGCCTTTTCAATAGGTTTAAAAAACAGTTTTGCCAGCTTTTCTAGATAGTCCCAATGAAAGAATCAGGCCAAACTCCCCCATGCAATCACCATGAACTTGTCTAGTTTTTCCCTCTGGCATTTTTATATTTCCAAATTCACACTCTGAGTGCTGTTTCTTGGTATAACATTCTAGACACTTTATATTGATTTTATATCATGGGAGGTGAGCATTTATCTATCTTATCCTTGTGCTCCACATTCTTCTACCCTCCTAGTACAGTTATTTTGTCATTTCAAACTCCCAACTACACATACTTTACACTGTATCAAGGCCATCTAAATACTATTTACTGCAGATTCATGGGGCCAACAAGAAATTTTCAGAGTCAGTTGTATGCATTTGAGATGATGAGTGCGATTCTCTTTGAAGTCGTCAGGAGCCCCAATCGATATTGCAAAGTTTCCAGATTTATCTCAATTTCAAAGACGGCAAGCTCTCACTATTCTTACACTGAATAGTTCCCCCTATATAGGAGTGACTCCAAAGGACCATGTGGTATGGAATATACCAGCTGACTGAGGCCTGGCTCTGAATTGCTAGGACCACCCAGTACCCACATCTCAACGTGTGTGTCAGTCATGTCCTACTCTTTTGTGACCTCATGGGCTGTAGCCCGCCAGGCTCCTCTGTCCATGGGATTTCCCAGGCGAGAATACTGGAGTGGGGGTGCCATTTCCCTCTGCAGGGGAATCTTCTCGACCCAGGGATGGAACTCACGTCTCCTGCATTGTCAGGTGGATCCTTCCCCACCATGCCGCATCTCAACATGGTGCTGCTAGTTTCTTCTGTTGCCATATATGCTGCAACTTCTTGTGGCATGAGACTTGGAAAAATGGCCTCAAAAAGAATTCCAACTGCTAAGCCTGGTGGTGGAAGAGAAGATGACAGTGGCTGGGATATACACTGTGAACAGACCCTGCAACAACTCTGTACAGAAATTTCAGAAGGCGTTTTTTCAATATGTTTCCTTTGTGTTTTTAAATAAGAGAATTAGGAAAGGCTGTGGGATAGACTCCTTTCAGAAGTCAAATGTTGTGTTTCAACTTACTATCCCTATAAATGCATGCATACTTGTCATTTCACATGTCCTGGGTTTCACTTGGAGAAGAGTGTCAAAGTGCAGGTCGCCCAAAGAAAGAGGGTGCCTGGTATCAAGCTACTTGCTGCTGGAGCAGCAGGAAAGTTCTCACTGAGACAAAGAGGCCTTGCTGCCCTCTTCTGGAGTCGTGGTTATAGCTGTTTCTTGCAGCAACACTTTATTTTTAGTTTTTCTTTTGCTGCATTTCTTAGTATGAGGTTCATGAGAAACTTCTTCTCACTCTTTTCCTTCCCCATCTCTTCATCCCTCCAACCGAGCCCAGTTCCTGGCTGATAGTGGAGGAGCGCCACCCACGCCCTGTCATCTGAAATGAAGTTCAATAGGTTTCATAGAGCCTGTGGTCTCCTATCCCTTCAGCATCCACGTGGATGTCCCACTCTCCTGGCCCTTGCCCTGTCCCTCCCGGGAGGATCTGTTACAGCAGGTGGGTAGCCCAATATGAGCAGAGAAGTGGGGGCAGGGGCCAGGTGGCAGGAAAGCATGCATCTTGTAAACAGTGGAGGTCCTCAGGCAGATAAAGGAAAGCAGGACACCTCCAGACTAACAGGAAACTACTTTCTGGGTGATAAAGGTCCGAATAACAGATAAGGAGCCACAGAGAGTGTATTAAAAAGCAGAGACATTACTTAGCCAACAAAGTCCATATAGTCAAAGCTATGGTTTTTCCAGTAGTCATGGGTGGATGTGAGAATTGGATCACAAAGAAGACTGAGTGCCAAAGAATCGATGCTTTTGAACCATGGTGCTGGAGAAGGCTCTTGCGAGTCCCTTGGACTGCAAGGAGATCAAAACAGTCAATCCTTTTCATTGGAAGGACTGATGCTAAAGCTGAAGCTCCAACACTTTGGCCACCTGATGAAAAGAGCCAACTCATTGGAAAAGACTCTGATGCTGGGAAAGACTGAAGGCAAAGGAGAAGCGGATGACAGAGGATGAGATGGTTAAAGAGCATCACCAACTCAATGGACATGAATTTTAGCAAACTCTGGAAGATAGTGAAGGGCAAGAAAGCCTGGTGTGCTGCAGTCCATGGGATCAGAAAGGGTGGGACATGAGTTAGTTACTGAAAAACAACACACAAAGAAAGATGGGGAAAGGTGAGAATCTCCTGCATCCAAATGTAAGCTTTTGCTCACTGTGCTCTCCTCATGATAAGGCTAGCTTACAGGGAAGAAGTACTCATCAGGCACCAGGGCTTCCCCAGTGGCTCAAGGATCTGCCTGCAATGTGGGAGACTCAGGTTCAATCCCTGGGTTGGGAAGATCCCCTGGAGGAGGAAATGGCAGCCCACTCCAGTATTCTTGCCTGGAAAATCCCACAGACAGAGGAGCCTGGTAGGCTACAGTCCATAGGGTCCCAAGAGTCAGACATGACTAAGTGACTGATTGTGCGCATGCGTGCACACACACACACACGTACCAACAACCATGACACTTCTAATCTAAGCTAAAAGGGGACAGAAAGCCCCCCCTCCCTTCAGGAAAATAGAGCTGGGCTGAAAATCAGGAAAGATGACTTCCTTCCCCACTGACTCTTCTGCCCCTTCATTTGTATGCCCCTCATAACCATCTTGCCAAAGAGGCTGGTGTGGCAGCTCCTCCCCTGTCTGCCTGTTCTCCCTCTGAGAGTGTATTCTTGCTTAAATAAGCTTTCACTTTACTTTCTTAACCTCTCTGCTTCACCTCCAAATTCTTTTGCAGCGAAGAAAGAATCTCAAATTCACCAGCAACACATTTAATAGAAGCAGCTTTGACACCAGGGAGATCTTACAATGTGCTTTGTCCATTCTCCAGGCATTTATTAACCACATACTCTTGGGCTTCCCTGGTGGCTCGGCGGTCAAGAATCTGGCTGTCAATGCAGGAAACACAGGCTTGATCTCTGGGTGGGGAAGATTCCCTGGAGAAGGAAATGGCAACCCGCTCCAGTATTCTTGCCTGGAAAATCCCATGGACAAAGGAGCCTGGCGGGCTACAGTCCATGGGGTCACAAAAGAGTTGGACACAACTTAGCAGCTATACAACTGGATCAGGCAGCATACTGAGCTCAGGATACCGAGATGGCAAGACAAGGTCCCTGCTCTCCAGGGTCACAGTTTGGTTGTCTCTGCATATCCACAGGCACTGTGCAATGTTAATTATTTGTGTCAGAAATCTGTGGGGTCACAAGGAATGAATGGTGGTGCTAGGAAATTCACCAGGCAGATGTGGGGGTAGGGGTGAGGAGAAGGAATTCCAGGGGGAGGAAGAAGTATGGACACATGTAGGTGGGCAAGGCTTGTGTGCTGGAAACCATATTGGGCTTGTTATGGCCAGTGAGAGCTGGGCATGTAAGACAGGACATTTTGTCATGTAGCTTACCCAGAGGGGTGGGTGGCCAGACAGACTCACAACTCTCAGAAGGAGCAGAAACTAGTCAGAACTTTAAAAAAAAAAAAGATGGATAGGGCACTAAGAGTTTGTACAAAAGGGAGAAAGAATTTGGGGTTGAAGGCATCCAAGGAAGCTTGGTGGGCTGGATGGATTGCAGTGATAGGAAAACATTCCAGAAGAAAGGGGCAGAGTAGGGGTGTGTATGTGCATAAGAATAATGCTATGGAGTAAGACAAGCTCATTCTCATAGATCAGAGGGGCCCCAAGAAGCTAGGATGACAACAGCTAATGTGTGAGTGTGTGTTGGTATTAGGATGGGGGGCAGGCAGTGAGGGGAAGTGAGCGACATGTGATGTACAAGTCCCAACCTGGGTTGGATTTGGAGGACACCATGTGGGAAGCCAGGGGTAACTTTGGCACACCTTCCTTGATTTAAGTTGTCTTAGGCAGAGGAACCAGAGATCAAAGTGCCAACATCCGATGGATCATCGAAAAAGCAAGACAGTTCCAGAAAAACATCTGTTTCTGCTTTATTGACTATGCCAAAGCCTTTGATTGTGTGGATCACAATAAACTGTGGAAAATTCTGAAAGAGATGGGAATACCAGACCACCTAACCTGCCTCTTGAGAAATCTGTATGCAGGTCAGGAAGCAACAGTTAGAAGTGGACATGGAACAACAGACTGGTTCCAAATAGGAAAAGGAGTACGTCAAGGCTGTATATTGTCACCCTGCTTATTTAACTTCTATGCAGAGTACATCATGAGAAACGCTGGACTGGAAGAAGCACAAGCTGGAATTAAGATTGCCGGGAGAAATATCAATAACCTCAGATATACAGATGACACCACCCTTATGGCAGAAAGTGAAGAGGAACTAAAAAGCCTCTTGAAAGTGAAAGAGGAGAGTGAAAAAGTTGGCTTAAAGCTCAACATTCAGAAAACGAAGATCATGGCATCTGGTCCCATCACTTCATGAGAAATAGATGGGGAAACAGTGGAAACAGTGGCTGATTTTATTTTTCTGGGCTCCAAAATCACTGCAGATGGTGATTGCAGCCATGAAATTAAAAGACACTTGCTCCTTGGAAGGAAAGTTATGACCAACCTAGACTGCATATTCAAAAGCAGAGACATTACTTTGCCAACAAAGGTCCATCTAGTCAAGGCTATGGTTTTTCCAGTGGTCTGGACTGTGAAGAAAGCTGAGCACCAAAGAATTGATGCTTTTGAACTGTGGTGTTGGAGAAGACTCTTGAGAGTCCCTTGGACTGTAAGGAGATCCAATCAGTCCATCCTAAAGGAGATTAGTCCTGGATGTACATTGGAAGGACTGATGTTGAAGCTGAAACTCCTGGTGCGAAGAGTCATCTTTGGCCACCTGATGCGAAGAGTTGACTCACTGGAAAAGACCCTGATTTTGGGAGGGATTGGGGGCAGGAGGAGAAGGGGACGACAGAGGATGAGATGGCTGGATGGCATCACCGACTCGATGGACATGAGTTTGGGTCAACTCTGGGAGTTGCTGATGGACAGGGAGGCCTTGTGTGCTGTGATTCATGGGGTGGCAAAGAGTCAGACACGACTGAGTGACTGAACTGAATGCTTTTGCAGAAAGACATTTATTATTAAAATCAATTTGAAAAAATACAAAATATACATAGATTTTTCTTAAGATAAATAATACAAATTCTAAGAAATCACAACTGCCTCCAGAAGGCCCTCCTTGGTGTGTGGATCCTCTCATGGCCATTAGGGTGGCCAAAGATAAGATCTGAGACACCCTGACATTCTTGGTGGATTTAACTGTCGTGTCAACTCTGTGAGTTAGAGAGGGTCATGCCTACAGATGAGAAAACAAGCCCAGCGAAGGTGTGTAATGTGCTCAACGCCACACAGCTCGTGAGCAGCAGAATCAGAAGTCAAACCAAGTTCTGGGTCCAGGTCAATTTCTTTTTGCAACAGCCTGAGTGGTCGTTAAATGAAGTATAGGGGAAAATAAAGCTGAAATAGGCTGGTGTGAAATCACAAAGGTCTTGAAAGCCAGGTTGAAATAAAGGTTGCAAGCCAAAAAGAACATCCATGGCCCACTAGAGTTAGATCCCAGAGGTGAGAAGAAGTGAGGCAATATGGCCCAGGAGATCTAGTCATTCTCATCCTGGCCTCTTTGGGGCCACTCTGATCCCCGGAGGCTGGGCATGACCCGTACTGAGCAATGGCGTTGTCCTCATGGTAATAGTAGGAACCATGCCTCTTTTTCTGTTTGTTTTCTATTTAGTGTTGTTGTGCTAGGCCCTCAGAATCACTGACCAGCCCCCTTCTGGAAATGAATGCTAGAGAAAGGGTGTCGGCCATCTGTAACTTCTCCCAAGGTGCCCTTGCCACGCAGAGGATATATCCTGTGGTTGATGCAATGGGAGAGATCAGTGTGACTGGTTCTGAAAGGAAATCAATGCAGAGTAAGAACTGCTGGGGGCAGTTGCAATTTTCTAGATCTATTACTTTCCATTTGGACATTGGCAAGACAAAACATTGTGTTGCTATGAAAATCAAAGAGATTTATGTTCTTTTCATTGTAGGAAAACAACACTCCATAAAAGACCCCCAAATGGCAACTTAAGGGCTTCCTATGTGGCTCAGTGGTAAAGACTCTGCCTGCTAATACAAGAGACACAGGAGACTCCGGGTTCGATCGCTGGGTCATGAAGATCCCCTGGAGGAGGAATGGCAAGCCACTCCAGTATTCTTGCCTAGGAAATCCCATGAACAGAGGCGCCCGGTGGGCTACAGTCCATGGGGTCGCAAAGAGTGAGCAACTGAACACAAACGCATGCAAATGGTAACAGGTGGACATAACAGGTACAGAGTTATCTGTGGCTTGCAGTAAGTGGAAACTGCTCCTTTGCCTAGGAGATGGTGGTTACATTTTGCAGCTGAATAGCACTGTCTTTCTTCCTTTCCTTTTCTTTCTTTAGAATGCATTGAGAGAGTTTATTGAGAAACCAGTCAACATCCTGGAGATCCTCAGGCCACCTCAAGTACTGCCGTTTCTGGACGAACCCTCTGATGGACTGATGCTTCATCAGATGGAACTGGGACAGGGACCCCACCACCACCATGATGAGGGCACCACTGAGGTCAGCTAAGCACCTGCTCTGGGCGTAAGTGAAGGCTTCGAGGCACCACCCGTCTCTAAGGAAGTGTCTGCTCACGAGACAGACAATCTTTCTGCTGCTCCACACGGCATCCTGGATGTTGGCGATGTGGTTTTCCCCAGGCATAAAGTCTCTTTCTTCAAAGCACAGGTTAAATCTGTTTTGGCTGCTGTACTGGACATCCAGGTGTTTGAGCAAAGCATTCTGCACCCATTCAAAGTCTTTGCTACTGAAGCACAAATAGGCATCGTATTTGTATGTATCTGATTCTCTTCCCTTGATGGGGTCCTTGAACAGCAGACTCTGGGCTTTCTTATAAGAGATGAAACAAAAGCCCCGGAACTTTGTAACCATGAGGATGACCACGAGGAACAGAATCAGGGTGACAGTGAACAAGATGAAAAGGGAAAACTTTAGGGGCTCTAAAACTTCTTCTTCTTCGCAACCTTCTGTGGAAAGACTATAAATGGAAACCCCAGCCAGAGAGTTTGGGTACATGCAGTACATGTCTGCTGGAGACCCAGATATTGTGATATTGGTTTGATTGAGCCAATGGATAAAAGCACTAAGTTCACAATCACAGACAAATTTGTTATGAGTTATGTCCATGGCACTCAGTGATGCAAATAAATCAGGATCAGGAGAGAGGAGCTGGTTTCCAGATATATCCAGGATCTCTAAGTTAGCAGGTAAGTCACCAGGAGAAAGGACAGTCAGCCTGTTGTCTTTGAGGCTGAGTCCCCTCAGTGCAGTCAGATGATGAAATACTTCTGGTGGAAGGAAATTCAGGTAGTTTTTATTCAGATAGAGGAGTTGGAGATGAGACAGCCCCTTAAAAATATCCCAACATGACCCAGTTTCCCAGGCAAGTTGCAACATATTTTCTCCAAGGAAAAGCTTTTCTAAGCTGGGATTCTCTGAAGGGGCATGGTTTTGGTGACAAAAGGAAAAGCGATTTTGATTTAAAATGAGAATCTGAAGATGAGGTACCTGGAGAAGGAAGTAGAGATCATTCAGATTTTCTAGCCTATTCTCTGATAATTGGATCAAATTGGCTGTAAGTGGGATGTTTGGCAAAGTCACCAGCTTATTGCCACCCAAGAAGATATTAGGAATGCTTGGAAGAAAATAAATTGTTTTAAGAGCATTATCTCGGAGGTCCAAGGTATTTAATTTCCCCAGGAATTTGAATGTGTTGTCTTGAATGATCCCAATGTGATTCTTCTGCAGGTCAATATAGGCTACCTTAGGTAGTCCATCAAAATTATAATTATATAATCCCCCAAGAAGGTTATATGATATATTGAGAACCTGGAGGTTGTCGAGTCCATAAAATGCATTCCTCGAAATACTGTTTATCTTGTTGTAGGCGAGGTTTAGGACCTTCAGCTCCTGGAGTGTCTCAAAGACTCGGAAGTTCAGGGAGAAGATATACCCATGTGAAATGTCCAGCTGTATCATCGAGCTCTTGGCCAGCCCAGCAAAGGTGTGCTGGTCAGGATCCTTCAGGTTGGAGAAGCCAAACGAAGAACCCATAATGTGATGGGTAAGAACCAGAGAGAAAATCTGGCTCCCATTGATGGCACTGCTGAAGTTTCTCATGATGTCCACCCCCCAGCCATTGCCAGAAACATCTAGGGTCTCCAGGACCATGTTTCTGAATGGGTTCAGACACTTCTTCCAGTCCACTGAGACCCTGCTGTACAAGCGGTTATCAGCAAGGCTTAAGAAGGAGAGTGTTTTCCCTTGGAGGGGTTTTAACTCTTGCTCACATACAATAGGTATTTGGTTGAGGAAAAATCAATGGACTTCAAGGAATTCAGTTCCTGGAATGAGGGATGAAGGTAAAGACTCTGAATTTGATTTTTGGATAGGTCCAAGTGAGTCAAAGATGCCAAATTTCTGAAATAACCATCTTTTAATACAGCATCGGAGAGACCACAGTAAAACAGTCGAAGTTCAGCGAGGTGGGGCAGTCCCTGAAAGCGTCTGGATGCAAGAAGTCTATCCGACTTCCACCCAGGTCCAGGATCCTGAGACTGGGCAGGTTTCGGAAGGCTTCTCTGTAAATGGTCAAGGGGTAAACTGAGTTCCCAGCTCCAGTAGCTGCAGCTGCTCCAGGAAGGGGAAGGATGCGGTTGTGACTGTCCTGATGTAGTTGAAGCTGAGCAGGAGGCTCTTGGTGGTGTTGGGGACCTGGGGCACTTGGGTGAGGTTGCAGGAAAGATAGAGGGCTCTCCAACCATCGAAGAAGCAGGAAGAAATTCCAAGTGCAGGACTGGTTAGGAGTGTGACTCCTAAGAGAAGGTCAAGGCAGTCTCCCATGATCCTATGGAGAAGAAGGGAGAGTGAAGACACAGACATCTAAGCTCAAGGCACTGAGCCACAGCCTTGAGGGTGCTTAGGGCCTGGGGGACCCCTCTGTGATCTGGTTGCTTCTTAGACCCTGTGTTCCTCTGGGTCCGTGGCCATGCCTATTGGCAGATACTGTGTGGTGTAGACAGAACCTTTCTCTCTTTTTATCTATTATGTTGCATTTTTCTACATAGCAAGCGTGGTTTAAGTACTTCAGAAATACTTTATTTAATCTTTGTGATAACTCGGCATTCATTCATAAGGTTGTGAATTCATTCATTCAAGATTTGCTGATGGAAGTTGGAGAAAACATTAGGAAGAGATATATTTGAACTTCACCCCAGCCAGGGACCCCATTCCTATCCCAAGGCAGCCTCCACCTGGCACCTGCCAAGCACTCAGCTTGCGCCACATGTAGTATCAGAAGGCCTCTGTTGGAAGGTAAGGAAAGAGCTACATGGCTCAGAGGGCACTGTGAGGGGAGAGTAAAGAAACAAAAGAGGGCACTGGTTTATGGAAACATCCCTGGTTCAGTTTCCATATCCGGGCAGACAGCATGAAGAGCCCATGGCACCAGAGGAGGCGCCGGCCCTGGATCACCTGCAGGCTCTGAAGAGGGTTTGTTGTGTTGGGGGTGATTTGTGGTAGGGTCTCCACAGCGCCTTTGAGGCTCTGACACACAGTTTGCAGCTGATCAGGAGACATCAACTCCTGAGTTGACCCAAAGTATCAAAAGCAGGCCTCATTAGCAGTAGGGCAGTAAGACTTCCCTGCTGGGCCAGTGGTTAGGAATCCGCCTGCCAGAGCAGGAGATGGGTTTCATCCCTGGTCCAGAAGATCCCACATGCCGTGGGGCAACTAAGGCCGTGTGCCACAACGACTGAACCCACATGCAGCAAGAGAGATCCAAGGCAGCCAAAAATAAATTCATTAAATTAAAAGAAAAGGGGGCATGATATACTTGTGTATACCATCAGGGGAAAAAAAAAAACTATTGCCATTTCACATTAGAAATTAAACAATTTCCAGTTGGTAGTAATTAAATATAACCTACTATTAAGAATAAACCCAAAACCAGGCACTTAAGAATCATAGGAAAAAACTTGATGAGAATGTTTATCAAGGCTCTTAATTTCTTGGCCATTTCCACCCATGGGCTCAGGGTAACAACAGCAGAGTCACCTTTGTTCTCTGAAATGCCCCCTATGTTGGCAAATCATGTTAGTTTTACCTCCCAAGTCTACTCTGTTCAAGCTCCCATCTCTTGAGAGTTCTCACGTATCTCCCTTATTTCCAGTCTTACCCTCCGTTTCCCAAACAGCAGCCAGGGTGTTCTTTCAGAAACATAACCCAGAAGATACCACACCTCTGCACAGACCCCCTTCCTCCTCCTCCCACTGCTCTGGGAATAAAATCCTGCAAAGACTTCCTTCATCTGGTTCTTGCCTGTCTCTGCCACACTCCCTTCCTCAATAACTTAATTAATTTGTGCTGAGCATCTGGGTCTGGCACTGTTTTAGTGGTGAACACAATAGACAAGCCTGACCTTTCACTCTCCAAAAATGCACATTTGCAACATAAACCAAATTTTGTACCTGAGTTCAGGGGGTTCACTGTTCTCTTGAAGGCTACCCCTTTCAGTCTCATGAGGAAAACCCCTGGTTTACATATAACCACCACCAGGTTTTACGTTCTAGAACAGGGCTTGGGAAACTTTTTCTGTAAAGGGCCAAATGGTGAATATTTTAGGCTTTGCAGTCCAGATACCATAGTTGGTTAACCTCTGTTTTAGAAGAAAAGAGAATGGAGACTTTGATTTCACCAATGAGGATTTTAAGTGACTGCAAGATAAATGTGTTCTGATACTGAACTGATATTTGCAGGAAAGAACTATCTTGGCCCCCAAGCTGCTGACAGTTTTGCGGCTGTTGTTTTATTCAAACATCAGAATGAATTCTCGTCTTATGTAACCTGACAAAAATCCTTGCAGAGACATGGGAGTGAGAATACCAGTTCAGAATAAGAGTTAAGATGTCTAGTTTCAATTCTGTCTTTTTACGGACCACTCAGGGCTGGCCTTCAAATGTCGACACTGTACTAGGCAGCTTGACCTTGAATTCATGGTAACAACAAGCGAAAGAAAGTCCCAGACAACACATGTTCAATACACTGAATTTTCAAGTCTGTAACAGGGCAGCTAAAATTAAACAGCAAGATAGATAAGGCCAGTTGAACAAACAGATATTAAAGAAAATCATTTGGGTTCATGTCATGCTACAAAGACATACTACAGATCTATTTTCTTAGGAAATACAGCAAAGTGTAGAAATAGCTACATCTTCATCTCTGAAGCAGACTTCTACAGGTCAGGTGGCAGGACGCATGAGGAGAGGAGCCAGGTGACCTGGTGAGTCTGGAGGGGTTATTCAGGGAGACAGAAGCTAGGAAGACGGACCATCCCAGGAAGGGGTGTCCTGGAATGAGAACCAGGATCCAGAATGGGTTGAAATAAGTACACATGTATGCTGGTAGAGGGCAAATCTAGTTTCAAGGTGAGAGTCAGGCCATGGAATTGTTTCAGCCCAAATGTCAGAAAGATGAGCGCTTCTAGAGTGAAGGCAGGCTGTGAGACAGGGTGGGCAGCGGGTGTGGACTTGGGGAACCCAAGAAGAAAGATCAAGTGACCTAAAAGTCCAAATCCTAAGAGGGTTGAAGCCAAAGGGAGCAAGAAGGATGAGAGTGTGCTGGGGTAAGGCCCAGAAGAAGCCTGTGCCAGACAGGGTTCATTGCTTCTTGATCCCAGGGTAGCTGGTTGCTGGCAGCAGCTTCCGACCGCAAGCAGAGGAGGGTGCCACCCGGGGGTGTCTAGAGTGAGTTCTCAGCGGCAGCAGATAGAGCAGCCTGGCAGTGCGCTCCTAAACTATTAGTAAAAAGATGGTGAGAATCGACGTGTACTGACACTGTTAGTTCCGCCATCAGGTGATATACTCAGTCCTTCCTAAAAATCGCTCAGCTTTGCAAAATCACACAATAAAACCACAGGACTTCTGGGGGAAAGAGGGCAGCATACAGCACGCAAAGCCTTCATTGGCATCACCTGAAAAAGCCTAATGAAAATGGTAGCACCATTTTATACATGTATGTGGATAAGAAATACACACACACACTGCAAGAAATATCCCTTTCCTTTAAAAAGGCCTGAGGGTTGCCGCTTGGGAGCTACTGTGAGGTGCTGGAAGGAGGGGCCTATTTGGTATCAGAGGAAGTGGAACACCAGTTGGGGATGGGTATTGGCTCAAAACACACACAGAGTGTGAAGGTCGCTGGCAGATTTCTGAGATCTTTTCCCTCGTCATATGTAGGTTGGTTTGGCTGGGTCGTTTTCTCCATGAAAGCTTAAGAAACGGCACATAAGCAAATGCAAATTTCACATTCCCTAATATGTTCATGTTGTTCCCTAATATATGAGTAATCTTCCCTAATACAGCAACACTGTTCCTTAAGATGTCAATTGTGTTGGAACAAAGTTGTTATTTCACAGCAAGCATTGTAACGGAATACCCGGTTCTCATTCAAGAACACCCGGTTCTCATTCAAGGCTAACAGTTCAAATTAAGAGTAGGACAAAAGGAGGTTCCATGTATGAGCTACCCTCTGCACCTGTGTGGTGGAGTCTGGAGAACTCGTAGGGCTGGCTCAGGAATCAGCTCTGGGGACCAGTGCAGACTCGGGTGCCAAAGGGCTCGGAACCTTGGGCAGAGAGTGTCACCTCCAGCAGCCTCGGCAGGTTCCTGTCTCAATGGGAGACTCAATGAGAGGAGCTGTCCTCAGCTCTGGTGACATACGAGGACCGCCTGAAGAGCTTCAAGCACTGAAGCTCAGGCTTCCCATAGACCAGTTAAAAGAGACTCTCAGGGGTGTGTACTCTTAACAAGTAACTGAATTTTGTACACACTCAAATTTTAGAATCACTGGTATAAACCCATGGTTCTCTAACTTGGCCATACATCGGAACCACTGGGGAGTTAAAAAAAAATACAGGGACTAGGTCTCATCTATGGGTGATTTGGTTGGTCTAGGGTGTGGCAGGGCATCCTGAGTTGTCAAATCTCTCCTGATGATTCCAGTTTCAGAAGGTCGGTTCACATGGCTGCAAGTTTGATGGTACCTTAGAACCCGTACAGGGATTTGCACACCACACTCATAACTCCATTATGCACAACAGCCAACAGGTAGGAATGACCCAAATGTCCACTGATAGATGAGAAGATAATGTGGTACATCCATAAAATGGAATATTATTAAAACCAGAGGAAAAGCTGGCACACGCTTCAACAACATGTATGAACCTTAAAGATACTCTCCATGAAATAAGTGAATCACAAAAGACACATACTGTTTGATTCCACTTATACGAGGGACTTAGATTAGCCACATTCAGAGAGACAAAAAGTGAATAGATGTTTCCAGGTGTTGGAGGGAGGGGTGGGGAATTATGGTTTCGTAGGTTCAGAGTTTCTGTTTGTGATGATGAGAAATTTCTGGAGATGAATGCTCAGTCGTGTCCGACTCTTTGTGATCCCATGGACTGTAGCCCACCAGGCTGCTCTGTCCACAGGATTCTCAGGCAAGAATACTGGAGTGGGTTGCCATTCCCTTCTCCAGGGGATCTTCCCAAAACTGGGATCAAACCTGGGTCTCCTGCATTGCAGGCAGATTCTTTACTGTTTGAGCCACCATCTACAGTATGAATGTCCTTAATGTCAAGTATGGGGCTTCCCTGGTGGCTCAGTGGTAAAGAATCTGCCTGCAATTCAAGAGCTGCAGAAGAGGTGGTTTCGATCCCTGCATCAGGAAGATTCCCTGGAGGAGGGCATGGCAACCCACTCCAGTATTCTTGCCTGGAGAATCCATGGACAGAGGAGCCTAATTGGCTACAGTCCATGGGGTTGCAAACAGTCAGATATGACTAAAGTGACTTAGCATGCATGCACAATGTCAACTATATTTGACCACAATCAGAAAACAAAATTAAAGAGAAAAAGCAATACCACCACTCCTAGAGTCTGACTCCTGGAGATTCATCTGGTTGGGTCTCATAGAGCTGGGGAAGAGCATTTTATCACCATATCCCAGATACTTTGAGGATAGTGGTCCTCAGGCCATGCTCTGAGAAACCCTGGTCTAAAGGACCCCCTCCAAGTCAGAAACCACATGCTTTTCTTAGAGGAAGAGGGCTGGAAAGAAATTCAGAGGGCTGTTGAGAATTGGGTTTTTATTACTGAGGCTCACTTGTGTCCAGGGCTCTGAGGGGTAACAAGAGCAGCTCGATCAATGCAGGCCTCAATACTCCTGCCAAACACTGTTAATTAAGATAATGAGACCAGAGGGAGAAGGGCCGCAGCCCTTTTCTCTGAGTTGAATTCATTTAGTTTTAATCCCAGCCGTCAGCAGAGCGGGTTCCCTTTCTTGAGTTAATTGCCTGCCCAGCAGAGCCGCTGGCCTTGGCGTGGGTGAGTTACCAGCCTTGGTGTCTCTGCGGGAAGCAGGGGAAGCCTACCCAGGGGCGTCTCTGCTCCCTGGGCACCACAGTTGGCTGGCAAATCCTGCTGGCCTGGGCCAGGACTGCTCCTGTGCTAATTTAATACTTGGTTCTTAACAAATAATACTCATAATGGGCTCTTTGGCTGCACCTGGGATTCCAAGCTTGGCTGCAAGGCTGAAGAGAGGACATTTCTCCTGGCAGGTGGTGGCCCACATCTGGCAGGAGGCCGGGGCATTGGGCATGGAGAACCAATCGCTGTCTGAGAAAAACAGTTAATTCATTTCCAAATGGGTGCTGGGGAGGGTTTCTCCCGGGTTCACAGAACAATAAAAATCGTGGACTGAGTCCACATGGGGAGACATTCAAGTTCAGCCTTGGGAGAAGGCTCAAGGCCAGTGGACACGGTGATCTTCCCAGGGCAAACGTGCTCTCCAGATGCAGGCACAGCATCACGTCATCGGAACCAGCCAGCAGACGAGCACTCTGGAGCCAGCAGTGTTGCCGGGGCCATGCTCCTTCCAGACCAGCATTCTGCCTCTGACAGCAGTTCCAATAAATGCATGGGTGACTGCTTTGCTGTGAACCTCAGCGTTTGCTCCCCAGATACAAATCCAGCTTTCACACAAACCACCATAGCTTCGAGGCTCTTCCCAAGTGACCTCTTTTTCACTCAACACCACCTTTTCTCGTGTGACCAGCTGCTCTATTGAGAATCTGTGCACGTCCTGGAGTCACTCTTCCCAGGCCAAGACCCCTGCTCTGTGCTGGCCACTGCTGGATCTTGGGGGTCCTCTGCCTGCCAAGGTCTCACAGTCTGTAGAGACTCTAGAGCAATGATGCACAAGAGGTGTCCTCGCGCCAGCAGCATCAGGGCTACCTGGCCCCCCTCCCCCTACCTCCTGAATCAGAAGCTCTGGGGCATGGCCTGGCAGGCTGTTCTATCAAGCCCTCTGGGTGGTTCTGACGCACATTCACATCTGAGAACCACTGGACTCGAGTCTGGAGGAGGAAAGAAGTATGTCCTAATAACTACAATACCACAGAGTGGATACCTTTGCCTACATGCTCATGCCCACAGAGCTCTGAGCTTCCTCCCTTTCTGCATCCTCCCAAGTCTTTGCGTGCTCAGTTGCTTTAGTCGTGTCTGACTCTTTGCGACCCTATGGACTGTAGCAGGTCAGGCTCCTCTGTCCATGGGATTCTCCAGGCGAGAATACTGGAGTGGGTTGCCATGCCCTCCTCTAGGGGATCTTCCCAACCCAACCCAATGGAACTGGCATCTCCTGCATTGCAGATGGATTCTTTACCCACTGAGCTACCTGAGAAAGTACCATTATACACATGAGAAAACTAAGGCCCAGAGAAGTTAAGTAGCTTACTTAAGGCCACGCAGCTCTGGCTCCCCTCTAAACCTAGTGCCTCCGGTGTGGCCGCACAAGGAGGTCAGTGTGGGAGTGCTGTTGCAGCCCACCTCTGGGTCATCTGCTGATCTGTGGTCACTCCCCTTGGTCACAAAGGGATGGGCTCCTGGGGAAAGATGAACTTCTCAGCCCTTCACCCCCTTTAGCTCCAAGTGAAGGGCCACCTCACCCCACAGTCACTCCTTCCCGAGATGACCCCTTTGAAAATGCTGAGTTCTCGCCCATGCTCTCAGCATGACCCTCCCCCCTTCCAGGTCTCCTGGGCCCTTCCCTCCACTAGGCTGACTCTCTAATCCCCTCCTGATCCCTCTCAAACCTTCTCTGCTCTTCAAATGCATCTGCCCTTTCCACCTCCCCCATCATTCTACGCCCCACAGACCTTCTCTTCAGACCCTCTGCCAACACCTTCAACCCGGATGCCTCTTTGCTCCTCTGTCCCATCTGTCTACACCGGCTGCCTGCCCGCTGCATGCCTACACCCAGTGGCTATAGTTCTGTTGGGAGGAACCACACTGGTGCTCACAGAAATGCGCAGAATCCAACCGTGTGGTCACCCTCTCTCCTACCCCCAGGAGTAATTGCAAACCTCTATTGGTTCCCCTCCCCATCCTGCCTGGCCTCGGCTCTCTCAGAAGCTGCTGAAACCTAGCTTCCTATTTCTAGGAGAAAAAGGCCTGGCTCCCTTTGTTTTTGTAAACTATTTTCTTTCTAGAAAATTATTTATTTATTTATGGCTTCACTGGGTCTTCACTGCAGCACACAGGCGTTCTCTAGCTGCGGCGAGTGGGGGCTACTCTTCGTCATGGGGCACAGGCTTCTCTATGCAGTGGCTTCTCTTGTTGCAGAGCACGGGCTCTCTGGCACACAGGCTTCAATAGCTGTGGTGCACGGGCTTAGCTGTTCCACGGCATGTGGGATCTGCCCGGATCAGGGATCAAATCCGTGCCTCCTGCACTGGCAGGAGGATTTTTATCTACTGAGCCACCAGGGAAGCCCAGGAAGGCCTGGCTCATGACCTGGCATGTGCTGCAGCCACCCAGGACTCCCTGTGTCCCCCAGCAAGGCCCACTGGGGGGCTCAAGGCCCGTCCGGGTAGGAGCACCACGCAAAGCCACTGGGAGGTGGGCTCTGGTGTACAGAGGGCGTGGTGGGTCTGAGGCAGAGCCCGCTCAGGCTGGTGCAGCCAGAGAGGGAGGCTCGCTTGTGCATACCTGGCTGCAAAGGTGCTCCAACTGGCAGGCCCTGGCAGTTCATTCATGCAAACAAAAAGGAAAGTGTGCTCCCCACCCACCCTCTTCCTCAGACCCATTACACGCCTGAGCAGAGACAGTCAGCAGAAGCTTCCATGGGCATCATGGATTAACACAGCAGGGCAAAGCCTGGTAACTGATGACTGTTCTCCAAAAAGGAAGCAGAAAATCAGTGCAGTGGGTCTCTGTGTGCTGGTGTGCCCTCAGAGGATGGTTTACTGACTTGCTGGCACCTGGTGGTCTCCTTAGGGTCTGTTTGCATCTCTCTGTCACATGATGCCTTGATACAAAGCTGGTCTCGTACGTCTAGCCCAGCAAGAAACTTCCCTTTCATGTGTCATGGGGTGGCAGGGAAGATCACAAGAGACTCAGTCAAATGCCTTGCTGCATTCCCAGGGCTGCTGGAAGCTGGTAATGCTGTCAGGATGGAAATGAGCTGAGTCTGATACAACTCACTGTTCTAGAACCTACGCATACCTGCAGGGGTTCCCGCCACCTTTCCTCAGAGCTGTAGACCTGAGACCAGATCTCTTCCAGGAGACTGTCCACATCAGCTACCAGGCTCACTATACACCTTGTGCTGTGCTCAGTCGTGTCTGACTCTGTGACCCCGTGGGCTGTAGCCTGCCAGGCTCCTCTGTCCATGGGATTATCCTGGCAAGAATACTGGAGGGGGGGTTGCCATTTCTTCCTCCAGGAGATCTTCCCCGCTCAGGAATTGAACCTGTGTCTCCTGCATTGGCAGGCAGATTCTTTACTACTGAGCCATCTGGGAAGCCCTCAAGTCCACTGGTTTGTAGCTTATTTTGTCAATATCTGCTGAATGAATCAATTTGTCACATCCTGCCTCTGGGTCCTCCTCTGTCTTCATGACCTGCAGGGCCAGCCAGCAGGGTGCTAAGAGCTCTGGGTTCCTTGGATGGGCTGGTCCAGGTGGGAGGGAACCTGGGGCCCTTTGGAGCAGCCCCATCTCATCTGCTCTCTCCCATCCCACCTGGGAGTGGTTATCTGTGCTTACAATAGCCTCTGAGAGGGAGCATGCCCCTCCTCCTTCTTCCACATCTGGGCATAGCTTGAAATATCCGCTTGGGCATCTGTAGCATTTCCTCCACATTCAGAGCACTTGGGGCTGTAGCCTTTCTGACTCATCAGACACTGTGCTCTCTTCATCTTTGGTTGTGGACCCTTATTTCCATCTTCAGTACATACGAAACTCTAAAGAGGTGGGTAAAGTCAGATCAGCTTCCTTAATCCCCCACTGAAAGAAGCCTCAAGTACATCAGTGCCGATGGTGGCCAGTCCTGTGATGTTATCTCAGGACACCACCATCAGCATCGATTCCCCTCACTTCCAGCTATTTGGGTTGCTGCTGCCTCCTGTCCAGGTAGCTGCAGTGACTGACCCCCTACCTACCCCCACAGCAAGTCTTACCCCCAAACCTGCATCTCTCACTCAGCTATACGAGGGAGCTTGTAGGAGGCACAGCTCTGACCAGAAACCTTCTGGTTCCTCCTGACCACAATGATCCAACTCTTCAGGGGGCAAGACTCCACATGGACTCTAATCTATGCCTGGAATGGCTGATTAGAGGGGTCCCTAAACCCTTTCATTGGCCAGAGGGGGAAACTCCAGACAATCTACCTTCTGGCTTTTCTAGTCTTGCCTGGGATCCAGGGATAACTTGCCTTCTTCCAGTGTGGCCTCCATCCAACTTCTCTGCTTCTGCTGATCCTGAGCTTGGAGTGCTTGCCCCCATCTCATCTGTTTACCCAACTCCAACTCGACCTCACAGGCTACCCCAGAGGCCAACTCTTCCATGAAACAGTTCTCATATTCCCACAAGTGCTTTATCTCCTGCCCTGGTTCTGTGGACGTGTCCACGATGGTCTTTTCATCACCTCATTCCTCCTCCAGCCTGCCCATCTCCTGAGGGCAAGGACCCAGTTTTGCTCAAGCAGTACCCCCGAGGCACACAGCACAGCTGAAGCGCCTAGTGAGCTGTTTCCCATTCATATTCTGAAGGAGGGTGATTTTCAGCAGGAGTACTTACCTCCAGTCCCAGCACAAGGGGCTTCTGGTATGTTCTTAGTCTAGAGACATGAGGTCCTTGATTGTTTAAAGGCTTTAGTTCCTAAGATTCTGCCAGCCTCCTCGCAGTGAAGATGGTGGTCAGTGTTTTTCTGGTGAATTAGGAGAAAGAGTTTTTGCTTTCCTAGGGGAGAACAGGAAAGCTAATTAGGAGGGAGAAGCAGCGAACATTACGGAGATGGTTTTCTATGCCACACAGCAATTTTTATCTGTGGGGAATTTAAAACGTTCAGTGTGTCCCTGATTAAGTGGAATTGCAAAAGATGAAAACCCTTTTGTAAACTGAGGCATGTGGAACATCAGAGCTGAAGGGACCTGGTGAAATCTCAGGTCCAATCTCTGGGTCAAGGGGTCGGGCGGGGAGGCTCTCTCCCTTGTCACTCTGTGGAGGGAACTCCATGCTTTCACAATCCACCCCATCTTTATTGCCATGGCGGTAGGGAGGAAATGCCTCCCCTGGACCCAGATGTCCCCTTCAAGACAGTTATGAGGTCATTTGCCAGAGGCTCATACAAAGGATGAGGATAGTCCATCATCTACTCCACAGAGAGCAGAGAGCTTGCAGGTTTTTAGGGAAAGAGCTCAGTTTGCCATCAGAGTTTGACGTTTCTAAGCAGTACAACTAGGTAAATTATGGCTCATCTAGGAGACATTGGGCAATTATTGAGTCTCAGATTTAGGATGAGATGGGTCCTGAAAGTTAAGGATGCCATATAGTTCTTTTCACTGTTTTATAGATGAGTAAACTGTGGCTCAGAGGTTAAGTATGTGCTTAAAGTCACATAACCATCACGTCGCAGAGCTAGGATTTGAATCCAGCTGTAAACTTGTCATTTTGATCTTCAAAAATAAAAATTGTGGACACTGCAAAAGAGATACAGAGCCTCCAAAGATGATCTGCATATGAATCACCCAGAGATCTTGCTGAAGTGCAGATTCTGACTCAAGCTGGTCTGGGGAGGACCTGAGATTCTGCATTTCTAACAAGCCTCCAGGTAATACTGATAATGCTAGTTAAGTGACCATGAGCCCTAAGGACTTGAGAGCTCTATTATGGGCCTCACTGCTCACTACTCAGGCCGCCTCAAACCCCCCGGGAACGATGTATGAACAGGATGCTGCGTGATCACTTTGGAGAAATGGGGGACCATATATTCACACCCAATTCTTCTCAGTCCTGAAGACTGAAGCATCGGATGGTTGCTTGAGGAGGGTTACTTGACGTTCCAGAGGGAAGGGAGCTGGGCAGGTGACATCATTTTACCTGGAGCTGAGGAAACGACTTAGCAACTAAGCAACAACAACGAGGAAACAGGAGAGCTTGGGTACCATTTCTCTGGCTCCAGCACAGGCGCCTCTCCTGGAGACCAGCAGGGGGGCGCACAAAGGGCGGAGACCGAGGCAGGAGCCCTCCGAGGGCCTCCGGAAAGTCTGGGCTGAGGAATGTGGAGGCCACAATGACTCTGAACTGAGCCCTGCGAAGTTCCTATTGCTTGCTTAAGCTTAGAGAGCCTGCAAACGCTCCTGGCAGGCTGGCCATTCCTGGAGCATAGGGAGAGGAGGCTGCGATTGAATTTCAAAATGGGAGTGTGATGTATTTTCTTTCCTAGCACACACGTTAGAAGGAATGATCCACCCTCATCCCCACCCCCCACATCCTTTGAGATTCTGAATCTGTTGGGCAGTGTACACAGTTTTGATTTGTGGGGAAAGGTCAAAATGACAACTAAGTGTGTAGCTGCATTCAAATCCTAGCTCCACAATTTAATGGATGTGTGACCTCGAGGAAATGCTTAACCTCTCTGAGCACCAACTTAATCATCTATACAATGGCAACAATAACAGTTTCTCCTTCCCAGGGGAAGCATATTCAGCGGCTTCTGAGGAGACTCTAGTGCCCGCATGGAGAACCAGTTATTGATGCATAATCCTCTAATATTTCTTGCTTCTTTAGTAGACAGACATCATTTATCCAACTGCACCTCACCAAAAATGTATTCCTTTTGGAAGCCACTCAAGGGAAACAGGGAGAGAAGGAAACAGAATTTCTTAGTACACTGGCATGATTTGGTGTTTCTCTTTCTGCACTCATGGGAAATTAATGCAAAAGCTCTCCTTATAGTCTTTACTATCTCCAGGTGGTGGTCCCCACAAACCATCCAGAGGCACTGAGACAGGATGAAAACCAAAACAGTTCAGGTATGAAACGGCTTCTCTTCTGTCTGCTCATTATAAACTCTTTAGCACCCAGTTTTAAAGCACCTGACTGCAAGAAAGAATTCCATCTGAGCAGTTATTAAAACCTAACAACTAGCATGACACACCTAAAAATCCCCTGGGAAAAGAGCTCACCAAGGCACTGACTTCCCTGGTGGCTCAGACGGTAGAGCCTGCCTTCAATACAGGAGACTTGGGTTCAACCCTTGGGTCAGGAAGATCCCCTGTAGAAGGGAATGGCAACCCACTCATTGTTGCCTGGAGAATTCCACGGACAGAGGAGCCTGGCGGGCTACAGTCCACGGGGTTGCAAAGAGTCTGACAACTAACAGTTACCGACTTAGTTGCCTGTCTTCCTCAAGCAGCACAACACTCTCAATTAGAAAATTAACATACAAGACTGACAGTCTCCCTGAAAGCAACTTGGCTAAACTCCGGGTGTTCATGAGCAAAATAAACTGCCCAGAAAGATAGGCAGCTGCAAGGTCAGGAGCCTGAGCAGAGGGCGAGCTGGGAAGTCTGATACTGCATCCCCTGAAAGTAATGACACAGACAATTTGCTAAGTGCAGCAAAAATCATTTGGATTGTGATGTAAATTGGAAGCAGTTGGGGAAAGGTATGGTGAAGAGGAACCTTATTAAACTATGATCCCTTAGACACAGAGGATGGAAATGTGAGGAGAGAGTACAAAACACTTCAGCACTGTCCGGGGAGGGATCTGCGGGCTGTGCTGGGTTAACAAAAGCATCATGAGAAACCTCCCCGGGCTGGTAGAATCAAGCCTGCTCTGCAGCTGAATCAAGCCTGGGCAGAGATAAGGGAAGGGAGAGGGAGGGAGCTGGGGCAGGCAGAGGGGTCCCCCATCTCTGGGCCTGCTGGGTGCAGAGGAGGATGATTTCACTGGTGGTGCCCCAAGATGGGGAGCAGGACAGGCAAGGCTGGAAAACACACCCCTGTTATAAGGACACATTCTTGCCATAAGCCCGGCATCCAGGGACCTCAGGGAGGTCCGTGGAGTGTGGAAGCAGACTGGGCCAGCTGCCCAAGGTGGGCTGTGTTCCTCACTGAATGAGGATGGAGTCAGCAAGAAACTGGGCTCCTCTGCCCTGTGGGTGATTCTTTAAAAGATGCATGAGATCACTGGGCTGGGATCATTGGGCAAGTGTTCTGGGCTGGGAGAGGGGAAAGCTGGTTTCTAGCTCTGCTTTGGTCATCACCTGGGTATCCTTGACAAGTTTAACTTTCCTTGTCCTGTTTTTGTATGTGTTTGATGGGCAGTTTGAACTAGAAGCATTTTCATAGTCTGGAAACCTTTAAATTATCTAATGAGATTTGCTGAGTGCCATGACAGCCATCACAGACCAGGACACATCACCTCCCCTACTTTTTGGCAAATTTTGGAATCTGTCATAGACAATCTTGAAAATATCTATGTAAAATTATGGTCTTGTGAAAGTCACTCAGTCGTGTCCGACTCTTTGCAACCCCATAGACTATACAGTCCATGGAATTCTCCAGGCCAGGATACAGGAATGGCTGGCCTTTCCCGCCTCTAGGGGACCTTCCCAACCCAGGTCTCCCACATTGCAGGTGGAATCTTTACCAGCTGGGACACAAGGGCTGTACCAATCAAATGGATAAAGAAAATGGATTTACATACATCCGGGGGCTTCCCAGGTGGTGCTAGCGGTAAAGAGCCCACCTACCAAAGCAGAAGATAAGACATATAGGCTGTGGGTTTGATCCCTGGGTTGAGATCTCCTGGAGGAGGCATGGCAACCCACTCCAGTATTCCTGCCTGGAGAACCCCATGGACAGAGGAGCCTGGTGGGCTACACTCTATGGGGTCTCAAAGAGTTGGACATGACTGAAGTGACTTAGCAGGCACACACGAATATCCTGGCCTCAAATAGCAACTTTTCCCACCTAGAAATTTACTCTCAGAGGGGACTGCTCCTGTGGCTAGATCATCTTTTAAGGGTAGAAAACTTTCCCCCCCTCCATGTATTTCCACCTTCCCCTGCCCACTTCCATCTTCTACAGTCTCCTGACATCACTGCCCCAGAAAGTGAAAGTGAAATCGCTCAGTCATGTCCGACTCTCTGTGACCCCCTGGACTGTAGCCCACCAGGCTCCTCCGTCCATGGGATTCTCCAAGCAAGAATACTGGAGTGGGTTGCCATTTCCTTCTCCAGGGGCTCTTCCCTACCCAGGGATCAAACCCAGGTCTCCTGCATTGCAGGCAGATGCTTTAACCTCTGAGCCACCAGGGAAGTAGGGATGTAACAGGACTGTACTCAGGAGTAACTTGTGGAATCTTCTGGCTTTCATTTCCAAAACAGGGACTTAGGTCCAGGACACAGAGGCTTTTCCAGGAGGTTTTGAGAGGAGTGAAGTTGGAGGGGCAAAGCAGGGAGGTCTGGAAGAAACAGGAAAGGAAGAGAGGTCTGGGGGTCCTGGGAGGACAGGACTTTGGCAAGCCCTCAGAGTCTGGCTGGCCAGTCCAAAAGTAGCAGAGACCACCAGGGAGGCGGGGTCAGCAGGCTTCTCAGTGGTAACCTGAGTGGATCAGACTGGTGAGCAGGATCCCCCGCAACCCCACCTTGAGCTCTTAGCACTGCATAAGATCCAGAAATCGTGACACCACCCTGGGTGTTTTCTATTCTTCCCAGCCTGGTGAGACAAAGGCTGCAAACTAATATTAAGTTGATCTCTACAAAATAAAAGGTGGGGCAGTATTTCTTGCACAACTAGCACGTTACTGATTCATACTCGCAAACCTTGTGTGTGTTGAGAAAGAAAATAAAGTTAGCCTTGGAATACTCTAGAACCAGTTTGGTCTCTGACCATGAACCTCAGAACACAGAAACTTAGGGCTGAAAGTGGTTTTCCATCTTGCCTTCATTATGAAAAGTGAAAGTGAAGTCACTTAGTCATGTTCTACTCTTTGTGACCCCATGGACTGTAACCTATCAGGCTCCTCCAACCATGGGGTTTTCCAGGCAGGAATGCTGGAGAAGAAAATGCCATTTCCTTCTCCAGGGGATCTTCCCTGACCCAAGGATCGAACCCAGGTCTCCTCCACTGTAGGCAGATGCTTTATCATCTGAGCCACTAGGGAAGCCCAAAAGGGTCCACACCCAGGTTCCTGTTGATGTAGGGCAGAAACCAACACGATACTGTACAGCACTTGAAAGTGAAAGTCACTCAGTCCTGTCCGACTCTTTGCAACCCCATGGACTATATAGTCCATGGAATTCTCCAGGCCAGAATACTGGAGTAGCTAGCCTTTCCCTTCTCTAGGGATTTTCCAAACCCAGGTATCGAACCCAGGTCTCCCATATTGCAGGCGGATTTATTATGGCCTTCATTATGGCCACCTTCAAATGCTGGCTCAGTTGGCCTGTCTACAGAATAGAGTGGTTATGAGGATTCAATGAGATGACACATATAGGTCATATTTCTGGGTCCCTGGCAGTGTCCTGCACGTGGTAGATATTTATTGATGATTAAATTATTTATGACTAGTAAAGCTAGTCTAACCCACAATGAATAGACAGATAGATAAACGGATTTGATGACCTTGGATAAGTCATGCTGTCAGCAGCACCACAACTAAGAATTCTGCAAGAAAGCTGGAATCACAAACATCCATCTACAGTAAAGCATGAGCTGCTCACCCTGAATTAATGTAGTGGTTTGAGTACTCTTGCCTAGAGAATCCCATGGATGGAGGAGCCTGGTGGGCTACAGTCCATGGGGTTGCAGAGTCAGATACTGAACGACTTCACTTTGTTTTCACTTTAAGTACACAGACCCTGAAGCCAGACACACCCAGTTGGAACCCTGCTCCCCCCTCACCACTGTGTCATTGGGTGAGCTCCCTGGGCCTCATTTTTGTCATCAGAAAAATGAGAATAACAAGACCCATCTTACAGGGACTCAGAAACAGTGTCTGGCTCAGAATAAATGCTGTTTGTGTGTCTGCTATTATTACTGGTGTCATGAATTTGTGCACAGTCAAGGCCCACACCATTATGAGGCAAAGTCAAGTTTGGGGCACTTGAGATGAGTCTACCACGGGTCAGGGAGGTGAGGACAAACTGCTTCCGGGTTGCAACATCATCTCCTTGGATTTGGCAGTACCATGGCTTGGGAGCGTACCCCAAATGAGAGTTCCCTGGGGCAACTGTTGGGGAGCAAGGTTAAATGGAACACAACCAAGTGAGCAGGGCACTTCACCCATATTCCTTAGCATACATGAGCTCTTCCCTCCTGCATGGAACTGTGGTTAGATCTTTTACAAAACAAACAAAACTATCCTTTCTTGACATGACCCCTCCCCACTTCCTGCTGAGAAAAAAATCTATCCTTTTGCTGTGGCCAAATTCCACAGATGTGAGGTCTGAAGACTCCGCCCAATGTTTCCACTGCCCATTAATCAGCCTCTTTTGACCCCATGAGATTTGACTTTCCTATGGGAGTGCCACTCTCAAAGCTTGCCTCCGTCTCATCTGTTTTGTTTGAATCGCCATTCTTTTGGCACAGACAGCTTTGGCCACGCATCTCTTCTTGAACTATCTCCTCCCTTGGCTTCTTTGATTTTCTTCTTTCTTTCTGTTTTTCACCAGTTCCTCTCTCCCACCACTACCCCCAGAATATAGGTTCTCCCCAAGACCTCAGCTTAGTTTCTTCCTGCAGCGATTGCATTCGCTTTCACAAGCTGGACTGTCCTCTCTGAGCTCCCTTCACCTCCCTCTAACCCTGATCACATCTGCACTCAAAGTGCAAATTTCTGCTGATTAAATGACATCCCCACTTGGGCATCCTGCAATAACTTTAGATGCAAGAATACCCCAAGGTGACTTAACAATATTTTGGAAAATCCTCCAGAAAATGGAAACATTTTTTGCATGGCACTCAGAGTCATGGAGCAGACCTTCCCTGAGTCCAATTCCCCTGCCTTGCAGGATTATATGCCAGTGTTCTCTTTTCCTTCTTCATATTGCTCATCACCAAGTCTTACTTTTTCCTTTCAAACATCTCTCGTGTTGTCCTTGCTTTTACAATTCCAACCTATGGAAATGGCATAAACAGGCATTGGATGGATTAGCTGAGAGGGCTTCATCAAGGACAAACCCAGCCCAAGTGACTTGGGAGCTAAGGGTCAGGAGCAAGAGGCAGCCACAAGAGGGCATGATGCTGTGAGAGGATGTGCTGGCAGGCAGTGAGGCCCAGAGGAGGACATGCAAACCCAGCTTGAGGGACCTCTACACTCAGAGGATCCAGACGCTGAGTGCTATGGATGGGGAAGGGTAAGCTCTCAACAGCAGTGGGCCTTCCTGGCACAGGCTGTCAAACAACAGAGTCAAGGGAGCCCGGGCCTGAGTCTGCTGTGATCCAACTGGTTCATAAGATGGAAGTGTAAGTTCAAGGTGTGAACTGGTGGGAGGGAGGCTGGAGAGGACACCCTGGGGCCAGATCAAGAAGGACGTTGCAGTCCATTCTTAGGCAGTGGTGGTGGTGGTTTAATCACTAAGTCACGTCCAACTCTTGTGATTGCATGGACTGTAGCCCACCAGGCTCCTCTGTCCATGGGGTTTCTCCAGGCAAGAATACTGGAGTGAGCTGTCATTCCCTTCTCCAGGGGATCTTCCCAGGGCTGCTAAGGGCTTTAAGTACTGCCACCAAATTAAACCCAAATTCCTCCACCAAGTTTATCCAGTCTTTAAATTCCCAATAATAGCACTTAACCGACAAGTAAGTGAGGTGCTTCCTGGTGCCTACATATGGCTGAATTTCAATCAGGAATCATTTACTGAGTGCTGTCTGCTATGTGCATGACACTAAGTAGACTGCTAGATGAGTAAGACACAGCCAGGCCTCAGCTGGTGGGGCAAAACCCCTCAAGCCAACTAGGCAACACAGAGTGCACAGGCTTCAGTAGATGTTCGGTCATGGGGCAGTGGAGGGGAAGGAGCAGCCCTCCAACTCTGCCTGAAGTCTAGGGGAGCAGCCAGCCAGGGAAGTTTTCCTTGGGAAAGGTGCTGTTTGAGATGCTATTTATGCTTTCTAAAAACCAGAGGATTCTGGGGACTTCCCTGATGGGAAATGTTTGTGTGTGTGTATGTGTGTGTTTGTATACATGAAAACAACACACGAATGGAGAAGAGGAACTAGCCTAGTGGTTCAGTGGTTAAGACTCTGAGCATCCAATGCGAAGGATGAGAGTTCGATCCCTGGTTGGGGAAATAAGATCCCACGTGCCATGCTGTGGCCAAAGAAAAGAGCCAAAATTATGCCCCCACCCCCTCCAAACAAAAAACAGAGAGAATCCTGGGCACAGGACAGCAAGTGCAAGGAGAGACAGGCATACAGAAGAGGCCTGGTCAGAATGGCATGAGAGGTCAGTGCGGCAGAGGGTGCTTGACACTGGTAGGAGGTGGAGCTGGGAAGGAAGGCAGAGAATGTGGACTGCATGGCGGAGGGGAGAGAGAGTGCCTTTGCTTATCCTGAGTTTCAGGGTCTTTCCCCCTTTGCCTTGCCTGGTGCCTGACCATTGTTTCTAAATGCATCTGAAGACTAAGCAGCTCCCGGAGCCTCTCTGCCTTTTCTAGACCACATGGGCTATCTTCTTTGAACCAGCAGACCATGCCACACAATTTCACTTGATTGCTCTGTTAGACAGGTGCTGGTTTCTCTTCTCCTCTGAACCTCGAAGCTTCTAAAGGGCAGGAACATTCCCTCAACCAACCTGAGTTGGTCCCATAGAGCTGAGCACACTGTAAGTCATAGCCCCCATGTCGGGGAAGGCACTGCAAAAACAGAACTGGGAATTCCCAAAGCTTGAGATCTGGCTGAAGATTTCCATCTGCTTTCTGCATTCTTTCCCACAAAACAAAAAGGGAAACAAACATAGTGGATTCAGTCATTTCATATTTCAGTGTTTTCTTGCTGTCCAAGTCTGTGAGCAGGAATAGACAAACAGGCCTATTTTGATTTCAGCACTCAGCAACCCAAACTTCTGGAGACAGGGGAATAAACAAAGAAAGCTCTGGGATACAACTTCCTTGGAAGCCTTGCCTCCTTAGAAACAAACCCCTGAAGCTGGCAGGGATGGCTCTGCATTCAAACCACAGACTCTAAAAGATTCTCGATCTACTCAGAGCTCTAATACCCGAGGGAATGGATGATTCTGCGCAGTCATTTAGAACAGGAGCACCAGAAGGCTGATATGCAGGGGTGTGGTCAAAGGGATTGTTAAAATACACTCAGTAACTAGTGTTGGCCTGGTTCCCTCCTCTGGGAACCCTCTGGAATGTCCTCACAATCCCACAACTCAGGGATTAGCATCGAGCACCACAGACCTTCTCCCAGGTTCCTCTTCCAAGGTTTCCTTTCTGATGGGCTGTGCCCTCCCCAGGTGGGGAGGGAGGGATGTGGATGCTGGGCACAATGGGAAGCTGCTGGCCACTGCCTTCTGTCCACAAGCACAAGGCTGAGAGTCTGAGAGTCCAGGAGTCCTTGGACAGATTGGTCAATACTCAGCCTGGCTGAGTAAATGCAGGGCGAAGTGATCGAATGACACACCCTTGGCCAGGGCCTGGCTGCTCCTCGGGGCAGCTCTCCATCATCAGTGTGTAGTCACTATCAGCCTCTTCCAGGCACTGAGCAGAGGGCAGCATCCCAGACGCCCCTGACGACATCATACGCGCTGGGTCATTGCCCAGCAAGGGCACCTATCTGAAGGACACTGGGATTACCTGCTTGCTCTGGGTCCACGTGCTAGCCAGGTGTTCGAAACACCAGGAGACTACACAGCTAGCCCACTGCAAGGGAAAGCCCGCAGCATCACTTCCCACCCAACACGGCCTCAGCGGACTTCCTGGGACAACACCCCTCACCCCATGACAATCCACAAACTCTGTCCTCATCCCTTAAAAACATATCATTCCATCGGTGGTTTCCCAGGAGTGTTGCCACTATGCTCTTACCTTCACAAGCAGATTTTTCATTTTAAACTATTTACCTCAGAGTCTTTGCCAGGCTGCTCTACCTGGTGTTATAGTGGTGGAGATGTAGGGGTTCAAGGCCTTTTGTTGAGCAGCTCAGTAACTTTCTGGGATTTCCTTGGTCCTTCTGAAGGTGGCTATTTCCCTTTTCTAAGGAAGATAGTGAAGCCACCTGCCCTTCTCAGGGTGGGGACGAAAGTGAAAAGGAGAACGTCTGATAGCACTGTTCCAAGGTGGAGGTGCAAGTGACTTCCTCACAGCCAAAGTTGCCAGAGTCCCGCCGGCAAGGTATCCATGTCCTCCCCCTATCTCCCTTCCCCCAGGGATGCCCCTCGAAGTCCAGGGAATGGGTCCAGGGAATGGGCGCCCGGGGCGCAGAAGGAGAGCTGTAAACTACCCAGGACACCTCTGCCAGTAGAAGAGACGCAGGTGGTCAAGCGGTCACAGGTGGCTGGCTCCCCGCCCCCTGGGGGCTCCAGGCCCCCCTCCCCCATCCTGCCCGGGGCCAGCAGCCCTGACCTGCCCTCGTCTGCTGCAGAGCTCTCACCTCCGGGGAAGTCTGCCCGCGCCTCGCACGCCTCGGCTCGCTCCCCGCAGTCGCAGAAGCTGAGCCCCACGCTGGGGGCCCCCGGAAGACCTCTCCGGCCCCGCCCCCGGACAGGCCCCGCCCGCCAGGCCGGCTCAGGCCCCGCCCCGGTCTGGCCCCGCCCCCTAAGCCCAGGTAACCTCTTTGTTCTTTCTCTCTGGCGAGCGGCCCGTCTGCTCGAATCTTGAGGCTCCTCGGATGTGTGCCGCAGACCGTGCGGCTGCGGGGACAGGCGAAAGTGTCCGTTCGACGAGGAAGAATATAGCGGAGCCAAGGACTTGGGGGTCGGGAGGGAGGGACGCGGATGCTGGGTGCGTGGGGCGCCCTGGATCCAGGGAGAGGGGCCATCTATAACGGCTGCGGGGTCCAGGGCTGGGAGACCCGCAGAGCTGCCGCCTCTGTAGACTCCCAGAATGTCCCTCGAGATCCTCCAGGGCAGCTTTCGCTTCCCTTTCTCTTCCCATCGCACAGGGGAGGAGCTCATGCCCCCGAGGAACTGGAGAAGTGGTTCGGAGACACAGTCAGAAGCTGGCAAGACCCTGCCCTCTGACTCCAGCTGCAGTGCTCCTTCTATGGAGCCAAACCTCGAGCTAAAAGCGGAACATTTTGATACGTTTCAGCCAGCAAATGCCAGCTAGGAGCTGGCGTGATTTGAGGAAGGAAGCCCGGGGTTGTCTGAAGAACCCAGGAAAAGACAGAGCCTATGAAAGCAGGGATCCTTCTCTCTTCTTTACCTCCACCTCCTCTGGGGCTAGAACCGGCTCCCCAGAGGCCCGAGCAACCAAACGGTTAAGGAGAGGTGCTGATCAGAAAGTAGTGGAGTGGCTCTCTGGGAGGAAACCCAGTTTGGGGGACAGACGTGGTCCTGTCTTGAGCAGGACTGGGGTGGGGGGAGCGTGAGGGTGGGTGCACAAACTGCGCGGGTTGTTGAGTCCCAAATCCCCACTAACGAGGGGAGCTCGGGTGTAATCAGAACAGCTGACTCCCACTCACCGGGGAACTAGGTGATAGGATCGGCAAGGTGTGAAAGATCCGTGTAAAACCCTAGCACTTAATTTCCAGCGCAAGGATGTCTTAGTAGAGTCTTCCTGGCTCCCGTCCTTGACTGGCAGCTTGAAGTGTGAGTGACAGATTGTCTCAAGTAGGTCTGAAGGGCCGCTGTGCAGAGCGATGGAGCCGCCTTCCTGCACAACCCTAACCCCCAGTGGGGCTGCAGAGAGCGAGGCGCACTCACACTGGGGCTGTCAGGAATGGCTGGGAGGTGCGGTCTGCAAGAGCATCCTGTGAGGGCTGAGAGCTGGGAGCCCCAGCCGCCAAACCTGATCGGAAATGGAACCTTGCTGGTGGTGGGGGTCAGTCTTCCTTTTTGTTGTTGTTGTTCGTGGAACCGAGAGCACGTGGAAGAGCTTGGTTCACAGCACATTTACCCTGCTTTGTCCTGGTGGAACTGCAAGGCCAGCGGGGGGCCTTGCAAATCGCAGGAGCAAGGGCGCTGGGGATAAATAGGGGAGGAGGGAGAATGTTCCAGGCTGTGAGGTCTCCCCAGGGACAATGAAGCCCTCTCCCCAGGCTGGCACCCGGCTTGGATACTGTTTCCATCCACCTGGCTTCAGGGGACTCATGTCAGGCCTGAAAGGACCCTTACGTCCTGACTGCCTGACTGTGTCTTTCGACAGATGCGGTCATTTGAGGGAGATGACAACTTTCACCTGAATGGCCAGGACAGCTTAGGATCTTCTCACATGTGTCCTTTGAAGGCCATCTCTCCCCAGTATGCCAGGGGAGGGGAAGGTGATCAAAGTCTTTGCTGATTTAATCAGGACTGAGGGCTCTTACTTGCTTTTTTGTCCATTAAAATCCAGAGTGGTACACAGGGTGCTCACAGGCACAGCCCTCTTAGAAGTTCTTGTCACTCCCCGGATTAACTTTCAGTTAGTTCCCTATTCACTGAGATTAGTATCCAGTTTGCAGACCAAGGCCCCAAGGCAGCTTCTGCAGGCTCACTTCCCTAACCCTCACCTCCCAGACTCCAGCCTCACCAATTGCCTTTCACTTACTTAGGCTCCTTACATACACTGCTCTTTCTGCCTGTGAGGTCTCTTCCCCAGGACTTTGCACAACTCACTCCTGTCCATTATTTGGTGTCCCCTCAAATGGCCCCTCTTCAAGGAGAAGTTCCCATCCCCTCTATCTAAAGGATGCTCCTCCTATAATTCTTTCTCCTCATCTCCTGTTCTTTTTCTTCACAACTGTTCCCCCAGTTTGTAATTTTATATACCCATTGTGTTTATTGTGTTTACTGGTACATTCTCCCCTTAATACTTTTTTTAAAATTTTATTGACATTTTACTGATTTACAATGTTGTGTTAATTACTGCTGTACAGCAAAGTGATCCAGTTTCATACATACATATATGTGTACATATATGTACACAAATATATGGGCTTCCCTGGTAGCTCAGGTGGTAAAGAATCCACCTACAATGCAGGAGACCCCGGTTCGATTCCTGGGTCTGGGAAGATCCCCTGGAGAAGGAGTAGGCTACCCACTCAGTATTCTTGGGCTTCCCTGGTGGTTCAGAGGGTAAAGAATCTGCCTGCAGTGTGGGAGACCTGGGTTGAATCCCTGGGTCAGGAAGATCCTCTGGAGGAGGGCATGGCAACCCACTCCAGTATTCTTGCTTAGAGAATCCTCATGGACAGAGGAGCCTGGCAGGCTACAGTCCATGGGGTTGCAAAGAGCTGGGGACAACTGAGTGACTAAGCATAGCACAGCACACACACAGACACACACAGACACAGACACACACACACACACATATACATCCTTTATATATATATTCTTTTCTGTTATGATTTGTCACAAGATAGTGAATATCGTTTTCCATGCTATCCCTTTAATACTTAATAGACTTAATAATTTGTGAATCTTATAAGGAGAAGAGGCTTGTCTGATATGTACACTTCAAATCCAGTATTTGACAAATGTCTCCAGATAAACATTTATTGGTGGTTAACGGATGAATGAATGATATTGGCATTGTTCATTTTAAAGGACAAAATTAGAACTCAATAAACTTGTAAGCCTAAGCATTAGTGATTATTTCTATTAAAAAGGTAACAACCAAAACAAGATTCAGGGAAATACAAATTCCAAGGTTTATTAGGTACTTCTTAAACTAACCATCCATTCAGCAACCATATATTAAGCTTCTACTATAGACCCTGTGCTTCTGGCCAGGAATACAAATCTGAATAAGATCTGGCTTTCAGCATCAAGGAACTTACAGCCCAGTGGGTAGGGTGGATGTGTAAACAAATGGTTATCGTATAATTTGATAAATTCTACAGTAACATGTGTACCTTCAGTTCAGTTCAGTTCAGTTCAGTCGCTCAGTTGTGTCCAACTCTTTGTGACCCCATGAATCGCAGCACGCCAGGCCTCCCTATCCATCACCAACTCCTGGAGTTTACTCAGACTCGTGTCCATTGAGTCAGTGATGCCATCCAGCCATCTCAGCCTCTGTCGTCCCCCTTCTCCTCCTCTGCCTAAAATGCCTGCATCCAGGACCTGATGTCATTGCTGCAACTGAATATAATGACAATTTTGTCAGCCCGATAGAGCAGGGAGAGGTCATTCCAGGCTGGGAAACAGCCCGCAGAAGAACAGAGGGGAGAAGGAAGGTGGCTTCTTTGGGGAACTGTCACTGGATGGTGTAACTGGAGTGAGGGGGTGGGGGCCAGATCACAGAAGTCCATCATGTGGGCTCTGCTAAAGAGTTTGGATTTTGCCTGGCTCCCTGTGGAGACTGGGGATCACTGGTGGTGTTAAGCAATGGAGTGACACCATACCATCATATTTGTCTGTTAGACTTAAAGCCCTAACATCAGTGTGTAGAATGGATGGGGTAAGGGATGGGGGAGTGTCTCTCAGAAATAACCCCAGCCAGGTGGCTATAGCTATTGTCCAAGCAAAGATAATATGAGTGTAAATTAAAGCAGTGGCATTCATCCACTTCAGCCAATAATTTTTTTGCATTTATGAACCAAGCACTATGTTGGTGGTAGGATATGATATTATTAATAATAACCAATGTTTATTGGGTGCTAATGCCCTGCTCTATTCAGAGCACTGCACAGGCACTAACTGATTTTATCCTCACCACAATCCTATGACTCAGGACAAGTATTATTCCCATTTTGTAGATGAGGAAACTGAGAGAGAAGAGGTCATATAATTTACACTTGCTTACACAGCTAGTAAATGACAAAGCTCGGATCTGAACTCAGGTAACTGGGCTTTAGAATCCATGCTCTTAACCATTATCATGATGGTAATGCAAAAGCTAGACAAGGTTCCTGGTCTTGTAGAACGAATATTCTGCCCCTGGAGATGTAAAGAAGACAGATTAGAGCAAGATTTAGGTTATGGAGTCAGCAAAACATGCTTCCTGTGAAAAAAAGAGATGTCAGGGTAATTTCACAAGATCCTAGCTTTGTGATTGGTTAGATATTCTTGCCTGGAGAATCCCATGGACAGAGGAGCCTGGCAGGCTATGATTCATGAGGTTGCAAGACTCAGACATGACTTAGCGACTAAACCACCACCACCACCAGGGCTGTGCCAGTCACAGAGCTAGGAAATACAGGGTTAGGGCGGTAGTGTGTTCATATGTGGACTTGGAGGGGCAAGTTCAGTTTGGGGTAAATTGGTGTTGAGCTGTCTACGGGATGTATTGGTGGAGCCATCCAGCAGGCAGTTCAAGTCTGATATCCAAAGAACAGAAGAAACTTCTCTCTGGAGACAGAGGTGAGAGGCATCAGGATAGAGGTGATAGTTGAAATCATAGGTGAAAAACTGTCTAGAGGACAGGCAAAGTCAAGGTCCAAGAAAGAGAATAAGTTCATAAAAGACTGACAAATTTAACTGCATTAAAATAAGACCTCTGTTCATCAAAAGACATTATGAAAAGACTGAAAAAATGGGAAACAAAACTGGAGATGTTTGCAACACATATAACTGCCAAAGGGCAAATATTCAGATCATATAAAGACATCAAGAAAATCAGTAAGAAGACAAAAGATACAAGCAGATAGTTCCCTGCAATGGGCTGCTATGCTTCTATGTACGTATGTTGTCTTTCACATTAAATAACTGTAAAAGAGAGACAGGAAGAAACAAAGAAAGTGAAAAGAAAAAATAGGAGGAAATCGAGAAAGCGAGGAACCAAGAAAGTTGTATGAATGTTGAGCATGGAAATGGTCAACTGTTCTAGAAATCACATACCAAAAAGAGCAACATCTTCCCATTGGACTGACCACTTGTGAATGTTTAGGCAGAATTCTAGACTTCCCTTGTGGTGCAGTGGTAAAGAATCTGCCTAACAATGCAGGAGACACAGGTTCCATCCCCGGGTTGTGAAGATCCCCTGGAGAAGGAAATGGCAACCCACTCTAGTATTGTTGCCTGGGAAATCCCATGGACCGAGGAGCCTGGCAGGCTACAGTCCATGGGGTCAAAAAGAGTTGGGCACAACTGAGCGACTTAGCACAAGCAGAGCTCTGAAGTGGTCTCCAAGACTCTCACACCCTGGTGCACCCACCTATGTACTCCTCTCCTCTTGAGTATGGCTGAGACCTGTGACTCCTTCCTGATTAGGTTTTGTTATAGACATCTCCATCTTAGCAGCCTGTTGAGCGATTCACCTGATGCCCTTGAAGTAGCAAACAGTCTGTTGTGAATAGCCTTATGGAGGGGACCACATGGCTAGGGCCTAAAGGGCAGCTGAGAGTGGTCCCTGGACATTCAGCAAGAAAGAAAACCAGCATTTCCATCCTATAGTCACAACCCCAAGCTCCAGAAAGGAATAGCCCAGCTGATGCCTTGATTTCAATCTTGTTAGACTCCACGTGGAGAACCCAGCTATGTCACTGGATCATGAAGCCAAAAGACTGGACTCTACCATGCTTGAACTTCTGACCCACAGAAACTGTAAGGTAGTACATGGGTGTTATTTTAAGCCACTGAGCTGGTGTTAGTTATGCAATGATAGAAACCAAACACAGCGGATCATTGAGGACTTCAGCATCAAGTTGGTCACTGAGAGAAGCCTTTAAAATAAGTCCCATGCCCCTGTGGCCCCTCGCTTAGATGCAACAAACTCTCCCTCACTCTGCTACCTGACAAATTTGGCTCAAATAGAAGCTTTCTTCCACCCCGGGCTGCCATCATTTGCCATCTTGTCATCGGTGTCACTTTTCCCCCTTGAATCCAATTTCCTCGTTCATCGCTCGGCTAGGCTGTGAGCATCAAGAGGGCAGCTCTCTTTGTAGAGTTTCCTTATCTTCACCTTTATGTCCCTGACCCCTTTCTCCAGCCATGACACATGGTGGGTGCTCAATAAATGTTGGCCAAAGGGGTGAAGTGATGAACGGCGAGAAGCCATGTCACCTCATTATGCCTGAAGGGAACCAGGCTTTGGGAATGCAGCAAGCTGGCTTTCTCTGTGGCAGTTTGGGGCTGTGGAGTTCTATGGGGCCATTGCCATGGCAGGTAATTTGCGAGCCCTGGAGAGACCCTTACGGGTGATCGTGGCTGTCCCCTTTCTAGAGCCAGTTGTCCACGTACCACTGAAAAGGACCCCACGGAGGGGCTACTGCGATGGCCCTGTCTACTGATGGTTTCGGAGATCCGAGCTGTAAAAGCTTCTGAAAGCCCCTTGGTGGGGTTATTTTATAGCTCTTCAGGATAGCCAATTATTTGAGGGCCTGAAACAGTTGGAGGGCTCAGGAATACAACAGAGGCTGTGTAACCGCAGCTCTACAACTGAACTTCAGAAGAGTTCTTTGTCCAGCACTCTAGGTTAGGAAAAGAAATAGCAGTTTGCTACACTCTGCTAAGGTGAGTTGACATTATCCCTCTGGTCTAGTGCTGGATTTGAGCTTTCTGTTCTTTTGGAAATGTCCCTCACTGGATCTTAATTGCTTCCTCCCCCTCTTCCTTTTCCCCACTTCACTTCTTTTCTCCTTTCACCAATGCAAAGCTTTTCGTTTCCAAGACACTTGTGAGGGTTCACCTCTCTCTTTTAGATTAGCGTTCCCCAACCTTTTTTGACACTAGGGACCAGTTTTGCGGAAGACAATTCTTCTATGGACTGGGGGAGAAGGGGATGATTCAGGATAATTCAAGCACATTACATTATTGCACACTTTATTTCTATTATTATTACATCAGCTCCACCTCAGATCATCAGGCATTAGATCCTGGAGGTTGGGGACCCTGGTCCTTAAGCAGGGCTTCCCAGGTGGTGCTAGAAATAGAAGAATCCACCTGCAAAAGCAGCAGATGAAAGAGATGTGGGTTCGATCCCTGAGTTGGGAAGATCCTCTGGAGGAGGGCATGGCAACCCACTCCAGTATTCTTGCCTGGAGAATCCCATGGACAGAGGAGTCTGGCGGGCTACAGTCCATGGGACCACAAAGAGTCAGACACGACTGAGCAGCTGAGCACTGCCCTTGAGCAGTCAAACTCCTCCTCCCTTGATCCTAGGTAGAGTCCGACTGTCTCTTCCTGGATCCTGTTCTACTCTCCCCACCTCTTCCTCCTCCGAGTCCCAGCCAAGGTAGAATCCTTTTACCTTGTTAGTTAGCGAATGCCAAGCAGTTACCGTGAGCAGTTCATCTCTTGGGATGCACGCTTGCATATCTGATATCTTAGATTCGGGCATAGCTGCAGGGCTGCTAAGACCTCTTTGCTGGATTGTGCCTGTTGCAGATTTCCTGGTTGGTTGGCAAAGGGGAGTGAGAGAGAGGGGCGTGGGCCAGAGGGAGGCATGTATTGGCAAGGGTGCAGGCTCTTCTAGCAAGGTTCCTTTCTGCTGCCTGGCAACACCAATTATAAGAAAGTGAGATACAAGAAAGTGAGTTTCCATCCTCTTCTGTTGATGCCAAGAGCATGAATTATTTTCTTTTCCTCCAACTTTATTGTCTGTAAACTCCTTGCTGCATTTCTGTCAAAGAACAGGTCTCTGATGTATACACTTGATACTATGTATAAAGCAGATAACTGATGAGAACCTACTGTATAGCCCAGGAAACTACTCGGTGCTCTGTGGTGACCTAAAAGGGAAGGAAATCCAAAGGGGAGGGGATATATGTATACGCGTAGCTGATTCACTTTGCTGTACAGCAGAAACTAACACAACATTGTAAAGCAACTATATTCCAATACAAATAATTTTTTTTTTAAGGAACACATCTCTGAAAATCTTGAGGGAGGGCCTGGGGAGACCCTATATCACACATTTCCACTAATCCCCAAAGGTTAAAATGTGGCTCCCTACAGGACAATGGCAGGCACAGCTGGGACGCTGTGTTCCTGCTGTGGGTTGAAGGGAGCCTCTCTTTTGGGTGAGCTGCCAGGAGACTCAGGAGTCTTCCACTATCTGGGTCTGGGGATAAATCTGCCTACTGTGACCAGAAGCCCCATGGCTATGTTCTGTCTTCCTCCCTCGTGGCTGCTGAGCATCTGGGGTGCAGGATGTGTGTGGGTGGACATGAACTTCATGACCTTATTTGACCCAGTTGGATTCTCTTCTCCATATCAAGTTGAAAAATTTTCTTAGATGGTATGGCAATTTTGATTCCTCAAAAGGTGGCAAGTTTTGTTTTTAATCCATTTGAACTCGAAGAAGCAGTTTGATCTCGTTGAGAGCCATCTGCTCCAAGCTGTCTCCCTCCTTTGTTTCTGTGACACATCCGAGTCACCTCTGATCTGTTTGAACAGGTCCTCACGTTAGACCAGAAATACCATCTTCTCTCTTAGGACAGCTCTCTACTCCTAGCCACTTCCATGACCTGATTGTCCCTCTGCGCTTCCAGTCACCCGGCTGCACCATGCTGAGGCTGTCTCGAATGATTGCTTCCTCCCTCAGTTAATAGGCACCAATGTTCACTCAGATTTTTCACTCTCTTTTGAGATTTCTCTTGCAACCAGTTCTTTATGTCTAGTCTCATCAATACCTACCCTTGTCCAGGATCTCATCTCTTCGTCCATTCATTCAACACATATTTAGTGAACCTCTACTCAATAGTGGTGTGGGCTGGGGAGACTCCTAGCCCAGCATTCAAAGCCCTGCTGTCCTGTTTCCCAGTTATGTGACCTTGGATGCATTTCTCAGTCTCTCTGAACCTCAGTTTCTAATCTGTAAAGTAGGAACAATAATACCTCCCTTATCAGGCTATTGTCAAGATTAAAATTATACATGTCCTGTACACTGCCGAGCAGAAGGCTGGTGCTTCATAGGTGTTCAGTTGCTACCTGCCAGTTGCTGTGTGTGGCACCAGTTAGGGGTGAATGAGGCTGACCTTCTATAAGAATGAGATGGACATGCACACGGCAAGTAAATCATGGGCTACAGTTGCAGCCAAAGACATCTGTAGGGGAGGCAAGGGGGTCATGAGCCTGCCCGGGAAGGATCAGGAAAAGCCTCAGATGGGAAGCACAGGTGAGCGGATTCTTGAAAGCCCGCCAGCCGAGTCATGTTTGCCACAGTACCATGTCAAGCCCAGCATCTTCCACCAGGGGTGGCCCTGACCCAGTAACCCCTCTTGGCAGTCTATCTGCTCCTGTTCACTCTCCATGAGTAGTGAGAGTGACCTTTTGAGACATAATTCATGAGTCATTAAAACCTTCTGGTGGCTTCTGCTTGTACTTGGAGTCCAGTGAAACTCATCTGTATGGCTGGGGAGGCCCAGAGTGACCGGCCTGCTTCCTTCTAGCTCAGTTGCTGCCCCTCTGCCCATGGCTGTCCTCCCTGCCCTCCTTTCAGCCTTTGCCCCTGCAGTGCCCCTGCCTGGAACAGCTTCCCAAGGCAGCTCCTTCCCCACCCTTCAGGTCAGAGTCCAACCATGACACCTTTGAGTCCTTCCCTGCTCCCCTTATCTAAAGCAGAGATCCTTCCTCACTGTCTTCCCCTTAGTTTTTGATCAGTATCTTGTTTATTTCCTCCACACTCCTCCTTGGCTATCTGCAACTAGCTGTGTATTCATTGGCTTGCTTTTTTACTGTAGGAGCTCCCCATGTACTTAATTTATCATCTGAACTCCTCGTCCATCGTGTCTCCCATCTGAGGCTTTTCTTGATCACTCCTAGGCCCATGATTGGATCATGGCTGGCATTCAGTAAGCATCTGTAGGTGCATCAGTCAGCTGAGAGGATTGATCTCATCATGGCTGGAGAGCTGACAAGACTGGACTAGCAGGACTCTCTGTATCTCCATGGCCTTGATCCAGTCAACTCCAGATACAGTCAGGCAAACTTTCCTTAAACCCTCTGTCTTCATGTCCTCCTCCACTGCTTGTTGCATCTAAAAGTATCATTCTTGATTTTACTTAGAACAATTTTTACATTTCAAAATTGACACCTGGTTATTGTAGAAATAATGGAAGAATGGTTATTGTAGAAAGGAAGGAAGGAAAAGAGATTACTCATAGTTCTTCCACCGAGTTATAACCATTGCTAACATTTAAATGAGTTTCTTTCCAAGCATATTTGCTATGAATATTTTAAATGCAACATCATATGGCAAATATAAAATTACATAAATTGATTTTTAAGAAATAATCTCTTTTTCCTGACTATGAAAGTGTACTCATTTACAGTGAAATGTTACAGAAATAAAAATATAAAGAAAAGAATTACCCAGATTCTTCTACTTTCTTTTTATGTTTTAGCTGGGCTGCTTGGCATGTGAGATCTTCGTTCCCTGACTAGGGATCACACTCTTGCCCCCTGCATTGGAAGCATGATGACTTGACCACTGGACTGTCAGGGAAGTCCCTCTTCTACATTCTTACTCTTTTCATACACACCCATACACACCCACACCCACACCCACACCGTACTTGGTATTTCATTGTATCTCAAAACACAAGTTCAACTTTATCACACATTATGGAGGACTATTTTGTAAAACACTTTGTTGAAGCACAAGAAAGAAAATTCACATCACATTTTATCCAGCAGAAGCTTATTTAAATTCCTTTTCTCCTACTGGTCTCTTTCCCAGGCGGTGAAGAAGAGTGGAAAGCAATGAACACGGGTCCTGCTGCCAGACTTGCTTGGTTTTATTTATTTATTAGACTGATCTTCCTCTTAGTTGCAGCATGTGGGATCTAATTCCTCCACCAGGGATCGAACCCAGGCCCCCTGCCTTGGAGCATGGAATCTTAGCCACTGGACCACCAGGGGAGTCTTCAAAATTGTTTGGTTTGAGCCCCAAGTTCTGCTGCTTACTAGCTCTCAGACCTTGGATGAGTCACTTAATTTCCCTGAACCTCAGTTTCCTCATCTGTATACTGGGGAATAGTACCTACCTCACAGAGTTGTTAGTACTTGAAAAAAAAAATGCCTTTTTTTTTTTTTTTTTTGCACATAACGAGCTATATTCTCCAAGTCTCCTCCAGTTCTTTCTGTGTTTTGGAACAATTCCATTACCACATCATTTTGTATCCCCTACTCAGCAAAGCAGAAATCTCATGGTTGGAAAATATAAGCAGATGTAATGTGCCCACCTGTGTACATGTGTGCACATGCATGTACATAGCTCCATCCACCCTAAGGCTCACTAAGGGCAACTTCTAACATCAGCAAATATTTCCATAGGGAGTGTTTCTACAGCTTGGGAAATAGGATTCATTTTTGCCTCACTTTCTCATTCATGTTCTTCCAATCTCTCTTTATATATATGCCTTTTGCGTGTGTATAAGTGACACAGCCAAGATCCCACTACATATATTTCTTTAAAGAGTAATTAACACAAGAACATTCTTAGATGACAATAGATGATGTGAATAGAGACTGATGACCTTATATTTGCTTCTTGGTGTTGTGTTACTTTTTAAACATCAAAAATACAACCAAAAATCTTGTACCACTCACAATGCGGAAAAATCACTATTGAAGTTCCTTATTATTATGTGGCCATATTTAAAATTTTTTAATAGAAGGCAAAAAGAGATTCTTTGGTTAGTGTTTCTCCTGGCACAGTCTTCTACCATGTTAATCATTTATAGCAGTTCGTAACTGCTGGAACAGAACAGCAGCAGTTACTGTTTTGTCCCTATCAAGCCTGGCAGGAGATACAGTCCCAAGGATGGAGCGATACATATGGCTCAAACCACACCTCCTGGTGCTCGAAAAGCTGTGGAAGCAGAAGGTGGGAAGGAGATGAGGGGATTCTGCATGGTCAAGCCTTGCCCTAGGGAGATGCAGAATCAGACTAAAATTGGGGTTCAAATTCAGTGAGAAGGGACACAGAAATACTTTTATATGTGATTTTACCTGTCGTGTTCTGAAATTTAGCTTTCAGTCAAGTGGAACATAAGTTTGTGTAATTTTTCTCACAGAAGTTGTGTTTTCCATGAGCATATGACTATTTTTCTGCTACTTCCATATATCACAAACAATTTGGATGGGAGTAAAATTCTCAAATCTTTATTGAGTTGGCCGATAGGTTCTTTTGGGGTTTTCTGTAATATCTTACTTTCTTCACTCAAAATGCTCTGGATATAACTCAAAAAATAATATTTAGCTTTAGAAGACGTTTACTCCTTGGAAGAAAAGTTATGACCAACCTAGATAGTATATTCAAAAGCAGAGACATTACTTTGCCGACTAAGGTCCGTCTAGTCAAGGCTATGGTTTTTCCTGTGGTCATGTATAGATGTGAGAGCTGGCTGAGTGTCGAAGAACTGATACTTTTGAACTGTGGTGTTGGAGAAGACTCTTGAGAGTCCCTTGGACTGCAAGGAGATCCAACCAGTCCATTCTGAAGGAGATCAGCCCTGGGATTTCTTTGGAAGGAATGATGCTGAAGCTGAAACTCCAGTACTTTGGCTACCTCATGCGAAGAGTTGACTCATTGGAAAAGACTCTGATGCTGGGAGGGATTGGGGGCAGGAGGAGAAGGGGACGACAGAGGATGAGGTGGCTGGATGGCATCACGGACTCGATGGACGTGAGTCTGAGTGAACTCTGAGAGATGGTAATGAACAGGGAGGCCTGGTGTGGTGAAGTTCATGGGGTCACAAAGAGTTGGACACGACTGAGCGACTAAACTGAACTGAACTGAAGAAGTCTATAATGTAAAATCCATTTCTTTGCTTATAATGCAAATAAAAACTTTCCATTTTCTGGATAGTTACATTACTTTCTTGCATGCCTTGTAAGTAAAAACTATTTCCGAAAGATTTCTAGAAATGGGTCAGATAATTAATTGTACCTGGAATCCAGACTATGCTTTTGTACTTTCAGGCAACTTATCAATTCTGTAACTTGTTTATAAATTATGTCTTTGATTATTTCTTCTGCTTGTTCTAATGTCTTCTTCGGGAACATTTATTATTCCTATGCTGAATCCCCATTCTCTTTCATTTCTGCTGCTCGGAAAATAAGATATCTTTCTTATTTTCTCACTCACACCCCCTCAGGCACTCTCACGCTCTCTGTCTGCTGTTGCTGATCAGTCACTCAGCCATGTCTGATTGCCACCCCACGGACTGTAGCCCACCAGGCTCTTCTGTCCATGGGATTTTCCAGGCAAGAATACTGGCGTGGGTTGCCATTTCCTTCTCCAGGGGATCTTCCAGACCCAGGGATTGAACCTGTGTCTCCTGCTTGGCAGGCAGATTCTTTTACCACTGAGCCACCTGGGGAGCCCCCTCCACCCACCACCACCAGCCTCATCTACATACTTCTTATCATCTTTCTCATAGTCTTCATGCCTTTGTCTTTTCTTCTGCTTCTGGGAGTGCTTCTCAAGATTGTGGTCACATGACTGATTGAGCAGATCAGAGCGAGTTCTGCTCCTTATTGACACGTTGTGACTTCCCTGCAACCTTTTGCAACTTTTAACTTTTAATGAAAAATTGCCAAATGAAAAAATTGAAAGAATAATTTAATGATTATCACATAGCTTCAATCATCATTTATATTTTGTTTATTTGTAATGTATGTATATTTAAAATGCTGACCATTTGAATATAAATAGCAAATAATATAACATATCCCCTTTAAGTACTTTGGCATGCATCTTTTAAAAGTGAGGACATTCTACAACGTGAATGGACATAGAGATCATCATACTACATGAAGTGAGAAAGACAAGTAACATATGATATCACCTGTGTGTGGAATCGAAATGTGAACTTATCTATGAAACAGAAACAGGCTCACAGACATAGAGAACAGACGTGGTCAGCAAGGGGGAGGGATGATAGGGGAGGGATGCACTGGGAGTTTAGAAGATGCAAACCATTATGCATAGGATGGATAAACAACAAGGTCCTATTGTATGACACAGGGACTATAATCAATATACTGTGATAAGCCATAGTGGAAAAGAATATGAAAAAGAATATCTGCGTGTATAACCAAATCATTGTGCTGTGCAGCAGAAATTAAAACAACATTGTAAATCAACTCTTTGTCGTTGTTGTTCAGTTGTTAAGTGGTGTCCGACTCTGGGCGCTCTGGGACTGCAGCACACTAGGCTTCCCCATCCTTCACTATATCCTGGAGTTTGCTCCTGTCCATTGAGTTGGTGATGCTATCTAACCATCTCATCAATTAAATACATTTTTAAAAAGTAAAGACATTATCCTCTATAATCTCAATACTTGATCATATTTTTAAACTTGCAATAATTCTCTAATATCTAATATCTTGTGCGTATTCAAACTTCTTCAAATGTCCCCCACAAGCCCTCTTTTTCCCAAATCAGTATGTAACCAAAGTTAATACATTGCTTTTTGTTGTTTTGCCTCTTTAGCCTCTTAATTTAGAAGAGTTTCCCCTTCTCTGAGCATACTTTTCCTCGATATTAACTTGTACCTTCTCCTACATTCTGGATTGTCTGATTATTTTCTCTTGGTGAATTTAGATTGTTCCTCAATTTTGGTATTTGCTGTAAAGTGGAAACTTGCTTTGCAGGTGTGATTTTTGTCAAGGAAATTCATAGCAACATTATACTCTTTATATGGCCCAATAACCTATCATTCATGATGCTAAGTTTGATCATGTTGTTACGGTAAGAACAATCTGATATATTTCCCTTTTGAGATTAGCAAGTGGTATGTGGAGTGATGTTTGGAAGAAACATGAATTTTAATTCCTCCACCACATGTTATTTAATTTCTCCACCACATGTTATTTAATTTCTCTGTAATATTTCCTTATCTTCCTCTTCATATAATAATATCTGCCATCTTTTCATCTCAAATCTTCTTCTCTTTGCACTGCTTTATGAAGGCCATATCTTTTCTTATCCCTTAGAGAATGCCAAGTACTATTTCTCAGTTTTCCTTGTGGAGTGTGCGGGAAACCATGTCCAGAGATCTTGGCATTCTCTAAGTCTTAAGGATGATGGATGCTTTCCCGTGGTTCTTGGTCCATTTCCATACGTCCTGTCTTGGCTTTTACTTTTTCCTCCTCAAAGTAGCAAGGACCTACCCAGACATTGTGTATGTCCACAGAGGAGTGTGTGACTCATTGTAGCATCCATTTGTTACTTATCTTTTGTCAAGTTTCCTTTCCAGATTCATCTCTGGGCAGTAAGTCAAGGGGCAGAGCTCTCAGCCCAGTTCCACTGTCAGTGGTGCTGTGTTCTCCTCCATTCCCCTGGACCAAAATGCTTCTCAGCTCCTCTTACCTGACCTCAGACTGTGCACAATGGAGTAGTCTTCAGAGGTGACTGCTATGGGGGCTCTTCTTGACAGGCACTCCCCCTTTTCCTTACCTTTTTCACTGCCTGCTCCATTAGATTAGGAAGTGGAAATCTATAAACAGATACATAAAGAGCGAAGGGCTGGGACTTCCCTAGTGGTCCAGTGGCTAAGACTCTGAGATTCCAATGCAGGGAGCTCAGGTTAGATCCCTGGTCAAGGAACTAGATTCCACATGCCTCAACTAAGCATTTTCATGCGCAGCTTAAGATCTTGCATGCTGCAACTAAGACATATAGCCAAAATATAAATATTTTATTAAAAGATTAAAAATAATAAAGAGAAAAGGGCTAATGGTGGACAGGGGAAGAAGGAACAGAATTCTTTGCCTGCTTTTGAAAGTAGCTGCTCTGTGGTCTGACTGCCCGGTTTTCTGGTTCATATAGATTTTGTATCTTGGACTCAAGGTCAGGCAGCAGGGGAAAGGATGAGGGGCCCTCTCTCTGTGTTGAGACCGACATTCTTACATCTGCCTTTGATTGGACTTCTCAATCCAATTTTATAAATGTAGTTAGTAACTGGGGACAGATAGACCGTTTGACCTAATTTTTAGTAAGTACTAATGTTGCATCTTCAATATTTTAATGTGAAGTTGGGAACGTTATGTAGGTGACTGACATCCAGGTTTCCCTGGAAACCCTCTGTCTGGTTGTCCTTTGGAGTCCAGCCCTATTTTTTACCCAGTTTATTTCCACTCACCCAGGCCCTTTCCATTCCAGCTGGGATAACATCTCTGTTGTATTGTGAACACCAGGCTCATCCTTGCCTTCATCTAGCTGGTTCTTCTCACCTGGGACCCCTTTCTTCCACCATCTACTCCTTAAGGTATCCCTTACCTTTGCCATGAATGTTGTCTTGAGTGGTCACTCCCTCATGGGTCCGTCTTTCTCTGAATTCATGTGGCATGTAGTGTCTGAGTCACCCCCTTTCAACCCTGATTTCTATTTTCTGTCTAGTCTGTCTTTTCAATTCAATTCATCTTTGTTGCTTGAACTAGCCTGAAACTCCCCAAGGGAAGAGATGAAGAGCTTGTCTTTGTGCCCCCTTAGCATCCCTTGAAGGCACAAGACTATGAGGTCAGGCAAGTCTCCTTGTCTCACAGATCTGATTTAATTATCTGTAGAGTGAATAGAATAGTGCCTCCTCCCAGGGCTGGTGTGAGTATTCAGTGAATCCACGAGTGTGGATGTGTGTTTTGCTCAGCGTCTGGAATGCAGGGGGAATAGGAAATACTTGAATCTAAGTCAACATTAATACCTATTCATGTACAGCCTGTCTTGGAATTCCCTATATAATCTACTCTTTTCTTCCCCTCTTTCTTTATCTTGTCCTTTCTTTTTCACGTTTTGCTGCCCCCATTCTTTTGCTGTCTTCTTTTTGTTTGTTTTTTCAGCCACTCTACTCCTGCACTGACATGATACATTTTTCTGGCTCCCATGGCCTGTTTCCTTGACTTTCTGAACAGCTGGGGTATATACATGTCTTCTGTCAATACCCCTCTCCTCTGCCCTGATTCATTCATTTACTCACTTATTCATTTGTTTGGTCATTCGCTCATCCAAAGATTCATTTATTTTTGGCAAATGCAATAGCTCAGAGAGAGTGTGTGTGTGCATGTGTGTGCATGTATATGTGTGTGCATACATGTGTGTGTGCATGTGTGTAAAACTGTAACCACCTACTTGTTGCCATGACACACTACAGGATGAGGATGGGAGAAAGAAGATGAGCAAGGCAGAGCACAGCCAGGCAAGTAACCAACACAAGTACACGTTACACAAATATGCTTTCATTATAGTAAAATGTTTTCAAAATTCCTTTTTATCACATTAGGGAAATTTCCATTTAACTCCTATAGCTTTTGGGAAACACATCAGAATTCACAGAACATTAATATCCCCTGTGGGTCTCAGATTAGTTAGGCTCACTGAGCAGAAACAAGGACTCTGGGGAAGCGGGGTCTCAGCCAGGTGGGGGCTGGGAGCAAGTGAGAGGTAAACTTGTTGACTCCTGGGAAGCAACAATGACACCAACAATCTGCTAACTGCAACAAAAAGCCATTTGGACTGTGATATACATTAGAGTTTGGTGAAGAGAGGCGGGGAAGAGAAAACCTATTAAGCTGCGACAGTGGACATACAGAGGACGAGGCTGTTAGGAAAGGCTATAAAACACTGGAGAAATGTCTTTAGGGGGCTGCTGGTCCGTGCTGGTGAAGAGGATCATATGGGACACCTCTTGGAGCCTGAAGTTTCCGAGTCAGCTCAGCCACTGGTTAAGCTCACCTGGTGGTGGCAAGGGGGAGGTGGTGACTTCCAGGACACAGAAACTGCAGAGGAGAGAGGAAAGGTTTCACTCAAGGCACCTGAGGAGGTGTGTGAGCAGAGGTGACCATCTGGAGGAAATGGCCCTCTGGAGGTAAACTGAGCACCGTGCTCCCTGTCCATCTCATTTCAGGAGCTGGCTCAGCCTTGCAGCCATCCTGGCTCATCAGCTCTGGATTCACTAGCCCACTCAGGGACCCTGGGACCCCTTCTTACCTGGATGGACATAGAGCCTGTCAAGACTCAGCATACCCCTTCCCCAGTCCTCTCTGAGGTGGACCATGGGCAGACAATTCCCAGTGTGGGTGGGACCAGCTCTGTCCTCAGAAGTTAAGATCCACTCTGAACAAAGATTCAGAGATGCTTTCATCATGCCCAGACCTGTGAGTGGTCTGCACCATCCTCCACGCGACCCTTGGGTTTTCAGACTTGGGGGCCTCCCACTATCCAAGGACAGAAGTCTTTTTAGGCATATTAGTTGCTCTTTTTAGGCCTATTAGTTGCTATGACCAGAGGAGCTCCATTACCCTGGGGACCTGAGCCTGGTGGAACTCTAGAAAATTGTGCTGTTCAGGACTAGCTCAGTGGGTGGTGGTCGGGGGGGGAGGCTGACAATCCTCCAACTCGCTTTCTTCTTCCTCTCCATGCCTTTCCTCTTCACCAGGTTGGTCCTGAGAGCTACAGGCTTTCACCTCCCATCCTTGGGATGTGGCCAAAGTAGCCTTGTACATACACAGTCTTCTAAAACTCTTGTTACTCCTAGACAGTAAAAGGAAGCAAGGGATTTCTTTAACAAGATACAAAAACCCCATAAACTTTAAAAGGAGGAATTGATAAAGGGTTAAAGCATATTGAAACAAAAACTTCAGCTTTTAGGTACTTCTACTTCATCATAAATAAGTGAAAATGCCACTCGAAGACTGGGAGAATACAGCAGCAATGTGTGTTGCCAACAAAGTTTAGAATTCAAAATATAGAAATAAATGCCTACAAACCTATAAGATAAAGACAGACAGCACCATGGGAAAATGCACAAGAACAGGAAGATGCAATTCCAAGGAAAGAAAGCGTCAGTGGCCAATAAATTCATAAAAATTTGTTCAACCCCGGTCATAATCAAGAAATGGAACTAAAAACAATGAGATGCCATTTCATACTGGCTGGAAGAAAAATGTTTCTTCTCCAATCCTGATGTTTTCTTTAAGAAAGAAGATCCACTCCTTAAATGTTCATAGCCTCTAGTCCTAACATTTCCCCTCTCCAAGGAAAGAGAATGAGTTACCTGGTTGGGGTGGGGTTGTGGGGGCTTTGATTCACATTTTCCTCCTGGATGCAACTTATCTAAAAAAGATCCTGAAGGCAAGGAGGTTAGCTTCTTTCTCTCTCCTCTTCACCTGGTCCAGAATTACCCACCAGCCTTGGTAAGCGTGATTACACTGCAGATTCAATCCTCCCAAGAGTGGGCTGTTCCAAGGCCTAGCAAGTTCTTTCTGGGTCTTGCACTAGCCCAACTTTTAAAAAGGTGTTTATTTATTTGGCTGAGCCGGGTCTTAGTTGCAGCACATGGAATCTTTAGTTGAGGCATGCAAGATCTGGTTTCCTGACCAGGAATGGAACCTGGGGCCCCTGCATTGGGAACACAGAATCTTAGCCAATGGACCACCAAGGGAAGTCTCTAAGCCAACTTCATTGCTGTTTGATTCTCTATCTGCTGGAGAAACAAAAGCAAAACAAGAACAAAAGCAGAATAACAATACCGAGTGTTCTTAAGAAGGCTGAGTGACAGGGCCTTTATGTCCGTCATCCTGTGGCCCCTGGCTTAAGCATTGTGAAGCTCTTTAGGTACCTTTTCTAATTCACTTTCCATAAGCAGAATGCCTTAGGTCAGGTTCTCCAGAAGCCAGCTCTGACCACCTGTGTGGAAGTGGTTTATTAGGGAAAATATTCCCTGGAGAAATGAGCAAGGGGTGGGGGAAGAACGGCTGTGTCCTACAAAAGCACTGCTGTGTCCTAACTATGTCAAGGTCCTAACCCCACTGTGATGGTTATTGGTGGTGGGGTGCGGAGGGGGGGAGGTCTTTAGCAGTTAACTAGGATTAGAAAAGATCATAAGGGCAGGGCCCTGGTAATGGTATTAATGCCCTGATAGGAAGACCAGGGGCTTCCCAGGTGGCTCAGTGGATAAAGAATCTGCCTGCAATGCAGGAGACAAAGGAGATGTGGGTTCGATTCCTGGGCCAGGAGAATCCCCTGGAGGAGAGCATGGCAACCCACTCCAGTATTCTTGCTTGAAGGGTCCCATGGACAGAGGAGCCTGGTGGGCTACAAAGAGTAGGACACGACTGAGCAACTGAGCGCAGGAAGAGACCAAAGAGCTTGTCTCTCTCTCTCTCCATCATAAGAGGGCACAGCAAGGAAGTGGCCACCTACAAGCCCCAAAGCAAGTTCTCACCAGAACCTACCAGCTAGCACCTTGACCTTGAGCTTCCTGCCTCCAGAACAGGGAGAAATAACTGTTGCTTGAACCACCAGGCTCTGCTGTTTTTGTTACATCAGCCCATGCTGACTAAGACAAACAGAGTGAGGCAGTCTCAGGCAAGTGGTGCAGAAGAGCTCTGGAGGGTAAATGAGGCCTCAGAAACTGCCTGAGGGAAGAGTCAGGGGAGCCAGCTGTTGGAAGCACAGTCTCACCCACGGTGGGAACCAGAGGGAATTCCGGCTGAGCATTCCCAGCACCTGCTACACCCGGGAGCGGGGTGGGGGAAAAGGAGTGGAGGAAAAGGTGGGTAGCCCTGTGCTCCTACCCGTGGGTCACTCCTGTCGCCCGTGAACTCCGAGAGTGGCCAGGATCCTGTTGTACAGTTTATCTTTGTGGTCTAGGTTAAACTCAAATCCGCTCACTGATGTGTGAGTCCAAAGAAAATTGGGAAGTCACTCATTCATTCCATTTTTCATCACACAGACAATATTACAAACTGTTGCCTGAAGGAAAATGAAAACAACTGTGAAATTTCATGCAACTCTATGATCTGTTTGCAGTGGCAGATTTTCCATCTTTCTTAGGCCAACAGCATCACAGTGAGACCCCCATCTACCAGTGGGACTGTATGGTGCAAAATACTAACTTGCACCTGCGCTTAGAGTGCATATCCTTTCTCTGTGAGCCTTTGATCATATCTGCGCATGCGCTCAAGACGTTTCCAGTCTCAATGAACTCAGATGCTACCTACTTACCTTGAGAATACCTCCTCCAGGCTCCTTCCCAGGAACTTGTAAATTCTTAGTCTTTCTCTGAAAAATTTCACACGAATTTGGTTAGTTTTTGCACATCTACATCCTAGGATAGGTGCAGCCTTAAAGACATTCTTGGGGATATTAAGTTGATGATGATGATAGGTAGGTAGATGGATAGATAGATGATAGATATACAGATAGAAATCAGCATGTACTGTGCATAAAATGAGTGTGAAACATTTCATATTTTACCCTTTAAAACTGTCCTTAAGAAAATAAAACACTTGAATTTGAGAAAAGATTTTTTTCTCTAAGTTGTTGATCTTCATGTTGGGGTGAAGTGAAAGAAAGTGCTAGTCGTGTCCAACTTTTTGGGATCCCATGGACTATGGGCTGCCAGGCTCCTTTCTCCATGGAATACTAGAGTGGGTTGCCATTCCCTTCTCCAGGGGATCTCCCCGACCTAGGGATCGAACCTGGGTCTCCTGCATTACGGGCAGACTGTTTACCATCTGAGCCACTAGGTGTGTATAGGATACAACCATCTAAATTGCTGTGAGGCCTTGTGTGGCTGCTCCTGCAGCCTGATCATCTACAGTAGAGAGTGTGCCTTTGACACTGGAGAAAACAGAAACTTTCTCTTTCTCTCTCTTTGCTCTGAAAGAACCAACTGAAGAACACTCTCTAAACATTGAGGAAATAATAACTCATTAAACATTATTAAGTGAAAAAAATCATGATACGGTTGTATAGAAGATCACAATCTTATTTAAAAAAACACAAAATTCGACACACCTAGATCTGAAGATATCTGCATATGAAGAAGTCTGAAAAGAGATGCACAAGTGTACCCCACAGTGTATCCTTCCCTTCAATGCCGGTGCCAGCTCGATTCCTGAGGACCTATAGAGAGCAGAAAGACCAGGAAAATACAAATGACAGCCCAAATACAGCCTAGGGATGTGCTGAGCAGAGAGCAGCGGTGCTGGTAGACAGTGGTTCATTGATTTTGGTGACTGACAGGCCTGGGTTAAAATTCAGATTCTGTCACTCATCAGATGAGAACTTGGGTGAGTGCTTTAAGTCTCAGTTTCTCCATCTTAAAATAAGGTTCATAATCCCACCTTACAATGTTGCTACTGCTGCTGCTAAGTTGCTTCAGCCGTGTCCGACTCTGTGTGACCCCATAGACGGCAGCCCACCAGGCTCCAGGCAAGAACAGTGGAGTGGGTTGCCATTTCCTTCTCCAATGCATGAAAGTGAAAAGTGAAAGTGAAGTCGCTCAGTTGTGTCCGACTCTTAGCGATCCCATGGACTACAGCCTACCAGGCTTCTCCGTCCATGGGATTTTCCAGGCAAGAGTACTGGAGTGGGGTGCCATTGCCTTCTCCGACCTTACAGTGTTATCTGGCCATAAAAGTTGTAATGTCATAAAATGCTTAGCAAAATGATAGCAACGGCAAAGTAAATGGGAGTGGTATCAAGTATCAACTTGATTGAGGTATAATTTGCACACAATAAAATGTACTAAGCCCTGCAGACTATGTAGCTGTAGTCTATCCTATCATCACCATAAATTAGATTTGCCCTCTGTATAGTTTCCTGTAAATGAAATCATAAGTATATGCTTCTTTCATTTGGCCTAACATTTTTATGATTCAGTTATGTTGTTTCATGTATCATTATTGTTAACGGCCCCAAACTGATGACACTCCCAATGTCTATCTATAGCAGTAAAGAATCTGCCTCCAGTGCAGGTGATACAGGTTTGATCCCCGGGGTGGAAAGATCCCCTGGAGGAGGAAAGGGCAACTCACTCCAGTATTCTTGCCTGGGAAATCCCACGTACAGAGAAGCCTGGTGGACTACATCCCATGGGGTCCCAAAGTGTCGGACAGAACTTAGTGACTAAACATCAGCAAGGTGAATGATGTGCAGTGAAGAGTTATCCAAAGAAAGTTCTGGCTTTTGCCTTCAGCAACTGGGAGGTGATCTTTAGACCCCTGGATATCCCGCTTCATAGGACTGCCTTTGTTTGCTTGGGGGCTTGACCACCCATCAACTTAACAAAGTGCTTTATGATGGATGAGTCTTTGGGACAGTTTGTGTCAGTTCTGAGCTTTAATGGACTGGAAACTAAAGATCAGCTATGTGGCAGTATGTTATCAAGCACCAACAAAAAGCTCTGGGTACCAAAGCACGGGTTACCTTCCTGGATTAGTAAAACTATTCTTCATTTTGCTACACACTGATGCCAGCAGGGGTAACACATCCCTGAGGACATGGAAACTTCACGTTTGTAGCCTTCCCATACTCAGCCCTACGTGGTAGAACATTGGTTGCTTCTAACTTATGTCATTTTGCTATAATGAAAATGTAATTCTAAATATGGCACTTTCCCTGAGTTCTGTGAATTGTTGTAGCAAATTATTGAACCTGAGTGTGGTTGTGGAGACTCCCCAAAGATGTAGTCAGCTTATCTGAAGTGAGGGTAACACCAGGGAAACCCAGATTTGCGGTTGGTGCCTGAACTGAGGGCATCTTATGGGGATGCTTCCTTCAGACTTTGCAGCTCGGCAAATTCATTGCACATGGATAAACTGCAGTGTGTACCATGGAAGAGTACTCAGTGGTTAAAGAAAGGAACATGCTACTGATGCATGGAACAGAGAGGTGAATCGCAAAAGCACTGTACTGAGGGAGTATGGATTTTAATACAGTAATTCAGTAACTGACCCAGACAACACATGACCAGGGCTCCCTGGGCTTATTGCACAAGAAATGCTGTGCTTTCACAGGAAGGCAAATTGCCATGTCCCGTGGGCGAGGAGAGCTTCAGGCGGAACTGAAACATGGGAGGGGCCTGGAGGATAGAGAGTTGTGGAAGCCAAGAGGGCACACTTCAGCCCTACACAGATGAAGATTGCCTCCGGGAACAAGACTGGCGGGAGCACAGACACTGAGGACTCGGAGATGTGGCAGGCGAGGCTGCAGGCTAGGGGCCAACAGGAATTTGGATTCACCTGGTAAAGTGTGGGATGACCCCTGTGCTTTCAGAGCTGGAAGGAAGTTGTCATGTGATGAAAGTAAGGTGGAAAGAATTTGTTTGTTATTGTAGCAGATTGAAGAAGTGACAGAGATGGGGAGGGGAGGGAAGGTGGGGATTGAGTCTCTGAGTCCCCACTGGAGGATAATTGCAATGGCTGGAGAGTATATTTGCTCTGAATACAGCAGTCAGCAACTAGTATACATTTCAATGTCCAAAAAGTGCTTTTAAATTTTTCTAGACAGAGACCCAACTGAAGAATACATTTTACATTGATACTCAGTACACAGGCACAAATGAAACAAAGTTTCACCAAACACTATATCCTCTTATAATGTGCAATGCATTCTGAAATTTCATATTCCATTTTATTCTATGATTTCTTTTTTTTAAAAGCACTGAATTTGTACCCTGGCTGAATACCATTCCCTTTGACTCCTTCCACCTCCTGAGAGGCAGCGACTCTTCCAGGTGGGCAGAGGACCCTGGCATTTCTTGGGAGCCCTGGGGATGGGCTGCAGTGTGGGTTGGCAGTGAACCTGAGTGGTTCACTCAGTGGTGGAGGGAGGTGGGTGGGTGTGAGGACTGTCTCTGCCTCTCGGGTTATGTGGCCTGAGTCCCATCTCATCACCCCTGGCCCCCATTGCCCACTCCTCAGAGGGACTGACCACTCCTGCCCTGCCTCAGAGGAGATCACATACTTTCAGGAGGGAGATCACATACTTGAAAGCGTCTTGGAGCTGCCATGAGCTACTTGATTTTGCAACACTTTGCCTGTCCTGCCCCACAGACATTTGGCTACCACTGCAAGTGATGTTTATCACAAAGTAATCATGTGGGTGTCACAGTGTAGGTCATTTTAAGTCTCAGCATTCACCTCAAGCCAGGTGGAAGCTACATGCTTTAGATATATGGTCTGTTCAGTTCAGTTCAGTCGCTCAGTCGTGTCTGACTCTTTGCGACCCCATGGACTGCAGCATGCCAGGCCTCCCTGTCTATCGTCAAACCCCAGAGTCCACCCAAACTCATGTCCATCGAGTCAATGATGCCATCCAGCCATCTCATCCTCTGTCGTCCCCTTTTCCTCCTGCCCTCAATCTTTCCCAGCATCAGGGTCTCTTTAAATGAGTCAGCTCTTTGCATCAGGTGGCCAAAGTATTGGAGTATCAGTTTCAACATCAGTCCTTCCAATGAACACCCAAGACTGATCTGCTTTAGGACGGACTTGTTGGATCTCCTTGCAGTGCAAGGGACTCTCAAGAGTCTTCTCCAACACCACAGTTCAAAAGCATCAATTCTTTGGAGCTCAGTTTTCTTAACAGTCCAACTCTCACATCCATACATGACCACAGGAAAAACCATAGCCTTGACTAGATGGACCTTTGTTGGCAAAGTAATGTCTGTGCTTTTGAATATGCTGTCTAGGTTGGTCATAACTTTCCTTCCAAACAGTAAGCGTTTTTAACTTCATGGCTGCAATCACCATCTGCAGTGATTTTGGAGCCCCCAAAATAAAGTCAGCCACGGTTTCCACTGTTTCCCCATTTATTTGCCATGAAGTGATGGGAGCAGATGCCATGATCTTTGTTTTCTGAATGTTGAGCTTTAAAAGCCAACTTTTTCACTCTCTTCTTTCACTTTCAAGAGGCTCTTTAGTTCTTCTTCACTTTCTGCCATAAGGGTGGTGTCATCTGCATATCTGAGGTTATTGATATTTCTCCCGGCAATCTTGATTCCAGCTTGTGCTTCCTCCAGCCCAGTGTTTCTCATGATGTATTCTGCATGTAAGTTAAATAAGCAGGGTGATAATATACAGCCTTGACATACTCTTTTTCCTACTTGGAACCAGTCTGTTGTTCCATGTCCAGTAAACCTCTCCAAAATTTTCTTAGCTGGAAATTAGAATCCTCATCTCGAGGATGAGGAAACAGAGGCTCAGAAAAATGAGGAAGTTGCTTGTGATCACAAGGGTGAGACAGATTTCAAAGCTCAGGTGGTCTGCTCATTGGCTTTGCTCCCCCTGCCCACCCACTGTGCAGCCCCTGGTGTCTGAAGGCAGGCCCACGGCATTTATGAACCAGCGCTGGCTGCAGACATTCCTGCAATGTACATCGTGGGTCTGAGTCGTCCTGAAGTGCGCCAGAGAGCTCTCATGTATACAGACAACTCTCTGCTGTTTAGATCTTATTTTCCAAAATTATCATGGAATCTGCTAACACTCAGGGCACCAGGTTCAGCTCTACGTGATCAGTGCCCCGGATCTCTTATGGCAGGCACCGTCATGATGCCTGCTTTACAAAGGATGGGAGTGGTGACATCACTTGCCCAAGGTCATGTAGCTAACAAGTAGCAGAACTGGGACTTGAATAACTTGACCTCCAAACCACCAATGATATTTTAGAGATTTAAGGAGAGATTTAAGGAAGAAAAAAATGGAAAGGAAAAGAGAAGGTTGATGGTCAACTCTGAAGATGTCCTGATTGTTCTCAAGGAAAGCCAAGAAAAAAGAAGAAAAACAGACTAACAGAGCTGGATGCCAACCAAGTCAAAATGTACAAAGCAACCAAGATTCCAGTTCCGGTTCCTTTCCTGAGGTAGGAGATATATAGGCCCCTGGGCTGGACAGCTGATGTTTGTCAAGTGGAATAACGTTGAAACTTTGTTTCTCTCGCCCCACCCAGATACTCCAAGATCAAAGCTGGAGGCAGAAGTTGAGCTTTGCTGGAGGAAGGAGATAAGGTGCCCACTCCTGGGGTCAAGGAAAGCTTCTCTGTTTGCACAAGTGTAGGAAGGTCCCTTGGGAGTCAAAAAGAGAGGGAGCCCCACCCCATAATAAGTGCAGACATGTACCCACAGGCCTCAGGTGGGATCCATCTTAGCAAAAAATTGTTCATGCATGTTGGGGAGGGTTCTAGGGCCAGTCAGGTGAGAAGAAAAGATACAAGGTAATTGGCCAAAGGTAAACAAAGATCCGGAAGAACTTCCTGTACAAGAGATTTGAATCATCTCTTTACTGGTTCTTTACACCTCCTCAGAGAGGACACCAATGCCCTTAGTCTGCGTGTGTATTTCTCTGCAACTTCTGCGTTAAAAAACAAACTGCTTCTCCTTGTGCTCTCCCACGTGTTATGCTGTGTCTCTAGTAATAAACTTGGTTCCTACTTTTTTACAGGTTGGCTTCCTTGAAACATTCCTGCTTTCAAATGGGGGAAAGAGCCAGGGCCACTTTGCTTCTAGCCTCTAGCCCCTGGTGGTCTGGTGGCTAGGAGTCCTGGTTTCCATCCAGGCTGCTGCTGCTGCTAAGTCACTTCAGTTGTGTCCGACTCTGTGTGACCCCATAAGTGGCAGCCCATCAGGCTCCCCTGTCCCTGGGATTCTCCAGGCAAGAACACTGGAGTGAGTTGCCATTTCCTTCTCCAATGCAGGAAAGTGAAAAGTGAAAGTGAAGTCGCTCAGTCGTGTCCGACCCTCAGCGACCCCATGGACTGCAGCCCTCCAGGCTACTCTGTCCATGGGATTTTCCAGGCAAGAGTACTGGAGTGGGGTGCCATCGCCTTCTCCGCCATCCAGGCTACCCAGGTTCAATTCCTGGGCAGGAAACTACCATCTCTCTTCAGGACTGCTCACTGTTCTCCCTCCGAGATCACCCTCAGAAAGTGTTCTATTGTTCTCAAAATGGCCACGTGTAAAAAAAAAAAAAAAAACCGGCCCCTGCAGACAAGAAAGCAGAAAGGCCAACCCTCCCTGCTCTCTCAGGAATGGCGAATCCTCCCCCTCCTCGCCCCCAGTGTGGCTACCAGACTCTCACCCAGGCAGGTGGACTCTTCATTAAGACTTTGCTTCTTGTACAGGGGAGAAATAAAATTATACTCAGGGTCTCTGATGGTTTAGTGGACCAGGAAAGACAGACTCACATGCATGGCTGGGTCCCTGGGAGCCTGCAAGCCAGGGGAGGGATCGCAGAAGAGGGCGAGGGACTGGCGAGAAGGGAGAGGCTTTATAAATTACTCCGTCCTCCCTCTGCCTTGAAATCACTGCACCGTGACAGGCTGTGAAATTAAATGAAGGGCAGGCAGGGCCCTGGAGAAGCTAAAGCACCAGTGAGGAGAGAGGGTGCAGGAGGGTGATAAGCTGGAGAGGCAGGTTAATGATAACGCAGTAAACAGGTGGCCCCCGGGAGAAGTCAAGAAGCCCTGGGGTGTGCACTTGTCTGAGTGCATGTGTGTGTGTGTGTGTATGCTTGTATGTGAGAAAGGGCTATACACACTGGGGGAAGGAGGGAGGGAGGGAGGGAGTGAGGGAGAGAGAGAGAAGGCCATGAAATCCATGTGTATTTCAGCCCTGCCTCCCTTTTAACCTAATGAAGCTGGTTTTCCTCCCCTACATGGAGGTGTGTGGGCCTCCACGTTGTTCCTGACAGCCTGTCCCTTACTCTTATCCCCGAAGGAAGGCCACTATAAACTACTCTGTAGTGAAGGTATCTTTAAAATTTAACAGCCTGTACCGCGCTGGGCAGGAGTGAATGGATGATTAGGCAACCTGGTCCCAAAGAAGGGGTACCAGAAATGGCTGAACTAGGTCTTCTAGAAAGGGGGACATCCCCCTTCCACAGATCCCAGTCACCTCTCACTGATCTGCATCAGGAAATTGCAGAGAAATGCCTCAAAATTGCACCCTGAGTTGTGCCCCTGAGGTAAGGAGTATACTCCCCCAAATCCTGGAGTACAGAACCTATTTGAGGGACGGGTGGCCATTCTCTCAATGAGATGAAGCCTCTCCTTCCCTAGCTTTACTCTGCGGCTGTTTCTTAGGTTTCGCTTCCTCGAAAGTCCACTTCTCTGCTGAAGCATCTCAGAGCTTCATGATCCCTCTCCTCCGGTGGCCTCTCTGGTCTGAGGATGACCCTAAGAATTATTATGTTGTAGACTGCATTGTGTCCTCAAATTCACATGCTGAATCCTGAACTGCTACTGTGATGGTGTCTGGTGGTAAGTGGGGAGATAGTGGATTAGATGAGGTCATGAGGGTGAGGGCCTCACAGTAAGTTTAGTGGTTTTAAAGGAGAGGAGGAGAGAGAGCTTGCTGATTCTCTGCCACATGAGGACACAGTGAGAAGGCAACCGTCAGAAAGCCAAGAAGAGGGCTCTCGCCAGGAGATGAATTGGCTGGCACCCTGGGCTTGGACTTCCCACCTCCAGAACTATGAGAAATAAGTATCTTATGTTTAAGCCAGTCTGTCTCTGGCATTTTGTTATAGCAGAGGGAGCAGACTAATGTGTACTATAGATTGCAGATGCTTTCATGTTTGTATAGCGTTTATCCAGGGCTTCCCCATTAGGGCTAGTGGTAAAGAACTTGCCTGCCAATGCAGAAGATACAAGAGATGCAGGTTCCATCTCTGAGTTGGGAAGATCCCCTGGAGAAGGGCATGGCAACCCGCTCCAGTATTCTTGCCTGGAGAATCCCATGGGCAGAGGAGCCTGGCGGGCTACAGTCCACGGAGTTGCAAAGAGTCAGACACGACTGAAGGGACTTTGCACTTGTGTTGAGCCTGGCATGGAGCTGGGTACTAGACAGAATTGAAGTCGGAGAGGCTGTCCAGTTTGCAAGGATCTGTGGTCTGATTGGTGATACAAGACTCACCATGAGGCAGACAGACATTCATATATAGCAAGGTCTCTGAGCAGGAGTGGGTCAGCGTATTCTGAGCACATTTGGCCCAAGGACATCCATTACCAAATATACACACTCTCACCCATACAAACACACTTTGCTTCCTCAGATCCTTGGTAGATAAGCTGTGTGACCACGTGGAATGAAGTCAAGAGAAGTCTGAAGCCTGAGTATGTTTCTCCAAGAGCTCACAGTGTGACCTTGACAAATGTTGTCCCTTGAGTTAAGCTCACAAACAAACCAGCAGCTGCTGTTCCAGCGGCCACCATAGCTGCGTGGGAGAAGACATGTCCAGACCGGGACCTTTCTATAAATCTGATTTAGACTGAGCCCAGCCTCTTTCTCTGGATGATTTTGTCTCTTGTTCACAGCTTTGTTTTTTTTTACTTGTTCAAATATTTGCCTTATATTTTTGCCTACTCTGACTGGGATCAAAGTCTTGCTAACTTAAGGATAATCCTTGAATGACATTGCCCTCTACAGTCCCTTCTAGAAATGGGAATTTCCTCCAAAGACCTGAGATTGAAGTTTTCACCATCTCTTCTAGGGTTCTCTTACAGACAGAGGTCTCCTGTTGCTAGGCTTTTCCTTCATATTAGGGGATAGTTGTTACAGACTGATGCAAAGCCGTTTCAGAACACATGCTACCCACTACCAGAAATCTCCCTGAGCTACCCAGATTAACCAGAGTCCATTTACTCAATACTAACTGAGCGTTCTCCACACACAGAGAACTTTAACATTCCCAGATAAATAGCTCTGCAAGAAGAAAGTGCAAATTATGGCTTAAAGCCTGCCTCTATTTTTGCACAGTGCATACCAATGTGGCTTTACCCTTTAGCTAGGGCAAAGTAGCTACTACTTCTTTTATGCAGATCTATACCCTGCATAAATTTGTTTCCTGAGACTATTAGAAAAATAAAGACCATTAGCCACTTGGTTTCCCCTTCATAAACTCAGCAGGCACAGTAGGGTTAGATGTGGTGTGTTTAAGCATGAGGTCACTTAAGACATCGCTTTGAGCAGGACTGAGTAGGTTAAAGCCAGTTCAGAGAAAAGTGAAAGTTGCTCAGTCGTGTCTGACTCTTTGCGACCCCATGGACTATATACAGTCCATGGAATTCTCCAGGCCAGAATCCTGGAGTTGGTAGCTTTTCCTTTCTCCAGGGGATCTTCCCAACCCAGGGATAGAACCCAGGTCTCCCACATTGCAGGCGGATTCTTTACCAGCTGAGCCACCAGGGAACCCAAGAATACTGAAGTGGGTAGCCTACCCCTTCTCCAGCAGATCTTCCTAACCCAGGAATGGAACTGGGGTCTCCTGCATTGCAGGCAGGTTCTTTACCAACAGAGATATCAGGGAAGCCCAGTTCAGAGAAAGGGGGCAGGCAATCGAGTAGTTTGGAAGGTGCTAAGCTTGTGCTGGAGACTTTTATCATCATGACTTTGCAATCAAGATCTGATAACAAGCAGAGGAGGAAGTGTAACAGATGAGGAGGAAGTGTAAGAAATCAATCAGAACATCAAAGAATGAAATGTGGAAGGCATAAAGTACGGCACACCAGTAGACAAGAAGGAAAATTAGTCATAGAAATTGAGCACCGGGAAGATGCAATTGTAGGAGGCAGATGCCTAGAGGGAGCGCAGGATCTCTGTGGACCATGAGGCATAGGTGGATTCCTGCTGCGCTCAGCAAGCCCAGCCTGGCCCCACATATCTGAGACGTAACGGTGAATGAAGTAGGATAGAAAGACTGATGGGTTTAAAATCATTGCCTAGTAGTTCTGCTAAATATGATCAACTCTCTTGCAGTCTTAAAATTACTCTGTTGCAGTCTTAAAATTAAAAAAAAAAAAAGGAGAGTATAGAAGAAAGAAGAGAGTGAGGCAAGGGAAGGAGGAGAAATGAGACAAATGAAGATAAAGTAGGGAATACATGAAAATTATGGTCTCACAGCCAATATTAAAATGACTGCAGTTTGCATCTCTGTGTGTATGCATGTGTGTGTGTATGTGTGTGTGTGTGTGTGCGCGCGCACTTCCATTTCTGGGAAGATGTAATAGACATCCGGTTTGCTCTTCCTCCTGCTAAGGGCAACTAGAAACTCCAGACAATTTACGTAAAACGAACACGAGAAGAATCTGAAAGTGGAGAGAAGTAGACGAGTAAGTGGCTGTAGGGTCTGAGGAATGACATGGTGATAAGCTTCCTGGGGGTCTTTTGGCCCACCAATCCCAGACCAGGAGCAGAGGAAGCCAGTAACAGGTGCAGACAAGGAAAAGAAACAAAAACAAGAAAAACCTGTCTCTCGAGCCAAGGGATGAGGAAAAAGGCAGACTGGCAAGACACAAAACTTTTAGACGATAACCATTCTATTCCCAATGCTACAGAAAACAAACAACCTGTCACCAAAGCACTAGTAGGGAGACTATCATCAGGCGCCCCCAACACCCCTGCCAAGATGCTGTCAGAAAAGGTCAGGTGGAGAGCCAGAACTACTGTCTCTCTTCCGGCTCCTTGCTCGTCTGTGTCCCCACGCAGCCCCAGCATGATGAGACGCTCAGGGTGTTGGAGGAACTGGCCTGCTGTTTTCAACCAGGGCATGCGTGTGTGCTAAGTTGCTTCAGACGTGCCTGACTCTTTGCAACCCTATGGACTGTAGCCCAGAAGGCTCCTCTGTCCATCCAGTTTCCCAGGCAAGAATACTACAGTGGGTTGCCATGCCCTCCTTAAAGGGATCGAACCCCTGTCCCTTAGGTCTCCTGCACTGGCAGATGGGGTCTTTCCCACTGAGCCACCTGGGAAGCCCTTGCCAGTTCCGGAAAAACTGCCAGTGAGAAGGTAGGAGGTAGACAGTTGCTTTCTGGAGAATCTCTGGGACATAGGGACACTCTCCACAACGCCTCCCTTGTTGCCCGCCTCCTTCCCTGAGGGGCATAGGTAACTGGTGGTATAGGCAGTGGAGGAGGGAAAACAAGAAATATGCTGCTCTGGGTGGACCTGCTTGGTTATTACAAAGGGTCAGTAAAAGCCAATCTGTCTTGACCGGGAACTAGAGGTGCCATAGAGTCAGAAAGCTCCAGGCTAAACATTGATTGCGTGCATCCACAAGTTACCTTTTTGAAAAATATTTATTTATTTGGCTGTGTCAGGGCTTAGTTGCCTCACACGATATCTTTGATCTTTATCGCCACATGCAGGCTCTTTGGTTGTGGCATGTGGGATCTAGTCCTCTGAACAGGAATCGAACCTGGGCCCCTGCATTGGGAGCTCAGAGTCTTAGCCCCTGGATCATCAATGAAACCCCCCATGTGTTGCCTCTGAGTGTTGGACCTGTGTCCCTGGCAGACAGGACCTTGACCCTCTCTCTATGTGGCAAATTAGGCAGTGGACCCAAAGACACCTCGATGGGACTTCAGTAGGGAGATGGGGATAGGATAAGTTCACATCATCTCTCTCCGCCTGACCTGGCTCAAAGGCAAGCCTCCTGGCAGCTGCGGCTGGACTAAAGGACTCCCAAGGTTCCCGCCTGTTGTAGGATTCTGACTGATTTCCACAGCTCTCCTGGGGAATAAGAAAAATAAGTGCAATAAGTAATTTATTTACCAACGTGACAGCACAGGATGGCAGGCGTGCCAGCTGCACAGAGAGCAGCTTTTGCCCCATCTCTGTCACAGGGCGCCCCAGCCGCCCTTTGCTACATTGTACCTCTCTCTTTGGCTACCTGATGCGAAGAGCCAACTCACTGGAAAAGATCCCGAGGCTGGGAAAGATTGAGGGCAGGAGGAGAAGGGCAACACAGGATGAGATGGTTGGATGGCATCACTGACTCAATGGACATGCGTTTGAGTAAACTCTGGGAGATGGTGAAGTACAGGGAAGCCTGGTGTGTTGAAGTCCTTGGAATTGCAGAGTTGCACACGACCGAGCAACTGAACAGCAACAACCTTTCTCTGTAGCTCCCCTGGATTAGCAAGGCCGCTGAGTAAATTGACTTTGGGCTACTGAGCCCCACAGCCAGCAATTACTCAATGAATCTAAGATGTGTGGGGAGTGTGGGTTGCAAGGCTATCGTGGAGTTCTCTCCTTTAGATGGCAGGATTTTGTGTTTCCAAAATGACCCTAGTTTCCCATTGTTTTAAACTTTCTAACCACAAAAAATTTACGAGTTTCATACTGTCTCAGAGAAAATAGAAGTATGATTTATGCCTCACAGTTTATGGACCCAATTTCATAGCTATTTGGTAGTTCTAGCATATGTCTGACAGGTACATATTATTTTTCCCCCTAAGAAGTTGTCGAGTGCAGATAGAAACTGCTTAAACATGATAAAGCCTATTTCCTAAAGACTAAGATCAAACATTTTACAAAATAGAAAAATGCTGAAGTCATTTATGTTAATTCAAGAGCAAGATATAGTGTCTGTTGTTGCTACTATTGATCAACACAAGTTTGGATGTTTTTAACTAACAGAGTAAAACAGGAAAATGGGGAAAGATATTGAAAATGGAGAGGAAATATCTTTATAGATAATAGGGAGTATACCTAGGCAGCTTAATAGATTTTAATAAGATAATAGTAAAATGAATAAGAGAACTTATTGAGGTAAATGCATAAATATATCAACTTTTCATCTATGATAGCAATAAACATTTGGGAAAGGAAATGGAACAAATAGCCCATTCATAATAGCAACAAAAACTATAGCATTTCTAAGGGTGCATTAACAAGAAAAGATATGCCATATATGCAAACAGAGTGATGAAATTGTATTGAAGGATATAAAACAATGCCTCAACAAATGGAAATGTACAAGACATGTTTCTGTGTGGAGAGACTTACCATCACAAGCATGCCAGAGCTTAGAAAAGTAATACATAAATTTGAACTCTGGGAGTTAGTGAAGGACAGGGAAGCCTGGCCTGCTGTGGTCCACGGAGTTGCAAAGAGTTGGACATGACTTAGTGACTGAATGACAACATAAATTCAAGAGATTAATGAATCTCTTGATAGAATTGAAAATTTTATACGAAAAATATATGAAAAATATTTTATAAGAAAAATCCAGAAGCAAAATCAAAGAGTGAGCAATTGATTATGAAAGATATTTCCACTGGATTGACAAATGACAGATAGCTGGATAACTAGATGGATGAAGGGTTAACATCTCTTGTGTTGAGTGCCTATAAATTAATTGCATTTTTTAAACATAGGTTAAAAACAGTAAGAAGATGGTGAGGGAATATGAGCTGCCAGTTTGCAGAAGAGCGAATCTGAGTCCATCGTATTGTACTTAGTTGCTCAGTTATGTCTAACTCTTTTGAAACCCCATGGACTGTAGCCTGCCAGGCTCCTCTATCTGTGGGATTTTCCAGGTTGGAATATGGGAGTGGGTTGCCATTTCCTCCACCAGGGGATCTTCCCAACCCAAAGATGGAACCTGCGTCTCTTATGTCTCCAACATTGGCAGGTGGATTCTTTAGCACTAGCACCAAACCTAGCAATCCCCTCCCCCTTCCCAGAGTCCAGTAAATATGTAAAGAGGCCAACTTCATCAACTGTCAGAGAACAAATTCAGCAGATGAGGAAATGGGGCCATCTAAGGTTTTAAGGTAACCAACTTGTCCCAGTTTGCCTGGGACTTTCCCAGTTTTGAAACCCCTCAGTCTTGGGCAAATTGGGATGGTTGCTCTGAGAGAAGGAAGAAACCTGGAAAGACAGTTTGAATTTTGGATCAAACATTTGTTCAGTGAGATCAAGTTAACTGAAACAGGAAGAAAAAACCTGTTTTTTCTGTGCTCATTCATTGCCTGCCTCCCAGTCCCCTCCAGTACTTGGTGGTTTGTAACATCCTGGCTGTGTCCATTCCCCTGGTGGACGTGAATCCACTTTGAGTTATGGGGGCTGGAGAGGCCAAGAGCAAGACATCGTAGAGTATAATGAACTGTTCATGAGAAATAGATGGGGAAACAGTGGAAATAGTGTCAGACTTTATTTTGGGGGCTCCAAAATCACTGCAGAGGGTGATTGCAGCTATGAAATTAAAAGATGCTTACTCCTTGGAAGGAAAGTTATGACCAACCTAGATTCAAAAGCAGAGACATTACTTTGCCAACAAAGGTCCATCTAGTCAAGGCTATGGTTTTTCCAGTGGTCATGTATGGATGTGAGAGTTGGACTGTGAAGAAAGCTGAGTGCCGAAGAATTGATGCTTTTGAACTGTGATGTTGGAGAAGACTCTTGAGAGTCCCTTGGAATGCAAGGAGATCCAACCAATCCATCCTAAAGGAGATCAGTCCTAGGTGTTCATTGGAAGGACTGGTGCTAAAGCTGAAACTCCAATACTTTGGCCACATCATGTGAAGAGCTAATTCATTGGAAAAGACTCTGATGCTGGGAGGGATTGGGGGCAGGAGGAGAAGGGGACGACAGAGGATGAGATGGCTGGATGGCATCACCGAATTGATTCACATGAGTTTGGGTAAACTCTGGGAGTTGGTGATGGACAGGGAGGCCTGGTGTGCTGCAGTTCATGGGGTGGCAAAGAGTCGGACACAACTGAGCTACTGAACTGAACTGAACTGAACTGAAAGTTCACCTTTTGAAGCCCTAATCCCCAGTGTGATTAGTATTTGAAGGTGGGGCCTTTGGAAGATAATTAGGTTAAAAGAAGCCATGAAAGTGTGGCCTTTCTGATGGGGTCCTTTTAAGAAAAGATACCCAGGCTTTTTTCTTTCCCTGCCATGTGAGGACATGGCAAGAAGGTAGCCATGTGCAAGCCAGAACAAGGGCCCTCACCACAACCCAACCATGCTGGTACCCTGATCTCAGACATTTAACCTCTGGAACTGTGTTGGTGGGGGCGGGGGGGATATGTATTGTTTAAGCCACCTGCCGCTGCTAAGTCGCTTCAGTCGTGTCTGACTCTGTGTGACCCCATAGGCGGCAGCCCACCAGGCTCCCCCATCCCTGGGATTCTCCAGGCAAGAACACTGAAGTGGGCTGCCATTTCCTTCTCCAATGCATGAAAGTGAAAAGTGAAAGTAAAGTCGCTCAGTCATGTCTGACTCTTAGCGACCACATAGAGTGCAGCCTACCAGGCTCCTCCATCCATGGGATTTTCCAGGCAAGAGTACTGGAGTGGGGTGCCATTGTCTTCTCCGTTAAGCCACCTCGTCTGCAGCATTTTGTTAGGGCAGCCCAAGCAGTCCGAGAGACAGAAGGGAGAGGGAGGTCAGGGAAATCAACTCCAAGTCCAAAGGAAGCATCTATTATTCAGATGCCTGGGCACATAGTGCCAGCCACACCTGGGAATTTGGGAGAAGAGCAAATTCTTGGCCTCACTCAGACCTCAGAATCAGACATCCTGGAGCTGAGCCCAGCAATCTGTGGCTGAACAGCCTGCCAGGAGATTGCTGTGCACACACAAGTTGGAAAGCCACTGCTTTCGACTCTACCTGGTAAGGCTCAAGCTTGCCTCCCCAAGCTCTGCCGTCTCTGAGGGACTGAAACACTGGGCTCTAAGGTTGACCGTGAGCTGGTGTTACAGGGACTGGAGGACAACGAAGCCTGCTTTTCAGAGACAAGGTGGCATAGAAGCTTTGCACTCACAGGCAGGCAGAAAACATACAAGCCATCTTGCCAGCCTCCCCTCCCAAAGGCTGGTGAAGATGTATGGGAGAAGTGGTGGGGTGGAGGGAATTCCAGCCCACTGGAATCCTCCCTGGTCTCCAGTTCCCCTACCTCCCTCCCATTCTGAGGTGGTTAGAAGTTAGGACACAAACATAGGAACTTTGACAGAACACGATTCAACCCATCAGAGTAGCTGATGATGTAAATCAGGCATCTGGTTCTACACTTTACTTCTTTACCTCAGGTCATCTGCTGCAACTTTGTGAGAAAAGTGCTGTATTCTACCTCTTCATTATGAAGAATTTCAGACAAACTGCAAAGTGGAAAAAATTTTGCAGTGAAGATCCCTAGCTTGCATATGCCCACCACCTAGATGCTAACATTAACATTTTGCTGTATTTGCATTGTCACAGAATCTCGTCCAATTATTCACCTTCTATCCATCCATTAATCCACTTTATTTGTAGATGCATTTAAGACTAAATTGTGAACACCAGTACACTTCCCTCTAAATTCAGCATGCAATCACTAACTAGAGTTCAGTATTTTTTAAACAGATATTTCTTTTGAGGTAAAATGTACCTACAATGAAATACTCAAGTCCAATTTCTTGAATGGAAACCCAGCTATTTAATGCAAACCCCTCTCAGGACCTAGAGTGAAAATGAAAGTCACTCAGTCGCGTCCAACTCTTTGCAACCCCATGGAATTCTCCAGGCCATAATACTGGAGTGGGTAGCATTTCCCGTCTCCAGGGGATCTTCCCAACCCAGGGATGGAACCCAGGTCTCCTGCATTGCAGGCAGATTCTTTAGCTAATCTGCCTGCAATGCAGGAGACCCCGGTTTGATCCTGGGTTGGGAAGATCCCTGGAGAAGGGATAGGCTACCCACTCCAGTATTCTTGGGCTTCCCTCATGGTTCAGTTGGTAAAGAATCCATGTGCGATGCGGGAGATCCCGGTTTGATCCCTGGGTTGGGAAGATTCCCCCCTGGAGAAGGGAAAGGCTACGCCCTCTAGTATTCTGGCCTGGAGAATTCCATGGACTATGTATTTCATGGGGTCGAAAAGAGTCGAGCACAACTGAGTGACTTTCACTTTCATTTTCACTTTCATCAGGACATAGAACATCACCATTATCTAGAAAGTTCCCTCATGCCCTCTTTCAGTCAGCCCTTGCCCCCTACTCCCCAGGGGTAACCACTGCTCTGATTTTTTTCCATAGGTTAGTTTTGCCTATTTCAGAAGTTCATATAAGTGGAAAGAACACACTCTTTCACTTAAGGCTCCTTCCTCTGGGCAAGTTCTCAAGGCTTATCCACGTTGAGTGGATGATGCTGTGTGTCATTAGTCCATTCCTCTTTATTACAGGGCAGTAGTCACTGCGTGGCTGTACCACATTCCACTCCATTGGTACTTGGCTTGTTTCCAGCATTTGACAACTTGGGATAATCATGGAGTCACACCTGCATTTTGCAGACGCAGAGTGGTGCTTAGGCTGTTTATGTGACTTGCTGAGGGAGACAGAGCTGTGAGGGGCAGCACCAAGATCTGGACTCAGCCAGATGTGTCTGATGCCAGAGCCTCAAAGGGTAATTATTATTAGTATGCTGTGATATCCTCTTTGGCTTTCCCTGGCCTGGGTAGCTTAGGAAATAAAGGATACTCTGGTATGTGTGTTTCTGCATCAGAGTTGGGCAGTCTGAGGAGTTGCTGTGAGTCTTGCTCTGCCCTTTACCATCTGGGTGCCCTTGATGGGACTTGCCTCTGCCTCTACTTTCCCATCTGTAAAGTGGGTGATGACAGGATACCTTTACAAGGTTGCTGTGAGAGTTCAATGAGCTAATACATGTAAAGACCTGGGACTGTGCCAGGCTATGGTAAGTGCTGTATCAATGTTCTTTGTTGCTAACGTGACAAGCATCTATTCAGCTTTGTCTCTAGGCCACGTCCCTGTGCTAAACAGTGAGTAACATGCTGTATCAGACTCCTCTTATCTGCTGCTCACATACTTTGGACACTCCAGCCATTGATGAGGCCATCTCACACAGGTCTACCTGTCAGCATCTTTCTCAGGACCCTGCCTGGCACTCACAGTGGGCAACCTGAATGAGTGACACTGTGAACAGCCCAGGGGACAACTCTGGACCAGTGGAGCACAGGCACCAATTCCGTCACTGGGATTCCCAGGCACATTTTCCTGGGCATCTCAGAGGGTCCCAGTGGGACCGAGCTCCAGGTGCCCCCAGCAGTGACAGCTCAAGAACAAACCCTGCCTCACCTTTCCCTCCTTCTGTGCTTCACTATTGCCAGGCCCAAACTCCTGCTTGTTTGCAAGTGGGTGATTCAAGGAGGTGATGCCAAGGCATCATTTCCCCAATGAACCACCTGCAAATAAGCCCTTGTTTGGGGCTCTGCTTTGCAGGGAGAAGCTGGGCTGAGAAAGCTTGTTGTGGCTCACAGGCTGGCAGGGAAGGCAGGGGAAGCCAGTGCTGGGTCAGCCCAAAGGGTGGGAAGCAACCCAGATGTCCACAAGCGGATGAGTGGATAAGCAAAATGCAGTCTAAACACACAAGGGGATGTTATGTGGCTTTAAAAGAGAAGGGAATTCAGGCGTGCTACCTGGATGATCCCGGAGGGCATTATGCTAAGTGAAATAAGCCAGACACAAAAGGACAAATGATGCATGATTCCACTTATTTGAGTTACCTAGAATAGCTAAATTCGTAGAGACAGATTGCCAGAAGCTGGGGTGAGGGGAGAAGGAGGGAGTTACTGTCTAAGGAAGAGTTTTCAGCTTTGCAAGATGAAAAGAGTCTGGGAGATGGATGGTGGTGATGGCTGCACTACGATGGGAATGTGCTTAGTGCGCTGAATTGCGCACCCTCAAATCACTGAGACAGTAAAATTTCATGTCGTGTGTGTGTGCTCAGTCACTCAGTCGTGTCCGACTCTTTGTGACCCCATGGACTGCAGCCTGCCAGGCTCCTCTGTCCATGGAATTCTCCAGGCAAGAATACTGGAGTGCATAGCCGTTCCCTTCTCCAGGGGATCTTCCTGACCCAGGGATCGAACTCTGATCTCCCACTTTGCAGGCAGATTCTTTACCGCCTGAGCCACCAGGGAAGTCCCCATGTTATGTATATTTTATCACGATTGAAGAGAAAAAAATACTTCTAAAAACTGTTCTAAATTTTAAAAAATCCTGTGCTAATTTCTCGCTTCTGCTACTGACCCTGGTTGTGAACCTAAATGGTTCTCTAATGTTGCAGAAGACGCAGCCTCAGGGATATGTTCTGGGGTGTGAGAACACATCTTACAGTCGATTTCTCTGCCTGTGGGTCTTGATGGCCCAGCGATGGCCCAGCAAGGGGAAGAATGAGTTTCCCCCAGCCTTTTTCCTAGTCCGTGAGAAAGCAGAGAAGCAAGGACCAGGCAGAGGCAGCCGCCCCCCCACCATGCGTGCCTTTCCAGGATGGCAGGGGTTCAGGTGTGGACTCCAAGCCTTCTGTTGCACCCGCTTTGGGTATGCTCCAAAGCCTGAAACACCATGTCTGTCAGGGAAGGACCGACGGGCTCAGACACTTGGGTCTAAGTCACGAGGGCTCTGGGGTCCTTGGATCACTGCATACAGGCTCCCATCAGGGGAGTGGGGAGACACCTTCTTCTGGAGAGGACAAATTCCTCTTGGCTTGGTTATATGAAGTCTGAATCAATCCCCAAAGCTCTCTACGGCAATTTACACAAACATCTGCTCTTTGTAATGAACCCTCAGAAATCATTCACTCAAAGAGCAGGCACTGCCTCCCAGGTGTCAGACACAGAGCTGAGCCCCAGAACAATACATATGATGGAGACAGATCTGCCCTGCCTTCCAGCAGCTTCCAGAGCAGAGGGCAGGGACGAAAGGAGACAGGAGGTGACAGAAAGCTGGGTGAAGCCTCTGATGGGGGAGGGAGGGCTTCGGGCACAGCAGACAGGAAGGATGCTTAGTGATGCCTAAGTTGAGATTTGAAGATTGAACAAACTTAGCCAGGCAAAAAGAGAGAGGGGCAAGCGTGTTGCAGGCAGGGGAATGGCGTGCATGATACCCTGGAGTCCAGAGGCAGGACCCAAGCAAAGTGGAGTTTAGGAGATACACGTGGTGTGATGGAAGAGGGGTGAGAGGCCCCTGGTGGCAGAGGCCCTGTTGGTTGTGTGACGCAGACTGGGCCACATTCCGAGGGTGGCGAGTGAGCCTGGAAGATCTGGGCAGTGACTGTGAGGTGGCTCTGCAGCTGGCGGGGAGGTTCCCCTCATTAGCGGAAGCAGCCACAGCTGACAGGCTCTCAGCATCATGCCCAGGCACCTGTCCAGCCTGCTGGCTCTCAATGCTGGCTTGCTCCGTGCCCAGCCAGTCTGGGAGTCAGAAGCCGTTGAACTGCTTCTTCATTCAGGATCCTGTGAGCCCAGAGCCAGACCAGACCTCAGTCTCTGCAATGGAGAATGTTAGTCCCTAAGTCGTGTCTGACTCTTGGTGAGCCCCACGGACTGTGTGGCCCACCAGGCTCCTCTGTCCATGGGATTCTCCAGGTGAGAACACTGGAGTGAGTTGCCATTCTCTTCTCCAGGGAATCTTCCTGACCCGGGATCGAAGCCAGGTCTCCTGTATTGCAGGTAGATTCTTTAATAGAAGCAGGTGGAATTCTGAGGGTTCCAGATAAACCCACATCTGATTTGCTGAGTAAGTCTGCCCAGGGTAGTGTTCCCTGGGAACAGCGTCCCTGTGACCCAACATCCTTTGGTCTTCTGGTTAAGACTGAAGACTGATGTGGGGACTAGGTCTGTTCAGCTGTGCCAGGACCACCCTGCAGCCCACCTTCATCTCCCCCTGTGTGTGCGGGAGTAAATATGCACACACACACACACACATACACACACATATCACACACAGAGTCTTGGAAGGTAGGCCTGGCTGCTGTGCACAAAGGGCTAAGGGGATCCCTTCTGTAGGCAGCAAGTGGTCCTTTGATGGGAATTGCAGAGACTGGAGTCCTGGGGCTACAAGGGACCCCAGAGTTCATCTCTCAGTTCCAGTAGTTCCCAAACTTTGCTCATTCATCACGCTCACCTTCTTTGAACATGCTTTATTTGTTGATATTTTTCTTTAAATTGATTCTTTAAAAATCAAATGCACTGATTTTAAAAAGAGAATGAAAAACTATTTGCACTTTCCATAAACAGAAGTTTAAAAACTAAAAGCCTAAATATCTGAAGAAGTTTGTCCATATACCATGTCAAATCATTTGGTGTTCCCCAGTAGGTAGGTGTTGGTCAAGAATCTGCCCGCGAGGCAGGAGACCCAGATTCGATGCCTGGGTCAGGAAGATCCTTTGGAGAAGGAAATGGCAACCCACTCCAGTATTCTTGCCTGAAGAATCCCATGGACAGAGAAGTCTGGCGAGCTACAGTCCTTGGGGTTGAAAAGAGTCGGACATGACTGAGCGACTAATGCTTAACTTCACTTCAGGTGTTAAGGTAGGTGTATCCCAGTTGGGGATTTTCTTTGGATCTGAGAGATTTTTTTTTTTTGAAGCTTTACAAATCTTAAAATTATTTTATTTTATTTTGGAGTATAGTTGATTAAAAAGCTTCAAGATTCTACTTGCTGCATGAAGATGGAAGACCGCACACTGCAACTAAGTCTCGGCTCAGTCAAAAAACCCCAGAGCTCTCACATGCTTCCTGTTCCCTGAGGGGTGACGCTGCCTTCCTCAACACGGCCACGAGGCCTCCATGGTAGGCAGCAGGTTCAGGGTCCCAGCTCCAGGCCTCTTGAACCCACTTTTCATCCCCCGCTCGTGGCAGGCAGTGTCTGATTGCCTTTACTCAGTGCTTCTCTCCAGACTGGAGCGTTCTGAGGGCTGGCTGTGCCACTCATGTTGACCCCTGTCCCCAGGGGTCTGTCTCTATGTCTGGAAAAAGGCAGGCACTCAATCCATGTTGTCAAATAAACCCCAGGCCATGGAGAGCTCATCAGAGTGAACGTAGCCCTTCATGCCCCTCTCCTGCAGCTCGGGTGTCAGGCTTGCATCTCCCAAAGTGTCCCCGGGAACTAGCCTGAGCCCCAGCCTTTGGAGGAATGAAGCACCACCCAGGGGTTGCCAGTTCACGGGGATTTTTTGCCACTTTCAACCCACTTAATTCTGACAGATTTGAATTTGGGCACAATGCGAGGCCTTCCTTGGTCAGGACCTCCCCTCACATTCTGGGACTCGGATTCTACGAGTGGATGGAGCAAGACAAAACGGCTCCTCTTCTCACTCTCTCCTCCCTCGCCCTCTGCAGACTGGGTGTCCTGCTTGACTTTCAAAACACTGCAAAGTTTGCTTTAACCATTTTACAATCTAGGATGCTGGTCTACACCACCTCTAGCCATTCCTGCCGACATCCAGGAGTAGACCTCCGCCTTCATCTCACCCCTGGAGTTTCTCTCAAGCCACAGAAGGACCCAGGGTGAGGGGCACCTGAGCTGGCCTCGCACTGCACCTGGCGACCTGGGGACCCGGCTAAGCCAAGCGCAGCAGGAGAAAATTGCTCAGCTGACATGGGATTCTTTCTCTAATACCATCGCTCCCATTTCTCCATCGTCATTGCCCTCGGCTCCCAGACCTAACCAGGTAATCCTGGATATTAGTTTCTGTGCTTTGCATCTCTTATGCCATATTATATTCTTTGTACTATGGGAACTGGATTTGAGCCTCTGCAGATGCAGAATGAAGAGGGTAGCAAAGTCGGAAGGGACCCCTGGAGTCATGTGTTTGCCCCTTTCTTGTAGAGATGAGGAAACCAAGGCTCAGTTTGGTGAACCAAGAGGTCATTTTTCCCGGCCACCCATTCTGTACTCTCTCCGGTGGCTCAGGCTGCCTGCCCAGCTCCTTGCTGGAGCACCAGACCTGCCCTGACCTGTGGGGATGGGGGGAAGGAAATCAAGAGAGACACGGGTGAGGCTGGACTCTGACTTCTGAGGAGGGCAACACGGGAGGCTGTGTTTCTCCCCCACAGCGCTCCATCAGCTTTCAGAGAGGCAGCGCTGGCTTGTCCACAAGGGTGAAGGACTTGGCAGGGAATCCACCTCCCAGCCCGGCTGGCAAGTGAGTCACAAAGAATGGAGCTGCCTTGATGATCAGACCTGGAAGAGAGAGGTGGACTGGAATGCAAAGCCGGTGGCCAAGGTGCCCTGTCTGTTTGCCATGAGATGCCCCGGGGTGTGGTGGATGGGGGCTCTTTTCTCTGCTATGATCCACCCTCTCTTGCCCACATATACCTGTCTGCCCTCCCTATTCTCCCCCTCCTGGCTTCCCTCCCCTGACTGACTCCCTCTCTGCTTTCTCTCTCATCACCCGACCCCCCACCCCAGGCCCTCCACACACCTGGACTGTGCCCTCCACTAGCCCTGTCCTCTGATGCTGCTCTCCAGAAAGTGTTTGCTTCCTCCTCCTGGGTGCAGCCTGCACACAGGCTCTGCCCCTCCTTTGTTTGTGCAAGAAGCTCCAGTCGCCTTGGGCTGGCCCCCCTCTCCTGGGGGGTAGTGGGGTCCCTCTGGGTGTCTGTGCAAGGTGGGAATGGGGAGGGAGGCCTAATGTCAGGAGAGGGAGGGAGGAGTTGGGACTGATGGGGAGAGTGAGCAGAGAGATGCCGGTGATCTGGGAGGGCAGGGGGTGAATGCGACGGAGCAGGCCTGCTGGGGGGTGTGCTGAGAAGGAGCCTCTTGGCAGTGCCTGGAACAGAGGGCTCTCTGTGCTAGTTGAATGGCTGTCTGAGAGAAGGAAGGGCCGAAGGAGTGGAAGGAAGGTGATCAGAAGCCTGGGGCTCCTGGCACAGGCGCTCCGCCCTGTCCACCATCTCTGGGCTACCTGGGCAGACTCCAGGGGTTGCAGATCCTCCTGGGGTTCCTCCTTTGGGCACCACATCCCGTGGCCTCTGTCCCAGAGAGCAAGGAGAAAGCTTGATCGTGTTGATGCTTCTACAGAAAGTTAGCAGCCCAGGGAGGCCCTGGTGTTCCTGGGCAGAGATCTGGAAGCGGTCCACTACGCCTTTCAGTGGTCATGGTGCCCATCCCTGCCCCTGTCAGAACCAGGAGCAGCATCCCCTGGTCTGGTTTGGGCTGTATCTTTCACCACGAGAGGTCCTGGGTGCACGGTGGGCCTGGCGGGAGGAGGGAGGCTGTCCCCGCAGAGCTGGCATCAGAGTTGTCTGAGGGCAAAGAAGTGAACCCATGTCCTAAAAACACTGGCATGGACAAGTTAGAACTTCTCAAACCAGGGTTATGCCAACCAGAGGTTACCCTGTCTTACCCAAGAGCTGCTGTTTCCAGTGTTTACTCAGTGCCAGGCGTTGTTCTAAGCAATCTAGGTCATCATGGTATTTAATCCTGACAACAGACTACAAGGTACGTGCTGTTAGCAGCCTTTCTAACAGTTCTAAAAACCTGCCGCTTTTCAGGTGACAGATCTGAGGCTTTGATGTCAAAATATTGCCTGACTTCGCTTCTGTAACTGACAGAGCTGAAATGTAAACTCAGGTCTGTTGGCTTTCGATGCTCAGCAGTTTAAGAAGCAGACAGCATTGCCCAGATAGGGGAAGAGCTTTTCTTGGGATGGCACATGTAAGTGACAGAGGCAGGTCTTCTGGTTGCACCATGTGATGGCTTTTGGTCTGTGAATAGTCAACTAAAGATATGGTAGCAATGGGTAACAGGTAATGGCGCAGAGGAGCCCCAGGCTGAGTAGGGGTGGGACAGGCACAGCAAAGGCCAGAGGGGCAGTTCAGGCCATGGGAAAGTTCTTACGTTTACATACACATTGGTTTTATTAGGCTTTAAAAACATTTTTATTATTTATGCTTATTATCACAATGTGCTCAGTCGTGTCCAACTCTTTGTGACCCCATGGACCATAGCCCACCAGGCTCCTCTGTCCATGGGATTTCCCCAGCAAGAATACTGGAGTGGTTGCCTTCCTCCACGGGATCTTCCTCATCCTGGGATCGAACCCACATCTCTTGTGCCACTTGCACTGCAGGTGGGTTCTTTACCTGCTGAATCACCGGGGAAGCCCCCAGTTTAGGCCTATAGAATGATTTACCTACATACCCCAGAGCTATTGGGAGAACTCAGTGAGATAGTGGACATAGAAGTACTGTGAAAATCTGATAGCTCTACAAGTATTAGCCCTTATTATCACTTTATTATCAGAGGCGGGCAGTCCTAACATCTGGGACTTAAGGAGAGTGATAAAATGACAGAGTGGGAAGGGGTCAAAGAAGTCCCCCAGACACCTGGCTACCTCTCAGAGAGTCTTGGGCAGGTGGAGCCCAGAGTCTTTTGACCCTCTTGAAGAAAAACAAAGCAAAACTACAAATGTGATGCTAATACAAAAATGAATATTTATTTAGAATGAGAAATCACAACAAATTACACATTTCAAAAAGCTGACAACACAGACATCACCAAAACTGAGACACAAATAAGATATTTTATAAATCATTTTTATTGATCATCACTGTCACTCATCTAGAGTACTTTTATCCTACACATTTTGTCTGCATGTTCTTTGATCTCCTCTTCCTGGGATGATAATTGGCATTGTCATTTTCTATAGAGAGAATAAAAAGATAATTCTGTCTTTCCTGTATGCATGGTTGATGTCAATTTGTTTTTATTGTTGATAGCTTGAAATCACGCATCTTCTGGCTTCCCTGCTGGGTACTGGTGATGCTGCCTCTGAATTATTCTCCACCTGGGCTGCCCTGTGAGCCAGCTCCTGGTGGGGGCATGCCCTCTGAGAGCCCCAGCCTGTGTCTGCAGCAGCTCCTTCAGCTGGGCCACTTCTTTGTCTAGCTCAACACCCAACAATCTTGGCTTCTGCTGATCTAGTCCTGGGTGGGGGCAGGGTGGCCAGGATGCCTGGGTCACAGTGGTCTCTGAATGGGAGGATGAGTGGCATCTTATTCTTCCTGGGATTGACATGTATGTGGCCTTGGTGAGGTGCCCCCAAAACAGGTGGGTGCCGGCCTTTAGGGGTAGAGCTGGAGCTGGGGCAGCGTGTCCACCTCATCTGCATCCACCATGGTCTCCTAGCTGCCCAGAGGAAAACGTGTTGGGACCATCAAGGCCTGTATGAGTGCAAGGCTGTGACATGTGGATGCTGTTGGCCATGGGAAGCCCAACATTGCCATTTCCAGAATAAAACCTCTGAGCCGGCCTTCAGTGAGGATGCCCAACAATTTGTTTAACAGAATGGTGTGCCTTAGTCAGTCAATCAATCGTGTCTGATTCTATGCAACTGCTTCAACTATAGCCTGCCAGGTTCCTCTGTCCTTGGAATTTTCCAGGCAAGAGTACTGGAGAGGGTAGGTATTCCTTTCACCAGGGGATCTTCCGGACCCAAGGGTCAAACCCAAGTCTCCTGCACTGTAGGCAGATTCTTTAACATCTGAGCCATTAGGGAAACCCCTTGCTTAGCAGAACTTTGCCCACACTTGACCCCCAGAACCCTTTTACCTAATATCTATTAGTATCCTCAATTTTGGGAAATGTTGCTATATAGAGACTTTTTCAGAGAAAAGTGAGGATAGTTCATGTTCAAGACCCTCCAAAAGGCCCCACAGCAGCTCCTGCAACTGGTTTCCCCACCAGGAAAGAGATGGGTCTGAGTACATCCTACAATTTCAGTAAAGGGTTAGAACCAGCTCTACACCTCCAGATAATTATCTTTGGGGCGGGGGTGGGGAAGCAAGATCCCCACCATGCTAGACACACAGTGTGACATCTGAGGGTTATTTGAGGGTTCAATGCTGTGAAACCTCAATGCCTGAGCACTCAATCAATGAGGCTTTTCTTTATCCTGTTTTCATTATGCCTCTAGATTTCACTAAGTTCAGGGTCAAGAGAGACTGGTCTCACGGCCTGAGATGCCACAAGGAAGACCCTCCAGAGTGCTAGGTGGGGAAGAGCAGGGACCCATGGGTGCCAGAGAGGAGTGGCCGGACCTGGAAGGATGGAGGCTCAGGGTGGGGGTAGGGGTGGGGCTAAAAACAGGAGTGGCAGGAACACGCGGCTGCCTGTTGGAAGGTGCGGGGCTGACAGCTTCTGGTTGATATCTTAAAGTTTATTTATTTATTTGGCTGTGTCAGGTCTTAGTTGCGGCACGAGGTATCTCTAATGTTTGCTGTGGCATGTGAACTCTCAGTTGCGACATGTAGGATCTAGTTCCCTGACCAGGGATCGAACCTGGGCCCCTGCATCAGGAGCGTGGAGTCTTAGCCACTGGGTCACCAGGGAAGTCCCTGGGGCTGACCATTCTGATTGTTTTACAGGACAGAAGGAGAAAGAATAGAGTCTTGAGAGCAGCTACAGGTTCAAGAGTTTACTCGGTGCTGGGTGTTGTTCTAAGCAATCTAGGTCATCATGGTATTTAATCCTGACGGCAAACTATGAGGTGGGTGCTGTTGGGTGCCTCACTTTCCAGGTGACAGATCCGAGGCTTGAACGTCAAAATCTTGCCTGACTTTGCTTATGTAACTTACAGAGCTGAAATGTAAACCCAGGTCTGTTGGCTTTCAACACCCAGGAGTTTAAGCAGCAGACAGCATTGCGCAGCATCCACGCCAAGCACCCAGAAAGCACAAAGCTGACCCTCTGAAACTGGCGTTAGGAGCCCGTGTGGAACTGCGGAGGTTGGAATAACCCTGAGGCTGGAGATGCCCACCTCAGACAGTGTTTGGTCAAAATAGAGAGATGGGGCTGGGCCCCATGGACTTGTGAATTCAGTGTTGATGGTAGACAAGCACGGGGTTCAGTTACTAAATAGATGACTTGTCAGCCCTTAGATACGGAAGTGGCGGTAGATAAAAATCACTGTGAGAGCCGAAGTTAACAGAGAACAAGTTATGCCAGACCGACTTCATTCCTCATTCTGACTTTGCCCTGCCAGCCTGATTCCATCCTTCTTTATGGCTTTGTCTTTCTCATGGTCTCGGGGTGGTGGAGGGGAACCTGCCAATGATGGCTTTCTTTGAGCATCTGCTCCCATTTCTCCCAACATTCCTGAGGACACTTCTGGAAAATGAGCTGGATGATACCAGGGTGGACTGCTTTCTGATGCACTGAAGACCTGAGCCCCAAGGGCCACCTTTAGCCACGACAAGCTCAGTGGGAGTCTCAGGAGGGAAGTGGAGACGGTTCAAGAAACAAAGAGGAAAATGTCACCATGACCTGACTGAGGAGAAAGCAGACACCATCGAGTGGGCAGGTTTAATTCCATGTCTGGGATGTCAGGGCAGGGAGCCAATGGTACTGTCTGGGTGAAACATTAATGGTAAGAGCATCTCTTTGAGTGTGTGCTCTAGGTCAGACATGACTTGAATCATTGTACACGGATTCACTCATTATAACAAGCCTATGAGATAAGTCATTATTTTCCATGTTTTACACTTGGGGAAACTGAAGCAGAGAAAGGTCACGATGAGACTGAGTTAGAGTGAGACCATCCTGTACACTGGGGAAGAGCAGTTAGTGTGTGCACATAAAGATGACCCTCTGAGCTCCTATCCCCACTCTGGGAAACCTTCCCTGACCCCCAAGTGGGGCTGGGGGCCACATCACCTACTTGCCAGGCTGCACGTCCACCTGCTTTATCGTTTCCTGTCTGTACGTGTCATCGCGTCCATTTAGGGACCCTCAGGTGTAGCTGGGTAAGGTTTCAGGGGTCCCCCACTAATATTGATGAGGAGGTGGAAAGGACTTGAGAACAGAGGGATGGAAAGAGCTACAAAGCAGGGAGGAAAGAAGGAAGCCCTGGGGCCCCGGAGCCTGAGTGCTGGCAAAGGTCTGCAGGGCACGTGGGCCCCAAACTCAATGAAAGGCCAAAAGGGTGAGGTGATGTAAGCAAGATGCTTGTCACCCCCAGAATGTGGTCTTGAGGGAAGCTGTGGAACATTCTTTCCGAAGTCTTTGGGTGGCCCAGGGAGGGGACCTAGTGATAGATTCCCTGGCCTCTTACATTCTTCTCCAGCCCACGAGCCAAGAAGAGTCTTTAAAGTTTCTAGTTGTGAAAAGTAGCTGCCTTCCTTGTCCTTTTAAAAGCACGGAGATCTAAAATACATAAAGGAGACTTGCATATTTCTGAGTCTGCCAAGAAGAGAAGCTAGTCTGCTAAAGCTACATACAGTATGATCCCAACTATGTGACATTCTGGGAAAGGTAAAACTATGTAGACAATGTCAATAGAAAGATCAATGGCCACCAAGGGTTCAAGGGAAGGAAGGATGAATAGGTAGCGCACAGGGGATGTTCAGGGCAGTGAAACCGCTCCGTGTGACACTGTCCTGGAGGACACAAGACATTGTGTATTTGTCCAAATCCAGAGAATGGATGACCCCCAAAGTGAACCCTGATGTAAACTATAGATTTTAGTTAACCTGGAATGTGAAGTCAGGTGGGCCTTAGGAAGCATCACTACGAACAAAACTAGTGGAGGTGATAGAATTCCAGTTGAGCTATTTCAAATCCTGAAAGATGATGCTGTGAAAGTGCTGCACTCAATATGCCAGCAAATTTGGAAAACTCAGCAGTGGCCACAGGACTGGAAAAGGCCAGTTTTCATTCCAATCCCAAAGAAAGGCAATGCAAAAGAATGCTCAAACTACCACACAGTTGCACTCATCTCACACGCTAGTAAAGTAATGCTCAAAATTCTCCAAGCCAGGCTTCAGCGACATGTGAACTGTAAACTTCCTGATGTTCAAGCTGGTTTTAGAAAAGGCAGAGGAACCAGAGATCAAATTTTCATCTGCTGGATCATGGAAAAAGCAAGAGAGTTCCAGAAAAACATCTATTTCTGCTTTATTGACTATGCCAAAGCCTTTGACTGTGTGGATCACAATAAACTGTGGAAAATTCTTCAAGAGATGGGAATACCAGACCACCTAACCTGCCTCTTGAGAAATCTGTATGCAGGTCAGGAAGCAACAGTTAGAAGTGGACATGGAACAACAGACTGGTTCCAAATAGGAAAAGAAGTATGTCAAGGCTGTATACTGTCACCCTGCTTATTTAACTTCTATGCAGAATATGTCATGAGAAACGTTGGGCTGGAGGAAGCACAAGCTGGAATTAAGATTGCTGGGAGAAATATCAATCACCTCATATATGCAGATAACACCACCCTTATGGCAGAAAGCGAAGAAGAACTAAAGAACCTCTTGATGAAAGTGAAAGAGGAGAGTGAAAAAGTTGGCTTAAAGCTCAACATTCAGAAAACTAAGATCATGGCATCCAGTCCCATCACTTCATGGCAGATAGATGGAGAAACAGTGGAAACAGTGTCAGACTTTATTTTGGGGGCTCCAAAATCACTACAGATGGTGATTGCAGCCATGAAATTAAAAGATGCTTACTCCTTGGAAGGAAAGTTATGACCAACCTAGACAGCATATTCAAAAGCAGAGACATAAGTCTGCCAACAAAAGTCCATCTAGTCAAGGCTATGGTTTTTCCTGTGATCATGTATGGATGTGAGAGCTGGACTATGAAGAAAGCTAAGTGCCGAAGAATTGATGCTTTTGAACTGTGGTGTTGGAGAAGACTCTTGAGAGTCCCTTGGACTGCAAGGAGATCCAACCAATCCTTCCTAAAGGAGATCAGTCCTGGGTGTTCACTGGAAGGTCTGATGTTGAAGTTGAAACTCCAATACTTTGGCCACTGGATGAGAAAAAGCTGACTCATTTGAAAAGACCCTGATGCTGGGAAAGATTGAAGGCAGGAGGAGAAGGGGACGACAGAGGATGAGATTTTTTGGATGGCATCACCGACTCGATCGATGGACATGGGTTTAGATGGACTCCAGGAGTTGGTGATGGACAGGGAGGCCTGGCATGCTGCAGTTTATGGGGCTGCAAAGAGTCGAACACAACTGAGCAACTGAACTGAACTGAACTGAAGGTATCAGTTGCAGCAGGGGGGACTTCCCTGGTGGTCCAGTGGTTAACGCTCCCTGCTTCCACTGTAGAGGGCATGGTCCCGTCTCTTGTTGGGGAATTAATATCCCATATGTTGAGTGACGAGGCCAAAAACACTGTGGCCGGCACAGTAACGCAGATGTTAATAGCAGCAGAAACTGCCCTGAAAGAGGTGGGATAAAGGAACTCCATACTTCCCATTCAACTTTTCTGTAAACCTCTGATAGCTAAAAGCAAATAAAGTCTATTAAAGAAAACACAGATCTCTGTCCACACCAGCAGCATAACCAGGAAATATTGGTGGTACATCCTTGTGAAGTCATGGGCACCTGAGAACTACGGGGAAGGGGCAACCTTGTCACTGCTGGTGACAGATGTAAAAACAGGCACAGCCAATGCCAGCCTGGCTCATGTCTGCTTCCATCCGACCCCCCACCCCCGAAGTGCACAAAGGGTGAGCCTGCCTCTTGAACGGACAATGCTACACAGGTGTAAAGAATTCGTGGGCAAAACCAATCTAATAGGTTTGTTTGGGCTTTTAGTTGCCTCAAGCCATCAAGGCGAGATGGACTCCATGAAAGCACACTGGCGTCTGCTTCTGGCCAAGGGATCCAGGCAACCACCATCGGAGGTCAGGACGGTCACGGTCGTATCTCTTGTTTCCCACCGTGACTGAGGAGGCTGCAGAGTTTCTAGAGGGTGGACCCCCTCCTAAGGGGTTGTTGGGCGGGGGAAAGCTCCTGGGCTCCAGGTGCTCTACGGTAGGAGGAGCTGGGATGGGATGGGACACTGTAGGTGGGGGAGTGGCGAGAGTGGGTGCTGCTAAGGATGATTCTGGGATGGGGCTGGGTGACATTTGACTCTGAATTTTTTTTTTAAGTCAGGAAAGAGAATTTCACCCTGTCACAGCTGGAAGGGCTCTTTGAGACCACTGGCACCCTCTTAGGGTGCTGCTGAGGAGCTGAAGGGTGTTACCTGTCCACACCTGCAGCAAGGTGCTACCCTTCCCTCCTCCCCCCGCCAGCCTCTCCTCGAGACCCGGCGGGGTGGCGCCTTCATCTGGATTCCAGTGTTCCGGACTCCTGGGCATGCCCCACAAAATTGAGCAGGCCTGCAGAAGACTCTCAGACCCGCCCTGCTCCATCTACTCCAGCACCTCCTGCTTCACACGTGCCCGGGTTTCCCACTCCCTGAAGAGAGCCATCATCTGCCTCCTTCATGTGGCACCAGGCTCTGGCGTCTGGTCCTGAGTTACTTCTCCAGCCCCCTCACCAGCCCCGCGCCTCCAGGCCCCCGAGCACAGAACTCCTCTCATATTTTCCCACCCCCAGCCCTCCTGTATCTCAGCACAGGCCTGTGCTCCTCTCCCAGCTTCCCTGAGCACTCCTCTCAGCCTGCTTCCTGCCCGAGGTCAGCCCCTGAAAGCCCAGTTCTGGGTCAGGCATTTGAAGCTCCTCGTTTCTAGCTGCCAGTTTCCCAGCCCTTATTTCCACCGGACTAGAGTGCACAGAAACTGCCTGGCTCATGTAGCAGGCTCTTAATAAATATTTATTGACTGAACAGGGTCTATACTCTTTTGAGCTCCAAGAAGACAATATCAATCTCTTTCCCGCAGGCTCTAGCCCATTCCCCTCGTCCCAAGCTCTTTAAGCATCTGCTGGAGTTCAAGTTTCTTTATCCCAGGGTCTTGAAGGACCAGGATCCAGGATTCTGAGAGACCCTGAACACATGGGACGAAGTGCTAAACAGGGCAGGTTCGGCTTCCATGCAGGTAGCTGGGACCTCCTCTGGCCACTTAACACTGTGCACTGCACATTCCTAGGGACTGATTTCCAGTAGTTAAACAGGACCCACTGAGGCTGCACACTCTGTGTTAAGTTTTATGGCTTCAATGCGACAGTGTTCAGCATCTGCCTTCTCCAACAGGTAAATGCTGCTCCCGGGGCCCTCTTCTGCCTGCGAGATAGAGCAGGCATCTTTCCCAAGGACTTTCTTCTCTAGCACTTTGGAGACGCATGGGCATTAACTTTTATGCTTCAAATCCAAAATAGACAATAAAATTAGGGAAACAGGTTAGTGTTAATCTACAGGGCTGCCTGTGGAGGTGATCTGAGTCCTGCGGAGTCCTTGGGGGAATTTCTGAGGTTGTCCTGCCATCCCTGAGCAGAACTGGAACATTCAGAGGGCTATGCTGGGAGGGAAGGCAAATACCCAAAGTGTGAAGAACTGACAACTTCCCCTGGCATGGCAAGCTTAGGTATAGAAACCAGAAAGGGGCTCCTAGTAGGAGGGTCTAGGGGAGCAGGGTGGCACATGCTCAGTCCACCCACTGGGGGCAGCCCAAACCAGCAATGTCTGCAAACAATTTGGAGGGTGGCCGGGCCACGGTGGGTCAGCAGAGCCCAGGGATGCACCGAGTACATCACCCATGTGACACCCTCTCTCACTCTGGGTGACAAGTGGGGGGGCAGCGGCCTTTTGTCAGATGTCTATTGTGTCCTGTGACCTTACACGAGCTGTCACCCTTGCCACAGCCCAGCAGGAGGGTAGAGGGACACCACCTCTGCAGGAAGAAACTGAGGTAGGGGTCGGGGGCAAGATCTCCTGCAAGTCCACGGCCTGTTAGTGGCAGAGGCAGGTTTTGAGGCAGGTGGTGGGTGTGTACCAAAGCCCTTGCTCTCCCAGGACACTGCACCCGCCCTTCAGGGCATGCCCTGTGACCGGGGCATCCCAGGAGGAGGGCTGCCTAGCATGGCCAGGTTGGAAGGAGGGAGCAGATGAGTGGGAGAGGCCCCCCACCATTCCGCTCCTCACCCCCCCTGCAGGCTGGGTGAACCTCTGCATGTCACTCCCCACCAATCACCCAGTTCTGCTGTGTGCTCTGGGGGCCAAATGCCTGACCCTGTGCCAGCTGCTGGGATGGGTGTAATTAGGTGGAAAAGGCTCTAAAGAGCCCATGCCAGCCAATTACAACCTTGCAATTAAAAAAGCTACATGGAAGTGAAGTGTGAAGGCGTCCTGTGACTTCTGCTGGGCGTGCCTATGACGGGAGCCAGTCAGCTGGAAAACTGCTGGCCTCCCAGCATGCACTTGTGTCAATACTGCGGGCTGACCCCAGGAACATCCTGGGTCCTAGGCCATGTGCTTCTGAGCTGGGGTAACTCCTTCTCCCAAAGCAGAAAGCACTTTCAGGGGGATGGTTTTCTCCCACACCACCCCTCTGGGCACCAGCTCTCAACATGGCCCAGTTTGTTTTTGTATCTCCTAATTCTCGGGGAGGGGGGGAAGCAGAAGAAAGATGGAGTCCATTCATACCCAGAGAGCGTCTGGGACTTTGATATGAAGAGCCAGAATCATGGCATGCTTAGGCTATCATGAGGATTCTTCCTTGCCATGTTAAGTTCATTATAATGAAAAAACAATCACAGTAAAGGGTATTTGTGAGTGAGACTCTGATGCGGCAGCCCCAAAGGGATGAGGTAGGGGGTGGGGGGTAGATTCAGGTAATTTGGTTGGAGGCTGACACTGTTGCTGAGCAGGCATTTTGCTCCTACCAGCGTCTGTACTTAGAACGATGTGGACACTAACACCTGGACGTATGTGGCACGAGAGCTACCTGTCTCCCAGAGGCCGGAGGTGGGGGACTGGAGAGGCAGCCCTGTGCTCGGCTCACAAGCTGTGTGCTGTGGCTCTCTGCTTTGGGAGGAAGAACATTTTCTGGAAGGAGGTGAGGCCAAGCCTCAGAGACAGGCCCCACCTCCGGCCCCCGCCCTGGCTTCTTTGGTGGAAAATAAGCACTTACCTGGTAGTCTCAAGGCACACCCTCAATTGGGAGTGAATGGCGGGGTGGCGGCAACAGTGTGGTGTGAACAGCTGAGACCTAGCCTACAGGGATCCAGGGAAGGCTGCAGACGGTGGGGTTGGTGGTGGTCAGGGGGCTTTCCACAGTGAACTCTCGACTGCCCCCTCGCTCAGCTGCCCAAGCCATCAGTGTTTGAGCTGGCCAGGTGGGGTTTAAGCATGAAGCTCGTGAAGACCAGCCTCAGCACTAAACAACGTTATGATTACCAAGCACCTTTACCCAGGTGCCCAGCTCGCGGTTGATGCTCGGTCAGGCATGCCCGTTGCCACTCCCTCCCTCTTTCAGTCTCTGGTTCCGGTCGTGTGCTGTCTCCAACCCCACTCCCCCGGGATCACTGCCACTGCCCCTCCCTGCCCACCCAAATCCACTCCACTATTAAAGTCACGCTTCAAACTGTCATTTTCTTTTAATTTTTAATCAGTCTGTGTCAAGAAAAAACAGGATTTGATCAAGCTTCCAGTTCTCACCACTCTATCAGCATAGCAATTTTACGGATTAAAAAAAGTTTTGTTTATATTTGTCTGAAACTCAGAGGAGAAAAAGAATCAGCTCCACGGATTAACATGTATTTGAAGAGACATTTCGGGACTTGGGAAATGTGTTTATCGATCATTTTTTAGGAATGACACCCAGTGGGCCCTGGGAGGGTGCGGTGGGTGTGCTGGATGGACTGATGGGTGAGGCAGCCAGGGGACCCCCAAAGCAGGAGGGCAGAGCCATCCATCTTTGGAGCCCGCGGGCTTTGCAGGACAAAATAAAAGGGGTAAAATAATTCAACCCCATACTTTATCTGGAGGAGGACAAATATGTTTCCAGATGGAATTTCTGTTTTGGAAAATTAAATCTGGCTGAGTTTGGGAGCGGGGGCAACAACTCTTAATAGTTAAAAGGTGAGGGGCTCACAACTGAGATAAACTGTCAAGTGGAAGCTTTTAAAAATGCTGAAACAAAACATTACCTTGGTTACTTCTCCACCATGAGATGTATTTGAACACACTGTGACCTTGTGTAAAGCCACAAGGTTTAGCCAATGCCGTGGACCCATGTCCTAGACCATGAACACAAATACTGACGATATTTCACCAAAGGACAGCGCGGAAGACAGGAACTCTGCCTTTTGGAGAAATTTTCAGAAAGCAGAGTCTGCCTGAGTCTTTCCTTCCCATTCTCGGTGGAACTGCCACGTCCTGCTTTAATCTTGCGTAGGGCTGTCCAGCCAAGACTGTCCCAGGGACACTCGAGAACCTTCCTTTGGGAGCCTGCAGGGGGCGCTCTGCTGCTCTTCCAGCAGCTCAACACAGACTTCCCGCAGAGGCTGAGCCATCTGAATCTGGAGTCCAGAGACAGTTTGAAGCGGATTTTAGAAGCGATGTAGGTAATGTGACATGCTTTCAGAGGAGGCGGGTAGTACTCCTAAGTCTGTGGGAGGTGGAATTTGGTGGATATATGCGTGCAACCGTCTGTCCCATGTTCGGCAGCACGAGATGCCCTTCATCCAGGACTGCTCAGGGTTCCCCCTCATCCTTCTGTTCCTCACTGGTCTTGGCAAATCCTCAAGTCTCCTTTCAAAGCACTGCCGCCGCTGTTTATCAGCCTCGCTCTTGAGTCCGAGATGCACAATATGAGTCCCTGTCCCCATGCTGTTGATAGATTAGAAAACTTGCTCCATCCCCCAAGCTCTGTCCTCCAGAGGCCTCACTCCCAAGGTACGCGGTTCCCATTCCCAAAGGGGTAGCAGAATCATCAGGACTTTTTCCAGTTATGGATCTTCTTCCATTAGAGGGATCTCTGTAAAAGAGATGGTTATTGAACTGCAAAGAAAGAGATGATTATCATACTAATACACTGAAAAATACTGTGCTGCTGCTGCTCCTAAGTCACGTCAGTCATGTCCGACTCTGTGCGACCCCACACGACGGAAGCCCACCAGGTTCCTCTGTCCCTGGGATTCTCCAGGCAAGAACACTGGAGTGGGTGGCCATTTCCTTCTCCAATGCATGAAAGTGAAAAGTGAAAGTGAAGTTGTTCAGTCATGTCTGACTCTTAGTGACCCCATGGACTGTAGCCTATGAGGCTCCTCCGTCCATGGGATTTCTCAGGCAAGAGTACTGGGTGGGGTGCCATTGCCTTCTCTGGAAAAATACTGTAAAGATCTGGAATTGTGAGCTTCAGTAAAATAGAGTTCCTACTTCCCTGGTAGCTCAGATGGCAAAGAATCTGACTGCAATGCAAGAGACCCAGGTTCCATCCATGGGGTCGCAGAGAGCTGGTCACAATCGAGCAACTAACACACACACAAATCAGTAAGAAGATAATGCTAAGTTCCACGTATCAGTTAACAAGCAAATAAGCCAACACCTCTGTACATCATTAGCTGGAAAATCTCATATCTAGCTCATAAAAATTAAACTGTTAGGCTTCAACCATGTGTCCTAATGGTAAAGGTTACAAGTTCAAGTACAGAGTTCTCTATGGGGAACCAAGAGACCCCTGCGTCTACATAGTTAATGTGACTTACTGCCAATATAAGCTGGAATGAGTGCTTTCATTTGTAAAGTGGTACTGGCACTCCCTCCCCTGGGAAACGAGCCCTATTTAATCTGATGCATTTTTATTATTTTACCATGATCTACAACCTGCTTTTCCTTGCAGTAGCAAGGAAGTAGTAATACCTTCCTTCTACTTCACACCTGGTAAACTTAGCCTGTATGTACCCAGAACTTCTCCGGGGTGGGCTCTTGTGCCCGGATGTAGGTCTTCCCTTTTAGCATGCATGTGTTACCTTGATCCTGAGCACCACTTTCAGAAGTCCTGCCTTATTAAGGGAGAGAGAAGAAAAGCATCCTGGATTACATGGATGCTATTAAAATCAAGTTCCGCCCACCTAGCCTTTCTACCCTGGATGGCTTGGTGCTCTTTTGTGCCTCCTGAAATTTCAGCTGATCACTTGTGAGGTGATGATCCTTCCTTCCAAGAACTGGCCTTGCCCACAGCCTCTACATACAGCATGCAATTTCAGCTGAGAGAGAGGGAAACTCTGATTTGACTCTGAGCTGGGAGCAGGGTGTGGGGGTGGGCTGCGCCTAGGTGGCTTGGACCTCGGGGCCGATGCTTACCATCTGCAATGTCGATGCCAGGGCTGGTGGATGCCACCTCCCCCACCGTGCTGGGAGCTGTGTCAGGGTTGTTGGAAGCGGGGTGGGTGCCCCCTTGGCACGTGGGAGGTGAATATAGACTCTGGAGCAGCTCCGAAGAACCTGAGACGCTGTCGCAGGTTTCTGACTCCCCGGGCCCGTGTCCGTGTCCCCTGAGCCGGGGTATGCTGGGGGCTCTGGTCGTCCACGGGTAAGGGGCAGCCCTGGCCCACAGAAGCCAGGTACCCGGGGCCTAAGGCACTGAAGCCGCCGCTCACAGCCTCGTCATAGGACGGGAGCATGACGGGCACGCCATCCACCACCACGAAGTCGGGGTCACTGCTGGAACTCCTGGGAGGTCCCCTGTGGAGAGCAAAGCGGTGCCACGGTGACAGGTGGCCCCGGGAATGAGGCCACAGCGCTCACCCACTGCAGCTGGGGTCCTCAGGGGAGCAGAGCTGGTGGTGCAGGACACGCATCTGCCCTGCTGGGTCCCCTCCAGCAAATGGTGCATCCACCAGGGCCACACTCCAGACGGGACAGGCTTTTCTTCTCCTCACTGGCCCCTGCCCTCCGCCTCCCTCTTGCCCTTCCCTGCCCTCCTCTGGGCTCCATCATCTCCTCGTGCTATAAATTTGTGGACAGGGGACTATGCGGCCCATTCCAATCAAGCATCCCAAAGTGCCCCTGCAGTGTCCCCTGCTGGAAATGGAAAAGCATCATTAAGAGCTTGGGAAAGCGTGGACCTTAGGTGCCCCTGTCAGTTACTGCTGCACTTAGGATGCTTCCTGTTTGTTTTCTGCTGCGGTCTAAAATTCATTCATTTTCAGTCAAGACAGAGAAGCAACAACAACAGAAAAAAAGGACTCTTTCCAGGTTTGTGGGCTCACAGTCACCTGAACCTAAGCTTCACTGTGCTGCCCAGAGCGGGGGTTCCCTTACCCTGCCATGTACTCGGCTCTGGCCTCGCCCTTGGTCTCAGGTCTGAGGCCGAAGTCTCAGCTCAGCTGACCTCTCTCTGCTCCTGGGCCCTAGAGGAACTGGGGTGGCTAGTAAGCGGCCAGTGGGACTTGGTTCCTTATCTTCTCTGCTGGGAACTGGTGCTGAGGGATGTGGCCAGAAGGTGAACTATCAGGAAGAAGGACGAGTCAGCTGGGTGGGCAGGCCATGAACTCCTGCATGCCGGCCTCTGCAGGAGCTCCGAGTCTGAGGACTAAGAGGGCTGGATGCTGGTGTGTGGGGCAGAGGAAAGCGTCAGTCTGTTTCTCTCTCTGACACTTGAGGCCACTGGCGTTTTGGAGCATCTTGCTTGGAGATGCTGGCAGGGTCCCCTTGTTCCACCACACTTAAGGTCACGCAGAGACGGGGGAGATTACAAAGCCCATACCCCACACCCAAAGATGGGAGCTGGGAGGCAAGGAAGAGTCTGCTTCAAATTGGGGTTCTCTACCCTTCTGTGGCCCTTATGAGTGGATCCTGGATCCGCTGAGCTCCCCTACTCCCCAGCCTGCACAGTCTCACGCTGGCCTCCTGTCTCACTTGGGCGTGCCTACCTTTTCCAGTCCCTTTCAGCTGCAAGCTGCCCAGGTCAGAGTGACCCCAAGGATGCCTCTGTTCTCCGTTCTCCCCACCACAACAGCTCTCACCAGGGCACCCATGAGCCATCAGCTTCTCCCTCGCTGGTCCCAGCCCCACAGACTATCATCAGCATCTCTTCATAGTCTATGGCTCTGGGACTAGGAGAAAAACAAGCAAAACCCCCTTCCTAGACCTGCCTGAGAATCTTATGATCAGTTTGCATAGCTGAGACCAGTTTCCATACAGCTAGAGAATAACCTATGAAGGAAATATTCAAGGAATTAAAAAAAAAAGGAGTGAGTGTTAGGGATCGTTTTAAAAAAAAATCTTAATATTTAGTCTGTATCCTGGAAACTTGGTTCCCAAGCCTATGTAGAAAAATAGCTCTATAGGCCACATTCAAATACTCCATGTACTACAAATGACAGTATGTAGTTTAGCTTTCTCCTTGTAACCCCTAGGCCTTCTTTAGATAGTCTAATTGCTCAATGATAGAACACGGTCTCTTGACTCATAAATAATGTGAGGATGGAGAGTGCAGGTGACGGGTTCAAGAGGAAAGAAGGCTCTGGCATTTCAGCAGGGGCTTGGCTGTGGCCCCAGGATGGTGCTCACACACTCTGGGTCCAGCGAGGATACAGGGGCCCCTCTCCCCACCCCCCGACCTAGCACAGCTCCGAGGCTGGAAGAGTGGGGTGCCTTCAGGTCATGGGGCCCCTGCAGCCAGGTGGGGAGGGTGCAGTGTTCTGTGGGATGAGGCCGACCTGGGGGCGCGAGGTTGAGGGGAAAGGTGGGATGCTGTCTCCAGCAGCCCTGCCTGCTTCTCTCCCCCACGCCTGGCTGGGAGTGTGAGCGTGGGTTTTCCTGGAGGGCCGAGTGGGAGGTGGTTAGTCCTGGAAGCCGTCTTTGCTGGAAGAGTGGTACGCATGCCCCCAGCAGCCAGCCTGTCCCTGTGGGCAGAAACACATGCCCTTGGCTGAAGCCTGAGGTCCCTGTGTGAGAAGACTCTGACGTGGGTATAGGAATCCACGGGGATACATGATGCCTTTGTGAATCAGGGGAGCCCTCGCTAACATCCTGTGATGTTCGGTGCCCCGCATTCCTTCTCCTTTTATTCACAAGCTCATCTAGGTGCTTCCTAAAGGACTTCTCCTTTCAGGAACAGTGATCCACCAACAGCAGTGCTGGGTGGCTCTTGGTTTTGCAGGGCGCCGGCATGCTTGGTTCGGGATGAGTGGCTGGCACCAGAGGGGAAGGGCCACAGCTGCCCCGGGCACTGAGAGGACCAGATTTGCCTCTGAGGGACTTTGATAGACTCCTCTTGGTGATAACGAGAGCGAGGATTTAGACACTGAGCCCAGCTCACTGGTGCAGCCGAGGAGGATGGAGACCCACCCCACCCCCACTCCACCCCTGCCCACAGGTCCCACTCCAAGCTCAGATCCTACCTACAGGCAGAAGCGCATCAGCCCGGCTCTGTCCCCAAAACAGAGCCTTTCTCTTTCCTGAGACTTGCTGAGGTTTTGCACACTGGTTTGAAACTGCTGGGTCACATACCTTGGACCTCGTTCCTAATTAGTTCCATGTATTTCTTATCCCCCCTTCATGGCCTGGAAGCTCTAAGGTACATAACTTGAGAGCCACAGGCACATGGTGGGGAATGGGGGTGTCCTGGGGGTGGGGAGGTGTGGGGCATGCATCTCTGACTCTGCTCCCCTTCCCTGCACCCTGTACAAGGCCTGCCTTGAGAATGTCTAGCCAGGGAAAGAGGGAGACAGGGGTTCATGGTTGGGGGCGTAGGGGTAGGAGTAGGGGGAGGTGGAAAGAGGGAAATGAGTCTGTCTCCACCTTGCAGACAGACCCCAAAACCTCGCAGGAAAGCATGCTGGCTTCCTCCCCCTCCCCTCAGAAGCTGGGCTCTGCACCCCTCAAGGCTGACCATCCTTTCTCTCTGCTGCTCCAGGCGGCTGAGCTGCACCTGGCCTGGGTGGCTGTGGGCTGCCCAGGGCTGTGGCACTGACCTGGGGGAAAGTGGGCCTTGAACTTGGTCTGGAACATCCTGGCCAGGATGACGAGCAGCAGCGCCAGCAGCACGCTGGTCGCCGTGAACGCCACGATCTTCCACGTGGTCAGGAGGGTCTCATGGGTGCTGGGCCACGTTTGCTCTGCCGGGAGAGAGAACACAGTGGCTGTGAGGCTGCTGGGCTGTGCTGGTGCTGGGGTGTCCACGCACTGATGGCTGGGTGGGCCCCCTCTCCTGCATGGGTTCACATGAGCATTGGTGGGCCTCCACATGTGCTGTGTGAGCGAATCTTCCCCCACGTGCCACATCTAGGGGAAGGTGTGCAGCCATCATCCCAGCTTGGGGCAGGCGGCCGTGACTATGCCTGGAAAACACTGGGGTGAGCAAGCAGGACCGGGGCAGGCAGGAGACAATGGTGCACTGGTGTCCGGGTCTTCACCACGGGGTCCCCACCCTGATGCTCTGAGGCCAGTGGTGAGGATCGTTTGCTAGTCATTTGTTATCAAGTAGGAAGCACTGAATATTCACTAGAAGGACTGAAGCTGAAGCTGAAGCTCCAGTATTTTGGTCATCTGATGCAAACAGACGACTCACTGGAAAAGTCCCTGATGCTGGGAAAGATGGAGGGCAGAGGAGAAGAGGGCGTCAGGGTATGAGATGGTTGGACGGCATCACCGATGCAATGAACATGAACTTGGGCAAACTCTGGGAGGTGGTGAGGGACAGGGAGGCCTGGCGTGTGGCAGTCCATGGGGTCACAAAGAGCTGGACACAACTGGGTGACTGAACAGCAAAAGGAAGGACTGAAGCTTGCAAAAGGCTTATGTTTTTGAAAGTGAGAGCAGGTCTTGCCCATAATTATATCATCTGCATTCTGATATGCATCCTTGAGCGTAAGAGAAAGGCAGAGTCTTACATTGCTTGGGTCACACCCCGGGCTTGTGTCCTTGTCAGGGGAAGGGGACAAGGCTGGGAGAAGACAGAGCCCACAGTGGCCGGGTCCTTCCATGGGTGCTGGGGTCTAGGGACCCCCGTTCAGAGGGTCAGCATGTTAACCTGGGTGGGTTAATGCTCCCGACCAGGGTCAGGAAGCATCAGCCACATGGAGCCACTAAGATGAACTTCTATATCCTGTTCCTAAAACTGTGCGCGGGCGAGGAGGGCTGGGGCCCAGGACGTGCCACTGGCTGCTGCGTAGTCTGAATCTGGCCCAGGGACGTTCTCCACATGCTCACCTGACTTGATGCAGTAGACCTGATAGGATGGAAACCACTCCCCGTACTGGCAGGTGATGTACTTGTAGTCACTGGTGAGGCTGTAGCCGGGGTCGCAGTAAAACTCCACCACGGTTCCGTGGTTGTAGTGCTCGCAAGGTCGCGGGTGGCAGATGAAATCGCCGTGACTCACCATTGGAGGTAGCGGACAGACTTGGGCAGTTGGGGAGAATAAGAATTTCAGAACCACATGCTTATCCTGTCTGGACCCTCAAAACAGAGATCTAGCTTGGAGAACACCTCACTCGGAGATGCGCTTATACACGAATCATCATTCTAGCGATGCAGAGCTGTGCCCAAAATCGTCCCAACTCCCGTCCCTTTACGTGAGGTCAGATGGAAGCCTGTGACAAGATTCTGAGCATGTGCGGCTGTCATATGGCATTGTAAGTTACATCGTAAAAGAGATGTTCATCTTCCACGGCAAAGAGTATGCCTACCTAATAGATAGCATTAAGCTATTATGTGCCAGACAACCTAGTAAATAAAATTAAGATATTTATGGGCAAAATCGTCACTGAGACCGAGCCTGTTTCTGCAGCTACGGGGTAATCTGGGACTGTCCAAATCCCTGGGTGTCCCTGACCTGATTCTCAAATGTCCTCCTGGAATTTGGGCAATGACACACAGGCGGCTCTGTGCAGGCCCAGGCCACAGCCTCCCCATCACAGACCCCCTTGACAGGTGGGGAGGAGGCCTGGGACCTGGGCTTGGTTCTGCCACCAACATGCTGCGTGACCTCATAAAGGTCACTTAATTCAACTGAAGTCTTGTTTTTCTCCTCTGTAAGATGGAAGCTTATTCTGCCCTTGATAATTTTTTCTGACCCTCATATTCTATGATTTTTATGGGGAGAGAAAGTTGCTTTGTTTCCTCTCTTGAACCTGTCAACTACCAACTGGCATTTGCCAAGGGCATTTGCCAGTGACCGGGCTAACAGGATGGGCATCTGCCATCTGCCTCTGTGGAGACGGAACCTTGTGCTGCTGCAGCTGCTGACCTTCAACGCCCCCTGAGGGAGTCCAGGGTGGAGTGAGGCACTCTGTGCTCCAGGGAATCTGACGGGACAGGTCTTTCGATAGTTGGATATCTTCCAGGAATCTTCGGGAACTGATTTCATGATCTAGATTTTTGCATCTCTTCATATTTAGAAAGGGCTTCCCTGGTGGCTCAGATGGTAAAGGATCTGACTGCAATGCAGGAGACCTGAGTTCGATCCCTGGGTCGGGAAGATCCCTTGGAGAAGAAAATGGCAACGCATCCCAGTATTCTTGTCTGGGAAATTCCATGGACAGAGGAGCCTGGCGGGCTACAGTCCATGGGGTCGCAAAGTCATCGTGACTCAGCAACTGACACTACCAGGGACACTCTCATATCTAGAAAAGTTCTAGATTCCTTCATGGTGACATCAGCTCCTTGTGACCAGCAGAAAACCTTTTGTAAAGTAAGCGCTTGACTGCACTGAACTCTTCCCTTCACCAAAATCTTATATATTGGCCTTCCCCCACTGCCTCTTTGGAGCAGTCTCTCAGAGCTGTCTCCCAGGCTCCAGTCCTCATTTTGCTCCAAATAAAACTTTACTCAAAATTCTCACATTGTATACTTTTTTAGTTGACAAACCCAAACTCTGGGATGTGAGATAAGAACAGTTCTATCTCTGGATCCAGAAAGATGGTTTTTGTGGACTTGGTGCTTTTTCACCTCTTCGTACAAAGAGCTCCCTTTCCTCAACAAGAGAAGCTGCCATGGCCTTTAAACACACCTCAAGAAACAATCACAGCCCACACCATCGAGGCCAGCTACGATCCCACACCTGTGGAAACCGCTATGAGCTCTTGAACAAAACAGGGAGAGTTAACTTCTGAGCTTCCTCCCAGGCGCACGCAAGCCCCGGCCGGAGGAGACACACAGGCTGGCCTCAACTCACCCCATGCAGCCGTGTCTACAGGGAGCTGCCCGCCCGGCTAAGGTTGCTGGAAGGCATGTCTGGAGCTCTCTTCCAGCAGCAACCCGGGCCCCCTGGAGACGGTCAGCTAGATGGGCCCACCCGATGAGGATGTCCTGTGGTTTGGGGCCTGGAGGCTCTTAACAGACACTATCTCTCATTCTTCAAAGGATGCTGCAAGGCAGTTCCTGCTGAATTTTTTCAGAGTTGGGAAGACAGAAACTCAGAGAGGTCAAGACCTCCAGGAGCAGCTAGAGGAACAGGAAGGAGCTCGGGCTGAGTTCTGGCTCAACTCCTCACCAACCTAGTGAGCCCAAACAAGTCACTTCTTCCCTCCGAGCTTCAGTGCTCTCATCTGTGAAATGGGAGCGTCTGAGGGTTGGGAAAGGCTGGCCAGGCTTCCTTTCAGAGCTGACATGATGTAAAGTGGGCAGCCAGGGACAACCAGGACCCAGGGATCTACAGAGAAGGGCCATAATGAGGCAATTGCCTCTGCGGGTGATGGGAAAACCAACGTGGGCAACGAGGCTCCTGAGATGAGCAGAAGCAGGAAGTCACTGCCGCCAGTGGGCAGGCGGGATGACAGTGTCCTAGTGGCTGAGCTCCTATGGAAGTTGGAGCTGTGAAGGTGTATCTGGTGGGACCTGGAGGCTGAGGAAGCTCAGACACTGTCAGAGATACGCACCCCTGCTCCTCCAACCCTGCCGGGGCAGAGAGGGTCAGCAGGAAATGTCCCAGCTTCTCCCCTGGCCACACTCCTTCTGGACAAAGCCAGTGGGAGGCAGCTGACCAAGGCAGTAGGGGAAGGTCCAAGATGGTGTCTGAGGCCCACAGACCCAGGGCATGCGCCATGAATGGCAGCTGGCAGGTGACTGCGCCTCAGGTCCCATGGGCGGACACTGGCAGAGTAGGGACCGGGGCTCTGGCTTTCCAGGGCATTCCCATCCTGGCAGATGCACGCCCTCCGTAGAGCTGCCCAGGGCCATGGAGTCCCATCACCTGATGCATTTCCAGTTCCACAAGCGAGAGCTTCTGCCAAATCCACTACCTCCAGGGTGCTCCACGCGCCTCTCCAGGAGGTGATCAGGTAGCAGGAGAGGAAAGGGAAGGGAAGGACGAGGACGAGCGAAAGAGAAAGACCAGCACTGTGAGCTGGCCCAGGATGCCAGCTGGGATTCGTAGCAAAGACCTCTCCTTCTGCAATGATTCTTCCATGAAGAACACGGTGAAGGAGAGTGTCCTCAGGCATCCAGCCCAGGGAGGGGCCAGCAGGCTCTCAGAGCCGCCTTCCTGGGCTAGGGGATGCCCTGGCTGCCAGAGTTAAGGGAGGGCCAGCGTTCCCTGTGCGGTCAGCCTGGCAGAGATGTCAGCCTGACAGAGATGTCAGCCACGGCAGCGGCCTCCAGGGCAGCCAGGCCCCCGTGGCTCCCCCTCCTCTGCACCTCCCACCAGTGCCCTCCAGCGCTGCAGAGGCTCATGGGGAGGCTGGACCTCTGCTGGGAGAGGAGGCCCTTTCCACGGTTAAGGGTATACAGCGCAGTAGGGCTCTCCAGCTAGGAGCCTTCCAGACAAATCCCCAAGGGTCCCCCTAGGATGAGAAACTCACCAGAACATTTTCAAGGCCCTGAAAACATCACAAAAGGTCAGAAGAGGCCCTATAAATATATGCAAGTGTGTTCTGTTGACTAAAAATTGTTGCTCCCCACTTGATTCTCCAAGAATGACGGCACTGGACGCTGCAGTCACTGATCCTCGACACCTGAAGGGAATTCGGGGTGGAGATCAGGAATGAGGCACCCTGTGCTCCAGGACAAACTGGCAGAACAGGCCTTCAGACAGATAGATATTTTCAGATTTTATGAGCCCAATGTCTTGCATTTTCTCACATCAAGAAAAACATCAAAATCATTAATGGAGACTTCTGCTCCTGGTGACTGGCAGCAACCTTCTGTCAAAACGTGTGCTTGATTGCACGCATCCCTTGTCACCAAAATCACATATGTACTGACCGCCCCTCTCCTCTTCAGAACGGTTCCTCGGAGCTATCTGAGAGTCCCTTTCCCAGGCTATCATCCTCATTTGGCCCCAAATCAAACTGAACTCACAGCTCTCAGGTTGTGCTTTTATTTTATTTTTGGTCAGCAGTTTTCAGCAGCATTTTCCTTCACTTGGAGGATAAAGAGCTGTTCAAATCATCGCCTGGACACTGAGGCAGGTGGTCCCTGATGTGCTGACGAAGGCCTGGCCTGACTGGGTCCTGTATTCAAAAAAGGAGGGGGGGTGGTACAGCATGTGCATTCGGGCATGGAGGGACCCAAGTTCATGTTCAAATCCCAGCTCTGTACTGCCAAGTCAGGGGGTTAGGCAGTTTGCTTAACTTCTTAGGGCTTTAGCTTCCCCACCCACGTAGTGAAGGAAACAATTCCTAACTCCTAGGGTTGTTGTGAGGATTGGAAAGTGCATGGAATGTACGTAACACAAGAGTCCAGACCACAACAGGCACTTAACAAATACCAGTGCTCAGTGTCTCTGGTGGCCAAACTTGCTGGGTGCCCAGGCCGCCCTCCTGTGCCAGGCACTACCAGGCCCTGTACAATCAGGATATCTGGATTGCAGCAGATGGGCTCCAAACATTCCTGGAGGGAATTGGGAAGCATCTCACCAGCAGGTTTTCTCAGAGGCCAGATAGAAACCATCCAGGGTAGAGGCTTTGACTCTGAGAATGTCATAATCGGTTGCTAAAAGAGATGCATTTGCCCCTAAGTAGAAACATTTTATCTTCATACTTTGCAGCATTTCTAGCAATTGCACCTGGCCGGCCATCAGCTTTGCTGAAAAGGAACCCCCGATGCATCCTGGTAGGGACAGAAGGTGGGGAGTGTTTTTTTAACTTGGAAGTTAATTATAAACTTGGGAAGCTTATTTTAAAATAACAGTTTGGGGTTATCTTGAGCTCAGGGAGCTCCTCCTCTCATTACAGGCTCTCACCATGGGGCCAAGGGCTTCCCTGGTGGCTCCATGGTAAAGAATCCACCTGTCAATAAAGGAGATGAAGGAGATGCGGGTTCGATCCCTGGGTCAGGAAGATCCCCTAGAGAAGGAAATGGCAACCCACTCCAGTATTCTCGCCTGGAGAATCCCATGGACAGAGGAGCCTGGCAGGATACAGTCAATGGGGTCACAAAGAGTCAGACAAGACTTAGCATCTAAACAAGATCAACGCCACGGGGATAAAGTGAGTTCTGCTACCCCTCTCCTCTCTTTCTGTCCTGAGGGGCAGACAGGAAGTTAGCACAGAAACAGCGCAGTAGTGCCTAGAATTTCTGGTTGATCAAAGGGCAACTGCCCTTCCTTAGCACTCACTTAGGCTCAGTTGGAGGCTGAGGCCTAGCAGTTGCTAGTTCTAGGCAAAATAATGACCCCCCAAAACCCGTGGGTGGTGTGAACAAAAATTCTCCAGCAGTTCTATTTTTTTTCTAAATGTTTCTCACAACTTCAGAAATTATTAGCAACAGTTATGGGTTTTGTGAAGCTTGAAGTCTGAACCTTGGGTGGCTGCAGGCAGAATGCAAGCGAATTGGCTGAGGCCCGGCTGGAAATGGACCATAATTACTATCTACCTGGAGTCACTGCTCTGCCCCTGGCATTATGATGAGGGCGATGGCTCCTTCCTGATCAGCAGGAAAATTGCGACCTACCCACCATGGCTGCAGAGTACAGTTACCACCATAGCTAGTCTCTCATGGGCTAGACTGAGGGGCAGAAGCTGGGATGCAGGGGCCTGGGAACCTCAGTCTGCCCTGGGATGGCCAGGGTTGGGGCTGGAGACGCCAGGTACAGGCCTATGATTTCTCCTGAGTAAGCCCTCCTTCCCACCCAGCCTCCTCAGCACCCCTCCAGCAGCCTCCTCTCCCCTTCTCTAGGAGCCCCCCTCACCACCTGCTGAGTGTCCTTCCTCACCCACTTCTGGCTATTTCCACCTATTCAGGTTTAATTCCAGCACAAACACCAGCTTCTTCAGCAAGCCCTCTGGAGCACCAGGCAGGATCTCAGAATTCCCAGGCACTTTGAACATTTTCTATCCCTCCTACTTGCACAGATCCGTCAACTCTCTCAGAGCAGGGACTGTGTCTTGTAAACTGTCACTCCTACAGCACCCTGCACTATTTTTTAATAAATACCTGTTAATCAAGTGAATGAAAACTGCAGAGTCTTCATGATAAGCCAGAGGCCGCCTCCTCCCCCATCACTCTCCCACGGGCAAAGAGAGGCCATTTTCATGCCATTTCTGGTCCCTGTTCTTTAACAGGGGAAAACGTTGAGATGCAATAATAAGTCAATCAAAGCTTCATGACAACAAAGCACAGCACAGACTGGTGTGCATGGTGGCTTCCCAGGCGGCTCAGATGGTAAAGAACCCATCGGCCAGTGCAGGAGACATGAGAGACGTGGGTTTGATCCTTGGGTCAGGAAGATCCCCTGGAGAAGGAAATGGCAACCCACTCCAGTATTCTTGCCTGGAGAATTCCATGGCAGGGGAGCCTGGTGGGCTACAGTCCATGGGGTGGCAAAGAGTCAAACAAGACTGAGTGACTAACACTTTCACATACAGATGTCTTAGTAAAAGGTGACAGGGCTTTGCCAGTCCTGACTCTAAGAAATACACTGATATATGTGTGGCCAAGTCCCTTCACTATTCACCTGAAACTATCACAACATTGTTAATACAAGATATTTTGGTGCTAAAAAGAAAAGAAAAGAAATACACTGAAATAAAGAGGTCAAGGTTCCTACCATGTTTGGGAAAAGGCTGTTTGTCTCCTCCCACGATGGACCTAACAGATGTGCAGATCTGGGGCAACAGGGTATCTGGTGAAATGCATGTTTAACTTGAACATCCTTTAAGGTGTTTGGACAGCATTTAGAGCAGAGTTGTGGGGTGCTAGCTGAGGAAAGGTAAATGTGGGGGTGGGGGGAGAATTCAACCCAACGTTAAAATAAAATTCAGCAGCTGCCAATCTGAGGCATGGCCAGTGAAGCATGGGGCGGGGGTGGGGGATGAGGGAGAAGATGCTCAGGACTTCCTCCTGAAACATGGGTACGAACGAAACTTGGGAAGATTCTATTCCTCAGCTGGAAAAGTCTCTGCAGGCTCTTCAAAGAGCTACGGAAGTTTTACAGACCTGGCCCAGTGACAGCCATGGGCAGCGGCCTCCATGGATGGGCATCAGTGGGTCCAGGGTGGCCCGGCTGCTCTGTGCTGGATCAAAGCTCACACACCCAGACTCGGAAGGACTGCCCCCTGGAAACCCACTCTTCAGTCTTCCTGAGAGAGGACAGCCCACCCACCATCTCCCCTTTACAGGAGCAGCCTTTACAGGGTTAGGAGCAATCAGATTCCTTTCTTAATATTACACAGCATCTCAGCAAACCTGGAAGAAGCCAGGGTTGAGCCCCACAGAGCCTCTCCGTGGGGGTGCAGTGGCACTTTGGGCAAGAAGTACTTCCTTGAGGGACAGGCGGTCTCATGAACCACAGGGGTTTAACTCTCTGGCTGCCCAGGAAATACAGGCAGCACCTCCAGGGCACTGGAACAACCCCCAAAGCTCCCACACATTGCCGAGGCCCCTAGCATCACTCTTAGAGTCTCCTCCTGCCCCTCACCTTCAGCTCTGGCCCCAAAAAGAGCTCTTTCCACCTAGCTGGCAGGATGCCTGGTGGTAGGGGGTGGGAAGAAGGAAGGGAAGGGCTGCCTTCTCCTACCCAAGTCACCACTTCCATCTCTTCAGCCTCTGACGGTTCCTATAGGGGACTCTTGGCCTCTTCTGGTGAGTGTGGCTGACCACAGGACATGAGGGTGGAGGGGTTGGAAGGCTCCATGGTCAGGCAGCAAATGCCACCTTGTGTACGGTGGGCCCACACTATGTACCCACCAGTGTGTGGCTGGAGCATTTCTATTTGCTTACGTGAAAATCAACCCCAAACAGCTTCTCTCCTGTCCTTCCATCCATTAGGGTCCCTACACCCACTGTTTGAACTCAGGAAAGGTTAACTAAGGCTATTGCCTGGAGGGAAATGAAGCTGGAAAGAAAGGCTGATGCATGTCTAAGTGCAAAAAAAAAAGATTCCTTGTCCACCTCTGTCTGTTTTGCGTTATCAGCACTGGAGCACCTGCCTGGGCATAAACATAGGAAGCGATTTTACTCAGACAGGCTGTATTTCAGACCCTCTGAAGGAAAAGCCTCTTCAAGTTCTTGTTCAAGTATCCTGATTATATTCTTTTGCTCCTTTCTTTAATTTTTTAAAATTATTTATTTATTTGGCTGCTTAGTTGCAGCACATGGGATCTTTTGTTGCAACACACAGATTCTCTAGCTGGGGTGCTCGGGCTCAGTAGCTGCGACGTGTGGGTTTAGCTGCTCTGCAGCCTGCAAGCTCTGAGTTCCCCAACCAGGGATTGAACCCATGTCCCCTGCACTGCAAGGTGGATTCTTAACCACTGGACCGCCAGGGAGCCCCTTGCTCATTTCTTAATTCACTTACATATTTTCTGGGCCACCACTGAAACTAGATAAGGCATTGATTCTATCCTCCTGGGGCCTAGGAGAGACAGAGGATGAGTAAGTAAACAAATGAGTACTGATGTGGCTGGAGGGGGCCTTGCCTCTGTCTGTTGTAAAGATGTCAACCCCACATTAGGTCTCACACACAGGAGGTGGCGTGGGCAACCTGCCCCCAAGGGTCTAGAAGGCCCCTAGGACCAAAGGGGGCCGGATGTTCAAGTCGCTCAGTCGTGTCCGACTCTTTGCAGCCCCATGGACTGTAGTCTACCAGGCTTCTCTGTCCATGGGATTTTCCAGGCAAGAGTACTGGAGTGTGGTCCCATTGCCTTCTCCAGGGGATCTTCCTGAACCAGGGATCAAACCCCAGGTCTCCTGCATTGCAGACAGACGCTTTACCCTCTGAGCCACCAGGGAAGCCCCTGTTACACACAAGAAGAACCCAAATGCAAGCTGGTCCTGGCAAGGGATTAGAGTACTAAGGGTACAAAAACTTTTAAAAAGGCCAGGCCACCTTGCTCCCTTTGGGGATGGAGAAAGGCCAGAGGACAGTGGCTGTGTGCACCCCACAATGAAGAAACTGAGGTTCCCCCAGAAATCAGAGCAGCTGAAGGCAAGGACCCTGATCTGGGACAGGTGGTCAAGGATGTGGGGGCAGGAATGTCCCCGGGCAGAGGGTGTGACACAAGAGGGGCAAGCTGGAGGCTCGAGGGAGCAGGGGACAGTGGCCGTGAGTGACAGGACGGGGGAAGGGGCTTCACAGCGAGGGTGAAGAGGCATCCAGGGCAGTGTAGGGGGGCAGCCCCCGGGGCCCCGTGGCAGGAAGCGGAGATTTTATCCTGAGTGTCAGGGACACTGGCAAGAGCCGGCATAGACCTGTCTTCACCAGGAATCGTCAGCTGCTCTGCAGAAGCCAGGGAGCAGGGATTGAGGTGAGGAGGCTGTCAGGTAGCTGCTGCCACGACCGACTGACAGAGGATGGTGGCCTCCTGGACCCAGACGCGGCAGAGACACAGTGAGAAGGAGAGTGATGGAATCTATTTTAGAACCTTCTGTTTCTACAACAGGACCTGTCGAGAGATGGAGTTTGGGGTCAAGGGAAAAACCCAGGATGACCCCAGATTTCTGCCATCAGCACCTGGTAAGATGGTGATACTGTCTACCACGTCAGGCTTTTGTTTGTTTTGTGGGAAGTGAGAGGTAGTGAGAATCTGGCTTTGCACTAGTTACATCTGAGCTGCCAGTGAGATAGTCATTTGGGTGTCGATCAGGCAGCAGGAGAAGGTGCCCATCGTCAGTAAAGAACTCGGGCATCAGGGAGTTCCCTGGTAGCAGGGTGGTTAGGCCTCAGGGCTTTCACCACCACGGCCTGGGTTCAATCCCTGGTCAGGAAACTGGGATCTTACAAGATACCTGGCAAGGCCAAAAGAAACCCCAAGAAAACCCAAATTCCAGGAGTGATAAGCTTAGAGATAAGACTCAAATGCTGGGTGAACTCACCCAGGAAGAGAAGGTGGAGAGGGAAGAGGAGGGGTCCCCATCCAAAGACTGAGAAATCAGTTGAGGGTAAAAGAGACTGACTGGCTAAGCAGACTGGGATGGTCCACCAAAACTAAGATGCATGCATGCACACTCAGCTGCTTCAGTCGTGTCCAACTCTTTGCGACGCCATGGACTGTAGCCCCACCCAGCTCCTCTGTCCATGGGATTCTCCAGGCCAGAATACTGGAGCCGGTTGCCATCTCCTCATCCAGGGGATCTTCCTGACCCAGAGACAGAACCTGTGTCTCCTGCAATGCAGGCAGATTCTTTACCACTGAGTCACCTGAAACTAAGATAGGAAAACTTCTGAGCAGGAGGAGTAGTTTCCAGCAAGCTGAGAAAGATGGAGACAGGATAGGGACCCTGGATTTGGCCACACGGAAATCCATAGTGGCCTTGAGGTAAGTGATTTCAGTAGAGTGGGGAGTAGCCAGAGAGGAAGAGGGGCAGTGTGAGCTGAGGAGGGATGCAGTGGGAATGACAGAGCTAATAGAGTCTAAGGGAGACTGGCTGCACAGGAGCAGCCAATAGGATGGCTGGAGGGCGGGGGCGGGGTCTGGAGGGCGGGGCGGGAACCCCGCCCACCCCCACAGGAGCTGTGGACCTTGTTTGTATGTCTTCTGTGGGAGCGGACCAACGCGGAGGACCAGGCTGGTGATGCAGGGTGGGAGGAGGAACGCAAGGGCATCATAAAGGTGAAAGGACCTCTGGTCCTATGTCCATCAATGGACAGACTGGCCTTTGACAGGAGCGGGAGGAAACCAGAGCTAGACGCAGGGACGAGTGAATCAAAGCCAGGGTGGTGGAGGCGTGGGGAACCTATGGTCTGAAGGCTCTCACTCTCTGAAGGCAGTGTGCTGTGAGGCATCGTCTGGGGAGGGGAGACTTAGAGCTTAGAATTATACACCCCCTATCACAGTCCGTCACCCATTTATACATTTCATTATGTGCAGAAGAGGAAAATGAGGGTTTCTCATGAACATTCCCAGAAATTATTTTGGGGGGCGGGACAGAAGAATGTAGAACATGACAAGTGCTAATTATTTGTTTTAATCCTTCCGAGCCATGAGCCCAGGTATTTGGATTGCCTGTTTCCAGTCTTCCAAGGTTTGTGCACCACCCAGCCCCGGCCGGTCCTCACAAAGGGAGGAGCCGGCCCTTCAGTGTGTGCGCCCAGATCCACCCCACAGGGCTGGAGCTGGTGGCTGCCAGCTGCTCCCACAATCCCATTCCCCTCTTCTTCCTGGGCACAGAGCTGTCTGCACTGCTCAACATCCTTTGTTTCTCTGTGTTCTTGTCAACAGAATGTGAGCAGAAAGTGATAAATCCTCCTCCAGGCCTGATCCACGGAACTCTCCCAAGCTTCTGGCTCTAGAATGAGACACCCTCCCACTCCCGCCGCCCCACAAAGGGTCCTTAGAAACTGCACCTCAAAACCAGCAGAGTCTCCACTGGCTCCTGAATGATTCCATGCAAAGGAGGCACTGGCTCACCCCCACACACTAATTTTGCATGTGAAAATAAGCTATTTTGTTCGAGCCAATATTCTCTTTTGGGAACCTTGTTCTAGGAATGAGTCTACCATACCTACAGTATGGAACTCACTTTCCTGCAGTTCACTGCTAAAAGATGGGCACCCACCCTCCCTGCCATGTTAGCACTACATCTGAAGAGCATCTTAGTGATTTCAGTCTGATCCTTCGACCTGCACATCAGCTCTGTCCAACTGGTCTGGGGTGGGTCCTCAGTGTGGCCAGGTCTTCAAAGTTCCCCAGGTGCTTCTCTTGGGTGGTCAGAGTTGAAAGCTGGGAGATGAATTTTCCTCTGTTCTCACCTTCTGGGATGGAGGGCTTACAACATGCAGTACAGCCAGAGAATTAAATTGCCATGGCATCTGGTTGGAGTCTTTACTTCCATGAGACCCTTGTTTTCCAACTGCCATCCATGGACCATCAGCTTTGGGATCAGCCAGGAGCTTATTAGAAAATTCATAATTTAAAGCCAAACCCCAGGCCTCCTGAATCAGAAACTTCATTTTAGAAAGATTCCCAGGTGATTCACACGCACAGTCCAGTCTGAGAAGAGCTGCCCTGGACCACGAGGAAGTTTTGTAGCTGAGATCAGCGGTGATGAGGAGAGAGAAATCACTCTTAATATGGAATCTGGCCCTCAACTGGCCTGGCAGAGCACGAGCAGGTGGTGGGCCAGCCGGCAATTCTGTGTCTCAAGTCCAAAGGCATCACTATCTCAAGACCAGCAGCATGATGTTGCAGCAGCTCTCAAGAACTAAGGGGGCAGGCACTGCTCTATCCACGGACTGAACCAGGCAAACTTCTGCCTTCAGGACTGCTGCTGGCTTCCAATAATCAAAACTGCCACTGTACCGGCTGGGTCCAAGTCTGGCAGTAATGATTCCAGGAAGCTGGCTGGCATCCTCCATGCCAAAATCATAGCTGTTTCCAAGGCTACGTCTAAAACCTTGCTTTCAGCTCAGGGAAAATCAATAAACATTATACTGCATGTAACATTTTCCACTTTCGTTTTGTTGTAACAACACGAAAGGCCAATAAATGTGTCCACTCAAGGAAGCAAATGAGGAGGCTGGACCTTTGCTTATTTCCAGATCGGATAGAACATGGTGTTGACTTGCTCAGAGACATGCAGACAGATGAAATTTAAGATCACTGTTATTAAACAGCCCCAAAGGAGGGGTTCTGGTCTGCTTTTATCTGAGTCACCACATTAGGGTGTCCCTGAAGAAAGACACAATGTGTCTGACGAGGACCAGGAAACTTCAATGCCAAAAACAAAAACACGGTTTCACACAAGAAACCTGAAGTGTGCCTGGTTTTGGAGACATACCGAAACCATGCAGGAGCGCACAGGTGAGGGAGCAGGTATAAAACCATGAATTGCTCTGACAGCTTTGGACAGCAGACGGAGGCTAGTGTTGGCATCTAAAGCTAACATGTGCTTTTGAGTACCGATGAGGACTGGGAAGAAAGCTGAGTGCCGAAGAATTGATGCTTTTGAACTGTGGTACTGAAGACTCTTGAGAATCCCTTGGACTGCAAGGAGATCCAATCAGTCCATTTTGAAGGAGATCAGCCCTGGGTGTTCTTTGGAAGGATGCTAAAGCTGAAACTCCAGTACTTTGGCCACCTCATGCAGAGTTGACTCATTGGAAAAGACTCTGATGCTGGGAGGATTGGGGGCAGGAGGAGAAGGGGATGACCGAGGATGAGATGGCTGGATGGCATCACGGACTCGATGGACGTGAGTCTGAGTGAACTCCGGGAGATGGTGATGGACAGGGAGGCCTGGTGTGCTGCGATTCATGGGGTTGCAAAGAGTCAGACACGACTGAGCGACTAAACTGAACTGAACTGAGGTACACTTCCTTCTTTGTAGTGACTTGAAGACCAGAGACTAAGCTGAGTTTAGCCTCACTCACCACAACACGAAAATAAATTACAAGACATCTGTGGTGTCAAAGTGTTTGGTTGTCTGGCAATGTCTTCGCAAATAGGATTTCTACTCTTGGAACGTCTGATGGTTATCAGGGCATCTTAATTTTTAAAAAAATCATCCAGATTTCTCCTGCCAGAGGCAGGTTTGACTGTTTAAAGAAAAATTTAATTCTATTTATTTATTTTTATTTCTTGGCAACTCTGTATGGCATGTGGGAACTTATTTCCCTAATCAGGGATGGAACCCACAACTCCTGCATTGGAAGTTCAGAGTCTTAATCACTGGACCAAGGAAGTCCTTAACTTGAAAGGGAGAGAAACCCAGGGCCCAAGATGAAAAGGTGTGTAGGGCTTCCACACAGATGGCCCATTGGTAAAGAATCTGCCTGCCAATGCAGGAGACACAAGAGACTCAGGTTTGATCCCTGGCTTGGGAAGATCCCTTGGAGTAGGAAATGGTAACCCACTCCAGTGGGTTCATTCATGCTTGGAGAATCCCATGGACAGAGGAGCCTGGCACACTACAGTCCATGGGGTCACAAAGAGTTGGACACAACTGAGCGCACACACAGACACACAAGTTAATGCAGAAAGCCCGTAGGGAAGCAAGCATTTAGGGTGGATCCCTCCTGCCTCTCCTTGCAATTAGCAAACCCTTCCCCCTGAGAGATCATGCTGAATATACAATGTTGCCAGTGTATTTTTAAGTTCCTTCCCCATAAATTGGACAAAGGAACCATGCTGATACTATAATGTATTGATTTTCTGCATTTCAAGCTTTTATCCCATAAATGTTTTATTAAATTTCTTGTGCCTCCTTGGTCTCCTCTGTAATCAAATTCCAGCAGATGAAGAAATACAGAATGGAGTAGTAAGTTCCCGATAATGGGGAAGCCCTTCCTTATGCCTGGCTCCTAGCTGCGTGTGAGTGAATGCACGTGTGTACCTGTGTACACTTGTGTGTATGGTCTTATACTGTACATAGAAAATAAACAGCTATGTTTCCTCCTAGCACAAGTGCTTCTAAGGCTTACCCAGTATTTCTTAGTGTTCTGTTAAAACAAAAAAGCTAGTCTGTGAAAAGTACCACACTCTTCTGACATCTGAATGTATTTGAAAACTGCTGGCTTGGAATTTTTGGACAATGAAAACTGAAAAATTGGGGGGAAATTCAGCTAGAAGAAAAGGAAAGGAGAGTGTAAAAAGGCCAGGAAGGCATAACACGTCAGCGGATGCATGAAAGACCCTAAGGCAGCCTTACATAGTGCAAAGCACACTTTCTTAGGTTCAAATCCTGGCTCAAATACTTAGGAGCTACGTGACCTTGGGCATTTCATTTAACCTCTTTCTGAAGTAGTTTTCATTTCCATCATCTGTAAAGCGGGAATAGTAACACCCAGACTGTAGAGCTTTTATAAAAGTTAGAACTAGTAGCTGTAAATCAGCAAGCACAGTGCCTGACACAAAAACAGATGCCTGATAAACAGATAGCTACTAGTATTGGTAACAACATTATGTATATATAGTAGTTGCATTATGAGCCAATGAGAGGAAATACAAGCAGAAAAGACAATGACAACTTTCACCAAGCTCCTACAGTGAGAGCAGCGTACACGCACTGCTCCACTTCATCCTCACAACATTCTGCAGAGCAGACGCTGCTATGGACTCATTCACACAGAGAAGGGAACTGGGATTCGAGAAAGGGAAGTTACTTGTCCAAGGTCAGACAAATAAAGAGAGCACCTAGGATTTGACCTGCAACAAGGCTTGCCCTGAAGCTGTGCTCTCTCATGGAGTCTTGCCATGGGGCAAGGGAGGGTCAGCCACCCAAAGACCAGACGTAAGAGCAATGGTTTCTTGATCTGCTAAGATGTGAGCTGTGTGAAGCGGAGTTAGAGTTTGGAAAAGCCTTGGAGCCTCTAGAGATAGAAGAAAGGTGATGGGGGAACCCTGATGGACACAGAGCACTCCTGTTTCACACATGGGCATCAGCAAGATGTTATAGACAGGCCCTGATGAGCATGAGCTCAAGACAGGGCTTAGGGAGAGTCCAAGAATGCAGGCCAACTGGGGTTTGGGAAGCTTTACAGATGGCCCTTTAAACCTGATAAAGCTATTATTTTCCCAGTAGTCATGTGCAGATGTAAAAGTTGAATCATAAAGAAGACTGAGCACCAAAGAATTGATACTTTTATATCAATTGTGGTATTGGAGAAGACTCTTGAGAGTCCCTTGGACTGCAAGGAATCAAACCACTCAATCCTAAAGGAAATCAACCCTGAATAGTCATTGGAAGGACTGATGCTGAAGCTGAATCTCCAGTACTTTGGCCACCTGATGCCAAGAGCCAATTTATTGGAAAAGACCCTGATGCTGGGAAAGACTGAAGGCAGGAGGAGAAGGGGACAGCAGGGGATGGATGGCATCACTGACTCAATGGACAAGAGAGATTGAGCCAGCTCAGGGAGATAGTGAAGGACAGGAAGCCATGGGTTTGCAAAGAGTCAGACATGACTTAGCGAATGAATAACAGCAATAAGAGGCAGAAGAAAGACACAGGGGGCATCTGTTTCTTCTCAAGTCAAGGCAAGGTGTGGGTTGAGTTGTGTTGCCCCAAAAGTTTTGTTGAAGTCCTAATCCCAGGAACCTGTAACTATAACTTCATTTGGAAATTGGGTGTATAGCAGACATAATCAAGTTAAGATGGGGTCATGTTACAGTAGGTGGGACCTTAATACAATATGATAGGCATCCTTATGACAGGAGAACAGACACACAGAAGGAAGATATGTGAAGACAACCCCATGAGGGAGCACCACGTGATGACAGGTAGAGGCTGGAATGGTGTAGCTATAAGCCAAGGGATGGCAAGGCCACCTCTGGAAGGAAGAATTCTACCTCGAGTCTCCAAAGACCATGGTCCTGCCAACACTTGGGATTTTGGACTTCTAGCCCCCAGAACCATGAGGAAGACACTTAAGTCCCCAGCCTTTGCTATGTTGTGGGAGCTAGTGCAGCAAGCATCTATCCTTGGCCTGGGAGGAGGGTGGCCAAGCCCTTGGGCCAGGTCCACAGGGAAACAACCAGGGATGACAGGAGGGTTTCCTGGCTAATGTCAGAATGTCTCAGAGAAATAATTAGACACCAAGATTTTCTCAAAGGGAAGTGAAAAAAAATTGTGTGCCTGAAAGTGGTTATTTCCTGAGCTGTGTCTTAGTGACAGAGTGGAGTAAGAGTCATGCCGGGAGACCGCATCCCGGGCCTGGTACCTTAAAGGCTCCTGGGGGAGACACCAGTCATTCCTGTCTTTGGGCAGTGCTGGCAGGAACCAGGATGGGGAGCCTTTGCTTTGGGAACAGTAGAGAGTCACTCACAGTTAACTGCAAGGACCACAGGATCTTTGAAAAGGTCAAATAATATGGGAGGGTAAAGGTCTTCTTGGGCTTCCCAGGTGGTGCTAGTGGTAAAGACACATAGGAAACACGGGTTCGACCCCTGGGTCAGGAAGATCCCCTGGAGGAGGGCATGGCAACCACTCCAATATTCTTGCCTGGAGAATCCCATGGACAGAGGAGCCTGGCGGGCTGCAGTCTGTGGGGTCGCAAAGAGTCGGATCCGACTGAAGTGACTCAGCACACACACAAAGGGTCCTATTATATGAGTTCAGTCATGGTTGTCTATAGAATTCTTGACTTCCCAGCATCTGATAAATTTACTTTTCTTTTCAATTCAAAAACATTTCCCTTGTAATAAGATATTTATGGCAGGAAAATACAGATTGATGTCGGCACAGTTGTTTGCCTGTGATCTCCTGAGCTAAGGACTAGTTTTAAAATCTGAAATCCAGTATAATTGGCTTCGTTCTAAAATTCCAGCTGTTTCCGCCTTCAGCTGTTTCCACCTCCTTAATGCCTGGACCTATTATATCCCTTCCCATGAGTGTAGCAGCTGGTGGTAGAAAATGCATTAGGTTCTCATCTATTGAAGAAGAAACTGGCCAGAATATGAGAAAATTCTGGACTTTTCTGCAGGACCCCCAGGGAGGAAGAGGAGAGATCCGATGATAAGATCTCTACTAAGGGCTTTAACTTTAAGGAAAACTGCACAATTTAGAGTCGGGCACCATCTTTTCCCCTGGTAGCTCAGTGGCAAAGAATCCACCTGCCAATGCATGAGACATGGGTTTGATCCCTGGGTCTGGAAGATCCCCTGGAGAAGAAAATGGCACACCCTCCCCTCCAGTATTCTTGCTTGGGAAATCCCCTGGACAGAGGAGCCAGATGGTCTTCAGTCCATAGGGCTGCAAAGAGCCGACACAACTTAGCAACAGAGCAACAACAACCATCTTTTTGTAAAAACAAACTCCCAAACAACCAAAAACCCTCCTCTACAAACCACCAGTACAGAAGGAGAAAATGACTGCCAACACAGGAATTATGTTACAGGTTCTACCCCCGCCCCTCGCTCGCCCCCTCCCCCAAAAAGAATGACATAAGATACTAAGACATGTAAAGGTATGACTATTTTACCTGCCAATCATCCCAAGTGTCTACTCACTTTAGGGAGAAGAGGGAAATTTTGGTAATCACTTGTGAGGAAAGGGGGGCTGGGGGCAGACACTGGGGGAATGACCCCCAAATCACCCTGCCGAATACTTCCCAGTGACTCTTCGGTCTGCAAAAGGCAGGGAGTGACTGAAGGGATTTATTACCTTCTGTGTTGCACCTGATTGCAAGAGGTTTTATTACCATGAAATACAAGTCATCTAAGTTTCCAGAGAGGAAAGAAGGAAATAAATCCTGTCTGGAGTAGGGACAGAGAAGATACTCTCGAGTTTAAGGACAAACACCAAGATTTTCCCATTTGTATCAGCCCATCTATTTTCTGAGTGTGATGAAGTCACTCTCCTGCCACAAGCGAGCAGCTCAAACCACTCGCTGCAGCTTTGCTGTCGCTTAGCTGTGTGGTCCTTTCACTGACCTGACATTTAAACATCACAAAATAAAGAATTCTGCTTGGATGCCTGCGAGCTTTCCAAAAATATGAGGAGACTATAAGGCAAAGCAGAAATACATTTTAGTGAGAACCGTGAATTCAGTGACTGAAAGCGACTTGTCCCCACACCCTTGCCCCATAGAATGCATCCTAGCCTGCAAAGAGGGGTGAAAGATCTCAGATCTCCCAGCCATGCGAAGGTGGGGAATTCAGACCAGTTCAGAACCATGAGCCCGGGAGAAGCCTGTGTGTAGGATTCTTGTTTTATATGAGTGGCTTCCCCTACAAAAACTTGCAGCTTCCTTATTGACACAGTTTGAAAAAGGGCTTCGACAGAGCCACAGCATAAGCGGGCTTCCGATGATTCAACCCCACCCCCGTGCCTTGCACCCAGGACACATTTCTATAAAGACGGGAGGGGAGTGATGGTGCCTGGCATCAGATCCACTGCTTTCCCTGGGGCCTGCACCTGCCCCAGGACAGGCTTTCTGCCTAGGTGAGAGCTGAGGGGTGGGAACCTTGGAGAAGATAGACCAGAGTCCCTCTGCTGGGACCCCAGCTCTGAACGTGAGAGTGTGGTGGGGGAGGGGTAGCTGAGTCCCTCATTGATGATCTCGTCTTTCCTTGATTTGGTGGGAGACACCAATCCAGAACTCTTGTCCCCTTTGCTCCTCTTTGGTGGGAAGAGAATCACTTCTCTTCTTTGACATCAGTGTAAAATCTCTGCAATTGAATGAGGTGGAAAAAAATAAAAATCTCAGGAGCCCCGGAGAGCTGGAGGGTTGATGGTTACATGTTTCCAAGGAGAGTAAAAGGAAGAGAAAGTGCCTGATGGAGTCTGTGGAGGGGCTACGGGCCTGGAGAGAGAGGGTGGTGGGGGCAGTCCAGGGCTGATCAGGAGTCTTACAATTCAAGAGAAAAGAGTCTATAATGCAATAGCTGGGAAGCCCGAGAACTTGGTTCTACTTGAAAAACAGGAACAAGGTCTCTTGGTTTCCTTAGGACAGAAACATCAGTGTTTCTGGATTCAATATAGAAGGGAAAAAAAAAAAAAGGAAAGAATAATGAAGCTTCTTGATGCCACAGCACAATCTACTCTTGAGTACAAGGAGACGTGTGCCCGAGAAGAGGAAGATGCTAGAGTGGCAATTACTGCTTGTGTAAAGAAAAGAGACAGAGGAGAATTAAGCACAGTGAGCCCTGAGAAGCTCTGGTAAGACACGCAGGCAGCTATTTTCTAGTAATCACTCCGCTGTAATGTATGAATAGTACATGGACAAGGTATTAGGATAATTTACTATTGCTTGTGAACAATAAATTACCAAGGCTGCTTGCTATTTTGCATCTCTCTCTAATAAAAAAAAACCCCATGAGGGTCACAGGCAAGGTGGCGGTAATACAAACATTGCCAGATGTGGGAGTTTTCATGGCCGGGAACCAGAACAGGAGAGGAAGTGATGCACTCACATATGTGCCCAGATGGCAGAAGATGGTTCTCGGGTCACAAGGCGACCTCCACTTGGCTTCGGACAGGGTTTCTCCCCAGCTAATGTCACATGATGGAGGTTGTTCAGTCCCTAAGCTGTGTCCAACTCTTTTGTGACCCCAGTGGACTATAGCAGGTCAGGCTCCCCTGTCCTTCACTATCTCCCAGAGTTTGCTCAGACTCACGTCCACTGAGTTGATAATGCCATCCAACCATCTTATCCTCTGTCCTCCCCTTCTCCTCCTGCCTTCAATTTTTCCCAGCATCAGGGTCTTTTCCAATGTGTCGGCTCTTCACCTCAGGTGGCCAAAGTATTGAAGACGGGGGCAGGACCTGTGATTTTCCTCTTTTCCAACCCCAGGAAACACAGCTCTGAGGTAGTGTGTCTGACTATGGTTTAGGGGATGACACAGTGACAGGTGATCTCACCATGGATAGAAATTTACTGCAGCTTTCTTCAGACCAGGCCTGGTCTCCTTTCTGTGCTTAGAAGTTTCCTTTTGTAGAATGGGAATCACCTTGGCACAGGGCGGACTATGATTATTCCTTGGAATGTTGTCTGCCAAGGATAAGACACAGGGCAGGTCTTATCTGAGGAGGCCTGGGCTCCTCCACTGTCTTTCTTGTTCCTACACAGGATTCGTTTAAAGTCCCAAGGCACTTCTGGGTGAAGGCAGGGCTCCTAGAGGGGGAGGCGCTTACTGCTGCCTCTTGTCCCAGAAAGAGAGTTTGACTCTGGAGGAAAGCACACTGCAAAGGCCAAGGGCCACTCTGGAGCTGGGATCCCTCTCCATCCAACCTGGCTTTGAGTTTTGATCCCAAACTGGAACCTTTCAAGTTATTTCATATTTGGCCAAACAAGGCTTTTCTGTTTCTTATTTCTCCTTCTCTTCTTACATAAGGACACTGACCTGAAAGAAACCCTGAGCACCAGAAGTTTCTTTGGAAATAATGCCATTGCCTTCCTTGTAACTAAATCTGAAACTGATTAAGCTTCCATCTCTGACCACCTAGCAGTGAAATGGATGGTAAGGGGCAGGCCTGGGGAACTGGTTTAGGCATTCTGAGTTTGGGAACTGGTTATATTTAAAAACAAAATGTTTGGGATATTCAGCGTCTAATAAGGTCAGGTTTGCTTTGAAAGGTCAGCACTGAGGAAGCCCCCACCTAAGTCATAGTGAATGAAATCAATTTCCTCCTATTCTCCACCTTCAAACCACTGGGCCAGCATACTCCGAACGCACATTAATGCATGTTGCCTTGGCTAATGAGCTCTACAGAGCTTCGAAATGCATGGTCCTTGCGGATAAGTGAAATATTTAGACACTTTCTCTTTTCCCAAAGCCGAAACACACACACAAACATGATTCTGTTTGATCTCCAGAAAAAGAACCCCCAAACTCATAAACCTCAGATAGAAATTTTCATTTTACAATTGCAATACCACCTATCAGAACTTCCCTTCCACCTTTCCAAAGCAGAAGCATGCACCTGCCCCCTGGGAAAGTTAGCTGCAGGCATACTTGCTGCCATCTGTGATGACGCTCATCTCCAGGGAATGGGATTTGTCATCTTAGTCTCCCCATTAAACTATAAGCTCTTCACAATAAGGAATGATGCTCTTTTCTTTCTTTATAATTCCCCAGAGCCCAATTTGGTGTTTCTCTGTGCCTACCAGGTGTTCAATAAACATTGCTTACAATGTAAACCGAGTTCTTAGCACTTAAAAATGAGAAATTGCCCACACTCACTGTCATAGTTTTTTTTTTAAAGATTGCCTGGATTCAGTGTGTGTGTCTGTACATGTACGTATGTGTGAAAAGAGAGAGAGATGAGAGCCTCAGAGATGAAGATGGCCTAAGAATGGAAAACACTAAGATACACAGAGATAAGGAAAAGCACTCAGACTTACAGTGAGACAGACCAGAACACAGAAGCCCAAGGGGCTCCTTCCAGGCTCAAATTTATATATTATTGTATTTTAAAATGATATAGCCATATTCTGGTCCAAAATATTATGATTTCAGGTGTTTTTCCCTCCCCACCCAGAACCTGGCTGTGGGAAAACAGACAGAAGCTGGGCGCTGCAGCCCAGACCTTGAAACACATCACCCACAACTTCCTGCTAGGCCTTGGAATTCTTGCCACCCTTGGTGAAGCTGCCAGAGCTTTTCCTTTCAAATTACAAAGTCCTCCATGAAGCCAGACCTCAATGATGGGATTGCTGACATTGAGTGTGACAGCTGCCACGTGACACCGGAACCAGCAAAGCCTGCTCCATGCCACTAGAGCGGGGACGCACCACGAGGTAGAAAAAGCCCAGTCCAGAACTGGCAGTGTGGAAAAGTCAGGCCACCGACACCCTTCGAGGTGTCAGTCTCTAGGTCTGCAAAAGAGGGAACAATCCCTGAGCAGCCCCGAGGCTGAAGTGAGGCTCTGCCGTAATGGGGTGGCCAATGGGCACTTGGGGGAGCAGTGGGGAGGGCTCTCTGCCCCCTGGTGGGCAGCAGGGTCTCCTGTGGCCTCACGGCCCCCTGCAGCTAGGAGATCTACGGGGAGGCCAACTGGACGAGAAGGACAAACTCCTTGCTATGTGATCACTCTTCAGAACTTTTGACGCTTTAAAAAAATAGCTGTAAGAATTGTAAAGAAACCAGAACAAACTGAAGAGTGCATAATCAGATACTGTACCTTGGTGATAAAGAGTGTGAGCTTTGGGATGGCAAGGATCCATGTTTGAGTCCCCATTCCCCCACTTAGGAGCCGTGTGACCTCGGGGGAGTTACTGATTCTTTAGAAACCTGGGTTTGCTCATCAGTAAAATGGGATTAAAAATAGTATTTGTCAGGATTTTACTGGTGGCCCAGTGGCTAGGACTCTAAGTTCCCAATGCAGGGGCCTGGGTTTCGATCCCCAGTCAGGGAACGATATCCCTCACATGGCAACAAAAATCAAAGATCCTGTGTGCTACAACTAAGACCCTGGAGCAGCTGAATAAATAAACACTTAAAAAAAAAAAAGTACTTGTCTCACAAAGGCAATAGGAGGATTGAATGAGATACTGTGTCAAACATTCTGACACATAGTAAGCTCTCAAGATTCACAGCAATTCTTATTACTGCTTAATATTTTCTCCTATTATCTGGGATTCGTGTTAATACAAACACAGTTACAAGTATGGCAGTAACTTCGAGAAAAGAATAAGGGAAGCAGAGGTCAGAGAGGAGGGAGGTTGGAAGATGCTATGCTGCTGGCTTTGAAGGTGGAGGGAAAAAAAAGAGTATGCAAGTAACCAAAAATAAATCTGAACAACCAAAACAATGTTACAGTGTAAATGCATAAAGACCTGGGTACTTCATTCACAGCCAGGCCCAGAGCCTTCCTTATTGTGACTCTGTACACAACTCTAAGAGCAATAATAATGATGGGCACTTGACTGACCACCTACCATGTATTCAGCCCTGCATTAAGAGAGTTAAAGTTGTTATCACACTAGACCCTCATAGTCTTCATAGTCCCACAACTATAATCATCTCCCCCACTTTATAAACAAGGACACAGAGAATGATAGAAGCTAAGTGACTTGCCCCGAGTCAAACTGATTAAGGAGACACAGGATGTGAACTCAGCCAGTCTGATGATAATTAACACTGTGATCAATAGCCCACAGCACCTCCATGACCATCTGGGTGATCCCATCTTCAGGCTGGCAGACCTGGTCACTTCAGGGGTCAGACAGCCTGATAGTTCAAAGTCCCCAAGAGCGTCATGATCTCACAGCACAGTGCAATCATTTTCATTCTACCATCAAGAAAAATAAAATTGTGTGCTCCAGAAGTCAAAAAAAAAAAAAAAAAAAAGGTGTGTGTGTGGGGTAATGTATTAATGAGGTGGGTAGATTCCCTTGGGCGAGTGCATCTATGTTGAATAAATACCCTTTGACAATTTGCATAAACAAGGCACAGCCCTTGAATAAGATGATACACAATTCAAGTAAGAGTTATAGAAACTCTAATACCCAGGTGTATCTGGATATGTTTTTCATGAATCCTTACCTTTTATTTTAACACACTGCTTAACTTAACCCAGTTCCTATCAAGTCTTGAGACAAAAAGTCCTTTAGTCCACTCTGTGTCTCTCAGAATCATGCCTTTGGTGCCTTTAGCCAGGGTACCATTTAAAGGTCTCACAAACTAATTGCATCAGATAATTGAAATAAACATGTATTTATTGAAAATAAAGATGTAAAGACTTCTTTTTATGGAGGAAAAAACGGTATTAGGTAGCTTTCTTGTCACAGGCAGCTGTCACCTGGACTTTTAGTGTTCCCCTCCATCACAGCACAGGCTGGCAGAGGAAAAGGAAACAGGTTTTAAGCCATGAGACTCATTTCCAATCAGAAATCAGTCACAGCCTCCTGTTCATAACCTTAACTTTTTGCCCCTTAAAGCGAGATTTTGTTTTATACCTATTCACATCATATTCCCTAAGCTCCAGAAAAACTGCTTTCAAAGCCCCCAAATGAAGCTCAGAAGATGATATTTTGAAAGACATTTAAACCAAATTTGAAAAGATTTGAAGACAAGCATTTCAAATGGATATAATCATAATATGATATCTTTAACAACTAGTCCTCTAGTTCTGGTTATCAGAGCAGGGAGAAACCTCCAGGAACCAGAAAAGCCTGCATTCATCAGCAGCCTGTGCTCACCTCACTTGCCAGCGGTGGTTCTCAGTAGAAACAGAGGGGAAGACCTTCTCCCTCTAGGCTAGGGTTGCCAGATTTCACAAATGAAAATATAGGACAGTGAGTTATTGCTGAAGTTCAGATAAACAAAAATTACAAAGAGTAATTGTTGTCCATAAGTAAGGGCCACCCAATATTTAGGACATGTTCATATTAAACAATTATTTGTTGTTTATCTGAAATTCAGATTTAACTGGCTTTTAGTACTTTATCTGACATTTCTATCAGTGGGCTCTGATCCCCTAGGAGATTTAGGATGGGTGGGAAGTAGGGGTGAGTGGGGGCTCCACTTATCAGCCTAGGAGAACAGCACCACTGATGGCCCAGGCTGGCAACCTCATTTCTCCAAGCCTCAGGCTCCCCTCCCTTTCATCTCTTCTCCCGATCCCTTCAAGGAGGCTCCATAGCTCTAGCCAACCCACTCCTAATTCATGGTCTTCCTTAGGAGATATTGCTGATCACTGCCCTCCACCCCCAACACACCTCCCATCTTAACCTCATCCTACACTGAGATACATGTGTAGAGATGGTGCTTGTAAGAACTTGCTGGTTTTTATGTTCTATTCTGTTTTGATTTGTTTCCCAAGAAAAGCTACAGATGGGTTCTGGAAGGGTTCCTGATTAGAGATTTCCTTTCATTTTTCCTCTCCCTGTATTTCTCCATTTTTTCTTCCCCCTCCTGCCCACTATATTCAGATGCCAGGAAGTAAATTGGTATGTGTTTCCTTCAATCATAATTTCAAGACCTGAATTAAAGTGAAAGCTGAGCCAGCAGGCCCAACTTGCCTAGAAAGTTTTTAAAAGTCTGCAATTACAGACACTGGCTTGATTCTGGCAACGGATGCTCTGACTCCCGCCCCCACACCCCCACCCCCCAACTGCTACTGCGTCATGCTACTGATTAGTGGTCTTTAAGTGAACCACACTCAAAAATAAACACATATATTTAACCTAAACGAGCAGGAAAGATCTCTTGGTCTCAGGCTTCCGGTGTGTGCTTGCAGCAAAACATTTACAGCCAAGCCATAAAACGCATGGAAATAGGAAGAAACATTGACACAACAATAAAACGAGGGGTGAGATTAACGATGCCATAATACAATCTGTTTTCTTTTGGTGCAAAGAAAATTAATTTTGAAGACATTTCATTTAACTTTGCAATATTTTGCAGTTTAACCTTTGACGCTTGAAACTTTTCTCTTTCATCCCCGTTAAGCCTAAGGACGGGGGAAGCCAGTTTATGTCTGGCTGTTTAAGTACTGTTTCATGGCAGATGACCAGGCTTGCTGCCTCTGCTCGGGACAGAGGCAAGCAATATGTACCCAGGGAACAAAAGTTATTGCTAATAGTAATTTCTCAGCTCTTCACCTCCTATGGAAACCTCCACTTTAATAAGCCAAAATTCAACTTCCACAAGGATAAGATGTGTTACCTTCCAGAGCAAGGCACCGGGGTGGGCTGGACGACCAGATAAGGTTGTGCAAGCATTCAAGATACTCTGACCCCTCGAGTTTGAATCCAGGGAAGCAGTGATAGGAGATGACAGTTCCCACTGGGAAGGAGGTCTGGAACTCAGAGATGTTCACGTAGCCATTAGAAGAGGCAAGTGGTCTCAGACAGCCTGTGATGTGGGAAGACAAGGGTAAGTAACTTTGTGAGGTCACCCTCATATACCTGAAAGACGAAGCGCTAGGCATCTTTTGGATCACCCGCTGCACATGTGGCACAACCTCTAAGGACTGCGCACCTTGGTCTTGCATGCTCAGACAGCCCTATCTCTGTATTTACTCTCTTTCTAAAGCAGGCACTTGCTTTTATAGTTGCAAGTGGCTCCAAGAGGGTCAGACAAGTAGGGAAGAAGTCAAGGGAGGTGTGGCTGAGGCTCAGGACACCCTGGCTGGTGCTCCCAGCCCTGGCTGTTCATTAGAATCAGCTGAGGAAATTTTTAAAAACACCAATAGCTGGCTTTGTGCCCGAGGCTGATGCACAGCCTGGGCACCCCTATCTTTTTTAAAGCTCCCAAGTAACCTTCAAGTGGCCATCAGGGCTGAGAACAACTAACGTGCCACAGAAACAAGAGACATTCCAACCGTTTCAGCAGGTGGTGGCTTGAGAATGTGTGTGTGTTAGTCTCTCAGTCATGTCTGACTTTTTGCGGCCCCATGGACTGAGCCTGCCAAGCTCCTCTGTCCATGGAATTCTCCAGGCCAGAACACTGGAGTCGGTTGCTATTCCCTTTTCCAGGGGATCTTTCTGATCCAGGCATCAAACCTGGGTCTCCTGCATTGCAGGCAGATTTTTACCATCTGAGCCACCAATGCTGGGATGCAAACTGGATTCCAGGGCAACAACTGATTGAACTGACACCTGCCTGACACATTGCAACAAAAATTTTGAAAAATCCAGCTGTGTTTTAGGTGAATTAGGAAAGTAGTATGTAGGGCAGTGGTTCTCAGACTTGAGAGTAACCCAGACAGAGGGCTGGTATGGGACAGACGCTGGGCCCGACCCCCAGCGCTGCTGGTCTGCTGGGTCCATGAGGAGCCCAAGCATCGGCACTGCTGAAGGTTTGCAGGTGCTGCCGCTGTGGCTGCTGCTGGGGGCACCGGGCTCTGGGCAGACCTGCTACAGCGAGTCTGTGCACAGAATTCTGTGTGCCGTCTGAGTGCGTGTGAGACCTGGATGCCTCCTTCTGTAAATTAGTAGCTGTCTTTTTGTCCTGAAGCCTGTGCAGCCCAGTGGAACATTCCCTGTGGTACAGCATCCCTCTTGGTGTGGCATCCGCTGTGATCATGGAGTTTCTTATTGGCTTCAGCAGTTTCACTGGAGGGAATAATGAGAGCTGCAAAGCTGGTGCTCTTCCCAGGGAGAACTAATTGTGTGTGAAGTAAATAACGGATAATGGGAATATCTACTTTCCCTTCCAGTCACCAAGTACAAATTATACTGCACACGCGCAGTAGTGAGTGATGGAATTCCTCTCCTAAGCTGACTTTGTGGCATATTACAAGTGATAGACAGGCTCTGTGTTGAGTGAACTGCTTGGGTCAGTGCCCCAGAATGTGACATCCGTATCAGGGCAGGACCAGAGTGAATGAGGGGGTACAGAATGCAGGAGGTATTTACTCTGGGGCTGTGCCAATGTCAACCTGCCCCACTGCAGCCTGGGGTCCCGGAGCCCTGAAGACCCCATAGACCCCAAAGATCCCTGCCCGGAACCAGCCACACTCAGGATGGACCAGATCATAAACATGTGGTGTTAGGCCATTCTTTCTGGCAGTCCCAACAACCTTAAATGATTTTTAAAATTTTTTTAAAGATTAGTTTTTGGCTGACCACACAGCATGTGAGATCTTTGTTCCCCAACCAGGGATCGAAACTGCAGCCCCTGTATTGGAAGTGCAGAGTCTTAACCATTGAAGTTCCGAACAAAAAAATTTTTTTGAGCTGAAAACTGACAGTGTTCATGGCAAAAGAGAAATGGGAGGAGGGAAGCTGGCAATCAGAAATAAACAGGATCAGTAACTGAGGGGAAAAAAAGAAAAGATAAGCAAATCAACAAAAACAGGGAAGGTGTTATGCGAACTTCTGAGCAGGGTTCAAATGAGTGAGGACATTTGGGTGCCCGTTCCCCTTCCTGGGGAGGAGTGCAGTTCTAAGCTACCTACGTGGATAACTGCATCCCCTAAGTAAAAAAACTGACTCTGACCCACAGGGAGAAGGAAGCATCTCCTAAAACACAAAGTCCCTGGGTGGGGGAGGAACAGCCTTGGGACAGTCCCCCATCCAAACCCAAAGGAGATGGAATAGGGGTTGTAGCATGTACAGCTAATCAGAGAAGGAAAGCTACACTGTTGGTTTCTGACAGCATGTCCTAAAAATACAGTAGAAAACTGGCTTTGACTCAATAGGTGAATGTGATTTCTATTTGCACTTTGAGATAATAGAGAGAAGGCTCCTCAGGCTTTAACCCCTGGATCTATAGGTGCAAATAAAAATTACAGGATGAAATGTCACTCGAAGGGCCAATTATATTCCCCCAGGGACTCCAGAGGTGTCAGACTCTCTACAGCAACCCTGCTGTGTCTGTGAGGATGGGAGGTGAGGTGCAGGGGCTAGAAGGGGGATCAGGGCCCAGAACAAGGGCACTTCTTCTGTGGGGACCAAGGGCTCTGAGGAGGGATGAAGGTGGCCATAGGCTGTACTGCTCTCAGAAGAAGCACACCTCTCAAGATTACCAGCCAGCTCATTTGTTGTTGAAAAAAAAAAACCAACAAACATCAAAGCTGTGTTAAGGACTGAGATGTAGTAAGTGGTGGTGGAGGGGTAAGGGGTCCCAGACAGAGCAAGACAAAGCCTGCACTTGAACTCCTAACGATGACGCTCCAAGATGTCTATTACCATAGGGCATTTAAAAAAGAAAATCATTGGGGCAAAAAGAACTCGTAAAGAAGCATCCTGTATTTACATGACATAAAAAGAGGAAAGCATGGGAGAACTAAAAGAAAAGTGGAAAATGTAAAAGCAAGAAGGGGTTGGAGTCTGAAATAATTATCTTGGTGTGGATATCGCCGCAGGACCAGAATGAAGCAGTGGTTAATAAAGTTCATCTGGATAAACAGCCTCACCTAAAAGACGGCTGCTGATTCTAAGGAGAGTCTCTGACAGTGCAAATAAATCACGCATCTCCTTTAACAAGGTAACGCATAACAGCTCAACAACACAGGAAGTTTCCGGGGAACATGCAGGAAGGTGAGGACCTGGGCTGTCTTGGTCCTCTTAATCTTGAAGCCTTTGTTTCTTCAAGGGGCCATGGCTCTTAAGCTCTTGCATGAGGAAATGATTTATTTCCAACTATGGGGCATGCAAAGCAATATCAGAGTCTGCCAGTGGTGATTTCCAAGCAGAAAGTTGACATCCGCCTCAACTTTAACATGCCACTGCTTTTGGTGCAAATAAGGCTGCTCGCCCTCTCCCCGGATGATGAATTATGCATGGGCTTCTTGGTCCTTTGGTCCAAGTCACATGTCAAAAAATAAAAATCAGAATTAATGTGAACTGGAGGGCTTATTTTCACAAACAGGGCCCTCTGTGTCAGCCTAGGCAAATTTTAAAAATGCAAGAGGATAAATATTCACCGTCTGGTTTGGATGAAATTTGAATTTGATTATTTTTCTGCTCCTCATGCATTATAAAAAAGGATAACATTATTAAAAGAAAATGGCCTCTGTAAGATTGGCTTTAAATATATTCGTACCACAACCGAAATCAGTATAAGTGCTCTGTTATTTCCATTAAATATACAATAGTTCATCATTGTGTTCATGACCCAGTTACAAAGCTCCTAATTCTGCAACTACTTTTGGTTTCTTAGAATAAAGGAGACAGCCAGCATTCTAAAGAATAAAGTACTTTCCATTTAAACTTTTAAACTTTAAATCTGGGTATAGGGAGCTAGAGAGAACAGGGATCGATGTGAAGATTCCAAAGACAGAGCTTTGGTGATCAGACTGCAGAACGGCTGAACCATGGTGTTCCCCTTTGCTACTTGCCAGCTTCCCAGGTGGCTCAGTGGTCAAGACTCCACCTGCCAACGCAGGAGACGTGGGGTCAATCCTTGGGTTGGGAAGATCCCCTGGAGGAGGGCACAGCAACCCACTCCAGTATTCTTGCCTGGGAAATCCCATGGACAGAGGAACCTGGCAGGCTACAGTCCACGGGGTCGCAAAGTCAGACACGACGGAGCAACTAAACAATTGCCATCTTATTAGAGAAACGTGCACTCGATCTGCAGTTGAGTCTCAAAGCAGAGCTGAGAACCAGGACCTCCATCTGCCCCTACCTTGACAGATGGGCAGATTGTCCCACGTTCCGTCATCCCGACATAATGAAACCACATTGTATAGGTCGGGGTACCGGATCTTGAATCCTTCGTGACAAGTGATGATTAGCTTATCTCCGTGTCTGTATGTCTTGTTATGAATCTCAGCATCTTCAATTTGCGGGATGCGGCAATCTGCAATTGTGCAAAAGGACACATTATTTTTGAAATTCGAAGCCACTGTGGTTCACAGCTTCACAAGAAAGCTCTTATTTTCAGACTCAGTCTCGACCTACACAGCAATCTGATAAACGGTTCCTTATTTATCACTAAGGCTCAGGACACAAAGAGAAGCAGTAGAAGCTGCAGAATCTTCTTCACAGAGAAACAGGAAGAGGAGTTGTAGGTGCAGAGGTCCCAGCCCAAAAGGAACCTGGTTTTCTGCCTTCCACACTTCCCACCCTACAGCTGAGCTTACAGATAATTCTGGAAATGAATGAAGAAAGACCAAAGCTGGGGGTTCACCTGAGCTGTCCGGCGGGTTGCCCACTTGGTGGCGTCTGTGGATGGTATACAGCATCAAACAGCCTGGCTGGCTGGTCTCACCCCATTCTGCTGCCTCTGCCTGGGGGCCAGGGCCAGGGCCTGATAAGGAAACAGGCTTTGCAGAACAGCAGGGGTCTGGCTGTGGCTGTACTGGCTGTTAGCATTTCCCAGCCACCTTATCTGCTTTTAAAAAGATAATTTTGAGTAACTAGAGCAGCACCTACTACTGCCACTATCACGGAGGCTCAGAGGAAGCAGCCGCTGTCTCCTAAAAACAGAATCAGAGCAGAAGCTAATCATCACTTGTCCTGAGCGAGTCAAGATCTGGTACCTCGACCTATTGGAAAAGGAAATGGCACCCACTCCAGTATTCTTGCCTGGAGAATCCCATGGACAGAGGAGCCTGAAGGGCTATAGTTAATAGGGTTGCAAAGAGTCAGACACGACTGACTGTGTTAGCACAGACACAGCACACCCCGTTGTTTTCGTTACTTTGGGAGGACGGAACGTGGGACAATCTGCGCTTCTGTCAATGGAGGGGCAGATGGAGTGGTTCTCAGCTCTGCTTTGATTTCTGCTCTGGGAGGGGAAGACTCATGGCAAGAGTCAGGGGAAGAGCAGTGGGGGTGGGGATCAGCAGCCCCTGCAACAGAATGGGCAACAAAAGATACAACAGAACTAGGGACTTCCCTGGTGGTCCAGTGGTTAAGAATCCACCTTCCAGGGCAGGGGATGTGGGTTCGATCTCCGGTCAGGGAACTAAGATCCCACATACCACGGGGCAACTGAGCCTGTGTGCCGCAACTAGAGAGAAGCCAGTATGCCTTAATGAAAGACCCTGCATAATGCAACTAAGACCTGATGCAGCCAAATAAATAAAAAATAAATGAACAAATAAAGCTAATCGATGGGTAATCATCTGCTTCTAACTCTGTCTACCTCCAGTTTACCTTGTGGGACATTCACTCTGTGCTGGCAAGTTGCAATCCTGCTCCTTCTGGCCCCTCACTCTAAACACCACCCAACTAATCCCATCTGGATTTGGTGGTGGTGGTGGTGGTGGTGATTTGTCATTTGCTTGTTTTTTAGTGGAGTATAGTTGATTAACAAAGTTGTGTTAGTTTCAGGTGTACAGCAAAGTCAATCAGTTATGCACATACATGCATCCTTTTTCAGATTCTTTTCCCATTAGGTTATTACAGAATATTAAGCAGAGAGCTATTTGGTGTCTCCTGGTGGTTTTCTGTTTTAAATACAGCAGTGTGTATATGTCAGTTCCATCTGGTATAAGTCACTTAGGTCGCCATGTGTCTCTCTCCATCTCCTGTTTAAAGTCTCTGATTTTACATGCATATATGCTTAAAAGCATGAGCTATCTAGCTCTAGTTTTAGAATCAGGTAGATGAGTTATATTCCCATTTTTTGTGTCTTAATTTCCTGAAACAAGGCAAATTTTAAAAACAGTATTTTGAGGATCATACAGACTTCCTCCAGAAAATTTTCAATGGATTTCTCAGCCATTCCCCAAAGCCTACTGAATCCAGAATAGTTTGGAATAGTATTCATAAGAAACCTGAGTTTCAAGTTCCTCTAAGCTCTGAACTGTCAGCTCTCAGGCAAAAAGTCCTGGGAACTCTGATGCAGGGACTGGCTGTAAGAGGGCTCTGGGGGCTGGGACTTGGGGGGCTTTAAAAGATCATGTCATGGAGGCTAAGATGGGGGTTTGGGGCTGGGTTTACTGGGAGCACTCTGACAACAACGGACTCCAGAAAACAGAACATCAGTGACAGGAAAGCCTCAGGCAGGAAAGGGTCTCCCAGGCAGAGGAGGGACCTGGCAGCTGGGAAGGCAGGGGTGGTGGCCGTTCAGCAACCCACACGGGTCATCAGAGCCCAGTGCTCGTGAGCCCAGCTCGGCCGTGACCTCAGCCCTCCTTCCCACCATGAGCTTGAGAGCAGGGACTATGCCACTATTTCCAGCAACGTTCCTTCCATGCTTCCAGACCTCTGTACACACCTGGGGAGGAAAGGCTGAGAGGGGCCATGGAGACCTGAGAAGTGGATTCTTTCCAGGCTCTGGCAGCTAAGCCTCCCCTTGATGATGAGGAAACCCATTATCAGCTCTTCCCTTTGCCTCTGGATCCAACAGAGGGAGTCTTGGCTGGAGAACTGGGTTCTGGTTTCAATTTTACCTCTCATTTTTGCATGGAAAGAGTTTTTCAGGCTATGGAAAGAGGTTTTCTAACTGTTCATGTTTTTCTACAAGAATAGCTGACTTCCTCCCAAATTAATCCAGAATAATCATGACTCGTGCGCCTGTGTGTGCTCAGTTGCTTCAGCGGTGTCTAACTCTTTGCAACCCTATAGACTGGAGCCCACTAGGCTCCTGTGTCCATGTGATTCTCCAGGCGAGAATACTGGAGTGGGTTGTCAGGCACTCCTCGAGGGGATCTTCCCAACCCAGGTATCAAACCCATGTCTCCTGCACTTCCTGCATTGCAGGCAGATTCTTCACTGCTGAGACACCCGGGGAAGCCCAGTCATGACTGGAGACACAGATAATTGACAGTTCTGCACACCAATGCAGCCTTCTCCTTAATGGAAAATGTGAATTACATTTTTTTTCAATATCGCTCTGCAGAAATTATTCACAGCAAATAAAAACACATTTATCAAGGCATCCGTCTGTAAAATCTGGGCTGTAAATAGATCCCGTGGTAGTCATTTATATGACTAAACAACTATTTTCATGATTGATTTAAAACTTATTCAAGAATTAACTGGTATACTCAGGAGGTGGTCAGCTAGCAGCAGTAAACTCAATGGATGAGAACGGCCATGTGGCTGGAGTAACACAAGGACACTGGTGGACCAGAAGCGGAAGCACCAAACCTTGTTTCTGAAGGTGGTTACGCTGCACAGTAGTCTATAGTATAGAATGCTTTGAACTTCTAATAGAACATCTTGTTTCCATAGGCAGGAGCCAGGGACTAGAGGGTCAAAGGGGATTCACTGCCTCCCGTATGCCAGTAATTTATGTACTCGACTCAAAGAAGAGTCAGCACAGGCAGTGATGCAGGACCAATTTACTACATGAGGTGACTCCATATTCACTGGGGAGTCAGTGGAAGTTTGGAGTTTAAACTCAACCATGGTAGAGAGACCAGGAGCAGCTGTGCTCTACATGTAAAGACAAAACTCAAATAGACCAGCTCTAGCAAAGCCTAAACTAAACTGTGATAGGAGAAAATTCTGTCCAGAGCCTTTCTAATTTTTTAAAAAAAAATCCAGAATAGCTGGCACCTAGTGAAAGAGGAGAGTGAAAAAGTTGGCTTAAAGCTCAACATTCAGAAAATGAAGATCATGGCATCCGGTCCCATCACTTCATGGGAAATAGATGGGGAAACAGTGGAAACAGTGACAGACTTTATTTTGGGGGGCTCCAAAATCACTGCAGATGGTGACTGCAGCCATGAAATAAAAAGACGCTTACTCCTTAGAAGAAAAGTTATGACCAACCTAGATAGCATATTCAAAAGCAGAGACATTACTTTGCCAACTAAGGTCCTTCTAGTCAAGGCTATGGTTTTTCCAGCAGTCATGTATGGATGTGAGAGTTGGACTGTGAAGAAGGCTGAGGGCTGAAGAATTGATGCTTTTGAACTGTGGTGTTGGAGAAGACTCTTGAGAGTCCCTTGGACTGCAAGGAGATCCAACCAGTCCATTCTGAAGGAGATCAGCCCTGGGATTTCTTTGGAAGGAATGATGCTAAAGCTGAAACTCCAGTACTTTGTCCACCTTGTGCAAAGAGTTGACTCATTGGAAAAGACTCTGATGCTGGGAGGGATTGGGGGCAGGAGGAGAAGGGGACGACAGAGGATGAGATGGCTGAATGGCATCACTGACTCGATGGACGTGAGTCTGAGTGAACTCCAGGAGTTGGTGATGGACAAGGAGGCTTGGTGTGCTGCAATTCATGGGGTCGCAAAGAGTCGGACACGACTAAGTGACTGAACTGAACTGAGTCCTCCCACTGAAGGAGGGTAATGTAGAAAGAAAAAAGCATCTAGAAAAAGTCCCAATCCATCAGTGGTAGCAGTCAACAACTCTAGTCCTTATTTTTATGGAAAGAAACATACCAGGATCTTTAGTCTCTGAAAAGAAACACACATATCTTCATCAATTCTAAAGTTTTCAATAGAAATAACACAATTTTCTATAGCACGAATACATTCAGCCAACACAAAGAATGTGTAAAAGCAACTGCAAAAATATTGTTATCAAAGACTGCGAAAAGAAGGTCTATCGATAACTGATTCTATTGAATAGAATCAGGTCAACAGTCAAGACTTTTGTCTACAGAGTATCAATGGGCATTTTGGAAATATAACTTGAGGGGTATCAAAAGCTTCCATGCCTGAAATCCTCTTTCACAAACCTACAACTATCATTATTTTTGTGTCCTGCTTCTGGACACAATGAGGATTTAATATAATAAATAAATAAAAGAGTGAACAGAAGACCCTAAGGCAGTCCTACACACACACACATCAATTGTACAAATCAACTGATCCAATTAGTTGCAGACAGCAAAGTCCTAAAGGATGGAGGAGTAAAGAGAAAGAGGAATTTCAAAGAATATGTGCCATATTTTAGGATTTATTTTTCTTTAATTGCTGATTGGGGCTTCCCAAGTGGTGCTATTGGTAAAGAACCCACCTGCCAATGCAGGAGATGTAAGAGACACAGGTTCAACCCCTGAGTTGAAAAGATGCCCTGGGGGATGGCACGACACCATTCTAGCATTCTTGCCTGGAGAATCCCATGGACAGAGGCGCCTGGTGGGCTACTGTCCATAGGATCAGTCAGACACGACTGAAGTGACTTAGCAAAATGTTAGTCATATGTGAAAACAAATCTGATTCCTTTAAAATGACAAATTTTTGCATCAATATGCCTGCCAACGTGTTCACAGAAGCATGAACACATGATTCACACTTAGAGATACATAATTCCTATTAGCATATTAAAGGCTCTGAAAGCCTTGCTGTGAAGAATTCTACTGGATCTAGTTTAAGCCAGCATTTGCAAAGCTTATTATTCATCTATCAGCTCATTCATTCACTGAGTTATTGAGCATTTACTCTAGTCCTGGTACATTCTAGGTGCTGAGGATAGAGAAAAAGTCAAGAATTTTACTCTTGTGGGATTTGCATGGCAGGAGACTGCTAACAGGCAAATTATCAGGTAAGTGAGCTAGAAAATAATAGGCAATGATCACTGCTATGATGAACACATAACAAGGTAATAGAATAGGGACTGACTCAGGGACTCCTTTAATTTGGGAAGACAGGAAAGGTGCCTCTGAGGAAATGACATTTATTAAGCTGAGATCTAATGACAAGAAGAATCCAATCATGTGTGGCTTGGGGAGAAGAGTATTTTGGGCAGAGGGGACTGCCACTACACAGGCCAGGAGAGAGTTCAGTGTCCTGAAAAACACAGTGGAAGATCAGAATGCCTGGAATATAGTGAGAATAAGATGGAAAGTCAGATCATGCAGGGCCGTGTAGATAAGGACAGGGCATTTGTTCTTACTTCAGTGTGGTGGGAACTCCTGTATTTCTAAAGCATGGGCCATGATATGCTCTGTATCTTGTGGGTATGTGCAGTAAGGGGCTGGCCTTGCCCAAAGCGGGTTCTGGCCTTTGCCCTCAGCTCCTGGGAAGTAACCACTAAGTCCTCGGAATGTGCAATCTGAGATGAGTATCTTTTTAAAGTGGAGTTTAAAGATTGAGGGCAGGAGAAAAGGGGGGATAACAGAGGATGAGATGGTTGGATGGCATCATCAACTCAATGGACATGAATTTGAGCAAACTTCAGGAGACAGTGGATAGAGGAGCCTGGTGCGCTGCAGTCCATGGGGTTGCAAAGAGTTGGATACTACTGAGTGACTGAATAACAGTGTGATTTGGCCAGCCAGGAAACACTGGCCCATGCAGTTACCAGCTCTACTTTTGAAAGAACTGGAGATGCACAAATGGTCAGCCATGTCTACACGACCAAGCTCCAATTAAGATGCTGGACACCAAGCCCCGGTGAGCTTCTCTGGTTGTCAATACTCAATGTGTATTAACACACACTGTTGCTGGGGAACAGGCAATGGTGTGTACAGCTCACTGGGAGAATGACTGAAAGCTCATGCCTGGTGCCTCTTGGACCCTGTATGCCTCTCTCCCTAGATAATGTTAATCTGTGTCCTTTCACTGTCATACATCATAATCGTGAGTATCATCAGTCCTTCTGGTGAATTACTGAACCTGAAGATAGACTTGGGGACTTCTAAACTTCTGACTGGATTCAGAGTGATGGTTTTGGGGATCTTTGAACTTGCAGTTGGTTTCAGAGGTGATGGTGGTTTGGGAGGGAGTCCCCAAACCTTGTATCACAACACCCTTTTTTAACTTACTATCTACTAACACTCCTCAGAATCACAGCTGTGTATCCATGGTGTTCCACATCGCTACTATTCTACAGAACTCCTGCTCCATCCAATAGTGCTTAGAGAACACTGTTCTGACCACCATCATTTACTTGGAATAGAATCAACTGCAGCTAATGATGTCATCACAAACCAGCAACATGAGAAAAGTAGAGGCAGGGGTTGGTGCTATTCAGAAAGGAGATGACTGGAGACGGTGGGTTCTTCATAGAAAAGGGGTACCACCATGTGGGTAGCTTTGCTTTGGGAACAGGGCTAGCTCAGGCTGTTTCTTCCTTCTTGGTAGGATATTGACTCTTACAAAAACAGAAGACACGCCAGGACAGGGTACTCTAGACCACGTGACTCTCAGCTGAATGTTAAAGTGGAATTATCATGAGGCCATCTTTAAAACCACTGAGAAGAAGGCATGCAGAAGAGAACTGCATGGAGTCATGTTATTATAAATAAGCATGTTTCTTGTACTTTGTGTTTTCCTTTGACCTATAGATTGGTATATTTTATTTATTTGTGGTGGAAAAGGGTAATTAGTATCTGTTATTTAAAGTATTTATATTTAACACTTGGATAGTAATTCTTTCTACAGAAAGAATTCTTAGGTGTCCACTCTGAAGGACTCAGACCATTATACATGTCTTTTAAGCATACGTAGAAAATTTACAAAACTTGACCATACTTGGGCCGTAAAACAAGAACACATTTCAAAAGACTGAAACTATAGAGTATGTTTTCTGGTCACAGTGAAACAGAATTGAATACAGCCATCCCTCAGTATCCATGGGCACTGATTCCAAGTAAGACCTCCTCCCCCACCCCGTGGACACCAAAATCCACGGATGCCCACGTCTCATACAATATGCTGAAGCATTTGTATACAACCTACACATATCTTCCTGTATACTTCAAATCATCTCTAGACTAATACAATGTAAATTACATGTAAATAGCTGCAAATAATATGATGTAAAAAGTAAGCTACATAGTGCAAGAAGATATTTTTAGCACATACAAACAATGTAGGGCTTGTACTCAGTACATATAAAAACTCAGTATATATAAAAATCAGTGAGAAAAAGACAACTCAGTAGATAAATGGGCAAGTGAATTGAACAGGCACTTCATAATAGAAGATAACAAGGTGTTCAATGAATATACAAAAAGGTGTTTAACTTCCTACTCACTAGGGAAACCACAAACTACCACTAAATACCCACCGGTGTCTAAAATACTGATAATGCAAGTGTTGGCAAGGAGTAACTGGGACTCTTACACTGTCACGGGAGTGAAAATTGGCACAACCACTTTTGATAATGGCAGTACCTATTAATGCTAAAATACAGGTATATCCTACAATCCAGCATGTCCAATCTTAGGAGTATATCCAACAGAACATGGATATATATATATTCACCAAGAGGTGTGTTCAAGAATGTGCACAGCAGCCCTATTTGTAACAGACCCAATTGGAAAACATTACATTTTCATTAACATCAGAGTTTTCAAATATTGTCTATTCATATAATAGAACACGACGTAGCAATGCCAAGAACAAATGCCATAACATGCATGGGGGCTGCCCTGCTGGTCCAGCAGCTAAACCTCCAAGCTCCTAATGCAGGGGGCCCAGGTTCGATCCCTAGTCAGGGGACTAAATCCCTCAAGGTGCAACTAAGACTCTGCATGCTGCAGCAAAGGTCAAAGATCCCATGTGTGGCAGCTAAGACCCAGCACAGCCGAATAAGTAAATAAATATTTTTTAAAAATAATACATGCATGACTTTTACAAACATAAAGTAGAAGTCCAACATAAAATTATACTTACTTTATAATTCCATGTATATAAACTCAAAACTAAGACAAAAATAAGCTTAAAATAGTACCATATTTAGGAATGCATCAGTTCAGTTCAGGTCAGTTCAGTCGTTGAGTCATGTCCAACTCTTCGCGACCACATGAACTGCAGCACACCAGGCCTCCCTGTCCATCACCAACTCCCGGAGTTCACCCAAACCCATGTCCATTGTGTCGGTGATGCCATCCAACCATCTCATCCTCTGTCGTCCCCTTCTCCTCCTGCCCTCAAACTTTGCCAGCATCAGGGTCTTTTCAAATGAGTCAGCTCTTCGCATCAGGTGGCCAAAGTATTGGAGTTTCAGCTTCAACATCAGTCCTTCCAATGAACACTCAGGACTGATCTCCTTTAGGATGGACTGGTTGGATCTCCTTGCAGTCCAAGGGACTCTCAAGAGTCTTCTCCAACACCACAGTTCAAAAGCATCAATTCTTCAGCCCTCAGCCTTCTTCACAGTCCAACTCTCACATCCATACATGACCACTGGAAAACCATAGCCTTGACTAGACAGACCTTAGTTGGCAAAGTAATGTCTCTACTTTTGAATATGCTGTCTAGGTTGTTCATAACTTTTCTTCCAAAGAGTAAGCATCTTTTAATTTCATGGCTGCAATCACCATCTGTAGTGATTTTGGAGCCCAGAAAAATAAAGTCAGCCACTGTTTCCACTATTTCCCCATCTATTTGCCATGAAGTGATGGGACCGGATGCCATGATCTTCGTTTTCTGAATGTTGAGCTTTAAGCCAACTTTCTCCCTCTCTTCTTTCACTTTCATCAAGAGGCTCTTTAGTTCCTCTTCACTTTCTGCCATAAGGGTGGTGTCATCTGCATATCTGAGATTATTGATATACTTCCAGACAAAGTGATTACCGTGGGAAATGATCACTATGATTCAGGGACGGGATTATCTCAGAGAGGCAGAGGGGAGACAGCGACTGGGAGGGAGCTCCTGGGATACCAGTGATGCTCTACAACTTCTCCTGGATAATCATGACAAGAGTGTTTGATTTGTGATAACTCACTGAACTGTTTGGTTCTAAATGAATCTCTTTATATATGTTATATTTTATGAATTTCAAAAGGTTAAAGAAACAACAACAAAATTAATCCAGAAAGAGGAGTAAGGGAGTTCACTGTAAAGGCATCTTATCTTTCCCAGCTACACTGGGAGCTTCTGGGCCTGACAGACAATGCTTACCAGAATTTTGGGAAATGAACAACTAAACATCTTGAGGTGGCATTTAAATTTCCAAAAGCATAAAACTTTAATTATTTTCTAGAAACTATTTTCTTTTAAAAAACTTTGAGGTCTCTTTGCACCTTCCAGAGGTAGACTTTATTTTCAACAGTGAAATGATAGAAGCACTTGGCTGTCAGAGCTGAGCTCACAAGAAAAATAAAAGAAAGTCATTCAAATACCAGTCTCATGGGCTGAGGACTTTGAAATTCTAACCTATATCTTGATGTTCTACTTGCGGAGTGCTTGTGGCAAATATCTCAAGGTGCACTCTGAGGCCTGCCAGCATGAGGATCTCCTGGAGGTGCCTGCTAAATTCAGATTCCTAATGCATAAAAATCTCTAAGAGGAGGCCTGGCGATGTGCATTTCTAACACGCCCTTTGGGCAATTCCCATGAAGTCAAAGTTGAGAACCAATGCTTCATGGATACACAAGGTGATTGACTAGCAGAGGCTCGCTCACATTTAACAACTCCCCACCATCCTTAGCAGCTATGCCAGACAAATGTAGTAAAGAACAGAATCCTATCTGAGCAGCTGGAAGGCAGCTCTGTGCCCAAGGCCTCTCCCTCTGCAGTCAGGTGTGGGGTTCCGAAGAGATCTGCATCATAACAGGACTCTCAAGATGCAGATTAGGGAGCCACGGTCATCCCCAAACCACTCAAGAACCACATGAGGGGAAATAAACTTGGTCTGGGATGGGTTTGGAAGGACACCCATGGGGGTTGCCCTGCATTTTTCACAGGCAGCCAACCTAATTCTGGGTAGTATCTGCTGCAAGTTTGTGAAAAACTGGATTTCTACGGAATCTTGGTGATCGACTTGGTGTTTGAGGTTGTTAATAATCATTCTGTGACCTTTACACATGATCTGACGAGGCTGTGTTCACATATGGATGTTCTGCATCTGCCAAATAATTCTGTGGCTTAAAGCAAGTTCCTATTCCCATGGCACCTGTAAGAGAGGGCGAACTGCAGCAATCGCACGCGAGATGACGGCAGGCAGCTGGTAAAGGCTGCTGGGATTCGGATTTTCCCTCTGCACTTCCAGGGGCCTCAGCTGTGCAGGCCTGTCTGTGGCGGTCCAGCCATCGTCTTGCAACAATGATAACTGATCATTTCTGTCATTTATCTTTGCTGCATGTGCCCCCATCTGACCTGACCTTACTTCCTCTGGATTTTTTTTTCCTTTCAAGTCATGACCACATTTAAGTTAAAAAAATCTTTTAAAGAACAAAAGCTGAAACTCACACTGAAGCCACAACGGAGGGAGGGTAGGGAAGCAGTGACTTCTGTTATCAGAAGCATAAATAAGAAATGACAGTGGTCCTGGAGACAGAGAGAGGCAGCCCTCTGCTCCTTCCCATCTTAGAAGATGGAAAATGAGAAGAGATTATCTTAGGGGAAGACATGCAAATACTTGCCCTTGTGGGCACTGCCTGCAGTTTCTGATAACCCATGTCCAAGGCAACAGGAAAGAAATTTTGGATGATAGAAAATGTTCCTGAAAAAAGGATCCGAAATAAAACATTTTGAAAGCATCCATCTGTTTGGGGGAAGTTCCTGGAGCTGGAAGACAACTTACCTTAATATAGGAGTAACTGTAAAAAGAAGTATGACTGCCTTGCTTTTGAAAAATGCCTGCACCCTACAGTTTCACTGAATAAAGGAGTCATCTGCCATCTTTACTGCCAGCTTTAGCTCATGAGTCAAGTTGAATTTTTTAATCAAACTTTATAATGTGATATTACTACTTAAACTCACATTGCACCTTTTAACCAGGAAGCTCAAAGAACCTTCTTCACATCAAATTATTAATCTCATAGCAATCCTGGTCAGATCTATGCGAGTCAAATACTTTCGCAAGCACTTAAAAATAATGTTTGCTTAGTGAATTCATCTACTCCCTCCCTCGTCCCCACCCCCTGCACTCCGGAAGGAGCTGGGGCAGACAAAGGATCAGCATGGGGTCACAGCACGGGGGGGCGGGGACAGCGCCCTTGTGCTCTCTGTGACCTTCAGCCGCAAGCAGACAATGTACGTGACTGAGGGAGACAAAGAGGGGCAGGTGGCAGTGGTAGGTGAAATCACCCTGGGAGCTTATAACCATGTTTGAGCTCCCATTGCCCAGAACCGCCAAAATAGAATCTCTTGGAGAAAGTTCCAGACACTGTTATTTCTAAAAGTTCCCCAGGTGATGCTGACATGCAGCCTGGGTCGCACACCACCGGGATGGTGGAAAGAGCACTGAATTAGGAGTGAGGATGCAGGTTCTAGTCCTGGTTTATTTGCCATGTGACTTGTGTAAGTTGCTTAAACTCTATGGGCTTTAGTTTCTTTTCTTGTTTAATAACTTTTTTGGGGGTGGGGAGCCACACAGCTTGAGGGATCTTAGTTCCCTCACTAGGAATTGAACCTGGGCCCGCAGCAGTGAAAGCACCAAGTCCTAACCACTGGACTGCCAGGGGATTCTCAGCTTTAGTTTCCTTGTTTATAAAAGCACAGCCCCACGGCCAAGGGATGAGAGAAGACTGGAGGCAAGCAGCCACAGGAAACAACTGCTACTGCACTGGGGCCCGCCTTGCCCGCCTTGCCCGCCTTGCCCACCTTGCCCGCCTTGCCCGCCTCATGCAGGAGAGTCACCCGCTTGGACTGGCTGGTAATGCATGGTACCGTCCACTGTGGGAGCTGGTCATCACATGCTCATGTGTCATCTGTGCCCGCATCTCCCTCTAGATGGAGGGACCTTGCCCTCCAGAAGCACCGAGAGGTGGGCTGAGGTTGCTCTAAGGGTTGCTGAGCAAAGCTCTCAGGTACCACCGGAGCCCCAGGGCTGCAGGTCCAACCAGACCATCCTGCCAGGGGCTTCGCTGGTCCTTCTCAAAGTGAGGAAAGCCATCCCAAGGGGGGCTCTCCTTACAGGGGCAGCGGTTCACGGGCTACACTAACGTGTGCTTTAAGCGGTGCTTTTGTCTCCTGCTTTGCTCCAGCCAATCACAGAGTGGGGGCATCCTGGGAAAGCTGCCTGCTCAGTGAGCTGGTTCTCAAACAAGCGGCAGTTGATGGACCTCAGCTCTCAGCGTCGTGGTCCCAGAGTCGTTCAGAAGGGCCACAGTGGCTTCAAGCTGGTCTGGAATGTGCTCTGGAAGACTCTCACCTGAATAGGCCAACTGCCTGCGAGAACCCAAATCCTTTTTATTCACTTGGTACAGGTCTATCTGAAATTTACCAATGTGATCATTAATTATTCGCAGAGCTGCTCAAGGGAGAAGGTAAGGAGAAAAGAGAAAGGTCCCTTGTACCTTGAAGAGGAGAGGTCTGAGAAGAAGTCCTCAATTATAAGGACCCTCTGCAAAGAAATGTTTGTCCGCCGGTGTAGCTGCTACCTCCCCAGGCACATGCTCGGGAGGAAACTCAAGGGAGACAAGAAACAGGTGTGTTTCTGCACACAGAGTACGCAATCTACCTCCAAGGATGCTCCACCGACACCCTGAATCCACTCAGAAGCTCAACTTCTGCGTCTGGCTTTAAACGATGTCCCAGACACTCTCCCAGGAAACAGAATCAGAGGGAGGAGGGATTTAGGTGCCACTGGACATCTAGGTAATGGTCTCTCACCCTACCCAGGAACTGCGCATAGTTATTTAGTTAGCACTCTTGGGAAGTTAGTTCAGTTCAGTTCAGTAGCTCACTCATGTACAACTCTTTGAGACCCTGTGGACTTTGGTCATAGCTTTTCTTCCAAGGAGCAAGTGTCTTTTAATTTCATGGCGGCAGTCACCATCTTCAGTGATTTTAGAGCCCAAGAAAATAAAGTCTGTCATTGTTTCCCTATCTGTTTGTCATGAAGTGATGGGACCAGATGCCATAATCTTAGTTTTTTGAATGTTGAGTTTTAAGCCAGCTTTTTCACTCTCCTCTTTCACTTCCATCAAGAGGCTCTTTAGTTCCTATTCACTTTCTGCCATAAGCGTGGTGTCATCTGCATATCTGAGATTATTGTTATTTCTCCCGACAATCTTGATTCCAGCTTGTGCTTCATCCAGCCCAGCATTTCACATGCTGTACTCTATATATAAGTTAAATAGGCAGGGTGACAATATTCGGCCTTCAGTTCAGTTCAGTTGCTCAGTCATGTCCAACTCTTTGTGACCCCATGGACAGCAGCACACCAGGCCTCCTGGTCCATCGCCAACTCCCAGAGTTCACTCAAACTCATGTCCATTGAGTCGGTGATGCCATTCAGCCATCACATCCTCTGTGGTCCCCTTCTTCTCCTGCCTTCAATCGTTTCAGCATCAGGGTCCTTTCAAATGAATCAGTTTTTCACATCCGGTGGCCAAAGTATTGGAGTTTCAGCTTCAGCATCAGTCCTTCCAATGAATATTCAGGACTGATTTCTTTTAGGATGGACTGGCTGGATCTCCTTGCTGTCCAAGGGACTCTCAAGAGTCTTCTCCAACACCACGGTTCAAAAGCATCAATTCTTCAGCACTCAGCTTTCTTTATAGTCCAACTCTCATATCCATACATGACTACTGGAAAAACCATAGCTTTGATTATATGAACCTTTGTTGGCAAAGTAATGTCTCTGCTTTTGAATATGCTGTCTAGGTTGGTCATAGTTTTTCTTTGAAGGAGTAAGCGTCTTTTAATTTCATGCTGCAGTCACCATCTGCAGTGATTTTGGGGCCCCCAAAATAAAGTCTGTCACTGTTTCCATTGTTTCCCCATCTATTTGCCATGAAGTGATGGGATACCATGGCAGATACCATGATCTTTGTTTTCTGAATGTTGAGCTTTAAGCCAACTTCTTCACTCTCCTCTTTCACTTTCATCAAGAGGTTCTTTAGTTCTTCTTCACTTTCTGCCATAAGGGTGGTGTCATCTGCATATCTGAAGTTATTGATATTTCTCCTGGCAATCTCGATTTCAGCTTGTGCTTCATCCAGCCCAGTGCTTCTCCTGATGTACTCTGCATATAAGTTAAATAAGCAGGGTAACAATATACAGCCTTGATGTGCTTCTTTCCCTATTTGGAATCAGTCTGTCGTTCGATGTTCAGTTCTAACTATTGCTTCCTGACCTGCATACAGATTTCTCAAGAGGCAGGTCAAGTGGTCTGGTATTCCCATCTCTTTAAGAATTTTCCAGAGTTTGTTGTGAGCCACACAGTCAAAGGATTTAGTGTAGTCAATGAAACAGAAGTAGATGTTTTTCTGGAATTCTCTTGCTTTTTCTATGATCCAACAGATGTTGGCAATTTGATTTCTGGTTCCTCTGCTTTTTCTAAATCCAGCTTGAATATCTGAAGTTCTCAGTTTATGTACTGTTGAAGCCTCACTTGGAGAAATTTGAGCATTACTTTCCTAGTGTGTGAGATGAGTGCAATTGTGTGGTAGTTTGAAAATTCTTTGGCATTATCTTTCTCTGGGATTGGAATGAAAACTTGAATTTCCAGTCCTGTGGCCACTGCTGAGTTTTCCAAATTTGCTGACATATTGAGTGCAGTACTTTCACAGCACCATCTTTCAGGATTTGAAATAGCTCAGCTGGAATTCCATCACCTCCACCACCTTTGTTGGTGGTAATGCTTCCTAAGGCCCACCTGACTTCGCACTCCAGGGTGTCTGGCTCTAGGTGAGTGATCACACCATCGTGGTTAAGTTAGTTAGTTCTTTAGTTAGTTCTCCAGGGAACTAGATGCCACATGCTGCAGCAAAAGATTCCACATGCCACAACAAAGACTGAAGATCCTGCGTGCTGGAACTAAGACCCAGCACAGCCGAAAACAAGACAAAACAACTTCTGTTCAGCTAGCAGAACCAGTGCCACAAGAATGAGATGTATCGTGTATTCCAGCTGGGCCAAGGGGTGGTTAAGTAATGACGCATTTCCATTAATATTGATAATAAATAGGTTTGGGCAACATGTAGACTGATTCTTCTCTGCTCCTCCTATGTGATATTTATACATAATACAAATGGATTTGAATTCATTTTATTTTGGTTTCTTTGGGATGTTTATCTTTATTTATTTAAAAAATATTTATTTATTTGGTGGTGCTGGGTCTTCGTTGTGGCATGCATGATCTTTAGTTGCAATATGTGAGATATAGTTCTCTGACTAGGGATCAAACCTGGGTCCCCTGCGTTGGGAGTGCTGAGTCTTAGCTACTGGACCACCAGGAAGGTCCTAGGATGTTTATTTTTTAATAAACTACTTCTTCACTATGTGCAAAAAACCACAGTCTGAATTGCCACAATACTAACCCCACCTCTTTTAAAGCTTTCAGGACAGGACAGTGTGTTTCTATGTTCTGATTTGATGCATGTTGTATAAGTGTCAGGTGAATTTATGCAAAGTCAATCGATTCTACGTACATTTTTTCTTATGAAATGTAGGAAAGGGATGTATTAGCAGGGAAAGTGTCCCCCAGTAGATGAGCTGAGTGATTTTGGAAAGGAAGAGGCCCAGATGGTGGCTGTCCTCCTGGCCTTTAGTCCCTGTACTTACTATGTCAGCAGCCCTGTGCCCACAGGGAATATTTTCAGTATTTTATTTCCACGGCCCCCTCTCCACCATATTGGTCACCTCCCTGTTCCCTGGACCATAAGCATCTTCGCCCCTTCTCAGGGACTTGAAGGCTCTGGTCTTACAGAAGCAGCTTAGACAAGCAGAGCTATCTCTTAGGCTGGAGGCTTTGGATTCTGGGAAATTAATCCATTGCCTATATTATCAGTTCTGTGAGTTCAAATGTCTATAAGTGAGTTTGCTTGGAATAAACCACTTAGACTGGAGTAAAGTGAGAGAAAGGAGATGATTGGTACATGTGGCAGGGTGAAGTGGAGCATAAAAGAGGGAAGCTGAGTGAATGCACAAGAAAATATTTGCCTTAATACCACCTTGCTTCTGTAGAGCACTTTACTGCTATTAAGCATTTCAAGGCATTTGAACTTATTTTTCAAAATCTGTGTCTCAGGCAGAACTGGCTGACAGCTGAGAAGATTGGAAGGAGTCCAGGTAACAGTGATAAGACCTGGGCTAGAACAGATGTGTCCCTAAATAGCCATTTAAGTCTGGGAAGACTCTTGGCTTCTCTGAGACTCAGTTTCCCTGTTGATTGAACACAAACTAAATTAGAATGAGGGCTTGAAGTATCTAATTTCCATGAGTCCCTTCAACTCTGAATGTTGATGATGCCATTTGGTGTAACAATGTGTTTTTGCATAGCTGATTAAAATAGGAATTTTGTGATGCAGGGAGTTAGACATAACCTTGTAGAAGAAAAAGTGCTGGCTTAGAACTAGTTACAAATCTGCAGCTTACTCACCAGCTATATGACTTTGACAAAGTGAGTAAACTTCTCTGGGCCTCAGTTTCCTAAACAGGAAATAAGGACAATGAGACTTGCCTTGTAGGGTGACTGCACATGTTAAATGAGATAGTGAATCTGAACATACTTCCAAACTCTAATGACCTATAAAAATGTGATAATATATTACTGTTATCAATATTACCAGCACACACAAAAAAATCCATTAGCTCTCTAAGAATTACCTGACAAGGGAAAACAAATGAATTAAGCAGCCGTTACTATTCACCCAGCATAAATCTTAATCAGAGAGTAAAGGCCATTTACAAACCAGGGGGAAAAAGTCTGGCTCCTTCCCTCCTCTCTGACATCCATGGAATAGACTTCTATGCACCCTTGCCCCTGTAAGCCTCATACAGAAGGCTTAGGACATTAACAACGAGAATTCTCTCCATGGCAAGGGCAAAGAAAGTAATCTCCTTATACAGATCTTTCAAAGACCAACAAAAATCAACATTTATATTAAAAATAATCATACCATTATACTTAGAAAGGAAACACCCATTCTTCCAAACTTTGTAATATGTTGATTAGAGCACAATATCAGCTAGCAATGAGGAGTCCTGGACTGTCCTTTGGAAACATCTGATCATATTCTGAGATGCTGAAGCTAAAGATCCAATACTTTGGCCACCTGATACGAAGAACTGACTCCTTAGAAAAGACTCTGATGGTGGGAAAGATTGAAGGCAGAAGGGGATGACAGAGGATGAGATGGTTGGATAGCGTCACTGACTCGATGGACATGAGTTTAAGCAAGCTACAGGAGTTGGTGATGGAGAGGGAAGCCTGGTGTGCTGCAGTCCAAGGGGTCACAAAGAGTTGAACATGACTGAGCAACTGAACTGAACAGAACTGAATAAAAGAGCTGATTCTTCTCTGCCATCCCCATGTACACAGCCCTTCTCCTATGTGTGAGGCTAAGTGTTAAGGGTTATGCTGACCTATATGATAGAAGTCTCTACTCCAGTGTGATTTTTCACTCCCTTTCTTCGAATTACTATGTTTTATATTGCTACATACAAGGCCAGAAAGAAGATCATCTAAAAAGGGATAAAAATTTTTTTTTCCAGGATGACCAAGTAACAGAGGGCCTTCAACTTTGGGCAATTTTCAGAAAGTCTATTGGTTTTCTTTGTTCTCTGATGTTTTTGAGTTTTTCCAGGTTTTAAGTACTGGGTATCTTAGGCCATAGGTTTTAGCATGAAAGTTTTTACATACAAACTAAATAATTTTTTAAAATTGAAGTATAGTTGATTTATAATATAGTGTTAATTTCAAGTGTACAGCAAAGTGATTGCTATACATGTATATTCTTTTCAGATTCTTTTCCATTATAAGTTATTATCAGATATTGAATATAACTTCCTGTGCTATATGGTAGGTCTTTATTGTTTATTTTATATATTAAATCAACTTTTTAAAATAAGCTTTTAATTAATAGAATGTTAAAGAGATCACAACTCACCTGGACTGTATTTAAGGGGAAAAAATAAATTTACTTTTAACATTTTTAATTCTTCACAGTAATTTTGGCTTTTTAAAAATCTTGAAAATAAAAGCGAAGATAGCAAGTAAACACTTTAAGACTAAGACACTACCATACTCATCCTTCATAATTTCTATAAGGAGGAGCATAATAGATTTTTGATCAATGCTTGTCAAATTAAATTATTTTAAAAGTTTCATAAAGAAGATATACACTAAATCAGAATAAAAGTTTACAAAGCATTATTATAAAAGCTCCATTTGAAAATAAAATCAATAATGGTGTTAAGAGAAAGTTAAACCCACTTCTAATGAACTTGATGAAATACAAGTTCTATGCCTCATGGAAATTTGGAGCTAGAATTACCTCTTGACTCATGCTTATTCCTACTTCAACCTCGCTGATCATCAGAGATATATAAGCCACAATTTGGCATTTCAATTAGTTAACTCAATGCATTCTTTTAAATTCTAAAAGTATCTTCACAGAGTAAAAACAAACAAGCAAAAACACACACACACACATATATATATATGAAGTTGTTTCAACCAAAAGACTTGAGGATAACTGCTAGAAGTAAATGGATATCTTTTCATGATCAATAAATTTAGGGGTAACTACTGGAGATAAATATCTACCTTATCAATCTATCATTGCTTGCCACAGTCCTTTCTTTCCTTAAATGAATCATGTCTAACACAGGACTGATAAGGAGTAATTGATTTAATTCTCTGAGTAACATGCATCTTCTGTATCATTATTTACAGTTTGGGCTCAATATATTTACTGCATTTTTTATTGAGTAACATGGAAATGGGTGCTGAGTTGGCAGTTCGATAATAAATGGCCCTCATGTTATCTGAGCTGCTCTTTTGCATTGACAAAAATGGCGAGAAATTGGCTTGTAATTGAGACACAGAAGGAAGGCGGTTACTCCTGATGCTGAGACGCATTTATCCCCTGCCTCAGCCCTTCCTGAGCACGCATGCTCCTCCATCAGCTTGCTGGACCAGCCCTGAAACAGAGAGCAGCCCAGGGAACTGGTCCCTCTGGCACACAGCCTCAGTATGCCCACAGCCACGAGCTGACCACGGTGGCAGCTTCCATGAGGTAGGGGTTGGGGTGGAGGAGACCACTTTACCTTCCTGCACACAGACGGGTCTGTCACTCGGGATCCAGCCTAAGGTTCCGTTTAGATGCTTCATACACAGTCTCTTTGTAGAGCCCTTCAGTTTGAATCCGTCTTGGCAGTGAAAACGGGTGACAGAGCTTTCAAAGAAAACCCCTCCGCTGGGCGTCCTGAAGCCATTCTCGGGGACGCCAGGGTCCGCGCACACCTGAAGGTCATCGAACCCTACATGGACAGAGAGAAGAAAAGATTCCTCTAAATACACTCTCTGGATTCCGAGGGTCTTCCGGGATAAAGAGCAGATACTGTCGTCTTTCCGATGCTGTGGGTCACCAAACTCCACCGACAGAAAAACCAGCAACATAAACATTCTAGCGCACGTTACAGGCTGCTGTTTGCTCTTTGCTTCGAAAAGCACTCATCAGTGATTTCAGTTCCACCATCAAGTCAGCCCTTCAAGAAAATTCTAGAAGTAGGGAGATGAGGAAAAGTAAATCACAAAAAGCACTCCTAAGCGGTAAACGTCACAACTGAAGTAGAAAATGCAGAAGGGAGCCGAGGAGGGAGAGGTGGTCAGGGAAGGGGGAGATGGAATCTGAGCCCAGTATTGAAGGACCGGTGAGACTTCAAGGATGGAACCACCTTCGTGGAGGGAGGCGCAGGGCAACGGCACACTTGATGGCCCAGCTGGGAGACCTCGGCAGGCGACACCTGCAGAGCGGCAGGTGGCCGACAGCGATACAGGGCTTGCAGAGGAGGCAGGCTGGGGATGCCCACCCTCCCTTGCCTGCCCCTTGCCTGCTGCCCTCGCCCCCATCGGCCAGTCCTGGACCATGTTCCTCATCCTCTGGGAGGCCTTCCTTATCCCCACTCCCCCACCCACCACCTACCCCCTCTTTGTTCCACTCCTGTAATGTGAACACAGGCTCGTGCCGAATTACTGGGAGAACAATCGCCTCATACTCTGGGTTATGAGCCCCGAAGGACAAGTTCGAGATTTCTCACTCTTGTATCCCACGGAATCAATCACAGTCCTGCGGAGAACCTGCTCCATAAGTGTTGGATGAGTGAGTAAACAGAGTTGGGAAAGAGAGTGGGAGATACACTGGGGTGACCCTAGAAAGCCAGGCTGAGCGAGGAGGCCAGTGTGGAGCCATGGAGCTGGGCAGCGGGTACATACACACAGGAGGACCAAATATGGATGCTGGAGGGAGTAAGTGGAGGAGAGTGAGCTCAGGGCACAGCCGGGAGACCCAGGCAATGGTGCGGGTAAGATGTGGTGGACCTGAGCAGACAGGAGAGTGCTAGAGGCAGCAGGGGGGACCCCAGAGTTCAAGACATCCTGGTTCAGGGGCCCGATGTGGCTTGGACAGCTGGGATGAAGGCCGATCCTTGAAACACGTGGATGACATGAGCTCGCTGGCAGAGATAAAGGATAAGGAAGGGGTGCTCTGGGTGCCCACCACTCAAAGGGAAGGAATGAAGGAGACACAGAGAACCCTAAACTCCTGTGCACCATGAAGGTCTTCTACGTTACTCTTACAAAATCCTTACTGAATAAGTTCCCAGAATAAATACGTGAAACTCCATCGGGATGGTGGTTGGGGTGCCCATCCATCCCTGCCCCCAGGGCAGTGATGGTCCCCCAGGTGGGTGAGGGTCAGCAACAGCCTGAGCCACCTTAGAAAACCCAGCCCAGACCCAGAGGCAGCATACTGGAGCCCTTGGAGGATTTACCTAATTTCCAGGTGATGCCCAGATGCCAGCCTCAGGAGACATCTGATCCTCAGCAACAGCTGGACTTGCAAAATGCCCTCAGCTGGCAGGTGATTTTCCCCACCCTAACTTTCACGGGCTCATGAAGGACTCACCTGTGGTCCTCCCCAACTGACCTTGTGACCCCGGACACCCTGCCAGCACCACTGGGTTGAAAGCCACACGGCACGGGAGGGGCCACGGTAACCGGGTGTCCAGAAGCCGCAACACGTTCCCTCTGCAGAGAGCACAGGGCTGTGGACCAAGCGGGAAGCCAAGGAGGAAGGCAGGGAAGGCGACAGTGGCCACATCTGACTCGACTGCATCTTTTCAGTGGGAGCAGCTCTGATATTTTATTGAACAGAAAGAAGGTGCTTTGACAAAGGAGACACCACCCAGCCTCAGCGCCACTCACACGCAGCCACAGCTCTGCCCCACTGTGAGCACTCTGACAGCACATGGTGTGCTCCAGGCCAGCGGAGGGTGACGATGAATACCCATCTGGGCGAGGGCAATAAAGTACCAGCAGGTTGCTAAGTGATGGCTTCATGTTTTTATTTCAAAGGAAAAGTAGATTGTCAAGTGCTTCCCAAGTGATGAAGGTTTCCTTCCAAGGCTGGCCATCACAGGGTGGGTTCTTTAAATGTATGTCCATCATGGTATTGAGATGGCAACTAGCAGGGCTGGAATTCCATCCCAGCCTAGAAAGCCCAAAAGCAGGAACATTTAGAAACCTGAGTGGTCTGGACACTTTCTGGCAGGCTGTGGGTGAAAGTCATTCTGACTCACATGCTGTAAGTCAAAGAGAAGCTGCATCCAATGGTGGGTGGCCATGGAAGGGTTAGCTGAGGGTAAGAGGAGGGGACAGGCCTCCAGCAGACCTGGAGCTGAAACCTCACAGCTGAGCAGACACCAGCCAGGGAGAGGGAGGTAAGGCGCTCGTGGGGAGGCCAGAAGCCGCTGAGCACACTTCAGGGAAGAGGTGGTTCTGTCGGGCTGGGGGCAAGGTGACTGACCGCACAGGTGGAGCCCTGTGTGGGGTGGAGGGAGGGCAGAGACGCTGGCTGCAGATCATGAAGGGCCGTGTGTCTTAGCTAAGGGTTTGGACTTGATGAGGGGGTGAGGGATGGGGTTGTGGCTAGTACTGACAGCTTTGAATATTGACATGATCGTAATCAGGTCTGCAGTTTTGAACGATCTTTCCTGTACCCACATGGATGACTGACCGATACAGACCAAGCTGGAGGCAGGAAGCTCATCAGAAGCGCCTCCCAGGCCTCCAGCTGCACCTCAAGAGCAAGAAGGCAGCTTTGTAAAAGGACATCCACTGACCCAGGCTGTCTGGCTGGGGTGGGCCAGGAAGTCTTGAGTTTTAGAGAGCTGTCCCAGCGATTATGAGACAGCCAGCCCCACACCTGCCCGAGGACCAGCAACTAAGGACTGTGGGATTTCAGGGCTTGAGCTGTACCCGGGTGGGAAACCATGAGTCGGAACCAAGGTGGAGGCAATGGAAGAGCAAGACCAATGGGCAACAATAAGGACACAGACTCACAAAAGCTGTGACCCACTGGATGGAGGATGGGTCAGGGGAGTCAGGTGAAAGAGGCGTCTAGGAAAACTCCCAGGTTCTGATGTTGATGATGGAGTAGATGGTGGGGCCCTGCACGCAGACTGGGGAGCGGGGAGTTTGAGCTCTCAAGGGTAGCGGGGTAGTGGGGACACCCAGGCAGACACGTCTAGTGATGAGCTGGAGGCTGAGTCTGAAGCTCCACGGTGCCCTGGGTTGGACATTCGGGCATGGGCAGGCACGCTGTTCTGGGAACAAACGCAGTGTGAAAGGAGGTGCAGCTCAGGCACCAACAAAGGGCCCCAGGAATCCAGAGCCATGGAGAAGGAAGACCTGACTTTGTTATGCAAGCGAGGGAAGGGAAGGAAGGAATGGGCAGCAGCGTCAACCACCACCCACAGACCTGCTTTCTGAGTCTGAGAAGCATCCACTGGCTGGAGACGGGACACTGGGACCAGAGCCCAGGCGGCTTCAGAGACAGGGAGGAACTGTCCTGGGGGAGGGTGCCTGCCTGCTGATGTTTGAATGGGGTAGGGTGGGTGACAGTAAGCAGGGGCTTCTCTTTCCAGACACTTGGTGTGAACAAAAGAGCATAGGGTGGGAGTTATCCCGGGATCAGGGTCAAGGGAGGGGTTTTATTGTAATAAAATTTGAAGATGAAAGAGATTCCAATATGTCTCTACATAGCAGGGAGAAAGAAAAAAGGCTGTAGGTTGGGGAGGGGAGTAAAGGGGAGGCAGGTGGGGTAAGTTCTCCCCACCTGAATGTGGGCGGGGAGGGAACCTGAAACACTGAGGCAGGAAGGAGAGTTGTGCCGGAACCTCCAATGAGGGAGGCATGTACCCCATAATGTGCTCATCCTCCAGGACTTAACAGCGTCTCCCCCGGGAGCCTTCCTTCTTCCTTCAGAGTCTGAATGGGAGGCCTCTGTCACCATCTAGGCACCCGGGCTGTCCTCGCTTGGAGTGGCCCTTGCCTTGTTATCTCTGGTCTACTGAGCTGTCTCTCCCACTGGGCTGTGAACTCCTAGAAGGGGTAGATGGGATCTTAATCTTCACTTCCTCCTATAGTGAGTGTGGGCACTTCACAAGTGCTGCTAGTGAAAGATGGCTGGCTGGATGGACGAACAGATGGAGAGGATAGGTGGGTGGGTGGATAGAACACAGGTGTGTGGTGGGACATCCCTGGCAGTTCAGGGGTTAGGACGTCATGCTTCCACCACAGGGGGCATGGGTTTGACCCCTGGTTGAGGAATTAGCATGGCCAAAGAAAAAAGACAGGTGAGTAGATGGATAGAAGATAGGTGGATGGATAGATAGAAGATGAATGGATAAAGAATGAGTAGGTAGATGGACATGGACATGGGATGGATGGATGGACATGGGATGGATGGATGGACATAGGATGGACAGATGGACATGGACATGGGATGGATGGATGAAAGGTGGGTGGGTAGGTAGATGGAGGGAGTCACATGTTCTGCTGGACTCAGGCAAAGGTCCCTACCCATCCCACCAAAGTCATACCAACCGCTCTGATCGTCCCAGAGGTTTTTGTATTCAACAGACAAGGCAGGTGTGAAAGTTGTCCCCCAGCACAGACACACTCCCAACACCCTCTCACCTTCCTCTCTCCTCCCAGCCTGAGAAGACTGCATTCCTTATATTTTCATAATCTTCTTCCAGACATCCTCGAACACCTCAGCCCTCCTCCGCCATCTCCACTGTAAAGTCTAAGGTAGGTTTACACTAAGGATTTGATGGAGAAAAATGACCCCTGCTCTAATAAGAAAGTGATGAGGGTGTCATGGAAATGACAATGGAGAACGGCAGAATTTCCCAATGACTCCAACGCTGTGCTCTCTCTGTACTTGTTCTTTCTTTTTAAAAAGGACGTTCCCACTCCCTTTCTCTGCTTTTATATCACCACAGCTAGCCTGGGATGGCGCTGATGACCAGGAGGCTGTTGGCCCTGGAATCCAGCCCTTGGCACAGAAGAGGGAAATCAGTACAACTGGTAAAAAGAGAGGGATCAGAAAATGAGATGGTATAAGAAGAAAATATTCTTCATTTTAGACAACTAATCCCATTGAGCAAGATAGTAATTTTCTACGGCTTGCCACAGCTTCAGATTTCACTTTTCAAATTACCCCCTAGCGGATCGGTTCTCAGCCTGGGTCATTTTTCTGTGGTGCTGTTCTCTTAATGTCTTTCTGCAATGTTGATGATCAGCCCCATCAGCTAACACATCCATTAAGGGGGGGTGGGCTGCTTTAGGTACTAGGGAAGATGAGTGGAAAATAACTTTAGTGTGAGCCTGCTGAAATAATCTTATCCTAGGAACCATACTCCTAAGGTCCCAATTGCTTTGTCTCCTATTCTTCAAGTTCTATGTATGCTTTGGAGCTAAGGAGCCAAAATGTGGAGAAAAGAGTTCACAGAATAATTTCCAATATGCTTCTTTGTGGGGGAAGTGGGAGGAAAAGGGAATACTCAATTTAATAAATCCCAGAAGCTGCATTCCCTAGCAGTTCCTTCTAAATTCTATTCAGAGTGCCACACCTATCTATAAGAGACAGTCTTTGTGATGGTTAGTTTTATGTGTCCACTAGACTAAGCCATGGGATGCCCAGACAGTTGGTCAAACGCTTATCCTAGTTGTTTCTATGAGGGTGTTTCTAGAATGAGATTAACTTTGGCTGGGTAGACTGATTAAATCAGATTGCCCTCCCTAATGTGGGTGGGCCTCACCCAATCAGTTGATGGCTTGACTATGAAAGGGAGAGGAGAGAGAATTCTTGCTCTCTCCTGTTTCAGCTGGCACATCCACCTTCTCCAGCCTCCAGACTCAGACTGAGGCTGGAGCTTACACCATGGGCCCTCCTGGTTCTCAGGCCTTCAGACTCAGACTGGAGCTGAACAGCCTCAGCTCTCCTGCATCTCCAGGTGGCCAACTGCAGATCATAGACTTTCCAGGCTCCATACTCATGTGAGCCAATTCCTTAGAGTGTATGCATGTGGTTTCTCTCCTGTGCGTTGTTTTCTCTGGAGAACCCAGAATAATGCAGTCTTCCTAAAGGTACTCACGCACTTTTACAAATGTGAGTGACGTGAATGCTGACTGTCCCCACACTTTGGGGGAAGCTATTTCTCTCAGAACCCCTGAGTTCAGGGTAGAGTGGCTCATCGAGGTGGTGGGGGCACAGTGAGGGGAGGCAGCACCTGGGGCCTGGTCTGGGGGTCTGAACAGCCTGGTGCAGCACCTTGGCCTGAGGTCCCCTCTGGTGCTTCCTCAGCCTGTGTCACACACTTCAGTCCTGGCTTCTCTATTACTGGCATCAACTTTCCTGCCCAGTGTTTGTGAGCCCAGAAACAAGTCAAGGGGAGGATTGTAATTTGGACTCATTCTCAGTGGCATTGAGAGAATCGCCGTCTTCACACACAAAGAAAAGCATCCAGCCTCAGTCTCATTACGAGGTCTTGACACTTCTGGTTTGGTTACTTTTGAGTCTGTTGAAACCTACCATACAGTCTTCCTGCGAGTGACAGAAGAGTCTTTGAAAAGAATCATAAAAATGAAAGAGGTGTGAAAAGCAATCTTTTGGCTTATTATAACTGAAAAGTCATATCCTAGAAAGGAAGAGTGTATCAAATGTAGTCAAATCAATTTTGAACTGGGGCTGGGTTTCCATTTCTCTGTAAACTGCTCTATGAGTCTTTGTGGGGAAAGAAACAGTATATAGATGCAAAAATTGATTTTTTATGCATTTATTTAGTAAGAAGGTCCTGGGGCTAGGGAGAAATGGGCATCCCTGCTGAAGTTTAAACTGACACATTTGCAAATTTTAATTAGAATCGAGAGCAACTCCCAAGCCTCTCCCTCTCGCCACCACCACCACTCCTTAAAGCACCTGCTATCAGTCTCACACGGTGGGCATTAAAATCACCCTAGTGGTCTCTGGTCTGATCCCTTTGTCTCCCAGGGGAGGACACCAAGGCCTCTGAGAATGGTCACTCTGATGGCTAATCGCAGAGCTGGAACTAAAACTTGGGTCTCTGACTCACAATCCAGGGCTTCTGCCACTGATGATGCCTTTTCCTGTTGTAATTCATATTTGTGAATAATTCAAGCCTTCACGACATTATGAACTCTTTGACGGAAAGAATATGCATAAGTGTTTCCGAGTCCCCCACATCTATTAAAACAGGATTGAGCCAATAGCAATGGTGAAACATTTAATGATTCGGTAAGACACATTCCTCAGGGTTCCCCCAAAGCTGACACCGCCCAGTCCACAATCTTAGCATTGACGGGCTGGGAAGCCATTTTCATTCCCCCAAACATTCACAAATCCAGACAGCCAGCCACCAGACATCCACTGACCACGACAAGGATCAGTGAACATTTCCGGTGATGAAAGATGCCCTTGAGGAGATCACAGCCTAACTCCAGATAGCAGTTTCATAAAATAGAATTGGTCCTGGAGAGTGGAGTGCGTGTTGCCCTCAACAGTAAAAGAATAAAGGGAGAAGGATGTAGGTAAGCTTGAGGAAGTCCCTCTTGACCACGTAAGGGCTTTTTCCCCATTAGATGTGAACATTCCAATTCCAGTTGCTTTGGGCTGAAATCTCTCTTTTTCTCATCATCAACAACATGGACAAAATTTCTTTTAAACCACCCAACTAGTCAAATATCACTGTGCTTCAAAACGCATATTTATACCTTTCTGCCCCTTAGAGAAATATCTTCAAGAAATACCTTTCCTATTTTTAAAGATTTTGAAAGTTTTATTACCTGGGCTTGATAAATTGTAAGCACAAGCTAAAAGGTGAAAGGAAGGTCCTGAGGCTATGCTGCTGAGGGGCCCCTTTGACTGTCTCCTTACTGCCAACACACCCCTCACCTTGACCTTTCTCACCGTCTCAAAAACTCCTTGCTCTTAGAACTATCTTGGGCTTCCCAGGTGGTGCTAGCGGTAAAGAACCTGCCTGTCAATGCAGGAGACATAAGAGACATGGGTTCCATCTCTGGGTTGGGAAGATCCCCTGGAGGAGGGCATTGCAACCCACCCCAGGACTCTTGCCCCAGGGACAGAGGAGTCTGGTGGGCTACAGTCCATAGGGTCTCAAAGAGTTGGACACGACTTGAAGTGACTCAGCACTTAGAATGATCGTATTTTTAAAATGAACACGTATTAATAGCCAGTCTTATTCCAGAAACTGTGTGAGCTGATGTTGTGTCTGTAACAAGGTATCAGCAATGAAAAGAAGAGGAAGAGAGAAGCAGTATTAAAGAAATCATATTAAGCAAAACCTAACTAGCAAATAAATCCTCTAACATCAATATTTTAAAACACAATGCTTCTGCCTATAGGTGACCTGATAACATAAAACTGCCTGATGTGTCAGAAATTCCCAGGCACTGGCAGCCAACTGCACATTTGGACTGGTCCATTCTCTGCCCATCAGCCCATCAGAGGCTCCTGACATCCCTTCAAGGTGATGCTCCCCTGCAGATGAACGTCAATGGATGTTCCTTCTGACCTGAAACTCTAGAGAGTTTCTATGTATTCTAGGAGTCTGTCCTGTGTCAAGGTCCGGCTCAAACATTCAGAGGATCCTCTCCAGTGACAGACAGTTTAGGGACTGCCAAACATGCTCCAGAAAATGCTAGGGGACTGAGTAACCCAGCCCCCAAGGCTGCCAGAACACCTCAGCTCTCATGAAGGCGGAGGAAAAGGTAAGCTTATCTCAAATGAACCCACCTTGAGAAGAGAAACTAGTGTGGGTCACAGAAGACCAAGAGGAACTCCCAGAGTTGGAAAGTAGTAGAAAGAGCAATTTAACAATTTCACATTGTTAGAATTATAATTAAAATCAATGGGAAAATGTAATTTGCTTTATAAAGATTCACTTATAACCCATATCTCCATAATAAGATCACTAGTGTTTCTTTACTGTCTCTGTTCCAGTCTAAATAATCTCCATGTTTAGCAAATTTTCAGCTCTTTTTTAAAAAAAAAGAAGAAGGGAGAGGGTACTTAAAAAAAAATAGAGATGGGGAAGAGCAAATTATAATCCGTGTTTACATTCATTTAGTCAACAAATAGTGCTGGGTGCCGAGAGGGAAGAGCAGACGGTGCTCACTCAGCAGATGACGTGAACTGGGACTTCCTGCAGAGCCAGCTGACATCACGGACCTTGCGCTTTGATCTAAAGCCATGGCCTTATATTAGGTCAGGAAATCAATTTTAAGGGTCATAACCAACACTTTTTAGAAATGAAAGAGAAAGGAAAGGTCAGAGTACATCCTCCATGGAAAGGGTGAGTACTGTTTTGTGTGGTTTTATCAGATCTGTTTGTGCACACATGCTGGTCTGCAATGTAAAATATATTTCTTTCAGTGGTTCACAGTCAAAAAGATTTGAAAAACACTGCTTGAAATATACTCCACCTTGCTATTCTATGTGAAAACATAAATTTACTACAAATAATGGAGTAGATGCTTAAGGGCTCAGGTTCTGCAGTGAGCTTGGGTGCTTTGAATCCTAACTCTACCATTTCCAGGTATGTAACCTTGGGAAGGTTACTTAACCTCTGTGTCTTAGGCTGCATGCATGTTCAGTTGCTTAGTCGTATCTGACTCTTTGCGACCCTGTGAATTGTAGCCCGCCAGGTTCCTCTGTTCGTGGGAGTTTCCAGGCAAGAATACTGGAGTGGATTGCCATTTCCTCCTCTAGGGGATCTTCCCAACCCAGGGATCCAATCTGAGTCTCCTGAGCCTCCTGCGTTGGCAGGCAGATTCTTTACCACTGAGCCACCTCGGCTTCCTGTCTCAGGTTGCGTTACATATAAAATGGGTATTATAGCAATAGTGCCTACTTCTAGGGCTGTTGTGAAATTCAAATGAGATGTAAGTACATGTAAAGTAATGATTAGCACATGGTAAGTGCACAATAAATATAGGTAAACTGTTAAGTCATTACATGCAACCAGCTCCTTAAAGAACAAAACCCTATAGCTTCATAAGGAGCAATCTCCTAATTTCTTAAAACTGAGAAGTGAAGTTGCTCAGTCATGTGTGACTCCTTGTGATCCCCTGGACTGCAGCCTACCAGGCTCCTCTGTCCATGGAATTTTGTTGCCATTTCCTTCTCCAGGGGATCTTCCTGAGCCGGGGATCAAACCCAGGTCTCCTGCATTGCAGGTAGACACTTTACCCTCTGATCCACCGTGGAAGCCCCCTAATTTCTTAGAGCGACCTTCATTTCCAAGCTTACCTTTTTTCCTAACTTGCTGGAGAATTAAGCGTCTTTGAAAATCACTCCAAGACATAGGAGCAGGAACAAATATATCTAGAGTCCTTCTCTTTGCTAACTGGATAAGTCATAAAACTGTCAATGGTAACACACAAACCTCCAGAGAATTGAACTGGTTTCTTTAAATTAAGAGTCAAGCTTGGAGGTGAAATCTGAGGGCCAGCAGCCTTCCACGCACTGACAGCTCTGGCTTTTGTTCTAGAGACAGCAGTCCAGCCCATCCCTAATGGAAACCTCTCCCAGGCTCTCTTTGGGTAAGCAGTCAAGCTGCAAATCACCCCAATTTGGCCACAATGATGTGAACATTCCCTGGTACCAATGAGTCAAAGCAAAACCCAACAAAAAATGCCAAGGACTCTAAGATTTATGGAGAAAGAGCTCAGGGCCAAAGAACAGGTTTAAGAGATGTTTTCCAATAAGAGACAACACAAAGAATTCAACAAAGGAACACAAAGAATTCAACAAAGGAACTCAAAGGTTTCTAAAATAATTTCGTTTGTGAATTTAGTGTTATGTCATTTCATAATTCAGCACATTATAACTTTGCACGTTTAAGAGGTATCTGGGGCGAGGGGGAAGGGAAGCTGATTACTGTTACCATTTATTAGGCTAAACAGATTTCTCACTGCAAAAATAGTATCCCCTGGGAAATACAGCAAAGAAACACCAGAAAGCAAGACCAGGCTAGTTACTATAGTAATATTTCTGCCATACCAATAGCAAGACACACTATTTATTATAGCAAATTTATACTAACAAGATACCATTTAAACCTAGTTTTCTGAAGACCCAACAATGAGCTGGGAGATACAAGATTTAGCTAGGTGGACTGAAAACTCAGTATTTTGGATTGCATTACTCAGAAGCTATACTGAATACTGCATACACAGTTATAAACATAATAGCAACTTGGATATTTGGATGGGAATCAAGTTAGGTAACATTTCCCAAGAAATAGTGAGAATGTTTTAATGTTTCAAGAAATATCCAGAATGAATATAAGTCGGCTATGTTTCAGCAAGTAAATGCAGCAAAAATAAGTCTTAATAGCATAATTTCGACTTGATTAAAATGGATAAAGACTACATATGTGGCAGTCACAGTGCTCCCCATTTGATGCCAGAACTGATATTTTCCCTCTCTTGATTTAATTCACTTAGATTACCCAATTACTCCTAAATCCTTACACTCAGTTTCAGCTCCAATAAAACTGATAACAATGCTAACTCATAATGTGATTTCACTCTCATCTCATGATACTGCTCCATAAAAGCATGCCCAGCAATGTAATAAAATTATTTCAAATTGTGATATTATAACAGGAAAAAACAGAATAAACCTTTATCTGTTTGAAAATAAAGGAAGCACAGAAAACCATTCATCAGAAAAATCTGAGGATTTCTTCCATCAACTGGGAAGAAGAATGCAACATGGTAGTATAGAAATGTCACAGTGGATATAAACTTAAACCTTAGGATGATCAGTTGACTCAACATTCGAATTAGGTATAGATACATGTAAAAACTAACAAGTTAAAAATGTGGCTCTTTTGGAAAGCCAATCCTTATTATTGAGTATAATGAGGTGACCTTTCTAGCCAGTTCTGTGATCCTGGATAGGTAATGCAATCTTCCTGAGTTTTAACATTTTATCATAAATGAGGCAATTGAATGATTTACCTCGTCCACTCCCAAATTCCATTACTAGTGACTTTTTGATAAAAATTGGTGCAGTCTCCCAAAGCACAAGCACTGAGGCTGAAGAGGTCCATAAGACGATCATTGTTGTACTGAACAAAAAAAAATCCTAGAACACACTTTTAAAATGCCTGTGGCTATTTGTTGTTTTTTAAAAATCAAATTTCCTTCACATTAAAAGATGCTCAACATCACTAATTATCAGAGAAATGCAAATCAGAACTGTACTGAGGTATCATCTCACACAAGTCAGAAGGACCATCATTAACAACTCTACAAATAAATGTTAGACAGAGTACAGAAAAAAACGAAATCTTCCTACACTGTTGGTGGGAATATAAATTGGTACAGCTACGGTGAAAAACAGTACAGAGCTTCCTTAAAAAAAAATCTATAAATAGAGCTACCATATGATCTAGCAATCCCATTCCTGGGTACATATCCTGAGAAAACTGTAATTCAAAAAGATACATGCACCCCAATCTTCACAGCAGTACTATTTACAATAGCCAACACATAGAAGTAACCTAAATGTCCACTGACAGATGAATAGATAAAGATGTGGTTTGCATTCACACACACACACACACACACACACACACACACACACATGAACACACTCGAACACTACTCAGCCATAAAAAAGGATGAAACAATGCCATTTGCAGCAACATGAATGGATTATCACAGTAAGTAGAGGAAATCAAAGACAAATATCATATAATATCACTTATATGTGGAATCTGAAATATGATACAAATGGCCTTCTTTACAAACAGAAACAAACTCACAGATTTAGAAAATAGACTAAAGATTACCAAAGGAGAAAGGGTAGGGGAGGGATGAGTCAGGAGTTTCAGATTACCAGGTACAAACTACTATATAAAACAGATAAACAACAAGGCCCTACTGTACAGTACAGAGACCTATGTTCACTATCTCGTAATAACCTACAATGGAAAAGAATAGAAATAAGAATATATATGTGTATATATGTATGTATGACCGAATCACTTTACTGTAGACCAGAAACGAACACAACATTGTAAATCAACTATACTGCAATTTAAAACTTTGTTGAAATAAAGAGATAATTAAAAATCAAATTATCTTTCTTTTCTGTAATCAACAGCTTTGGAGCAATATGAAAACTGTTTTCCACATGGAGAGAACTTTACAATTTACACAGTGTTTTACATACACAAATCTCATTTCACCCACACACCAACCCCCTGAGATCAAGATAACAGTTTGACTGCATTTGCTTTTACAGCCACCATATAAAAATCCAACTGTTAGTACTAACTTTTTTAAGAGTACATCTTTTCACTGACAATGAGTGAGTGAGGGAGTGAAAGTTACTCAGTTGTGTCCAACTCTTTGAGACCCCATGGCCTATACAATCCGTGGAATTCTCCAACCCAGGGGATCTTCCCAACCCAGGGATCAAACCCAGGTCTCCCGAGTTGCAGGAGGATTCCTTACCAGCAGAGCCACAAGGGAAGCCCTGATAACTCAGCTGGTAAAGAATCTGCCTGCAATGCGGGAGACCAGGGTTCAACTCTTTGGCCCGAAAGATCCCCTGGAGAAGGGAATGGCAACCCACTCCAGTATTCTTGCCTGGAGCATCCCATGGACAGAGGAGCCTGGTGGGCTACAGTCCATAAGGGTCGCAAAGAGTCGGACATGACTGAGCGACTAACACTAAACCGTCTTTCCAAACACACTGCCTATTCCCTCCCCTCAGTAGTTCAATCACCAACTAGAATCCAGATCATCTTCAAGGTTTCTAATCTTCATTTATATTCTCAAATGCCAGTGGGGCTTTTTCAGCATGTGGGGATAGGGAGGGAGAGCAAGACACAAAGTGAAATAGAAGATGGAAAAGAAGCTGCTGGCTGAGTGAGGACAGGATTGTGCAAGAACACTGTCTTCGTTTGCCACCAAGACGGTCTTGAGTCCTTTTAACAGGTAAACTTCAGGACATGCAAGTAACAAAGAGCTCTGTTTGAGGGTTTTTATTTTTAAGATGATTGTGTGCCTGCTAAGTCGCTTCAGCTGTGTCTGACTCGTTGTGACTCTATGGACTGTGGCCCTCCAGGCTCCTCTGTCGATTGGGTTCCTTAGGCAAGAATACTGAAGCGGGTTGCCATGCCCTCATCCAGGGGATCTTCCCGACCCAGGGACTGAATCCATGTCTCTATGTCTTCTGCACTGGCAGCTGGGTTCTTTACCACTAGTGCCACCTGAGAGATGATTAGTTCAAGGAAAATCTTGTTTCCATCACCTGTATAAAATTGCCATAGAACATGTGTCCAGATGTTCCAGGAACCACCACCTCTGTTCTGTCCCCCTTGGGTTCAGCTATCTTTGGTCAAAGCCACACTTCTTGCTGGAATTTGTGCCTGCAGATTCTAAATCTGAATGTATTGGGATCATGTATTTAAATAGCAATGGGTTTGGGGGACATTTTAATTTTTATTGGAGTATAATTTCTTTACAATGTTGTGTTAATTTCTGCTGTGCTGCTGCTGCTGCTAAGTCGCTTCAATCATGTCCGACTCTGTGCAACCCCAGAGATGGCAGCCCACCAGGCTCCCCTTCCCTGGGATTCTCCAGGCAAGAACACTGGAGTGGGTTGCCATTTCCTTCTCCAGTCCATGAAAGTGAAAAGTGAAAGTGAAGTCGCTCAGTCATGTCTGACTCTTCGCGACCTCATGGACTGCAGCCCACCAGCCTCCTCTGTCCATGGGATTTTCCAGGCAAGAGTACTGGAGTGGGCTGCCATTGCCTTCACAATGAAGCAAATCAGCTTTATGTATACATCCCCTTCCTCTTAGATCTTCTACCCACTCCCATCCCACTCCCTAGGTCATCACAGAGCATCAAGCTGAGCTCTTTGTGCTATACAGCAGCTTCTCACCAGCTCTCCGTTTTACACATGGTAGTGTATATATGTCAATCCCAGTCTTCCAGTGTGTCCCACCCTCCCCTCCCCCTGTGTCCACGGGTCCATTCTTTATGTCTGCATCTCTATTTCTGCCCTAGAAATACGTTCATCTGCAATAGCAAGGTATTTAAAATTGAAAGTTTTATCACTGATCTCCCTTATAAGGTTATTTAAGTCAACAGGATCTTTATAAAATTATCTTGAAGACAAGGAAACACTGAAAGAAAAATTTGCTCAGCCGTGTCCAAGTCTTTTTGACTCTATGGACTGGGATAGAATGGGATGCTCCAGGCAAGAATACTAGAGTGAGTTGCCATTTCCTTCTCCAGAGGATCTTCCCCACCCTCAGATCAAACCCTAGTCTCCTGCATGGCAGTCGGATTCTTTACCAGTTATCTACCAGGCAAGCCTCATCTTTATTCAGGCATATATAAGCTGGAGCTTGTCAGCAATACAGAAATTAGGAAATGTTATTGCTGGGAGGAATCTTTGAAGTCACCTAAATAGTTTCCCCCCTCATTTTCTAGCTGAGAAACGTGTGACCAAAAGTTTAAATGACTGTTCAGACATACACAGTGAATCTCTTAAGCACGGGATTAGAAGACAAAGGCCAGATTCCTGATCCAGGCTTCTTCCTATTTGGAGGGCAGAAAGCTAACCTCCAAGAGGAGTTACACTAGTCTGCCCCCTGCTGGAACGGGAATCTAAACGTGTTGGTACCTTTACCTCAGACCACCACCAAAATTTACCTCCAGGAAAAGATATAAGAATCAGATTGTTAAATCTAAAGGATTTCCTCTTATCTAGGATAACTGTACAAATTCATTTGAATAGACTTGTAGAGCATGTGGTTCTTCTCTGACTATAAAAATTGAGAGAGTTTTTTTTTTTCTCCCCCTCTTTTAGAACCATCTCAAAGCACAGCAGAGTAAGACATTACCAAAACCTCCCTGCAACAGGCCAAAAGGGCTTCAAAGGTGAAACTAGAAAGAAAGAGGTAACCCAGTACACATGTGTTCCCAAGTATCTCATGAGTAGATCAGTCTCCTTCTTCCGAATAGCGGCAAAGTATCCCATTTATACCTTGTACTGTGATGTCTACCTACTCATGATCAGTTTTTTTGTGTGTGTGGCAGAACCAAACTTAGGCTGGATAAAGCAGGATGGGGCCAGAGTCAGGGAGACAGAGATTCTGAAGGGCTTCTCTGAGGCTAGAAGGGGTTGGGGGGCTGCACAGGTGGGACTCTAGGGCCAACAGCATGGGCACCTGGGGTCTTGCTCAGCTTTGAGGGGTGCTGTTGGGGCAGCCTGAGCCCTCCTGGAGGAGCAGAACTGGAAACCTGAGCTGGAGGTACCCAGGCAGCTGAAGAAGGGGTGGTAACACAGCAGCACCTGGGTATTTTCCTGGCCTAGCACCACAGAAGCCCAGGAGTCTTGCGGGATCCAATGCATGTGGTCATGGAGGAGACCCCCACACTTGCCACGAGATACACACACACACACACACACACAGGCACACAGACACATAAGACTGAATTTCTCATCAGCCGGGAAATTAGGAGCTCAGAGCAAATGACATTTGCTTTAGACAAACACAGGAATGTGCCACTTCTTCCCTCTTGTCTCCACACGAAGCCTCGCTCCTGGTATGTGAGTTTGCTGAGAACACAGATGAGTCACCCCAGTCGCAGTTATCCTAGAATGCACAAAGCTTGGGTGAAGGTCATTCCCAGGGATAAGATATATTCCGCCAAAGGACTGGTCTTTTGGGATAACCCCCTGACATGTCTTTCACTAGCAGAGTTTCCTGATCTTATTCTATCATTCACAAAGCACAGGTAATCTGGACTCCTCACATGACCTATGTTTTATAAAGCATCACATCCGTGTCCCCAGCATCTCATGGCTGAGTTGTAACGTCCGGTGTGCACACGAACTCCAGCACCAGGGCGTGCCTGGGATGACGGGATGGCCTCCCCTGTGGTCCATTGATGGCAAGTTAGAGGTGGACCTTTGACTTGAAAAGGCTGCACATTTTATCTTTTACTGCAGCCTGTGGTCCTGAAGGGTATCCTTCTCCTTAGGCTAAACAGGTGCTGGCATGGTGCCTTTGACCAATCGGAGAGGCAGGGAATCTGAATGGTGCCCTGGTGTCAGAGCCTACTTCTGCTGAGATGCTTAATGGCCCAGTGTTTTTACAAGCACAGCTATGCTGCTGTGGCCTTGGGCTGCAGCAAGATCATGCTTTCCTGGACCTCCCTGTTGGTCTAGTGGTTAAGACACTGCACTTCCAATGCAGGGGATGAGGGTTCAATCCCTGATCAGGGAACTAAGATCCCACATGCTGTGTGGCATGGCCAAAAGATAAAAAATAAATAAGTAAATAAAATTAAAAACAAAAAGAATGTGCACTCCCTGTATTATTCTTCTACTGGGGACCCTTGTATAAAATTTCATAGCACCCCAGTTTGCAAACATGTTGGTCACAAAGCATTTTCTCAGGATCACCTATATATTTGGCACTTGGACCAAAATAGTTGTTAATATGTGTTCATATGATAAAACTCTCTGAATCCATTAAAATTACATTCTGAAGACTTCCTGATCATTAAATGTTAATGGTTATGGGACAAGTCCCCACATGCATGTGTACATACATGCTCAGTCACTCAGTCATGTCTGACTCAGTGTGACCCTATGGACTGTAGCTCGCCAGGCTACTCTGTCCAAGGAATTCTCCACACAAGAATCCTGGAGTGGCTTGCCATGCCCTCCTCCAGGAGGTTGTCTCGAGTCAGGGATTGAACCTGCATCTCTTATGTCTCCTGCATTGGCAGGCAGTTCTTTACCACTAGCAACAACTGGGAAGCCCTCTCCGAATGTATGTGTGTGTGAAGTTGCTCAGTCATGTCCAACTTTTGCTGACCCTGTGGACTGTAGCCCACCAGGCTCCTCCGTCCATGGGATTCTCCAGGCAAGAATACTGGAGTGGGTTGCTGTTTCCTTCTCCAGGGGATCTTCCCGACCCAGGGATCGAACCCAGGTCTCTTGCCTTGCAGGCAGACACTTTAACCTCTGAGCCACCAGGTAAGCCCGCTCCTCCGAATGTATAGCTACCTCAAAATACAAAACACAAAAAAAGTGTATACTGCATGAATAATTTTTTGAATATACAAAAAGGGTGCATATGCACAGGAAAAAAATGAAAAGAAATATTCCAAAATATTAACTGTATTACTTGGGACTGATGGGTGACTTTTCTATTCTTCTCTATACATTTCTGTATTTTCCAAAATCTCTATATTTAATATTTGTAATCAAGAAACAGACATTAAAAAAAAAAAAAACAAACTTAAAAAAATTAACCCTAATGGCAAGGGCGTGTTAAATTCAAGGTGGATGAGAGCTGACCCATGTGGCTGTTATCAGACACACACAGTCTCAAAGATTCAAAAGAGGACAAACAAGCAAGGTTCTTCTAGAGGAATGTGGTATTGAGGAGAAGCTCTGCTTTGGTGGGTATTACATTTCAGAGGCACCTGCAAATAATACAATGTCCCTTCAGCGGTTTACCTAAATCATCTCCCTGCCCAAGCAGAGGCATTAGCTCTGAGCACCCAAGACTCTGAAGGTCTATGGTGAACGTCTAAGGCCTGTTGACATCTAGAATGGTGCTGGCATGGTTTATAGCTCTGCTCCCTGAAAGGGGTGCCTGCATCCTGAAAATGAATGGTGCTCACCCTGGGCCAGCACCAGGAGACTAGGAGAGAAGTGAAACAGACGGATGCCTCAGATAAAACAACCGACTGGTCGGGATTGATAATGAACTGCTACATCCTATCTGAAATTACTTAATTTCTAAAACACTGTATTATAAATATGCTGTCAATGGAGTTCGTGGGGGTTGTGAAGAAAGAAGGTGAATCAGAAACAGTTTGACGAAATACCACTGGCTCCCCAAACAAATATCCTTCCCTCTGATCTTAGCCTATACACTTGTGCATGCTCAGTCGCTAAGCTGTGTCCGACTCTTTGCGACCCTATGGAATGTAGCCCACCAGGCTCCTCTGTCCATGGGATTTCTCAGGCAAGAATACTGGGGTGCCATTTCCTTCTCCTAGGCATCTTCCTGAACCAGGGATGGAGCCCTCGTCTCCTGCATTGGCAGGTGGATTCTATACCACTGAGCTGCAGGGGAAGCCCGTAGCCTATCTGGAGAATAAAGGAAAAAGCCACCAGTGATGTAAGACATTCTCCAGGCAGCCTTGGGCTACTGAACAGCAGCTTTGCCTCATTAAAAAAAAAAAAAAATTACTAAAAATATTACCAAAGGGCATTGAAAAATTGGCCCTTTTAATCTGCAAATTTCTACCCTAATTCATGGTTTAAAATGCATGTTACAGCCTTATAGTATGATGTAGGTAGAGGGTATTTGTGAGCAGTCGAATAGAGAGATGAAAGTATTAGTCCTGTCTGACTTTTTCTGACCCGATGGACTGTAGCCTGCCAGGCTCCTCTTGTCAATGGGATTTTCCAGGCAAGAATACCAGACTGGGTTGCCATTTTCTTCTCCAGGGGATCTTCCCAACCCAGGGATCGAACCTGCATCACCTGTATTGCAGGCGGTCTCTTTACTATCTGAGCCACCTGGAATTTTCTGAATAGAAGGATAAATTCATTTAACATGAATGCAAAGAAGAAATGCAGATAGATACTTGTTTATGTAGCAAAAGGTTTCGAGTTTTGTTATTATTTTTCTCGCAAAGTTTATAAAATCCCAATCTTCTATAACATACAGGCAAATAAGTCTTCCTTTTTCAAGTATCAACATGCAGCCTATATTATCATTACGTGCTCCCAAAACCCAAACAAAATAGAATCTGCACTTAAGTAAAGCTGAGGCTTGTTCAGTATCTCTGCTGCTTCTTATGGCTGGAAGAACGGCAGAGAACTCTGTGTTCCAGGATTCAGCTGTTCACTAATTTTCTCTAAGTGCAGTTGAGTTTTTAATTTCATCTCTTTGCTATGACTGCAGCAAGCTGCCGCAGGTAGTGCCTCTACTTATAACGTATTATTAACTAGCATCTAACAGGGGTGACCAGGAATCATGTGCTTCGTTTGATTCATGAGAAGTAGTGCTCAAAATCTTTGACACTAGCCGATCTGAAAAAAAGAAAAAATCTGATTCTGGTTGCATTTAAGGATTCTTGGATTCCTGCAGGCCCAGACACTCCTACCTTGAGCAACGATGCACAGGAGATTGTCACAATTTCAAAGTTGGATAGGAAGAAAATGAACCAGCTGCTATGTAATTTTTATGGTGCCTAAGATTTGTCTCATTAGCTGGCAAATAGGATAGGCTGGGAACTAAAGCAGCTCCAGCGTCAACTCTGCACCAGAGGAAAAAGTGATCCACAGCCACTCGCTCCCTCTGGTGGGAGGGAGAGGTGGTAAATCAAGCGGCTAGGCTGGCTCCATCACTGCAGTAACCCATGACCTTTAGCAAATTACATTAGATTCCAGAGCTTTGTTCCCTTATCTAAAAAGAGGGTTTTGGAATGACCTTTCCCTAGTGGCTCAGATGGTAAAGAATCTGCCTGCAGTGCAGGAGACTCAAGTTCAAACCCTGGGTCAGGAAGATCCCCTGGAGTAGGAAATGGCAACCCACTCCAGTATTCTTGCCTGGAAAATTCCAGGGACAGAGGAGCCTGTGGATTACAGTCCATGGGGTCCCAAAGAGTTGGACACAACTGAACGACTAACACTTTCACTTTCTTTTTTGTCCATCTCTCAGAGCTGTGGGGCACCTGGAGATGTAAGGTGTTTAAAGTGCTTTGCAAATTCTGGAAGGCTATTCAAATACAGTCGGGAAATGACCTAACTGGTAAACAGAGGACCAAGGATGGCAGATTTGACTGGAGTCAGAGGTGCAGCACAGAGGCTGGGTTCCCTTCTTCAAGAGGCTCAAGGAAAATATCTATATGCTTCCCTGCCTCTCCTCATGGTTGTTACCCCTTGGCCAGCGGGCCAGCTGGAGAAAGGGGGATGAAATTCAGTAGGATTCCTTGCTCACTTCCACCTTAGAAACGGAGTGATGCTACTTGGGTACAAGTCGTGGTAGCCCAGTATAGGAGTCTGCAGACCATGCCAATGCCAAGTGGCGTTGTGGAGCTGGGCAGGAAGCCAGAGCAAACACAGCCCTGCTGTATAATAAAGAGTCTGGCAGGCCTTTGTCCCTGTTCCTAGGAGGTAGCCTCTACAGCCTTGGAATTTCCCGATAAGTTTCTTTAATATTCATAGTAAGCCTCAGATAAATTATGCTAATACGATGACTCAGAATGGGGGCAGACTATGCCAGAAAGACCAACTATATGATTGGAGGGTTGAAACTTTGGGTCAGGTGATATCAGCTCAACCTCTGACCTCTGGGGAGGAGTAGAGTGTTGAAGATGGGAGTTCAGCCATGTGGCCAATGATTCAATCACTCATGCCTATGGTACTGAAAGCCCAGAAGAGACACTGGACACCAGAGCTCTGGGGAGCATCCTTGGCTAGAGAGCTACACTGACACAGAGGGAGAGTGATGTGTCCTGAGGGCAAGGGCACTTTGTCACAGGGACCGTCTCAGACCTCACCTTATGTGTCCATTTTTCAACTGGTCTTCTTTGATTCCTTTATAATACAACTATGATTGTCAGTACAGCACTTTGTTGAGATCTGTTGAGTCTAATGAACTGCCAAACCTGATAGGATACTAGAAACCCCCAAATTTGCAGCCAGTGGGTCAGAAGTGCGGGTGACCTGGAAACCTCAGAACTTGTGGCTCATGTCTGACGTGGGGGCAGTCTTGTTAGGAACCACATCCTTAACTTACAGGGTCTACGCTTAGTCTGGTAGTTAAGTGTCAGAATTGCACTACTGGTCCTCAGGGCCCAAAGGGGCAGGGAAGGCAGTGGGGAATGGGATGAATGATCTCGATTTCTATCAGGAAATCTGGGGCTGAATTCTCAATTTATCTTCACTTAGCTTTGCGACTTTATGCAGATTATTGTTGTTGTTCAGTTGCTAAATCATGTCCAACTCTTTGGGACCCCATGGACTGCAGCATGTCAGGCTTCCCTGTCCATCACCATCTCCCATAGTTTGCTCAAACTCATGTCCACTGAGTCAATGATGCCATCCAACCATCTCATCCTCTGTTGTCCCCTTTTCCTCCTGCCCTCAGTCTTTCCCAGCATCAGAGTCTTTTCCAATGAGTCAGTTCTTTGCACCAGGTGGTCAAAATATTGGCACTTCAGCATCAGCATCAGTCCTTCCAATGAATATTCAGGGTTGATTTCCTTTAGGATTGACTGGTTTGATCTCCTTGGAGCCAAGGGACTCTCAAGAGTCTTCTCAAATACCACAGTTTGAAAGCATCAATTCTTTGGCACTCAGCCTTCTTTACAGTCCACTCTCACTTCCATGGGCTTCCCTTTGAGCTCAGTTGGTAAAGAATCTGCCTGCAACACAGGAGACTTGGGTTCAGTTCTTGGGTCAGGAAGATCGCCCGGAGAAGGAAATGGCAACCCACTCCAGAATTCTTGCCTGGAGAACCCCCAGGATAGAGGTGCCTGATGGGCTATAGTCCACGGGATCACAAAGATTCAGACACAACTGAGTGACTAAGCAAACATATGGATTTTTGTCAGCAAAGTGATGTCTCTGCTTTTTAATAGGCTGTCTAGGTTTGCCACAGCTTTCCTTTCAAGGAGCAAGTGTCTTTTAATTTAATGGCTACAGTCATGGTCTTCAGTGATTTTGGAGCCCAAGAAAATAAAATCTGTCACTGTTTCCACTTATGCAGATCACTAAACCTGTTAATTTCCTCCAAACATAACCTCCTGACCGGTAAAATGGGGGAAATAATACCTGCCACATGGAGTTATGAGAACTGAATGAAATGTCATTCCAAGTCCTGAATATTTGGGGAGTGAAGGTCTAATCTGAGCAGGGTGGTGGGGGAGAGCCCAGAATTTGGTACAGTGACACCTTGGTCAAGTCCTGAGCCTCAAAGTAGGGAGCTGGGGTCACGATGCTACCGCGGCCTCCAGGTGGGGTGAGGGGAGGGGTGAAAGATGAGTGACACAAATGGGTTTCGAGAGCAGGAAGATGATCCAGAAATGATCTGAAAACCTCTTTCTCTGAGCAGAGCATCTGACACGTGATCCCCACTGAGAATACTCCCCTCCTAGAACAGGGATTGTCCAGGTTCAGCCTAGAAGGAAAGGAAAGAGGCTGAGGGAGTGGGACTTTGGGGCCACCATTTATTTCATGTTTCCTATATGGGGGTTATAGGTAAAAAGTCATCTAAAACAAGTTTCTGCCATTATTTTAAGAAAGAGTTTGTTTCAGAGAAGAGATCTGAACCAGGATGGCTGCTCTCCTGCAACTTACCCTGAGTTTCAAGAATCAGACAACAAAATTAAAGTGACCTACCCTTGGGAGGGAGAGACTGCTGATTAGAAGTTCAGATTGCAAGGAAGAAGATTCTAGACACATCTGTCTAAAAAGCCTGTACTTACAATAGCAAGTATTCAAAAAGTGATTGAAAAGACAGGGCTGATTCCATACCGAGGAATGGAGGCTCTAGAAGAAAAGGTGACTCAAAAGTGTTGAGATGCTCTTCTTTCCTCCGCCTCGAGGAAAGTGGCTTCAGATGTTAAGACCTGGGTTGTTCCCTGGGGGCCTGCTGTTCCTGCTGCTGCTGCTAAGTCGCTTCAGTCATGTCCGACTCTGTGTGACCCCATAGACGGCAGTCCACCAGGCTCCGCCGTCCCTGGGATTCTCCAGGCAAGAACACTGGAGTGGGTTGCCATTTCCTTCTCCAATGCATGAAAGTGAAAAGTGAAAGTGAAGTCGCTCAGTCGTGTCCGACTCTTCGTGATCCCATGGACTGCAGCCTACCAGGCTCCTCCATCCATGGGATTTTCCAGGCAAAAGTACTGGACTGGGTTGCCATTGTGGACTAGGGGTTAGAATTCTGGGCTTTCAACTGCAGAGGTCCGGGTTCAATCCCTGGTCTGGAAACTGAGATCCTACAAGCCACGTGGCACGGCCAAGAGAAAAAAAAGATGTTAAGATCTGTGTACCAAGGCTGGAAGGAAGGGCACCATGGATGCACATAAAGGTGTGACATGGGCTTGCAAGAAGAGTGACAGGAAAGTGTGGTAGATAGAACTGAAAATGACTTGCAAAAATCTTAAGGACCGAAAAACGGCAGAGGATGGGGATGGAGAGTGGCTCTATCTGTGTATTTATCCAGCAGTTAGCAGGCACAAGGGGCTTCCTCGGTGGCTCAGCATTAATCAATCTGCCTGCCAGTGCAAGAGATGCAGGAGACTCAGGGTCAGGAAGATCCCCTGAAGGAGGACATGGCAACTCACTCCAGTATTCTTGCCTGGAGAATCCCAGGGACAGAGGAGCCTGGCGCTCTGCAGTCCATGGGGTGGCAAAGAGTCGGACATGACTGAAGTGACTGCGCATGCACACCCAACCGGGCACAAGGACAAGTGCTTCTGAGATGTGAGGGAGAGTGTCTCTCCTTTTCATCAGTCTGATGCGGAGGCCAAAATAATTCTGCCTTGCACCCTGTGGCTTACAGAATTCTCCCCTGAAAACAGCTCCTTCAGTCTCAGAGCTCTTTCTACATCCTCCCCCATACCCCGGCTGGAGGGAACCCTGGAGGAAGACGCATGAGGAAGAGCCCACCAGGCAGTACTGAGCTCTGTCCTCACCCTGTAACTCCCACTGGTGATCTGCCTTTTCTCTCCCGAAGATGAGTCTGTTCCTCATTCATCCCTCTTGCAAACAGACTTCTGCTAAGTTAGTGCTGTGCTTAGTGGAGGGCAAAACCTAGGCAGGGCTGGGCCACCCAGCCACACCCTCAACTGAGGAAACTGAGGCTCCAAGAGGTTAAGCAACTTGTCCAAGGCCATCACGTTATTGGGTCCAGGGCCAGGATCTGATTCCAGGACTGTCTAGCCCACTCTCTCTCCTGACAGTAGAGTCCAGTGAGTCTAAAGAAGGGCAAGTGAATGAGTCTCAGAGGGCTTCTGAGGCAGGGGGATGTCCCCCAGGAAGGCAGGAAGGCCTGGGAGCCAGATCTCATGGAGGGGAGAGCCACAAATAAGCGAGTGGGCCAGTGGGGGAAGGCTTGCAAGTGAAGCTTCAGAGTTGTGAACTGCTCAGCTCTCAGACTGATTCTGGAAAGATTTTGCTTTGAAATTCTGGAAAGCCCTCAAGAAACTTGGAGACGTGGTCCTTGCCAATAGCTCATATGGTGATGCTAGTGGTAAAGAATCTGCCTGCCAGTGTAGGAGACATAAGAGACAGGGGTTCAATCCTGGGTGAGGAAGATCCCCTGAAGAAGGGCATGGCAACTCCACAGCACTCCAGTATTCTTGCCTGGAGAATCCTATGGACAGAGGAGCCTGGCGGGCTACAGTCCATAGAGGCAGACACGACTGAAGCAACTTAGCAGGCATGCATATTCCTCTTCGTCCCAGAAGGGCATTATTTATTTATTTTTCAGAAACCTCAAATCCCTGTTTCTCATGAGGCCAGGATGCCCATCTGTTCCAGGTCTGCCTGGCTGTGGCCTTGACTGTGCTGGAGTGGAAGCTCTCTCTAACTTGCCTTCTGAATATGGGATTAGTGTGCCCAGCAGGCTCTGCCCCCTCAAAGGGCTGACTTAACAGTTTCCCCGTGAGACACCTTCTGACTCCACCGCCGGGTCAGGCACGTGCACCCAAAACACACACTGAAAATCGCAAGCCACCATGGGGAGCACCAGACGGTCTGGTTTCACTGGCAGGAGGAACAAAGCTGTGCTTTCTACAGCACTGACATCTTTTCTAAGGGCAAGTTTCTTCTTGCTGAATTTTAATCCGCAATTCTTTATGTTTTTCAATAAAGTCGAAAGCTCCCTACTGACATTACCAACCAGCAAAGAAAACAAAGGTACAAGTATGCTCAGAAGCACCTCTTTCCTTTTGTAGGGAGAAGTGTTGGGGGTGGGCTGGACAGTGGGGAAGGCCAGAGCTTGAAGTCAATTAGAAATGGGTTTGAATCCAGCCCTGCCTCTGGTCAGCCAAGTGGTCTTGGCTGGATAGGTTGCGTTTCGCTCTGTGACTCCCATTTTCTCATCAGCAAAACCAAGTTAACATGGGCCGAGTTGTGGTGAGGATTCAATGAACCATCATGTGAGTGAAAGCATGACGCCCTCAATAAGCTTCCCTCTGTCCTCTTTCATCTGGAAGAGGTTTTTTTTTTTTTTTCTAATGGTTTCTTTGAGGAATTTGATAATTTGTCCTTAAAAATGTAGGCACAAGTAGGAAAAGTTGCTTTCATCTCCTTTGTGTCCCCACCATCTCAAGAAATTGTGTGTCTCTAGCAATGGGCAGAGGAGCCTGGTAGGCTGCAGTCCATGGGGTTGCGAAGAGTTGGACACGACTGAGCAACTTCACTTTTCACTTTCATGCATTGGAGTGTTCTTGCCTGGAGAATCCCAGGGATGGGGGAGCGCGGTGGGCTGCCGTCTGTGAGGTCGCACAGAGTTGGACATGACTGAAGAGACTTAGCAGCAGCAGCAATGCAGTGCTCCGCATAGTCTTTGCCGTGCTCTGATTTTAATGTCATCATCATGGGGATGATGCAGAGGGTGGGTGTGAATGGGAACTCTGGTCTCAAGATTAAGGAAGGAAGAAAGGAGATAGGGCCCCAACACCCACATGTGGTGCCACAGAGCTGAATGGTCTCAGAACTGGGAACAAGACCAGGAGGAGGCTGGAGCCTCCGTGGGCTGGGGCTGTGGTTCCATTCACACAAGCAGGGCCCAGGGTGGCCTGTCTCTCTGCTTCTTGGGGTGCCATACAGAGATCCCCATGGACAGTGGGTTTGCCTGCTGACATCCACATTTCTTTTGGGGGGAATGGAGCAACAGGGTAGAGTCCTTAAAAATGGGAGTGGTTGAATCTAACCTTTAGCACCCAGCCACTCCCCCTGCTGCTGCTGCTGCTAAGTCGCTTCAGTCGTGTCCGACTCCGTGCGAGCCCATAGAGGGCAGCCCACCAGGCTCCCCCATCCCTGGGATTCTCCAGGCAAGAACACTGGAGTGGGTTGCCATTTCCTTCTCCAATGCATGAAAGTGAAAAGTGAAAGTGAAGTCGCTCAGTCGTGTCCGACTCTTTGCAACCCCATGGACTGCAGCCTTCCAGGTTCCTCCGTCCATGGGATTTTCCAGGCAAGAGTACTGGAGTGGGATGACATTGCCTTCTCCGAGCCACTCTCCCAGGGAGAGGCAAATAGCTGGTTTGGTCTGAGGGTCTCGGGGCACAGGCCCCCTCACCCCAGGCCACACTATCAAATGCCCTATTCCCCACAGCCCCCGAGAGTGAGGACAAGGTTTGTCGCTGCAGACGTCTCTTTCCCCACTCAACAGTCCTCGCCTCCATAGGACTGTGCCCCCGTGTCACTGGATCCAGCCCCACTGACAACCCTCCCGCTCACAAACCTGCCCTGAATCTCCTTGAAACCATTTAGCTGGCGCTCTGGCTTTTGTTGGGGGTAGCATTTCCTTCATGTTTTTCAGGAGTTGGCTTCCTCCAAGTCTGGAAGGCTCCCGCCTCACTATAACAGTTTCTCAGGCCCCATGGTTTATGATGCTATGGGTTTCCACCTGGGCTGCTCTCCTCCTCCCAGACCCAAGTCCTGGTCCTCACAGATGCGGCTGCATCAGCAGCCCCGCCTCAGACAGAAGTGCTCACAGTGGAGACAGGGCCCTCGTGCTGGGGTGATACCAGAACAACGTCGTTAGGATTCTGGCTGACGTGAGCTGACTGAGGAAGGAGCACAGGGCCTGCTCCAGCTGCTCTTCTGCAACACTTCAGGAGGCAGCACGCATGCAGAGAAGAACACAGATACCGGCATCTGACAACCCGCCCTCAACCCAGAATCAGCCCATCTCCAGCTGTGTAACTTGGGACAAGCCAATCAACCTCTCTAGGCCTCAGTTTCCTCATCTGTGAAATGGGGACAGTGAAGTCCTCACCTCCCAGGGGCTACTGCGTGTGTGCTAAGACAGCTCAGTCATGTCCAACTTTTGCGATCCAATGGGCTGCAGCCTGCCAGGCTCCTCTGTCCATGGAATTCTTCAGGCAAGAATACTGGAGTGGGTTGCTGTGCCCTCCTCCAGGAGATCTTCCTGACTAGAGATCAAACCTGTGTCTCTTACATCTCCTGCACTGGCAGGCAGGTTCTTTACCAATAGCACCACCTGGGAAGCCCCCTAGTAGGAAGTTTAAAGGAGATCTGATATCTAAAGTACTCAGAGCTCTGCCTGGTGCTTGGAAAGCAATTGATACATGCTGCTCATTGTTACCATCATTACTGAGTGGCCTTCTGGGAAGACGTTTATTTCTTCCTCTGCATCTCCCCAAGGTCATGTTCATTATCACCAGCCCAGCACTTACTGTGTTGCTATAATTATTTAGTCATGTGTTTTTTGACCCAGCTAGATCACATATTTATTCCTCTGGCCACCTGGTGAAGGCCAGGAACCCCTTCTCAATGCAATGTTTTGATAACACATAAAATAAAATGCATAGGATTTTAAAGGAAACTGATCGTACTGAAATACAGTTATCAAAACATTTCTCAAGAACGGATATGTGATAAGGTAATCTATGTGCTTCCTTTAACACATCAAATAACAAGATTTACTTCTGGGTCTCATAATTACCCTTATTTTGAAGGAGTGATGAACATAAATGGTATTTTGAGATATTTGCCACAACTATAAGTAGTATGAAATATCTGTCATTTCTACTGGTGATAAATCACAGGGACGACTGATATCATTCTGGTCAATCTTCTGCCTTTATAAGTACACTTCAGTTAGAGATTAGTGAAAATCAGAAGGTGATTTTTTTTTTTCTAATCTAAACTCATAGACCCCTTGAAATCTATTGAGAACCTTTATCCAGACTATGAGTTTCTAAGAGTTCATTGTTGTATTTATCTTGGTAATCTCAGCCTCAAGTACAGAGCTGGATACACAGGAAGGACTTAACACACTGTTTTTTAAAATTAATAAACTTAGCACATTGTGCCAAGTGCTACAAACAGATGCTGAGGCTCCTGCCCTCTAGAAGCTAAGATCTGTATGCAAATAACTGAAAATAACAAGAAAAAACCTGGAAAAAGCCATAAAGTAAGTAATTAGAAGGGTAGGGGGCCTCAAGTATGTGTGTGCACATGTGTGTGTCTGTGTGTGTGTGTAAGGTGAGGAATGGAGGACTGGATGGCAGTCCTCGCATTTATCAAATTATTTTGAAATTATAAATGATCAATCTATCTCCTTGGCTAAAGTGAGCTTTTCATGGACACACAGCATGCTTTATTTATATCTGTGCAATAGGAATAACATATCAAAAATATTAAATGGATATATTTTTCATTCCCTTATAATCATGTTCCCTGTAGCCCTCATACAATTACAGCTGAGTCTTTTCCTCAAAGGAGGGGAGCAGAGCAGCAAGGAAGGCCAGGGAGGGAAGGAGGCAGGCACGGCAAGAAAGGCAGCCCCCTGCCACCTGCAGGGGTGGGTGGGTGGGGGACAGAGGAGGAGAGCAGGAAGGGGTAAGAGCAGCACTAGTCTTGCTCCTCCACCTGCTTTTTCTCCAAGGCATCTGGAACTCTGAATGCCATGCAGAGGTCATCCCCAACCGGGACTGGAATTAAAGCCCACTCTTGTTGGCTTAGCATCAGTGTCCTGCTCCCCTGTCTTCCTCAGAAAGGCGAGAGAACCCCTCCCCCATGCTGAGATCTTTATTAAAAAAAAAATCAACACGCATATGAAAAACAAAAAGAATTTCCAACTAATACTATCATTTGATTGAATTTAGCCGTAAGAAAAAAATTCAGAAAACACATGACTTTAACAGAAATATGTTCAGTCACGTCTGACTCTTTTTGACCCCATGGACTGTAGCTCCTCTGTTCATGGGATTTTGCGGGCAAAAACACTGGAGTGGGTTGCCACTTTCTTCTCCAGGGTTTCTGCATTAGCAGGCATATTCCTTACCACTGAGCCCAACTGAGAGTGGCAGGGGAGATTAATTTTGGAAGGTATGGAAGTTCTACAGAATTTGAAGGAGAGCTTATTCATAATTTATACCAAGCTTTAACAATGTGCACAGTTTCCTGTAAACCACGTCTAACTCATCCTATGAGTTCACCCATTCAACAGAGAGAATAAGAGAAAGGGGCTTTTCTATTACATGGTTAAAACTGTGACCCCACCATGCTTGGGGCCATGAGGTTGCTGAGCTCCTGGGGAACGGCTCCCAGACTCTGCTTCCTCCCTGGTTTCTCTAGCTCAATAAGGGGCACAGGTTGCTGCTCACCCACAGGGAGCCTTCATGTACTTAGAAAAAGGGAGATGTGTAAATCCCAGGCCAGAGCCCAGCCAGGATGAGTAAAGCTGGGGCCACCTGTACAACCCCGTCACCGGGAGTTGGTACCAGCCTCTGCCGCTCAATAAGATATTGCCTTTACATACAAAATCTCCATGGTCAAACCCTGTAATCATTTAGAAAGCACCAGTTTGCTGAAAATCTATTTTCTTGAGGGGTAGTTTCTTGTTTGGCTCTGGTCTACAGGAAAGTGTGCAGGAGAGAAAAGAGAGTTCTCAACAGTGGCCTCCAATCCTGCAATCTCTTTATCCACAAAGGCCTTCACTTCCCCAAATTATCCTGCTCTAAATCAGGACATGAGTACGAATGACTGTGGGTTGTCTCTTCTGACAATAATTTATAATCTTCTTCCCCAAAACTTGAAAACACCTTTGCCTGAAATTGCCCTGCTTTTCCTATGTCTTCACACTCCAAATCCTTTTGCCAAGACGGTAACTTGCCCTCCTTTCACCTTCCCCAGCACTTCATCTACACATTCCTTTATCGCCTTCTCTATTTTACAGTCACGTGTGTTCTGATCATCTCTTACTCTAAGCACCTGGGAGGCACACACTCCTGATTCAGTTTTACATCTCTCAAGTTCTTACTGTTCGTCTTTCACATGAGCAGAGCTCAGTAAAAGTTGATTTAGTGAATGGACTGAGGGGGGATGGATGGATGGGTGGATGGATAAATGGGTAGATGAGTGGGTGGATAGATGGGTAGATGGTGGATGGGTGCATGTTGGATGGACAGACGGACAAATGGGTGGATGGACAGATGGAAGGAGGGAAGAGAGAGGAGAGACTCTTCTTTTGGATATACTACTACAACTTACTCTCTTTTTGTATTTCTTTGGAAAAGCAACTCACATTCATCCTCATTATCACATTCATTTGATTCCTAGGCACGTTCTCAGTTGGGGAGGTCTTGCAATTTCTCTGCTGCCACCACTAAATTAAAAGCACAGTGGCATGTAGTAGCAAGGGAAAGCCATAAAAGGTCCAGAACTTGAAGGGCTAGATTTCTGACTAAACCACAACCCACATATCAGTGTTCTCACTTCATATTTAAGAAATAACAGTTTTCTGTTTGGAAAATTCCCCAGGCCTCCCTTCTCTCACCTGCTTAATATGCCTTCCCAGTTCTCCTGAAATATCTTTATTCTTTCCTAAGACTCTCATTGCCTATTTCCATCAAATTTTAAGTCATAAGGAAGGAGAGTCAGAAAACAACAAAGGAGAAAATAAAGTCCACACTAAGAAAAATAAAATAGGTTAGCTGACAGCCAAAGGAATATCTGCCAATAGCAACACCATTTGTCTTAGTTACTGCTTTTAACTTTCTCTCTCTCCTGGCATTAATAGAAATAAAACTGCGTGTCTCCAGCCTCATGCAGCTAATGTACAGTTAGCACTCCAGGCAACAGGAGCCACAAAGTTCAAGTACAGTGGAGACAAATTCAAGTAAACAGATTGTAAACACAATTGATTGCAACATTTAGTCTCAGGGTGCTAGCCACCGTAGCTGGTGGGCTTCATGTGAAAAACAAAAAACAAAAAAAACAGGCGAGTCTGATGGGAAAATAGTCCCATGTAGCCAGCTAGGGGCACCTCATCACAGAAGTACTCAACCACTGGACATAAAAGATGTAAGGATGGCAGGGAGGGAGGGGAACAGAGGAAGTAGTGCTTCCAAATGGTGAGTTGCGATCTTTGTTCCGATAAAAATGCATGAATCCACAAGCTAGTTCTGCTGAGCCTCCCTCCCCCACATCGTCAGGTCCCTGCTGGAAGAGTGTGACCCATGTGACTGCCCTGCTGCGGGGCAGGAACAGGTCCACCAAGCCTGTTAATGGACCCACTCAGTGGTCACCCCTTCAGTTCCTCTGCCTGTGCTTCAACATCAGATTCATACAATTTTCTCTGATGGCATCCACAATTATAACTGTAGAGTGGTGGCCACCGCCAAAAATCAAGAGTAATCATGACAATGGCTTTGACTTGGCCCTTTAGATGTCCAATTCCAGCATCCAAGGGAGACCTGCTCCTTAGCCCAGAGCCTCCACCCTGAACCACTGAGCCCTATATGCAAACTTTACCTGAGCATTTATTCTTCTAGTTCCAAGCCAGCTGGGAAATCTTGTGTGCCAACAAAGCATTGCCATTTCCAGCAAAAACACAGTTGAATCCATGTCCCCGCATGGTCCAAGTTGAGCATCACTGAAAGGGCCTCAGAAAAACCAATGTGAGCCTGGCCTGGAAGCCAAAGTCGGCCCACACTGCCTCCTGGAAGGTCCTTGGGTTATTTCCAAGGCTTCTGAAATGAACTGTGTGAGGCACAACTGATGTTCTTGGGGCCTGAGACTTTTCAACACCGACCTTGCTGACTCACTCGTGTACTGTGCAAGGTCTCAATTCACAGGACTTTTTGTGCCTTTTTCAGCCGGGCCAGAAAGACTCCATCCAAGCCATCTGCTCCTGCAGGCAGGAGCCAGTGCCCCAGCCTGGTGCTGATGATGCAGAGATGCCGTGGAGGATGCCGGCTTTCCTTGTCCTTGCCAAGAAACCAGCCCAAACCTGCTATAGGGCAATGATGAAACATCTACGTTGTATTGAAACCCAGAGTAAAAGCAGGAGCTTCCCTGGTGGTCCAATGGTTAAGAAACCGCCTGCCAGTGCAGAAGACATGAGTTCGATCCCTGGTCCAGGAAGATTCCACGTGCTGAGGGGCAACTAAGCCCACGCACCACAACTACTGAGCCTGTGCTCTAGAGCCCAGGAGCCACAACTGCTGAAGCCCATGCACCTGGAGCCTGTGCTCTGCAACAAGAGAAGCCAACGCAATGAGAAGCCCGAGGACTGCAACAAAGAGAAGTCCCCACTCACCACGACTGAAGAAGAGCTGGTGTGCAGCCACAAAGGCCCAGTGCAACCCCAAATGAATACATACATATTTTTAAAAGAGTAAGAGCAACAAGAAGACAGCTACCAGTGGACGAGACAGCCAGTGAGTCCGTCACAAACCCTAAAGGGACACTTGCCAATTCCAGTTTCCCATCCTTCCACCATCCTGACCTCCCACCTACACTCAGCTTCATAAAATCCCAGCTTGGCGGTTCTAGATTGTTACCTGGAAGCCCCTCAGAGAGGGCTGAGTCACAGGGACAGAGGACCTGGGTGGCACCAGTACAAGCTCCCCTCTTCTCCAGCTGCCAAGTTCCAGTCCTCAAATGCCAATCAGGAGATGCTCTGGGTGGTCCTAAAATACCTAACATGCAGTTCATAAAATATTTGGACGGTATCATCAGGAAGCATGGCTAGGCTCCCTCAAAGCAACTTGTTTTAGACATGACCATATATGCACACACCTACAGAAAATATTACAGTATGTGTACAAGTGGCATATCTGTATTCAGACGAGGTACTTGAATTCCAACAAGCATCAGAGGGATTAAATTACTTCGGTGAGCTCTCTTGCAAAAATTGGATATTTACTGCTGCTGGTATCTATAACAATTTTCAGGCACTCTGCATTACCTCACATCAGCCTTCCTAGTTCATTGCACCAAGATACATAAAGTTTCTTAGGATCTGCCCATTTCGACTAGAGGTCGTTCGTTATTTTTAAGGCTGTAATTTGGAGTCAAGACTTTCAAATACACATCCTGGGCATTGAAACATGGCCCGACCATGCCGAGTGAGTTATTCTGCAATTCTCAGTGACTGGAAGTAACTTCAAGAAGATGAGAACCTCCACAGACAAGCCTCTCCTCCTTCAACCACAGGGAAATAGAACCAGGGGTTAAAACTTCCTCCCATGGCTTGGTGGTTTGAAGCTGGATCTGTCCCTGTCCTGCCCCTGTCCTTCATATCTCCTTCTGGCTAACAAGGTACTGGGGAGACTGGGAAATTTTTCACAGGGCCTCTCCTGGCTGTCTTCTGCAATGTACCCAATCCAATGACTACCCCCAGAACTCTGGGAGGACACTGTCCCCACAGTCCACCTTGCCCAGATCACTATCCCAGGACAATCAGACACGTTCTCCTTCCTAAGAGGCAGCAGTTAAAACTTAGACTCCACTGGTGCTTCAACCCAGACTCTCCCAGGGCAATGACTAAACCTCTCTCTGCTTAAGTGTCCCAGGTGTACACCAGGGACATCAGTACCTCCTAGAGCCAGTGGGTGGATTCGGTGAAATGAGACATATAAACCAGTTAGAACAGTGTCTAGTACTATTACACACTCAATTAAAAATATTATTCTGGAACGAATTAAAATGAAATTAGGGCTTCTTGCTGATCTTGGCACATTTAACACGTGGATAATTTTTCTCCTTCCGAACACACCACATAAATGAAAATAAGGGATTGGGAAACGTCGTAAACCCCTAACAACATACAGAATAAGAGAAGCAACAATGCAAAAAATGTCTCTAATTTCCTAAGAAAATGGAAAGTGGATAGATACATTAACAGAGCTGTGATGAGTACAATAAGGGAGCTCTTTCTGAGCCATGAAACTCCAGAAAGGGTGGGCAATTGGAAACATCAGGTTCTGCAGAAAGTGGGGCTGAAATGTATTAAGGAGCAGTGAGACCCAGGTCCTGTCTCTCTGGCTGGGGCCTCCAGGAGACCACCCATCACCCATCACAGCAGGAGAGGAGAGGTTCATTCTGTGGCAGACCCGGACTTGGAGACTCGGGGACATCAGGCACAGCACAAGACACAAAACAGAGGCTTCAGTGAAAGTATAAGTCTACGGACTTCCCTGATGGTCCAGTGGTTAGGAATCCACCTTCCAATGCAAAGATGTGGATTCAGTCACTGGTCAGAGAACTAGATGCCACATGCCAAGTAGGACCTAAACTTGTGCACTGCAACTAGAGAAAGCCCATGCACTACACTGAAGACCCAGCGCAGCCACAAGAAAAGTGTAAATCTAGACCAAACCCCCCCTCCTCACTGCCCTTTCACCCTCTCTAAGAAAGGTGGCATGGAAAGGTGGCACTCAGGTGAATTTCCTCATCCTTACCCCAGGTGAGCAATCAGAGGATTCTCTGGGGAAATGAACATCCACAGAGAAAAGACTTACGGATGCTACAGATGTGGACAGTCAGGAACCACTTCCCCTCATCCTCAAGGAAACGGCTAAAATTCCAGCCCAGTTTTCAATGATGCCTAGGAATTGACAAGCCCCATATGTGCACATGGGGCTTCCCAAGTGGCTCAGTGGTAAAGAACCTGCCTGCCAACACAGGAGACATGGGTGTGATCCCTGGGTCGGAAAGATCCCCTAGAGAAGGAAATGGCAACCCACTCCAGTATTCTTACCTGAGAAATCCCATGGACAGAGGAGCCTGGCGGGCTACAACCCATGGGGTTGCAAAAGAGTGAGCAACTAAACAACAACAATAACCGTGCACATAGAGCTCCCCTACATGTCTAGACCTTAATCACAAGTGGCCATGGAAGTCTCAAATTGAAACGGCAATGCACAAAGAAATAGGAAGGAATGCAGGAAAACAATCGGGGGTAATCCCAAGAAATGAGAAGACATAGGTTTGGAAAACAGGAAATCCAACACTGGAGGGCAGACAAACCACAAGACAGCTGGGCAGCAGGCCTGGGGAACAAGCAGTCCAGACTGGGATGGCAGCGGGAGGGCTCCATGAAGGATGTCTCCAGTGGGGGGGAAATGGGATTGATAGGTTACTGATTGCATTTAACCATACAGAAAGTAGTATTATGAAGGATTTCGAGTTCTTTTGGAGATTTAGGGAAGAATTTATTATAGAGACACAGAAATACTTTAAATCAAAACACCAACAAGATGATGGTTAACTCACGGAAAAAAAAAGTTACTGGAAAAAAAAAAGGAAATGTTATCTTAGTATAATTTTGGACTTAGTAGTGAAAAATACTTACCAGACAGTAGAATGTAAACCATGACCAGATGACTAGATTTAAACAAAAATTAGGAGACAACTCCCTTGAGAGAAGAAAGAATGGGAACGGGGGAAGGAAACTTCCTATATGAAGTCAATATGTGTGTGTGTTCAGTCACTCAGTTGTGTCCAGCCCTTTGTGATTCCATGGACTGTAGCCCACTGGGCTCCTCTGTCCATGGAATTTTCCAGGCAAGAATACTGGAGCAGGTATTCTTTACCACTGAGCCACCTGAGAAGCCCATATGAAGTCGATAGTTAATGTCTAAGAATTTTAATATGTAAGTTTTATAAATCAAGAGACATCCCTGTAAGCAAATGATTTAGAAATGTGAGGGTAACCTCATAAACAATGAGAAGTGTTGACAGTGCCTGCCTCGAGGGGCAGGGCTCAGGGCAGGGCGGGGAGGTGCACGAGCCCGCTCTCTCCCAGGTTAAATCTCTGCCCAGAGGTCATGGTTTCTATGCTTTCTAAAACTCTTGCCTGTCTATTACCTAACAGGTGAGAATTTTGGTGAGTGGACCCATGGACTTGTATGAATCTGCATATTCATTTGTATAATCATTTATGCAATAGTGTCTTGGTGACTGTAATGGAGAGCCTTAGTCTGACAGAGCTATTCAAAACTGTTTTATAAGAAAGATACATTCAACTACTAAAGGCAAACCTGATTCCAAGAAGGGAAAAATTGAAATCTACTCAAGGAATTAGCATTTGATTAGAATCATCAGGAAAAGCACAGTGGTGCCTGAATAGAAATGATCCTGCCTAAGTGGTTCTATAAAAGAATGAGCTGCCCTTAATTCTTACTGAGGTTCAGCGATGACTATTTCATCCAGAAGAAAATTGATGGATGAAGATAGAACCTAACTTAATGAAAACAGCCACAGCTACCGTGTCTATACTTGGCATAACCTTTTACTTAATACTTTCACTGGTATTATCTCATTACCCTCTTTTTACAGATATATACATACTTTTCTTTATGGACCTGACAAATCCACACAGCTCATATTCCAGGTGGGCTTGGACCCAGCTTTTCCGACTCCAAATCTGGCATCAATTCCATCTCACCAACGCTGAGCACAGTATCTGGCTCATAGGAGGTGCTCAAAGAGTATCTGGTGAAGGTGTGATTTTATAGTGCCCTACAGCTTGTGACTCCAGAAACCCCTTCCCCACTGAAGAACCTGGAACCTGGTGAGAGAGTCAGAGAGAAGGTTATGTTGTTGCTGCTCAGCCACTAAGTTGTGTCTGACTCTTTGTGACCCCATAGGCTGCAGCATGCCAGACTTTCCTGTCCTTCACTACCTCCTGGAATTTGCTCGAACTCATGTCCATTGAGGTGGTGATTGCCATCCAACCATCTCATCCTCTGTCAGAGAGAAGGTAAGACAGGCTATTTTTTGCCACCAGCATCCAAACTGGTCTTGCCCCTCCAGCCCTGCTCCTGCCATAGTCTCTACACAGCAGCCAGCATAACTTCTTTAACTCTTTTTTGTTTGTTTAAGAAATTTTTATTGGTGTCTAGTTGCTTTACAACACTGTGTTAGTTTCTGCAGTAAAGCAAAGTGCATCAGCTATAGACATACGTATATTCCCTCTTTTTGTATTTCCTTCCCATTTATGTTACCCCAGAGCCTTGAGCCGGGTTCCTTGCTCTATTCAGTAGGATCTCATTAGTCATCTAGTTTATATATAGTATCGATAGTCAATGCCAATCCCAATCTACCAATCTTAACCACCTCTGCTTCTCCCCTTGGTGCCCATTCATTAGTATTCTGCATGCTGTATTCCTGTCCATCTTCATCTAGACTGCAGACTCCATGAGGGCAGGCTGTATCTATCTCCATCACCATAGCTCCCTGAGTGCTCAGATATCAGTAGAATGCATGAGTGCATGAATGCTACTTCCTAGAGCCTCCTCACAAACTCTGTCAAAGAGATGAGACCTGAAATGGCTAATTTTAGCATGAGGTATAAGGGACAAATAGTGAGCTCCTGACAACAGGGTGGGAGGAAATGGGAGCTCTCGCTACAACTGAGTGTGAATCACAGAAGCTCTCCAGAAACCTTTACACCCCCGGAGTCAGCCATCTGCTCAGAAGACAGCAATTAGGACACGGCAGCCCGACAGCCCAGCACCACTTGCCCGTGGCTGTGAGCTGTGTACAGAATTGGCTGGTCATACGTCCCCTCCCACGCCTGCGTCAGCTGTGTGCTTACCTGCTACATGATCTGTTTACAGAGTCACCATTCAGGGTTGCTTTTGTGCTCAAGAGGCAGGGCTATTGTTTTTGGCATCAACAGAAGGAAAACAAAGGAGGCTCAGAGTGAGAAAATGAGGCCAAAGCACATCAAATCCCTTAAGAAAGATTGCAGGAGTCCCTCAGAGCACCTGCCCAGCCTCCTTTCTAGGCAGAGCCTCTTTCTCAAGCAGGACCAGATCTGTTCCACCCAAGGTCCCTGGACTCCAAGGCAATGCTTGAACTATTTTTCATTGCTTTAAAAAGGTAAATGGAAATAGTACATTTATCCAGGACAAATCCACATAGACCAATATAAAAATCCAGGCTTCTTTGATTGGAAATACAAGCTGGTGAAAAGGTTGATATTCACATCCACATACATGTTTAATAAAAAAAAATGAGAGAAATAAATGAACTACTGCTGAATAAAGACAGTCCCTCTCTTTTAAGGCATGAAGTCAGTGGGTTGAACATAATAAAAAGGATCAGTAGGGTAAAGGCTGGGAGCCACTGTTCTCAGAGGTAGGGCTAGGTCTTTGGTCTTATAATCAGACCCATCAGAGCTGCACAGAGTATCCAGGGACCCCTGAGGCATTTAGTACGAACAAAGGAAAGAAGGTGGCACCACTGAGGCGGGAGGATGCAGGGGCAGCCTACAGAGTGCGCTGTGGCTTCCGTTACAGTCTGGCTGCAAGGACCCGTCCAGGAAAATGATGTCGGCACAGATGTGTTTTGGAACAACAGCTTTGTTAGCTGTAGGGGTACAGACAGGAAGGTGCAATGCTGGAGGCAGAGAATGCACCAGGCAGCTTCGAGAATGGTCCAGGATCAACAGGGAAAAAGTGGGAATGGGGGCTGTGGGGCCAAGGCAGAAAGAATGCCAGTCACCGAGATGGGGAGCTTGGAGAGAGAAGCACTTTGAGAAAAGAGTAGAACTGAGTTTTAGACAAGCTGAGGTATGTGGAGGATATCTCAGTGGAAGTGTCCAGTGGGTAGTGGCAAATCTCCAACAGGTCGAGGAAAAAAATCTGAGTGAATGGGAGAAAAACACCCAGCTCTAGGTGGTAACTTGAGCCCCAAGGCTAGATGAGCTTGCATGGGGCAGACTGTGTGTTGCAGAGGAGAAGAGGGCCAAGAAACTCTGGTGACAAAGTGATGTCCCCACAGCCACAGGAAGAGAGGATTTCAAGAAAGAGGATAGCAGACAAGATCCCACACTGGGCATGGACTTGGTGCTCTGGGTCTTCAGGTAGTGACATTTATCGTGGGAATTTCAGTGGGGCAGTGGGGATGGAAACTGTATCTTTATGGATTGAAGTGTGAGATGGAAGTGAACAAAGAGCTTAAATATGGACTATTACTCAAGGAGCTCGGCTGCAGAGGGAGAACAGTAGGGCAGGGCCAGGACCAAGGAAGGGTTTCTATTTGAAAGGGGAGGTGTTAGGTCTTTCTGTGGATGGAGGCACCAGGATGGGCAGTGGCGGGATGGACAGAGGGCCCCACACTCCCCACCTGGCCGGCTCCCACTCTGCCTGCTGAAGTGAAGGTGGCATCTCCCACTGACCAGCTTGTCTTGGGATTTGGTGTAGCTATGGTCACCTTCTCTCGGGGGACGTGAAGTCCTCTCAGATCTGGTGTGGGACTGAGAGGCTTACTAGAAGAGGGTAACCAAACCTAGCTACCCATCAAAATCTCAGGGCATTGGTGAAATATACAGATTCCCAAACTCCACCAGTTCTGCCTTCCCAGAATCTCTGAAGGCGAGATCAAGATATATATAATGTATCTATTTGGCTGCGTTGGATCCTAGTTGTGGTACTTGAGATCTTCGTTGCAGGCTTAGTTGCTCCATGGCATGTGAGATCTTACTTCTCTGACCTGGGATCAAACCCACATCCCCCACACTGGAAGACGGAGTCTATCCCCCACACTGGAAGATGGAGTATTTACCACTGGACCACCTGGGAAGTCCAGGAAGTCTCTCTGTGGGAAATTCCTCAGTGGTTTCTGGTGCATTGAGACACCACTAACTTCACTAACATGCCTTGTGAATCGTATACCTAAGGGCGCACAGGAAGCCCAGGAATCAGGACCTGGCCCACCCCTCTCCCAGGACTGACCAGTCCCAAGGCCTGCCCACTACTCCTGCCCTCACATGGTTCCAGGCAGTTTCCAACAGTCTTGAGAGAAGCTGATGCTAATTTGCAAAGCTGAAGGGACTGGGGCTCTCATGGACCAGCCCTTCCTCTGACAGAGTAAAGACAGAAATCCTTTATCTCCTTAAAGCTGTCTTCCTTTACCCATCAGGGCCTGGAAGAACTGCAGGTAACAGAGGTCCGCAATCACCTGGCTCAAATCACATCCCCTGAGGAGGAGTACATACAGGCCAGTCCTGGGAAGTTCTGGCTGTGATATGAGCTTCAGCGCCAGGCCCAGCCCCCCGGAGAAAGAAACGAACAGTGCCGAGAGTGAAGACACCATGTTCATCTGGGAGCCAGGAGAGCCACACGCCTGGTCCAGCACCCCTTTACCCAGGACACCTCAGCTCTAGGCAAACTGCTCCTGCCTCCCAGGACTGAAAAAGATTCAGGCTCTGGAGGCTGGAAAAGAGCCACAAGCTTGTCAGTCCTTCCGAGAGGGCAAGGGGAGGTGCTGGGCACCTCCACAGACCCAGAGGAATGGCCTGACCCCGTGAAGCCTCACTTGGGGTGGGGAGCTGGGTGAGCATGTCGCACTGTGAAGGAAACTGCTGTCCGCTTTGGGTCAAAGAAGGGGCAGGAGGCCCATCCAGCTGCAGAGAAGGCCTTGAAAGTAAAGATAAGGAAGGGGCTGTTGACACTCAGCCTTTCATGTCTTCAATAATCCAAAGGGGCTCCCATCCAAAGGCCTCGGTATTCAACTTGCTTTGACCTCTAGGGCTCTGGCTGGGTCTCAGAGGTTCCAGCCAAAGATCAGAGGTAAACAGTGTGACCTCTTCCCACAGAAGGTGACATGAGGGCTCTTTCAGTCCTGCGAACTAGTAAGGTGGTTAGGGAGAGAGAAAACCCATGCAAAAGGCCTGCAGTGGGAGAGAGGACTTCCTAAGGCTGCCAGGCTCTCTGTAGGAGCATTTTTTCAACCTCCGTTGTTTGGGAAATAAAGTCATCACCTAGCCTAAACTGTCTTCCCAAAAAAGACATGCATGACCTCATACAGCTAACCTCCTGTGTCTTACAACATAGTCTTTTAACCTGGTTTGCACATAGGTGCTATCTGTTCTAGGGTGTGAATAAAAGCAGCTTTGATGGCTAAAATATACATGTTTCATATGCAAAATCCTCATCCCCAAGCAGATACGGTAATGATCCAGTGTCCTTTGGAGAAAGGTGGTTCCTGTGAATTTAAAAATCCAGAGGTATCCTCAAGAGCCATGGCAGTCCTGGCTTGCCAGATACCCGTTGCGGGGGAGGTCTGTTGTCCTGCCTGTCCCCCCATGAGATCACCAGGACCCAAAATGCAGAGCCAGATTTCTGCCTGGGTACTTGGCAGGCCACAGGCGCTGCTGCAATTAGCAAGCTGGATCATGAATCAGCATCAGAGGCGCGCAGCCTCCACCGGAGTGTAGCGGACAGCTTATAAATAGCAGAGCTGCGGCTGCCTCTCCAGCCCAGGCTCCACGCGAGGCAGGGCAGCTGCCGCCAGCAGAGCCTGGAGAGGGTCCCGCCGCCCGCCCACCCGCTCAGGGCCGCCTTCCAGCTGTGACTATCACGTGGGAAGCGGGGGAAGCAGAAGGGGCGGCTCCCATCGAGCTCCCAGTGCACAGCGTGCGCAGCGCAGAAGGGCCCCGTGGTCCCTGATTCTCTCATGCGACGGGCACATCAGAATTCGCAGGTCTGATTCTCAGGTCCAGGTCTCGATGTGAATACACAAACCACCAAGGGACGACCAACACTGCTGCCCCACTTCCTGAGCAGCACACAAGTTGCACGTGCAGCCACACCCATAGGGGGCACCCCTAAATCCCCCTCCCAGTTAATGACCTGTGAGGGGCCACTTTCAGCCTGAAGGAGGGAAGCAAACATCTTGATCTAGTGGCTGCTGCTGCTGCTGCTAAGTCGCTTCAGTCGTGTTGGACTCTGTGTGACCCCACAGACGGCAGCCCACCAGGCTCCCCCGTCCCTGGGATTCTCCAGGCAAGAACACTGGAGTGGGTTGCCATTTCCTTTTCCAATGCAGGAAAGGGAAAAGTGAAAGTGAAGTCGCTCAGTCGTGTCCGACTCCTAGCGACCTCATGGACTGCAGCCCACCAGGCTCCTCCGTCCATGGGATTTTCCAGGCAAGAGTACTGGAGTGGGGGTGCCATTGATCTAGTGGCAAGAGGTGGGATTCTGTCTTCAGAGGCCTGGGTTCCAAATCCAGTCCAATCATCTGCCCGCAGACACCACCTGCCTCCTGCTTGCCCATCAACATTCATCCCTGTTTGGGACAAATTCTGTCCCTTCTCAGGGTCTCAGATTCTAGTGTAAAACAGAGCTCATGATCACTAATTTGTTGGTCATGTTAAGAGTAAATGAAGTAACATACAAAGCAGTGAGAAAGCCAGACAGCAGTCATGAGCCCCGATAAATCCACACCTTCTTCATAACCATGGCTGAGGTCAGCCCTGGGAGACCACAGTCACAGTGAAACCATGGTGAGGAGGACACACAGGACAGGGAAAACCACCGGGGGTCCTCAGTGTCCCGCTATTGGTCAAGTTTTCATGCCGATCATATTTTTTAGATGAAAAGGCACTATTCTCTGGGCTGATGTTGACTTCAGACATGTTCTACCCAATAGTCCCAAAGGAGATCAACAATACTGCAGAGGCCTGCCATTTTTCTGAGACCACTAGTATTGAATAGATGTCACTTGTCCCCAAATTAATTCACAAAATTAACAGAATGATTCTAAAAGGTATCTGGAAGAATACTTTCACGGGACCAGCCGAGAACATTTTAAAAAGAAGAGTAATGAGTAGAGATTTGCTCTATCAGATTTGAAAAGGTACAAGTAGTAAAATATTGCAGTAATAGCATTGGAAGAGACAGCAAATCAATGGGCTATAATAGAAGGTCCAGAAACAGACCCCAAAATCTAAACAATGTTAGTATATTATGAAACTAGTATTTCAAAACAGTGGGAAACGGGTGGAGTGTTCAGTCAATAGCATTGGTTCAACTGGCTAACCAGTTGGATGAAAATAAGCTGTATACCCACTTGTCTCAATACATACAAATGAATTTCCAGACTGACTAAAAGTTTAAATATAAGAAATAAAATGTAGAAAATATAAGTGGATATTTATATAACCTCATTTTGGCAAAGGACTAAGCATGACACCAAATGGAAGAAGCCACAGAGAAAAAAGGTGGATAAATATATTATAAATGCAATTAAAGGCAAGTGGAAACTGCAAGAACAATAACTGTAATACACTGAAAGGGTGAATATTTGAAGCTTTTTAAATAAATGAATAAGAAAAAAATAAAAACATCAATAGAAAAATTGATAAAGAATGTGAACCAACAATTCAAACTAATAAATACAAATGGTCAATAAAATATGAGACTCTCAACAGACCCTGTATGATTTCAATACCTTTAGACCATGAAATTTTTGCACCTTGTTTTATGTTCCTGGATATGCTCCAGTGTCTCCTGGTTTATAGTCTAAGGAAACTTGAATAGAATTTGTATCCTGCTGTTGTGTGAAAACTGAATAAATCTTAATTATGTTGAATTGGTTCATACTGCTTTTCAGGTCTACTCTATCCCTCCAGTTTTCTGCCTATTCATTCTATTAATTTTTGAGAGTTTGATATTGAAACTCCAACTAAAAATCTTAATTTATCTACTTAATTCTAATATGTAGTAGAACTATATGTAACTTTGTTCTGTATTTTACAAGTCTCTTGTAAATGCGTTATCATACTTTAAAAATTAAAAATTTTTAAAAGATATGAGACTCTCTTCACTCCAGCCACAATGGCCTTCTTCCCTCCATCAGGAATCCTCTCCCCTCATCTTTACCTAGGTAAATCCCTCAACTCTCTGGTCAAAGCTAATTGCCCCAGGAAAGCCTTCTTTGCACACTCCTTCATCCCAGACTAAGTGAGATTCCCCTCTCTCATCCCTTATAAGTATTTTAACACCCAGTAGTTTTCTTCTTGGCACTTTTTACAGCTGATAATTATATATTTATTTTTGAAAATATTTTATCTGACAGACTTATTTTGTAAACATTTTATTTATCTGATAAAATTATTTTCTCAGACTGTTGCCTCCCTCTCTGGACAAACTGATTGTTTTGTGCTCATCACTGTACGTGCAGCACAACAGTTATATAAATTATATGATACACATATAATGGAACACTATACAGTGAGTTAAAGTATAATAAAAGATTAATTTTAAGGGTATAAAAGATATCATGATATATTGTTAAGTAGTAAAAGCAGGTTATAAAATCACATGCATAGTACCATTGGGGTTAGGGGAGGGAAACGCATACATACAGAAAAAATATATACATCATAGTTTTAACAGGAGGTTAGTGTGACATCAGTTTCTTAATTTTGCTTATCCAAATTCTCTCTTCAAATTTCAGCAATGAATACACACACAGACATACAGCTTTTTTAATAAGAGGGAGAGATTAAAATGACCTATGGTTTTCCTCTCCAAACCATGGAGCCCAGCAGGAATCCTGCTGGAGTCACAGAGGGTGTCCCTTGCCACATATCCTCCCTAGCCCTCCATTGCCACCTCTCCACCTTTATTTCCACCAACAGAAAGAAAGAGAGCACAGCCTAGCTCCAAGGCACTGTGTGGAACTCTGTTTAGCCATCTCCAAGCCCCTGATTATGTGTCTTTGGAAAGTAAAAACTAAGTAAAGGACTTCTTTGGTGGTCCAAAGGCTGACTGCACGCTCCCAAATACAAGGGGCCCGGGTTCCACCCCTGGTCAGAGATGCGGCAACTAAGAGTTTGCATGCCACAATTAAAGATCCCGTGGGCTGCACCTAAGACCTGGCACAACCAAATAAACAAACATTTTAAAAAGAAAATTAAATGAAGGAGCACACTGCACTTTAAAAACTTCAGGTTTCCACTAAACAGCCCAACTTCCGAGAAAGTGGGAAATCTGTCTGGGAAATCTGTCAAACGGGAAATCTGTCTGTACTTAGCATTGAGAACCATGTCTACTTAATGAATATATGCGGATAGACTGACCATCGAATAAATGGACAAAGGGGCAATTGCAAGTTTTAATACTGAACAGCAAAGGTCATTCTTATACTCTGTCAAAGAGATGGGCATATTTTAAGTGTTATGAGCATATGTGGTGTATCACACAAGCAAGGATGGAAAAATACGGCTGCCAAAGGTCAGGGGAGGGCTGGGGAGGGGACCCAGTTTCTCGGGTGAGGGTCTCATGCCACCAAAAATAAATTTCGTCAGGGTTCAAGTACCCCCACTGGCCTAGCATCCTTAACACAGTAAGGCTGTCCTGACACTGCACTTTCCTGGAGTTTCCTTTCTTTAGAATAAAATTGGCCTGCTTATTTGCAGGTAAGGGTGGAGTCAGGCTGCACTTAATACTATCGATGGAATTGCTCAAGAATTGTCCATCTCCCCTGAAGGATCGCCAAAGACAATGTCCTCTCTCCTTATCGGTGTGGGCTGGGTGTGTTTCGGTCCCAGGGAGACACAGGCTTCAAGGCCAGATACACTCTGGACCACACTCCCTGGTCCCCAGAGCCAGTGGCCTCACTTAATGGGGATGGACATTTCCCATTTGTGGCCGGGCACACCCCTCTTCTGCTGAGCTCTAAAACCAAGCGGGTTGGTCTTGTGGTCCATCCAGGAGGAGTCCATGCACTTGGGAAAGGCAGGCAGCTTGCTCCCTCAAGTCCATCTAGACCACTCTTCTAACTTAGCAATATTTCTTACGTTCAAGGCTTGGAGTTTGGGGTCAAGAAGAAAAACAGATTCTATAGAAACACTCCTGACATCCCCTCTGATGTCTCTCTCCTCCCCCACTTCTAACTCATCTATTCCTCTTCTCTATCTCTTCTGCTCCAGCTTCTCTCAATTTAAGGGGTGAAAAAAGATAACACCAGTAATTCACTATTTAGTCCACATATGTACAACTTCTGTCACCCACTGTGAAATAATAGTAATACCAGTGAGGACAACCTATATTGAAGGGCACTCACACACCAGGCATAGAAATGCTGTCCCAAAGCCATAGCTCTCAACTCGGGGGCTGCTGTTGGCTCTCTCAATCCCCTCCTCTTCTGCAGAATTTGACACTGCTAAGCACCCTTTCCTTATACTCCCTTGTCTCATATTTTAGTAACACTGCCCTATCTCGATACCCTATCCATCAGAACCTTCCCTTGGTCTCCTGAGGGGAAATTGAGGCACAGACAGGTTCAGGAACACATCCCCAATCAAGGGCTTATTAAAAAATGGGGCTGGGTCTCAAAGGCAGGCCTCCAGACTCTCCCTCTCTGCCAGCCCCTCAGGGACATCACCCCCAGGCCCCTGGTCCCTCTGTCTCCTCTCTAGACCACCGAATGCTCTTGAGAATGACTGCTTCCGGTAAGATGACTCGTAAATCCACACTTATTACCCCAACTTCTCTCTTTCCATCCTTATTCTCCAGTGCCTGCTGGGCAATTCCACCTGCATGTCAAATTTAAATATCTTAAGACCAAACTCATCATCTTTCCAAAATAAGCTTTTCTCCTTGACATCTCCATTACAGTTAATGACTCCACTCTTCTGACACCCACAGGAGAAACCTCTGGCTGCAATTTCTTCCCTGGCCTTCCCTTCTATTATTTTGCATCCATCCTTTGAAAGATCTTCTGTCTTTCCCCTCCTATTCCTGCTGTCAGTGCCTCCTATGGGCCTTTATCACCCTCCCTGGAAAACCTTCTCCTGGTCAGCTGTCCCTCCAGCATACCCTACCCCACCCCAACCACCAGGGGCTTCCCTGGTGGCTCAGAGGTTAAAGCGTCTGCCTGCAACGCGGAGACCCAGGTTCGATCCCTGAGTCGGGAAGATCCCCTAGAGAAGGAAATGGGAACCCACTCCAGTTTTCTTGCCTGGAGAATCCCATGGACAGAGGAGCCTGGTGGGCTACAGTCCACGGGTCGCAAAGAGCCGGACACGACTTCACTTTCACTTTCACTTTCACCCCAACCACAGACAAGCTCACCACCCCAGAGCATGGCTTCTCAATTTTGGCCTCATAGATAACCTTGGGCTGTGTACTTCTTTGCTGTACCTTCTGTGCACTGTCAGATGTTCAGCAGCATATCTGGCCTCTACCCTCCACCCCTTCCAGTCATGACTCCAAAATGTCTCCAGATGTTTGTAGTCATCCTCTGGGAGTGAGAATCGCCCCCAGGGGAAAACCAAGGCTCTAAAGCTTGGCTCAAACTTGCTGCTCCTTTCAGAAACTCTCAGTGTTTTCCCAATGCCCTCTCAATGAATTCTTAGGAAGGAAAGAGTCTTCAAGAGACTGGGGAATTATGTTTCTTATGTATGATTTCCTTTCTCTGGAGGTTTTGGGCTACACTACACTTGAGCTGAGGTTCAAGGTGAACAGGGGAAGAGAGGTTTAAGAGGCAAAGCAGAGAGGGCAGCTGACAGATTCATCCCTGGTCTAACTTCTGGCGCTTCATGGCTGAGGCTCCTCTGCCTGAAGACAGTGGGGCAAGGAGGGGTAGACACTCAGGGCTCCAGGGACAAATGGTTGGATAGGACCCCAGCCCCAGTTCAGTTCGGTCACTCAGTCATCTCTGACTCTGTGTGACCCCATGGACTGCAGCATACCAGGCGTCCCGGTCCATCACCAATTCCCAGAGCTTGCTCAAACTCATGTCCATTGAGTAAGTGATGCCATCCAACCATCTCATCCTCTGTTGTCCCCTTCTCCTCCTGCCTTCAATCTTTCTCAGCATCAGGGTCTTTTCCAATGAGTCAGTTCTTCACATCAGGTGGCCAAAGTATTGGAGCTTCAGCTTCAGTGTCAGTTCCTCCAGTGAACATTCAGGACTGATTTCCTTTAGGATTGACCGGTTTGATCTCCTTGCAGTCCAAGGGACCCTCCAGAATCTTCTCCAGCACCACAGTTCAAAAGCATCAGTTCTTCAGTGCTCAGCTTTCTTTATAGTTGAACTCTTACATCCATATGTGATTACTGTAAAAACCATAGCTTTGACTAGATAGACCTTTGTTGGCAAAGTAATGTCTCTGCTTTTTATATCTTGTCTAGGTTGGTCATAGCTTTTCTTCCAAGGAGCAAGCATCTTTTAATTATATGGCTGCAATCACCATCCACAGTGATTTTGGAGCCCAAGAAAATAAAGTCTGCCACTGTTTCCATTGTTTCTCCATTTGCCATGAAGTGATGGGACCAGATGCCAAGATCTTACTTTTCTGAATGTTTTAAGCCAGCTTTTTCACTCTCCTCTTTCACTTTTATCAAGAGGCTCTTCAGTTCCTCTTCTCTTTCTGCCATAAGGGTGGTGTCATCTGCATTATCTGAAGTTATTGATACTTCTGGCAATCTTGATTCCAGCTTGTGCTGCATCCAGCCCAGCATTTCGCATGATGCTCTCTGCATATAAGTTAAATAATTAGGGTAACAATATATAACCTTGACATACTCCTTCCCCAATATGGAACCATCTATTGTTACATGTCTGGTTCTAACTGTTGCTTCTTGACCTGCATACAGATTTCTAAGAAGGCAATTAAGGTGGTCTGGCATTCCCACCTCTTGAAGAATTTTCCAGAGTTTGTTGTGAGCCACACAGTCAAAGGCTTTGGCCAAGTCAATAAAGCAGAAGTAGATGTTTTTCTGGAACTCTCTTGCTTTTTAGACAATTCAACAGATGTTGGCAATTTGATCTCTGGTTCCTCTGCCTTTTCTAAATTCAGCTTGAACATCTGGAAATTCTCAGTTCACATGCTGTTGAAGCCTTGCTTTGAGAATTTTGAGCATTAATTTGCTGGTGTGTGAGATGAGTGCAATTGTGCAGTCGTTTGAACATTCTTCGGCATTGCCTTTAGTTGTGATTGAAATGAAAACTGACCTTCTCCAGTCCTGTGGCCACTGCTGAGTTTTCCAAATTCACTGGCATATTGAGTGCAGTACTTTCAGAGCATCATTTTTAGGACTTTAACTAGTTGAGCTGGAATTCCATCACCTCCACTAGCTTTGTTCATAGTGATGCTTCCTAAGGCCCACTTGCCTTCAGACTCCAGGATGTCTGGTTCTAGGTGAGTGATCACACCATTATGATTATCTTGGTCATAAAGATCTTTTTGTATAGTTCTTCTATGTTTTCTTGCCACTTCTTCTCAATATCCTCTGCTTCTGTTAGATCCATACCATTTCTGTCCTTTATTGTGCCCATCTCTTCATGAAATATCCCCTTGGTATCTCTAATTTTCTTGAAGAGCTCTCTAGTCTTTCCCATTCTATTGTTTTCCTCTACTTCTTTGCATTGATCACTGAGGAAGGCTTTCTTATCTCTCTTTGCTATTCTTTAGAACTCTGCATTCAGACAGGTATATCTTTCCTTTTCTTCTTTACCTTTAGCTTCTCTTCTTTTCTCAGCTATTTGTAAGGCCTCTTCAGACAACCATTTTGCCTTTTTGCATTTCTTTTTCTTGGGGAAGGTCTTGATCACTGCCTCCCTTCCTAATTCTAGGCCCTTGGGTCTGTTCTTTCATTTCTCTCTGCTGTGGTTTGCTTTTCTGAAAATGGGCATTAGAAAACAGTTCCTAATTCGTAAGGCTGTTAATACATATAAAGCACTTGAAATGTGCCTGGTGTGAAGCAAGTAATTGATAAATGACAGCCATCGTTATTACCATGATTAATAATATGGCTACTACATTTTCAGTCTTACTGACTGTATGTTTCCAAAGCATGCTCTCAGTTCAGGCCACAGTGAATCCTTACAAGGCAGTGAACGTTGTTATTATATAGTCACTAAGTTGTGTTGAACTCTTTGGGGCCCCATAGACTGTAGCCCACCAGGCTCCTCTTTCATGGAATTCTCCAGGCAAGATTACTGGAGTGGGTTACCATTTCCTCCTCCAGAGGAATCTGCCCAGCCCAGGGATGGAACCTGTGTCTCCTGCATTGGCAGGCATATTCTTTACCACTGAGTTACCCGGGAAGCCTGGCAGTGAACATACCTTATGCTTATCCATGGTAATGCCTATGTTCGTGCCTTTTGTTCTAAAATCCTCTGTTCTCCATGTCCTCCTGCAGAAATTGTATGTGCCTTTTAAGGCCCACTCAAGTGTTATCTCTGTTACAATCCTTCCCTCTTCAAACTAGACAAAAGCCATCTTTCCTACTCTTGGACTCCAAAGTGCTATGATTATGCACTCAACACATACCTTTTTCTGTCACAAGTATAGGGAATAAAATTATCTCCCAACTAAATACATCTCAACCCCTATTTTAGGAGTCATTCTATATAACCTAGAATATAGCCTTTCACATAGTTAGTGATTCTAACTTGGATGCATAAAGGAAATACAAATGTAAAATACTATTTTATAATACTATGATTTCTTGTCTGAGAAGAACATTTTAAGGCATGTATATACAGTCATCCCTCAGTATCCTTGGGGGACTGGTTCAGAACCTCTGCAGATACTGAAATCCATAGATGCTCAAGTCCTTTATATAAAATGGTAAAGTATCTACCTATAATATATGTGTATATATAACAGTGATAGTGTTAGTCATTCAGTCGTGTCTGACTCTTTATAATCCCATGGACTGTAGCCCATCAGGCTCCTCTGTCTATGGAATTCTCCAGGCAAGAGTACTGGAGTGGGTTGCTATTCCATTCTCCAGAGGATCTTACTGACCCAGGGACTGAACTCATGTCTCTTGCATTGCAGGAGGATTCTTTATATGTAATTTATGCACATACTCCTTTATACTTTAAATTATCTCTAGATTACTTATTAGTACCTAATACAATGTAAATCCAATGTAAATAGTTATAAATACAGTGCAAATGCAATATAAGTAATTGCCAGTGTGCAGCTAACTCAAATTTTGCTTTGAGGAATTTTATGGAATTTTTTTCAGATATTTTCAATCCGCAGTTAGTTAAATCTGTAGATGCAGAACCCTCTGATATGGGGAGACCCATTGTACTCAAACCCAACTGTATTGAACTAGGTATCCTTACTAACATATACTTGTAACAAAAACTTTAAAACTTTCAGTTCTCAGTTATGAAGTCTTAAGCATGATGAACACAGTTTCTCTACCTTTTTAGTATGTTGTGTTGAATTAATATTCTCACATAAATCACCAATTGCTTCATCGTAGTTTTGCTTCTGTCAGCTTTGAAGGTTTCCCTGTAATGAGACACAGTGAACCTTCACAGTTCTCAGGGGTCTGAAGGTCTCAGCATGAAGGGAGGGTTCCTGTTACACCACTCCTGATACACCACTCCTGAGTCTTGGTGTGAGTGAGCTGGGCTCAGAGAAAACACTGCAGGTGTTGGTGAACCAATGGCCATTGGTGTGTGGCACAAAAGGGCCTGAGAGTTTGGACCTCAGGTCCCTGGAGAAAATAGCACCTTGTGTGCTGCCAAAACAAAAGCTGAGCCCTTGTTATAAAGGAACCTGTTGCACCAGCCTTGGAACAGCCCACAGGCCTGGGCAGCTGTGCCCTGCTGCCCCTGGGACCAAGTCTCAGGGGGTGCTGGACCCCCAATCCCAGCCCAGGGAGACTCAGGCACATGGACAGATGAGGAGACAGAGGGGGCAGACAGGCTCAATGCCCCAGGAAGGTGAAGTCTTAAAATATTTAAATTCTGCCCCCTCAAAAATGCAAGGCTGATCTGAGTGTTCCCTATAACTCTAAATTAGTGTTCAGTCGCTCAGTCATTTCCAACTCTTTGCGACCTCAGACTCAGCCCACCAGGAATTCTCCAGGCAAGAATACTGGAGCAGATAGCCATTCCCTTCCCTAGGGGATCTTTCTGACCCAGGGATGGAACCAGACTTCCTGCATTACAGGTAGTTTCTTTACAGTCTAAACCACCAGGGAAGCTCAACTCTAAATGTACTGGAGGGAAATTAAAAAGAAGTATTTAGCAGCTCACAGGCATATGAAGTACATGTCCCAGGACTGGGGGTGTGGGCAGAAAGAACCTACTGAAATGAGAAAGAGTTTTCAGTGAATTTATGGAGAACAAGGTTCATGGAAGGGAAGGATTAGCAGGAGCGGTAGTGGCCAGCATTCACTGAGCTCCTCTATCCCTGGCCAGCACTAGTTGTAAGTGTTTCCATGTACTATTTCATTTAATCCAAATAACCCGCCAAAGGTGGGTCCTGTTGTTATAATTTCCAGGTGTCTGAAGGATGGGGAATGATGTCACAGAAGAGCCCCAACAGAGAAGAGATCAACTGGGCCCCAGTCCCACCTGCGCCACTAACCAGCTGTGAAGCCCACAGTTCAACCCCTCTCTGGACCTTTAGCCATTAAGGCAGTTCTTGCTGCTGCTGCTGCTAAGTCACTTCAGTCATGTCCAACTCTGTGTGACCCCATAGACGGTAACTCTCCAGTTCTACTGCTATTAATCCAAAGCCCAGCCAACCTGAACAACAGAGACGTTAATTATGTTTGAACATTCATTATAGCAAAATTATAACAACAAAAAAAAGTAACACTTATTTTCATGAGCAACTAAACCATCCTATTACTACCCTGGCAGAAGTAGCATCATCACACTTATAGAATCTATATGTCCCAGTATGTCACAATGACCTGCAGAATTAGAGATAAGGATCACTTTTGCCAGTTTATAGGAGTATTTCTCATTCTGTCAACATTTTCAGGGGGAAGGTAAAGAGGAATATTTTCCACACACCACATCCTATAAGTGCACAGGTTCCCTGGTCCCACCTGTCACTCACCTCTAGCGCCTCACATATAATGTGTGTGTTAGAGGCTCAGTCGTGTCCGACTTTGTGATCCCAAGGACTATAGCCAGCCAAACTCCTCTGTCCATAGAATTCTCCAGGCAAGAATGCTAGAATAGGTTGCCACTTCCTTTTCCATCACATAATAAAGGCTCAAAAAATGCTGGTTGAGTAAATTATCACTCCACCTCTTCTCTATGTATTGTTTTGATATTTATAGAAATTTATAGAAAAATCACTTAATATCAGAGAGTTCTAAACTGCACAGCGTTTGCCACAGCCAGGGCAGAGGAGGGTTAAGTTAAAGGGGCCACTCCCCGCAGGCTGCCAGTCCGGTGAATTTGTCAGCCTCCCTATCTGCGGATCCTCTTTTAGACTCTCTCTTCCCACTGCCCCCTGAACCTCAGCCTATAGGTATTCCAAGTCCAAAAGGGCCAGAGAAATGTACTCATGAGGAGGAAAGATAAATTGCCAAACCCTTGAAAACAGCCTCCTTCTCTGCACCATTTCTGTCAGGAGTTTGGCCACAGACTCACTCCACAGCCCTCTGTTCTAAGCCTGTAATTGTTTTTTTAACCTTTCAGGTCATGAACCCATCTGAGGATCTGTGGAAAGCGGCATACTCTCTTCAGAGAAATGCACACACCAGTCTTCACACACGTGCAGGACCAGGGGTGCGGGATATGGGGTGGGGGCGGTTCTCAGACCTCCATAAGCTGGATCCCAGGCACCATGGGCTTCCCTGGTGGCTCAGACGGTAAAGAATCTGCCCACAGTGTAGGAGACCCGGGTTCAATCCCTGGGTTGGGAAGATCCCCTGGAGAAAGGAATGGCTACCCACTCCAGTATTCTTGCCTGGAGAACTCCATGTCCAGAAGAGCCTGGTGGACTATATAGTCCATGGGGTCACAAAGAGTCAGACACAGTGAGCGACTAACACTTTCACTTTCAGGCACTAGGCTGCAACTCCTAGGCTGTGGGGAGCAGAGGGGGACGGAGGAGCTAGGCCTCAGGGTACTTGGCACCGTCTTCTCTGTCTGGATGACATCTCTTCTTAAAAGAGTGTAGGGTCTCCTAACACAGGCCCTTCAAAACAGCACCACAACCAAATCCAGATTCACAAATCCTTCAGTTGTTTCATTTGTTTCAACTTAAAATATCAGAACTGAAAAAAAGAACAAAAGAAATGTTTTGACTAGGGAGAAGAAATTGTTCCATAAAAGATACTTTCAAAAGACTTAAAGACATAGTCAAAGAAAGCTTCCTGTTACTGTACATATTAACCCGTCACTTCTCCGCAGGCTAATTCCACATGATAATCCAATATTTACCCGACATAAAGTAGGAATGGGTCCACCAGGTGGCCTGGGGAGCCACCTGCAATTGATTTTTCAGTGATCGACAACTGTAATGGAATAATGGGAGTGTCTAACAGTAGGCTGATTCAGTTAGAGCAAATCTGATGGCCCTGTAATTTGAGAAACTTGGCAGATTTGAATTTCCAGATCATCTTTGGACCCCACTGTCAGACTCTGCATGTGGTTTGTCTGTGTAGAGTAACCTCAGGAAATATTTGATGAATGACTTCATGACATGCATACATAGGTAAACGAATGACTTGTAAACCAGCCCCCTAAACACATGCACATGCGTGCACACACACACACACACACACACACACACACACACACACACACACAGAGGCAGGTTCACATGGCTGCACCTTGGCTCATATTGCTTCTTCCTCTCCTTGTGCACCTAATTGCCACTATTCCTTTAGAATTCAGCTCTGCTATCTCCTCCTAGAAGCTTTCCATGATCTTCCCTGGCTGGGATAAGAACTCTGGATCCTCATACTATCTTCTCACTAGAACTTGTCTTCCTTTGACACTTGCTAAGGCTTGAACCGTGCCCACCCCACAGATTTGTATCTTAAAGCTGAAAACCCTAACATGACTATATTTGGACACCAGGCCTATATGGAAGTTAAATTAAACCTATTAAGGTTAAATGGGGTCAGAAGGATGGGGGCCTAATCCAATAGGACTGGTGTCCTTATAAGAGACACCAGAATGCTCCTTCTCCTTGCCTGTCTCTTCCCATGTACACAAACCAAGGAAAAGCCATGTGGTGAGGACATGGCTAGAAGGTGGCCGTCTGCAATCCAGGAAGAGAGTCCTCACCAGAAACCAACCCTGCTGGCACCTCGATCTTGGACTTCCAGGCTCCAGACCGTGAGAAGATAAATTTCTGTTGTTTAAGCCACCCAATCTATGGTATTTTGTTATGGCAGCTCAAGCAAATGGTCAACAGTAGAAATGCACAGACACTTAACTCTTTGAAGGTTGACACTATCTTCTTCCTGTTTATAGCCTTAGTACATAATGTGGTCCTTGCACATAGTAAGTGCTTAATAAATCCCTGTTGAGTAAATGTGACAGTGGGTGGAGGTAACAGGCTACACAGACCCCCTACCTTTCTCACCCTTAGACTCTCAGAGCCATGTTTAAATCCCCGGAGGTCAGAGCAGGTGAAAAACTCAAGCCCTCCAGGTGCTGTCACTCACTGAGGGAGGGGGTGATGTTCAAGGCAAAGCCAGACATCAACCCACTTAGTGTCCTTCTAGCCAACTACTTGCAGCAGTTGCTGCCACCAGCCCGGATGTCAGATGCAAGAAGGAGTTCAGAAATAATAAAATGCTCAACTCAACAACATCTTTTATTCATATAAGAGCAGATCCTGGCTGCAGAGTCCTTTAGCCTGCTGATCGAGCTGTGGGTAAAGGACTAAGTAGGACTCTTCTCGGTCGACTGTGCTTTGAGAGATCACCAGTGAAAAGCCTGGTTCCTGACCTGAAGGAACCTGTAGCCTAGCTGTGCGACTTGCATTACGAAATATTTGTCTGGGTCCTCAGTACCTCCATTAGTCATTAGATTCATGTTTACTGAATATCTAGAACTCACAGTGCATGGTCAGGTTAAAAAAAAAAGATTAATCAGCTGTGGATCCTAGCTTTCAGGAACTTTTGTAAGTTAAAAATAATGATGATGATAAGGACAGTGAGAAGACTAGCAATCAACATGAATGAAATCTCACCACAAGCCAGGCACTGGCCTCTGTGCTTTCCATGTATTAACCTATCCACTCCTCACAACAGTTCTGTGATGGGGCTTTATTATCCCCATTACACAGATAAGGAGACTGAGGCAAAGACAGGTTAAGTAGTTTGCCTCACAATGTATAAAGCAACTAAGCAATAGAGGTGGGATTCAGTCCCAGAGATCTGTCTTCAGACCCCTTGTCCTCAGGGACTAAAAGTGCTACATAAGGAGATGAGAGACTTTCTTCTCCCTCTTCCTTAGAATTATGGGGCTGGATGGGGTACAGTGTTTTCAGAGGCTGGTAACAGGGTATGAGGAGGTGCAGCCACATAAGGCAGGTGGGGAAGCAGGTGGGGGTGTGGGGTGGCTTGCTCAGCGAGGTCCCCTCAGTGCCCATTCTGTCCAGGCGAACTCTGTGGGGGGTGCCAAGGGGCTCCATGCAAACCCCTTAACCAACCACCTCCGTGGTCTTCCCCAGCTAAGCAGCCTACAATTCCAGTGCTGTGAGAGTTCTGATGACAGAGAGGGTTCTCAGAGCTAAGGAAGACAAGGACTGTCCAAGAGGTCGCAGAAGGTGTGCAAAGGAGATGTAAGCTGTCTCTTCAAGGACAGGAAGGCTCTGGGAAGGTAGAGAGAGGATGGCAGGTAATGTTTCAGGCCTAGGTAAAGGCCAGCTGGAGGGCTACTAACCCTAACCCTACCCTTAATTTAGGGTTAAATTCTGCCCTACCCTTGTTTTTCCAAGTCAACAGGCCATCTGTAGTGCATCATCTTTCTTCAGGAACTCTCAAAAGATAACGTGGCCATCTGGCTCTTCAACTTGTACCTTCATCCAGGACGATATTGGAAAAATAGAGTTTACGTGTACAGGGAAGGCCCAAGGAGAAACGGACTTGCTGCAGCCTCTTGTGTTTCCTTGCAAGTTAGCTGATGCTACATCACCAAGAACATGACCCAGTTTAGCAACAACATCAACACAGCAGGGACTAGAGAAAATGCCAAGTATTAGAAGACCAAGGCGCGTGGGAGGTGAGATGCACACAAACCATGCCGCAAACTGGAGGTAGAGACCAGTCCACAGCTCCGCTTTTGATTAAAGCCTCTGGTAGCCACACTGCATGAAGAAAAGCAAGAGAGAACAATTTTAACAGCAGCAGCAACAGCAGACTCTCAGGAATCCGCCCTCCAGTGTGGCTGCCCAGGGCACAAAGGTGATCCTCACAGGGACAGGGCAGGTTTACTCTCAGTCTTAGATCCTCTGTGCTTGAGGGAGCCCCCAAGGATCTGGGTCTTCCTTCATCTGGAGGTAACAAAGGGCAAAAGCTCTGAGCTCATTACCATGTAAATGAGAACTACAAGGCAGATTTTCAGCAAAGCTGCTCTCAGGGGATAAATGCCCTGCCACCTCATAAAACCATGCAGGACCCTCTTCTATTAATTCAAAGCCCAATGGGGCTGTCCTTTAAACGACTCCTTCCCCAAATCAGAACCCGGCATGCCAACCAGGGTTGAGGAGGCTACAGAGAGGTGCCCTCAGTGGCTAACAGGCTTTTTCCCCCAAAGGGCTCTGAGTGGATCGCAAAAGGGATTTCCAGGCATTCTGGCCAAAGACTAGGATCCCACGACCTCCAGCCACAGACTCCCAAAGGCAGCATCCCATCCACAAAACTATAAAGAGATTCTTGAGAATGAGATCGCACGCAACTGGAGGTGAGAGAAGGTGGATAAAGCACTGGGTCCCTGGATCCAGATGCAGTTCTCAATTCATCTTACTGTCCTACCTGAGCCAGAAGATGCTGGCCCAAATGCCTCCAGCAGCAGAAACACCACAGGGAGAAGAGGGAGGCGGAGAGGGACACACACAGACACGCTGCCTTCCGAGACCTCTGAAGCACCTTTAATGAATCCCCTGCCTGCCTCACGTGTTGAACTGCTTTTTCCAGGGGCGTCTGTGAGCACACTAAAGGAGCTGACTGGGCTTGGGCCAACAGCTCTTGAGAAGTTGCTCTCCGTGGCACAAGGACCTTCTCCATCCCCAGAGGCGACTATTCACTGCACCGGCAGCGGGGCCTGAGCAGACTGGCACATTCCATTTTGCAGCAAAAGAGCTCCTCCAGCCGCCTTGACATCATGTCTGCACAAAATGAGCTTTCACAGGGTCAGGACCCGCATGTGGGGAGGCGTTTCCACGCTGAGCAGAGCAAATTTTGGGGGGATTTAGGAAAGCAAAAGGCAAAAACTGGCCCTAGGCACATCAGAGAAGTCTCCTTCCAGACAGGCAGTCCTAACTCTGTCTCGTATTTATAAAACACCTGGCTTCTGACCCTGCCTTCTCCGTACCTGCACACCTGGGCCCCCACGAAGTGTAGAGGAATGAGCCTTGTTGCCCCCTGATGTACAGATGAAACCAAAGCATGGAGAGGTTAAGTGACTTGCTTCAGAGGTGACAGAGCTGGTCACAGGGGGTGGGGGTGACAGAGCCATCACTCTCTGGCCATTGCACCTTTAAAGATTAACCAATCGCCCAAGAAGACTGAATCTTTGAAGGACTGGAGGATAGGGCTGCCAAAGGGTGTGTGGAGGAAGGACGTGCATCCAAAGCCCGGAGCTCCTAAAATGTCTCAGCCCACCCTCCAGGAGCTCAGAGGAAGGGGCAACTACAAGGCGGAGGGCCCATGGGTACTCTTACTGTGCTCACGAACTCCATCCGCGCTGCCCAACATCCCCAAGAGGGAAACACCCAAAGCCACCCTGGGCCCCCTAGTGGCTCTGTCCAGCTCTAGTTCTCAGGTTAGCTCCATCATCCCCGTGAAGGCTGGAAAAGACGGTGACGCTCCAGCAGTCAAGCCTCAAACATCTCTGCGCAGATTCTCCATCCTCCCAAACAGCCTTCCTCCCTCCTACCCTGCTCCCCTTTCTGTCCAATGTGTGCGGGCATCCAGAATTCAAAGCTTAAATGTCATCCTAACATTAACAAAGATTAAACCTCCTGCCTTCAAAAAGAATCGGCCATCAATAGAATCAAGTTCTGTTGTTATCATTGTTTTATTATTATTACTATTACCAGTGTGGCACAACTCCTCACCCTCCTTACTGGCTTCTCCTCTTTAGAATGTGGATGTTTAAACATGGATGTTTCCTGGGATTCCTCCTCAGTCCCTCTTCTACACTCTCTTCCTGGGAAAGTTAAGCCTCCTCCCTGCCCCGCACCATCCCCAGCTCCTGCCCCGCTCTCCATGTAGCTGATGCACAAGTCTAATCTCTGGCCCTACTCCCTCTCCCTGGGCACCTGAGTTTTCAACTGCCTGATGGACAGATGGTGTCCAAATGTAATTAGCTGGGCATATGGGTCCAACCTGCCTTTCCAGCCTCCTCTCTTGTCTCTTCTCAATCTATCTGTCCTTTACTAATGCTATCCTGGGCTAGTCCTTGTCTTTGGTACATATTCTTTCTCAATCTCAGCATCTGAGCATTACTCAATCCTCAACATTACTCGATCCTCTCTCCTGAAAAAAAAAAAAGAAAAGAAAAGAAAAGCATCTCTCATCGAATACCTTTTACGCCTGGAAAATTATTTTACTGTTCGAGACTTTGCTCAAGTGTTCTCTTCTTTGATAAGCTGCCCCTGCTCCTCCTCCATCCCCAGAGCCTCCAATGTAAATCTCCATCATAGGACCTGCCACAGGAATCATGACAGTGAGTTCTATACTGGGGCCAAGGACCAGTGACCACCAGGTGATTTTAATACCACACACCTGTCTCAGCATGTGCTACTGGGTGTTGTCATGTATTTGTTATACTATATTCCTTCAAAACAAAGGAAGCTCTTGGTAGGCTAACCTCAGCATAGTCAATGTAGCAAACGTTCATTATTCATGAGCAGTTTATTGGTGATGATGTTGACACCTCACAGTTATGATACTTTCCCCTACTCATACATTTGATTCTCACAATAGTTATGGGAGGGAGATGGTCCAGATATTTCACAAGTAATGAAACGGAGGCAGCAATTTGGTTACCATCACTAGGCTAGCTGATGACAATAGCAAGGAAAACTGGCTCTGTACTTTCCACTGGACCCTACTTAGCTCCAGCTCTTTGCCTCAAGAAATGAAGACATACCCACCAAGTCATCATTACCAGCAAAAGAGCACCTCCCATTCTATAAAACAGTGGTATAAACAGATGGGTGTTATTAAAAAAATATATATATCTGGTCTACCATTTACAATCCAATGGTAAAAATCTAAGCAAGCCCTTTAAAGGATAAATAGAAATAGCAATTCCAAACTATTGAATTGTTCCACACCAGAGGAACTCAAGTTTCTAAAAGATTATTCTCCTGTTTTAAGTATAATTTAAACATAGAGGTGGCCCCAATGAGCCATTGAGTATATGCTGTCATGCATGTGTGCTAAGACGCTTCAGTCACATCTGACTCTCTGCAACCCCATGGACTGTAGTCCACAAGCCTCCTCTGCCCATGCAAATCTCCAGGCAAGAATACTGGAATGGGTTGCCATACCGTCCTCCAGGGAATGGTCCCAACCTAGGGATCAAATCAGTGTCTCCTGTGACTCCTGCATTGCAGGAAGATTCTTGATTCAAGATTCATGAATTCTTGAAGATTCATGCTGGCAGGAAATCCATATGCTGTCATACAACCACTTAAAGTTGCAGATTCCACTCCCAAAAGAAACTGTGAAAATGTATCCTTGGGTTAGATTCTGACACTGAGACTCAGAGTTACCAGAAGCAGTCTAATAGAACATAGAGAGCCTCTCCCAGGATTAACCCTCTAAATCTATCAAGTTTCTACAAAACAAGTGGATTCTGTTATTTCTGCCTGAAGAGAATCAGAATCTTCCGATTTTAAGTGTTTAGGTTAAGTCCAAAGGATTCTTCTATGTACTGAGACTCTGAAACTGGAAACCAGCTACATCAATCACAATGTTGCACAACATCCAAACTGTAAAGAATCCACTGGGAGAATGGATTTTCTTTCTTAAAAGAATCTCTCTCTTGCTGGTTCACCCAATTTAATCACACATATCTTTTAGAAAGGCAATCAAATCAAAGAAATAAGGACTTTTTGTATTTTGGTTACTTGGAGAAAAAGGTATATTGAACCAGAGTGACCCTCCTTGTTTGGCTCTGCCCCCTCACTGGTAATTCCAAGACAGAGAAGTCACCAATTTCAAACAGAAACATGAGATAACCAGGTTGAACTGTCATTTCCAAAAACACTTTACTCTTCCTTTCTCTTGAGAAGGTCAACTGATTGAGATAATAACGAAATGAGCACCCACCAAGCTTACCGGGGTCTGCAGTCCCTCTCACCTTGAAGGATAAAATTCCATTTCTGGAGACCAGGCCTCTGCTGGATGCACTCACAATTGTGCCCACCCAAAGTCCCCCGCCCTCCTGGGGTTTCCTGTGTTTTGTCTTCACAGTGAAGTAAAAGGGCTCTCAAGTTTGCTGTCACTGCCAAATAATGTCAAGAACTATTCTGTTTTACTTCTCTGATGCTCCCAAATTACCTTGTTTCAGATTAACAAAGCAATTACAATACTCTCAGTTAAGAAGCTATTTTACAATGCACTTTCAATTCCAGTTGGTGAGCAAGTCACTTAATTATTTCTATTTGTTTTTCTTCTTGAGTGGATAACTTCTTCTGTCTTCGAATAGTACAGCAATCTTTTTCTTAAAGAAGACAAAATATTGGGCCAAGTTCTTCCCTAAAACTTAGTATCTTTAGCTCATACCATCAAACATGGTTTCCTGGACAGTGGAGTAAGAAGCTCTCAGATAGAATCAATTATCAAACCTTATTCTTACTTCAAAGTTAACTTTTTTGAATAAACTTTTGACATGCTCATGATCTTCAGGTATAATTTTTATTTTTACATTTTTATATATACTAACCAGATTATCATCATCTGGATTTAGAAAAGGCAGAGGAACCAGAGATCAAATTGCCAACATCTGCTGGATCACAAAAAGGCAAGATAGTTCCAGAAATATATCTACTTCTGCTTTATTGACTACACCAAAGCTTTTGACTGTGTGGATCACAACAAACTGTGGAAAATTCTTCAAGAGATGGGAATGCCAGAGCACCTTACCTGCCTCCTGAGAAATCTGTATGCAGGTCAAGAAGCAACAGTTAGAACCAGATATGGAACAACAGACTGGTTCTAAATTGGTAAAGGAGTATGTCAAGGCTGTATATTGTCACCCTGCTTATTTAACTTATATGCAGAGTACCTCATGAGAAATGCTGGGCTGGATGCAGCACAAGCTGGAATCAAGATTGCTGGGAGAGACATCAATAACCTCAGATATGCAGATGACACCACCCTTATGGCAGAAAGCAAAGAAGAACTTAACAGCTTCTTGATGAAAGTGAAAGATGAAATTGAAAATCTGGCTTAAAACTCAACATTCAAAAACTAAGATCATAGCATCTGGTCCCATCACTACATGGCAGATAGATGGGGAACCAATGGAAACAGAGACAGACTTTATTTTCTTGGGCTCCAAAATCACTGCAGATGGTGACTACAGCCGTGAAATTAAAAGACACTTGCTCCTTGGAAGAAAAGCTATGTTCAACCTAGACAGGATATAAAAAAGCAGAGACATTACTTTGCCAACAAAGGTCCATCTAGTCAAAGCTTTGTTTTTTCCAGTAGTCATGTATGGATGTGAGAGTTGGACCATAAAGAAAGCTGAGAGCCAAAGAATGGATGCTTTTGAACTGTGATGTTGGAGAAGACTCTTGAGAGTCCCTTGAGCTGTAAGGTGATCCAACCAGTCAATCCTAAAGGAATCAGTCCTGACTATTCACTGGAAGGACTGATGCTGAAGCTGAAACTCCAATACTTTAGCCACCTGATTCAAAGAACTGACTCATTGAAAAAGACCCTGATAACTGGGAAAGATTGAAGGCAGGAGGAGAAGGAGAGGCAGAGGATGAGATGGCTAGATGGCATCATCAACTCAATGGACATGAGTTTGAGCAATTTCCGGCAGTTGGTGATGGACAGGGAAGCCTGGCATGCTGCAGTCCATGAGGTCACAAAGAGTCAGACACAACTGAGCAACTGCACTGAACTGAACTAGGATCCAGTTACATCTACATCATATAAAAAGAAAAGACAGATTTAAAGGCTAGATTTCCCAGGTGGCACCAGTGGTAAAGAACCCGCCTGCCAATACAGGAGACATAAGATGAGGGTTCAGTCCTGGGTCAGGAAGATCCCCTGGAAGTGACATGGCAACCCACTCCAGTATCCTTGCCTGGAGAATCCCACGGACAGAGGAGCCTGGAAGGCTACAGTCCATAGGGCGGTAAAGAGTTGGACATGACTCAAGCGACTTAGCATGTCGAACGGCAAAGAGGAAAGTCTTGACCAACAAGCCTGACTGTTTATTGGTTTTTGTCTCTTTGTAGGATGATTTGCTGCACATGAGTTTGGGGAACTCAGGGAGGTGGTGATGGACAGGGAGGCCTGGCGTGCTGCATTTCACGGGTTCACAAAGAGTCGGACATGACTGAGCGACTGAACTGAACTAAACTGAGGAGATCAAACTGCTAGAGAATGTTTCTTCAAATTAAAGAAGAAAAAAGAGGACAGAAAAAAAAATAAAAATCTCTTCCTCTCACTGTGTTAAGAAAATTAAAGGTGGTGACACACGCAAAGACACCATGTAAACTGTAACAGTCTAAACATGTACCAGCTAAAGTTATTATCAATGCTTGACCACATGACATGGAAAAGGACCCCTCCAAAGAATGCTGTCTCACTGGGAACGATAAACAGGAGGAGAAGATGAAAGTCTGAAAGCCACCAGCAGAAGGCCCCAGAAACCAGGCCTTTGTTTTTACACCCTTTGCTCCTCCGGGCAGGTAAGACTCTGAGCATGTCTCGTTCATTCTCACTGCCTTCCCTCAGACAGTCACAGCGACAGGAATGGAGATCAAACACATCCTGATGGGTTCATGAGTGTCTAACCTCTTCCTTTTCTCCATTTGGAGTCAAGGTTTTGGCACTGTGGCCCTCACTTTGTCCTGAGTTGGGAGATTCTATTGTTGTTGACTTGCTTGTATATTTCCTGCTTTTGAGCCACAACACAAAAAGAGTGCCCCTAGAAATGCAAATCAAAATCGTACCTGTTGGAATGGCTATTGTTAAAAAGATAACAAATAATAAGTGTTGTTAAAGATGGAAAGAAAAGGGAACCCTTGCACACTGGTGGTGGGAATGTAAACTGGTGGGTACAGTCACTGTGAGAAACAGCATTGAGGTTCCTCAAAAAATTAAAAACAGTACTATCACATGATCCAGCTATTCCACTCCTGGGCATATATCCAGAGAAAATGAAACCACTAATTTGCAAAGATGTATGCACCCTCATGTTCATAGCAGCAATAGCCAAGATATGGAAGCAACCATAATGTCCAACAGCAGATGAATGGATAAAGAAGATATGGTGCACAGTGAAACGGCCATCATCAAAAAGTCTACAAACAATAAATGCTAGAGAGGGTGTGGAAAAAAGGGAACCCTCTTGCATTGCTGGTGGGAATGTAAATTGATACAGCCACTATGGAAGAAGGTATGGAGATTCCTTAAAAGCTAGGAATAAAACCACCATATGACCCAGCAATCCCACTACTAAGCATGTACCCTGAGGAAACACAAACTGAAAAAGACACATGTACCCCAGTGTTCACTGCAGCACTATTTACTGGAATATGTCTAACTGGAACATGAAAGCAACCTAAATGTCCATCGACCAATGAATGGATAAAGAAGGTGTGGTACATATACACAATGGAATATACTCAGCCATAAAAAGTAATGCAGTGGAGTCAGTTCTAATGAGGTAGATGAACCTAGAGCCTATTATACACAGTGAACTAGGTCAGAAAGAGAAATATGATATTGAACACTGACACATATATGTGAATCTAGAAAGGTGGTACTGATGAATTTATTTTCAGGGCAGCAGTGGGGAAAAAGACATAGAGAACAGACCTATGGACACAGGGGAGGGAGGAGGAGAGAGAGGGTGAGAGGTATGGAGAGAGCAACATGGAAACTAACATTATCATATGTAAAGTAGATAGCCAATGGGAATTTGCTGTGTGACTCAGGGAATTCAAACAGGGGTTCTGTGACAATCTAGAAGGGTGAGGTGGGGAGGGAGATGGCAGGGAGGTTTGGGAGGGAGGGGACATGGGTGTACCTATGGCTGATTTTTGTTGATATGTGACAGAAAACCACAAAATACTGTAAAGCAATTATCCTTCAATTAAAAAAATTTTTAAAGAAGATATACACCATACAGTACGTATAATGGACTATTAGTCATGAAAAAAAAAGAAATGTTGCCATTTGCAACAACACAGATAAACCTTGGGACACTGTGCTTGGTGATGTAAGTCAGAGAGAAACAAATCTCTACATTTTAATTTATATGTGGAATTTTAAAAATAAATGAGTATAATAAAACAGAAACAGACATATATACAGAGAAAAAACTAGAGGTTACCAGTGTGGGGAAAGACACAACAGGGGAAGGGGATTAAGAAGAACAAACTACTAAGTATAAAATAAATAAGATACAAGGATGTGAAGCACAGCACAGGGAATATAGCCAATATTTTATAATAACCTTAAATGAAGTATAATCTAAAAACTATGAAATCATTGTTATACAACTGAAACTGACCTAACACCGTAAATCAACTATACTTCAATAAAAAAAAAGGTTCTGTTATATCAAAGTGTATGGGCCAAAGTTCCAAAATATTCAATAACTGGGGCTTAAAGGGAAATATTTGGGTTGAAATATAAAAAGCAAAACATGCATTTAGCGATTAGCATTTCCATGCTTATGGAGAAAGCTTACAACCTTTAGGATAATCTGGGTTACCGTGCCTCACTTTCTAACAGGGTGACCCTGAGAAATAATAAATCGTTCCTATTGCGAAGAGCTGTCATGAGGATTAAATGAGTTAAAACATGTAATGTGGAGAACAGCATTGGCACAGAGTAAGCACTGTTTAAAGGTTTGCCATTAGTACTATTATAACAATTAACAAATTTTTATCAGTCACTCAGATGTTGGCCACTTTAAAAACTGTCCCATCTTTTTCCAATCTTTCCTGGTTAGCAACAGTTAAACAGTTTGTTCTTATGAAAACTGACCCATAAGTTGACAAAATGAGGTATATGATACATGAGAATATACATCTGATGCCTCTGTCCTCAGTGTTATATTTGGTTTTGGTGAAACGTGACTGTGTTTATAAACAAGTTAGAAAAACCTATTTTTCTGCCCCTTTCTCTCCCTCAATTCAGAGGCAATGATCCCAACTGACCTCTTTAGACATACTGCTGCTATGTGTGGTTCTTTCAATTATCAAACACCAAATGAACTTACAAAATAAGACAAGGATCAAAGAAGAAGTCTGGAAAAATCACCTTCTTCATCAGTATCAATAAGTAACACTAAATTTTAAACTGAATTAAAAATCTATGTGAAGGACCTCCCTGTTGGCTCAGTGGTAAAGAACCCATCTGCCAATGCAGAAGACACAGGCCTGATCGCTGTCCCTGGTCCAGGAGGATCCCACATGCTGGGGTGCAGCTAACCCCATGCACCACAACTACTGAAGCCCAAGTACCCCAGAGCCCCTGCTGCACAACAAGAGAAGCTTCTGCAATGAGAAGCCTGTGCACCGCAACTAGAGGAAACCTGGGTTTGCTGCAGTGAGAAAAGACCTCACAGCAGCAAAGACCCAGCAGAGCCAAAAACTAAATAAATAAAATTATATATACATGTGTGTGTGTGTGTGTGTGTATATATATATATATATATATGTAAAACAAAGTCTCAGAAATCATCCATACATATATATAAAAGAAAGTCTCAGAAATAAGCCCATTAAAAAAACAGTATGTGAAAAAAATAGTTTAGTGCAAGCTTCTGCATTCAAATTTTCGAGAAGAAACCAGCCCTTACTTGTCTGTTTCCTAGGGAGCAAGGACTACGTTCCCTTATCTGCTCATCCCCCAGGCAAGCAAGACATTCACAAAAGATGAATGGATAGAGGGAAAAACAGAGATGGTTTCACCCACAGTACAGAACCCATCAAATTCTTATAATCACAGAATTAAAGAATGTGAGTGATATGGAAGGAATTGAGGGAAGGAGAAGTTACACCACTTGCCCAAAGCCACGGAGCTATTTAACAGCAGAGACCGGACTCAATCTGTCACCTCTATAAAGAAGGCAGAGCTCTTGAGGTGTACAGAGCTTCCCAGGTAAGGGCAAATCTCTGCGGCCTTTTGGAAGCTTTGGAAATATGCCTCTGACACCAGGAAAAGAATCATGTGGGTGCTTTCCTTCACATATCTAATCAATATTTCCTGGAGAGTGATCTTCACCTACACTCTTTGTTACTCTCAGGAATTAAAGAACCACTGACTCACTCTCCAGCTGGCCACTTCAGGCCTCTGAGATGAGAAATTTGCTACTGGCGGTATGAAATCCTTCTCTTGTGTCTCCCAGAGCTTTCAGATTTCACTTCAGGGATAAATCAAAAGCATTCCCAGGCTGCTTATATTAGAGTGGCCTTTCGTTAAAGAAACATGCTTTATAGTTTGAGGCGTTGGGACTTTTGTTTACAGACCGAATTAAGTACAGGTTGAAATTGTGGCTTTTAGACATAACATTGCAGGAAAAGTTTATGCTCCACAGTGTAAGAAGTCTTTCTCAAACTCCAAAGGACTAGCACCTCCAAATCAGTGAGCCAGGCAGACAGCGTTTGTTCCTGTCTCCTGGCACACAGCTCAATGCTACAGCCACGTGGCCCAAACAAGACCTCAAGGAGCTTAAGCCAATAGTACTAGTGACGCAACTCTGATGTGCAGACGGGGCAGCCCCTCAGGGGGTGCCCTGGGTCAGAGACTCGGAAGCAGAGAAAGGAAACAGCACAGCTCAGGTGATATTATGTTCCCACTTTAAACCCTTAGTGGCTCCCAGTGCCTGCTGTGCAACACTCAGAATCCTCACTTGGGCTTCCAAGGACACTTACGACAGGCTTCCAATCTATTTGCCCTCTTTGCCTGCTGGTTCCCTGCACGTATACCATGTTCTGGGCTTCCCTGGTGGTTCAGATGGCAAAGAATGTGCCCACGATGCAGGAGACCCGGGTTCAGTCCCTGGGTCGGGATGAACCCCTGGAGAATGGAATGGCTACCCACTCCAGTATTCTTGCCTGGAGAATCCCATGGACAGAGGAGCCTGGCAGGCGACAGTCCAAGGGGTCACAAAGAGTCAGACACGACTGAGCAACTGGCACTTGCACTTTTCACACCACGCTCCAGAAGATCTAGACTGTTCTCTCTCCCTGAACGGTCCAAACATGTCACCAACTCCTTAGCCCTGCACAAAATGCCTCTTTTGAGATGCCCTAGCCATTCCCTCCCTCAGATTCTATCCTCAGTGCCATCTCGTCCCTGGAAACTTTCCTGAGTTCTCTACCAACCTCCTAGACCACCTCCAAATGGAAGTGGCCTGAACTGCCAGACACTCCCGCACTTTTGTACCTGTCCATGGTAATTCGTTTCTAAATTGTGCAGCAGTAATTTGGAATCTTTTTCTTGCTGTCCATCAGCCTTACTGAGCACCTTCTATGTATGAGATGCCATGCTGGGTGCCCGGGACATGAGACTAGACAGAGTCAAAGTTCTTGTCTTTAGTGGGCTTACAGTCTCGTGAATGAGACACCACCATAACAAAGAGTTACACTTAGCTTGGGGGAGAAATGAAACGTGAAAGAGATAATGGCATTTTAAGCTGGGTCTTGAAGAGAAATGTGTTCATTGGGCAAAAAATAGGAAGGAATGGTTCTTCAAGGTAAAAAGAACCTTATATTCAGCGGTGCTTGGCACAGGGTGGGGACAGGCACTCCGTGTTGCCTGAATGAATAAAACAAGTGGGGAAGATTATAGATTGGTTAGTCCCCCTCCTCACTACTGTCTATGTTTACTGAGTGCGTTCATGACCCCTATCCATCACAGCAACCCCAGAAACTAGGTAGCATCATCCTCATTTTATGGATGAGGAAACTGAGGCTTCTGAGACCCAAAGCTGCAAAGCTATCCAGCAGCAGGACTCGGCCACTGTCCCTAATAATATGTTGCAGTCGTTTAGTTGTTCAGCCGTGTCTGACCCTGTCGCACCCCTATGGACTGTAGCCCACCAGGCTCCTCAGACCTTGGGATTGCCCAGGCAAGAATACTGGAGTGGGTTGCCATTTTCTTCTCCAGGGGATCTTTCTGATCCAGGGATTGAGCCTCTGTCTCTTGCACTGGCAGCTGGATTCTCTGCCACTGAGCCACCAGGGAAGCCCTCTTGATAACACAAGGATGCATTAATGAGTTTGCCCTCAAGAACCTAAATACAAAGCAAACTCTTAGCTCTCTTCCTCTAAGCCAGGGTGGACCACTCCAGCCAGTGATCAAATACCCAAGTACCATCTCTGGGAACACACACTGAGAAAGAAGAAAGAAGCGGCCAAAGAAGACATGCTCCACGCGGACTCGGCACAGCTGTGTCCTGTGTCTCCCACGACCCTGGCATTAGTCTTCTCAGCACAGATGTTAGTGGTCCCAAATGTGGGCACTTTTCCCTTAATATACAAACGACAGCCGGGAAAGAGCCATCCAAAGGTCCCCTCAGGCCAGCTCAGGCTCATTAACGCTCTCCTAGGGCTCCAAGAATTGAATTGACCCTCCAGCTTTCTAGGACAAAGCATTTCATTTTCCATGGAGTTCTTTCCCTCCCTTTTCCTTCATCTGATCATTTTCTCAATTTCTCCCATTCCAGTTCATGCTTTTTCCGTCACTCTTGTATCAGGCACAAGCTTTTTTTTTTTTTTTTTCCCTAGTTGAGACTATTATATCTTGCTATTGGCATGTTCCTTTTCCATTGAAAGCAATCAAAAATGAAAATCCACATTTCAGAACAGTGTCTATTAAATAGGCACCTTTTTTATGATTGGGGGAAAAAAAAAACCAGCTCTGAGTTTTAGCAGAGTTTCAGCTCTGTGTACCACCCAAAGATCAGACACCTGGGTGAGACTTCCCCACTTTTACAGGTCATTTGTATTTGGGTATTGGATAGAGGTGGCAGAAAATCCAGAGTTATCTTAATCCAACTTATCTTAATGAATGCTTTAGTCTAAAGCATTGCTAATCAAAGTGTGGGCTTGCCTTGTGGCTCAGCTGGTAAAGAATCCGCCTGCAATGTGGGTAGAGCTGGGTTCAATCCCTGGGTTGGGAAGATCCCCTGGAGAAGGGAAAGGCTACCCACTCCAGTATTCCAGCCTGGAGAATTCCATGGAGAATTCTGGAGAATCCCAAGTGTAGTCCTGGGACCAGAAGCGACTGCATCACATGTGAGCTTGTTGGAAATGGAGATTCTCAGGCCCACCCCAGTGATTTGTATGCACGTGAGAATTTTAGAAGCACTGGTCTGGAATTAAGATGAACTTGATTTAATAAAACCCTCCTGGACCCTCCACGTGGATTTCTTTCCTAAGAAACAAATCTGTATAGTGAACTCCTCAAAATATCATCCACCACCTTTCTCCACCCAAATTGTTTATTCATGTAAGAATTTTGAAATGATAAATCATCTTCCAGAAATCACACTCTCAGCCTGAGGGAGTTCCAAATGACACAAAGCTGATGGTCAGCCTTTCTGCAGCATGTGAGAACTAAGAAGAGAGAGGCAACAGGCGACCCTCTTCCCACCTTCTTCGAGGCCTTGGATCTTTTTCCGGACATCTTTGCCTCTCAGAAGAGAGGAGTGAAAGACGTGTTGTATAGTCACATGGGTGACTAATGTGGGAGACTGGGGGAGGCTGTGCTGTGTCCGGAGATCTGAGATCCTTGAGGGGGGGATGCTCTGTGAACACAAACGGCAGAACCAAGGGCCAGCCTTCAAATCCAGGCTGTGCTTGAACTTCACACTTCCAATAACAACAGTCAAGAGACAGGTAGATGAACTCTCGTTAACCTGTCATCTAGATCGGAGAAAGGGATGGAAAAAATGGAGAATCAGGTGCCCCTGGTTGGAGGAAACGACGAGCCAGAACTGGAGGCAAGAGGAGAAAAGGGAGGTAATGACCCAGCCCTGCTCAAGGCTGTGCTGCCCACCTGGTCCTACTCACCCTCCAAGCGGAGCAAAAGACCACGCCAGGAGAGGCTGTCACCAGAGCCCGGGCAGGCCATCCAGGTGCTGGCCTAGCATCCCTGTTGACGTTGTCCTCTATGAAGAGGACACCTGCCTCAGAGACATTTCTATTAAAAAAAAAAAAAAAAAAAAACACCAAAAATGTCAAAACCCAAACATAACCAGCTCCTGCATCTACAGCATCTTGTCACTAATTGCCATATAGAGGCACATCACAAGAAGCTCCTTTAGACTCGGGCATCTTTCAGACCTCCAAGTGCCGCACCTGAGTTATTGATTACTCCCTGTTAAAGCCCAACTTGGTACTCCCTCCCCCACTTCTGCTAATTTTTCACTCCTTATTTCCATCTTCACCTTTGAATTCTCTAAAACAGCAATATTTTAAAACACTAAAATGGTTTGCTTACATCATTCAATACCTGCTTTTCCAGCAATTATGACTTATTTATGTATTAACGTTTGTCTGCTCCAGATACACGATACTGCCCTTTAACATGCCCACATCAGCAAGCTCTCAGAGAATCTGGAACGAACAGCAATGAGCAGTGGAGGCAGAAAGACTCTAAGGCTCTGAAATTCAGACAGGAAAGGCATCAGTCTTCCTCTACCACAGCCAAAAGAGAGCCCTGTCCCCCAGAGCCGAGTATGTTAGAGATTAACCACCTATGGGGACTGAGGCTCTGAATCTGATTTCAGCTAACTTCCACTTCACAGAAAAGCACTCGGCTTTACTTCCCCTGTAAATCGGGCTGAATGAGCCAAGCAATCCTCCAGAAACACATCTGAAGGAAGACCTCTGCATCCGCTCCCCACCCCCAGCGCGCACGGGCATGCCCGAACACTCCACCTCCCAAGGCGAGAGAAAGTGAACTTTCAAATAAACCTGTCCTGCAGCCAGTCTGGCCACGTTTCCAGACCCGTCACATTCACAAAGGTGGTTCTTTGCAACTCTCGCCTAAATCCAGAAGCTGAAACATGACCTCTGCCTCCTGAGGGCACAAAGGTCCACAAACGTTACTCCTTTACCACAAACGCACCACTTTCTCTCTCTTCCTCTCTCTCTCTCTCTCTCTTTGGCCAAAGTGAAAATAATGGGCCAAGCTTATTGTCTTTCCTTCAGAGAAGCCAGGCTGGGTGGCTAGTGGGAAGCTCCAGACAGAATGTGGGTGTGTGAATCTGTGCAGGCTCCACAGAGGAATTTTCTGGGAACTCCAGGGGTTTGAATGAAGAAGGGTGGTCTTGTGCTGGGACACGGGGGCTCCTCAGGTTCTCCGGTACCCCCAGAAGTCTGGAGGGTTGGGGGAGGTAGGGACTGGAGGGGCCAGGGCTGTCCTGCCAGCCAGGCTCCCCCACCCTGCCATCCCAGGCCCTCCCGGCCCCCGCGGGGTCACTCACCGCCCGTGAGCTGTGCAGGGCCGAAGCACAGCGCTAGCTGAAACCACAGGATCACGGCCAAGAGTCTCTGGGGGACTGAGGCTGCTGCTGCTGCTGCTCTAAAAATCCATCTCCATTGCTCGGGTTCATTCCATGATACATCTTTCATCCACAGAGGGCATCCGGCTTGCAAGAGTCTGCAACCAGGAGCGAACACGACAATACCCCAGGATGCCGGGGCTCGGGGGCCACGCTCCCCCCGCCCCCTCTCCTCCCTGGGACCCAAGCCTCGGTTTCCCCGGCTCCATCCCCGTTCCTCCCTCGCGCGGGCCCCCCGCCCCCTTTCCCACGGCGAGATTTCCTCCACACACACACACCCAGCGCGGGGTACACTGAGTAACAGCCGCCACGGGATGCTGCGCGTGCAGCAGGGATGGAGGAGGGGAGGGAGGGCAGGGGTTAACGCACATTGGCTCAGCGCCGGTCCCCGGGATTCAGCGGCTGTGGCCGCGACAGCAAAGTCTAAAGCCTTTCAGCCTCTTGAGACTGAAAAAAACACTTTTCCCTGGGCCTATACATTTCACTCTTAGGGATCTCACGATGTGGCCACCGGATCCCCCCAGCTACTTCTCTGGTTTTCCCCAGGATCGGGATGGGTCCTATTGCCCAGTCCCCAGTGAGATTTCTCTGCGCTGTCAGGAAAAAAAAAAAAAAAAATTCCTCCCTCGGGGAGCGGAACCAGGAACCAACTCCCCCTCCTCGGCCTGCGCGCGCCTCCCTGGGATGGAAAGCCCCTTCCAGGGCTTTCGGTCTTACCTGTGGGTCTCATGCATGCAGCTTCCTTCCCTCCTCCGCCTCCTCCCCCCGCCAGTCTAACCCGCATCTGTGCGCGACCTCTGCTGCCGCCGCTGCGCGAGCGAGCGAGACGGAAGCCTCGGCGGCGGCGGCGGCGGCGGCGGCGGCGGCGGCGCCCGGCTCCAGCTCCCCCCGCCCGCGCTCTCCCTCCCTTGGCTCCCGGAGCGGACGGGTTCGGGGGTTGGGGGCGGGGGGGGGGGGCGGGAGGATGGCATCCCGGCTGCGCGCCCCCGAGGAGGCGCCCGCGCGCCCGCTACCTGAGCTCGCGAGCGCGCGGCGGCGGCGGCGCGGAAAGAGGGAGGTGGCGGGGGGCGGGGCGGAGGCGCGCAGCTGGGACACGCACGCGGGCACGCGCCTCGCAGACCCAGCCGGCGCCGCGGCTGGGGAAGGGGCCTCGCGAGCGCGGGGAGGGGGAAGGGCCCCGCCGTCCCCGCTGCCGCGACCAATGGGAAGCCTGCGCGCCTGCACCTGTCGGGACGCCAGGCGCCTGGCGAATGGTTCCCACACGCCTAAGGCCGGGTCGCCCCTTCGCTGGCGCAGGACCACGGCGGTCCCCGCCTGAGCTGCGCGCGAGCCCGGGTGGCCTTCGCGCGTCCTCCCGTGCCCCCAGCGCGCCGCACGGCGGGAGAGCGCCCCGCTTTAGGCTACTGCCGCGGCGGTGGCTCCGATCCGTGGGACAAGAGTGAGCAGCCCGGCCGGTCCCCACCCCAGGACCCCCACCACCGACCGGGTTCACGTGGGCAGGGAGGGAAGTGGCCGGCTGCCAAAGTCTCTTCTTTTCCAGCGTTTAGCTCTCCCTACCTCTCCCACCGCCACCCCCAACCCCGTCCCACCAAGGTTCTGCGTGTCCCCTTGGAGCGCTGATGACACTCTTCACCCTCCCTGGCTCCCTTGTTATTTGCCCTTTTGCGAGCCGCGGGCTTTGCGCACGAGGACTCTTAGCCTGTCTTGGAGATGCGCTGGCCCCTCGGAACCTTCCGCCGGGCGCGCAGAAGGTTGAGTACGGTGGAGGGGGCGAGCTGGGAGGCTTCGGGGGCAGTGGATCGGAACCCAATGGGGTCGAGGGTGTTTGCCCTCCCAGCCCGCGGTGGGGAGAGTTCGCCTCTCCTGTGCTGTCTCGACGCGGGTTTCGGTGTCCGAGCCCACCCCGCAGCCGGGGGCGACTCACTCTCCACTGGTTCTTACCGTTCGCTGTCCCTGCGCGAGACTGGTCTTTCTCAGCCTGCCTGGCTCCGAGGCCGACGTTCCAGCTATGGTAGTTAAGGGGTGTGAGCTAATGAGACGGTGCCGGCAGGCAGCACTTTAGTACCAGCGGCACCCCCATTATTCTGCAGCAATTTGTGGATAGGAAAACCGTGTTTCGGATACCTCCAGCAAATTTCATCCTTTGCTTCTATCGGCTTTCCCCAAATCTCACATACTGTTGATAGTTGGGAAACTACAGCTTTCACTCTGTCGACTCTTACTGGGAGTCATTTAACAAATTCTTTCAGGATAGATTAACTTTTAGTAGATAAATCAAAGTTTGGGGGTGTGTGTGTGTGTGTGTGTGTTTCTTTGCTTTGTAAAACCGAGATAGCCACTTTGCGCAGAAATATATTTTCACGAGCACAAGTTGGTTTCTGCTAAAGCCTGTGCTTTGGGGCTTCAGAATCTTAGTTGTATACCCAATGCTTCCAAGGTCCTATGGCTGACCTCTAGAGTCTGAATATTTGTTTTTCTCAGTAAATTTTTTAAAGCTTTCTAATAAGCCATCAAATCAACAAAGCTCAAACACATTCGTTGACCAAGGGCATGTCTTTACCATCATAAGAGATATGTCCAAGCACTATAGAGATCTGTTCTCCAGCTGGTAAGTACAATCGTTTTGTACACAGAATATCAGGATTGAAAGAAATATTCAAGTGTATCTTGTACAATTGCAGGACCTATGCTTGAGTCCTCTCCCTGACATTTCTACTAAGTGGTCTCCTAGCCTTATGGAATGCTTGAGGAAACCTGTTATATTTGCCCACAGCTCACTTAGAAAAGCCCTGTTTGTAATGAACTGAAATCTACCTGCCTGACACTTTTACACACTGTTTCTAGTTCTCCCACCTGGTTCCACACAGCGAAATGGAGCTCCTCTTCCTTACAACAATGCTTTATCCATTTGGAGATGGCTTTATGTCCCCTTGAATCTTCCCTTCTCTAGGTTTAACCTTAGCTACTTTGCAAAGTGTGACCAGTTCCTGGAGAAAGTAAACTAGAGCCCAACCCCACACCCCTCCTTTATGGGCTCTCACACTTAGAGTCCCTATCGACCAGCCATAATCACCCCAGGGCCAGGTACCAGCCCCTATGGCTCAAAGCATACTGAAATTATTAAAACTAGCCTGTTATAAACTTGTTTACACACTCACCTGTTCCTTCTCATGAAAACCACACATTCTCTACTGTTCCCCCTCACTTCCTCTGCCTCCTGACTGGCCCTGGTGCTTCCCCAAGTGGCCCTGTTTCTAGGGAACTGTGAACAATAAAAACAAAACTTCTTTCCTGACAGTCATTTCCATGTCTGCATGTCTTACCATATCTGATTAAAATGAAGCCTGGATGCCCTTAAAACATGCTACACTTAGAGGAGGTAAATGGCTGTGCAAATGCACCACTCACTATTATTCCTTAAAGAAGCTTTAGCAAGTTCACCTCAAACACTTCACCCACTAAGCAAAGATGATGTCAGTACTTACCTCATACAACTGCTGAGAGACTTAAATGGAATCACAACTAGAAAGTACCTGAAGAGCACCCAGGATCTAGTCAGTACTAAGGCAAGCATCTCCAAGGATGTTCAATGCAGATATTAATGATGGAAAATTGGAAACACCTTGAATAAAGGAATGGATAAATAAATTGTACAGTCACACTGAGGAACAGTGTGTAGCCATTAGGTTTAAACTAGGTCTCCATATAGGACCATGGAGAGCTCTATGAAGCATTTTGGGTGAAAGAAGCAAATTGTGGGACAAAAAGGACAGTAAAAGATAATTTACAGAAAAACAATACCATAGATTTTCTATCAACTAATGTAAATAAAAAGAGAAAATGTCTGAAATGATTCACAGAAGACAGTGGTAAGAGCAAATGGAATTGTTGGGGGAGTGATCAAAGAATAATTTTGTTTCTATAATTCATATTTTCATTATTTATTTGCATATAATTTTGGTTAGAAGACTATTGTGTAATGCTTATTTAATTAAAAATTAATTTGCAATGCAAAAGAAAGATAGGAAGTTAAAAGATAAACACAGAAGGGGAGAAGGTAGAGTGAATCTGGGGCTTAAGGACATGAAGTCAACTTTGAGAATATTATGCATTGATGGTATGTTTTGAAACTAGAGATAATGGAGATTTGTCTACATATGGCATCCTTTGACCAAAGCTTTTTCTTGGACAGGAGTGAAAGGATGTCCAGTAAAGGTTAACTGCTACACTAGTTTGACATTTTTAAATAGAGCAACTCTGAGCTCCTCTCCTCATAAAGATTATTAAGATAGTGGCTTCCCATATCTCTCTGAACAATTCCTTATTCCACACTATATCCCTAGCAATGGATTGATTGTTTTCCTATAATAATATTAGTAGGCTAAACTGCCACAACCAATTAGCCAAAAAAAAAAAAAAAAGGAATGGCTCCAACATAATAGAAGTTCCTTTCTCTTCATAGTATAGGGCACTGACTGAGGTAGAAATGGGAGAGTTACAAAAAACCACTCAGGACCAGGCAGAAGGTAACTTTGTCATCTTCAATATAGTTTCCAAGAGACTCTGATCACTGCCATTTCAGCTGTTTCATGATTTAAAGATGGTGAGACCCAGCACAGTGTCACTTGGCCATATGAAAAGTAGAATTCTCTGTTACTTAGATCTCTTGAGGAGAGAAGGTTGTTAAGCAGGACCACACAGGGGGTTGTATCCAGGGACAGAGTTAACAGCAAACTGGGTTCTATGGGGCAACTGATGTATGGTAAGTTGTGGGGGCGGGGGCGGGGGGCGCTGTGGGAAGTGAGTTAGCTAGTTTTTATGGACTCCCTGTAGATTAGCTGATTTGAATAATTTGGTGGGGTGGGAAGGGTCATCCCTGGTTGTCTGGTACCTGACTCAGGGGCAATAAGGGTGTATATTTGGTGGTCCCAGAGTGTCAGGGCCCAACAAGTGAAGTGATTTGGAATATGGAGTTAATTGGCTGCCTAAGAAGGCAATTCTAGATCAGCTCTATTCAGGGCTTCAAAACCAGGCCAAGACCGTACAGTTAAAAAAAAAATTTTTTTTTCTTCTGGTTTTGTTTGTTTTGTTTATATCAGCCCATAGGGGAAGGAGGGGAAGGCATAGGGTTCAGGCCTGAAAGTGGTCCACATCTTTTCTGTCAATATTCCATTGGCCAGAATGAGGTCACATGGACAACTAGTCACCTGATTATATGAAAGTGCAAAGGGAGCTGGGAAATATAGTCCCAGGGACACATGTTTCTTGAGAAGGTAAGCTAAGATTTCAACGGTCCACTAGCAGGCTCTGTCAAAAGCCTGTAAACTAATCTGAACTCACATATTTCTTTACTTCCCTCATCTTGTTTTCTTAATAAGTGTTTCACCTGCTTTCCTGGTAAGCTGCTTCAGGGCAAAGACCATCATGTTCTCTTGCTTTTGATTCTTCCTCAGCAATTAATTCTGGACCCAGTGGGCTTCTCACTGAAACAAGCCTTAAGCAATTTCAATATGAAAAGACATAACTGCCACTTAAGAGTCAGGCATAAATATCTCATTCTTTGAATATAATTTCAGTTAGTAAAATGTAGATCACTTGCAGGGGGTGGGGTGGGGGAAGAACAGTAGCAGAAATATTATCTGGGCCTTTGGCTTTTTAATTTAATTCTGAGTAGGATAAATGTTCAATAACTTTAAGCTTTGACCTCTACATAGCAATATTTGGTTCTTGGATTAAATCAAACAAGTGTTGCTAATGAGATGGTTTAACAGTATCACCACGTATAGTCAAATTTTCCATTGCAGTGGACTATTAGGTAAAGGTGAACCAATGCTTTCAGGAACACTTTCAGCAGTTAATTACATTAAGTATGTTATTTTCCTGACCTTTTAATCTTGCCTTCTCTTCTATAACCTTGTCTTTTATCTTGGTTTCTTAAAGACGCTTACCTTTAAAACCATTGTCAACTTAGTATGAACATTTTCTTCAGGAAGGCTAACACTTCATGACACCAGGAAAGGGGTGGGAGAAACAAGCCTCACTGTGGAATCACTTATTCAACATTCATCCAGCACTTATTGATCACCATTGCATGGTGAATGCAATGGAAATCCATGAAAAATGCAAATGGATATCATTTCAGCCTTTAAGGGGCTCACAGTTAGGAACCTAAACCTATACTTTCTCTACATAAATTTTTTTTAATTCAGTTACCCCTTCATTCAACAAATATATCTTGGGTCCTACTCTGTGTAGGTTTGTGCTCTAGCTACTGGAAGTACAGACTTGAACAAAACAAAGATGCCTGCCCTCCTGGAGTTTACACTGAAAGGGAGGGAGGAAGGTAGTTATTTATCCCTGCTCCCCACTCTTCCAACCTAGAGGTGATTTTCTTTACCGGTGAAGTCACCCTGATATTTTAGTATCTTTTTCTGGCAATTGCTACTCTCTCTACCAGAGTCGACAAAGAGCAGGAACTAGGTCTTAATCTTGATATCCACCACCATGATGCCTAGGACAGGGTTAATAATGTGTACAGCTCAACAAATGAACAATGAATACATATTTTCAAGTACAACCAATGTAGCTAAAGCTGGTGAAGCTCCACAGGAAGCTGAAAATTCCTTTTCATGTCTGTTACCCTAAAGGGAACAAAAGAACTCAGTGAGGTTTGCACCTCCCCCTACCTTCTCCTAACCTGGTTTGGGGACTGGCTTGAAAGAGTGCAGACATGGGCTATGCCTACCATTGCAGATGACGTCACACCGACCATTGCAGACGACATCACATCCACCATTGCAGACGACATCACAAGTAAATTTTGCAAGGCGGTTTATAGTATTTTTTTTTTAATTCTCAACGGAAATTTTTAATTCTACAGGGGTCATAATCATATAAGAAAAGATATAGACCCCTTTGAGGCATGTTTGGGAAATTATGGATAATCCCTTGTTCCTAGAGAGTTTGTGTGTTTAGAGGTAAATTAGGAGACGGTAGAACATCCCTTTAGGGCCACACTGTTAAGGACTTTACATGCCATTTTAAGGAGTTTAAACTTTATTCAGAAGAGAGTCATCAAAGGATCAAAGCTTGGAATGGAAGAAGTTGTAGAGAAAGAATAGAGAAAACAATGGGGCCTCTGTAATGAGGTGTGAACCAGAGTGGTGGCAGTCAGCGTGGGAGGCTCTGAAGAGGAGGACTGTCAGATTTTAGGGACCAGGATGTGTTGAGGGCAAGAAAAAAGAGGACACAAAGATGCTATCAGGATTCAGAGCCTAGGAGACTAAGCTATACATTAATATCAAAAATAGGGAACATAAATGCAAAGGTTTTGTGAGGATGGCAATGAGTTCCATGTTGGACATACTGAGTTTGATTTGATGAAGAGAAATATTGATCCATATGGAGATATCAGGCAGGCAGTTGGAAAATAGGGCTAAGGAGCTTTTTTAAAAATTATTACTTCTTGTTTATTTCTGACTGTGCTGGGTCTTTGTTGCTGCACAGGCGGTTTCCTTGTCGAGGCAAGTGGGGGCTACTCTCTAGCTGGGGTGTGAGGGCTTACTGCTGTGGCTTCCCTTGCAGTGGAGCGCGGGCTCTAGGGCACCTGAACTTCAGTAGCTGTGGCTCCCGGGCTCCAGGGCACGGGCTCAACAGCTGTGGCGCACAGGCTTAGCTGTTCTGTGGAGTGTGGGATCTTGTCGGATCAGGGACCAAATCCACGTCTCCTGCATTGGAAGGAGGATTCTTTACCACTGAGACACCAGAGCAGCCCAACTTAGGGGTTTTGAAGAGGGCTTGGAGTGGAAGAAGTGGGTCCATGGGTTTCTCCAAGGCTGTCTGTTCAAGTCACAGAACAGATGTACCTAACCCAGGGAGCGCACAATAAAAGAAAAGACGCCCAGGACCGAGCTTTGGGAATGGTACTGTAGGAGGAAGAAGGAATGGAGGGAGGGAAGAAAGAAGGAGGGCAGTCAGTGAAAAAAAGAGCAATGGTTCCCAAACTATAGAGGGTCAAAGAATCACCCAGAGACATTAATGCAGATTCCTAGGTCCCTCCCCAGAAAACCAAACTCTGTATGTCTGGGGTAGAAACATGCAGCCTAAAGAGAACACAACACCCCCATTCATTCTCTATTGATGCATAACAGATTACTCAAAAGTTCCACATCTTAACACAGCAACGTTTTTGATCTCTTGGTTTCTGGGAATCAAGAATCTGTGAGCAACTCAGATGGGTGGCTCCAGGGCTTTTTGCAAGGTTGTAGTCGAGTTGTAAGCCAGATTTCAGGTGTTTGAAGACATATCTGGAACTGGAGGATCTGTTTCCAAGATGAGTGTCCTCATCACATGGCAGCTGGCTTCCCCAGAGCAGATGACCCAAGAGACCAAGGTGGAGACCACAACGTCTTTTACGAGCCAGTCTCAGAAGTCACATTTGTCATTTCTGCAAAATCCTATTGTTTACACAGGTGAATCCTATTTACTGTGAGAGGAGAGTTCACAGGGTGACAAGACACAAAGTCATGGAGAGGGACGAGGTAGGGCAACCTGGAGACCAGCAACCAAGGTCCCTACCCTCCTGGAGTTATTTTGATATGGGTTGCCTTCAAAGAAATACTGGATGGGAAAGAGAAAAGGTAAACAGAGGAAAGAAAGGCAAACAGAAGGTGGACTTTGGTGCCAAATAGGACCAAGAAATCAAGATGAGGTTGAGAAGAGACCACTGGATCAGGCTTCTGGGAGATCAGTCTTGACCATCTCAACTTGGAAGCTGCACTTCCAGACAAACACAACTCTTTTTATGCAACTTATGATAAGAAATACATTTTACTTCACCATCTGGTACACAATGTGCTTTATAGCAATCAAATGTTTCATGAATTAATATCTACTGCTACTGCATGAAAGTGAAAAGTCTTAGTCACTCGATCATGTCTGACTGTTTGCAACCCCATGGACCGTAGCCTGCCAGTCTCCTCTGTCCATGGAATTCTCCAGGCAAGAATACTGGAGTGGGTAGGCATTGCCTTTGCCTTCTCCAGGGGATCTTCCCAACCCAGGGATCAAACTCAGGTCTCCTGCATTGCAAGCAGATTCTTTCATCTGAGTCACCAGGGAAAGGCACTTACATGTCTTATTTTAGTCTAGTCTATTTCTTTTTAAAAATCTGCTAGTCGAGATCCACTTAACTGATTTTGTTGATCATTAAAGCATCTGAACGGGAGCTTGAAAAAGCAATCTCAATAGGACTGAATAACAGTGAAGATAATGGTGATGACGCAACAAATACATTTTGAGTATAGACCCTTAGTGCTAAAGTGGAATATCATGAATGATTTCATTCATAACAACTCTATAATATCATTATCATCATTTTAGGTGAACAAGTTTAGTACTTAAAGAACTTATTAATAAGCAGCTTTTCCAAAGGCCATATGAGTAAGAGGTTGTACATCTATAATTTACTTTAACCTAAACAATATGATTTTGGAACTTATAGTTTAGAGCTACAGGGTCCAATATGGAGTCTACTAGCCACATGTACGGAGAAGGCAATGGCACCCCACTCCAGTACTCTTGCCTGGAAAATCCCATGGATGGAGGAGCCTGGTAGGCTGCAGTCCATGGGATCGCTGGGACTCGGACACGACTGAGCGACTTCACTTTCACTTTTCACTTTAGTGCATTGGAGAAGGTGATGGCAGCCCACTCCAGTGTTTTTGCCTGGAGAATCCCAGGGATGGGGGAAGTCTGGTGGGCTGCCGTCTATGGGGTCGCACAGAGTCGGACATGACTGAAGTGACTTAGCAGCAGCAGCAGCAGCCACATGTACCTGTTATAATGTTAAATTTAATTAAAACTAAGTAAAATTACAATTTCACATCTCAGTCACACTAAACATATTTCAAGACTCACTAGCCACATGTGGTAGTAGACTCCATATGGGAAAGCAGAGCTATACAGCATTTCCCCCACTGCAGAAAGGTCTACTGGATAGTGATTTTGTGGAGCTAAACCACCAAAGGCCAACGTTTTAGAAGATGGGAGTTACCTGAGTACGGCTGTAAGGTGAGAGGAAGGAGTTGGAGAAAGGGAGAAGAGTCAAAATAGTGGATACAAGATGGAGCAGTGACCTTGGGGAGAGTGGGCAGGCAGGATCAGAGTATGGGGAGCTGGCTTTGATAAGCGATGGGGACAGTTTCTGCTCTGAGTCAGAAAGGAAGAGGAGGAACCTCCCTGGTGGTCCAGTGGTTGGGACTTCGCCTTCCACTGTGGGGAATTCGAGTTCAATCAGCTCCCTGATTAGGGAGCTGGGATCACAGGTGCCTTGTGGCCAAAAAGCCAGGATGTAGAACAGAAGCAACATTGTAATGAATTCAGTGAAGACTTTAAAGGTGGTCCACATCACAATAATGTTAAAAAGATAAAGAAAAGAAAAGATGGAAGAATAATATGGGTGAAGGTCCAGAGGAAGGAGAAGTTGAAGAAGTACACTTTGATAATCCTTGATATTGTCTAAACTGTAAGGGCTGAGAACAGGAACAAAGGGTGATTGGGTCAAGTTTGGGCACTGAGTCAAGTAAGGAAGATTGAAAATCTCTACTGCAAGAGTTGCATATACACAAAGAAAAAGATGGATACTCACCCATGGGGGCTCAGCTATGGTTAGACACTGAACTTTCGATGCAGTCAACCCTTTATTTCATTCATTTAACAAATATCTGTTAAGTGCTTACACCTGCCAGGCACCGTGCCAGGCACTGGAGAAACATTAATGAAGAAGAGTAACAAAAGCAGGCAAGCCCATTCTCTCATGGAACTTTCTGGTGGAGGTCTTTGTTAACACAGTGCTGCCAAGCATAGCTTTGCAACGGACACATATCACCAAGAAGAGGGGCTGGGGCTCTAAGGGGCTGTGAGAGGGCATAGTAGAGGTTTTATCTGGTCAAGGTGGTCAGGGAAGGCTTCCCTTGAACTGAGACTTGAAGAAGGAGAATCATTCCATGCAGAAGGGAGAACAGTTCATAACTTTGCCCTGGACTGGGGCCACAGAGAGAACCAGGCAGGCAGACAAAGGCAGCTTTGTAAGGTTCCTGCAGACAGAGGTTTGCTGAGCACACAGACAAAGCCACCTGTGGTTGCCAAGTTTCTACTCCAGTCCTGGGGGGATGGCTTTAAGTAAAAGAATACCATAAGATATCCACAGGAGGATCGGCCTGCTGGATGTGGTGGCTGGAATTTTAGGGGACTGAGGGTGCCTTCCCTGCTGATAACATCAGCAAGGAAGTAAATGCACAAATATTTTTATTCTAGATTTGCTTCACCTTAGAATTTTGATGCTTTTCACATCTGTAACCTTAATACAGTTAAAAGCAGGAGATGGCAATTAATCAGTCCTTACGAAGGAGGAAGGACTCAAAACAAGTACTCTGAGAACTGAAACAGAGTTCTCTTTTAGTGTGATAACGGGATGCAGTTACTTAACCACTCATCAGTGACAGAGGGACACAGAACCTCACCATAATGTATGTATCTTTGAAATGTTATCAAGAAGAGTTTGTAAAGTCAAACATAAGAAGAGGCTTTCCCAGTGGAAATTTAGAAAAAAATAGTTGTGCATTAGTAACTTACCCAATTTGGAGTTTCTTCTTCATCCTCAACATATTATATTAAAAATATTTTTGTGCTTTGTTGAAACTTTAAAAAATGTGTGGTTTCTTTGTAAGTTCTGTTTTATCTTTCTCTGTTTTACTAAAATTGAGCCTGGCGTTTTTTACTTCAAAGGAAATTTGTTTTTCTGAAAAGTCTAAGTGAGGGGAGATAGGTCTACAATACAAGTCTGGGGATGGATGGTTGCTGTGAGTGTTGACTGCGTGTATTGCAATATTGTACATTCACTTCTTTGCTGATGTTATCAGCAGGGAAGGCACCCTCAGCCCCTGAAAACTTCACATTTTTGTGGCAGAGTTTACACATAAAGCACTTAGAACAATATTCCAAGGCTCCAACTTAATATGGGTCAGCCCTAGTTTCTACACATATCTACTCTCATACACATGGAATATTTGCATTGTGGGTAAATGATTGAACTTAATGTTCATGGTTCCATTTTCTTCCTTTGTTTTTTAAAAGGAAGTTTATAAACTACAATTTTCATTCTTAGAACTGCATTAACAAGTTTTTCATTCACTGCCCTGGGTGTTCGTGTAAATTTTTTTTTCACTGTTGTGTAGGTCTGGTATTTTTAATGACTCCATATCTCATGGGCACATGTAGAGTATGGCCTATTCTGTGTTCTCAGATATTGTCGCTTTGGGGCATCCTGTGTAGTAAGGAAGAATTTGGGGTGGGGCGTGAAAGAGCTGAATTCCTGTGAAATTATACTACAAAGCTAAATTCTGAAAGGAAATAATTTACCCTATTATCCAGCCATTGAGAAAAAAATGTTTTGACCCCAAACATTATCTTCTTAAAAATGGTAATTTCTAGGCAATATTTTTTTATTATCTAGTGTCAAGTATACAACATCATAGTTCAACATCTGTATACACTACCTTTGACACCATAAAATTGACCCTCTTCACCCCTTTGCCTGCATGCCAACCTCCTTCCCCTCTGGTAACCACTGATCTGTTCTCTCTGTATCTATGAATTTGTTCATTTGTTTTGTTTGGTTTTGTTTTAGGTTCTATTAACATATATGAGTAAAATCATATGGCTGGAGAAGGAAATGACAACCCACCCCAGGATTCTTGCCTGGGGAATCCCATGAATAGAGGAGCCATGGGATATTATTCACTATCTCATAAATAATAATCCCATGAACTATTAATCCCATGAATATTTCATAGGGTCACAAAGAGTTGAACATGACTGATGCGACTTCCTAGAATGCAAGACCATATGGTATTTGTCTTTTTCCTCTGACTTATTTCACTTAGTATAACACTCTCACGGTTCATCCATATTGTCACAAATGGCACGATTTCATTCCTTTTCATGCCTGGGTCATAGTCCGTTGGGTATGCATACCACATCTTCTTTATCTACTCATCCATGGATGGACACTTAGGTTGCTTTTACATCTTAATAATGCTGCAATGAACACAGAAGTGCATATATGTTTTTGAATTAGTGTTTTCATTTTCTTTGAATAAACACTCAAGTGGAACTGCTGGATTGAATAGTAGTTCTCTTCTTAATTTTTTGAAGAATCTCAATAAAGTTTTCCATAGTGGCTGCACCAATTTACATTTCCACCAACACATTTACTTCTTGTCTTTTTGATACTAACCATTCTAACATGTATGAGGTGATATCTCATTGTGGTTTTGATTTGCCTTTCCATAATAATTGGTACTGCTGAACATCTTTTCTCATGCCTGTTGGCCATCTGTATGTCTTCTTTAGAAATGCAGTTATTCAGTTTCTCTTGCCATTTTTAAGCTGGGTTGTTTTGTTATTATTAAATTTTATGAGTTCTCTATAGATTTTGTGTATTACCTCCTTATCAGATATATGATTTGCAAATATTTTCTCCCATTTAGTAAGTTGGTTTTGTTTTGATGATGGTTTCCTTCACTGTGAAGAAGCTTTTTAATTTGATGTCATCCCATTTGCTTATTTTTACTTTTGTTTCTCTTGCCTTTGGAGTCAGGTCCGCAAAACACTGCTAAGACTGATGACAGTGAGGTTATTGCCTATTTTTTTCTTCTAAGAATTTTACTGTTCCAGGCCTTACATTCAAGCCTTTAAATTGAGTTGATTTTCGTGTTTGGTGTAAGATAGTGGTCTAGCTTCACTCTTTAACATGTAGCCATCCAGTTTTCTCAACACTATTTACCAAAGAGACTTTTCTTTCTCCATTGCATGCTCGTTGCACCTTTGTCGTAAGTCAATTATTCTTATACGTGTAGGTTTATTTCTGGGCTGTCAATTCTGTTCCATTCATCAGCATGTCTGTTTTTGTGCCAGTACCTGTTGTTTTGATTATCAAGCTTTGTACCATAGTTTGAAATCAGGGATCATGATACCTCCAGCTTCATTCTTCATCAAGATTATTTTGGCTATTTAGGATCTTTTCTGACTCTGCACAAATTTTAGAACTATTTGTTCTAGTTCTGTGAATTATGCCACTGGAATTTTGATAGATATTGCACTGAGCCTGTAGATTGCTTTGGATAATACAGACATTTTAACAATATTAATTTTTCCAGTCCATGAACACAGTATATCTCTCCATTTATTTGTGTCTTCTTAGATTTCTTTCATAAGTGTCTCATAATTTTCAGTGTACAAGTATTTTACCTCCTTGGTTAAATTTCTTCTGAGGTATTTTATCCTTACTGATACAATTGCAAACAGGGTACTTTTTCTTGATTTATCTTTCTGATAGAAATGCCACAGACTTATGTATATTGATTTTGTATCTTGAAACTTAGCTGAATTCATTTATTAGTTCTAATAGGTTTCTTGGTAGGGTCTTTAGTGTTTTCTGTATATAGCATTATATCATCTACAAATAATGACAGTTTTACTTCTTCCTTTCTGATTTGGATGCCTTTTAGTTATTTGTCTTGCCTAGATACTGTGGCTAGGAGTTCCTATATTGAATAAAATTGGTAGAGTGGACATCCTTGTCTTGTTCTTGAGGAACAAGAGGAATAGCTTTCAGCTTTTAATCACTGAATATGATGTTATCTCCAAGTCTATCACATATGTCCTTTATTAAGGTATATTCCCTCTATATCCATTTTGTCAAGAGTTTTTTGTCATAAATAGATATTGAATTTTATTAAATATTTTTTCTGTATCTATTGAGATGATCATATGATTTTTATCTTTCACTTTGTTAATGTGGTATATGCTGCTGATTGAGTTGCAGATGTTGAATCATCCTTATATCTCTGGAAGAAATCCCACTTGATCATGGGGTGTATGATCCTTTTAATGTATCATTGAATTTGGTTTCTTAATATTTTGTTGAGGATTTTTCCATCTGTATTTATCACAGATACTGGCCTGTAATTTTCTTCTTTTGTGATGACATTAGCTGGTTTTGGTATCAGGTAATGCTAGCCTTATACAGTAAAGTGAGTTTAGAAGCATTCCTTCTTATTCAAGATTCTTTTCTGAATTTCTTTTGTATATTTGCTTTAAGTTTTCCCTTGTGGTTACTGTGAGGTTCACATATAACATCCTATGTATATAGCAATCTCTTTTAAATTGATAGAAACTTAACTTTGAACACATTCCAGAGCTTTACATTTTTACCCCCCACCATGTTTTCATATCTTTTACATCTTTTTATTTTATGCTTCCCTGAACTGATTATTGTAATTTTAGTTAATTTTACTACTTTGTCTTTCAGCCTTCATACCTGCTTTATGAGTGGTTGATCTGCTACCTTTCCTGTGTATTTACCTTCTTAGTGAGATAATTTCAGAGAAGGCAATGGCACCCCACTCGAGTACTCTTGCCTGGAAAATCCCATGGACAGAGGAGCCTAGTAGGTGACAGTCCATGGGGTCGCTAAGAGTCGGACACGACTGAGCGACTTCCGTTTCACTTTTCACTTTATGCATTGGAGAAGGAAATGGCAACCCACTCCAGTGTTCTTGCCTGAGAATCCCAGGGACAGCGGAGCCTGGTGGGCTGCCGTCTGTGGGGTCGCACAGAGTCGGACACGACTGAAGTAACTTAGCAGCAGCAGTGAGATTTTTACTTTTGTATGTTTTCTTACTATTAATTAGTGCCTTTGTTTTCCAGCTTACAGAATTCCCTTAATGTTCCTTGTGGGGCCAGTTTAGTGATGATGAACATCTTTAGCTTTTGCTTATCTGGAAAACTCAATCTTTCCTCCAATTCTGAATGATAATCTTATCAAGTTGAGAATGATTGGCTGGAAATTTTTCCTTTCAAGCACCTTGAATATTTCATGCCACTCTCTTCTGGCCCATAAAGTTTCTGTTAAAAAATCTACTAATAGCTTTATGGAGTTTCTCTTCTACATAATAACATTTTTTCTTGTTGCCTTTAAGATTCTCTCTTTACCCTTAATTTTTACAATTTTAACTATAATGTGTCTCAGTATGGTTTTCTTTGGGCTTATCTTACTTGGAACTCTCTGGGTGTCCTGGACCTGGATATCTATTTCTTTCCCCAGATTAAGGAAGTTTTCAACCATTATTTCTTCACATAATCTCTCCAGGCTTTTCTCTCTGTCTTCTTTTTCTGAGACCACTATAATGCAAATATTATTCCACATGATGTTGAACCAGAGATTACTTATCTTCACTTTCTAAAATTCTTTTTCATTTTGCTGATCTGTCTGAGTAATTTTCATTGCTTTGTCTTCTAACTCACTGATTCATTCTTCTACTTCATCTGGTCTGCTGTTGAACCCTTTGAGTATATATATATAGTTTTCAGTTCAGTTTTAATTTCTGATTGGCACTTTCTTATATTTTCTATCTCTATTGAAGTTCTGCTATGCTCATCCATTCTTCTTCCAAGTTTGGTGAGCATTTTTATGATCATCACTTCGTACTATTTATCAGATAAGGTGCTTATCTTCATTTCATTAATGTCTTTTTCTGGGGATTTGTCTTGTTCTTTGATTTGGAACAGATTCCTCTGCCTCCTCATCTTGCCTGACTATCTGTGTTTGTCTATAGGTATCAAGCAAGACACCTTCTTCTCCCAGTTTTCACGGAGTGTTCTTGTGTAGGAGATGATTTGGGGGGCCCAGAAGCACAGTCTTCCCTGAATACCAGAGTCAGGTGCTCAAGGGGTGGCTGTCGTGTAGGCTGTGTGCAGGCTGTGTGCATCCGCCAGGTATGGTGGGATCTTAGCTGCTGCGTGGAAAGGTTAGGGGCCCAGGGTGCTCACCTGGCTTGGTTGCAGCATGACCACTGCATGGGGAAGGCAGGGTACAGTGTGTTTGCCTATCCCAGTTGTGGCACAGCTGCTGTGCAGAGTGGGTGAGGCACACCCAGCTGGGTTGCCTTGTGGAATGGGCAGAGCGTGTCTTCTGGTGCTAACAGGCTAGAGGGAGAGCACCAAAATTGGTGGCTGTCACCAGCAAGTTAGGATGAAATTGTAAAAATGGTGCCCACCAGCATGTCCATCCCTGACAAAGTCCCAGCAGGTTCTCATCTCTCTGGAAGCCACTGTAAAATCAGTGAGTGAGTCTCCCTCCCTTATGATGTAGGTGCTTTTTGCCATTTTTTGCCTTCCTGCTGCTTTTGCCCTGGATCTCAGTGCAAATACATCTGCATTTAAGCCCTTTAAGAGGTTTTTTGCTCACTCCTGTGGGAACAGATAGTTCTGTGGCTCTCCTTAACTTAATTCTCACTGATTTGGGGGCTCATCTTTCCGGTGCTGGACCCAAAGGCTAGGATGTCTCACATGGGACTCAATCCTTCCACTCCTTGAGGGAGAGTTCTTTGTTTTTGGCATCCATACCAGCTGTGCTTCCCTGGCAGTTCAGGTGGTAAATAATCCATCTGCAATGCAGACGAGACCCTGGTTCAATTCCTGGGTTGGGAATATCCCCTGAAAAGGATTAGGCTACCAGCTCCAGTGTTCTTGGGCTTCCCCTAGTGGCTCAAATGGTAAAGAATCTTCCCTCAATGCAGGAGACCTGGGTTTGATCCCTGGGTTGGGAAGATCCCTTGGAGGAGGGTATGGCAATCTTCTCCAGTATTCTTGCTTGGAGAATCCCCATGGACACAGGAGCCACGTGGGCTACAGTCCATGAAGTCACAAAGAGTTGGACATGACTGAGTAACTAAGCACAGCACCCAACTGTGGGTCACTGTTTCTGGGGTAGAGTCCTGGACAAGACTGTATCTCTGCTTCTGTGTCTCAGTGCATCTCTGTCTTTTGTTGTCAAGGCACTGTTTATCTCGTTCTCAGGTCTTTTTCAGGGAAAGATCATCCACATGTGGCTGTCAGTTTGCTGTGTCCATGGGAGGAGGTGAGTTCAGGGTCTTCCTATGCCACCATCTTAAAGCCTTCTTCTCAAAGGAATACATTTACGTAAAATAAAAATTACCCAGATATTGAAAAGCTTTCACTTACAACATGAATATTGGGGAACCTCAATTATCCAGAGCACTGTTGTCCAATAGAAATATAACATGATATATATATTTACATATAATTTTAAATTGACTGCTGCTCTGCTCAGTCGCTTTAGTCGTGTTCAACTCTGTGTGACCCCATAGACAGCAGCCCACCAGGCTCCCCTGTCCCTGGGATTTTCCAGGCAAGAACACTGGAGTGGGTTGCCATTTCCTTCTTCAGTGCATGAAAGGGAAAAGTGAACGTGAAGTCGCTCAGTCATGTCTGACTCTTAGTGACCCTACGGACTGCAGCCTACCAGGCTCCTCCGTCCATGGGATTTTCCAGGCAAGAGTACTGGAGTGGGGGTTAAAACAAGTAATATGTGAAATCAACTTTGATAATGTATTTTATTTAGTCTATTGTGTTTAAAACCAACCCTCTTAACAAGTCATCGATATTTTAAAAAGCGTTGAGATATTTAACTTTTCTATAGTAAGTTTTTAAAACCAGTGCGTATTTTATAGTTACAGCACATGACAATTGGAACTACCCACATTCAAATGCTCATGCCCAGGTGTGTGGCTACCAGCTGCGATACTGTATGGAAAAACTCTAGCTTATTTCTCCCCTTTGGCCAGGTGCTTTGTGCCAAGAGATTAAATCTGGTCACTGCCACAGGGTGGCTTCCCTGGTGGCTCAGAGGTTAAGGTGCCTGCCTTTGATGCAGGAGACCCGGGTTCGATCCCTGAGTCGGGAAGATCCCCTGGAGAAGGAAATGGCAATCCACGCCAGTATTATTGCCTGGAGAATCCCATGGACAGAGGAGCCTACCTAGTAGGTTACAGTCCACGGGGTCGCAAAGAGTCGGACACGACTGAGCGACTTCACCTCACCTCACCTCACCACTAATAGTCATTCCGAAGAAGGGCCCCAAACACATTTCTATTCCATAGGTCAATTCAAATTATGGGGTCAGAGCATATTTTGCTGTATTTTCCAAGTCTTCAACAAATGCAGAAAAGAGACCCAGGTCTTCATTTGGCAGAAGGTCTAAATACTGAAGCCTCTAGTAAAATACAGTGAGGATTTTCCTGCCAAATGGAAAGAAGGCTAATTGTTCTTAGTATCAAGGGAATGCTTGGCAGTTTAACATTTACAAAACATCTCTTTCATTGCCCAGTGGAAGAGCTGACCGAGGCGTCCCAGCTTGTCATCTTCCCAGGGGTGTTAATCAGATGCCAAAGATGCAGGTGAAAAGTACCTGTCCTTCAGCAGCTCTGCGCCAAGCAGGTGCCTTATCACCAGGCCCCTCAGAGCAAAAGATTTCTCTTCCCAGTTTCTGTCAGCCTCTTCCAGACATTTGTTTGCTGTTCTGTGTGGGGTTCACTTTTATTACAGCTTCTTTCACCTGATTTCCCAGATTACTGTTCTCAAGGTCACCTAGATTGAGGGCTCTTGTCATTAACACTCACATCTGCCCAGGAGCCTGGGTTAGAAACCCTCTTTCTCCAGATGGAATCCACCTTCAGGTCATGGTCCCTTGACCAGTGATCTGCACCTTGCCTCCGTGTCTTCCAGTCCCCTTGCCATTGTCCAGGTTCACACTCACTTCCTCCTGCTTACTCCGCTTACTGACCAACTTCCTAACTGGCCCCCTTTCTCTGATTTCCTCTCCCCCTACTCCTCATCTCAATTCATCTTCTACCCTACTACTAGACTGAGCTTTCTAAAACACACACTAAATCGGGTCACTTTTTGGTTTCAAGATTTTCACCCTGACTCCTCACTGTTGTCTACACAGTGGATTTCAACCCTTTAAAAATAATAATAGTAAGCAGAGGAAGTCCCAACCTTTTTCTATGAGTTGTTACCAAGAGCCCAGGATGAAAAAGAGAGAAAATGTGAGCTGCTCTGGATGAAGCAGGGACAGAAGCCGCAGAGCCTGCCCTAAAGTCCTCTAGCCCCGCCCTCCTCTGGTCCCATGGCAGCTCCAAGGGATCCTGAGCACTTCTGGACACCTGCTGCCCCGTAGGGAGCCTATGCTTTATGGCTTGGCATTCAGGGCTCAATGGAATCTGAGTCCAGCCCACCTTTCTGGTGTCATCACCCATCACTGAACTGCACACACACCCCAAGTTCCCACTACACAACCCACACAGGACCCTCATGTGCCAGGCATTTCTGAGGCTCATACTGCGGCCATGCAGCATTCTCTGCCAGCCGTGTCCTCCTGCTCATCTCTGTCTGGTGAGATCCCAGCTGCCTTCCCAGATTTAGCACCATCGTTCTACATGAACCCTTTCCTTATGAACAACCTGGATGAACTTCCCTTGAGAACTAATCCCTCCCTCCTCTAGGAATCCTGTTGAATTTACAGTTTAACCATTTACCACATCTGTAACCTGGATGAGTTTCTCCTAGAAATACTGTGGGTGAGGGTCCTTGATTATCTTTCTAATCTTGGCCCAGATTTTAATAAATGTTAGTGGCATCATGAAGTTAAAACTGTGTACCTATTCTATCATCAGCAGAAGTGGGTGGGCTAGTCTCAGTTCCATGAGGAATTCTGAGAACCTTCAGAGCAAGGAAAAGGCCAAAGAGTCCTGAACTGAAGATCTGGCTCTGCTCCAAACTATATCTTTCTCTTCTTTTTCTCTCTTCCTCCTTCCCTCCCTCCCTCCTTCCTTCCTTCAACTAAAGCATAGTTGATTTTCAGTGTTGTGTTAATTTCTCCCATATAGCAAAGTGACTCAATTATACATTCTTTTTTAAAATAATCTTTTCCATTATGGTTTATCATAGGACACTGCATATAGTTCCCTGTGCTATACAGTAGGACATTGCTGTTTATCCATTCCATATATAACAGCTTACATTTGCCAGACTATGTCTTTAAATTCAGCCCTACACTGCTATAGTTTTAGTGCTCTTGGAATAATGATAATGATCATTCTAGTGACTAATTTTTATAAGGCAGCAACTACATGCCATGCACTGCCAACTACATGCCAAGCATTTTTCAGGGATTAACTCATTTCTGTTTTACAAAAGGAAGCCTGCAGGATTTACTAGATTGAACTCCTCTTTCCAGTTGCCTTTGGGACTGAATGAGATCTTACAAATCATCTCCTACAGCAATGAAGAAGCCACCAGAATCTCCAGACAGAGAGTGAAATGACCACTACAGGTGATCAGCAGGTGGCAAAGCTGGCTGGGTCTTGGGTGGCTGTGATCTTCACCCACACCACACCACTTCTCTGTAACAGGAAGTGGCCTGGTGCCAGCCTGAACCACATGTAGATGTGCAAAATGTTTTACAAAGCTTCTTCAGAGAGAGATGACACTCAGGTATCAGCACGACTCAGTTCATGCCCAAATATCTCCTCACTTAAACGATTCCATTTCAAGTTTATGGAATAAATCTTTCAAATTTATTTTATGTAAAATTTGCCTCCAAGCAAAAATTATAATCACCAAATAATTTCTCTAACAATGGTATGAGTGGCGCCAATAGACATCTAGGATAGAAGCAACATCTTGTCCTTGGCTATAGAAATGCTAATGACTGCATGTGAGCTCCTATCCAGGCAGAGTGGGCTCCTGGGGAAGCCTCAGACACTCTGGTCAAGGTTGCTACCACATGGCTTCAAGGACATAGCTGTCATGACCCTTGAATATACATCTGATCATAATATTTTTAGAGCATGTCATCTTTGTCAGCTCAGGCTGCTCTAACAAAACACCGTAGACTGGATGGCTTAAACCACAGACATTTATTTCTCACAGTTCTGGAGTCTGGGAAGTGCTCAGTCAAGATATGAGCACATTCAGTTCTTGACAAGGGTCCACTTCCAGACTTACAGACAGCCACCTTCTGTCTGTGATCTCAGGTGGCAGAGAGTGGAAGTTCTGGTCCCTTCCTCTCATCCCATCTTGGAGGCTGCACCTTCATGACCTCATCTAAACCTAATCACCTCCCAAAGGCTCCATCTCCAAATACCATCCCACTAGAGTTTAGAGCCTCACTGTATGCATTGGGAAGAACACAAACTTTCAGTCCATAATACATGTCTCAATTCAGAGTGCATTTCCTGAGAAGCAGCATGATATCATGGAAAGACAAGTGAACCTAAAATCAAAACTTCCACCACTGACTCACTGACCTTTGGGGGAATCAGTTAAAATGGCCAAGTCTCAGATTTGTCCTAAGGAAATGTTATCAGTTCTACTGGCCCTGCCTAGCTGGAGTTACTGTGAAGCTTCAAGAAGATGTGGGTGAAGAGGACTGGGATGAGTAAATGCTTGATTTTCTTCTTTAAGGGCTGACCATATTTGGAGAATATTATCCAGAACTGTTTCCTCATTACATCCCAGAGAAAGGAAGTGACTGAGCCAGGATCCAGGACGAATACAATGGAGCCTGGACATCACCCCTCCCTAGCACTCTATCCTTTACCTAAACTGTTTTAGGATGACATTAATTCTGTTCTTCTTTTGTTAAGCTAGGAATCTGTAGAAACTTTCGTAAACCTATATATAGTAAGCCCCCTACATACAAACCTTCAAGTTTTGAACTTTCAAAGATGGGAATGTGCATCTGGTTCCAGCAAGGAACCAGAACTTAGAACACCAATGTCAGGCGTGAGTGAAATGGCAGCTTGCCCTCCGTCTCCTGTTGCTGATGATCCTTCAGCTCTACCATCTCATCTCCCACCTCCTCTCCCTCCTCTAGTAACTCTTTTGCCTGTTCACTTGATGCTGGCCCCTGTATGCCAGCTATTGTACTGTACTACTGTACTTTTCATGGTACTGTACTGTTAAGATTAAAAATGTTTTATTTTTTGTGTTTGTTTTGTATGTATTATTTGTGTGAAAAGTATTATAAACCTATCACCTTACAGTATTATACAGTTGACTGTGTTAGTTGGGTACCTAGGCTAACCTTGTTGGACTTATGAACAAACTGGACTTAGAAATACACTATTGGAATGGAACATGTTCATATGTAAAAATGTTACAATATATTAAATGTATCTACTGTATTAAATCTTACAATTTGTAGCCAAAGGCTAGAAGCACATCAAAATGATATTAATTGACTGTATTAAGGTGCTAGGCTCTTGAGACATAGTTTCATCTACCTTAGGGCAGCCCTCCAGTGGTATTGCATGGCCCCTCTTCCAGTCGTCTGTTCCAGAATTTGAGGGTCAGGAAAGTTGTTGTCAACTTGACCAAGATCACACAAATGGAAAGTGGCAGAGGAGAGTCAAACTCAAGTCTACATGACCAAATCTAGTGCTCTTCCCATGAGCCCTGAATGCCTCAACCCGAAAAAGTCATCTCATAAAACTGGAGAAAAAGGAAAACAATAAAGTGATTTGCCATGGTGTCCACCAATGCTATTTCAGAAATATGCACCTAACATTCCTATTTTGACAAAAGCAGTAATTGCTGTATTAGGAAGAAACAAACTAGTGTGTGTTTGTTTGGTTTCCTGTCCTCTAAAAGTTTAAAAAATATCCTTGGGCTTGCTAAGTTATAAGGGTAAAAGGATGGTGCATGTAAATTAATGTGCCTCGACTCTGCCTACACTGCAGAGGTGCACTGTGGTAGGGACCAGTGACTAAAGGACTCCCCACCCCACACTTTCAGGCCACACTCTATCCTGGGGGAATGCCTTTACCTGTGTTCTTTTAAAATTCTGCTACTTTAAGAAGTGCAAATGCGAGTTCAAATTCCGGCCTGCAACACAGGTGGGGGTTCACTACTCACCCTCATCTTTAGAGTGACCCGAACTTTCTACAGCCCCCTCTACCATACGCCCTCTCCCAGCCTCCAGCCGCCTTCCCGCCTCTCGCCGCGCGGGATGCTAGGAAGGCCAGGGTGGGCGAGGGCTGAGAGCTGCAGCGGCCGGGTGGCTCCGGGAGCATTGTGAAGTGGCCAGAGCGTCACAGGCGGCCGGGACCCCGGGATCGGAGGGCGGGGCGGGTCTCAGCAGCGCCCCCACCGGGACCCGGGACCCGGACTCAGACGCTGAGCACGCAAGGAGAATGGAGGACTTCGGGTGCTTCTCCCCGCGGCCGCACTCGGCCGTCTGGGAGCCTCCGCCGCCCAGCGAGGAAAGCGCATCCGTGGCTCAGCTGGACGGGTCGGGGCCGCGGACCGAACCGGGCCTGTGTTCCTGGGCCCGGACATCAGGCGAGGAGAGCGAGGCCACCGCGCCCTGGCCTCACCTGCTCTGCTCAGCCACCCCTCGGCCCAGCCGGCGCCCGTACTCCGACTCGCCGCAGGAAAGTCGCAGCCTGACCGACGTGACCCGGAGATTACTAGACCGCGCCAGGAAGCCCCGACCCCGCAGCCGGCGCCTGGAGGATGCCTGGGGGAGGCAAGAACCAAGCCCCAGGAGCAAGGAGGCAGCCGGCACAGCCAGGCCTGGCAGCTGGAGCCCCAGCCTCAGCACGGCCAGCACTACCCACCAGCCCAGGGAGATCCGCCCCTCCTTACTCGCAGGGAGCTTACACTCCCGCGAACCGAGCCTTTGAGGAAGAAAAGGCGCAGAGCGGAGACCAGTGGGCAGTGCCGGTCGGCAGGGGTCTACGTCCCTGGTCCCTTTCCTCGGTTCACACGGAGAAGTCTTCTGTGTCCTCCAGAGAGTTTGGGACGCAGTCAGGTTGCATGCATATCCAGAAAAGACACAGCAATGATCCAGTGGAGTCATTAACCAGCCAGCTTTCCCAGTCCCTAGTTTCCAGCAAGGAGATGCAGAAGCAGCACACTCAGGTCCTCAAGAACAAGTTGGAAGAGGCAATAATGTCCTCCAGGGACCAGAAGATCGTGGCCCTGGTGCTGAGCCGGCTCAAAAGGCCCAGAGGATGCGGGAGCTGCAGCAGCAGGCGGCCCTAGCCTGGGAGGAGCTGAAGCGCTCCGACCAGAAGGTCCAGTTGACCCTGGAGAGGGAGCGCAAGCTGCTGCTGCAGCAGAGCCAAGAGCAGTGGCAGCAGGACAAGGGGCAGCGCAAGGCTCGGCTGAACCGGGAGCTGCGCGTCCGGCGGCGGGACAGACGAGCCACCAACACTATCCAGCAGGAGAGCAGCGGGTGGAAGGCGCCGCTGGAGGACCAGGAGAAGCAGCGCCAGGAGAAGCTGGAGGGGCCCCCTCCAAACCCGAGACGGAGCCGGAGAAGCAGTGCCAGGTGCAACGCCTGCCAGAGAGGATGCTGCGGGACCTGCAGGCGCAGAACAGCCTGCAGCTGCAGGAAGAGGCTGGCGCAGGCCTGTCTAAAGAAGCACGTTCACTCCACTGAGGGCCAGAAAAGATCCAGGAGACCGGTCTCAGCTCTCTAGTCAATTACCAGGCCAGGAAGGTCCTCATGGACTGCCAGGCCAAGGCTGAGGAGCTCCTCAGAAAGCTGTCCCTGGAACAGAGCTCCCGATGGTCCCAAGAGACGCCCGAGGGCCAGATGAAGGAGCCCCACAGAGAGCTGAAGGACAAAGTCCAGAAGGAGGAGGAGCGGTTCCAGCAGGTGAAGAGGTGGGCTGAAGAGTCCCAGGAGCAGAGAAAGGAGCACAAGTCGCTGCTGGAGGAGCTGGCGGACCAGAAGATCCTGCAGACCCAGAGTCAGGTCCACAAGAATGTCAGAGACAAGGCGCACCACATTCGGGAGCTCAACATCCTGCGGGAGAAGAATGATCACATCCTGAAGCTGAAAGCCGAGAAGGAGGAAAGATGCCACATCGAGGGCATCAAGGAAGCCATTCGGAGACAAGAGCAGAGGATGGAGCAGATCTTGCGAGAGAAAGACGCAACCTTCGAGGAATTCCAGAAGATCTCCAGGGCCTCCAGGACAGATGATGTGAGAACACTTGCCAACAACTTCTTTGATCAGATGACCCGGGAGGCCCAGGTCCCAGCTGGGCAGCAGAGAGGGGGCTACTGAGAACCTGATGACAAACAGCTTCCAGCTTAGGTGGCTAGACAGAGATCTGGCAATGTGATTCATTTTCTTATTTGATTATGACTGAGCACTGATTTTTAAAAAGCATATAAAATAGCAGCAACTTTCTCTCATGAACTAATTTATTGATTCTTTGGGATGGTTGAGAGGGTGGGATAAACGTTTTCCAAGTTTTAAGAAAATTACTTGCCTTTGTACATTTGGCTTTAAATAGAAAATACTCATTTCGCTCTCAGGTAATCTCAGAAGCGTATGAATGTCAGACACATTTTGAGGAACCAAAGAAAAAGTCTACAGTGAGGAATAGAGCTCTGTGCCATGGCTTCGGTCTTTCCCCGTCCCAGAACTTATGAAGGGGTGAAGTGTGAAGTACTTGTCATAGGAAATCTCCAAGAACAAAAAGTGAGGTGAGGAAGCATGGGGGAAATTCCTGTCAATAAGTATATTGGGGAACACAGCATACTACTTCCCTTCTTGGGAGTTCATAAGACAGCTGAAAATTTTAAAGGCTCTGAAAAGTCTTGCAGTAAAGACATATTTGATTAACCTAGAGTTTTTCACAAATCATGGAACTTGTTTTTCCTCTTGGATCCTTCCATGGAATTGGCGTTCCGTAAAATATTTTTGGCAACAGCTTTCCATGGCTCCTTCTCAGATGGGACTGCTTTGGCCTTCCTTTCCCGTGTTAGTAGAAAGTGTTTATAATGCCTTTAGCACTAGTGATTACACCACCACAGACACGTTCAAGAGTTCAGTGGAATCTTTGGGTCCAATTTTTCCCCCTTTTGGTCAGTCTCCTCTAGTCTTTTGGAGCAAAATTCTATTAGAATCCTCTTCTTCCCCTTTATTTCTCCTTTGTCTCTTCTGAAGGAGGCATGTGATGTCATTCTGTCTACTCACATTGTGTCTAATTAACCTAACCAGGCTCTGAATGAGTGACTAAACATGATTCAGGAGCTTGACAGTTTAAAAACTAAGAGCCAGAAGCTAAGTAGAATTTAACGCATCATATCTCAAAGTCTCAATCAAAAAAATTCTATAAAAGTGTTTTGTAAATAACATTTTTCTTTCGAGAGAGAGAGAGAAAGAAAGAATAAGTCCCACTGGAAGACTTTTGTCATCTTAGTATTTTTGAAATGACATGAAAGGTGATCTGGCAAGGGGTTTTATTCAAAGGTCATTGTGAAGGACTTCCCTTGTGGTCCAGTAGTGAGGGTTCCACACCTCCAATGCAGGGGGTGCAGGTTCAGTCCCTGGTTGGGGAACTAACATCTCACATACCCCAGGCATGACCAGAGAAAACAGTTTAGCTTTGTCTTTTTAAATGCAATTTAGAAAAAAACAATAAAGGGCAGTGTGAGAGCCATATTCCCATCTTACATGCTGGAAACTGGGCCCCCTTCCCTGTCATAGCTCCCCTCTGTCTGCTGTCCCCAGAGAGGCCTACTCAGGCTCTCATTCCTTTGTTGGCACATGTTGCTTCAATTTTCAATCTTATCATTCTCCTCTTGTCAACCAGGCTAGTGCTGTTCCAGCCAAATGCTGTGTACACTCCCAGCATTCTAGGAAAGAGCTTAAAATGTCTCAGAATCTAACTCTTCATCTTGACATAGGTATGTGACTTTGGGGGAGTTACCTTCCTGGGCCTCGGTTTCCTTTTCTGTAAAAAGGATTATAATTTGTACTTCAAAGGATGTGAAGGATAATCAAGTACAATAATATAATATATCTGGCACAGTGTCCAGAAGCTAATACACCCAAAATAATTAAATATTATAGTTTTTATATAGTTTTTTTATACTGCTGACTTTCCATTTTTGTCAATTCCATTCTCCCTATTTCAATGCCTTCTCACCAGCTGCCTCCTCCTATCATATCCAAGTCTGATTTTTCTGAGCTTAGCTCACAACCTGCCTCTTGTATGAAATATGGGACCTCTCTGGCTGCTCCTTCTCAGAATCAGCCTTTGACAAGATGTTCAGCTTATGGCTTATTGAGCACTTAGAAGCTGCTGCTCTGTTGGCATACCCATTTTGCAATCTGCATCTTGGCTTCCAAACTGGATTGAATGCTACTTAAGGCCAAGGTCATTTTCTTAGAATTCTTTATACCCATGCTTACCAGTCAAAATAAAAGCCATTAAGCAGGATATTTTGACCCCACATCCATATCCCATGCCGTTACCCTACTAATGTTCTTTGCTCATTGAAATACAGACTTGCATTCTTTTATCCAATTCTTTATGAATATTACTTGTAGAAATAGTCAGTATAGAATAAAGCTGACAGAAGATGAAGTATTTACTTTTCTCTATTCTTCCTTTTAAAAAAATACACACACACACACACACACACACATATAGACCCCACGCTTACCCAAGCTCCCAACACCCACTGAGGAGCCTGGACTTTCACCCTCACCAGGCTGTGACAAGGAGCTCCTCACTCTGGCAGTGTCATTGGAGACCACTTGAGGAGCCTAGACTTTCAACCACTACTGCCACCACCACCGCCAGGACACAGTAACACGGGGCCCCTCTCTCTCCCTACTGCTGCTGCTGCTAAGTCGCTTCAGTCGTGTCCGACTCTGTGCGACCCCACAGACGGCAGCCCACCAGGCTCCGCTGTCCCTGAGATTCTCCAGGCAAGAACACTGGAGTGGGTTGCCATTTCCTTCTCCAGTGCAAGAAAGTGAAAAGTGAAAGGGAAGTCGCTCAGTCGTGTCCGACTCTTAGCGACCCCATAGACTGCTGCCCACCAGGCTCCTCCGTCCATGGGATTTTCCAGGCAAGAGTACTGGAGTGGGTCGCCATTGCCTCCTCCGCTCTCCCTACTGAGTAGTATCCAATAAAGCCTAGTGGACAGGACTTTTATCACCCTCCAGCAGGAACAGCTCCTTGGTATCAGTAGATGTCATGTGGAGAGTAGCAATGAGGCATTCTTAGCCCTTCTAGCCAAGAAAGTATCAATGGATGCCTAGAAGGGAGCCAACACCCCCACCTCCACTCAGCAGTGATGAAGAGCGCCCCTCCCCTCCTCAGGTGGCAATGGAGGTGGACTGAGGAACTGGACTTATACCCCTGCCTGGCAATAATGAAGCCTCAACCTCCTTCCCTTTCTAGAGCAGTATGAAAGGAAGCCAGATAAAACAGAAGATACGGCCTTAAATAATACACAAAATGCTCGGGTTTCGTTCAAAATCACATTTCATTCTAAGAACCAAGAATATCGTGAACTGAATGAAAAAGACAATAAGTGCCAATAGATGGTGGAAAAATGGAAACAGTGACAGACTCTATTTTCTCTGGCTCCAAAATCACTGCAGACAGTGACTGTAGCCACAAAATTAAAAGACGCTTGCTCCTTGGAAGAAAAGCTATGACCAACCTAGACAGCACATCAAAAGCAGAGATATCACTTTACCAACAAAGGTCTGTGTAGTCAAAGCCATGTTTTTCCAGTAGTCATGTATGGATGTGAGAATTGGACCATAAAGAAGGCTGAGCACTGAAGAATTGATTCTTTCAAACTGTAGTGTTGGAGAAGACTCTTGAGAGTCCAGGAAGATCAAACCAGTCAATCCTAAAGGAGATCAACCCTGAATATTCATGGGAAGGACTGATGCTGAAGCTGAAGCTCCAATACTTTGGCCACCTGATGTGAAGAAACAACTCACTGGAAAAGATCCTGATGCTGGGAAAGACTGAGAGCAGGAGGAGAAGTAGAAAACAGAGTGTGAGATGGTTGGATGACATCACCAATTCAATGGACATGAGTTTAAGCAAACTTGGAGTTAGTGAAAGACAAGGAAGCCTGGAGTGCTGCAGTCCATGACCTGCAGTGTCAGACACAACTGAGTGGCTGAACAACAACAGGAAATGGGAATAACACTATTAGAAATAGCTGAAAAAGATCTTAAATCACTCATGATAAAATGCTTCAACAAGCTGAACACACTTGAAACAAACAAAAAACTGGCAAACAGAAAATCTCAACAAAAAAAACACACAAGGTATAAAGAAGAACCAACTAGAAATTTTAGAGCTGAAAAATACATTTATAAAAATAAAAAGCTGGAGGATGAGCTAAACAATAGAATGGAGGGAACATAAGAAAGAATCAGTGAACTATAAGACATAAAAATTACCAAATCTGAAAAACAGAAAATTAAAAAAAAGTTAAAGCCTCATGGAGCTGTGGAAGTGTAACAAAAGTTCTAACATTCATGGTATGTTCCCAGAAGGAGCAGAGAAAAAGTAGGATTGAAAAAGTGCTCAGGGTAACAATGGCTGAAAACTATCCAGATTTGGTAAAGAGCTAACCCTACATATTAAAAAGTTGAGTGAACCCTTGCAAAAGAGTAAACCCATAAGACATACCATAGTCAAATTTCTGAAACTGAAGAAAAGAAGAAAAAAAAACCTTGATCAAGAGAATGAGAAAGTAAGCCACAGACCGGGAGAAAATATTTGCAAAACAGTGGCTCTGTTAATACAAGATCAAGCACACTTCAGAGCAAAAAACTACCATAAACAGGAAAAAGTGTAAACTTACAAGAGTCAACCCACTGAGAAGACATAGTTCTAAACCTGTATGCATAAAATTTTACTAAAGGCAAACAATTCAATTTAAAGGGTATAAATGAATGTATTTATAAAACAGAATGAGAGCCACAGATGTAGAAACAAACTTATGGTTACCAGGGTATAAAGGGAGAGGAGGCTAAATTGGGAGATTGTGATTGACATATACATACTACTATATATGGAATGGAGAAGAAAATGGCAACCCACTCCAACATTCTTGCCTGGAAAATCCCATGGACGGAGGAGCCTGGTGGGCTACAGTCCATGGCGTTGCAGAGAGTCAGATATGACTGAGCGACTAACATAACACATATACATAAACAAGAGAAATATGAGATACATGAAGCAGAAGCCAATAGACCTGGAAAATGAAAACAAAATCACAATTGTAGCCAGAGACTTGAATACCTTTCTCCCAACAACTGATAGAACTTCTAAAAAGAAAATCAACAAGGATACAAAAAAAACAACACTATCAACTAACAAGATCTCATCAGCAGCTATAGAAAAGCCCACACAGCAGCAGCAGAACACAGATTCTTTTCCAGGGCTCATGGAACAAATATCAAGAGAGAACATGCTGCCAAGTCACTTCAGTCGTGTCCGACTCTGTGCTACCCCATAGACAGCAGCCCACCAGGCTCCCTCATCCCTGGGATTCTCCAGACAAGAACACTAGACAGAACATATCCTGGTCCATAAAATAAACTCAAGAAATTTAAATTATTGACATCATACAAAATGTGTTCTCTGACCACAATGGAATCAAACTAGAAATCAATGACGATAAAAGAAAAATCTCCAGCACTTAGAAATTAATCAAAACAATTCTAAACAATTCTTAAGTCAGTGTCTTAAAGGAAAAAAAATTAAAATACATTAAATTTAATTAAAATACATTAAATTTAATTAAAATAAAACGTCAAATTTGTGGGGCACAGCTAGAACAGTGCTAAGAGGGAAATTAAAGATGCTTACTCCTTGGAAGAAAAGTTATGACCAACCTACTTAGCATATTCAAAAGCAGAGACATTACTTTGCCGACTAAGGTCCGTCTAGTCAAGGCTATAGTTTTTCCAGTAGTCATGTATGGATGTGAGAGTTGGACTGTGAAGAAGGCTGAGCACTGAAGAACTGATGGTGCTGGAGAAGACTCTTGAGAGTCCCTTGGACTGCAAGGAGATCCAACCAGTCCATTCTGAAGGAGATCAGCCCTGGGATTTCTTTGGAAGGACTGATGCTGAAGCTGAAACTCCAATACTTTGGCACCTCATGTGAAGAGTTGACTCATTGGAAAAGACTCTGATACTGGGAGGGACTGGGGGCAGGAGGAGAAGGGGACGACAGAGGATGAGATGGCTGGATGGCATCACTGACTCGATGGATGTGAGTCTGAGTGAACTCCGGGAGTTGGTGATGAACAGGGAGGCCTGGCATGCTGCAGTTCATGGCGTTGCAAAGAGTCGGACACGACTGAGCGACTGAACTGAACTGAACTGAACTGAAAAAGAGAAAAATCTCAAATCAATCATCTAAACTCCCACCTTAGAATAACCCAGAAATAGAACAAAGTAAACCCAAAGCAAGCCGAAAAAAATAAAAGAACAGACATCAATTAAAGTCAAAACAAAAACAATAGAGGAAATCAATGAAACAAAGACTGGTTCTTTGAAAAATTCAATAAAATAGACAAACCACTAACAAGAATGATAAAAAAAAAGAAAAGACTCAGATTACCAATATTGTGAATGAAATAGCTTTATCACTGTGTATCCTGAAGACATCAAAAGGATGATAAGGAAATGCTACGAAGAAATTTAGGCTTCTCTGATCACTCAGACAGTAGGTAAAGAATCTGCCAGACCTGGTTCAATCCTTGGTTCAGGAAATTCCCCTGGAGAGAGGAATGGCTGCATACTCCAATATTCTTGCCTGGAGAATCCCCATAGACAGAGGAGCCTGGCAGGCTACAGTCCATGGGGTCACAAAAAGTCAATACAACTGAGTGACTAACACATTCACACACTACCACACATGAACAACTTTATACATAAAAGTTTGACCAATTAGATAAGTGGATCACTTCCTCCAGAAACACAAACTACCCCGATATGAAGCAGAGCATGTGAATAGCCCATAATCACTAGTGAAATTAAATTCATTATTTTAAAACTCTTCCCTCTTCCAAAATCCAGGCCCAGATGGTTGCACTCAAGAACTTCACAAATGCTTAGAGAAGAAGTAACACCAGGAGGGAGGCAGGAGGAAAGTTCAAGAGGGAGGGGACATATGTATACCTATGGCTGATTCACGTTTATGTTTGACAGAAACCAACACAAACTGTAAAGCACTTATCCTTAATTAAAAATAAATAAATAAAAATTAAAAAAATAAAAAATATATATTTTAAAGAAAGAAATAACACCAATTCTACACAATATAAAATGCAGTCTCTTCCATAAAATGGAAGAGAACACTTCCCAATTCATTTCGTGAAGTTAGTATTACCATAATGCCAAACAGACAAAGGAAACCTACAGAATAATGTCCCTCTTGAGCATAGACTTTGAAATCCTTAAAGCACTGGCAAATTGCATTCAATATATAAAACGAATTATGCACCACAACTAAGTTGGGTTTATTCCAAGATTACAAGGTTGATTCAATTCTTGAAACTGAATCACCATGTTAATAATCCAGCATATTAACAAACTGAAGAAGAAAAGCACATGAATACATGAATCAACACAGAAAAAGACATTTGCCAAAATTCAACATCCATTCATGAATAATACTTTCAGAAAAATAGAAATAAAGGGGAACTTCCTCAGCTTGATAAAGAGCATTGATTCAATACACACACACACACACACACACACACACACACACACACACACAATCTACAGCGAATACCACACCTAACACTGAAAGCCCAGCTGGTTTCTTCCATGATCAGAAACAAGGCAAGTATGTCCAGTCTCACTACTCTTATTAAACATCATGGTGGAAGGCAAGAAAAGGAAATATTAATATAAGACAGAAGACTAGAAAAGAAGAAACAAAAGGTATCCTTATTTACAGACGACATGATGGTTTTTTAGAAAATCCAAAGCAATGTCCATAAATCTTCTAATAAGTGAGTTCAGCAAGATCACAGGATACAAGAGCAACATACAAAAATCAATCACATTTGTAGATATTCTCAATGAGCTCAAGGTCATTGACATTTTAAAGTATGATACCATTTGCAATACATAAAGTACAATACCTGACCACTTTGCCTGTCTCCTAAAAAATCTGTATGCAGGTCAAGAAGCAACAGTTAGAACCAGATATGGAACAATGGACTGGTTCCAGATTGGGAAAGGAACAAGTCAAGGCTGTATATTGTCACCCTGCTTATTTAACTTATATGCAGAGTATATCATTAGAAATGTCAGGCTGGATGAAGCACAAGCTGGAGCCAAGATTGCCAGGAGATATATCAGTAACTTCAGATATGCAGATGACACCATCCTTATGGCAGAAAGTGAAGAAGAACTAAAGAGCCTCTTGATGAAAGTAAAAGAGGAGAGTGAAAAAGTTGGCTTAAAACTCAACATCCAGAAAACTAAGATCATGGCATCTGGTCCCATCACTTTATGGCAAATAGATGGGGAAACAATGGAGACAGTGACAGACTTTATTGGGGGAGGGCTCCAAAATCACTGCAGATGGTGACATCAGCCATGAAATTAAAAAGATACTTGCTCCTTGGAAGAAAAGTTATGACCAACCTGGACAGCATATTAAAAGCAGAGACATTACTTTGCCAGCAAAGGTATGGATGTGAGAGTTGGACTGTAAAGAAAGCTGAGTGCTGAAGAACTGATGCTTTTGAACTGTGGTATTGGAGAAGACTCTGGAGAGTCCTTTGGACTGCAAGGAGATCCAACTAGTCCATCCTAGAGGAACTCAGTCTTGAATATTCATTGGAAGGACTGATGCTAAAGCTAAATCTCCAATATTTTGGCCACCTGATGCAAAGAACTGACTTGTTGGAAAAGACCCTGATGCTGGGAAAGGTTAAAGGTGAAAGGAGAAGGGGAAGACAGAGGATAAGATGGTTGGATGGCATCACTGACTCAATGGACATGAGTCTGAGTAAACTCCGGGAGTTGGTGATGGACAGGGAGGCCTGGTGTGCTGCAGTCCATGGAATTGCAAAGTTGGACATGATCAACTGAACGGAACTGAACCATTTACAACAACTTAGGAAAACTTAGATATAAATGTAATAATATATGTATATGACATTTGCTAAACATCACAAAATGCTGATGAAAGCAAGAGGACCTAGATAAATAGACATACTATTTAAGACTCAACATAATAAAAACAGCAATTCTCCCCAAACTGATAAGCAGATTTATTGTAAATCTTATCAAAATCATAGATAGAATTTTAGTAGACATGGACAGGACATTCTAAGATGTATACAGAAAGGCAAAGGAACTAGAATGGCTAAAACACTTGAAAAAGAGAGAGTGGGATGAATCAGTCTGCCTAATTTCATGACTTATTACATGGCTGCAGTAATTAACACTATGCAATATCGATGAAAAGATAGACACATACAATAATGAAACAGAATAAAGAAGCCAGAAACAGACCCACATAAATATGTCCAAGTATGACTTTTTATAAAGATACAGAAGCAATCTGATGGAGAAAGACAATTCAACATAATGATGCTGGAACAAGTGAATATCTAGAGGCAAAAAGTAAGAAAGTAACAAAGAGAGGGAGGAGGAAAAGAGGGAGAGAGGAAGGGAGGAAAGGAGGAAAGAGCTTCAACCCAAGCCTCAAATATTATACAAGAATTAATTCAAAATGGATCATGGACTTAAATGCAAATCATAATACAATATAAAAAATCTTAGGAAAAAATCGTCAAGATCTAAGGTTAACCAAAGAGTTCTTAAACTTGACATGAAAAGCATAATCTTTTTTTTTGAAAAGCATAATCTATAAAAGAAAAAATTGATAAACTGGACATTATAAAAATTAGAAGCTTTTGATGTCTGAGTTTGTTAAGAGGATGAAATGGCAAACTACGTGATGACAAAATGCAAGTTTAAACTACAAGATATCACTATTCACCTATCAGAATGCCTAAAATAAGAAATAATAACATGGAATGTTGGTAAGGATGCAGAGAAACTGGATCATCTAGACATTGCTGGCGGAAATACAAAATGGTACAGCCACTCTGGAAAGCAACTTGTCAGTTTCTTCATAACTACCATAGGAGTGCAATTGCACTCCCAGCATTAATCCCAGAGAACATAAGACTTATGTCTGTACAAAAATCTATACATGGATGTTTACAACAGCTTTAGTCATAATAATCTCAAACTGAGTTAACCCAGATGCCCTTCAACAGCTAAAAGGTTAAACAAACAGAGGCACATCCGTATTATTGCTGAAATACTACTCAGTAATGGAAAGGAAACAAGTACTGATGCCCACAACAGGTTGGATGAATCTCCAGAGAACTATGCTAAGTGAAAGAAGGCAATCCTAAAAATGTGACTCCACTTATATGTGTGTGTGTGTGTGTGTGTGTGTGTGTGTGTGTGTGTGCTCAGTTGTGTCTGACTCTGCAACCCCGTGCACTATATAGCCCAACAGGCTCCCCTGTCCATGGGGTTGCCAAGGCAAGAAATGCTGGAATGTGCTGCCACTTCCTCCTCCAGGGTATCTTCCCGACCCCAGGATCGAATCCAAGTCTCGTGGGTCTCCTACACTGGCAGGCAGATTCTTTACCGCTGCACCACTTGGGAAGCCCAATTCCACATTTCTGTAACATTATTTAAATGACAGGATTGCAAAAATGGAGAACAGATTACTGGCTATCAAGGATTATAGATGGGATGGAGGTGGAAGAAAGTGCATATAGAAAAAGGACAACATAAGGGATCCTTCTGATGAAGGAAATGTTCTGTGTCTTGTACCTCAGTGTGATGCTGTACTATAGTTTATATGATGTTATCATCAGGAAAAATTGGATAGAGAACACATAGGATCCCTCCGCCTTATTTCTTAAAACTTAATGTGGATCTAAAATTATCTCATAAGATTTCTAAAAATAAGAAAAACCTGACATTATTCACTGCTGGGAAAAAAAATACCATTTTTGTTGGTGACAATAAGAACATCAAAACCCGAATCCAAAACTATATTTAGTAGAAATGTATTAACACCAAATAAACTCAACAAAGAGTCAAACTGAAAATAATAACGGTTGTTACTGACTAAAAATTGAATGATAGAAGCAAATTTTCTCTATACATGTATATCTGTATAATTTGGCTTGAAAAAACTGAACTTGGTAGAAATAATTCCCACAAGAGCAGAAGCTGTAATTGGTAGCATTTGATATTGTCAAGAATATTGATAAATAAATGCAATTGGTCTAAATGCAAAGAAGCTTTGTAAATTGAAAATAAAAATAGAAAAACTTGGAAGCAATGACTGTATTTAGAAAACTGGTCACTGAACTGAATCGGTTTAAAGGAGTTCATTGTAGAAAATAGTCTCTCAATGAAAATTTAAAGGCTTGGTATTCTGACTTAAATATTTGTATTCAATACTTATCAGATCAAAACTATAGAATCAAACATTCTATCCTTTAGCCAGACCTTGTCAAATCTTTGCTATGTGCCAGGCACTTGACATACACTAGACACTTTTACATTCATTTATATCCTTTTATTTGATAACCTTTATAACATAAGTGAGTTATGGTATTTCACAGATGAAGAGCTGAGGTTTAGAGAGCTTGAGCAAGATTTCTGAGATGGTGCTAGTGAGTGACAGAGCGGGGATCTGAACCCAGTTCTCTCTGACTCTTTATGCTGTTTCCAGACATTGCCAGTCTTTCAATGATGAAGAAGAAATATGCCACAGTGATTAAAACCCAGACTCTGAAACCTGACTACAAATCCCATCTCCATCATGTAACTAAGAGTGGCCTTGGGCAAGTTCTTTGCCCACCCATGCATCAGTTTCTTTATCCATATTAAGGAAATAGAGTGTATGACTCATAAGTGAAAGTCTTTCAATCGTGTCCAACCCTTTGCGACCCCATGGACTGTAGCCCTCCAGGCTCCACTGTCCATGGGGATTCTCCAGGCAAGAATACTGGAGTGGGTTACCTGCCTCCCTCCAGGGGATCTTCCCAACCCAGGGATCGAACCCAGGTCTTCCGCATCGCAGGTGGCTTCTTTACCATCTAAGCCAGCAGGGAAAATGTTGTGATGATTAAATGGACCAACACATGTAATGTATCTAGAATAGTGCTGAATATACAACAAGGATTCCATATTAGCTTTTATTATATAATATTTTCTTGATGCCAATGCTTGACAAAGTTGTTTTTTTTTTTAATCCTAAGAAAGAAAGAAACTTTTGTAAAATCCTATTTTCAAGGACACTCAGAATTTGGGAGGAATGAATGGTAAATTAACCTAACTTTTGTCAAATATTAACATGTGTATGTTTTTTATTGTAGAATTTGAACAACTGATAGTGATATTAGTTGCATTAGAACAGATATCAGCAGTTTTTAAAAAGTTATCTTTGGCTCTAGAGGATTGAAGTGTTCATCCACTGACTAAAATTGAGTTAATTCCATATTGGACCAGCTTTTATTAATGTTCACACTCCATCCTGATCATGTAGTGATTATGCATTGAGGGGACAAAATACTGATTTATTTGAGTATTCACAGGCATTAATCCTTCCTGGGTTTGGAATGTCACTGAAATGATCTGAAGCTGTATTCTCCTTTTTGTGTATCTTATATAATGGGGTGTTAACAATGGACTTTTTAAAAATTCTTTTTTGAGACACCAAACACTTGCCAATTGATTTTGCCTTTTTTTTTTAAAATCAGAGGGTTCTGGGTATTTTCCACTACTATATCTAGTTACAATGGTCTGATTGTAACCATTTCCCTTTCTCATAGCACTTGAAACCAGAATCATTCTCTTTCCAGTTAATTTTTCTGTGCTTCTAAAGGAGCAATTGTTACATTTCGATGTTGCAGATGTTCTAACTCACAGGAACTAGGTCAGATTTCCTGGCAAGCTTACATTTTTGAGGTTAAGGGGAGGTGAAATAATTCTCAAAAGGGGAAGGAGAGACCACTTCAAAAGGTTCTGAATCTTATTTTCTCCATTAGCCTAATTGTCACTGTTACTGGGTGGATGACAGCAATTGCTGAGCCATACCACTTTCAGTACCTTGAAGGTGGTAAGGGGAAAGAAGCTTTAAGCCCTGTTGTGGCACAGCAAGGGAGCCTTCCTGCAACCATCTAAAAGTAGGAACTGCCAGGGACTACCCCCTTCCCCATCCTTCTTTATAATCATTTTGTAAATATCCTCCTAGGCTCAGCTCAGAAACATACCTGTGTAATAATCAAGGCTACAGATTCACTCTCCCTACGTGACATGGAAGATGGCCACCAGCAGCTTCAGTCTTACATTTTCTACTTGCACTCCAAGAAGAGAGACTTCTTTGCCTCCAGTATGGAAAATTCCAGGAAAGACTTGCTGCTGCTGCTGTTGCTGCTAAGTCGCTTCAGTCGTGTCCGACTCTGTGCGACCCTATAGACGGCAGCCAACCAAGCTCCCCTGTCCTGGGATTCTCCAGGCAAGAACACTGGAGTGGGTTGCCATTTCCTTCTCCAATGCATGAAAGTGAAAAGTCAAAGTGAAGTCACTCAGTCGTGTCCGACTCTTAGCGACCCCATGGACTGCAGCCTTCCAGGCTCCTCCGTCCATGGGAAAGACTTGGGTCGGACCAATTTGGGACCCAAGCCCTTCCTTTGTGCTTTTCTCTGTGTCCATTATAAGTTTATTGCCTACAGCATTATCAGTCTGCAAGTCAGGCTTTATATGGCCATTACAAAATGAGATGAAGTGGGCAAAAGTGCTCTTGAGATGCTAAATAAACGAAAGGATACTGTGTAGCCCTTGGAATTTAGGAAGCAAACTTCGTACACAAGAGGTGATCAGAAAGCAATGACAGGATGATGAGATTTAGGAAATTATATGCCACAAACAATAACTAGGATTTATTTAGGGTTGCTTTAATGGTAATGAAATGTTTCCATCTTTCCCTTAATTCTCATTCTCCTCTCTTTTATTGATGCAAAAACAGGCCCAAATTTCTGCTTATCATATCAGAGACTAATGACCTTGAGGATCCTTCTGTTTCAGAATAGGTATATCTTTCATGGGTTTCCCAGCTAGCGCTAGTGGTAAAAACCCGCCTGCCAATGCAGAAGACGAAAGAGATGAGAGTTCAATCCCTGGGTCAGGAAGATCCCCTGGAGGAGGGCATGGTAACCCACTCCAGGATTCTTGCCTGGAGAATCCCATGGACAGAGGATCTTAGTGGGCTACGGTCCATACGGTCACAAAGAGTCAGACACAACTGAAGTGACTTAGCATGCTTGCATGCATATCTTTTATAAAATACACTTTCTTTGCATTGCTGGGATTAGGGAAATAAGAGAAACCGTCATGGGAACACCACACACACACGCATTCACACACAGAGTCAGAGACCTGAGCAGTTACTACACATACAGACAGAGTTGCTCTGAGGACAAATCCAGATAACAGTATGTCAAGAGAGAGAAGCTGACTCTGAGATTCTCAGTTTAGTCCAGGGACTATGGAAGGGGATGACATTGGTCCAGATCAGCAATATTCCTGGTCCTAAAAAAGAAACCACTCTGGAGACAAGCATCCTTGTCTATTTTCCACAGATCAAGAGCAGCCATATGTGAGCTCACAGAGATAATCATACAAGGATATGGAATCATCATGAATGATGATCAACAGGAATAAAAGAGATTAGGACCCATACAGATTTGAAATATTAGAATTCTCAGAATTAGAATCGAGAATAACCGTATATAAAACGTTTTAAGAAAAACATGAACTGGTAAAGATGAAATAGCAGGAGAGAACAGGAACTATGACTAGGCAGACCTGGAACAGACATAGAACTTTTGAATGGAATGTATAGTTAAAACTATTAAAAATTCAGAGGGTAAAGTAAGTAGACTATTAAACACAGTTGAGGAGCGTGAACTTGAAGGCAGACTTGTAGAAATGTTCTAGAAAGTAGTATAAAGAAATAAGATATAAAGTACAAAAAGAGAAAAAGAGACAAGGAAGATAAAGAAGTTCCGATATCAAATCAGAGTTCAGGAGGAAGGAGGAGAAAAGATAGGGGAGAGGGTGAATTTAAAGATAATTTTCTAGAACTGAGGTACATGAATACAAGGACACAGTAATCATGGCAGTTACCCAACAAGACAAAATAAATCCAAACCTGGACACGCTGAAAGCAACATGCCAAGTAACAAAAGCAAACTGAAAATTTTAAAAGCATTAAAAGAGAGAAAATGCACCACTTTCAAAGGAATGACAGACTGACAGCAATTTTCTCAACTGCAAAAACCAAAGCCAGGAGACAATGGAACAGTATCTTCTAAACGCTGAGGGAAAATCACAGTCATCCTAGAATTGTCCAGCCAACAAAAATATCTCCACTTATGACAGTGAAATACAAGCATTTCTAGAGAAACAGAAACCAAGTTTACTACCAATAGACCTAAACCAGAAGAACTTTAAAAGAGGCACTCCAGGAAGATGGGAGAAAATCTTGGGAGACAGCTCTGAGATGCAAAGAAGTAAAGAAGTAGGCAAATGGTAATACTGTCCATAAAATATTATCATTTAATTTCCATGTCTAACATACAGAAATATAAAAACAGGACAAACATTGAAAATACTGAGTTGGCAAAATTTTCACTCAGGTATTTCCATAAACTGTGATGGAAATACCTGAACAAATTTTTGGCCAACACAATAGTCAGATAAATAGTATGAAATTAGAGAGGAAATTGTTGTGTGATTTGCTAGGAAGGTTGAGGTGCTAGTGTTAATGTATAGCAGTTTTGCATGGTATAATTTCAAAGGTAACCCTCAGAGAAAAATCAGTATAGCATCATTTCCAAACAAGTAAGAAAAGAAATGGAAAGAGAAAGCACATAAAAATGGAAAGTTTTAATAGTAAAGGAGAGAAAAGCAGGCAGAGAGAAAAATAAATAGGAAGCAGAAGGTAACAGCATAGTGGAAAGACAGACAACTCTGACATCACAATAATGAAAAAGGACTAAACTTACTACACAATGGACAGAGACCGCCACACTAGATGTTTTAAAGCATTCAGTGCTGTGCTATTCACAGGGGACACATCTAAACATAAAGGACCGAGAAATGCTGGAAATGAAAGATTTATGAAGCAAATATTAACCAAATGAAAAATTTCTACTGTCAGGAAGACTTTAACACAGAAAGGCATTGTATAGGTAGGGCTCTATGAAGTAACAAAATGTTTGATGCATCTGGAAGATAGAACAATTCTAAGAAGTCTTATGTTATATCTGAATTAAAATTGATAAAGTATGTAGGGAAATTAACCTCATTAGAGTGGGTGATGTTCAAGACAGCTCTTTTTTATTGATAGGACAGAAAGTTAGTAAACATATAAAAATGCAATGATAAAGTTTTGCTTATAAGACATCCATAGATTCCATATGACAATATTTACAAAGACTAACCATGGAATAGACCATGGGTTGAGAATTAAGATAGTTATTAAAATAGATCATATTTGAGAATTAAAATTTTCAAATGTCCATTATCATATGAACAAAGTTTTTAAACCACAGTGCAATTAAATTAGACCTCAAAAATATACTTAGAACTTTTAAATCTCACTTTTAGAACTTTTTAAATCTCACTTTTAAATGTCTTCTGGATTTAAAAACTTAAAATTTAAATACGTTTAGATCTAAACAATAATGAAAATACAATATACCAAGTCTTCTGGCATGCAGTTAGAAAGATAATATAAGAGACATGAGAGAAATGTAGAGACTTAAATCCTTATTAGTATAAGACAGGAAAAGCTGAAAATTAATAAGCTAAGTACCCAACCTAAGAAATTTTTAAAAGAACAACAGAATAAATTTAAACAAAGACAACTCTAGGTGTCAAAATTAATGAAACAGAAAGCAAAGATTTAATGGACATGATTTCCAAAAACCAAAAGTTGCTTCTTAGAAAACATGAATGAAATAGGGAAGCCTCTAGCAGAACTGTTCAAGAAAGAGAAATGCATGAGTAATATTAAAAATAAAACGGGATAAAATGAGAGATCCAGCAGAGACTAAAAAGATAAGCGAGAACTATTAAAAAAACTACATGCCAAAGAATGCATTAAGATGCACTAAATTAGAAGAAATAAACATATTCTTTTAAAAACAGCCAACTCAAATAGAAATTGCCCATAATCATCAAAACAAGTGAATCAAGTGTTTAATTTTCTTACAAATAATCACTAGGCACAGATGATTTTACAGGTAAATTCTACCAAGTGTTCATGAAACATAACATATTACACAAATTCTTTGAGTAAAAAGAAAAGACTATTTCCCAATCTATGCTATGAGTCCACTTTACCTTTGATGCTAAAACTGGAAAATATAATAAAGAAAAATCATAGGAAAACCTCATTTAGGACCATAAAAGCAATAATCCTACACAAGTATAGCAAAATAAATCTTGCATAGTATGAAAAAAATAACACATCATGACAGCTGAATTTATTTAAGGAATATAACTTCAGAAAATCTGTAATTATCATTCACCCCATTAGCATTAAAACAACAAAATATGGTTGTTTCAATAGATGGAGAAAACACATTTGATGCAATTCATAAAACCTACTTATGGTTTAAAAATTAACTAGCTCAGAATAGAAAGGGATTTCCATAATCTGATAAGAGGAGAATACCCCAAACCTACACAAACATTATTTTTTGATTGTTTGTTTTAGGTTTTTTTTTTTTTTTTTTTTGACCATTTGGCTTGCAGGACCTTAGTTCCCTGACCAGGAATTGAACCCATGCCCTCAGCTGTGAAAGTGTAGAATCCTAATCACTGGACGGCCAGGGAATTCCCCACAGCATTATATCTAATGGTGAAACAGTGCAGGCTTTTAAAATCAGAAAGGAAAAAGAAAAGAAATAAAAGGTATAATGTTTGGAAAAGGGGGGAGTAAAAATTATCATTATTCACAGATGATGTGACTGTCCATATGGGCATTTTATTTACAACCTTAAAAGTTTGTACATGCATAATGGTGTTTTGTACAATAGCCAAGAACAGGAAACAATTCAATGTCCACCAGTGACAGAATGGATGCATAAATGGAGGCATATTCACACCGTGGAATTCTGTATGGCCGAGAGCACACCAGTGATCAACAACCATACTCAACACGTGAGTGACGCTCACAAGTTTAGTATTGAGTGAAAGAAGCCAGACACCAAACAGCACGCACTGCATGATTCCATTTATCTAAAGTACAAATACAGAGACTTCCCTGGTGGTTCAGTGGTTAAGAATCCACCTGCCAATGCAGGGGACACAGGTTCGATCCCTGGTCCGGGAAGACTCCACATGCTATGGAGCAACTAAGCCCATGTGCCACAACTGCTGGGCCCACGTGCTGCAATTACTGAAGCTCACTTGCCTAGAGCCCACGCTCCGCAACGAGAAGCCCCTGCAACGAGAAGACCGAGCACCGTAATGAACAGTAGCCCCTGCTCACTGCAACTGGAGAAAGCCCGCTCTGCAAAGAAGCCCTAGCACAGCTGAAGTAAATAAAGTAATGAATAATTTGCAAAGTACAAATACAGAAGCACTGATCTCTGCTACGGAAGTCAGGAGAGTGGCTCCCCTTGGGTGGGGGTGGGGGGTTAATGGCTGGAAGGGGTAAAGGAATGCAGTTGTACAATAAGCTGGTAAAGTTTATATGCTGAAGCAAATGGTGTTGGATTTAAATACTGGCTCTGCCGTTCACCAGCTGGTGGGACTGTCCACAGGGGACATAGCCACTATGAGATTCAGTTTCCTCCACTGGAAAATGGGCATAATGATAGACTCCTCACCGGAGTCCCTGTGAGATGAACAAGATAGTGTATATGAGGGCTATGGCTGTACTGGAAAGTGATAGCTATGGTTGTGATCAATCTTGTTCTTCCTGGCCCTCTCTCCTAGGAACCTAGTGATAACGTGGGGAAAAACACAAGAAACAAATAGAGCTTTTCCTCAGCAGATGGCTTCAGATTATAAGATGTTTCCATTGAATCCTCTTTGGGGACCTTCCTGACCCCAGACCTGGCCCGTTCAGTTCACACAGGTGTTGTTCGGTCACTGGAACTCTTGCCAAGGTCACATGTGTCAAATGTCTGAAGGTAAATTCTGCATGGGGAGGGGGTGAGATACTAAATCAACTGCTTACTTGACTGCATTTCTTGCAGATTTCAGAACCAGCAAAATACTCCTCTCATCGTTACCCTTATGGTCAGAATTGCTTGTGTCTAAGGGCATTTTGGTTGAAGGGGAAAATGACAGTGTTTGGAAAATCTTCTCGTACTATTCCGCACCAGTCAGGCAGCCTCCCAACCCCTCCTCACCCCTGGGGGCAGGGGCATTTATCATGAAAAGAATATGGCACCTGCTTCTCCCTCTAAATTTCCTGCTTTTTGAAAAAGCTTCTAAAAATAGATCTTGAATTGTGTAGTTTTCACACAATGCTGCTTTTGCATAATGTTTCTTAAATAATTATTTGCACTTATTGCTTGAAAAAGAACCTCGCTTGAAGAGAACGAATATAATGCATCTATTGAATGTAACTTTTATTAATGGGAGCAGCACCCCCTAAGCTGAAGGAGATGAAGATGAGACATGCAGATGATCAACATTTGAGCTTCCGGAGTGAAGGCAGAAACTTGAAACAGCAGACTTCCATAGAGTTTTACTAATTGGTGTTCACTGAGCTTCACTCATTAGGGCAGTTGGGAAGCAGAAGTGTACACCCATGTGCACGCTCGTTTGTGTATGCCAAGGGACATACATAAGGGTGAACAGTTGGTCTAAGCATCCGATCAGTGTGACTTCTGCATCATCTCAAGATGAGTCTGGGGCTTTCAAAGTACTGAAGAAGAAACGCTCCCCTAGTTCATGACATAAAGTAGAAGGACCTTGAAGTGGGGTGGATGAACTGGGCTAGGGATGCTGCACAAAAGCCCCAGATAAAAACAATGCCTTTAAAACACCCCCAAAATAATGCCTTTTCAGTCCAGAAGGAAAGCCATCCTTCTCCCTGACCAGAGTGGAAAAGACACTATCCAGAACACTCATTCCGCCAGGCTTCAGTCTTTCAGGCAGGAAAAGTCCTGGTAGAAGCTGACTTTTGCAGGTGGAACAGAGATTCCTCTTGAGAGCAGAGGGAAACAATGGTGCTAGATGTGAAGGCACTTTGGAAAGTAAAAGGGATTACATAAAGATAAGAGGATGACTGCAGCCATGAAATTAAAAGACGCTCGCTCCTTGGAAGGAAAGTTATGACCAACCTGGATAGCATATTGAAAAGCAGAGACATCACTTGGCCAACAAAGGTCCATCTAGTCAAGGCTATGGTTTTCCCAGTGGTCATGTATGGATGTGAGAGTTGGACTGTGAAGAAAGCTGAGCGCTGAAGAATTGATGCTTTTGAACTGTGGTGTTGGAGAAGACTCTTGAGAGTCCCTTGGACTGCAAGGAGATCCAACCAGTCCATTCTAAAGGAGATCAGCCCTTTGGAAGGAATGTTCTTTGGAAGGAATGATGCTAAAGCTGAAACTCCAGTACTTTGGCCACCTCATGCGAAGAGTTGACTCATTGGAAAAGACTCTAATGCTGGGAGGGATTGGGGGCAGGAGGAGAGGGGACGACAGAGGATGAGATGGCTGGATGGCATCACTGACTCAATGGACATGAGTTTGGGTGAACTCCGGGAGTTGATGATGGACAGGGAGGCCTGGTATGCTGTGATTCGTGGGGTCACAAAGAGTCAGACACGACTGAGCGACTGAACTGAACTTCCCCACTGATTCAGTGGTAAAGAATCTGCCTGCAATGCAGGAGACATGGGTTCGATTCCCAAGTCAGGAAAAGCCCCTGTAGGAGGGCATGGCAACCCCCTTCAGTATTCTTGCCTGGAGAATTCTGTGGACAGAGGAGTCTGGCAGGCTACAGTCCATAAGGTCACACAGAGTCAGACACGACTGAAATGACTTAGCAGGCACACACGAGATCATTGCTATTAGTGATGTGTTTGTTGAGAAGATGCCAGAACATTTCTTCCCCATCAGTGATCATGACACCACAAGGGCCAGTCGTGTCAGGGTGAGGATGCCTTCAGGTCAGGTGTCAGAAGGTGGGCAGTCAAGTGCAGTCGTACTGCTGATGAACTGCTAACTAAAAGCAAGCCCCTCACCTCTCTGGCCTTGAGTTTCTACATCTGTAAACAGGGCATAAAAACAGCACACTGCTCATAGGGGTGAGGGAGGCACATAGGTAAATAAATGTGCCCATCATGTGAAAGTCCTCAAAAAACAGCTTTTGGTTGCTTCCTCTTATCTGGGCCAGACACCTCCCTGAGTGCTTTTTGTCTAGTCTCCCATTAATCTTTACAAGAAATCCATGCAGTAAGAATAGTTATCCTTCATGTATGATGAGGACACGGAAGTTTCATGTGGATGGAGACCGTGAAATGTCCTGCTGGGTATCCAGCACCTACCAAACCCATGACAAGCTCAAAGCCCAAACACAAAGCCCCAAGCTCTGTTCACTCTCTCCCACTTTTCCTCAGTACATGTTACTTGAATGCCAACTAGGTTGCCCATCTTTTGAAGGCAGGCCCTGTTTGTACTTCCTGAACCCTCCTCCCAGAGCATCTGTTCTGGTGTCGACTGCCAATAAATATTTACTGAAATTGAATTGCAGCAGCTCTGGGGAAGATCCCTGCTGGCCAGGTCAGGCTCTGGCAGCTGTTTTGTGAGCTCCATGTGACTCCCTGATCCAGGAGGGATGACCCCTGCCCACAGGAGCCCAGAGGCCATTAGACACACAGCTTCCAGGGGCGGGAGATCAGCCAACTGTGCTCGTCACCATCCTGTAAGGAGGGACACGGATCAGGTGGTCTCTGGTGGCCCGGCAGGCCTCGGGAGGCATACCCAGACCTGCTGCAAGACTGCACTTCGGCTTATCTCCAAACTTACCCCTAGATCACTTAAGAAGTAATATGTGGGAGAGCACAGCTGTCCTGCATTGTAAATCTTGGCACGTTTTCCAAAGCCTGATGCAAAGAGTGTATTGTAGAAAACCCTGCACCACCAGCAACTTCCAAGTGAAAACTACGAAAGTGTGCACAGTGGAAAATACACTCAGCGTTTCAAATTAAGGCTTTCTAGTGGAGCATCTCTTTGCTCCCACAGACAGATTCACACTGCTTGATTTGATGTGATATCCAAATACAATCGAAATGTAATATAGGACACTCATTATTTTTGAGTCAATGATAAATTAATACCACTGTACATTTTCTTTGGGATAACTTCTCCTCATGCCAGAGATAATAACGTTCTGGTCTTCAATTAATGAAAGGTAGGATTGAGTATTTCCTAGGGAGCTAATTGGTAGATGGGGTGATGCTTCTTCCCTGTGTTACCCTGTCTCCCCATTTTCCTTCATCTTTGGGTGTTCTTCTGGCATACATTCGTCCATCTCTGCAAATGTCTAGTTCAGAGTTAGGGCCTAGTTCGTGATCCAAGAGGAGGAGGACTGGTACTCTGCCATTCAGAACCTAAGGAAGCCCCGATGAATGAGCAGCAGACAATCAAACTGCTGACAAACCTGGGAGGCTGGCAGACGGAGCAGCTCGTCAGCTTGGCACCACACTCTGGATCCAAGCAAGCCCCACTCTTACTGCAATGAGTATCACTTTTCAGGGTCTGTTTGCCAGCCTAAAAGTGCTGTGTGGATTGGTACTCACATTCCATGGCCTCTCCAGCCTCTAACATGAGGTATGCATCAATTATTTATTGATTTATTTTGCTCTTGAAAAATGGGATATACTTGCTTTACAATGTTGTGCTACTTTCTGCTGTACAATGAAGTGAACAGCTATATGTGTATATATATCCCCTCCCTCTTGGATCTCCTTCCCACCCTCCAACTCCCACCTACCTCCGTTATCACAGAACATCAAGCTGAGCTCCCCATCCTATAAAGTAGGCTCCCACTAGCTGTCTCTTTTACACATGGCAGTGCACATACATCAGTCCCAATCTCCTAATTCATCCCACCACCCAACCCTGTCCACATGTCCTTTCCCTACGTCTGCGTCTTTATTCCTGCCCTGCAAATGTACCCCTCAATTTTAATTGGCTTCTATCTTGAGCTGCTCATATAAGATCTTGGATTCCCACAAAATTGCCTCTGGACATACCCAGAGTCAGTGTCCCTCCCCCATCACCATGCCTGTGGGCCATGCTCTTCCTCTGCCTGCTCCCATTCTCCAAAAAGCCCACGTGAGAGTCCAGCAAGTCCACATGCCCAAGTGAGAGCCCAGGGTCCCCGTCTCCCTACAGCGCCACTGCTGCCAGGCCATGTGGTTCTACAGCACAGGGTGCTATGTCCAGAATACTAAACTCCCTGTCCACTTGTGAGCCCTAATTTGTCATGGGAACATACCTGTCAGCTGCTCACATTCTTAGATTCACAGTGTCTCATGCAAGATGATTCCTTCAACCCCTGCCTGCTGCCCTCCACAACCTGCCCCTGTCAGAGGCCAGCACAAATCCGCCACCACACTCAGAGCCCCGATACAGTTCAGTTCTTGTAAATCGACTCTTCCTGCCAGGCTCCAGCTCACCAGCCCAGCCCAGACATGTTTACTCGCAAGGCTCAAGGAAGGACGCCACTGTGGGAATACATCGAATTTTTTTAGTTAACGTGACTGATTTTATGCTGTTTTGTTTTACAAAAAAACTGAGATAGATAGATAATAGATAGTTAAGCAAGAAAATTCTTCCTTATAGAAGAAAGCCAACAAATTAATGTAAAATGAACAATGGATTTAGAAAACCAGCATCTAGCAACCATCATCATAGTGATAGATTCAGACCAGAATCATCCATGGATGCTAAAACTAGTGGGTGAGATTTGGAGGACTATATAGATCATCTCCAAGTATCTCCCGACAAGATTCTTGTTAATCACAAAGTAATTTTACAGGGTAAAAAGTCACTTTACAGTGGAGAAATTAGGCCTATCCCACCTTAACCAAATGATCAAAGCTAACATCACTGGTGATCAGCAGCCCATGTCTCCCGACACAGTGTCCTGGGAAGGACACAGCACCATTGCTACAGGCTTACTGCCCAGAGCACACGACCTGAACGCAATAGCAAGGCGACATCACACAAACCCAAAGGAAGGGCTGTCCTGCAACACGAGTGGCCAGTACTATGAAAAAATACCAATGTCATGAGCACAAAGAGATACTCAATAACTGTTCAAAATTAAAGCAGAATAAACTGACACAGCAACTGAACAACATAGTCTTGGGTTTTCTTTTGTTCTAAAGGACTTTATAGGAAAACTGATGACAACTGAATAAAATCTGCAGATTAGGGAATAGTAATGTCTCAGTCTTACCCTGGATCAATATAGATGGTAAGACACAAAACGATAAAGCAGATATAGTGGAATGTTAACACTTGGGGTACAGGGAGACTCTGTATATTGGGCTTTATTGCACTTCACAGATATTGTGTTGTTTTTTTTTTTAACAAATGGAAGGTTTGTGGCAACCCTGAGTCAAGCAAGTTTTATCAGCACCATTTTTCCAACAGCATTGGCTCACTTCGTGTCTCTGTGTCACATTTTGGTAATTCTTGCAGTATTTCAAACTTTTTCATTATTATTATTTGTTACGGTGATTGTGACCAGTGATCTTTAATGTTACTATTGCAGAAAGACTATGAAGGTGCAGATGATAGTTAGCATTTCTTAATAAAATATTTTTAATTAAGTTATATATGCTTCTGGAGAAGGCAATGGCAACCCGCTCCAGTACTCTTGCAGGGAAGGTCCCGTGGATGGAGGAGCCTAGTAGGCTGCAGTCCATGGGATCGCTAGGAGTCAGACAAGACTTTACTTTCACTTTTCACTTTCATGCATGGGAGAAGGAAATGGCAACACACTCCAGTATTCTTGCCTGGAGAAGCCCAGGGACGGCAGAGCCGAGTGGGCTGCCATCTGTGGGGTCGCACAGAGTTGGACACGACTGAAGCGACTTAGCAGCAGCAGCAGCAGCAGCATGCTTCTTTAGTCATGCTATTGCACACTTAATAGACTATAAACATAACTTTGATGTGCACTAGGAAACAAAAAATTAGAGTGACTCACTTTTTTCTGAAACCAAACCTGCGATATTTGTGAGGTATGCCTATATTTGAGTCACATTCTTTGTACTAATCTTGCCACTTCTCCGTAAATTGGAAGTTAGGTCAAAATTTATTTTTTTACAATCTGAGTTTTTCTTTAAGATATCAGAAGGCACATGTGTATGTTGCCAAACCAGAGTAGTGGGAGAAATAGCTGCCATTTTCCCCACAATGGCTAAGTCCAGTCCTCTTCCTGTCTATAAGAGCACATCTGGCTTTCCAGATCTTTGCAGAGAATCATCACTGTTACCTGAATTTAAACCCGTTCTAAACCTTGTCATGACTGTCTCAAAATAGCTTTGGAAAAATTGGTGAGGAGATGGGATGAGCATGGGGGTGGGGAGGGGTTGTATTTCTACAAGAATATATACGCTGCACACCCTTGTCTGAGCCCCCTAGGATCCTCTACTTGGCTTCTGAGAGGAAAAAGCAACAAGGTCAAGGCAAGGCCCTCCTTCCCCTCCAAGCCAAGGACAGAGTTCCTTCTCCACGGATTCCTAGGAGCCTGTGCAGTGACTCAGGGTTGATCTCTTATAGTCCTAAAAATAACTCAGAACTAGCCCAAAGCTACTCACACATCGACACCCTGAGGGCACTCTTGCTGGCATCTAGAAACTCAGAGACCTAATTAAACTCTTCCTCCCCTTCTCTCTCTGTGAACACAGACTAGCAGAGAGCAAATAACGTGGGTCAGATCAACGTGGGTGTCTCCTGAGGGGAGGGGATGGCCTCAAATCCCAGCAGAAAAACAAAAAGGTGGGGAGACCATGGGGGCTGCCTAAGGCTGGGTTCTAAGAAAGATGAGTCCCTGCCGTTTTCTCTTTTTTTTCAGGGCCCCGCCTATCCTCTGGCAACTGCTGGTATGTCCAGCAGGGGCATTCCCATTGAGAGCAAGGAGAACAGGATGTCTGTGCTAGAGAGGGGGCTTCAGAGCAGTATGTAGGTTGTGGCTACTGGGAAAGAATATTTTCAGTTGAATCTGCAACCATATACCATTCTCCTCCTATGTATTATAGGAGTGACTATTATAAACCAAGGAAGGGGCAGGTCTCCCAAGATTAATTAGAAAGCAACCTCAGGGTTGTACAGGAGGAAGTGACCAGAATAGAACCTGCACCTCAATCCCTCCAGCCCCACCCCTCTCCTCCCACCCACTGTCACGTACCCTGAGTGACCAGGAAATGTTTGTACATCTGGTAGATACGCAGGAACACCGCTTGGTTTTAAAACAAATAAATCACATCAAGACAATATTCTGTGTTCCTTGTGTACCTGTCGTGTTCCGGGCATGATGCTAGTCGCTCTAGGAGACGACCTCTTTTCACCCTCCCAGGTATGTGGTAGGTATTATGAGTCCCAAATTAGAGTTTAGAGTTGAGGAAACTGAAGCTAAAAGAGGTCATTCACCAAGTCACCTTTGAGAAGGTAGAAGAGCAGTTAAGTTTACAATCAAATAGGGAAGCCAAACAACCACATGAAACATTAAGCAGCAGCTAAGAGCTCTTTGGAGGGCTTCCCTGGTGGCGCAGTGGTAAAGAACCCACCTGCCAGTGCAGGAGACACAGATCTGATGCCTGATCCTGGAAAATCCCACATGAGGAGCAACTAAGCCTGAGCACCACAACTACTGAGCCTGTGCTCTAGAGCCCAGGAACTGCAACTACTGATGTCCACATGCCCTAGCGCCTGTGCTCTGCAACAAGAGAAGCCAGCACGGTGACAGCCTGCACACCACAGCTAGAGAGCAGCCCCCACTCCCTGCGACTAGAGAAGGCCCCCATGCAGCAGCGAAGACCCAGCAAAGCCAGAATAAGAAAGAATTACTCTAAAAATAATATACAAATAATAATGCAATAAACACCAAGTCTAAATCTTTTTTAAAAACAGAGCTCTTTGGAGAAGGCTTTGACCCTAGACTTTGTCCATGAGTCTCCCTTCTCAAGGCTTCAGCCATCTCCATGAAGGGCTCCCTAAATCTCTAACTCCTGGTCCAGCTTCTCTCCTGTGCTACAAAAATGCCCTAAATGTTTGCTATCTGCCTGCTGTCTCCTCCAGGATGCCGTCTCTGGAGCTCACACTCAGCCTGGCCAACACCAAGCTCACCATCACTTCTATGTTCATCTGAGACAAACTCATCATCAGATATGTCTATTTCTGGGCAGTGGCACCATTTTCTAAAGACAGAGGTTTGAAATCTTGAGTTTTCCATCAGTGTTCCATCATATGCTGCCTGAAATACTTTTTTTTCCTCATTTTCCTTCCTCTCCCAGACCTGTAGCGCTCCTCTCTTTAATCCTTCCTCACCTATATCAGGAAACTTAAGCCAGGGAAGCCCTCTCTGAAGAGGTGACTTTTGTTCAGTTGTATCTTGGGTCTTATTTTTTCTATTATTGAAAAATGTAAATAATATAAAATTTACCCTTTTAACCGTTTTTTAGTGTATAGTTCAGTAGCATTAAGTACATTCATATTACTATATAACTATCATTGCCTTCCACCTCTAGAAAATTTTAATCATCCCAAACCTAAATTTCATATCCATTAAATACTAACTCCCCTTTCTCTCTCTCCCCCTCACCTCCCAGCAGCCACCACTGTGCTTCCTCCCTGTGAATTTGACTTCTCTTGGTACCTCATGGAATCAAAATCACACAATATTCATCCTCAGTGACCAGCTCATTTCACTTGCATGACATCCTCAAGCTTCACCCGTATTGAAACATGTATCAGAATTTCCCTCCTTTTCACCTATTGTATAGCACGTGGAACTCTGCTCAATGTTATATGGCAGCTTGAATGGAAAGGAGTTTGGGGGAGAATGGGTACGTGTATATATGTGGCTGAGTCCCTTCACTGTTCACCTGAAACTATCACAACACTGTTAATCAGCTATATCCCAACACAAAATAAAAAGTTGTAAAACAATAAGCAAATAAATGGAAATGAGCTCAGGTCGCTGCTCTAAAAAAAAAGAAAAAAGAAAAGAAAAAGAATTCCCCTCCTTCTCAAGACTGAATAATATTCTATTGTATGGGATATTTTGTTTATCCCATATTTTGTTTTTCCACTCATCCACTGATGAACACTTCAGTTCAAGGAGATGATGTTTGAAATGAGAGCTAAAGAATGAAAAGAACAAGCCATCCAAACCCAAAGAATGTACAACACTGAGAGTGAACTGTAATGTAAATTATAGACTTTCAGTGATGTGTTCGCATAGGTTCATCACTTTAACAAATGTACCCCTCTGGTAGAGGATGTTGATAATGGGAAAGACTGCGTGTATTCACAGAGGGTGTATGGGTAATCTTTTACCATCCCCTCAATTTTGCTATGAACCTAAAACTGTTCTAAAAAATAAAATCTTAACATAAAAAAGCAAGAAAGAAAAAGAACCAGCCACAGGAATTGCCAAGGGAGTGTTTTCTTGGCAGATGGTACAACAAAGATGAAGGCTGGGAAACTTCTAAGCTCTCCTGAAGACTCAGCTCTGCAATTCAGCTGCCAGCCCCCCTTCAGTTTCCTCTCATATCCCTGAGCAGCTGGCCACTTCCCATCTGTGCTTCCAAGAACCTTTACCTGGATTTATCCTATCGCACTTCTGTCTCCCCTACCAGGCTGTGGTCTCGTCATTTTTCCCCAACAAACACTGTTTCCAAGAACTGCAAACAGCTGCAAGACTGGTGAATCTGAGCTGCCAACAAATTGTGAAAGCAATGGATTTGTGTTTCTCTTTACTTTCAGTCCAATAAGGCAGAGGAGATAAGGAATACGATGAAATAGCAAATGCAGGCGGCTGAGGAAAGAAGCAGAGGGCCTGCATCATCTGCTGGTTAAGCCTTGAATTTAGAGCCACAGCTTCCTGGAGCTGGCAGGGATACTGCAGATCCCAGAACACAAGGTGTTTGCTTTGTTCTGGGGTGAGATGATCTGTACAAGCTTCCAGGATGGACGCAGTGGGGTTGGGAGCAGAGCAAGCTCTTGGCAGTCCTGGGAGGTGGTGAAAGCGGGGTTTCAGTACCCCTCTGTATCCTCCTGGTGCCCTATCAGCTGGATGACTTCATGTTACTCCACAGTTGGTAGGCTATTGGGGCAAAGCGGTCCTTGCAGAAACTCCCAACTCACCTGCAAGGGCTGCAAACAGCTCTGGGTGACTTGCTCTGAAGCTCTGCTAAGAGGAAGAATGGTTGTTACTGCCCCAAAGATCCTGGGTCCCAGAGAAAGAAAGAGACACGGTCTTTCCCAGAGGATGCCACCTTATCAGCAGAAGTGGACTGGGAGAGGGTCTCCAGTAGGATGGGAGACCCCAGGTATACTCTGAGGGTTGGTGGGTGGGCAAGCCATCCTGAAACTGGCTGTTCAGCTGCAGGTCCTGTGCTTTGCTCATTCGCATGAGCTTGAACTTGTCAGAGCTGCCTCTGCACTGTGCATGAACTTGCTCTCTACAGCCCAAGCCATCCTTCTCTGACTCTCTGTCACAAGCTGATGAACACTCTCTCTTGGAATAATTCCCAAGCCCCTCAGTCCCTTTCAAAAGCTATTTTCTCCCTTTACATGCAGCACAATTTTGTGGGGACAGAAGATATAGAATAATGCCAAGGCTGAATTCTCAAAATATGATGAGGCATTACATCTGTACATTTACATCCCTCACATGGAAATAGGAAGACGTTTGTCTTTTATTTATTGACTAGTCAATCAAAAAATTACTTAGGATCTACTGTGTGCTCAGAATTAGGCATTTTGGAAGAGACAGCACAGCATGACATGGTCCCAGCCATTCACAGAATTATCAGCCTGCTAAGAACGACAAGTGCACACAAGAAAATGAGAAAGAAATTGAATGCTGTTATGTGTGGCCCTGACCCTTTGTGCATAAGATGAGATGCCATCCATTCTGCCATCTATTCTATGGATGGATCTCCCACAGACTATGTTCTAAGGGTTAAGGAGGCACTGTTCTTTTCAATGCAGCATTCCTGCCAAACTCTCCAGCATATTTGTCATCTGAATAAATCTGATCAACAAATGATAGTCCTTGGAGCAAATACCAAGTATGGATGGTGCCTGTGGACCCCAAACTGGAGGGTCATCTCAGTGACAGAGCTCATCCAACACATGAAAGGCACGGTTGCCAGAGTCCCCTTTCCTGCAGGGAGTCCCGGGGCAGCTCATGTCTCCCCCAGACCTCTGTGGCTGTGGTGTCCCCAGGCCTGGCTGCTGCCACTTGTTTCCTTGGGGCTGACCGCGTGCACCTCACACATTTGTCCTCTGGGCTACTAGGAACGTCCTTCGGGGTTTGTCCATCTGACAGCCATCTCTCTGCAGTGGCCCCTGCCCTCCTCCTCTTCCTGTCTTCTTGGGGGAATCACAAGGTTTAGGGAAAAACAGAAGCAATTCATCCCCAAAGAATTTATTCTCTTTGACTATTTGTTCCCCAGGTGATTGAGGTCCATTACAGCCACCACATCTGTTCAGAGTCATAAAAGCAAAGGAACTCAGAGAAGGGGGACTCAGCGTGGGAGGAAATGAACTGAGAGGGCTGCCTGGAGGAGGAGGCCCTTGACCATCGCCTTGACATAGTGGTATGGTTAGAAAGACAGGGGAAGAGCTTCCCTGATGGTCTAGTGGCTAAGACTCTGCATTCCCAGCGTAGGGGACCTAGGTTCGACCCCTGGTCAGGGAAGTAGATCCCACATACCTCAACTAAGAGTTTGCAGGCCTCAACTAAAGATCCCACATACTCTACAGTTGTAAAGCAATTACACTCCAATAAATTGGATGGTATCACCAACTCAGTGGACATGAGTTTGAGTAAACTCCTGGAGTTGGTGATGGACAGGGAGGCCTGGTATGCTGCAGTCCATGCGATGGATAGGGAGGCCTGGTGTGCTGCAGTCCATGCGGTGGCAAAGAGTCAGACATGACTGAGTGACTGAACTGAACTGAAATATTTTTTAAAAATAAAATAAGATAAAATTAAATTAAAAATAAAAGCAAAATATTTACTATCTGAAAAAAATAAAATAATAAAATAAAGATCCCACATGTTGCCATGAAGGTAGAAGATCCCAACAGTGCAACTACGACCTGATGTAGCCAAATAAACAAATAAATATTTTTTAAAAAGACATGGTGAAGAACTGGGGCAGGTCTGAGCAGGTTGGGTAGGGCCAGCTGAGGGTGTCATCAGGGGGCAGAAAGGCACAGAGGAAGGAGCCTGGTGCACCCAGGGCAGAGGACCAGGGGAGGGAGGCAAATAAGGTCTACTCAGCAGCCAAGGGGGAGTGTCTACTGTAGGCAGGCCCTGTGCTAGGGTCTAGGGACGGAGCAGGGGACAAACAGACAATACCTACTGCCATCACATTGGGAAAGTGATGGAACTTCTATCAGAAGCATACTACAAGTAAAATAATAAGCAAATTATATAGTATTTAGAACCCAAGTGCTATGGAGGAGAATCAAGCAGGGAGAGAGGAAGGATGAGCCCGAGAGGCTGAGAAATATCAGATGTGAATATAATGGTTAGAGAAGGCCACACTGAGATAAGTGGCATTTGAGCAAAACTATGAAAGAGTTGTTTGAGTGAGCCATGTGAGGAACTGAAGGAAGGGTAATCCAGGCAGATGGACTGGCAAGGAGCTAGCAGTATAGCAAAAGGGCCAACTAGGCTGGCGTGAAATGGTCAAAGAGAGAGGAGATGAAGTTTATTAATAAGTCATGGGGAGGTGGATTGTGTAGGGCCTTGTAGACCCCTAGAGAGACTTTCTTTGCCTTTTTATTGTCCTCTGAGTGACATGAGAAGAAACTCAGCAGCTCTTTCTGACCTGGGTCAGCACTAGGGGAAAGCAGCAAGGCCAGTAAGGAAAGATGCCACCACCAACCATCATGATGGTGAGGACCAGTGAGGTGGACGAGAAGGTGAGAAGTGATGGAGGCCAGGTGTGTTTTACGTGGTCTCAACAGGTTGGCCTTTGGACACTGATCTCATTCTGTCTCCCTCCTTGAAACGAGGGCCTTCTCTCTGACTTGGGAGGTGGAATGCACCCCCTTTCCTTAATTTTTCTCCCAAACTACTCACACAGGAAAGCAGGGGCTGGTGAGCTTTACTGAAGCCTTGTAGGGTCATGATGGTGGCATGGCGTGTTTGGAGGTGGACACCGCACTTCTGCCCCTGGAAAGCATAAGGACTGCTTGTTCTTAAAAAGCTGCTCCACTGCAGGCAGCAGAGTATGCCCACCTAGAGGGATGTTTGAGAAAGAAGAGAGATGAAAATCTGTCCTTGGAGGTCAACCAAAGGGGAGGGAAGAAGCAAGAATATCTGAGAGGCAGGAGAAGAAGCTGGGAGGCCCTTGAGAGGAAGGAGGGTCAGGAGTGAGTGATACTTAGGTCAAACGCTGCAGTCAGACCTGCGTGAGAAGGACTGAGGGGAGACCTGGGTTCAACAAGCGTCATCAATTTCATTGAGATATTGGCCGTAGCAGCCAAGATCACAGAAGATAAATGAAGTTCAGTGTATAAATGAAGGGCAAGGGCAGGCTAGATCCTAAAGGGCCACTAAGACTGGGGAGCCAGGTTGCTGTGAGTCACAAAGCTGGAAATCTGCCAGGTCCATGGGGGTGTTTCACAGAATCCAGGTGGCAGTGGGGGTTCCAGTATGTCCACCAATTTCTCAAGGCACCAGAGCCCAAGGGACGTGCAGACCAGGACTCCACAGGGTAGGACAGAAGTCAAGTCACGCAGCAGGCTCGGGCTCACGTTCGTTCCCCCTCTGCATTTCTCACCCTCTCAGTTCTGTGCTGTGCTCAGTTGCTCAGGCATGTCTGACTCTTTGCAACCCTTTGAACTATAACCTACCAGGCTCCTCTGTCCATGCGGTTTTTCAGGCAAGAATACCGGAGTGGGTTGCCACTTTCTCCTCCAGAGAATATTCCCGACCCAGGGATCAAACCCATGTCTTCCGCATTGTAGGTGAATTCTTTACCCCTGAGCCATTCTCGATTATACACCCAGGCAATACCGACGGTTGGCCAGCTGGTCTTAAGAGAGTCAGGTGCTCCCAGGTCTGATGCCATGGGGAAGTGAGTTTGAAACTGATGGGAGCTCTCTGCCAAAGTTGGTACCCAACTGGTTCCCATCACAATCTACTCAATCATGTAGCAATTCAAAAATATGGCAAAGCAACCTGGACAGAGACCATATTCTTTCTTTCCCTCTCTTTGGTATCTTAGGAGTAATGAATAAACATCTGTCACATTACTTTTGATAAAGTGCCACACAAAAACTCCCTTTGATATTCAAATGTTGACTTAAATACCATGAAACATGCATGTCCTCTTTAAAGGATGGCTTCTCTGAAAGCTATAATTCGCCATTATCTCTACATGACCAGGTGTAATTTGCGAAACCAGAAGATTCATTTTCCTGTTTAAAACAATGAATGGGCCTGAGATGCCAATTTGTATGGTAGCTGCTTTAGGCTGCCAACTCTAGATGCTTTCATCTTTGATCTAGGCTGGTGTCTGTTTCAGAGCAAAAACAGCCAGGAGCCGTCAGCAAGATAAATATACACCAACTGAGAACTTTTGCAGAGAGGGAAAAATCTTATCTAATCTATGTGGGACAAAAAATGCACTGGTGGACCAGCCCAAGTCTGAGAGCAAGCTTGAGGGACAAGGGGAAGGCTGAAGTGGCCTGGAGGTCTCACAGCCTTGCCTCTGCCCTCATGACCAGCTGTACCAGTCAAGATGCTGTATGAAGCCATGTTAGTTGAAGTCTTCTGGGAAGCCGATAGCCAGATGGTAAGAGATTTTTATTGAGGGAAACGTCTGAAGGACAGAAGAGAGGGAACAGGAGAGGGAAAGTGAACCTACAGATAGATGGTGATACCAGTCTGGACCCTGGAGGCACCAGAGGGAAAGAAGGATGATGTGGAAAGCTCTCAGAACTCACCATTATTCTAAGAAAGCACCCGCCAAGCTGATAAAGAGTCTCTGAAGCAAAATAGCTCATCTAGGGAGTCCCCATCCTGCAGAAATGGGGCTGCCACAGTCCCCCGCCTTGCGGAGTGTTAACTGGGATCAGCCCTGGGCAAGCATGGCCTCCATGCAGGTGCCATCTTGGATCCCATTGGAGCCATTGGTCAACTTTGCTTCCTTCCTGACTCCAAACCCCATCTTTTTCCCACATCCTCTGAAAAGATTGGAAGCAGCTTTTGAGCAACACGTTTTTATGGCTGCCAGGCAGACAAGTTGCAAAAAGTCATGTCTCAGCAGCCTGATAATGATCCTTGTGAAAATATCTGTGACTCAGATACCAATAGTAACGAATCTTACTCCAAGAGACCACTGTTGTCTGGATGATTTTGAAAATCAAGGGACAAAAGTGGATTCTGCTTGTAAGGACTAAGCAGGGAAACTGGTTCTAGGATCTGGGTCTAGGTCTTGAGCTGTATCCCACATACGGTCAGTGGTCCACAGAATTTATTATGGTAATAACAGCAACAGCAAGAACAACAACAATGATAATTGCTGCCACCTTTACAAAGAACAGAAATGGATTCTTAGGTTTGCTTAAGTGTAATGCTACCCATGAAAAGCCAGGGCTGACATCTTGGCAGAAGTGGACTTTTTCTCCCTCTCATATATAACTTCCAAATTATGGTAACTGTTATACTCAAGACACTATTCAGTTAGAGAAGGACGGGGCAGCTAGTGGAAGGCAAGCGAGGCTGGCAGGATAGTCCCATGTTCCATTTCCCAATCACCAACACAGTGTGTGGAATAGCAGATAAAAATCGTGAGTATCACTGAATCCACATCCCTTACCTGGCAGCCCTCAGAACTAGAGGTTTTCACATGTATTCATTATCTGGATTCCTCAACACATGCTCAAAAGATCATTTTTAATTGAGAAAATGAACTCATCCAAACTCATGCTACAAGTGGCCGAGCCAAAATCTGGTCCCAGGTCTGCCTGACTCCAAACCCCATCTTTTTCCACATCCTCTGAAAAGATTGGAAGCAGCTTTTGAGTGACCCCACACTCCCTCCCCTGTGGCATTAGGACAAATTCTCTAACTTAGGATTTGAGTGCCTCTGTGACCTGTGCCCATCCTCCTGTCCCCCACACCCTGGGGGTTCCTTTCTCTAGGACTCCAGCCAGGAACCCTCCCTTCACTCGCACCCCACCCTTCCCCCACAGTCCAAACCTGTCCAAACCTGCCCTTTTTTTTTTTTTAAGAAAAAACCAGGAGCTGGGATGGTGAGGGGCATTGGGGCTCCCCCTCTTGGTAATCTAAGCCTCAGAGTCCTTACAGCAGCATCCATCTAAGGGGCTCGTGCCATTCGCTTCAGACAGGACGGTAATGAAGCAGTTGGAGGGTTCTTCTCCCAGATTGGGCAGCTCTATATGGTGCACCATCTTTGGGCTTACAAGGATCTTCAGACCAGGGAAGATATACGGAATGCAGCATGGCATAAACATGGCTGGGAAGAACTAGTGTATTATACAGTCCCACTTATTCAGGAAATGGAATCCAGAATCATGATCCCACAGAAGACTTCGCCCCTCCAGTGAAGCGACGGAGTGGAGATGTGCCTACAGAAGTTTTATGGGACAAGTGCTTGTCATCAATCAACTTGAACTGTTACAAGTGAGAGAGAAACACTGAAGTGTAAACTGCTGTATATAGCTTGTAAGAGACCTCTTTTCTTTAAAATTTACATAATCATAAGATAGGAAACTATTACAGTTTGGCTGATTGTAACAGTGCGCTGTAGTCCTCTAAAACATCCCTAAGTTTGTCGAATGTACCGTATAATATTAATACCAAGCCACCTCTCCCTAACCGCCAGGAAAAAGAGCCCAGTTGAAAACTGGAGTCATCTCAAAGTAAGAATCTAACCATAGGAAAAAAAAGTTAGCCATTTCTTTATAAAGAGCAAATCTGTTTTATAATTACAGATTTTTTAGACAAATTTCTTGTATCAGGAAGAAATATAAATTTCATCATGTTTCTGTAGCATTTTTTTCTGAGTTTCAGACTAGGAAAAAATTATAAGTGTGCTCAATACCTGGAAATGTTTTACTTCACTCTCATTTTCAGTGTCAGCATAGTAAACTGTGTCGTTACTGAGAGGGAAGTGGTTGATCAGTAATTCAGTCTCCACTTTGTGTATTGTGATGTCTTTATACATGAGGAAAAGATGGCTTGAACCTGTGTATCATATGTGACTTTGAAATGAACACCTTGAATAGCACTAATTTTTATTTGTAATATTTTTCTACAACAAAAATGAGTAGCACTAGGAAAAGAGGTTTTATTTTATAAACAGTCATCTGTGACCTGCATTTTAGTAAGCCCACAGCAGATTCTTCCAAGATCATGAATGGGGGAGGGAGGTGTGCATGTTGAGATTTAAACTGACATAAAACTGCATACTTTGTCTAGCTCTGATTTCACCTTTTAATAGTGCCAATTTTGTGACTGTAATCATGTGAAAGTCCTATTGAAATGAAAAATTATGTCTGACCCCCAAATCAAAGAATTTATGTTAAAGTGTGAATAAATCTCATATCAAATGTCAAGCTTTTACATGTGAATGGTTTTCTCCAACAACATATAAAAGTTAATAAAAATCCTCTTAATTTTCACATAACAAAAAAAAAAGGAAAAAAAAGAAAAAACCACTAGTAGGCAGAGGACAGTTTAGCGATTACAGACCCACTGTGTATTCATTCAACCGAGGAATTGCTATTTAGCCTTTTGTGACTGCCAGGGTCATTTTACTAACTGGTTAATCCTTTCCTTCCCTTTGTTCTTTCTCTGTGCTCTCAACACAGTAGATTCTCAATACATATTTATTGGTCAGTTTGTTCATTCTGTTAGTAAATATTTACCATGTTAAGTGCATCTGGAATACACTGACTGCACCACAAAACGTAGCACTGGTTTCAGATGGCCTTAGCCTAGAATGTTTTGATTATTAAAATACTATCTTCCAACTGGACAAAAGGAACTTGAAGGAAAAATTATTGAATGAGCCACAATTCTTTCTTTCTTTCTTTTTGATTGAAGCATAGTCTGTGTCTGTTTTGTAAATAAGTTCATTTGTACCATTTTTAAAAATTCTGCATTTAAATAGTATCATGTGATATTTCAGAGAAGGCAATGGCAAACCACTCCAGTACTCTTGCCTGGAAAATCCCATGGATGGAGGAGCCTCATAGGCTGCAGTCCATGGGGTCACAAAGAGTCGGACACAAGTGAATGACTTCCCTTTCAGTTTTCACTTTCATGCATGGAGAAGGAAACGGTGATCCACTCCAGTATCCTTGCCTGGAGAATCCCAGGGACGGGGGAGCTTGATGGGCTGCTGTCTATGGAGTCACACAGAGTTGGACATGACTGAAGTAACTTAGCGGCAGCAGCAGCAGCATGTGATATTTGTCTTTATCTGTCTGACTTCCTTCACTTAGTGAGTGTGATCATCTCTAGGACCATTCATATTCCTGCAAATAAGAATCACAATTCTTTATCTGTAACTCCGGAATCCAAAATGCTCAGATAGCCATAGTGTTTTCTTCCCAAAGTTGGAAACCAACTCCCAAGGCAGCAAAACTTGACCTGAACCAATGTAAGGCTATTTATACTTTTAATTTTTCTTCCTACTATGAATATTCATATGCTTCACTGCGGAAATACTTGTGTTGCTTGCAGCGTGCTGCCCAGACTCCACTTGTGGTGTTATGTAATGTATAGTTTATGAACTGGATTACTTTTCTAAATCTGAAAAATTCTGAATTAGAAACATGCCAGGCTTCCAGGATTTAGGATAAGGGATTATACTCTTGAAATCTGCATCCATCAGCATATTTCCAGTTGCAAGTAATAGATAATCCAACTCAAATTTGCTTAAATAATAAAAAGAACATATTAATCCCTAACTAAAAAGTTGAAAAGCTTTGTGGCCTTCAGATATGGGTTAATTCAAAGGACCACAGAGTGTTAAAGCCCTACATTCTCTCTCTCCATCTTTCTTGCCTCTGCCCTCCTCTGTCTGTAGGCTTTACCCTCAGTTATATTTACTCACTGATGTGAAAACAGTTACAGTCATTCCAGGTCTCCAGGGTCAGATCACACGGCTCAGAGGAAGAGAGACAACTTTGTCATGGATTCCAAGAGGAAGGTCTCACAGCCACACCTGACGGCTGCTGAGTGTAGTGGGTGGGGGTCAACTGTGCCAATGAGCTCTGCCTGGGCCTAGTGTACTGCCTCCAGGGCTAGGATCAAGCTAGTTGATCTGGACCCCCAAACAAAAACCAAGAACTATTGAGAAGGGGAAAGGGGAAATGGATGCCAAGAAGGTAATGACTGTCTCATCTCCTCCTATTGACTATCCAACATGCTGCCAAACACATTAAAGATACACAGCAAGGACTAGCTGTGACAGTTAAGCTCATGGGTCATCTTGGCTGGGCTAATGAAGCCCACAGAGCTGGTAAAAATAATTTCTGAGTGAGTCTATGAGGGTGTCTCAGGAAGAGAGTGGCATGTGAATCAGTAGACCAAGTCAAGATCACTCTCTCCAGTGCGAGTGGGCTCAACCACCCCTTGAGAGCCAGAATAGAACACAAAGGGAGAGGAAGGGCAAATTTGCTCTCTGCCTGAACTGAGACATCCACTTCCTCCAGCCCTCGAATACTGTGAGATTCTTAAGCTTTTAGACTGAAACCAGGACTTACAACATCAGCCCCTTGATTCTCAGGCCTTTGAACTCAGACCAAGTTACACCTCTGCTCCCCTGGTTCATCAGTTTGCAGACAGCAGATTGTCCATAATTATACAATAAATTGAACTTACTTGAAGTGTACAGTCTGATAATTTTTGACATATGTATACAAGTGGGAAACCATCACTATAATCAAGATAATGAACATATCCATCACCCCAGAAAGTTTCCTCCTCCTCCTTCCCACTCTTATTCCCATCCTCAGGCAAATATGAATCTGTTTTCTGTCACTATAGATTTGCTCTTTCTAGACTCTTATAGAAATGGAATTATACAGTATGCATTATTTTTCAGGCTGGACTTTTTTTTTACTCAGCATAATTGGGATTTATCCCTGATGCTGTGTGCATTGATCATTTCTTCATTTTTATTGTTAGTGCCTTGTTTGTTCTTCGACTGTGATCTCTTTATCCATTCACCTGTTGAATGGCATTTGGGTTGCTTTCGGTTTCTGGCTCTTAAAACTAAGTAAGTGAAGTAAGTGAAGTCACTCAGTCGTGTCCAACTCTTTGCGACCCTGTGGCCTGTAGCCCACCAGGCTCCTCTATCCATGGGATTCTCCAGGCAAGAGTACTGGAGTGGGTTGCCATTTCCTTCTCCAGGGGATCTTTCCGACCCAGGGATCGAACACAGGTCTCCTGCATTGCAGGCAGACGCTTTAACTTCTGAGCCACCAGGGAAGCCCCTTATAACTAAAGCTGCTATGAACATTCACCTGAAACTCTCGTATGGATGTGAGGTCCATGGTTTAATTGTGGCATATTGGTTTTGTGGGGTGGGGGTAGTGGCTTTATCTTCTGTGTGTGGGCTATACTGGGATGTTTCAGGGGCTGAGTGTTTGGAGATGTCAGAGCTCTACTTGGCAGAGGCTGGCCTGCTGCTGCTGCTATCTCAGGCCATCTCTGGGGTCCTCTGACTCTAAGGACCCGTCCTGGCATCTGCTTTGCTCCCCTCCTTCCCTAAACGATACTGCTGCCATAACTAGTGACTAGACTGGAACTGAGGGAAAAGAGTCATTGGGGAAGAAGTTACTTTAAAAGAACCTGAGTTTTATAAAGAGATCCACAGACTGAGAGAACTAATTTATGGTTTCTATGGGGGAGGGATTGGGAGGGAGGGATAGTTGCAGAGTTTGGGATGGACATGTTCATCCTGTTAGGTCTAAAATGGATAACCAACAAGGACCTACTGTATACCATAGGGAACTCTGTTCAGTATTATGTGGCAGCCTAAATAGGAGGGGAGTCTGGGGGAGAATGAATACATATATATGTATGTTAGAATCCCTTAGGTATTCACCTGAAATTGTTGCAACATTGTTAATTGGCTGTATCCCAATACAAAATAAAAAGTAAAAAAAAAAAGAATAAATAAAAAAAAATCTGAGTTTTAGAATTCAGCAACACTTCAAAAGCTCATACACCATGATCAAGTCGGGTTTATTCCAGGGATGAAAGGATTCTTCAACATACACAAATCAATCAATGTGATACACCATACTAACAAATTGAAAGATAAAAACCATGTGATCATCTCAATAGATGCAGAAAAAGCCTTTGACAAAATTCAGCAACGATTTATGATTAAAACTCTTCAAAAAATGGGCATAGAAGGAACCTACCTCAACATAGTAAAGGCTACAGATGACAAGCCTATAGCAAACATTATTCTCAGTGGTGAAAAACTGAAAGCATTCCCCCTAAAATCAAAAAACAAGGCAAGGGTATCCACTTTCACCACGATTATTCAACATAGTTCTGGAAATCCTAGCTACAGCAATCAGAGAAGAAAAAGGGATAAAAGGAATCCAGATCAGAAAAGAAGAAGTGAAGTTCTCACTGTTTGCAGATGACATAATACTGTACATAGAAAACCCTAAAGATAGTATTAGAAAGTTACTAGAGCTAATCAAGCAAATTAGCAAAGTTTCAGGATACAAAATAAATACACAGAAATCACTTGCATTTCTATATACTATGAAAAATCAGAAAGAGAAATTAAGGAATAAATCCCATTCACCATGCAACAAAAGAATTAAATATATAGGAATAAACTTACCTAAGGAGACAAAAGAACTGTACACAGAAAATTATAAGACATTAATGAAAGAAATCAAAGATGACATAAACAGATAGAGGGATATTCCATGTTCCTGGGTAGGAAGAGTCAATATTGTGAAAATGACTATACTACCAAATGCAATCTACAGATTCAATGTGATCCCTATCAAATTACCAATGGCATTTTTCACAGAACTAGAACAAAAAATGTCATAATTCATATGGAAACACAAAAGACCCCAAATTGCCAAAGCAGTCTTGAGAAAGAAGAATGGAGCTGGAGGAATCAACCTTCCTGACTTCATATTATACTACAAAGCTACAGTCATCAAGACAGTATGGTACTGGCACAAAAACAGAAATATAGACCAATGGAACAAGATAGAAAGCCCAAAAATAAACCCATGCTGCTATGGGTACCTTATTTTTGACAAAGGAGGCAAGACTATACAATGGGGCAAAGACAACCTCTTCAATAAGTGGTGCTGGGAAAACTGGACAGCTACATGTAAAAGAATGAAATTAGAACACTTCCTAACACCATACACAGAGATAAACCCAAAATGGATTAAAGACCTAAATGTAAGACCAGAAACTATAAAACTCTCAGAGGAAAACATAGGCAGAACACCCAATGACATAAATCAAAGCAAGATCCTCTATGACCCACCTCCTAGAGTAACAGAAATGAAAACAAAAGTAAAAAAGTGGGACCTGATAAATGTAAAAGCTTTTGCACAGCAAAGGAAACTATAAGCAAAGTAAAAGACAACCCTCAGAATGGGAGAAAATAATAGCAAATCAAACAATTGACAAAGGATTTACAGGGGCGGCCACCTCGTGCCCAAGGCCAGGGGCGGTGACCCTGAGGAGCCACCCCGAGTCCGAGGCCCGGGCTGACAGCCAGGAGGAGCGACCCGAGGTGGTGGCTGCGCAGGCGCAGGTGGGCCAAGAGGAGCTATCCCACGTTGAAGGTCAGGAACGGCGGCGGTAAGGAGATATCCCTCGTCCAAGGTAAGGAGCAGTGGCTGTGCTTTGCTGGAGCAGCCGTGAGGAGATACCTCACACCCGAGGTAAGAGAAACCCAAGTAAGATGGTAGGTGTTGCAAGAGGGCATCAGAAGGCAGACACACTGAAACCACACTCACAGAAAACTAGTCAATCTAATCACACTAGGACCACAGCCTTGTCTAACTCAATGAAGCCAAGCCATGCCTGCGGGGCAACCCAAGATGGGCGGGTCATGGTGGAGAGGTCTGACAGAACGTGGTCCACTGGAGAAGGGAATGGCAAGCCACTTCAGTATTCTTGCCTCAAGAACCCCATGAAAAGGCAAAATGATAGGATACCAAAAGAGGAACTCCCCAGGTCATTAGGTGCCCAATATGCTACTGGAGATCAGTAGAGAAATAACTCCAGAAAGAATGAAGGGATGGAGCCAAAGCAAAAACAATACCCAGTTGTGGATGTGACTGGTGATAGAAGCAAGATCTGGATGCTGTAAAGAGCAGTACTGCATAGGAACCTGGAATGTCGGGTCCATGAATCAAGGCAAATTGGAGGTGGTCAAACAAGAGATGGCAAGGGTGAACATCGACATTCTAGGAATCAACGAACTAAAATGGACTGGAATGGGTGAATTTAACTCAGATGACCATTATATCTACTACTGCGGGCAGGAATCCCTCAGAAGAAATGGAGTAGCCATCATGGTCAACAAAAGAGTCCAAAATGAAGTACTTGGATGCACTCTCAAAAATGACAGAATGATCTCTGTTCGTCTCCAAGGCAAACCATTCAATATCACAGTTATCCAAGTCTATGCCCCAACCAGTAATGCTGAAGAAGCTGAAGTTGAATGGTTCTATGAAGACCTACAAGACCTTTTAGAACTAACACCCAAAAAATATGTCCTTTTCATTATAGGGGACTGGAATGCTAAAGTAGGAAGTCAAGAAACACCTGGGTAACAGGGAATCTGGCCTTGGAATGCGGAATGAAGCAGGATGCACTGGTCATAGCAAACACTCTCTTCCAACAACACAAGAGAAGACTCTACACATGGACATCACCAGATGGTCAACACCGAAATCAGATTGATTATATTCTATGCAGCCAAAGATGGAGAAGCTCTATACAATCAACAAAAACAAGACCAGGAGCTGACTGTGGCTCAGATCATGAACTCCTTATTACCAAATTCAGACTGAAATTGAAGAAAGTAGGGAAAACCGCTAGACCATTCAGGTATGACCTAAATCAAATCCCTTATGATTATACAGTGGAAGTGAGAAATAGATTTAAGGGCCTAGATCTGATCGATAGAGTGCCTGATGAACTATGGAATGAGGTTCGTGACATTGTACAGGAGACAGGGAACAAGACCATCCCCATGGAAAAGAAATGCAAAAAAGCAAAATGGCTGTCTGGGGAGGCCTTACAAATAGCTGTGAAAAGAAGAGAGGAGAAAAGGAAAGATATAAACATCTGAATGCTGAGTTCCAAAGGATAGCAAGAAGAGATAAGAAAGCTTTCTTCAGCTATCAATGCAAAGAAATAGAGGAAAAGAACAGACTGGGAAGGACTAGAGAAAATTAGAGATACCAAGGGAACATTTCATGCAAAGATAGGCTCGATAAAGGACAGAAATGGTATGGACCTAACAGAAGCAGAAGATATTAAGAAGAGGTGGCAAGAATACACGAAAGAACTGTACAAAAAAAATTTTCACGACCCAGATAATCATGATGATGTGATCACTAATCTAGAGCCAGACATCCTGGAATGTGAAGTCAAGTGGGCCTTAGAAAGCATCATTACGAACAAAGCTAGTGGAGGTGATGGAATTCCAGTTGAGCTGTTTCAAATCCTGAAAGATGATGCTGTGAAAGTGCTGCACTCAATATGCCAGCAAATTTGGAAAACCCAGCAGTGGCCACAGGACTGGAAAAGGTCAGTTTTCATTCCAATCCCACAGAAAGGCAATGCCAAAGAATGTTCAAACTACCACACAATTGCACTCATTTCACATGCTAGTAAAGTAATGCTCAAAATTCTACAAGCCAGGCTTCTGCAATACGTGAACCATGAACTCCCTGATGTTCAAGCTGGTTTTAGAAAAGGCAGAGGAACCAGAGATCAAATTGCCAGCATCCACTGGATCATGAAAAAGCAAGAGAGTTCCAGAAAAACATCTATTTCTGCTTTATTGACTATGCCAAAGCCTTTGACTGTGTGGATCACAATAAACTGTGGAAAATTCTGAAAGAGATGAGAATACCAGACCACCTAACCTGCCTCTTGAGAAATCTGTATGCAGGTGAGGAAGCAACAGTTAGAACTGGATATGGAACAACAGACTGGTTCCAAATAGGAAAAGGAGTATGTCAAGGCTGTATACTGTCACCCTGCTTATTTAACTTCTATGCAGAGGACATCATGAGAAACGCTGGAGTGGAAGAAACACAAGCTGGAATCAAGATTGCTGGGAGAAATATCAATAACCTCAGATATGCAGATGACACCACCCTTATGGCAGAAAGTGAAGAGGAGCTAAAAAGCCTCTTGATGAAAGTGAAAGAGGAGAGTGAAAAAGTTGGCTTAAAGCTCAACATTCAGAAAAAGAAGATCATGGGATCCAGTCCCATCACTTCATGGGAAATAGATGGAGAAACAGTGGAAACAGTGTCAGACTTTATTTTTGGGGCTCCAAAATCACTGCAGATGGTGACTGCAGCCATAAAATTAGAAGATGCTTACTCTTTGGAAGAAAAGTTATGACCAACCTAGATAGCATATTCAAAAGCAGAGACATTACTTTGCCGACGAAGGTCCGTCTAGTCAAGGCTATGGTTTTTCCTGTGGTCATGTATGGATGTGAGAGTTGGACTGTGAAGAAGGCTGAGCACCGAAGAATTGATGCTTTTGAACTGTGGTCTTGGAGAAGACTCTTGAGAGTCCCTTGGACTGCAAGGAGATCCAACCAGTCCATTCTGAAGGAGATCAACCCTGGGATTTCTCTGGAAGGAATGATGCTAAAGCTGAAACTCCAGTACTTGGGCCACCTCATGCAAAGAGTTGACTCACTGGAAAAGACTCTGATGCTGGGAGGGATTGGGGGCAGGAGGAGAAGGGGACGACCGAGGATGAGATGGCTGGATGGCATCATGGACTCGATGGACGTGAGTCTGAGTGAACTCTGGGAGATGGTGATGAACAGGGAGGCCTGGCATGCTGCAATTCATGGGGTTGCAAAGAGTCGGACACAACTGAGCAACTGAACTGAACTGAACTGAATTTCCAAAATATACAAGCAGCTCATAGAACTCAATACCAGAAAAACAAACAACTTAATCAAAAAGTGGGAGAAAGACCTAAACAGGCATTTCTCCAAAGAAGACATACAGATTGCTAGCTAACACATGAAAAGATGCTCAACCTTTCTCATCATTAAAGAAATGCAAATCAAAACTACAATGAGATATCACCTCACACTGGTCAGAATGGCCATCATCAAAAAGCTTACAAACAGTAAATGCTGGAGAGGGCATGGAGTAAAGGGAATGCTCTTGCATTGTTGGTGAGAATGTAAATTGATACAGCCATTATGGAAGATGGTATAGAGATTCCTTAAAAACAAGGAATAAAACTACCATATAAATCAGCAATCCCCCTCCTATGCATATACCCTGAGGAAACCAAAATTGAAAAAGACACACCCATTGTTCATTACAGCACTATTTACCATAGCTAGAATATGGAAGCAACCTAGATGTCCATCAACAGATGAATGGATAAAGAAGTTGTGGTATATATACACAATGGAATATTTCTCAGCCATAAAAAGGAACACCTTGGAGTCAATTCTAATGAGGTGAATGAACCTAGAACCTATCATACAGAGTGAAGTAAGTCAGAAAGAGAAAGATAAACATCATATTCTAATGCATATATAAGGAATCTAGAGAAATGGTACTGAAGAAATTATTTACAGGGCAGTAATGGAGAAACAGACATAGTGACTAGACCTATGGACATGGGGAGAGGGAGGAGAGGGTGAGATGTATGGAAAGAATAACAGAGAAACTTACATTACCATATATAAAATAGATAGCCAATGGGAATTTGCTGTATGGCTCATTCAAACAGGAAATTCAAACAAGGGCTCTGTGTCAACCTAGAGGGGTGGGATGGGGGAAGGAGATGGGAGGGAGGTTCAAAAGGGAGGAGATATATGTATACCCATGGCTGGTTCATGTTGAGGTTTGACAGAAAACAACAAAATTCTGTAAAGCAATTATCCTTCAATTAAAAAAGTAATTAATTTTTTAAAAAAGATCTAAGTTTTATTTTTTAAAATCAACTCTAAATCCTCCACTATCATCAAGCAAACTAGCTGGCCCACATAGAACCACCCTAAGATCCAAGCAAGAGGGATTTTGCCCTGCCACCTGGGAATAGAAATCTTCCCCTTTGGCTCTCCTTCAGCCACACCCCATTACTTAGGACAAGGAGCCCACCCCTAAGCCTGTGTTATCATTACCCACACACTGACCACAAGCTCAGTGCCTGGGTTCCTAGAATCGCTTGTCCAGATGACCTCAGCCCACTTGTAGAACACCTGTGAGTTGTTCCCCAGATCTGAGCTGCCAAAAGGTAGACAGCTATGTGCAAAGGGAGTGGCCAGAACTTGCATGTGATCACAAGTGTACCCTCGAGTGTATGTACACCTGCGTGAATATGCTTGCTCACAAGGCCCTTGCAGAATGGGATGCAGTCAGAAATGAAAAGAGAACAGGGCAGGCAATGGGTCAGGGTCTGGGGGCCAGGAACCAGTTCTTCCTGTGCTCCCAGCACAGACCTTCAAGGAGTTCAAGAGTTTCAAACCCAAACCTGGCCACCAGGCGATAATAAAGGAATATTTGTCAATGTGAATCCCAGGGATGGGGGAGCCTGGTGGGCTGCCGTCTATGGGGGTCGCACAGAGTCGGACACGACTGAAGCGACTTAGCAGCAGCAGCAGCAGCAGGAACTCGAACAAATTTCACCCAATGTATTGGCCAGATTCAGAATTCCAATATATTTTGACATTGGGCTCTTGGCTCTCCATCTGTAGTCTCGTCTTGAGCTCTGCAAGTATTAGGGATGGGTCGGGGACCACCCCCTCCCCTCTGCCTGCATCACGGATCTCTCATGTTATTTGCTAGCTTTTGATCCTTTCTTTTGCCTTTCGGAGCTATCCTTGATGTTCATTTTAATCTTTTTTCAACAGCATAAATAATGAGAGGAAAAGTGTGATTAGGATAGGGGAAGGAGAGTGTGCGCACGCACACACACACACACACACACACACACACACACACACACACAATGTGTGACCTGCCCCCAGCTCACAGGCCTGTAGACTATGAGCTGATGTTTCTTATCTAGGTTATGGAAATCCGGGTAAACTCACTGCTTTGAAGCAGGGCAGCATGGTTTCTCACTAGTTATTTATCCTGAGCACCTCTGTGAAAGATGGATGGCCAAAAGGCCCAGGCTCACCACTCCTCCCTGTATCCACCCCCTTGAAGCCCCGCCCATCATAAGGCGGAGTGTGTTTCCCTCCCCACCCCCACCCCTCCCCCTGCCCCTCCCCCACGCCCCCTGCCCCTGCCTCCGCCCCCCGCCCCTGCTTGGTTCTGGGCTGCTCCTCTGACTTATGGTGACTAACAAGAATGTGGCACACAAGTGACAGTGTGCCAAGTCCGAGCCCAGGCTTCCGGAGGCTTAGTGCATTTTTATTCTCTCTCAGACCCTTCTTGGTGCTGTGAGGATAAGGCTGGGCTGCACCGCTGGAGAATGACGGGATACACGGAGCAGAGCCCAGGCCATCTCAGCTGAGGCCACCACAAGCCCATCTGCCAACTGACCACAGATGCGTGAATCAACAACACTGATGAGCTAAGCATGGCCCAGAGCAGCAGAAGCCCCTACTTAACGTTTAATTTTGCAAGAAATAATAGTTCTCTTAAGCCACTGAGGTTTGGGGCAGTGTGAGATTGTAGAGAAACTGTGTTTAATGTTTTGCACAGTTAGTGCTTTCTAAACAATTTTCACTGAGATTTGCTTCCTGGGCTAAAAGCAAGCCCTGAGAGGCAATTTACAACAGTTTAGAACTCCAGAGAGATTTACCTAATTCTGGAGGTATGTGCACATTTCAAGGGAGGATGAGGTCTGGGACTTTGAAGATACCTCTGAGATATAAAACTGGAGACACTGGGCTTATCTTTTCCCTGGAGAGATTTATTTACATGCCAAAGGATTAAGGTAAAGATGCTTTCATTAAGACTCTTTCAGAAGGGAAAGGGGGAAAGCTGCCTCTTCTTTCTGCACATAACAGTGGAAATTCATTTCTCTGTGTGCTCAACCTACAGACTGAGATTATCACTCCCATAAAGCATTCTTAAAACTTTACTCTGGCTAGTAAGCATCTCTTGTTGTGAATAGAATAAGAAATTTGTTTCTGATCTGAAAACCTCCAGTATGCGTTTGGGACAAAATTAATAAAGATAAATATCTTCTTTGTTATGGAGCATTAAACTGCTGCAATAGCTGACTGATACAACCACTGAGCTCCTATTGGTTACTGCTGGTGTGTGTGGCCCAACATACAACACTTGAGCCTGATCTAGAGGCTAAGTGGAAATCAGAATTTGATTTTAATGTTGTTGGAGCAAAGGGATATTCCCATACCCAAGAATGTTGAAAAATCAATGAATTCAGATTTTATCAAAGTATCTCTCGTTACTTTAGTAACTTGTACAATACTCTATAAAATGTAAATGTTCTGTAAAATAATGAACAGGTTTAGAAAATTCTGGATTAAACCTGGTTAAACAAAGTTAAATTTGTTTCTTTCCTTCAGTATTTCTCAGACCTTAATACAGAGCTAGCTAATCAGTATGCCTGTGCAATGCAGGCACAACAAAGACCTTAAGATTTATGAGCAAAATTGTAGCTTTAAAAATGTAAAAGTCATAAATTAAGTGCTAAAATATGAAGTACCTCAAATATACATTAAAATACACAATAATTATTTTTTTCTTCAATCTCATCCTACTATTATGGGACAATTATCAAAATGAAGCACTGATAACAAAAGCGTAGGCAAGAAAAATGAAAATAGATAAACTGAACTACATCAAAAGTGAAAGCTTCTGTGCATCAAAGGGCACAATCAACAGACTGAAAAAAGCAACCAACAGAATAGGGAGAAAATATGTGTAAAATATGTATCTAGTAAGAGATCAACATCCAGAACATAAGAACTCCTACAATTCAGCAACAACAAAATAACCCAATTAAAAGATGGGCAAATGAGAGAGTGATGTCAGCAAGATGGTGGCGTAGGATATACTAGACTTTGTTCCTCCACAAAAGATACAATTTAATGGCTACCCACAGATGAAAATAGCCCTGGAAGGGCCAAAGAGTGCACTTAAGAAACTACAGTAAAACTGTAGAGTGAAAAATGGAAAATAACCACACAGAAAGGACTACTGGGGACATTGGCTTAGCAGTGATGTCTAAATGTAAGTGATGGAGATAGGAGCAAAGAAGAAAAGGGCCACTATAAGCATTTCTGATTCACTTATCTGTGAAATCGGGGTGCGGGGGGGAGCAAACGTATAGAAACAGAGAGTAGAATAATGGTTGCCAGGGGCTGAGAGGGGAGTACAGGGAGATGTTGGCTGAAGTATACAAATTTTATTTATGAGTAACTTCAGAGGATCAAATGTATGACACAGTAAGAATAGTTAATAATACTGCACCATGTACCTGAAATTTGATTAGAGTAAATCTGAAGTATCCTCATCAAAAATAAATTAATTTTAAAAGTAACTATGTGAAGTGATGGATGCTAATTAACCTGGCTGTGGTAGTCCATTCACAGTGTGTACTTAAATCAAATCATCACACTGTATACATTAAATATGTACAATTGTATTTGTCAACTATACCTCAATAAAAATAAAGTTGGTGATTAGGTATTGTTAAATATATATACCACAAACCGAAAGATCTTCACTTAGGAATTTGGAGAATTTGTGCTTTTAGTTGAAGGAGCTATAAAACTACTAGATAATGTCACAGATGTTATAGAATGATATTAGACTTAGTATTAGTATCATTACCAATTTTTTTCTTCAGGACTTGAATTCTGCTTTCTATCTACATAATATGAAATGTACCTATATTTTACTGTCTGTAAGTATTAATTTGGTCATAAATATTTTTCAGCAGTTTTTTAATGAGTGAAAAATGAATAGATAGTTCTCCAATAAAAACATATAAATGGCCAACAACACATGAAAAGATTTACATCATTAATCATTAGGAAACTGCAAACCAAAACTACAATGAGATACCTCTTCACATCCATTAGGATGCTAGTATTAAAAAAACAGAAAATAACACGTTGACAAGAATGTGGAGAAACTGGAACACTAGTGCACTGCTGAGAATATAAAATGGTGCAGCTGCATGGCAAGCAGTATGGAATTTCCTGAAATTTTTTTAAAAATAGGATTACTATATGATCCAGCAATTCCACTTCTGGTTATACACCCAAAAGAACTGAAATCAGGCTCTCAAAGAGATATTTGTACACTCATGTTCATAGCAGCATAAATCACAATTGCCAGAGGAGGAGGCACCCAAGTGTCCTGGTGGATGAATGGATAACAAAGTGTGGTCTGCACATAGAATGAATATCATTCAGCCTTAAATAGGAAGAAATTCTGACACATGTTCCAGCATGTGTGGATGGATGAACCTTGAGGGCATTATGCTAAAAGTAAAATAGTAAAATAGTCACAAAAGAAGGCAAATATTACTGTATAATTCCACTTATATGAGGTATTTAGAGTGGTTGAAATCATGGGGACAGAAAGTAACCTTGGTGGTAACCAGGGACTGAAGGGAAGAGGAAATGGGGAGTTGTTGTGTAATGGGTGTGAAATTTAAGTTTTGCAAGATGAAAAGGTTCTAGACATTGGTTGCACAGCATCATGAACATAGAGCTACTGAACTGTGCACTTAAAAATGGTTAAGATGGTAAATTTTATGTTATGTGTATTTTGTCACAACTAAAATTTTAAAAAGAAAGAAGATGAAGGAATGATGCCAAGAAAATTATGTCAACTTGTTATCACAAAATACTCATCTCTAGACAGGAAAAAAAAAACTGTTCTAAGTAACTCCAAGTGCAAAATAAGAAACAAATAACTTCAAAAGATCAGTTACAACAATATCAGATCAAACAGAGAAGCTAGATAAAAGTCAGGCAATTAATAACTAGAAGCCAAAATGTGTCCTATGATTGCATAACGGCTCACTTTTCCCACTGCCTAGAAATTGTCAGCCCTGTGTTTAGAACCAATGAAGCAAAGGGGATAGGAAAGGGGCACTTTGGAATGATGCTATTAGTAGGCGCCTCATAGCATTTCGCATGGCGCACACGCAAATCACAGAATTAAAATGTCTCCACTGCAGGTTGATGGATCTACAGATGTTAGTGATTGTGTTCAAAGGTAGCTCAGAAGGTAAAGAATCTGCCTACAATGCCGAAGACCTGAGTTCAATCCCTGGGTTAGGAAGATCCCCTAGAGAAGGAAATGGCAACCCACTCCCCGTATTCTTGCCTGAAGAATTCCATGGACAGAGGAGCCTGGGGTCTACAGTCCATGGGGTCACACAGAGTCAGATACAACTAAAGCGACTTAGCACAATTGCATTGGTAGGAATCCCTGAAGAAAAAGGCTTGGAAGAACCATACAGGTTTTGCTGAGAAGTGCCAACGCAAACCACAGGTGATGAAACAGTCAAAGTGATAAATGAAAGCACTGAAACAAATACTCTCAAAACTCTGCAGAGATGTGGGCATTGATGGTATAGCTGCAATGCCAGAAACAAGTAAATGATATACATCAAGCATTTATTTTGAAAACCAGGAGACACAGTAACACCTTATTTTGCTCACAGAAAAGCCCTCAGATAAGCAAGCTTACCTATAGATCTGAATTTATATTGAATGATACTGTAAAAGTGGTAAATCTAATGAAATTCAAGCTATGCCATCCCATCTGTTTTTACGTTTTTCTACATAAATGGTATCATAATATTCATTTCTGATGTTTTATATTGAAGTCCTTTGGTTGGCCAGGGAAAGAATTGTGTTAGGAATTTATGGACAAAATGAAGAATTAAAAATTAATTTTGAATCATTCTCACTATACAGATATACTAAAAATAGTTCTAAATGGTTGGAATCAAGATTGCTGGGAGAAATATCAATAATCTCAGATATGTAGAGGATACCACCGTTATCGCAGAAAGTGAAGAAGAACTAAAGAGCCTCTTGATGAAAGTGAAAGAGGAGAGTGAAAAAGTTGGCCTAAAGCTCAACATTCAGAAAACGAAGATCATGGTATCTGGTCCCATCACTTCATGTCAAATAGATGGGGAAACAGTGGAAACAGTGGCTGGTTTATTTCTGGGGGGCTCCAAAATCACTGCAGATGGTGACTGCAGCCATGAAATTAAAAGACACTTGCTCCTTGGAAGGAAAGTTATGACAATCTAGACAGCATATTAAAAAGCAGAGACATTATTTTGCCAACAAAGGTCCATCTAGTCAAGGCTATGGTTTTTCCTGTGGTCATGTATGGATGTGAGAGTTGGACTGTGAAGAAATCTGAGTGCAGAAGAATTGATGCTTTTGAACCATGGTGTTGGAGAAGACTCTTGAGAGTCCCTTGGACTGCAAGGAGATCCAACCGGTCCATCCTAAAGGAGATCAGTTCTGGGTGTTCATTGGAAGGACTGATGCTAAAGCTGAAACTCCAGTACTTTGGCCACCTGGTGCGAAGAGCTGACTCATTTGAAAAGACCCGATGCTGGAAAGATTGGGGGCAGGAGGAGAAGGGGACAACAGAGGATGAGGTGGTTGGATGGCATCACTGACTCAATGGACATGAGTTTGGGTAAACTCCAGGAGCTGGTGATGGACAGGGAGGCCTGGCGTGCTGCAGTCCATGGGGTCGCAAAGAGTTAGACATGACTGAGCGACTGAACTGAACTGAGCTGAACTGAACCAATAATTTTTGAGCATCTGATAGAAATTAATTAGAAAAATTACCGAAACTGCAATTTGCATGAAAACATAAATGTGCATGGAAAAAAGTTATGAATTCAAAGCAAAATTCACCTTTGGATAAATGAGGTTAATGTGATTTACTGGTGACAGTAATCAAGACTAATACATGAACCTTAAAAACGATTAAAAACCAATAGCAGAACATTCGTGCAGACGAGGAAAATCTTCATTATTGTTTAGAAATACTAATATCAAATATGATTGCATTCTAAATCCATTCACATTATCATAAGATATTAAATTTGTCAGTGAAAGAAAAGAAAAGCTGCTGGATTTAAATAAAGAAGCCTCTTACCCTTAAAATACAACCTAAAGAGATCAAATTATATGAATTCTGGCTAGCGGTGAGGGGGAAGTTTCTGCCAGCTGAGGAATAAAAGACATTATTCTCCCATTTGCTACAACATATGTGTTCCAATGCTAACTATTAAAATCTTGATTAAGATTTATGTGCAGCCATTTCAAATATAAAACCTAAATTAAAAAGTAAGTTTGTGAAAGCAAGCTCAAGTTTCTCATTAGATATTATTTTCAAAAGTAAGACTTCGTATTTCATTTTCTAATGACAAGTATACAATATAAAGGAAAATGTAATATGTGTAAATGTGAATCTCCTCCTGTTTACTCCAGTGAGCTACAGAAACAGAATATCATCATTTTTCAAGTGCGCAATCATGTAAAAACTGCTGAGGAGCAGTGCTTTAATACGTTATATGCACTGTTTATATTCCAAAGGGTACTACGGTCTGCAGCTTTCCCCAAACTGACTGAATCTTGGAACATTTCTTGCATATAACTGGTTAATGTCTTGTGGATCACTAGTGTTTTTCAGGACACAGCTTGGAGAAGGTGAGGTAATCTAAACAACTCACCACACAGATGAAGAAACTGGTCTTCAGTTCAGAGGGGAAGTGAATTGACCAAGGTTGTATCAATGCTTTCATATCTCTGAATTGTCCCGTGGGTTCAGAGTTGAATCCATTCTTGAATGATCTATAGACATCTATCAGAATCTGCTGATATTACCTTGAAAGCAGGGCAAGCAATAGAATTCAGAGGTTTTCCAGAAAGAATCTCTCAAGGTTCAAGTGGAAGTTACTTTGTGAAGGATCTTTTCTGTTTTGCATTTCTGCTTTTAAATTATTCACTCTTTTAAATGGGTTCTCCAAAGAAGCAGTCAAAGCAGAGTTGGGATAAACCCATAAACATTTTAAAAAATATTTATTTTTATTTATTTGGCTGCACCGGGTTAGTTGCTGAGTGCTGGTTGCAGCACTCAGATCTTTAGTTGCAGCATGTGGGGTCTAGTTTCCCAACCAGGAATCAAACTTGGGCCCCCTGCATTGGGAGCACAGAATCCTAACCGCTGGAACTGCCAGGCAAGTCCTCATATCACAGAAACAATTCTTTATTTCATTTATTTATTTTTTAACAATGACCTGGCATCATTTTAACATCAGCTCCCTAGGAACTAGAATTGCATTTATCCTGCATTCTCCTGTTTTCTAATGCTTGTCCTCATTTTCTATTATCATGTCATTCCTAGGACTGATTTGTATTGTATACATACTTGTTTTTTCAATCGTTCGGCTAATTTGGCTAATCATAAACTGTGTTTTTCAAATATTTTACTGTTTTAATCATCCAGCAGTTGGAAACATGGACAGCCATTGCAGAGTTCTTGCACCCTGAGATTCCACAAACTCGAGGTGTGGGGTGGGGAACAGGGGCCAGAGTCTTTCAGCTTCAAATCTCTAATCCTCAGCTTTAACTCTTTTCTTAGACTTCCTACAAGAGTTAAAAGAGAGCCATATAGTCTGTATATTGACCCTTGTTCACATGTTGAGTATTAAAGCTACCCTGGAGATGGACATTTATTGGGGCTGCTCCCCACAAGGGGTGAAGCAGGACTGAGCCGAAGGAGGAGTCAGGCTGAGACAAAGACACAATGAAAGCCTCAACCATTCCCACCTGGAGCTCTGGAGCTAGGGCAGCCCTTCAGGGTTGTCCCCAGATGGGCAAGGGTCCCAGGTCGTTGTACCCCTCATTCATCCAGTCATTGGATACCCACTAGCCCCGGGAAGGAGCATGAACTTGGGTGAGGCAGCTGTGTTCTGTTGAGGGCAGTTCCCAGTCCTCGGCTGTCAACTGGCAGCAGTGGGGAGAATAAATCCTTTATCTGAGAGGAGGAGTCCAGAAGTACAGCTCAGCATCCACCACCCTGGAGTTGCTCTTGACCTGAGGCCATCTCTTGGTCAAGTAAGTACTTGCCAGCAAAGCTGTGGGCCCCATGCTGTAGCCGGAGCAACATTCTCCAAACCTGCCAACCCCCCAAGTGAAGGCCAGTGCCACCACCTGGAACCAGCTGATACAGCTCAGTGCAAACTTCCAGAGACCTGGAAATACAGGATGCTTTGCACGTACAACCCACGGTAATGGGCATCAACTACTGAGTCACTCCCCTTGTTCTCTGCCATACAGTATTTTTAGGGAGATGGCTGGATGGCATCACTGACTCGATGGACGCGAGTCTGAGTGAACTCCGGGAGTTGGTGATGGACAGGGAGACCTGGCGTGCTGTGATTCATGGGGTCACGAAGAGTCAGACATGACTGAGCGACTGAACTGAACTGAACTGAACTCACCTCTGCTTGGGAGTCAGCCCCAGCCCTTTTTTCTGAGAAGTGCCATAATCACCAGGCACAGTCATAGTCTCCTGAGAGTAATGCCCTCACTGCTTAGAGCCATGCTATTTTGTGGAGTATGATTGCTTTTCAGTGTTGTTTTGGGTTGGTTTCTGCCACACAGCAATGTGAATCAGCCATAATTATACATATATCCCCTCCCTCTTGAACCTTCCTCCAACCCACCCCATCTCACCCCTCTAGGCCATTGCAGAGCATCAAGCTGAGTTTCCTCTGCTACACAGCAGCTTCCAACCATCTATTTTACACATAGTCGTGTATACATAGCAATGCTGCTCCCCCAGTTTGTCCTACCCTCCCCTTCCCCCCAGTGTCCACATGTCTGTGTCTCTCTTCTTGCCCTGAAAATAGGTTCATCTGTACCATTTTTCCAAATTCCACATATATGCATTGCTCTGTTGCTTAGTTGCTCAGTTATGTCTGACTCTTTCGCAGCCGTATGGACTGTAGCCCAGTAGGCTCCTCTGTCCATGGGATTCTCCAGGCAAGAATACTGGAGTGGATTGCCATTTCCTCCTCCAGGGGATCTTCCCAACCCAAGGATCAAACCTGGGTATCCCACATTGCAGGCAGATTTTTAACCATCTGAGCCACCAGGGAAGCAATATATGCGTTAATACATGAAATTTGCTTTTCTCTTTCTAACTTATTTCACTCTATATGACGGACTCTGCTACTACTGCTAAGTCACTTCAGTCATGTCCAACTCTGTGCGACCCCATAGACGGCAGCCCTCCAGGCTCCCCGTCCCTGGGATCCTCCAGGCAAGAGTTGCCATTTCCTTCTCCAATGCATGAAGTGAAAAGTGAAAGTGAAGTCGCTCAGTCTGACCCTCTGCGACCCCATGGACTGCAGCCTACCAGGCTCCTCCGTCCATGGGATTTTTCCAGGCAGGAGAACTGGAGTGGGGGTGCCACTGAGACTCTAGGTCTATTCATACCTCTACAAATGACCCAATTTCATCCCTTCCAATGACTGAGTTATATTCCATTACTCATTCAAAGAGCTGAATCATTGAAAAAGACCCTGACACTGGGAAAGATTGAGGGCCAGAAGAGAAGGGGTCAAAAGAAGATGAGAGGGTTGCATGGCATCATTGACTCAATAGACATGAGTTTGAACAAACTCCCAGAGACAGTGAAGGACAGGGAAGCCTGACGTGCTGCAGTCCATGGGGTTGCAAAAATCAGAAGACACGACTGAGCAACTGAACAACAAATATTCCATTGTATATATGAACCGCATCTTCTTTGTTCATCTAACTCTCTCTCTCTTTGTGGTTTGTCATGTAGGTACTACAGCAGCACTGACCTCTGTCCTGGACTCTCTGAAATGTTTAAGGAAAACAACCTTCAGTTTTTATCTGCAGCTCCCTACTCCTCTGGCTCCACCACTGAACTCAGTCCTTGGGGACCTGGCAGGGAGACACGTGACGGAGTGATAACCACTTTACTATGCCAAGCAGTGTAGCCTCGCTGTTGACAGTGAAAGCTCTGGGTTTGAAGCCTGCCTCTGCTGCTCACGATGTGTTCCCACTCAAGTTACCGAAACTCTGTGTGTCTCCCTTTCCTTATCTGGTAAGAGGAGACTTAATGCTTCAGAAGTGGGAGAATATAAAAATTAATATATGTAGCATGCTTAGAACACTGCATGGCACAACTGACCTCCCCTTGAAGCACTAACCCAAACCTGGCTAACTGACTGTCTTCCCTGAGGATTTCTCGCCAGCAGCAACTCCTCAGTTCCTTGTTTAGTCGCTCAGTTCTTTCGGACTCTTTGTGACCCCCATGGACTGTAGCCTGTCAGATTCCTCTGTCCATGGGATGTTTTAGGCAAGAATGCTGGCAGTGGGTTGCCATTTCCTTCTCCAGGGTTTCCTCCTCAGTTCCTTAGGCAAATTTCTTTTCTGGTTTGTTTGTTTGTTTCTCTTAGGCAGATTTCTGATTGTCGGGCCTCTTTGCATAGTGATGGGCCCAGAATAGCCCTCAGCTGCAAGTAGCTGGGTCCACAGCAACCCTTGGCACCTTCAGCCTAGTACCAAGGGTGCACCCCCAACCCAGCTCAGTGGACCTCCCAGACTGACAGGGGAGCAGCTCAGGCCCCCAATGAGTGATATCTATCTATCTATATATATATCTTCTGTACTTTCTGCAGTACAGAAACAGCTTGTCTCTTTTCTCAGTCCCCCTTCCTCACTTTCTAATCAGTATACCTATGTGTTCCCCGGTCTCTCACTGCCCATGGGCCTCCTCCATCTAGAGACCATGACTGACATCAACAAGAACCTGCCCAGCCCTGCGATCCCTGTTCCCAACATGGCATGACCTCTGTGACTGTCCTTAGCTGCCCGTCCTCTTGCCAGAGTTCAACTCTGACTCTGTCCATGGCTGACTTTGGCCCAGCCGCTTCCCTTCTCTGGACCCAGCGGCTTACTTATCCCCAAAAGCTCAGAGCTAAGCATGATGATTCATCAGCTTCCTCCAGCCCTAATAGGACATCGCTGGGGAGAACAAAGCGCAGAGGCGCGGGCGTCAGACACTAGCGTAGTCCTGACTTCATGAACTCCCACCACGCAGCCTTTAGCAGCCTCTTTAAGCCACCGCTTTGCATCTTCCAAGAGCAGATCTAGCCTAATAATGATAATAATGTCCTGACTTCATCTCCTCCCTGTCCTTCAGTGTAGCATTTCCAAGAATCCTTTACTCAGCTCATCTGACTGTGGTTTTTCCCCTGTAATTAAGTCCCTGTAACACTGAATTTCTCTCTTTCTGTGTATACAAATGATATATACCTTGCATTCAAAGCATTGTTATGCAGTGAAGACAGTGCCCCCATGCACACTCTGCTAGCTTAACACAGGGTCTTATACACAGTAGGTCTACAAAGGATATCCATTGATTTAATCACAGGAAAGAAACAAAGGCTCAAGTGCACCCCGCATCTCTGAAGTCCTGAAATCAATGACACATCAAAGGAGGAGTGCCCCTAGGTTGCACAGAATCGGGGGTATCATAGGAGATTGTAGAATGTAACTTGGGAAGCCAGAATTTACACCTGAGGATTGGTATAAATCTAAGGAGAATAACCCAGTTCAGGCCCCTGGTGGCCAGGGGCCAGTGGCCACCCCCACTGTGCAATAATCTCAGGTAGCCTTTTAGTGGGGTTGTTTATGTGTCACCATGTTTTCCCCCCGCCCCGACTTTGTGGGGAGACTCCAGGAGGACCCCAGGGGCAGGTCAGGCTCCATCTGCCCACACTTAGGATTTGGCTTTACAAGCCCAAAGCACACAGCTCAGTCCTATGCACAATTTCACACACACACACCCTTGTTGTCCTGTGACAAGTGAGGGGAAAATGAGAGTAGTAAAATCATGTCTTTTTATACCCAGGCCATCACTTCCAGAGTCAACTCTAATTATTTGAACCACCACAAAACCCTCTTCAACAAAAGAGCATACCAATTAATTTTCTCTTATCTGAGATGAGGTCATAATGCATTCCTCCAGGAAGGACAAACTCTGGATATTGGAAAAGAAAAGAGACTTTAAGACTCCATTGTCAGCTCTAATCCTCCTTCTCAGACAACGCTGGTTTTCTTGTGCCTCAAACAGGTATTTACTTGGAGCTTGAAGTCACATGAGCCTAGTGGCCTCAGGCAGAATTACAAAGGTGGTAATTATTCGACTCCTCTTCAGTCTAATTTACCACTCCTTGCAGTATCTTGCAGGCAGGCAGGCAGAGAATGCAAATGATATGATTGCTTTCATTAAATCATCTTTTTATGACTGTATAATTTCAGTAATTAAAACCTTTACTAATATATTCTATGAAACAGGCAGAATGTTACACTAATGTATGGCCCTTATTAATTTTTGAAAAACAGGGGTGAAATTTGAATAACCTGCTTCCGCATACTTTACAAGCTCTGAAAAGGAAAAAAAAAAAGCCGGATACAATTTTGATTAATGTAAACTAATTAGCATTCATTGTTTTTTATTCCCTCTTCCCTATCTGAAAAGTCACCATGGAGGGTATTCACATTGCCTGTTGCATATTTCAAATCCTATTTTATTCCTGGTGTACCTTTGGGTTTGTTACCAAAAGAGAGAGTCTGCAAATCTTTAATCATCACAATTAGAGGGTGAGAAATCTAAAACCTCACCTCTGACTCCTTGGTAAGTCCTGCAGTGCAGTGCACTGGCCATGCCTGTCTGTCTCAGAGAGTTCTAGGAGCTCTTGTTTTCCCCAAGCAAGACCTTACTGCATGTCCTGAGGAATGTTGACTGCACTTGATTATTTTTTTAGATTAATTTTCATTGGAGTGTAGTTGATTTACAATGTTGTGTTAGTTTCTGCCATACAGTACAGTAGCTCAGTAATACATACACATACATCCACTCTTTTTCAGATAAATGGTACGAATGAACTTATTTACCAAATGGAAACAAGAGTCACAGATATAGAAGACCAACTTACAATTACCAGGGGGATGGGGGAAGGGAGGAGGGATGATAAATTGGGAATTTGGAATTGAGATACACACTACTATATATAAAATAGATAACTAATGAGGACCTACTGTATAGCAGCGAGAACTCTATACAATACTCTGCACTCGATCCTTCACTGTGTCTGTGGGCACGAGGTCATGGGCATCCACGGGCACACACAGGCACGCACCCACTCAACCAAACACGGAGCTTCTACTTGGGTGCTGTTCCCGAAAGATCGGTAAGAAGTAGAATCTGGAATATAGATGGTTTCAATTAGAACTGGAAGCAAGTCTCCTGAGCTGTGTTCATCTTCCACATAACCAGAGAGGTCAAGTGTTCATGCTTTATTGTAATAGTTTCCAAAAGCACACTGGGATGTACAGGGGCTGAATTCAGTTTAAGTCTTAGTTTAAAAATAGCTCCTCTGTCTACAAGTCAAGTACCAAAGTCCCTTATTAAAAGAATAATTTCCAGTATGAAGCTAAAACCTCATCACAAGAAACCCCAAAGGGGATCATCTTTATTTCTATCCAGACCCAAGGATCGAACTCACATCTCTTGCAGGTGGATTGTTTATCACTGAGTCACTATGGAAGCCCCTGGAATATCTGGGGATAAGCAATATGGGGGCTTCCCATGTGGGTCAGTGGTGAAAAGATCCATCTGCCAACGCAGGAGACACAGGTTCAATCCCTGGGTTTGGAGGATCCTCTGGAGGAGGAAATGGCAACCTACTTTAGCATTCTTGCCTGGGAAATCCCATGGATAGAGGAGCCTGGCCCATAGAGTCACAGAGTCAAACATGACTTAGCAACTAAAGAACAATTTTTACTTGTTCCTGAAGACTTCTCCCATGTGGAGGTGTGAACTCCTGTCACAACCTCTCTCACTAACTGACTTCACCATGGGCAGGAAATGTGCCTTCAGAGGTTTTAAAAAGAATAAACTGGGCATACTGGCCTTGATTCAGCTTCTTCCTTTTTCCTGCTGGGACCTGGTCTTCTCACTGATACTGGCACCAGTCCTGGCCTTTCAGGAAGGAGACCTGGATCATCCAGCACTTCTATAACTGGGCCAATTTATCTAATTTGAAGATTCAGTTAACAGGCCCATTTGCTCTTACTCCAAGCTGCATTTTTCAACCAATCAATACTAACTGTGATGTTTTGGCCTCCATCTGCCTTACTGTTTGTCCTCTTTTTCAGCTAGTTCAGAACTTGAGTGCAAAAAAAAATTGTTATTTACTGGAGGGCAGGGCCCCTCTAAAATTCCTGGTTGCTAATTCAGTTAATGTTTGTTGGACAGATGAATAAATGAAGGTATAAATTCCAGATTCTAGTTTGCTTCTCGAAACATCATTTTTCAGATAAGAAAGACTGCAATGTAGCAGTCCAGTGAGTCCTATTAAAGGGTCCAATGAGTCCTTATTGTGTTCGGGGTCCAGCGAGTCCTATTAAAGGACTCACAGAGCATCAATCAGATGCACTCTTAAGTGCAACATAGGATCACCCAAAGGGGGAAAATGATACTGAAAATACAGTAGCTGCTCCCAAATTCCCTTCCCCATTTCAACTCAAAGGCTTGGAGACTCCAGCTCTTCATCCACTGTTCCTAGGATGCCAGCTCAGAGCATATAATATGCCTCACATCTGACCTTTTGGCCAGAAATTTGCTTTGTGAATTAAGAAACGGGTGAACTGACCCCAGGGACTACCTCAGCTTGCCCTAGACTATCTGTCTTCTCTGGCCCTACATTGCTGGAGATGCCTGGCCCTTGGGCCTACTGATCTGTCCTGAATGGTGTCCCTTACTGCCCAGTGACACACTCATGCCCCCACTAGCCTCCTATATACTGAGCTCTCTCCCTGAGTCAGATGGCCCCATGAGAGCAGCAGTGCTTCCTGGTAGGACCATCACACCCTCTGATCATCAGAGCAGCTGCCTCCTGGTCATCATCAAACAGTGGAGAGGGTAGTCAGTTTCAGCCTCTGCTTGTCCCCTAACCTCTGCTCAGCTCTGCTACCCAAACAGGAGCCTGTCTGATCAGGGCACGCAGCCCACTGGCCACTCACCCTCATTTGCAGTGGCTCCAGCAATAGCCTTGTTCCCCCAGACTCCAGCCCTAAGCCCGGAGTGCGTCTTGAGTCAGGGCCTCCCACTCCCTGCTCCCTGGGTGAGCCTCATCTAGGGATAAAGAGTACTCTAGGTAAGCAACAAGTAGCTTATGCCAACACTTACCCACTGGGAGTAGTATAGTAGTGTTAGTCGCTCGGTTGTATCTGACTCTTTGCGATCCCACAGACTGTAGCCCACCAGGCTCCTCTGTCCGTGGGATTCTCCAGGCAAGAATACTGGAGTGGGTCGCCATTCCCTTCTCCAGTCTTCCCGACACAGGGATAGAACCTGCGTCTCCTGCATTGCAGGCAGATTCTTTACTGTTTGAGCTACAGAGAAGCCTTCCACTGGGAGTGACAGCCTTGAATGATGTGTTGAAATTATTTCTTGGCTTAGCAGGAAAGAATAATATGATGGATTAATGATGTCCACCATAAGAGCAGGAGTAGGAAGAAGTGGTCTCTATTATACTCTTTGCTACCCATTTGACAGAGCTTCTGCCTCAGTTTCCCTAAGGTGCTCTGATTCTAAAATCTGACCTGATCTCTAAGCCCACCTCATTGGAGCCCCAGATCCCTCCCATCTCTATTGGGGAAATGACTTGTTTTCCTATTTCCTTTTCCCTCAGCTTGGGTCCTGCCCTCAGTAGACTGATCACTTGGGAATGTTCCACAGTCATTGTCCACCCACCTTCAAGTATTTTGGTTTGCTCAGTTCTTCCTGCCACCATCTCCCACCTGCAAAACTGGGCACTGGTTCAAAACCATGAGATAACACTTCATAGCCACGAGGAGGGCTGGAATTAAATCAGACAATAGCAAGTGTGGGTGAGGATAGGGAGAAATCTGAATCCTCTTACACTGCTGCTGGGAATGCAGGATGGTGCAGCCACTTTGGAAAGCACTCTGTAAATTTCTCCAACAAACATAGGTTACCGTTTGGTTGAGCAATACTCCTACATATATTCTCACATGAAATTAAACATATGTCTACATTAAAACCTGTACCCAAATGTTTATAGCAGTACTATTCATAATGGGCAAAAAGTAGCATGAACCCAAATGAGAACTGATGAACGGATAAACAAAATGTGGAATATTCATATAATGGAATATTATTCATCCATAAACAGGAGTGAAGTACTGATATTTATCACAACTTGGATGAGCCTTGAAAACATGGTTCTGAGTGAAAGAAGCCAGACCCAAAAGACCACATATATTATGATTCTATTTGCCTGAAAGTCCATAACAGAGAAATCTATAGAGATAGAAAGCAGATTAGCATTTGCCTGGTGCTGGAAAGGGGATGAGGGGATGAGAGGTGATAGTTAAATGGTACAAGGCTTCTTTCTGAGGTGATGAAAATGTTCTAAAATTTTCTTAAAATGTTCTAAAATCTTGGTGATATTTGCACAGTTCTGTGAATATACTAAAAACCATTGAACTTCACACTTTAATAGGGGACATATATGGTATGTGAGGGTTTCCCAAGTAGTGCAGTGGTAAAGAATCCTCCTGCCAGTGCAGGAGACACAAGAGATGTGGGTTTGATCCCTGGGTCAGGAAGATCCCCTGCAAAAGGAAATGGCAACCCATTCTAGTATCCTTGCCTGAAAAATTCCATAGACAAAGGAGCCTGGTGGGCTACAGTCTATGGGGTCACAGAGTCTGACAAGACTGAGTGACTGAACACACACACACACACACACACACACACACACACACACACACACACGTGATATGCAAGTGATATCTCAATAAAGCTGTTTAAAACAATACAAAACAGGTCCTGGTGCCAACACCTGCCTGAGTCAGGTCTGGGGTCCTTGTGGGCCCATCTGGCCTGGGCTGGGCTGCATCTCCATTTCGTGCCCTGGGGGCTTCCGAGTCAGCACTGCCCAGCTCCAGCCAGGGCTCAAAGTGACCTTGAAGCCTGATCATGTGACCCAGGAAGCAAGTCTGAGGCAGGGTGACTGAGAACCTCATGGGGAGGGTACCTCATCCCCCTTCTCCTGGAACTCTCTGACCACTGCCCCCGTGAACAACTTGGCTGAGTCCATGGCTGCACTCCTCTGTGCCAGCTGTCTCTCAAGTGCCCTGCCCTGGTCTTGGCCCTAGTCTGATGCTGATCACCCTGAGGGGTCTCCATGTTCTCAGGATTGCTCAGCCACTTGGTTCCCCACAGCCCCTCTTCCTCCCAGCCCTCCAGAGGGACCACGCCAAGGATGGCCTTTTCAATTAAGGCTATTGGGACTCAAAGTCTTAACAGCCATCTTGAGTAACAGAGGTGGCAGGGTGGAGGTGAGGCTGTTCATTTCAATGATTCAGAGCCTGATTTGTCAACCTTTTTATCACCCTCTCTCAGGAACTATTTCGGAGACCTTTGTCTGGCGATCGGTTCCCCTGACCTCATTCAATCTTACTGCTGATATATTCTGTATCTGTTTATGTACTATGGCCCTTGGAGGGCTTGGAGGGCCACAAGCCATTGTAATATCAAAGGCTTTTTGCCTCCTCAGGGGCAATATAACCCCTGTTAGAAATGCAGGATACTTTAGTTTTCTCTAGATACATAATTTCAAATGGCAAATGTGCCTCAGTGTTCTTTCAGCATTATTGACTATAACCAAGATATGGAAGCAACCTAAACACCCATTGACAGATAAATGGATAAAGAAGATGTGGTTAAAAAAAAAAGATATGGTGCATATATACAATGGAATATTACTCAGCCATGAAAAGAATGAAATAATACCATTTGCAGCAACATGAATGGACCTAGAGATTATCATACTAGGTGACATAAACCAGAGAGAGAAAGACGAATGTAATATGAGATCATTTACATATAGAATCTAAAAAATTATACAAATGGACTTACGTACAAAACAGAAATATACCCACAGACATAGAAAGCAAACTTACAGTTACAAAAGAGGAAGGGGGTGGGGGAGGGATAAATTAGGAGTTTGGGATTAACATGTACAATCTACTATATATAAAAGAGATAAACAACAAGGGCCTACTGTATAACACAGGAAACTATAGTCAATATTTTGTAATAACCTATGAGGGAAAAGAATCTAAAGAAGAATATATATATATATTTATATAATATATATATAATATGATTTATTTTGCTGTACAACTGAAACTAACACAACAGATACACTTCAATTTTTAAAAAAAGAAAGTTTAAGTACAAAAAGATTTTTAAATTAAAAATTTTATTCTGTCTAGTTGAGCTACCATGAGCTGAGCCCCATTATTCTATTTTTTATACTTATTTTTTGGCTGTGTCAGGTCTTAGTTGTGGCATGTGGGATCCAGTTTCCTAAACAGGGATCTCTGGCCTGGAGAATTCCATGGACTGGGCCTCCAGCATCGGGAGCACAGTCTTAGCCATGGACTACCAGGGGAGTCCCAAGCCCCATTGTTTTAACTATTTCTTCTGATCTTTGTATCTTCTATAATTTTTGCTTTATAAATGTTATTTGGTGCATCACTGCTATATTTAAAATGGATAGGCCCTACCGTATAGCACAGGGAACTCTGCTCAATGTTAGCATGGGAGGGGAGTTTGGGGAAGAATTGGATACACGTATATGGACGACTGAGTCTCTTCGCTGTGCAGCTGAAACTATTACAACATTGTTAATCGGCTACACCCAAATACAAAATTAAAAGCTTTAAAAAAACACACACACAAAAGAAAAAATGTTATTTGGGGCATAAAAAAGAATTCAGGGTATCCTAAAGGAACCCAAGGGCACAGGTGTCTGGAGCCTCAGAAACAGTTCAGAAAAAGAAAGGAAAGTGACTCTGCCTCTCTCCGCCTGCTCTGTCCTTGTCTGTGTATTTGCCTCTTCGTCTCTCCTTCTCTCTGCAAAGTAACTTTCTTTGCTGTTCTGTCACCTGCAGGACACACTGCTCATGCTACTTAGCACTGACATAAACTCTGCAAGGAGACAACCCAGATGACGCCTGGAGTCCCTTAGTCTCTGTCCTAAACATTCATGGAAGGACTTCCTCCAGCCCGGGTTGGAGGTGTCCACTCCTGAGACAATCGTGGAGCCAGTGGGCAGGGGCAACAGGTATAAAAGTGGCTGGTGGGAGTCTATCACTGCTACCAGGCGGACAGCGAAGATGGCGCTCAGAGGAGGGGAGCCTGAGCATCAGCTTCTCGGCACTCTTTGAATCCCAGCTCTCCCATTCCTTCCTCTCTTCCGCACCTCCCTGCCCCTGACCTTCATCTTCTGTGAGTGAAAGTGAAAGTCGCTCATTCGTGCCCGACTCTTTGCGACCCCACGGACTACACAGTCCATGGAATTCTCCAGGCCAGAATACTGGAGTGGGTAGCCGTTCCCTTCTCCTGGGGATCTTCCCAACCCAGGGATAGAACCCAGGCCTCCCACATTGCAGGTGGATTCCTTACCAGCTGAGCCACAGGGGACGCCCATAGATTACTCCTGAACCTCACCTAGACCCTGGCTTCATCTCTTCCCTCCACTCAGGTCTGGGCCTCTCACTGATGTCCCGAAGCGAATCCACACTCAGCGAGGAGCCTGGAAAGCCCATGGCCCTGACACAGCAGGGGCCCTGGTGACGGACCTTGGCCAGCTGCCTGTCTTTCTTTTTGCAAATGCTCAGTTGCATCATGTGATTTTCACCTTGCCTCTCCATCCCCAGTTCTCAATCCTTGCTCTAAGCTGTTTCCTCAAAACCACCTTCTCGGCAGCTTCCTGGAGGCCAGCCCTCACCTGCCCCAGGGTGCTCTGTGCAGGACTCCTAGGGCCCACTGGCCGCCACACCTGGATGTTCTTCATGTCTATTACCCCACCCACCAAGCCACAGCTGTCCCTGCCCTCCAGATGCAATCTTCAGCTTTTAAGCAAGCACACCTAGGAGTTTCCCCAGATTCACTGAACCCACCCTCCAAGCCAGTAACCCCTTCCCTGGTGTGTGTTTGTGATTCATCACACCCCCTTCCCTCCTCCGTGGGACTGCCCCTCCCAAGGTGTGGCCTGCGCCCAGTCTTCCTTCTGTGCCCCACACCGGGGGGGGCATTTGTTTCTCCCCATTTGTTCTGATTCTTCCCAGGCACCATTCTTTCAACAGTGGCACAGTGGCAGGCAGTTTGCAGGGAATTTGAGCGACATGTGCTATAAGCCAGAAACTGGCAAGATAGGAAGAAATGCTGAGAAGACTATGCAGGAGACCCAGGTTCAATCCCTGGGTCATCAGGAAGATCCCTTGGAGGAGGAAATGGCAACCCACTCCAGTATTCTTGCCTGGAGAATCCCAGGACAAAGGAGCCTGGCAGGCTGCAGTCCATGCGGTCACAAAGAGTCGGGCATGACTTAGCAGCTGAGCATGCATGCACATGCCAAGAAGTACGTGAAACAGTTTCGTCCTTTCATCCCAGAGGCAGCAGCTGAGCACTTAGTATTTGGAGCACTCAGGACCTTGTTCCCCGAGGAACATCCATCTGGCCCTTAAGACTTAGAATGGAAAGTCATCAGCTCCTTGCAGAAGTACCAAGCCTTGTTCATGTCTTGTAGGGGCAGAGAGAGTCCTTTCTGTCCAGTTTCCAGAAGCCTGGTGAAGCTGAGGGGAGGTGGGAGGTAGGCATGGATACAGTTGCCTTTAGAATTAAGTTTCAGCCTAACAGCCCTTGCCTGCACAGCCAGGCAAATGGTTGTGATCAGATAACAACAAAAACTGCCTTCTGCCCAGGACTCACAAATGCCTCCAGACTCACAAGCAGCTAAGCCTTCTCAAGAGGGATGTGATCAAATAACAGGTGCAAAATGGTTTTATCAAGAGCTGTTCTGTAATAACCTAGAATGGAAAAGAATCTGAAAAAGAACAGATATATGAGTATGTACAACTAAATCATTTTGCCGTACAGCTGAAATGAACACAACACTGTAAATCAACTATCGCTCCAATATAAAATTAGAAAGAGCTTAGTCACTGAGGCGGTGGGCACAGAGACTGGGATTCAAAGAGGCAGGTTGGAACATCCCTGAACTTCTGATGTGAGAGCGACCTTCTTCCTCATCCTTCCCTGCTCTCAGCTCCACCTCCTCGCCCACATTTGCTTCTCTCTGTCTACAGACAGCCTTCCTGTGCTCCATCTCTATACTTAACTCTCAAAGGATGATCTGGCCCATAGAGTGCCCCCTTCACTAGGAAGATCCCCTAAAACTCAGAGGTAAGCATCCCATATCTATAAGATATATAGAAGATATATAGATATATATCTATATATCTTCTGCCCCATGATCTTGTCTCTGCCCCCTGACTGTCCCTATAGCAGACCCCTGACCCAAGCTGAGCTGGCCAGGTTCTCCTGAAAGTTTGAACTTAAGGAAAGAGAGACACAATGACCGAAGTGTTGGAGCAGAATACACTGGTGACTGCCCAAGGGTCCTGCTGCTCTGAGTCTGACCCCATCCCAGTTCCTCTCATTACTGTGTCAAGCAGAATTAGTTTTATCACTAAATCTCTCCTAAGTGAGGCAGGGCTAGATTCTGGTGGCTATACCACAAGAGCTCTGAAGCTAAAGGAACCATTTTTTTCTGTGTTTCTATCTCAGATTCCCTGCAGAGAGAATATGATTCAACTCTGCCTCTGGAATGGATTCTCCTTTCAGCATCAGTTGACTGTGGCTAGAGAGGGCAGCGGGAGAAGGCGATGGCACCCCACTCCAGCACTCTTGCCTGGAAAATTCCATGGACGGAGGAGCCTGGTGGGGCGCAGTCCATGGGGTCAGTAAGAGTTGGACACGACTGAGCGACTTCACTTTCACTCTTCACTTTCATGCATTGGAGAAGGAAATGGCAACCCTCTCCAGTGTTCTTGCCTGGAGACTCCCAGGGATGGGGGAGCCTGATGGGCTGCTGTCTATGGGGTCACACAGAGTCAGACACGGCTGATGTGACTTAGCAGCAGCTGCAGCAGCAGCAGCAGGAAGGGCAGCACTGTTTGGAAACATGGCTATAGTGACCCACCCTTGAATGTATTGTTCTGTCTTGAAGACACCTTTGCAGGTGATCTTCATGAAGATGGCCATGAAAGGTCTCCTACAATGAAATCAGGCTGAGAAGGGGAGCCAGGCACAGATGAGGGTAGTAAGGAATATGGTCTGACTGAGGCAAAGGGTTTGTGATGGAGCACAGTGAGGTGTTAGCTTAACCTGAGGCTTATGAAGTCTTTCTAAAGCAGGAAGGAGCGTTTCTAGAATTACATCTCCAGTGGACTCTGTAAATCTTCTAACCTGGGAGACTGGGCATCTGGTGGGCTGCAAAGATGTGTGATTTCAGGTCAAGGATAGCAGTACTAACTAGTATGCTTTCATGAGAAGTAACTTGTCGGTTACTCAGAGCTCTGTCCAAAGCTGTGAGTTTAATTAGCTTTAATATCCTCTCTGCCGCAAAACCTAATGTGAAAACACAGACACGTGCAAGGAAAACACATTTGGCTAATTAGCCTCGTGCAAACAACGTCCCTCACTTCTGCTCCAGCTTCCAGGTTTCTTCGCTGAGCAGCCAGAGCCACAGCTTCCTGGAGGAAGCCAAGGCCTTGTCTCTCTGATAATGAGAGTGGGCGTGGGGAACCCTGCCTGCCAGCTACCACAGGTGCCAGAGAATGCGAGCTGGCTGTCTGCTCCATCCTCTGCAAAGCTGCCTGGGCTAACACTGTCAGAGGTGGAGGGAGTCGTGGACTTACACCTGGAAGGGCCATGGGAAACCCCTGGTAGAGCCCCCATGTTTTATGTTATCATTTTACTACTATTTATTTATTTACTGGTGAAGTATACAGAAATATGAAATCTCCCAGGTTAACCATCTTTAAGTATACAATTTAGTGGAGTTAAGTACATTCACACTGTTGTACAACCATCACCTCCATCCGTCTCCCAAACTTTTTCATCATCCCAATAGAAACTTCAGACTCATTAAGTAGTAACTCCCTATTCCCTTCTCCCGCAGCCTCTGGCAACCACTGTTTTGCTTTCTGTGTCTATGTTTTTGACAGCTCTAGGTACCTCATATCAGTGGAACCATATAATAGTTGTCATTTTGTGCCTGGCTTATTTCACTCAGCATAATGTCTTCAAGGATCATCCATGTAGTAGTGGTCGGAATGTCACTCCTTTTTCAAGCTGAATAATATTCCAGTGTATGGATAGATCACATTTTGCTTTCCATTCATCTGTGGACAGACATTTGAGTTGTTCCACTTTTTGCTGTTCTAACTGAATTATAGTATTAGTATTGAATAATACTGCTATTAACATTGGTTTACAAGTTTATCCGTTTTTAATTTTGAACTCCTATTACATGCTATGCTATGCTAAGTCGTTTCAGTTGTGTCCGACTCTATGCGACCCCATAGACGGCAGCCCACCAGGCTCCCCGTCCCTGGGATTCTCCAGTCAAGAACACTGGAGGGGTTGCCATTTCCTTCTCCAGTGCATGAGAGTGAAAAGTGAAAGTGAAGTCGTTCAGTCGTGTCTGACTCTTAGCGACCCCATGGACTGCAGCCTACCAGGCTCCTCTGCCCATGGGATTTTCCAGGCAAGAGCACTGGAGTGGGGTGCCATTGCCTTCTCTCCTATTACATAATACAGATAAATGAAAAATCAAATTAAAATACTCCTTAATCTCAACATTGGGAACTAACCCTATGAACATTCACTATTTATACTTCCGAATGTACTCCTCTCACTCCTTCAAGTTCTTTCTCCTTCTAAATATCCATACATGTGTGTGTGTGTGTTAGTTGCTCCGTCACGTACAACTGTGTGATTTCATAGCCAACCAGGCTTCCCTGTCCACGGGATTCTCCAGGCAAGAATCCTGGAGTGGCTGCCATTCCCTGCTCCAGGGGATCCCCACCCAGGGAGTGAACCTAGGTCTCCTGCATTGCAGGCAGATTCTTTACCAACTGAGCTAGCAAGGAAGCCCTAGATATTCATATGGATGTACTTATATTTGTAGACAAATGGAAATATACTACACATATTTGTTTATAAGCTTTTTAAGCTTATTTTATCACGTGACGTCTTCATGTCTCCTTCTCCCTCTCTTGATAGGTGATGGGTAGATGACAGATGGATACATATGGATACAGACACTGCTACCTGATTCTAAAGATTATATTGTATGGCTGGACCTAGAGACTATCACACTAAGTGAAGTATGTCAGATAATGGCAAATGATACCACTTATATGTGGAATCTAAGAAAATTGATACGAGTGAGCTTACTTACAAAACAGACTCACAGACGTAGAAAACAAACCTATGGTTACCAAAGGGGAAAGAGAAGGTGGGGGGATAAATTAGGAGTGTGGGATTAAAAGATACAAAATACTACGATATATAAAATAGATAAACAAAAAGAACCTACTGTATAGTGTAGGGAACTGTATTCAATATCTTGTAAAATCTATAATGGAAAAAAGTCTGAAAAAGAATGTATATATATCTAGAGATACAAATCTGAACCATTTGCTGTACACCAGAATCACTGGAATTTTTATTTAAAATTTGTTTTAAATAAAGACTACACTGTAGTATGTTCTATGAATGTACCATTATGTGAAACACCATCGTGTAATTGGTCCATTTTCCATTGTTGTTGGACATTTAGATTATTTTCAAAATTTTGCTATTAATATTAATATTATAAGCAATGCTACGATGTGTCCTGTAGCCAAGTCTTGGTATATAATCTTTAGTTATTCTCTCAGAATAAATTTCTTAAGCAGAATAATTACAAACTTCCTCATTTTATAACTATGAAAACTGGGATCCCAGCAAGCAAAGTGCTCACCCAAACTTCTGGGGCATAATTTGGTCATTCTGAGAAGCACTAGAAAGGGGTGCTATGTATGTTTTCAGAGCCCTTTCTTGGTCTGCATCTGTGCATGCTAAGTTCTTTCAGTCGTGTCTGACTCTTTGTGACCCCTAGGACTATAGCCTGCCAGGCTCCTCTTTCCATGAAATTCTCCAGGCGACAATACTGGAGTGGGTTGCCACGCCTTCCTCCAGGGGATCTTCCTGACCCAGGGATCAAATCCAGAGTTTTACATCTCCTGCATTTGCAGGCGGGTTCTTCACCACTAGTGCCACCTGGGAAGCCCCCTTTTTAGTCTACCAGAAGCCAAAACCCTTGATTTCTTATTGATCAGAGATGCTCACTGTGCTGACCCTCATGAGCCCACCCTCCCCACAGCCACGCAGGATGCTCCCAGTCACCAGGTTCCACCAAGTGGCTCAGTCCTTTAGAAGCTCCAAGTGGGCCAGGGTTCACCAGAGTTCATCAGATCAACCAATTCTTGCTGAGCTAAGTTAGTTGGTCGGGACTAACAAACTCTCCAGCAGAGATGGCATTGATGGATGACTTTTGGATGGCGTGTGTGTATATATAAGGATAGAATAAGCAAACCCAGGTATTTGATACCTGGAATTTAAGATGTATTAATTCTTAGAGTGCTATGGAGTATGTACTCAATAAAGAATTGTTCAAATAAAAGGAAAGTAAGGAAGGGAAAGAGGGAGGAAAGTAAACGAAAGCGGCAGGGAGGGAGGGAAGGAAACTGGTGTTTAATTCCACCCTCCCTAGTCTGTCCCCACAGACTTCACCCCACTCTGGCCCCACCCTTCCCCCAAGTTTGGTTAAAGGGAGCTTTTCTAATGAAGACAATGCTAAAGGAAGGAGAGTCCCAGAACCAGCTCAGTCTCTTCCCAAGCTCTATATTCATTAGCCCAAGAGCCAGGAAGTGCAGGGTGATTTATTGGGCTCTGAGCCTCCATCATTGAAAACAGCATGATGAATTAGAGTAGTAATGCATTGAAGGCAGAGCCCTAATGCAGTGTGATATTCCGGCTTGGAGAATTTATGGAGATAAGATTGTAAATATATAAGGAAAGTGGGGAAAATCAATCTGCGTGTGGGACAAACTGGGGAGGCAGGACAGTCCCTCAGGATAAGCTCGGCACCCAAGGGCCCCAGCCATAGGCTTTTGGTTGATTTAAACAGATCCACACCTGCCTGACATCTCTGGGTTTGGACCACACAGATTCTAAACAGTAGCAGCCCAGGGGGCTCCGTGCAGGCCTGACTTAGCCCAGCATCCCACGATATGGCTCCTGAAGGTGGTGACACTGAGTGTCTGGCCTCCTCCATAGACTGGAAACCCTTGAGGGCAGACACCGTTTTTCCTCGACTTCGTACCCCCGACATGCAGCCATCATGAACAGGACACAATCTGTGATCCTTCTGCTGCTGCTGCTGCTAAGTCACTTCAGTCGTGTCCGACTCTGTGTGACCCCAGAGACGGCAACCCACCAGGCTCCCTCATCCCTGGGATTCTCCAGGCAAGAACAGTGGGTGGGTTGCCATTTCCTTCTCCAGTGCATGAAAGTGAAAAGTGAAAGTGAAGTCACTCAGTCATGTCCGACTCCTAGCGACCCCATGGCTTGCAGCCTACCAGGCTCCTCTGTCCATGGGATTTGCCAGGCAAGAGTACTGGAGTGGGGTGTTGTTGCCTTCTCCGGTGATTCTTCAGTGTTTATTAAATAAATGAGTCATTCCTGTTCCATTTTATCAATACAGATTGACCACAGACAAAATATCTCTATCCCCAAACTGAACATGGCAGTCCCAGAACAAGGCCCAAGAGCTCTGCCAGTTTTTCAGAGAAGGAAAGGAAAGAACACACAAAGACTCCAGGGAAATTTTACCGAGGAAGTGACGTCTGAGTGGGGTCAGCCCTGTCCTTTGTCAGGATGAGGGAGGAGATGGGGGGGGAGGAGATGGGAGGCTCAGCTGGGACTGGGGAGGGTCCCACAGCCAGCGTGTGGCAGCCTTGCTGGGATTCTACCTGCCCTATTAGCTGCCCTCAGCTCTCCTCCTCCTTCAGCTCCTTTCCCTCCATTTCTGAGCCCACAGGGAGGGTCCCTAAGGAGAAGGAGAAGAGGGCAACAAAGGGTGAGATGATGGGATGGCATCACCAGTTCAATGGACATTCTGGGAGATGGTGAGAGACAGGGAGGCCTGGAGTGGGGCAGTCCACGGGCTGCAAAGAGTTGGACGCAACTTGGTAACTGAACAGCAAACGACAGGATCGCCAAGGGCTCAGTCTTTTCCCCATGATTCCCAGGACAGCAGCCGCCTCCTCCAGGCATCTTGTAAAATGCACATGTGTGGTGAGTGTGTATATGTGTGTGTGTGTGGGGTGAGTGTGTATGTATGTGCACGGTGTGTTTGTGTGTTGGGAGGGCAGGGACAGGGATGAGGTGGTCATTTCAGTGAGGTCAGCACCAGCCCAGAGACAAACTTTGGCATGTACCAGTTATCTGTGATGACGCTGTGAGTCAGAAACTACTTTGAAGAGAAAGAAGAGGAGAGAGAAAAGGAAAATTAATGATACGAGTTACTTGCCTTATATGGATATTTGTTTTCCTTTTTGCACGTTGCTTAGTCCTTAAGAGCTCTGAAAAGTAAAATAAAAGCCCAGCACAGGATCAGGCTCAATTAGGTGCTTAATAAATACTTTGAATGATGATGAATGGCAATAATAACAACAAGACAGCTCCCTTCTACCTTCCTCTACTTGGAGCGCCCTTGGCACTTCATGCTTAAAACTCTCTTTGTAACAGGGTCACTTGTGAACAGGGCTTCCCTGGAAGCTCAGTTGGTTAAGAATCTGCCTGCAATGCAGAAGACCCCGGTTCAATGCCTGGGTTGGGAAGATTCCCTAGAGAAGGGATAGGCTACCCACTCCCAGTATTCTTCGGCTTCCATGATGGCTCAGACAGTAAAGAATCTGCCTGTAATCGGGAGACCTGGGTTCAATCCCTGGGTTGGGAGGATCCCCTGGAGGAGGGCATGGCAAACCACTCTAGTATTCTTGCTTGAAGAATCCCATGGACAGAGGAGCCTGGCCAGTTACAGTCCAATGGGGTCACAAAGAGTTGGACATGACTGAGCAACTTAGCACAGCACAGCATAGTACTTGTGAAGAGCCTCAGCTGCCCAGCTATTCAGGTGGCAGCTCATAGTAGTTGATTATTTAGTCTTTGATTTGAACAGAGCAGTGGAGTGGGGGTGCAACTCAAGGAAGCGGGAAGAGGGTTCACTGAGCCCAGAGTAGAGTCCTCTCTTTGAGGCACCTCAGCCCCCATAGGCTCGGCAAGGGCCCAGCATTTAAAAGTGCCCTTCAACAGAGCAGCCCTCTCTGCAACTGTTCTTACAAAACCTGTCCTGGACCCCATGCTCCCCTGCCACCCACCACACCTAGAACAAAACGCCAACTCCCTGCAGGCCCGCAAGTCACCACCTGACCCCCAACGGTCTCCCCCAGGTCCCCATGGGACTCACTCTCTCACTTCACCCAGGAGCCTCCCCTGACCACTGTATCTAAAACAGGCCTCTCCCCATCAACTTGTGATGTCTCCCCCATTATCTGACTTGCAAACTTTCATGCCATCTGCCACCTGCAGAAATCACATTGCGTATTTAACTGTCTACCTGTCTCTGGGGGTAAGCTGCATGAAGACAGGCACTCTCTTTCTTATCTTCAAACTTGATCTTTCTGCTGGAAATATAATAAAGGCTCAAAATGTATGTGCCATGAATAAATGAACCAGTGAGTGCTATAAAAACATACGTCGTCAACAATGAAGGGACACACACTACTATATATAAGATAGATAACCAACAAGGACCTACTGTATAGCACAGGGAACTCTGCTCAACATTCTGGTATAACCTATATGAGAAAGTCTAAAAAGAATAGATACATGTATCTGTATAATTGAATCACTTTGCTGTACACCTGAAACTAACACAATATTTTAAATCAACTGTGCTTCTGTGCTCAGTTGCTTCAGTCGTGTCCGGCTCTTTGTGGGGTGTAGCCCGCCAGGCACTGGAGTGGGTTGCCATTTCCTTCTTCCTGACCAGGGGATCTTCCTGACCCAGGGATCAAACCTGTATCTCTTGCACTGCAGGCAGATTCTTTACCATCTGAGCCACCAGAGAAGTAAACATTAACTATACACCAATAAAATTAAAACTAACAATAACAATAATAAAAGGTCTATTCTGCAGGCAGGAGTCCTCTCTCCTGAAGGGAAGAAATTAGGCCTACAAAGGTCTTGGAATGTGAGGCCCCTCTCCCTCCTCTGCGCCAGGTGTCTACACACCTGCCCACCACAACCCTACCCTGCCTGGAAGGCAGAGGCTCTTTGTTTGCATTTCAAAGAGGAGGAGGATTATTCATTACACAGGTGCTGTTACCTTCCCCCTCTTTCCAGCCCCCAGGTGTTTGAGGAATGCAAGTTCTCCACCATCACCACCTCCTGGATGTCACTGCTTCACACGGATCAGCTCTGGGTCTGCCCTGATGGGACCTGCAAAGAAGCAGCATTCTGTCCCATGCTGGCATGGAGGCTCAGCCTGTTCCACATCAAGGACAAAGTCCACGAGAAGCTTCAGAAGGGCCCGTACCATCGGAGGAAGCAGAACCCACGGCTGTCCAGGCAACGTGTACATGGCAACATGCACAGACAGAGCTGCTGGCCACCCAGGCCTGGCCCTCAGGGTCTGTCACTCTGCCCTTCCCTCTTAGCCTGTCTCCACATCTGCCAGCCCCCATAGATGTGGTGCCTCTGGCTTCCCTCATCCCCCCCTCCTGTCAGCACCTGCACTCGCGGCCCCGTCTCCTGCCCCCAGTACAGCACCGCCTGTCATTTCTTGACTCCAGCTCCCACCTTGCAGAAGGTCCCAGCTCTATGTTTCCCAGGGCAGCTGTGACAAGGTACCATAAACCGCATGGCTTGAGCAACAGAAGGCTATTGTCTCCCAGTTCTGGCAGCTAGAGGTCCAGGATCAAAGCGTCCACAGGGTTGGTTCCCACTCAGGACCATGGGGAAGAATATTCCAGCTCTCTCCCCAGTTTCTGGTGATTTGCTGGTAACTTTTGGCATTTCTTAGCTTGCAGAAGCATCCCCCTGATGTCCACCTGTTACCAAGTCCAAGCTTGCTGCACTTGCCACATGATAAGACAATAAGTCCGAGAGACGAGGTGTTGAGGCAAGGAATCCGACTTTATTTGAAAGGAAAGCTGGCTGATTGAGAAGATGGCAGACTAGCATATTGAAAATAACCATCTTCCCTGGGGCCTGGATGCCAGGTTCATTTATGGGTCAGTGATGGGGGGATGTGAAGAAGCAAAGTAAAAGATCATTCAATCCTTGCAAATATCTCCTGGAATGGCCAGCCCCAGGCAGGGGGATGTGTTAGTTTCACTTCCTTACAGTCATTTCATGAGTGGGATGAAATAGAATATCTCCTGTCATATCAACAAACAGAGATGCCACAGCTATCTACAATCCTGGCCTCTCCAAATGTGAATTTTCTGAGCCTCTTGGGTAAGCAGCAGAGGGGCACCATTTACCACACAAAGAATTCAAGGTCACAGTCCTTCCCGGGTGGGTGGGGTCAGGTTATCTCCCCTAGGTAGCTATTATGTATGCCTATAAGGTGGCACTAGTGGTCAAGCAGGCAGTGGAGAGGGAACTGGCAACCCACTCCAGTGTTCTTGCCTGGAGAATCCCAGGGACGGGGGAGCCTGGTGGGCTGCCGTCTATGGGGTCGCACAGAGTCGGACACGACTGAAGTGACTTAGCAGCAGCAGCAGCAGTGGTCAAGAACCTGCCTGCCAGTGCAGGAGACATGAGAGACACGGGTTCGATCCCTGGGTCGGGAAGATCCCCTGGAGGAGGGCTGTTTTTGCCTGGAGAATCCCATGGACAGAGGAGCCTGACTAGCTACAGTACAATGCATCGCAAAGAGGCGGACAGGAATGAAGCAACTGGCGTGCACACATAATAGTAAAAGCAGCAAAATAAGAGTTAAAGGCACAGAAGCAGACCCAGTATAAATTCAAAATTAACCCTTACGATTACACACTTTCATCTTCACATGGTGTTCTCTCCATGTATCTGCCTCCAAATGTCCCCTTTTTTATAAGGACACTAGTCATGTGGGTTTAGGACCCATCCCACTCCAGTATGACCTCATTCTATTCCACCTGTAAACACCCTATTTCCAAATAAGGTCACGCCTGGAGGTACAGGGAGTTAGAACTTCAGCATATACTTGGGGGGGCGTGGGGACACAGTTCAACCCATTCCCAGCTGACCACGTAATAAAGTCCAAATTCCCCCACATGGCATTCAAGGTCCTCTCGAATCTGATTCAGATCCATGTTTCCAGCAGTTTCTCTCCTGCTTTATTCCTTCCTGCATATATGTGACGGTCTTCCACAGGAAGATGGGGTTTCTGAGATTAAGGAGAGAAAGAAGCAGGGTTAGAAGGGAGAGGAACAATTCCTGCAAGTTGACTAAATGCCACGCTCCACATCAGATTCTCACCTCTGTCATCTCATATCACCCTCATGACAAGCTCATGGGACAGGCATGGTGTCCATTTTACAGATGAGGAAACTTGAGTCCCTGAGAGTAAAGCAACTTCCTTGTGATCACACCCATGGTAAGATGGATGCCAAGAACCACACCCAGGTGTGTGCAGCTCCAGAGCCTGGGTTCCCCTAGCTCTGCCGGGCAGAAGAAGCCTTTGAGAAGGCTGGGGGCGAGAAGACAGAGGCTTGGAGAAAAGTGGGGAGTGGAGAACTTGAGTGAGTATAAAGTAAGAACAGAAAAAGGTGTTGGGGATATTTGGTAGTGATTCCTATAAGAAAGGGATGCTCCGTCAGAAGAGTGAGGAAGAGGGCTCTGAGTGGGGTGCTCTGAAGAGGCAGGCCCGAAAGAGGGGCCCTAGCAGATGGCAGAGGCTGAGGACGCTACTGCAGGGCAAGAACCCGAGGGTTCCCGCAGCTCCAGGGGCTGGAGGTCCAGGAGGGACCCTCTGTCTCCTGGCTGTGCCCACTGGATGATTAGAGCTGCCTTCCAAGAGGCGCATTCTCGATTCATGCCTCTGCATGGGGAGGATGCCCGCGAGCATGTTATAAACACCTCCCGCAGCTGCATCAGGCTTTCCCAGGAGTAGGAACCCCAATCAGTGTAAGATGATGGCAGAATTACAGAACATAGCTATGTCAGGGAACATAGCTATGTCAGGTGCCTGGGAGAGCCAGAGGTCTATCAGGCTGTGCCTTCGGGACCCCTGGGGTCTGGCAGGGGGCGGGGGAGAGGGATCCTCTGTGGCCATTCTGGGTGGGCAGAGACCACGCCCCCTACCAATCAGAGTATCCCTGCTGCTACGTATTTTCTATATCCAGTTTCATACAAGATTTGAGTTCAGCTGGAGCTTCCCTGATAGCTCAGTTGGTAAAGAATCTGCCTGCAATGCAGGCGACCCCAGTTCGATTCCTGGGTCAGGAGATCCCCTGAAGAAGGGAAAGGCTACCCACTCCAATATTCTGGCCTGGAGAATTCCATGGACTGTATAGTCCATGGGGTCACAAGACTCGGACACAATCTAGCAAGTATAACACCCACTTGGATGAGGTACCTAGAGTCATCAAATTCAGAGAGACAGAAAGTAGAATGGTGGTTACCAGGACCTGGAGGAGAGGGGGGAAGGGGAGTTATTGTTTAGTAGGTTCAGAGTTTCTGTTTGGGATGATAAGAAAGTTCTGGAGATGGAAGGTGGTGATGGCTGTACAGCAATGTGAATGTACTTAATGTCCCTGAACTGTGCACTTAAAAATGGCTAACATGGGAGATGTTATGTTACAGTTTACCATGATAAATAAATAAATAAAGAGGGGTTCCACTTGTAGGTTTTTCTCCACAGGTTTCACAAGGTATCATCAAAACCCCCTACTTTTCAGGGAATTCCCTGGAGGTCCAGTGGTTAGGACTCCACTGCAGGGGACACAGGTTCAATCCCTGGTTGGGGACCTAAGATCTCAAATGCATGAAGTGCAACCCCAGACCAAAACCAACCAAACAAAAATCCCAGCTCTCCAGACTGGTGATTGCCATGGGGGGCTGGGATGGTGTGTGAGGTTGAGGTTATCAGATGGAAGCTTTTGTATACAGAATGGATAAACAACAAGATCCTACTGTATAGCACAGAAAACTATATTCAATATCCCATGATAAACTACAACAGGAAAAATATTCTTTAAATAATGTGTATATATACATGTATAACTGAATGACTTTGCTGTACAGAAGAAATCAATACAACATTTTAAATCAATTACACTTCAATTTAAAGAATATTGATTTGAAAGAAAAAAAAAAAAACAACACAGTTCTCCAGGTGATTCCCATGTGCAGGTAAGGCTGGGAATCACTGGTCTTCAAGGGTAATTTTCTTAATCCCTTGGGGTTTCCCTGGTGGCTCAATGGTAAAGAACCCACCTGCTAAGCAGGAGATACAGGTTCAATCCCTGGGTCAGGAGGAATCCCTGGAAAAGGAAACGGCAACCCATTCTAGTATTCTTGCCTTGGAAATCCCATGGACAGAGGAGCCTGGCAGGCTACAGTCCATGGGGTCGCAAAGAGTCGGACCTGATTTAGCAACTAAACAGCATCTTAATCCCTTTTTGAGGAGAACATCCCTCTTAAGCTCCTGAAGACGATCCCACTGTGGTTCCTAGAAGGACCTGATGAGCATCAACTAGCTGACCTACAGACCAGGCTTCCTGAACTGAGTCTTGAGTGCTCCCCTTGCTCAGATGACTGCAGGCCATTACTTCACTTCTCTAAGACCTCAGCGGGGCTAGCCAGAGTGCCTTCCCGTGAGGCTGTGCTGGAAATGGACATGAGACAGTCATGCAAAACGCCTGTGGTGTAGAAATAGTGTCAATAAATGTGGGTTGATATTATCTGCCGTCAAATCAACCAAGAGTGAATAATTCCTACTGTATCCCGTGGGCTATGGCAGGGGAATACAAAGATGTGTCAGGTTGGTTCCTGCCTCCAGGAGTTTAGAGCTGTATGCCTTTACAACTACATGGGCCTTAAGAGAGACAAATCAAATGTGGAGTTCAAAGACAGGAGTGATGACAGCAGGAATGAAGAACAGGAAAATCTGAAGGTCAGTGGTGTCTGAGCCGGCCCTGACTGGACATTGAGTTAGAAGGCTGACCTCTTCACCACCCTGTCTGGTAACATCCTTCTTCTTTTCCAATGAGATATCCAAGCCTTAGAGGGTCAGAGTGGTTCTCCAGGTTAAAGACCCGGTTACTGAAAAAGACCCCTGGAGGCTGACTGACAAGCCTCACTGCCTGAACGTGGTTCATCCCAGGGCAGCTCCAGGCTGCACACAAGCTCAGTGTGCTCCAGCCATAGGCAGCTGTCTGAGCTCAGGCAGCTGCCCTCCTCCTGGCCCAGGTGTGGGGAGCCTCCAGGCCACCGGGGGTAGTGCTCCCTCTTGGGGACACTAAGCATCAAACAGAACTGGACGTGACTGTGCTGGATGACCAGCTGGCTGGAGAGAGGGCGTGGTTGGTGTTCTTTCATGATCTTCTTTGGCCCTTTGTTCTCCCAGCACAAAGCTTTCATGATGGAGAAGCCGTCCCCATCGTTAGGGAGGTGTGGGCATTAGAGCCTGAGGAGCAGGAAGCCCTTTTCTTCCTGCAGCCCTTGCAGCTTTGATGTCACTTCGGTGTCTGTTGACCTGAACTTGGAGAGAGTTTGGAGGAGGGCACACAGGCAGTGAGTGGCAGAATGGGGCGGAGGGCACTTCAAGCAAAAGAAAAGACACTCGCAGAGGCTCCAGAAAAGACAACCCAGGGCATGTTTGGAACTTCAAGAAGAGTCTGTCGGTTCTGACTGGGGAGTGCAGCCAACAAAGGAAAGATGGAGATTTAAGACTAGAAAGATAAGGGTAGGTCTGTGGAGGGCTTGCCCTTACTTCAGTAGGTGATAGGGAGCCACGGAAGGTTCCAGAACAAACAGATGAGACAACTGGGACTTTGTAGTTTGCTGAGCAAATGAATGAATGAGTGTCTGAGGAAGGTGTGACAGTCATAGGTAGGATGCCTGTGTGACAGACATTGGCAGGAGGAGCAACCCGGCTATAACATGTCCCCATGGCCTTCTGTATGCTTGGGTAATTGGTACAAGTGTTCTGCAAAGTCAGCCTGCTAGTAGGCTCATATCTATTCTATCTCATGCACACTCAGTTGCTAAATCATGTCCGACTCTTTGTGACCCCATGGACTGTAGCCCACCAGGCTCCTCTGTCCATGGGATTCTCCAGGCAAGAATACTGGAGTGGGTTGTCATTTCGTCCTCCAGGGGAGCTTTCCAACCCTGGGTCTCTTGCATTGGCAGGCAGATTCTTTACCACCGAGCCACCTGGGAAGCCCATTCTATTTCTTACAAATAAAGGAAACCAGCTCAAAGAAAACTTACAAACAAGGTTAAGGAGAAGTTCAGAGTCTCCCTCTGGGTGCTCCCCTGTGCCCCCTTCCCTGGGTTTGCTCTCAGCTGCCTCGGGTACAGGCTCCCTTGGTCTTCAAGGGACGACAATCCTCTGCCTGGTGCCCCTTGGGCTGCCTGTGGTTCCCTGGACGCTGGTATCAGCTCCTCCAGGCTCACACCAGCCATCCCCACCAGGGGTCCTGGGAGCACAGCGAGCTCAGAGCTCCACCCTGCACAGCTCCCCCTCTGCCCTCCCTGTACACTCACCCACGGGAGGTAGGGCAACTCTCCCTTTCCCAGGCCTTGGGACACAGAGGACATCCCCTTCCCCAGCTATGTGGCCTCCCTAAATATTACCAAGGAGCCTAGCAGCCTCCGAACACAGAAGGTTGAAAATCACTTCTTCCCCAAAGATGAAGTCGCTCAGCCTCCTTGGCACAGATGTCTGCACTCATCCCCACTCACATCCCAGAAAGTCAACAGCCCCACCACTTTCAAATGTGAGGGAGGCACCATCAGTGTCAACTGAGAAATACCGCGTAACTCCAGAATCAAAGAAAGAAGAAAAGAAGACCAGAGAGAGAATGAGGTCTCCCACTTCATTTATACTGTAACACTTTCCATTGTTGCTGCTGTTGAGGTAATGTTGCTATTTAGTCATTCAGGGGTGTCCAACTCTTTGCAACCCCATGGCCTGTAGCCCACCAGGCTCCTTTGTTCATGGGATTTCTCAAGCAAGAATGTTAGAGTGAGCTGCCATGCCCGTCTCCAGGAGATCTTCCTGACCTAGGGATCAAACCCGTGTCTCCTGCACTGGCATGTAGATTTTTTACCGCTGAGCCACCAGGGAAGCCCCATAACACTTTTCATACTATATTATTATTGTTGTTGCTGTTTACTTGGGGTTTTCCTTAATGTTGTATATCCTGTGTGTATTACAGTCCAAGCATGTGGCATTTGCTTATGAGATATCTATGGAGGAGGGAGAATGAATGGGGAAGTTGGAAAATGGAACTGACATTCACCAATTACCTTCTGCTGGCAGGTTCTCTGCTGGGCGCTGTGCACACACTATTTCACTTACACCTCCCCATGGGCCTTATAAGGAAAGCATTATTATTATTCTGAATTTACTGATTAAAAAAAATGAAGAAATAAATCAGATGAGTACATGCATGAATGACAATGCTATTTTTCTCTCCCTTTCTATCATGCAAAGATGGCTTACATTCCTGAATTATAAAACATTTTTCAAAAAGTCAGAGAACAAAAAAGAAATATTAAAAAGAGATTAAAGCAGTATGATTTCTGAACCATTCAGTAAAGGGTGATAATAGCTTTGTTATCCAGCTCCTGTCTTCATAAAGTCATTGTTATCATGAGTTAGAACCTGCATTAACTCCGAAATTAAAATAATAGCCCCATGTGCTGCAAATTCTGAAGACACACTCTGTGGTTTTCCAAGCGCCTATTAATAGTCTCTTGAACTTTAGTTGGATCTGAATGGTTTACCATAAGAGGATCGAATTTAAATGTTCTACTTTAGAAAGAAAAAGCAATAAAACAGGGTGACTCTGATGGAACTCTCTAGGCAAGAATACTGGAGTGGGTTGCCACCTTCTCTCCAGGGGATCTTCCCAACCCAGGTATCGAACTTGGGTCTCTTGTATTGCAGGCAGATTCTTTACCATCTGAGCCATCAGGGAAGCCCTTACATTAAGTAGGACTAAAGTACAAACTCTGAAATAATCAGCATAATGCCCGCATTTAGGAGCAGGAGGAAGGGCCTCATGCACACACCTCAGGTAGTGTCTCAGTGGACAATTCTGGAACCACTGAGCAGACTCAGAACAGTCTCCGTGGAGAATGTCATTCACGGGCTGGGCTCCAGTGATTCCAACAGCAGCAGCTGTGACAATACATTTTTAATTAAATTGGAAGGCAAACTTATGAAGAAATAAAGGCTATTCAAATAAATACAATGTATTTTTCTGGAATATATTATCATGCTTAGTGGAAATTAACCCTAGAGTGTAAAATAAAGGGAATATCAATGGGAATTTGCTATCAAGTCAAAGACCCTGAAGGCGTGTCTCTGCACTAACTTCCGAGACACATAGTACTCACAGTTGGCACTCTCTGCTTGTTTCTGACCCTCCGTTCTGGGGCAGCTCATTCTGGTGGGCTCCTTCAGGTGTGGAACTGCCATGGGGTCAGCATCTTCAGCACTGGGCTGAGAACTCTTAGACTGCTGAGCCCATGATGTATGATTCACTCTGCCCAGCCCTGTGAGTTGAAGGGCCTGACCTGTAGCTGCTGAGGGTCCAAAGAAGGCTCCTCTGAGGACAAAGCAGGGTGGGCTAGAGGGCAGATGCCACCCATAAAGAGAACTGTGGCCCAAAGGGGTTTTGCCTGGTAATCCAGTCCTCAGTCCATTTTAATTCTCCTGCCTTTCAGAGACCTGGAACCCTGGATCTGCTTTCACTGTGATGTTAGTGTCACAGAAATAATACTTCAAACGAAGAAGAGATGGCTACAGATGTACAGAGAACTTCCATATTTGCTCTAGACATGCCCTCCCCTGGGCTACCTGCAGAGAAGTGTAACACGGGATCTCTCAGCAGTGTAGTGGCAGACAAGGCTATGTGTGCGGGGAGAGACGGAGGGGGGAAGAAAGGAGGGAGAGAGAGGGAGAGGAAAGAAAAGTCCCACTTCTGCGAAAAGCGTTCTTTACAGTCAGATCAAACATAAAACTAGAGGAGCAGCACACGGAACAATCTCTATTCTCATTCATCTCTCACAGGAGACGGGAACACACGTGCTAAAACAGCATTTGCCAGTGTTGAGAGCTCACATTTTTCACAAAGTCTTTATCCAACAGAACTGGGTGGTTGACTTGATCCACAAGTGGTTCATAAAAAGCCACTGTCTCCACCACCTGCTACCCTCAGCCCCCTTCACACACTCAAAAGCTGGGTTTCATAGCCCCATGACCCTGATCACTGAAAAGCCCCCTGGAGGCTGGCCGACTAGCCTCCTGCCTGAATGTGGTTCGTCCCAGGGCTGCTCCAGGCTGCACACAGGCTCAGTGTGCTCCAGCCACAGGCAGCTGTCTGAGCGCCTCGCCCAGCAGCCCACGCAGCTGCCCTCCTCCTGGCCCAGGTGTGGGGAGCCTCCAGGCCACCTGGGGTAGTGCTCCCTCTTGGGGACCCTAAGCATCAAGCAGAACTGGAGGTGACTGTGCTGGGCGACTAGTTGGCTGCAGAAAGGGTGTGGTCAGTGTCCTTTCCTGGTCCTCTCTGGCCCTTTGTTCTCCCAGAACAAAGCTTTCACGATGGAGAAGCCATCCTCCTCTTTAGGGGGAGGTCTGGAAATCAGAACCTGAGGGCAGGAAGCCCTTCCCTTCCTGCAGCCCTTGCCGCTTTGATGTCACTTCGGTTTCTGGTGAACACCTGGATTTGGATCGATTGGAAGAGAGCACTCATAGTTTGGAAGTGGTCCAGGAATGTCAGGCAATCAGATGCACCTGGAACGTTAGATGTTTAAATCAAGGGCTGGTAAATTACAGCCCACAAGCTAAGGCAGCCCTCGGCCTGTTTTTACACAGCCAGCAAGCTAAGTGTCATTTTTTATATTTTTGAAAAGTTGTAAAACAAACAAAAAAGAATATGCAACAGAGACATATGTGGCCTGCATAGCCTAAAATATTTACCTTTTACTGAATCAGCTTACCAGCCCCTGGTAAATGGAGATGCTAGAGATGACAAAATGTCTAAAGTTTACTAGCAAAGGTAAAGATGCAAATGAATCCCTGTAAACATTCATCTTCGGTTGAAAATGACACTAGCGGAGCAGGCACGTGGCTCCCCTCTGATGCAGTGGTGCCCTGCCTGTTTATTATGGGATGTGGTTTCTTAGGGTGATGAGGCTGAGGTTTCCTAGATGAATGAATGGGGATTGTATAAGGTGGAGGGATGTGATGCAAGTTTTGAGTCATCTTGGCTGGACCCTTTCAAGGTCTGTCTGACAAAGGGATAGAAGAAATGCTCTCGAAATTCCACATTTAAAAGCGTCCCACCTACACTTGGATGCCAGCCCAGCTCCACTGGTCACCCTCGGCATGGCCTGGACTGGGACTACGGCTGTGTGGGCCGGAGGAGCTGGATTCTTGCTCCGCCTTATCCCTTCTTTGCTGTCTGCACCGGTTCTACCTGAGCCTCAACTTTCTCATTTGTAAACCGGAGAACCACCAGCCTTGACTCTTGGCATGTAACCTTGGACATTAAGTGAAGTGCTGTCTGTGAAGGAGTTTGTCAGGTGTGAATTACACAGACTTGGAGACCAAGATAGCTGTGAGACTCACTGCCTTCCTCAACAACGTCTGGACCAAGGAGCAGGAGCTGGTCCCAGCCTTCACCACCCAGACCTCACTATAATTCTGCCCACACTCAGCCCCTGCACTACATACAAGACTAGATCAGCACAGCCTACAACCATCTGGTGCCCCTCTGAGACCATGGGAACCCACCCAGCCAGGGACTGTAAGACCCAAGCCTGGAGTGGATGGAAAAAGTATGAACACCTCCATGCCCAGGAGAGGCCCTCCCCTGTGGCCCCCAATAAAAATGTGAAAATGGAATAAATAATACAATACACAAATAAAACAAACTAGAGGATATAACAAAAAAAAACAAGCAGATGCATGGCTACAGAAAGAAAACTAGTTGTCAGTGGGGTGAGGGAAGAGAGGGGCAAGGGAGGGGTAGGGAATTAAAAGGTAAAAACTACTATGTGTAAAATAAATAAGCTATGAGAATATATTGTACAGCACAGGGAAGAAAGCCAATACTTTGTAACAACTAAAATGGAATATAACCTTTAAAAATTGTGAACCGCTATGTTGAACACCTGAAACATATAATATTGTACATCAACCACTGTTGTTGTTCAGTTGCTAAGTCAGTTCTGACTCTTGTGACCCCATGGACTTCAGCATGCCAGGCTTCCCTGTCCTTCACTATCTCCCAGAGCTTGCTGAAACTCATGTCCATTGAATCAGTGATGCTATCTAACCATCTCATTCTCTGTTGCCCCCTTTTCCTGCCCTCAATCTTCCCCAGCATCAGGATCTTTTCCGATGAGTAGGCTCTTTGCATCAGGTGGCCAAAGTACTGGAGCTTCTGCTCCTTGCTGTTTAAAGGCCTCTAAGAGTATTCTCCAACATCAACCATACATCAATTAAGAAAAAAAGAATAAATTCAATGAAGGTAAGGACATTTTATGCTTTACTTATCTTTGTATACATTAAGGTTGGTAACTACCCTGTACATAGTAGAAACTCAAATACATTTGTTGATAGAAATAGATAAAGAAATTACACAGAAGTGGGGTACACTTTCCAGTCTCGTGGTCTAATAGCAGCAGCCACGCTGGGAGGTAACTGCCACACACTGCTTATTCTTTGATCCTGAAGCCACACGTGTGGCCCTCAGCCAGAGACGGGATGTGTATGAGCTTTATCAAGCAGCCCCGCCCCAGTAAAGATTCCCAGATGCGCTGGTGGGGGCTGGGAGAGGAGGTAGGTTTTGAAAAATCTTCTCAGAAATTTCCACCATGAAGCCCCATCTCCCAAGTTAAGTTCACCTCCCAAGTTAAGTTCCCCAAGCTCAACTCCTCCAAGGAATCCACTGAGAAGGAAAGGCCCTGAAATTCCCAACACCTTTAGCTCATTCAGAGCAAAAAGTTCACCAGACACTTCTGCACAGTAAGCGATGTCAGACACAGACTCCTCCCCTTCTTCTCCTGATGTGGCTCCTCCAGCCCCAGCTCATTCGCTCTGCCTGGCCCATCTGAAGAGGCCTGGGGTGCAGCGAATGTTTCCAAAAGGTCTGAAGTTAATGAAATGCATCACTTCTAAAGTCATTCTAGAAAGAGATTAGAAGCTTCCAGTGGAAGGTAAAGAGAACCTCCCCCTCCAGAAGCCATTAACCTTCCTGCATCTTAAGGGGTGCTAAACAAGCAGTTTGGAAGGAGATCAGACCCAACAGGGGGCCCATGGAGAATCACTTTGGGGTGAGCCTGGTAAGTCAGTCTCTAAGAGTGTGTACCTAGCTGTTACCAAGAACACTACTGGCTCCCAGCCTGAGATGGGAGAGGAAACAGAGATACCAGTGGTGACTCTCACTCAGCATATCCTGCACCCCAGGCCCAGTCTGGTTCAAGCTCCACCTCATCCAGTGCTCACAACGACCCAGTGAGATAGGCTCTTTTTAGCCCATTTCACAGATTAGGAAGGCAAGGCTCAGAGATTATAACTGAGGCCAGTAGCCAACAAATGTCAGGAGTAGGATTTGACCCTCTGTGTCCAACCACTATGCTATGTCCCCAGAGAGGGGCTGAGGCATTGGTCTTCAGAGAAAATTGAATGATCCCCCAGATGGGAATTCAGAAAAGGGCTTAGCAGCCATGGGGCAAGTGATATATGTGTGGTATGGGGATGTGGGGAGGAATGAGAGTCAGACTTGGGGCAGGCCTTGGCCCCTGCCTGGACTTTCCACATGGTGGTGAAGTCTGTGGCCATCCCCAGAGAGGGCCCACCTCCCTTTCCTTGCTCCCTGTCCATCTTTTTCTAGGGGGCAGCCAGGCCCTAGAGCACACAGTTCAGAGCACAGAGGAGTTAGTCCTTCAGCCTTGGCATCCCACCTGCTCTGCTTTCCTCTTTTCTGCAAGAGGAGGAAATCCCATTTTATCTGAAAACACTTGGGCATCAAGGCTTTTAGTAGCCTGGGTGCAGGCCTAGGTCTGGGAGCTGCAGCCCAAAATGTGAAGCATGGGAAAGGCTGTCCACCCGCTTCCTTACGCACCTGCAAGTCAGTGGGAGGCCTGCTTGAGACAAACAGCACTTCACCACTTATTTTTCCTTTCTTCTATTTTTTTAAAACACTTATGTTCCATAATAGCTGGTATTCCTCAGTGTTTACTCTCATCATTATACAGCTCTTATTCCTTAAATGTTTGCTTAACATTTTTTGCAGAGCAAAGGAGAAAGCTCCACGGGCCTTTGCAAACAGCTGCTTCCCCAAGGCAAAGGAGGAAAATGCTAAGGTGAGATGGTTTGGGTTCCTGGGGCCCCTGGCTGAGCCCTGGGAGGTTTTCCCAGCAGCCCAAGGGCTGCAGCTCATTGCCAAGGCCATGACACAGCTGCCTTCAGAGTCCAGTCACTGACCAGTCTCTGGGGCCCCTGAAGGCCATGGAGGTTGTTAGAAAAAGGTCATCTCACTTCACTTCTCACCTAGAAACATTTGGTGGGAAGTCCCCATAGCAGTGGGGCAGTCCAAATGACCCACACCCCAGTGGGGCCTCTGCACTGAGGCCCCAGCAGGGTAGATGGTTCCCTGGGGAGCTCTGAGACCAGGACTGGCTCTGGAGTAGCCAGAATGCACCCCTAGCCAGGCATCTCCAGCAACTTCTTGGCAGGTCAACTACATGGTCTCTCCTGCAGCCCCTTCTCCTGGAATTGACACATTTTATTTGTAAAACTCCTTGTGATTTTCAGAACACTTTCACACATTTTTCATTTGATCTTCACATTTCCCTGGAAGAAATGAATGTAACACCCTCCTCCCTATTTTCCCCCTCGCATGCAGAACACACATCTGCTAATGTTTCTCCTCCAAGGCACCCTTTAGTGATCCCCCATGGCCTTTAGGGTCAAGCCCAAGCCCCTGGCACCTTCGGGGCCCTTCCCTCATGCCTATGATGGTGCCCACTCATTAAATCACTTGCCTAAGAATCCTCATGGGGCTTTCCAGGTGGCTCAGTGGTGAAGAACCCACTTGCCAGTACAGGAGATTCGGGAGACTCAGGTTCAATCCCTGGGTCGGGAAGATTCCCTGGAGAGGGAAACAGCAAACCACTCCAGTATTCCTGCCTAGGGAATCCCATGGACAGAGGAGCCTGGAGGGCTATAGTCCATGGAATGGCAAAGAGTCGGATATGACTGAGCGTGCGCACGCACGCACGCGCTCACACACACACACACACACACCGCACACACATGCACACAAGAATCCTCATCTCAAATCCACTTCTGGCCAACACGAACAGCTGTGAGGATTAAATGAAATTATGTGAGTCAAACAGTGCCTGGCAGACTGTGGCAGCTTACTAGAAGGGAGCTACCTTGATTACTATTCCTGCCAGAGCCAGTGCCTGGTAGGGCCAGCCCAGGCTGCATAAGCATGGTCTCGGGCTAAGCCAGCACTAAAATGCACCTCCCAGTGCTGACCTCATCCCGCCAGGCCCAGGAGGAGGTAATTCAAGCAGAGAAATTGAGCGTGTGCCCAGTTCATAGCCACCCATATGAAGGCTCGTGAAACACCACCCACGGCAGCTCTCTTGTGAATACAGCGCTCTGATTGTTCCAAGTAACCAGGAATGTTCCTGGGTAATAATTAAGCCTTCAGCAAAAAGAAAGCGAGAGGCTGGAAACCTGGGTGTCTGAGGATCGGCAATCGAGTGTGATTTAAGAGATGCCAAAAATCTCTGCTTTCTAAACTCACAGCTTGCTCCAAAGCCCCTGGTGTTCCCAGCCAAGGTCCCTGAAATTCCCTCATTCAAAATCCATTCCTTAGAGGTTTTTTTTTGGGGGTGGTGGTGCAAATTCTTTGTGTGTATGTGTATGTGTGTGTGTGGTGTCTCACAGCAACCAGGAACAGAACTCATGCTTTTCTCTTGCGTTGGAAGCGCCAAGTCTTAACCACTGGGCCACAAGGGAAGTCCTCCAGTGGAGGTTTTATTTTTTAATTAATTAATTTATTTTAATTGGAGGCTAATTACTTTACAATATAGTAGTGGTTTTTGGCATACATTGACATGAATCAGCCATGGTTGTACATGTGTTCCCCATCCTGTACCTCCCTCCCACCTCCCCCCCCATCCCATCCCTCAGGGTCATCCCAGTGCACCAGCCCTGGGCACCCTGTCTCATGCATCGAACCTGGACTGGCGATCTGTTTAACATATGAGTTCTGAGTATGAGTTTAGAGTTAAACGACCTGGGTTCAGCTTTGGGCTCGATTATCCACAAGAGGAGTGTGTGTGCTTAGTCATGTCCGATTCTTTGCGACCCCATGGACTGTAGTCCACCAGGCACCTCTATCCTTGGGGATTCTCCAGGCAAGAATATTGGAGAATGCCCTCCTCCAGGGGATCTTCCCAACCCAGGGATCAAACCCAGGTCTCCCACATTGCAGGCGGATTCTTTACCATCTGAGCCACCGGGAGATGTGTCCAAATTAAGTTCACATCTCAAGGAGAGCACAACTGGGCACAGAAGTCTCCAGGTACACGTTGGTTGGTGCCTGCCTCAGGTGCATACCACACTTGAGGGAGTTTGTGCCATTAAAACAGTCAACTGCTAAGTTCCTAGAGACAGAAAGTAGAACAGTGTTTGAGAGGTTGTAGGAGGGGGAGTGAGGTGTTATTTTGGGAGGTTTGGGGTTTTAGTTTAGGAAATGGAAAGAGTTCTATGGTTGGATGGTGTTGATGTTACACAATGTGAATATATTTAATGCCACTGAACTGTACCCTTAAAAATGGCGAAGATGGTATATTTTAGGTTTTGTACATTTTGGTACAATTAAAAAAAAAAAACCCACTGCAATAAGCCAAAGACAAAGGTAGCTCTGATGCTCACTGTGTTGAAAAGGCTGAAGGGGCCTGGTCCCAAGCTCCCAAATGCCGAGAGAGAGAACACTTAAAGCAGATGCTGGCCAGGCCAGCCTCCCCAGGGGCATGCAGTGCGGGGAGAGGGAAAAGGGAGAAAAGATGGGCCCGGAAAGAGGAACAAGCGGGGAAGGGAGCCCTCAGCCCAGTGCTCCTGGAGAATGTGCGGAAAACCTTTCTCACCTTCCACGTTTCAGATGAAACAAAGCAGATGTAGGGGATTGAGTGGATAAAAAGGAAAGGACCTGTGGGGCTCAGCTTCCTGATTTTCTACAAGGACCACTGAGTATGGCGTCCATGGGTAGGTCCATGCCAGGTGGGCTTTGATAGTCAGTCAACCAACAAGTATCTCCAGGTGTGCACCAGGAAATGCGCAGGTACAGTCCTGTGTGGTGAGGAATCAGGTGAGGGGCCTATTCAGGGTGCAAGTGGCAGGATTATCCAGGAAGGCTTCCTGGAGGAGGCAGCCTTCCCTGAGTGTTGAAGGAGTTGGGGAGAGTATTAGAAGGGACTTGAGGGGGCCAAGGAGTAGGCTCCCAGGTCAGGAGAAGCCTCTTAAATTCTCTTCTCACACACCCTGCCTCAATTTGTCTGGGGTCCTGCTGATTGATTACAAACTACGTGAAAGACAGACTCTCCTCCCCAAGGCCTTCATGGTCCGCTTAATTGCCCCCGTAAGGATTCAGCAAATAAGTAATTACCAAGACTGACTCAGCAAGAAAATGAAATATCTCTTGGGGAGGGGGTAGACAAATTCCTATATAATGAAGGGAATTACATAGGCCCTTCATTGCCCCCAGCCCATGAGAGGGGGACAGAGGGTGGCAGCCAGTGATGCCAGGCAGTATGCCTTGTTTCTGCGGCATGCCCTTTCCAGAGAGACCAGGGCCACTTCCTTCAGATAAACACCCGCTGCACAGCTGGAGCACAGGATGTATCCTCCAAGCCGTCCTGCACAGAGGCCTTGGCTGCTTACACCCGTACTTAACTGCGTCCTAAGGGGAATTTCAAGTGATGCTCTGGCCAGGATGCCCAAAGGATAGCAATGGACCCCTCTGGAGACAAGAAGCCTCCTGCCCTGGCTCACGTCCTGGGCCCTGCTTTTCTCTCTCTCTGTCTTCGCTCGCGACAGCCTCTCAGGTGGTTCTCTTGGGCCCTTGGGCCAAGAAGAGAGAATGGTCACAGCCTGACCTCCAGGAACCCTCCTCCCATCTCCTGCTGTATATCTTCCTTTCCCAGGGGTCCTGGTGTGTGACTTTTAGGACCAGGAGGAAGAATGTGGTCTCTCCTTCTGAAACTGCAGACTTTAGCCCGACTCCTCGAGACAGTGCGGGTGGGGAAAGGGGGCCCTGGGGGAGGGATGAGGCGTGAGGCCGTTGTCATGCACCTGTGAGGGCTACACACACTTCCATCATCCTCAAACCACCACGGAGGCTGGAGGAAACCCGCACGTGGGGACTCCTTTGACCGCAGTTAGGAAGTCGGGGGCAGGTCTGGCTGAATTCAAAGCTCTTAACTCACTAAAATATGCTGTTCCCCTGAGATGGGGATGAATCTTCTGTGAGCAGGTAGCAGAAACCAAATCAAATGTGAGTGTTTTGTTTTTCAGTAAGCATAACACTTCGCTGCTTTGTGGAGGCCAGGCAGACCGCGCTTCCAGCCTCTCAGCCCAGCGACATGCTAGTCCGTGTGCTTTCTCTGTCTCCTTCTCCCTGTGCCTCTGTCTCTCTCTCTCTCTATTTCTACCTCTCCCTCCCTCCCTTCCCTAGTCACTGTCAACAAGTTTGATTTCCCCAGTAGAGAGTTTTACAGCCATAATAATGTAGTCCATCTTCTGGAGTTTAAGGCACCCTTACATATTATCTCATTTGTCTTTGCAGCTTTTCTGTAAGGTGAAGCCTTGACAGAAATAGTAAAACAAGAGGCGAGAGCTATAAAAGGACTTTCGTGAGGTTCTGTGAGAGAGCAGGGAGGGTGCTGGGGGTCCCTGAGACCTATGCTTCCAGAAGACCCACTGAGCCTGGCATGTGAGGCTTTGTAGCAGCCTGCACTCTTCCAACAAGCCTAGAAGTGTTTTAAGAACAAAAGATGTGATGCGGAAGCAACATGAATTAACTCTGCCTGGGGCATCCTCTGAAATGACCCTGTGACACTGGTGTTCAGCGTTGAAGGATGGGCAGCACATTTCTGTTTCAACTACAGGAAAAACAAGAACGATCTGGGACAGAGAAGGGCCGGTATCCCAGCTCATTTGGGCTCACGGGGCTGAATAACCAGGTGCCTGCGGTGGGCAGTGGCATAAAGATGAGATTCCAGAAGACTCGGTGATTTTTCCAGGGGGCGATGCTGTGAGTGTACCAAGGGATTTAGAACACGATCCTGCCCATGAGGAGCTTATAACCTAGTTGAGAAAATAAGATCAGGTAGACACTGAGCCACTCAAAGCTATTGCTTTAGAGAATATAGTTCTGAGTCCTACTGACATAGCATTCCAAAGAAAGGGAAGATCAAGTATGGGCAAGGCAAGTCCAAGAAGTCATCACAGGGGCGGGGGGGTGGTGGGAGGGGGAATTGGATGGAAAGGAAAGCATTTAGGTGGGCAAAAAGGGGAGGGGAAGGTGAAGGAAGCTGAGGGAAGGCCTGGGGTGGGAGCCCCTTAGGCCCCTGTTGTCTTAGCATTGCATTTGTCCCCAGACCACCCCCCTTTCCCATCACCCTGCCCCCATGATCCTGTCTCGACCCACAGATTGCTACTCATGTAGAATATAATGGATCATCGTATCACTCTCTTACATGAAAAGTCTGCCGGGGCTCCGTTCTGGTGGAAAGAAAGTAAATCAAGGGGTGTGGGAGGGATCCAGGTCCCTGAAGAGGAGAATGGAAATGCTGTAAGTCCCTGAATTAGATTTCCTGCCTGCCTGCTCCCTTCCATTGGCAAATCCAGGCTCCAGCTGTTTCTCATGCCTGGAAACTCTTGAGACACTGGCTAGCCCAGGGGATTCTAGAGAGATTGAAACATACTGGTCTTCAACAATTAGTTTTTGAATGAATGACTAGATGAATGAATGAATGAATGAGAACCTGAATTCCCTTTCCTTTCCCCTCCATCACTCATCACAGGCAGCTCACCAGGGTGCTGTGTCTATCTGTTGTCCCTCAGTATCCTCAGGGGATTGTTTCCAGGATGGATATCTAAATCCATGGATGTTCAAGCCCCTTATATAAAATGGTGTAGTATTTGCATCTAACCTGCACTCGTCCTCCTGTATACTTTACATCATCTCTAGATTACTTACAAGAACTTGGTTGGTGGTCGTCCAGTTGCTAAGTCATGTCCGACTCTATGGCCCCACGGACTGTAGCCTGCCAGGCTCCTCTGTCCGTGGGATTTCCCAGGCAAGAATTCTGGAGTGGGTTGCCATTTCCTTCCCCAGGGGCTCTTCCCAGACCCAGGGATGAAACACACGTCTTCCACGTTGCAGGTGAATTCTTTACCATCAAGTCACCCCAGAAGCCCTTTATAGTACCTAATATAATGTAGATGATAGATAAATAGAAGCTCCAAGCAGCAAATTCAAGTTTTGCTTTGGGGAAATTTCTGGAATTTTTTTTTCTTTCCAAGTATTTTACATCTGCTGTTAGCTGAATCTGCAGATACAGAAGGCTGACTTTACTCAACTCTGGACAAACGCTCAGTTCTAAGTACTTTGTTCATATTCTATCTCACATCCCTGAGTGTATTCATGCACATCTGACAGCTGAGGAAATGTTCAGGGAGGCTGTAAATAATACCGATGACAATAATAGTGTCAGTGATAGCTGACTCTCATTGAGCACGATCTATGTGTCAGGCACCGTCTAAATGATATAAACACGTTATTCCACTTAACCCCACAACAACCCTATGAAGTAGCTGTTTTGAAGATAAGGAAACTGACAGAGAGCTAAGTGATGCAGCAAGTTCTCACAGCAAGTGAATGACCGGAAATAAATGGGCACTAAGAAAGCGGGTGCAACCAACAAAAACAGAAAATCATTTCCATCCCCTTCTCGAATGGGGTCCATTTCCGAAACAGAGGTGAGTGGCCATGAACGGGTTTGGGCCCCAGTGCCCCCAGACTCAGAATCATTGAGATTGCTCCCCGAGTCACCTCCTCCCACCTTCTCCCAGGTTGGCACAGCAACCAACCTGGAGCTGTGGCTCTTCAGATGATAAGGGCTCTGGGAATGGCTTGGAGGAGGAGAGTTAATTAGTTCACAGCAAACAGAGCAGGAGCGTGATTACTCCCACCGCAGGGAGTAGATGGCATGTGATAAAGGCTAAGCCAGCCCCCAGGAAGTTCAGTCCTTCTGCACCTGCACAGACGGAAGGACAGAGGACCTCCTCTTCTTCCTCCAGGGACCAGAGTCACCATCCAGAACAGAGTGGGATTAAAGAAGCCTCTCCAAGTTGCACCTGGCCCACCCCACCCCCACCCTGCCTTGACTGGATTACAAGGTGACTGTCAGTGATCTTGTGGGTCCTGACCTCACTGCAGCGGAGCGTAGGGTATGCAGAAGGCTAGGCTGTCCAGCAAGGCACCCGGCCTTCTGTTTCTGTCCTATTCCTATATACTCTGAGAGACTCACTTGGGCTTTCTAAGGTTACACGACCAGCCATGCAAAAGGAAGAGCTCAAGTGTGAAGGAAAAGAGTCTAGGTTCAAATCTTGACTTTTTCATTCACTAGCTGTGTGGCCTTGGTTGAATTTTATAACATCTCTGATGTTTTCTTTAAAATATCAGTTTTAAAATATTTTCTTTTAAATATCAACATCAATTTTCTTTAAAAATAAATAAATACATGTACCCCAATGTTCATTGCAGCACTGTTTATAATAGCCAGGGCATGGAAACAACCTAGATGTCCACCAGCATCAGCAGATGAATGGATAAGAAAGCTTTGATACATATACACAATGGAGTATTAGCCCTTAAAAAGAATAAATTTGACTCAGTTCTAATGAGATGGATGAAACTGGAGCCGATTATACAGAGTGAAGTAAGCCAGAAAGAAAAACACCAATACAGTATACTGACACATATATATGGAATTTAGAAAGATAGTAATGATGACCCTCTATGTGAGACAACAAAAGAGACACAGAGGTATAGAACAGACTTTTGGACTCTGAGGGAGAGGGAGAGGGTGGGATGATTTGGGAGAATGGCATTGAAACATGTATACTATCATGCAAGAAACGAAGCACCAGTCTATGTTCAATTCAGGATACAGGATGCTAGGGGCTGGTGCATGGGATGATCCAGGGAGATGATATGGGGTGGGAGGTGGGAGGGGGCTTCGGCATTGGGAGATCGTGTACACCTGTGGCTGATTCATGTCAATGTATGGCAAAACAAATACAGTATTGTAATGTAGAATAAAGTATTAAAAAAATAAATAAATAAAAGACTAAAAAGGTTAATAAATAAATAAATAACATTGGAAAAAAAACTTACCTAACATATTAAATAGCATATATAGCTATTGTATGGACTTTCCTGGTGGCTCAGAAGGTAAAGTATCTGTCTATAATGTGAGAGACCTGGGTTCGATCCCTGGGTTGGGAAGATTCCCTGGAGAAGGAAATGGCAACCCACTCCAGTACTTCTTGCCTTGAAACTTGGTGCAGGCTACTATCCATGGGGTCGCAAAGAGTTGGGCACGACTGAGCGACTTCACTTTCTTTCCTTCACTGTAGCTGTTATATAACTAGCATAGCATATATAACTTGCCCAAAACAATCTTACTCAAAAAATACTACTTTCCTTCCCGGTCTGTAAAATGGAACTAGTCTCACCTGCCTGTCCCTACCTTACAGGGATTGGTGCCAGTGAGGTGAGGTGTCGAAAATAAAGATGTTCTGTGACCTGTATCTCTACAGAGTACAGCTTCCTCCATCATTCTTCCAGCAAAAGTGCAACACTGACTTCCCAGCACTGGCTGGGCTCAGGAGCCGTGTGTAATGATTTAGGGCCTGGCGTGATGATTTTGCCAGTCAGCTCCATAGCAGACAGGAAGTGAGACACTCACAGCACACGCTCCAGTCTGCCTGATGGTAAGCAAGCGCCTCGGTGTTAAGTTGCTTCTGTTGTGTCCAACTCTTTGTGACCCTATGGACTATAGCCTACCAGGCTCCTCTCTCTATGGAATTCTCCAGGCAAGAATACTGGAGTGGGTTGTCCTGCCCTTCTCCAGGGGATCTTCCTGATCCAGGAATCAAACCTGTGTCTCTTATGACTTCTGCACTGGCAGGTGGGTTCTTTACCACTAATACTATCTGGGAAGCCCAAGCGAGCCTCCTCGAGCTCCAAGTAGAACTCAGGAGAGGGGAGGGAACACCCCCACGACTAGGCCTCATGAGGGCAGCTCAGGAGACGAGAGGTCAGAGTTCAGAGTCGATAAACCAGACAGGAACAGAAGGGAATGGCTCTCTGAAGGCCTCCTACCAGGGATGGCTGGAGACTAGGCCTCCCAGCAGCCTGTGATGGGAGGATGCAGGGGCCAGCCCGAGGGCTCCAGGGAGGCTCTAGGGGGATCATGCCTCTCACCTTGTGCTATGGCACCTGGGGAAGCTGAGGTCCAGGGAACAGGTCCTGGGATGCTGGTGAACACCTAAGAGGGCCCAGGTGTGAAGACAGGGCTGTGCTGGGGGCTGTTGAACAGGATGGTGGACAGGGTAGGTGAGTGGGGAAGGAGACTGGATGGAATGGGCAGCCTATCCATTCTCCAGGGGATCTTCCCAATCCAGGAATAAGCTGGGGTCTCCTGCATTGCCCTGCAGGCAGATTCCCCAAGGTCAGGGGAGCCCTCAAAGCACACAGCAGGAGCCAGAAAGTCAGAGGGCATGAGGTCAGTGAAGGAGCAAACTAAGAAAGCCACACCCATCTCATGATCTTCCTGATCTTTTTTTTTAACTTTTATTTTGTATTGGGGTATAGTCCACTACCAATGTTGCGATAGTTTTGGGTTAACGGCGAAGGGACTCAGCCATACATACACATGTATCCATTCTCTCCCAAGCTCCCTCCCATCCAGGCTGCCACATAACACTGAGCAGAGTTCCCTGTGCTCTTCAGTAGGCCCTTGCTGGTTATCCACTTTAAATATAGCAGTGTGTACTGACAACACCACGACCTTGGGCAAAGACACTCACCCTACCTTCTCAGCCTCATTTCCACATTAGAAAGCCCAAGAAAACAGTAATTACCTGCTTCCATTTCAGAAAGTCTTTAAAGTGATTAACATTGTGGGGGTGGCTTTGAACTTCTCAGATAGGAGCTGCTATGGAAATATTATTATTGTTTTAAAAAATAATATGTCTCCCATTGCTGGCTGTTGCTAAAGAGTCTGTTACTTATCACTGGGGGTAAATGTTTGTGAGCTGACTAATTACAACTCCATTTTTCAGACTGTTTAATAAATTCAATACTTTTATCCACTTATTGTCCCAGATAATATCCTTTGGGAATAACTTCTCATTTATGATAGTGACCTGAGCAAGGAGGCTCATAAACTGTATTAGGAATGCCTTCAATATGAAATGATGAAAATTGCATTATGAATACAGTTCTCTTGCAAGCTTCCAAATGATCAGAACCACAACTCAGACGAAACTCCACTATTAAGTTGAATTAACATTCCTGTAAGAATTGTGTAATGCTTGCACAGTCTGATTTTCTGTTTAATTTCTCAACCCAAGCATACTGACTTTTCCATTTAATTGACTTTGCCTCAATCTTTATTCAAAGGGGAAAAAAAGAGATTCAGAAGAAGAGGGAAAATGGCTTCAATTACATCCCTCTGCCCTTCCCCTCTCTGCTGCCTGCACCCCACGCCCCAGGCTGAGAGGCAGCTGCAAGGAGAGGCACCAGCCCTTGGGCATCAGGAGACTTGGGGGCCTGCACTGAAGGCAGGGAAAAGCCGCGTCTCTGTCTCATGTGACATCAAACACCGTATCTCAGGGTGAAAGTGTCTGAAGATGGCACCCAGGACCACAGGCATTCAGAGATTTCGGGGAAGGGAGGGCTCTTGCCCATCTAGGAGGGTCAGCTCTCAGCCCTGCTCGAAACCCCAGCCAGCAGTCTCTCTGAGTCTTGGGGCTCCGTCTTGGGGTCACATAGGCGTGCTAAGTCGCTTCAGTCATATTCAGCTCTTGGCAACCCTATGGACTGCAGCCTGCCAGGTTCCCCTGTCCACGGGGAGTGTCTGTGGTTCTGGGCTGGTTTTGCTGCCTTTGATCACTGTGCAGATAACTGAGGACTGATGGGTGATCTCCAGGCAAGAACGCTGGAGTGGGTTGCCACAGCCTCCTCCAGGGGATCTTCCTAACCCAGTGATTGAACCTGCGTCCCCTGCATTGGCACCCAGTTTCTTTACTGCTAGTGCCATCTGGGAAGCCCCTGGAGCCACGCAGCAACACAGAACTGCTCTAGGCATTCACAACAGGATGTTGTTGCTTAGTTGCTAAGTTGCATCCGACTCTTTTGTGACCCCATTAACTGCAGCCCACCAGGTTCCTCTGTCCATTGGATTCTCCAGGCAAGAATCCTGGAGTGGGTTACCATTTCCTTCTCCAGGAGATCTTCCTGACCCAGGGATCAAATATGCATCTCCTGTGTTGGCAAGCGGGTTCTTTACCACTGAGCCACCAGGGTGTAATCTTTCTCTTTAAAAGCCCTTTTGAAGAGGACCCCACCAGTCCTGTGGAGATCACAGTCCAGCCCCCAAATTCTGCAGGGAGCCGTAGCCTGTTCCCTGTTCTCCCCATCTCTCCCGCCCTCCCCCATCTCCTCTGCCCTGCTCCTCCCTTTCTGTCCCTCCCTCCCTCACCTGCTCTCAACTCTCCTGGCAGGCTCTCTTCCATCCAAGTTTGGCTTCACACACGCAGTAGACCGTCCTTGCCTAAATACTAGTAAAGATCATCCATCAGTCCTCAGTTACCTGCACAGTGATCAAAGGCAGCAAAACCAGCCCAGAACCGCAGACACTGCCATTTGGAATGTGGGAGATGGTTTCATAAGCTACAGCTCCCCAGCATGCTTCTGCTAGTTACTGTTCAAATGAACCTCTGCAGGCAGGGTTCCTAGTGTGAGGTGAGTTCTGTGTGGGGCCGAACAAGACTGCAGTGACAAGCACACACCACCCCCAACAAAGTGCCACAGTCTCCGGCAGGCCTGGAGGTGGCTCTGCCTGGCTAAGCCTTTCCTCACGTCTGGCTTTACTTGAGAGGCACAAATGGCACCAAAGGACTCAGGATGGGTGGATGGAAAGACTTTTCTTCAAAAGAGAGCAGCCTGGTCAGAGCGTATGCTGAGAAGAGACATGAAGAAATAAACCCCCAGGATCCAAGCACAGAACAAGCAGTCAGTATGCTGTGGAGGAGACAGCTCTGAATCCCAGTCATGGGGGTAGCTTCCCTCTAGCTGTGTGTGCAGAGTCTGCTTCCTCATGTCCGTGTCCCACGCCACCCCCTTACCTCAGCCCCTTATCACGTCACATCGGAGTCCCAACCCGGCTCACCTGCCTCCCACTTCCCTTCTGTTACTGACCTGGGTCCTGGAACTCTTCAAGCAATAGAAATCGATAAGAGTCCAAAAGAGAAATTCAGGCAAGGCTTTTATTGGGAGTCGTGCTACAGCAGGAGGGAACGAAAACTAGTAACAGGTGCCTTGCCCACTCCCTGGGGGATGGGGGGGCGTGCCAGCTGGTTCCTTAAATGGGGCAACAGCAGGCACAGGGTTGAGCAGGGGATGGTCTGCCCACCCCTGTAGTGGTGCAGAATGTGAGGATCATGCACAGTCCCCTGCTTTTGCTCTTGGCAGCTCAGAAGTGGCAGTTGGTTTGTGGCCTTTTTGTATCTTACTGTTTATAGTTGTCCCAACTGAGCATACGTGCAGTTATTTTCAGTCCCTTGTAGTTTCTTCGTATTCTGTTGCTGGAGCAGAGGTTTGTCTAGGTGCAAGGACTCTGGTAAAGGGTCCCAGGTCTCAGGCCTGTCTCCCTTCCACTCCCGTAGCTGTATCCACAGAACCCGATACAGGGTAGAGATAGTTCACTTATGTTTCTCTGCTCATCACCAAAGCAGAGACGAGCCTGGCTCTACCAAGGTGAGAGGTGGTATAGCAAGTGATTAAGCCTGAAGCCTGGCCCTACCATCTTCCAGCCAGGTGACCATGGGCGAGGAACTCACCTCCGCTACACTTCAGTGTTCTCCCCTATAAATGAAAGTGGAAGTGTTAGTCACTCAGTCATGCCTGACTCTGTGACCTTACGGTCTGCAGCCCACCAGACTCCTCTGTACTTTTCCAGGCAAGAATACTGGAGTGAGTGGGTAGCCATCCCCAACCCAGAGATTGAACCCAGTCTCCTGCATTGGCAGGCGGATTCTTTACCATCTGAACCACCAGAGAAGCACCCCCACCTCTATAAAATGAGGCCAAAAACAATGAATTGCTTTTGTATGAATTAACATATGTATAAATTGCTTAGAACATTGTCTGATACACAGTGCTATGTGTTTGCAAGCGTTGTTACTAAGATGTTTAACCCCCTTGAGAGCAGGGGCTGTACCCTGCATCCCCAGATCTCTATTCAGCTTATGCTACAAAATAGCAAAATCATTTAATAGAAAGGCACAGGAGAGAAATGAAGTTAGATTCAAGAACTGGCTGTGTGATCTTGGATGAATTATATGTTATTCAATACAATGACATTAAGTCTCGTGAAAAACTTGCAAGGCTGATGTAAGGCTTGGAATGATGTTTGTAAAACCTTTATTAGCATAGCGTCTGGTGCTACAGGACACTGGATAAATAGTGGCTGTAATCTTTGCTATTATTGCTGAAAGAATGAGTGGCGAGTGAGCTGCAGTCTCTCCAAAGCTGGAATTACATCAGTAAATCTTCAGGAAACCTGCATCCCCATGGGTGGATCCTGCTAAAGGAATTGTGGGGTCCAGTGCAAAATGAAAACATAGAGCTCCTTGTCCAAAAATATGATTCAGTATTTTAAGATGGCGACAGTGCAGCATTACACCAAGCATGGATCCTACCCAGGGCACAGGGATCAATCCCGCCCCTGGGACTGACCAGCACTAGTTTCAGCCGAAGGGGCCAAGGCCCTCTTTTGAAGTCAAGAGTCTCAACCCAGAGAATTCTGGGACTTCAGCAGAGTGAGGCTGAGCACACAGAGCTCCCAAGGCCAGGCCAAGTGTCCCCAGTGATTTGACTTCCCAGCAGTGGCCTTAGCACCCCCTCCTGTACCTGAGACCTCAGTTCGCAAAGTGGGTGACTCAAGGCCATCCCTTATCTTTGATTAGGTGTGGACCAAACGTGTACTTGGTAACTGCAGCCAATTGAATTACTGACCCTAATCTCTCACTCCCCTCTTAGCGTTTTGACTTCAGGGTCAGCCCGAGTGCATCTCACTGCTGCTTGAATTTCATCCACATTACTCACTTTGAACAATAGGAGCAGCTGGGCTTGCCCTCTTGCACACCTGCCTCTCACCATGGCAAGTACACACCCAGAGTGGCCCTTGCCCCCAAAAAGAGGAGAGACACATGAAGCAGACATGGGCCCACCTCACAATCTGCAGTCAAGCCCAGATAAACTCAGCTGATATCAATTGAACCTTCCCATAAGCAAGGAGCAAATATTCTTTGTTTGGGGCCCACTAAGCTTGGGGTAGCTTGTTGAGCAGAATCACCTTGGCAATAGCTAATAGTTGGTATAGTACCTTGCAACCCAAAGAAACTGACACTCATCCCCCAGTCACTTATTGAAAGTAAGGTACCAGGCACAACTTATAGGGGTTTGCCAATAAAACACACACACACATCCCCCAGCCACAGTCAAGAAACCACCAAGAGGAGAAAGCAAATCTGTGTAACTATTACCTTGAGTCAACAACTCTGGTTTTACCTCCCAATTTCCTTTATTTTTTTTTCCAATTTCCTTTAAACCATATTCCTGGAAGCCCATTTCCCCTGCCCTTAGATGAAAAGATGGCAGCTCTATGGCCCTCCTGAACACTCCTATCTAATACAACAGTTCTCCAGTCCTCATGATCACAAGTCTTGGTTTGATATTAATCACTAAAATGCCAGCCCTGAGGATTAGTCAAGACTCCACTCTTGATCCAAGCTGAAGACCTCTCCCTTCACTCCTGGATCCCACACCTTGGGGCCAGTGAGGCTGGACAGGTGGATGTGGTCACCGTCTTCTCCAGCCCCTCCAGCCATTGGATTCTACTCCTTCTGTCCAGCTTCAGAACTGGATTGGAACTGGGCTGATGGAGGGAAGAGAAACAGGAAGTGGAGAGCAGAAAATTCTCCCTCGACTGGCGCTGTTGGGTGATCTGGCATGACTCCCTCTTAAGTGAAGGAAGACTCTTGTCTCAAGTGCATTTATGAGGGCACATCTGGAGACACCCTCACAGCTGGGGCTCTCTTTTCCACAGTTCCCCTGACTTGTGTCAAAGTACCTCCATTTCTGTTGGTTCCCTACTCTTTCCTCAGCCCCTAAGCTGTCAGCACTCCCTTCAACTTCCTTCAGCTGGTTTTGTCTGTCCTTCCAGGTGACTCTCTAGGACAGATCCTAAGATGGCCCATACTAGCCCTCTCTCACACATGGTCAAAAGAGGTCCAGGGTGTCACCCTGCACCCTTAGCCCTGGCAGATACCAGGAGTGCAGGTCAATCCTGGGGTGGCAGAAACTTCCCAGCCTTACTCCTCTCCTCACAAAGCTGCTGTCTCTTGCCTTTTATATTTTCAAGTAGGATTCAGACCATGGACCATGTACCCTCCAATCTGAAGGGGATCCATATTGAGCTGGGTGATCATATTTAAAACTCTTTCATCTGGACTTGAGGTGAAGGAGGATATATCTTCCATGTCCCTGTATTGGTCATGGTTCAGACAAGAAAATAGAAACCACTCATTATTTTCATCAGAAAGGTGAAAGAGTGTAAGTGTCCCTGGTTGGCAATACTCTGTGTGTGTTGTCACACATGCCAAGAGACTAAAGCATCCTGGCGCCACAGGGAGAAGAAAATGAAGAGGCCACACTTGGAACTTTCCTGGGCTCTGCTGTATGCTTCTCTTCCCTTGACTGATTTTGATCTATATCCTTTTCCTATAATAAAACATAATTGTGAATATAACAATCTTAATGAGTTCTATGAGTATTTCTAGTGAGTTATCAAAACTGAAGGTCTTTTGGAAGCTCTTGAACTTGCAATTGGTGTTAGAAGTGGGAGAAGTCTAGTGGAAAGTCCCCTTAAAATTTCTAGTTGGCTAACTTTGCAAATATGCAGATGATACCTCCCTTATGGCAGAAAGTGAAGAGGAACTAAAAAGCCTCTTGATGAAAGTGAAAGAGGAGAGAGAAAAAGTTGGCTTAAAGCTCAACATTAAGAAAATGAAGATCATGGCATCCAGTCCCATCACTTCATGGGAAATAGATGGGGAAACAGTGGAAACAGTGTCAGACTTAATTTTGGGGGCTCCAAAATCACTGCAGATGGTGACTGCAGCCATGAAAAAAAGACACTTACTCCTTGGAAGAAAAGTTATGACCTACCTAGATAGCATATTCAAAAGCAGAGACATTACTTTGCCGACTAAGGTCCGTCTAGTCATGGCTATGGTTTTTCCTGTGGTCATGTACGGATGTGAGAGTTGGACTGTGAAGAAGGCTGAGCGCTGAAGAATTGATGCTTTTGAACTGTGGTCTTGGAGAAGACTCTTGAGAGTCCCTTGGACTGCAAGGAGATCCAACCAGTCCTTCCTAAAGGAGATCAGCCCTGGGATTTCTTTGGAAGGAATGATGCTAAAGCTGAAACTCCAGTACTTTGGCCACCTCATGCAAAGAGTTGACTCATTGGAAAAGACTCTGATGCTGGGAAGGATTGGGGGCAGGAGGAGAAGGGGACGACCGAGGATGAGATGGCTGGATGGCATCACTGACTCGATGGATGTGAGTCTGAGTGAACTCCGGGAGTTGGTGATGAACAGGGAGGCCTGGCATGCTGCAGTTCATGGGGTTGCAAAGAGTCGGACACGACTGAGTGACTGAACTGAACTGAATTTTGCAGAAATCAGGTGTCAGTCAAATTCTTGGAAAAACTAGAGGAGAGAGCTTTAGGAATGCCTCTCCAGCCCATCACACAATTTCAGGTTTATCACCGTGGCAGTGATCCCAACGATCATGAAGTTGTTGTGCCACCTGGAGTCTGAAAGCTGCAGAGACCATTGCTGGTGTTCACAGCTTCGCATCAGCCCTGAGGCAGGATACTGACTGGAAAACAGAGAATCCACTGGGAAAATTCAAATCGGCCCAGAGCACTCACTACTTCTGCCTTGCTGGAGGAGAAATAGCTCTGATTGCTACTTGGCTTTCAAATCTAGCTCCAGGGCATCTCATTGGCAGAATTAAACCACTCACCAAACAAGTTAGTCTGAGAACTGGCCTCTAGACTTCTAAAGAGGAGAGAGCTAGAGTAGGGGTGGGGTCGGGGAGTGGCAATGAATGATTCCTGCCTTGGGCTCAGCAGGAGCTCTCTTTCTTGAAATCCATTTCCTAATTTCCCATCACCACTCTTCAAAGACTTTACTAAGAATGAGGGGTTTGAGACTCATGTTACTAAATTTTGGAAAACTCCACAGTAAATCCTGCAGTCTCCCACTCCTTTGAATGATGTATGTATGGTCCACAAGCTTCAGCCGCAAGCACCATTTTAACATCACATTTTAACATCAAACATGGAACAATTAGGATACACTAACACTTGGAATAACGAAGGTATGAACATCCTGAGTCTGGTCTTTGGAAATAATAGATGTGATCATGGAGCCTGATATTCAGGAGAAACCCTTCTCTTTAGGACACTTATTTCCAAAATCTGAAATTAAACGAGATAAAGTAATTCTGATTTGGTAAAGGATACCTTGTTTACAAAACACTTCGAATGATAGGGATTTTCAGATGTTGACCACTTGTCAAAACAGAGGAAAGAAACTCTACAATATTAAGAGGTGTTGTGAGTTGAAAACCAATCATTAGTTCAGGCAAAGTATCTTTGAAAGAGTTTTGAAGTCACTGGAGAATTATAACTTGTATAACACATGGTTTCTATGAAAGGATCTTTTTAATAAAATAAGACCCAGCTATGCATTATGAGTATGGCATGAGTCAGTAAGGGCTTCCCAGAGGTCTCAGGGGTGACTTTCCCATCTCCCTTGGATGCTAATCTCCTAAAGGGAAAGATTCTACTGTGTTTATCAGTTAGGATGCTTTTGGCTGTAAGAAACAGAATATCATATCCCAATCAAAATAACTGAAACAATAAGGATATTGATTATCTTACACATCAAGAAGCCTAAGAATATCCCCAGGTCTGGAACTGGTTAATTCAGTGTGATGAAGTCATCAAGGACTTACTGCCTCCCACTTTCCCACTCTTCCATCCTTAGTGTCTGCCTTTTCCCCTCAAAGTGGCAAGATGGCGGCCAACCACCCAGCCTCAGGCAATCACATCACAAAATAGGAGGGACAACCTCTTTCCCCATTTCTCTTTTTTCCACAGAGAAAATCTTTCCCTGGAAGACTTTCCTTTTGTGTGTGTGACTTTCCTTGCAGGCTCCTTAATCAAGGCTGAGTCTTGGGGGTAGCCTATTGGACCAGAAAGGAAGGAAGAGATTGGGAAATGTTATTAGTTCAGCAACTGATAACCAACTCTGCCCCTTCCTGAAGCCACAGTTCAGTGTGCTGCACATAGTAGGTGTTCAGTAGACACAAGGTAAGAAGTAAAATATCCAAGAGCCAGCTGGGAGCAGTGCTCACTCAGTCAGTCTCAATGTCCAGGCTTAGTAGCCTCCGTCACAGGCACCAAGAACTAGCCCCATTTTCCTTCTTCCTTTCCTAGAAGCATCTGGTAAGCGTGGTCCAGGAATCAAGGAATTAAACTATTTCTATGTTTGGTCACCATCTCCTGCAAGCGTCAACGTGCCCAGGCAGTAGCAGCCTGGAGAACCCAGAGGAGAAGAGCTACTGACAGACGCACGGTGGTCCCCACAGAGATGAGAGAGCCCCGTCCCGGGCTTGACCTCAGGAAAGCCTGCCTTCAGATCAGGAAATAGAGGGGACCTCGTTCACATTCCCATGGAAACTGAGGGCAGCACTCTAGAGTTAAACGAATGCCTCATGCAGGGCCCTTTAGAGGAGCTGAAACTCAATGGCTTTCAAGAGAAGAGAACAGTCGTTCAGAGGTGAACGGTGTTGGATTTGCAAAGGTCCCCATCCTCAGTGGGGACACGTGGGCCAGATGCCTCCTCTTTCCTCAAGATGGAGATGGGGCTCACTAAAACGTCACAGCCTCGTCCACTTGCCTTAGTGACCGAATCTCATTGATCTCAGCAGTTACGTGGCCTCTGTCTGTGTCCACTCAGCTTCCTCCAAGAAACCACAGAAAAGTGAGATTTCAGCAAAGATCATGGGAAGTGAGGAGTTTGGACACAGACTTAGCCTCAGCTGACCCTGTGGTGAGAGCTGGAGCAGCCCAGAGGGTGCAGACCATCAAGGCAGAAGGAAAGCAAAGCATTCATTTCATACCTAAGGAAACAGGAGCCCCAGAGAGGCACACAGGTACTTTGGCTCATTGGAGAGGCTAATGAGCCCACTCTCCACTCCTAATTAGTTGTATAATCTTAGACAAGCCGCATAACCACTTTGAATATTGGTTTCTTCATCTGTAAAATGGAGTTAATTATGTGGACTGCGCAGAACTACCTCCAGCATTAAAAGAGATGAGCCAGGTGGGGATGGCTTTTCCTGGACTGCGACATCACTGTGACCATCTCCCTTCCTTCTCCTCTCCCCACTCTGCCTCGGGGCTCCTGGCAGCAGCAAGAGGCTGTACTTCATTGCAGCACAGGTGTTCTCTCTCCCCAGCACAGCTCTGAGCCTCTCGGTCAGGGGGCATGAGGCAGGCAGGGAAGCCCTCCCATGAGTCCCCACACTCAGAGCATCAGCCAAGGTCTGGATGGTTCCTTGGAGGAATCACAGGTGCACCTCTGGCCACTCCATTGGCTGGGAACTGTCTTTTATTTACCCCCACAAAGGGGCACAGCTGCTGGTGTTAGGTCCAGGCTCCTTCCTCCTGCCTCTTCCTTCCCAACCACCCTGCCTGGGTCTGCCCTCATAGGGGCTGCTCTCCCTACCCCCAGCTTCAATCACCTGGAAGGAGCAGTTTTGACCTTCAGAGACCAAGGACACCAGACCCATCTCCCTCCCACCTCACCCTGGCAATGCCTGAACGGGACCCATCCATGTCCCAGTTATACTGCTGCTGCTGCTGCTGCTGCTAAGTCGCTTCAGTCATGTCCGACTCTGTGCAACCCCATAGACGGCGGCCCACCAGGCTCCCCTGTCCCTGGGATTCCCCAGGCAAGAACACTGGAATGGGATGCCATTTCCTTCTCCAATGCATGAAAGTGAAAAGTGAAAGTGAGGTTGCTCAGTTGTGTCCGACCATTAGTGACCCCATGGACTGCAGGCTCCCTCATCCATGGGATGTTATACTGCAGAGTCAATAATTATCTAAGTGAGAATAACAGCCCACGTGGACCCTTCTGGAAGCATGTCCTCGGGGAAGTCACTATCTGTAGAGATGAGCTCTTCTGGTCCAAAATTCCTGCAACTCTGCCCTGAGCTCCACGCCCTAACCAAACACCAGCTACCCTGCTTTCCTGATCTTTCTAATCCCCACGAATCTCCCATTTTGAATTGGAACTGTCTCCTGCAGAGGAAGCTTCCAGCATAAATAGAGATACCCCAAGCCCATGGGCAGCCCTGGGGTGGCAGCCAGGATTCCTGTTTGTGACTTCTTATGGGACCCAAGCAAGAAGCATTATGCCTCCGGATCCTCTAAAGCTTGATGTGTAGACATGATCTTCGGCACAAGGGAGTTGTAAGGAATAACCGAATAGCAATTGTATTTTTAAAGCACTTTGCAAGGTGCCACATAAATAACTCTTCGTGTAAGTGATTGTCATATATATAAAATGCTAGAGATGGCAGGGGAAATTATCGCCAGAGGCAGAGACACACACCGAGTCAGGAAAGCAAGTCTCTCTGGAGGAAGTCATTGATGGCATCCTGAGAATTAAATGTCAGCAGGGACCCTATCCCTGGTCTTCATTTCCCAGTTACCATGTGCAGACAGAAAGAGACATGTGCATGTTTTTAAAAAATCACTGGCAGTAAAATCCACTTAAAATATTAAATCAGCCCTGACGTGGGGGACTCACAGTGGCACTGATTCTACCTATGATTGCTTTTAATTCTTGGCAGAGAGTGAGATGATCAAACATAACCATTATTTTTCCATTTTATCTGGGGTTGCTAATTCTTTATTCTCCTGGAGCCTGTTAAGGGCAGTTTGCTTTCCTCCAATAGTGTGGCATTTAGCATTAGTTAGATGTCATTTACAAGGACAGCTCAAGGTCAAACTACCCTCACACATATTCTCTCCATGTTTAATTGGATGGTGTTAAGTCGACTTCATTCTCAGTGTGAAAAAGCTCTCAGAAATAAAATACAATTGTATAAAAGTCTGCACACAATCCTTTAGGGGGCAACTTTGGGTCCTAGTTCTGAGCTTGAAACAAACAAAAGAGACCCATCCTGGTGACAAGCCAAGCCTGATCTCAAATGGTACAAACAGGGAGTGTGGAAAGGCTAACACTTTGAAACACCAAGGAAATAGACAAGATTCAAACAAGATTTCCTCAAAGAGACAGAGAATGCAAAAAGTACAACAGGAATGAAACAGGCTATGACTTCAAATACCTTAAACATTGTAAAAAAAAAAAATGCATGCACATTTTTGTGCCAATAAAGTTAAAACCTGGATGAAATGAATGATTTCCTAAACAACTTACTGACTTGAAATACACTTCCCTGATGGTCCACTTCCCTCAGGTCCATCTTCTAATGCAGGGGACATGGGTTTGATCTCTGGAGAAGGCAATGGCAACCCACTCCAGTACTCTTGCCTGGAAAATCCCATAGACGAAGGAACCTGGTAGGCTGCAGTCCATGGGGTCGCTAAGAGTCAGGCACGACTGAAGTGACTTAGCAGCAGCACCAGGATAACTAAGATCCCATATGCAGCTGGGCAACTACACTCACGTGCCACAATGAAAGATCATGTTCTGCAACTGAGATCAGCTCAGCCAAATAAGTAAATGAATAATTTTTTTAAGTACACTTCTGTGTAAAGATAGTGGATTGAACACATGCCTCTCCCATTTCCCCTCCCTTAAACCCCATTAAAACTACAGGAAAAGATTTTGTTTTTTAATTTGCTATTTTTAAGGTTTAGTCCCTTTTCAGCCCTGTTGTATGGTCTGGCTGTTCATTTCCAGTGAACTCTGGGGTTTTGTGTTTTTATTAAGACAATCTTTTAGAACAGTTTTCAGTTCACAGTAAAATTGAGGGAAAGGTAAAAAAAAAAAAATGTTTTCCATATAATCCCTGCCCCCAAAAGGATTTTTTTTTTGTTTTAGGCAAAAGACTTAGAATCCAGAAGCTGTGAGTCAGCGGAACACGTGGGAGGTAACTCAGCTGTCTTAAGGTGGTGTGTCACACTGCGCTGCTGGCCCAGGTCCCCTCCTTTTCGATGACCACTGTCCAGAAGACACCTGGTGGCAGCTTCTCCCTGTGCCTGGTGGCTCCGGACAGAGCTGGGGTGTCCACCTGGAGCTTTCCCCCGTGCTCCCAAAACCAGGAACACTCAGGGCAGAAGTAACGCCATGTTTCACTTCCATTCTTTTCCACCCGTGGACTGATACAGCAAGGCCTCCACTTCTGGGCTTCCCACTCCCCCGGACCCTTGCCTCCCCAAGACGGAAAAGGCAGCTCTTCCGCTCCTGACACAGAGTGCGGGAGAGGACCAGAGTGTGAGGCCTGCCCCATCCTTCCTGTCCCACATCACACCTGATGCCCCTCTCCTCCACGTGTGCCCTCCCCTACTGCGTCATAACACTTGGAAAGGAAGGCTGTGCAATATCCCCTCCCCCACCACCCCAGAGGGCATGCCCGGACCCACTCCACATCTTGCTATCCCCACAGGTTGTATTTTTTTAAGTCTCCCATAGGTGTGAGGAAATAGAAAAATAGATTGTGTCTAACTTGTTTGCATTTAAAATAATTATATTTGGTGAATTAAATGTAAATGAGTCCCCAGTCACACAATATTTTTAATGTAATAGAATTTACTTCAAAATGTTTTAAATTTTCATTTCAAATGAGCTATTGGAAACTGAATTCTTCAGCAATATGGCATCTTGTTATTTCCATCAGGTTGGGAAAAATGAATGAAAGTCAGACAGTGGAAGCAGTTGTGAGAATTACTATAACAAAAGAAGTTACTGTATTTTCTCCACCAAGTGCCTTCCAATGTCAAGAAGGTAGAGGAAGAAAATGTATTTTTAAAGGGTAAAATTTTCTGAATGGGATTTTTGCTTTTAAGAATGAAAAGAGCTGACAGTGATGGACTGTCTGCTCTGGGCCCAAGCCTAAATCCAGAGCTGAACAGACATTAATTCAAGAACATATATTAACCCTCACAGCAACTCAGGCCAATCAGAACCACTGTGGTTCCATTTTACAGATGAAGAAACTGAAGCTTGGTGAGGTTAAGTAATGAGGACTAAGTATTTCCTGACATATCAGTAAACAAAGGATGTTGCCATCATCAAGCTAACACAGTACATCCGACTGGATGGTGAGCCTTGAGGGAACACAGGATGGGGACAAACAGACTGCCGGCTGCCAAGTCTGCCTAGGAATCAGCCGCTGCAACCACCTCCCCCTACCTCCCCACCCCCCAACCCCCAACCCTCCCCCCACCCCCCCACCCCCACCCCCAGACGGTGCACCTGAGGTGACTCAGGATAAGAAAACACATGATCCTGGCCCCCTAGAGCTGAGGTCCATAACAAAAGAATGATTTCAGTGAGCCCAGACTCTTGCATCTTTTCATACAGAGTAAAGAGCTAAATTCCTTGAGATATTTGTGGGTTTTTTTTTTAGTTAACAATAACCTTTTGATTCCTTTTCATTCCATTCCCAAAGAAAGGCAATACCAAAGAATGCTCAAACTACCTCACAGTTGCACACTCATCTCACGTGCTAGCAAAGTAACGCTCAAAGTTCTCCAAGCCAGGCTTCAACAGTGCATGAACTGAGAACTTCCAGATGTTCAAGCTGGATTTAGGAAAGTCAGAGGAACCAGAGATCAAATTGCCAACATCCGCTGGATCATCGAAAAGAGAGAGAGCTCCAGAAAAACATCTATTTCTGCTTTATTGACTATGCCAAAGCCTTTGACTGTGTGGATCACAACAAACTGTGGAAAATTCTGAAAGAGATGGGAATACCAGACCACTTGACCTGCCTCCTGAGAAATCCGTATGCAGGTCAAGAAGCAATGTTTAGAACTGGACATGAAACAACAGACTGGTTCCAAATAGGGAAAGGGGTACGTCAAGGCTGTATACTGTCACCCTGCTTATTTAACTTCGATGCAGAGTACATCATGAGAAACGCTGGGCTGGAAGAAGCACAAGCTGGAATCAAGATTGCCGGGAGAAATACCAATAACCTCAGATGTGCAGATGACACCACACTTATGGCAGAAAGTGAAGAACTAAAGAGTCTGTTGATGAAAGTGAAATAGGAGAGAGAAAAAGTTGGCTTAAGGCTCAACATTCAGAAAACTAAGATCATGGCATCTGGTCCCATAACTTCAATGCAAATAGATGGGGAAACAATGGAAACTTTGAGAGACTTTATTTTGGGGGCTCCAATATCACTGCAGATGGTGACTGCAGCCATGAAATTAAAAGACACTTGCTCCTTGGGAGAAAAGCTATGACTGACCTAGACAGCATGTTAAAAAGCAGAGACATTACTTTGCCAACAAAAGTCCATCTAGTCAAAGCTTTGGTTTTTTCCAGTAGTCATATATGGATATGAGAGTTGAACTATAAAGAAAACTGAGCACCAAAGAATTGATGCTTTTGAACTGTGGTGTTGGAGAAGACTCTTGGGAGTCCCTTGGACTGCAAGGAGATCCAACCAATCCATCCTAGAGGAAATCAGCCCTGAATATTCATTGGAAGGATTGATGCTGAAGCTGAAACTCCCAATACTTTGACCACTCTATGGGAAGAACTGACTCATTTGAAAAGACCCTGATGCTGGGAATGATTGAAGGTGGGAGAAGGGGACGACAGAGGATGAGATGGCTAGATGGCATCACCAACTCAATGGACATGAGTTTGAGTAAGCTCCAGGAGTTGGTGATAAACAGGGAAGCCTGGTGTAGTGCAGTCCATGAAGTCACAAAGAGTCAGATATGACTGAGCAACTGAACTGAACTGAACTGAACATTTTGACGTGCAGACTACCTGCCTTCTGAGCAAAAACTCTGATATAACCTGCCCGCTCTACCCTCCTGTCCCCCAACCCCCACCCCAGCCTCCTCAGAGCAATCTCTCAGAGTTATTTGAGACGCTGTCTCCCAGGCTTGGAGTCCTAAGAATGTTCACCAAATAAAACATAGCTCTCAACTTTTACACTGTACATTTTTTTTTCAGTTGATAGTAATTCATGGCTATGAAATGGGGATTTTGTCTGACTCAGAGCCTGAGTTTTTAGTCAACACATATCCTGACTTTATTCTGGAATCTTGTCTAAACTTTATTTATACTGCTTCTAATACTTAATTTTTGTCAGGCTTAAGAAAGTGAAACTTCTGCCCAGAGAAAGAATGTTCTACCCATTTAGATGCTCACTTATTTCTTGATCCAGAGTACAAATTCCAGAAACATTCTCTCTGCCAAGTGAGTCAGAGCGTGATGTGCTGATGCTGCTGGATGGTTTTAGGACTGAAGGATTATTGGCGACCCAGACTTCCAGCCACGCTTCCCTGAGATGCACATTCTAACAGTTTCGTTTGACCAATGGGGCGGTTGAAAAGAGCTTACTGAACCTGTTAGGCTGGTCCCCTGGACTGTGTCCACTGGCTTACAGCACTTGCATTACCTGTCTGGGGTCAATCAGCCCCCCATCCCCACCCAGCAGAACATCCCTCCTCATCCTTCCTGGACACACAGCACCCTTCCAAACAATCTGTGCTCCATAGTCACTAAATGGGATCCCAACCGTCTCTCCTACTCTGACTCTTTTAACATACCCTACTCACCCCATAAACTCTGCTGTTGGTGTGACCAACTCAGCTTAAGAACCCACACCACCCACTTTGACCCTCCTTATCAGCAGCAGCCCCTAAGTTCACATCATTTGCTTACTCTGCGTTTCCCATCTGCCTTCGTGGTGACCTAGTTCTTGGACCATCCATTCAGCTCAGACCTTGGCCACATCAGACTGTGCTTCCAGTATTGGCTCATTGGCTCCCCCTGCCCACTTCCCTGAAGGATCGGTGCCCCCTATCCCACCCCCATCCCCTCACCCCCAAGCTGTGTGCTCTCCCCCACCTTCAGTGGGAAACGGACAATAAATCCCATTACGGAGGGAGGGAGAGAGAGAAAGATGTAAAGTGCCAGACACGTCGTAATTGTCACTTCATCCTCACAGCTACCTGTAATTGATTTATCCCCCACTTTACTCCAGAAATGGGTTAAGAAGACTTGTGAGACTACATAAAAGGCCAACTAGCGTGAATTAAAAGCAGAAGCAGAAGAAAAAAGTAACAGGGCACATAAACCAAGATTAAAGTGCCAAATATGTCCATAAAGTCTGTGCTCTGCATGGGCCATAGCTTTGCCTGAAATACCCTCTGCAGCCAGGGAGGACCTGAGCAATAGCTGAGGCAGGTGCCCTGTTCAGTTAAGGGTGAGGAAACTGACCAGAAGGTTGAGTGACTCAGCCAAGGTCACACAACAAGGTGACGGAAGGTGGCCATGCGATTTAAATCTAGGCCTACACGAACAGGAGACGCTTCATTAAGTCTGTAAGACCCTCCCCTGAATCCCTTCTGAACAAAAAGCATCCATCAGCCTCCCTCCAGCCACAGTAGTGTCACCTGGACAATTAGACAAGAGGCCACCTGGCTGCATAAGGCTTGTCCCTGGGCATCATGGCACTGAGGAAGGGGCCTCCAACAGTTGCTCTGTCCTGGGGGAGACGTAGAAGCAATCAAGCTGCAGCCCTGGGCAGAGGCCGGGGAGCCAGGGGAGGCAACCTGGCAGGACAGCCCTGTTTCACTTCTGTGAGACAGGCCTGCTCCCCTGTTTCACCCTGAAGGCACCATGCAACTAATAGGCTTGTCATCTGGGGAGATAACATTAGCCTCGTCATTACCATTTTACTAAATAAGTCATTTTCAATTAATTACATTGCACTCTGGAAAGCATTAGCTCTGGTTGACTTTTCCATTCCTGCTGATTATGGCGTTGGCAGAATTCATTAGTCCTGTAGATAAGCCAGTGTTTGTGGGCGTGGTAGGTAGAGACAAGCTCACATGGACCAGTGCCAGGAGCCCCATTGCCTCAGGAAAGCTCTAGTCTGTGGCCAGCAACGTGGCCTTGCGTCCACCCATGGGCCCTCCAGGACCACAGCCATTAGCCCTGAGAGCAGCATCCATCCAGAAAAGACCTCCTCCCTGGTTGCTTTGCCTTTTGGCCTTCCCTTTGATTCCAGGAGAAAAATCTGTGAATTGACTTGTTGGTTGCTTTCCTCTCAGTTTGAGAACTTCCAAGAGCAGCTGGGCTTCCGTGGTGACTCAGATGGTAAAGAATCTGCCAGCAATGCTGGAGACCTGGGTTTGATCGCTGGGTCGGGAAGACCTGCTGGAGAAGGGAATGGCAACCCACTCCAGTATTCTTGCCTGGAAAATCCCATAGACAGAGGAGCCTGGCAGGCTATAGTCCAAAGGGTTGCAGAGTGAGACATGACTGAAGTGACTTAGCACCCACTCATGTCCCTCTTTTTAGTTAAGTGACTTCAAGGAAAACCACGCTGTCCATGGGGTCACAAAGAGTCAGACATCACTGAGCAACTAACACACAAGAGCAGCTAGAGACTGTGCCCTGAGGGGAGGAAAGCCTGGTCCCTGTGCTGAGGAGCAAGCTAGGGAGGACCAGTCTGGAAACACCAGGTGCTGTGCAGTAGACGTGTGTGAACAGTCACGGGCTGGAGTTCCTCCTTGAACACTGCAATGGATGAGTGTTCATTTCCCTCCAACATTCATGTGAAACCCACCCCTCAGTGTGATGGTGTTTGGAGGTGGGGCCTGGGGCCTCTGGCAACAGTTAGGTCATGAGTGTGCAGCCCTCAAGAATGAGATTAGTGCCCTTGTAAAAGGGACCCCAGGGAGCCTCCTAACCTTCTTTCCATCATGTGAAGACACATAAGATGATGGCAGTCTGCAACTTGGAAGAGGGCCCTCCTCAGAACCGCCTGGGCTAACACTCCAGTCTTGGGCTCCAGCTTCCAAAACTGTGAGATGTAAATGTCTGTTTCACCCAGTCTATGGTACTTCATTACAGCAGTTGGAATGGACCAAGACCGCCACCTACCCTTAGCCTCTCTAAGCCTCAATTTCCTCAGCAGCCAGCTGGAATAACAGTACCTTCTGATAGGTGTTTGGGGAAGGCTGTCATTTGTAGTGTTAATAGCTATGTTTTAATGGAGTACTGACCACATGCTGGACACATGGACCAATTCATTTAACCATGATCGCAACCTTATGAGGTAGGTACCATAACTTATTCCACTGTCAGATGAGAAAACTGAGGATCAGAAAAGTGAACAATCACCAGGTGGCCCAAAGCCACCTAAGTGGCAGCTAGATAGCGGCTAGAGGGTCACCTCCGTGCCCCTTACTCTTAGCCAATACGCTCTGTCAATTAGAGGAGATAAAAGCATAAAATATTTCATAGAAATTCTGAAATATGTAAAAACTCAAATACTGTTAGCTGTTTTTGCTGTTAATTTTGCACATTAGTGGGATGGAGAGGAAAAGCCAAACAGGAGGGTGATGTAGAAATTCCACTGGAGGGACCCTACAACCCTGGGTCCCTTGCTTCCCACTCTAGCCCACCTCTCTGCAGACAGGGCTCCATTTCAGAAGCTTCTCCCTCCATAGACACTTGTGTAATTTTCCCAAAATAGAAGGCTGGGTTTGGGGAGCTGGGAAAGAACTGAGTGACCCTCTAACCCAGGCTCCTCACATTACAGGTGAGGAGCCTGAGACCTGGGAACTCACAGACCGGAGCCAGCAGGGAGCCTGGGTCCCCTGACAGTTCCTCTGCTGCAGGCTTAAAGTTCGACAGTCTTCTTTACATATTGCTTTCCATAAATTTGCATACTGGGCTCTAGAGACTCAGCATATGAAACAAAATAAAAGAATTTATGGATGCTGAATTCCAGCGCAATAATCAACTCAACATACTTGAAATGCAGAACAGAGCCCCAGGCTGCCAGGAAGGGGCTGAGGGCCTGGTGAGGCAGGATGGGCATGCAGGACATAGCCTCACTCTGCGCACCGTCAGGAGCATCGTCCCGTTCCCAGGACAACCCAGGAGCTGCTCCAAGGAGCCAAGGGACACCTCCTTGACAGCCCACCAGAACTAGGACACAATCTCCCCATATAGCCTTCACGAGGGCAAGAGAGGGTAAAGCAACTTCTCTAAGATCCCCAGACAGCTCATGACAGAGCCAAGACAGGAACTCCCAGCCCCACTGTGACATCCACCTTCCAGGTAAAGCTGTCATGAGACCTCTCTGAAGAGTGATCTCTTCCTTCTCTGGCTGGGGAGGGGGAGCCTCTAATCCCCTTGGCTCAGAGCTGTACCTCTAAGGAACTGTCCACTTGGGAAACCCAGAGACTACAAGCAGATGAGCCCAAGGATTGGTAAACACTGTGCTGTATGGACTTACCCCGGTGGTCCTTGGCGGTACATCCCTGAGCCAGGCAGGCATCCACGTTGGTAGGCTTCACCTGTGGGCATGGTTGGGAGGTGGGGGCAAGGGAGAGAGAGAAATAAAAACGCTCACCAGAGCCCACAGGGGGAAAAAGAAGCTTTGTAGCAGTCACTGCCCTGTTGGGGAAGAACAAGCAGACTGACCCAGGAATGCCCATCTCTCCCTTCTAGAGCCCAGGGGTGAGGGATTAGCATGATGCTGAACAGAGGGCAGTCCCAGCTGCTGGAAGAGACCCAAGAGGGGGGTCCTGAGAGCTCCAGTTAAAGAGAGGCTGCACAGGGGACCATGGGACACTGGGAACTCAGTGAGAGCAAAAGGCCAGAGACAGTCCAGAAGACACCCCTCCAGTTTGCCGTGGTTTTCCTTGAAGACACTTAGCTAAATACAAGGGGACATGTGTGGATGCTAAGTTGCTTCAGTCATGTCTGACTTTGCAACCCTGTGGACTATAGCCTACCTGTGTCCATGGGATTTCCCAAGCAAGAATACTGGAGTGGGTTGCTGTGCTCTCCTCCAGGAGATCTCCTCAATCCAGGGATCAAACCTGCATCTCCTGTGTTGCAGGCAGATTCTTTACCCACTTAGCCACCTGGGAAGCCCCAATACAGGGAATTTGCTGGTTAATTCATACAAAGGCCTGCCCATGACAGACTGCAGCGCAACACCTCTTTCTCCAGAGACATGGTAGAAAACCACCTTTTGGACTGGACTGAAATTGTGCCTGGGGTGGGCAGATGGGCCATCGGGGGCTCAAGTTAGGGTTCTGCAGACCCTCTCTGATTCATGGCCCTGTGCCTTCTCCCCTGCCAGGCTGGCAGGCTTGAACTGAATCGGGACATAATTTGAGTTTGGGCATGTTGGAAAAAAGTAAAGAAACTGTCTTCTTCACATTCATGGAGGCTGGGAAAAAATAGAGTAGGGTGGATTGGGGGTTTGTAGAAGGGGAAGAGGGACACAAGGAAAGCACAGGTAGAAGGAACAGTCCCAGCAAAGTTAGTGTGCTTGGTGATACTAGTTAATACTGAGTCACCCTGCATTATTAAAACACAGCAGTGAGACTAGGTTGGAGTCTGGAAAGATGGCTTGGGACCCATCCCAGGAGGCTCTTGGACACTGTGAGTTTGACTGTCATTTTACTGGCAAGGACACCACTGAAAGCTTTGAGGGTAGACAGTGTGATGCACTGATGCTTTAGAAAGCAGTTCCTGATGCAGGGGACAGAAAGGAAAGAGCTTCAAAGGAGAAAGATTAATTAGGAGGCCTCTGCACCGGGACAAGCCATGAGAGACGAGGAAATAGCCTGAATTTGAGCAGTGGAAAGGAAGGCGGAAACTAGGAGAGAGTGAAAAGAGAGCTGCTAGGAATCAATGATGGATCAGCTCTGAGGATAAGTAAGAGGAAGGCATCAGAGATGCCTGCGCTTGGGCCAGAATGACTGGGCAATGATGTTATGTGACATCCAGGATTTGGGAGGGGTAGGTGCAAATCAGGTATAAAGGGAGAAGACTGAATTCATTTGGCTTCATTTTATATTCATTTGATAACCTCATGGGTCTTCAGGACAGTCTTGTGGAGATACCCAGAAAGGGGTTGGAAACTCAAGATCAAATAAGAGGTAGTTGGGATGGAGATAGGATAGAGATCTGGAGATTGACTTCACTAAAGGAATCAGAGGATACTGAGAAGGGAAAGAGGAGAAATCAAGAAGGAAACTCTGGAGAATGCTGAGCAGATAAAGATGAGGACAGACACATCCTCTGTAGTGAGCAATGAGTCAGGGGAGGGCACCCAGGGATAGGTTGCAGGAGTCAAAAACACAAAAACAAAACGACTTGAGAAGGTTTTTTGTGAGAAAATAAAGTCCCAGAGTGTCCAAAATCATTTCAGCTCTTAGGGAACTGAAGTTAAATTCTTTTCTGGGAAAATAAGAGTTTTATAAGAGTAGTGAACAATAAGGGTTTCATTGGTAGCTCAACTGGTAAAGAATCTGCCTCCAGTGCAGGAGACCCTGGTTCGATTCCTGGGTAGGGAAGATCCACTGGAGAAAGGATAGGCTACCCACTCTAGTATTCTTGGGCTTCCCTGGTGACTCAGAAGATAAAGAATCTGCCTGCAATGCAGGAGACGTGGGTTCAGTCCCTGGATTGGGAAGATCCCTTGGAGGCGGGCATGGCAACCCACTTCAGTATTCTTGCCAGGAGAATCCCCTCGAACAGAGGAACCTGGTGGGCTACAGTCCATGGGGTCGCGAAGAATCAGACACAACTGAGGGACTAAGCACAGCACAGCACTGCACAGTGAACAGGAAACATGCAAATGTCCTGGATTATTCAAAATGATTTCTACCTCTCAGGTTATTAAGACTCCATTCTTCAGATTAATTTTCTCTTAATGAATTAAAATAAAAATTTTTTCATAACTTTATCATCATAGATGGCATAATTTTTTTTTAACTTGCAGTTAATATCAGCTCTGTCCTTCAGCCGCTCCAGCCAAAAATATTGTAATCATACTTGACACTTCCCTCCCACCCACGCCCCACGTCTAATCGACAGCAGATCCTATAAACTCGCCTCACCAGCTCCACAGCTGCCAGGCTGGTCCAAGCCACCGTCACACTCACGCAGGTTGTGGCCTCGGGCTCCCACAGCCCCCGCTGCTCCTGGCCTCACTTGCCAGAATGCTCCTCATAAAATGCAGTGGGACAGGGGCTTCCCTGGCGGGTCAGTGGTAAAGAATCCACCTGCCAGTGCAAGAGACATGGGTTTGACCCCTGAGCCAGGGAAAATTCCACATGCTGAGGAGCAGTTAAGCCCATGCACCACAACTATTGAGCCTGTGCTCTAGGGCTTGGGAGCTGCAATTACTGAAGCCCGTCTGCCCTAGAGTCCACGTTCTGCAACGAGAGAAGCCACAGCAATGAGAAGCCCGCACACTGCCACTAGAGAGCAGCCCCAACTCACAACTAGAGAAAAGCCTTTGCAGCAATGAAGACCCACTGCAGCCAAAATAAATACTTACAATTATAAACAGACAAAAAATGCAGTAGGGCCTTGTCAGGCTTTGGTTCAAACTTCCGATGACTTCCCATCTCAAGAGTTAAACCCGAAGTCCCCAGCATGATGCATAAGGATCAGGCCACCGTGACTCAGTGGCTGCTCCCTCCCTCTCCTGCTTCAGCCCTGCAGGTCTCCTTGCTCTTCCTCAAACATCTCCTTTCAGTGTTCTTTTGTTTGCTCTACTTTGCTATTTCCATGAGGATCCAGACAGCTCCCTCCCAAACCAACGTGTTTTTTTCATAGACCACATTTTCCGAGATGCCTTGCTATTCTCAGAGATGCCTTGCCTATTTAAAATTGAGTGCTTGACATATCCAGAAAAGATGGAAACTCTAATTCAAAAAGATACCTGCACCCCAATCTTCACTGCAGCACTATTCGCAGCAGCCAAGACATGGAAGCAACCCAAGTGTCCATTGACAAAGGAATGGATAAAGAAGATGTGGTACATTTATACAGTGGAATATTCCTCAGCCATATAAAAGAAATGAAGTATTGCCATTTACAGAAACATGGATGGACTTAGAGATGATTGTGCTGAATGAAGGGGCCAAAGACAAAGATAATATGATATCACTTATATGTGGAATCTTTAAAAAGTGATACAAATGAACCAGAACAGAAACAGACTCACAGACACAGGAAACAAACTTACGGTTACCAAAGGGGGACGGGTGGGTATCAATTAGGAATCAATTAGGAGAATGGGATTAACAGATACATGCTGCTGCTGCTGCTAAGTCACTTCAGTCGTGTCCGGCTCTGTGCGACCCCACAGATGGCAGCCCACCAGGCTCCGCCATCCCTGGGATTCTCCAGGCAAGAACAGTGGAGTGGGTTGCCATTTCCTTCTCCAATGCATGAAAGTGAAAAGTGAAAGTGAAGTCACTGAGTCATGTCCAACTCTCAGTGACCCTGTGGACTGCAGCCTACCAGGCTCTTCCATCCATGGGATTTTCCAGGCAAGAGTACTGTAGTGGGGTGCCATTGAGATACATACCACTATATATATAATACATAAACAACAAGGAGTTACTGTATAGCACAGGGAACTAGATTCAATATCTTGTAATAACCAATAATAAAAAGGAATCAGAAAAAATATGTATATAACTGAATAGATTTATAACTGAATCACTTTGCTGTATACCTAAAACTAACACATACTGTAAATCAACTATACTTTTAATTAATTAATCAATGCTTGCCCAGACTCTGTCTCTCACATATACTCACACACATTTATGTTTTATTTCCTTCATATAAATGCTGACATACTATATAATTTCTCATTTACTTTTGTTTATTGTCTGTCAGCTAGGATGTAAAAGACTATAAAGAAGGGATTTTTCCACGCACCTATGGACACCTTCTCTTTGACAAAGGAAGCAAAAAATATGCAATGGAGAAAAGACAATTTCTTTAACAAGTGGTGCTGGGAAATCTGGTCAACCACCTGTAAAAGAATGAAACTAGAACACTTTCTAACACCATACACAAAAATAAACTCAAACTGGATTAAAAATTTTAATGTAAGACCAGAAACTACAAAACTCCTAGAGGAAAACATAGGCAGAACACTCTCTGGCATAAATCACAGCAAGATCTGCTATAACCCACCTCCCAAAGTAATGGAAATGAAAGCAAAAATAAATAAATGGGACCTAATTAAACTTAAAAGCTTTTGCACAATGAAGGAAACTATAAGCAAGGTGAAAAGACAGCCTTCAGAATGGGAGAAAGTAATAGCAAATGAAGCAACTGACAAAGAATTAATCTCAAAAATACAAAAGCAGCTCATGCAGCTCAATACCAGAAAAATAAATGACCCAGTCTAAAAATGGGCCAAAGAACTAAACAGACATTTCTCCAAGGAAGACATACAGGTGGTTAACAAACACATGAAAAGATGCTGAACATCATTCATTATCAGAGAAATGCAAATCAAAACCAGAGTGAGGTACCTTCTCAAGCTGGTCAGAATGGCTGCTGTCAAAAAGTCTACAAACCATAAATGCCAGAGAGGGTGTGGAGAAAAGGGAACCCTCTTAGACTGTTAGTGGGAACGCAAACTAGTACAGCCACTAGGGAGAACAGTGTGGAGATTCCTTAAAAAACTGGAAACAGAACTGCCATATGACCTAGCAATCCCACTGTTGGGCATACACACCTAGGAAATCAGAATTGAAAGAGACACATGTACCCCAGTGTTCATCGCAGCACTGTTTATGATAGCCAGGACATGGAAGCAACCTAGATGTCCATCAGCAGATGAATGGATAAGAAAGTTGTGGTACATATACACAATGGAATATTACTCAGCTATTAAAAAGAAAGCATTTGAGTCAGTTCTAATGAGGTGGATGAAACTGGAGGCTATTATGCAGAGAGAAGTAAGTCAGAAAGAAAAACACCAATACAGTATATTAACACATATATATGGAATTTAGAAAGATGGTAACAATGACCCTATATGCAAGATGGCAAAAGAGACACAGATATAAAGAACAGACTTTTGGACTCTGTGGGAGAAGGTGAGGGTGGGATGATTTGAGAGAGTGGCATTGAAACATGTATATTACCATATGTAAAATAGATGTCCAGTCCAAGTTCGATTCATGAAACAAGCCACTCAAAACCCATGCCCTGGGACAAACCAGAGGGATGGGATGGGGAGGGAGGTGGGTGGGGGTTTGGGGATGGGGGGAACACATGTACACCCGTGGCTGATTCATGTCAATGTATGGCAAAAACCACTACAATATTGTAAAGTAATTAGCCTCCACTTATAATAAAGAAATAAATTTTTTTAAAGGAATTTTTGTCTATTTTGCTCACTATTGTGTCCCCAGGGCCATAAAAGTTTGACTTTTTGTGAATACTCAAACATCTAAGTTGAATGAATGAATCTCCAGCTCCTGGAACCACCCCCACTTTCTCATCCTCCGCCCACTGGCTCCATATTGGTGTACTTAGTTGCTGAGTGTGTCTGACTCTGTGACCCCATGGACTGTAGCCCGCCAGGCTCCTCTGTCAATAGGGATTCTCCAGGCAAGAATACTGGAGTGGGTTGCCATGGCCTCCTCCAGAGGATCTTCCCAACCCAGGGATCGAATCCAGGTCTCCTGCACTGCAGGCGGATTCTTTACCATCTGAGCCACCAGGGAAGCCCAAGAATACTGAAGTGGGTAGACTATCCCTTCTCCAGCGGATCTTCCCTACCCAGGAATCGAACTAGGGTCTCCTGCACTGCAGGCGGATTCTTTACCAGCTGAGCCACCAGGGAAGCCCATATTCAGTTCAGCTCAGTTTAGTTCAGTTCAGTCGCTCTGTCGTGTCCGACTCTTTGCGACCCCATGAATCGCAGCACGCCAGGCCTCCCTGTCCATCACCAGCTCCTGGAGTTATCTCAGGCTCACAACCATTGAGTCAGTGATGCCATCCAGCCATCTCATCCTCTGTTGTCCTCTTCTCCTCCTGACCCCAGTCCCTCCCAACCCATATTAGCGGCTACCATACTAGGCGCTACCGTCTATTCAAGGCTATGGTTTTTCCTGTGGTCATGTTTGGATGTGAGAGTTGGACTGTGAAGAAGGCTGAGTGCTGAAGCATTGATGCTTTTGAACTGTGGTCTTGGAGAAGACTCTTGAGAGTCCCTTGGACTGCAAGGAGACCCAACCAGTCCATTCTAAAGGAGATCAGCCCTGGGATTTCTTTGGAAGGAATGATGCTAAAGCTGAAGCTCCAGTACTTTGGCCACCTCATGCAAAGAGTTGACTCATTGGAAAAGACTCTGATGCTGGGAGGGATTGGGGGGCAGGAGGAGAAGGGGACGACAGAGGATGAGATGGCTGGATGGCATCACGGACTCGATGGATGTGAATCTGAGTGAACTCCGGGAGTTGATGATGAACAGGGAGGCCTGGCGTTCTGCGATTCATGGGGTCTCAGAGTTGGACATGACTGAGCGACTGAACTGACTGATACTAGGCGCTGCCAACAGAGGGCGCCAGCAGCAGTAAACCCGCTCTACCATTAATCCTACAATTGTAAAACCTATCCCCCTTGTGGTGCAACCTCACCCTCCAAAGACACCACCGTCTCGGAAGGTGTGAGTTCCAGCTTGACGCGGGCGAGGGGGGAAGCCGGCCGGGGGTTTGGGGTGGGGGGGTGGGGTCTCTAAATTTCAATGTTTTAATAACTCGCAGCTGTTACTCCACAGTACCTTTAAGCACTCATCTTATCCACTCAATTACTGAGTATAACTTTCTACCTAGGTAACAATTTGCTATGTTTAATTCTTTCTGTTCAAATAACTGCTGTGGTTTCTGTCCCTTGATGGACTGTGGCAGATACAACCACCGCTCAGGAGGACCCCTCATAGCTGATAGCCTTTGTACCTGGCATTCTACCTGTAAGCCAGATGCTAAGGGTTGGGGAGAGCTCCGGCCCTCACGATCCAGGTAAGAGTGGAGGGGAACTCCTAGTTCACACTCTCCTCTGTTCCACACAGACTTGCCCGAACCCTGAGAGGCAGCTGGTGCCCTCCTGGCTCCCTGTGCCTACCTCCAGCTCATGCTGAAGCCACTTGTGTTCACACCTGTCTCTCTCCTTAGACTATAGGGACAGACCTGCAGCCAGGGGCCCTATCTTACTTGTGTAACCCACTGGCTAGCATGCCGCCTGCAAACAGTAGGAGCTCAGTAAGCTTGGTGAGCCTAATAGACATGTGATAATCCATCTATTCCAAAACAATATGAAAGAAAGCTACTTACTTGTTTTAATGTACTATCCAACCTAGTATTAAAAAAAAAAAATCCATGTGGCAGTAAAACCAAAATGGAAAAAAATTGGTCTGCTTTAATCACCACAATGCAAAATGTGACTCTCAGACGTGAAAACGTGGCCAGTCCCCAGTGAGTCTCTCTCCTCGTAATGTTTAGCTATAATTATGTCTGCATCCTGTCTGAATGTTATTATTTACATTTCTGTGTTGGTGTTTGCACAGTTGGCAGGGATCCCGAGGAAGCTTTCCTTCTGAGCCCAGAGACGTCTGTATGTCTCCTCAAAGGGTTGTTGAGGTTCCCCAGACAACTCTGCTCTTCCAGATGACAGCCAGCCTCTGAGACTAGGAGGACCCTACCAGCCAGGCATTCCTTCTGTCTCAGTTGATCCATAGTCAACCTCTCTCTCTCTTCCGCCCCCTCTCTCCTTCCTCCACCCTGCCCCTCCATCTCTCTCTCATTTCTGAGAGAACATCTATTAGAATCGCTTGTGCAATAAATAACGACCCCTTTATAGCTTCTAGTGCTTCCCCTGTGTAATTAGGAAGTGCATTGTTGTGTAATTCAGAAATTAATTAGTAGTAAATGTTTCAGGAGTGCAGGTGGAAGTGGGAGGCTGGCTGCACTTCCTTCGCCTTTGCTTTCAGCTCCAGAGGAATGTTTCTTGCCTCCTTCAGGAGCTTTCTGGGGCTTGGCCCTCTCATCTTCACCCTGGGTGGTGAGAACATAGCTGCAGAGGCCACGGCAGGCTGTACATCAAGGTGCTCTGACCCAGTGCTGGACAGTAGCGACAGAAGGTGGCTCTCCGCTGCTCAAAGAGCTCCAGGGGTGCCTCTGGTCCTGGGAGCAGAGGGAGTGGCTATTACCCTACAACTGAACCTCAGGAGCCAAGAATCCTGTCCTCTCTGGGGAATAGCCTGGAATTCTTTCCCTGTGATGTAGAAAGGCAAAGTGGCCCCCACCCCCTGCAGGATCATGGCACAGAAGACAGGAAGGAGCAAGGAAGGTGGCTGCTTTCTGGCCCAGGAGGTCCTGAGGGGATGCAGTGATGGCCTCAGTGCCATAGCAAAGCCCCGAATCTTCCAGAAGAGCCCAGGCCTCTCCAAACAGGCTGTCTTTTCCTATGCTGTTCCCTTCTCTCATGCCTTTCCCTCCATCTGGAACACCTTTCCCTCTCGCTGACAGGTGCCTGCATAATACCTAGAATATTTGTTGTTGTTTAGTCGCTAAGTCACGTCCGACTCTTTGTGACCCTATGAACTGCAGCACTCCTGGCTTCCAGTCCTTCACTCTCCCATAGAGCTTGCTTAAACTCATGTCCATGTCAGTGATGCCATCCAACCATCTCATCCTCTGTCGTCCCCTTCTCCTTCTGCCCTCAGTCTTGCCCAGCATCAGAGTCTTTTCCAGTGAATCAGCTCTTCGCATCAAGTGGCCAAAGGATTAGAACTTCAGCTTCAGCATCAGCCTTTCAGTGAATATTCAGGATTGATTTCCTTTAGGAATGACTGGTTTAATCTCCTTGCTGGCCAAGGGACTCTCAGAGTCTTCTCCAGCACCACAGTTCAAAAGCATCAATTCTTCAGTGCATAGCCTTCTTTATGGTCCAAGCCTCACATCCATACATGATTACTGGAAAAACCATAGCTTTGACTATATACACCTAGAGTAGTTTTGTGTGTGTGTGTGTGTGTATACATATACATGTACATATATATGTATATATGTGTACTGGAGCAGGAAATGGCAACCCATTCCAGTATTCTTGCCTGGAGAATCCCATGACCAGAGGATCCTGGCGGGCTACAGTCCACGGGCTTACAAAGAGTCAGGCACAATTGAGCGACCTAGTGCCATATATGTGTACATATCTGTACATATATACATATATATATACTAGAATAGTAAATAGCTATGCTTAATATTTACGGAATGAATGAATGAATGAATGAAGTCCTAGCTGCTCAGTTCCTATCCATCTCGCAGGAAGCCTGCTCCCTCTCCTGAGACAGCACTGACCTCTCTTCTCTTGTGGCCTGACTTTTCTGTACCTCTTCCAGCAGTGATGCTACACTGTTCTAAATTGTTGTTAATTGTGTGTGAATCTGTCTCCCCCATTCGCCTGTGAGCTTCTGGGAGGCAGAAACCTCTGTTACTCGTATTTGCACTGCCCACCTCACTTCACCCCCACGCCGCCCCCTACAGCTCCCAAGGTGAGCGCTGATCCTGGCTTGTAGTTGGTGTTTCAGACAGTCACTGATTGAATCAGTGAGTGACTGAAGAGCGTGGCTCCACCTCCTGAGCACCCACCCCACTGCCCTCAGAAGGCTGAGGGGATTCCACTCCAGGTCTCCAGGAGGGGCCTAGGGACCAAACAGAAGCCCCTCTTGCCCACCATGCAAATCCACACTTAAGTGTCTGTGAGGCTCTGGAACGAGCTGCCTGCCAATCCCCCTGCCAGAGCATAAGCAGAGTAGCTGACTACAGGGACATTTTGGCTTGAATTTCATCACCAGATAATGTCTCTCATCTCCTAATCTTCCCTTCCTTGTTGAATTCAGTTCAATAAGCCAAAATTGAAGGCTTACACTCCACATGGAATCACCGTGCTTCTAAACTCCAGAGAATTCCCACGTGCTTTCCTGTGATTTTACTAAAAGAGCCATTCCCCTCTGTGAATACTAAGAGGCAGATTGCTGGTCTACTGTGCCCACCCATTGCCTCTCCAGAACCTGATATCTTCAGGGCCAGGACAAGTGCTGCCCAGACCCACTGGCTGAAAGGAGTGCCTTGGTGCATGGACTCTGGGAAACTGGCTGAACCTTGGGGTCAGAGAACAAGAACAAAAACACAGGTAAGGCCCAGAAGGGAGGTTCCAGCCTAGATGATCGTGGAGCCAAAGGGCCACCAGCAAGAGATGCCACCTACAAGACTGGGTGTGCTTGGATGGCAGCCACAGTGCAGGGGACACTAGACGTCCTCTTCTGAGATTCCAGTCCCTACAAACCATCCTGCATGCTCCTGGGGAGAGGGAGGAAGCTGGAGAGGATGGGCACTCCTCTCCACAAGAGATTTAATTAGACTGAGAAGCAAGAGACAGCGGATTCATATTACCAAGGTTCTTCCCATAACTGCAATTATGTATCAGTCATTCAAGACCTCAAAGAAAGGGAACATTGCTGTAGGTCAAAACTGGTAAAATGAGAACCTTGGTTGAATTCCCACTTAAATAAACCAACTGTAAAAGTACATTTTGAAGTCAATCAAGTAAATGTGGGTATAGGTTGGTTATTAGATGTGACTGAGAATTATTGCTAATTTTGTTAGGTTGGATAACAGTATTGTGGCTATGTAATAATGTCCTTTGCTAGAGATGCATAGCAGAAGATGAAATGTCATGATATCTGTGATTAACAAAAACTTCTTCAGTAAAAAAATGACAAAACAGATATGGTAAAATATTAAAAATCATTCACTCTAATGAATAATACATGAGACTTCAGTATACAGTTCCCTTATATATTGTTGATATTTATTATGTATCTTAATATTTATATCAATAATTTATAAACATATAAATACATAAATGGATAATAACATAAAATCATTTAATACAAATCTATAAAATAAAAGAATGTGAATATAATGAATATAAAATTTTTCAAAAAAAAAGAAAGTTTCAGCAGAAGGCAGTAAACTGCCAGGTGTCCCCACATGCCTGCCCCCTGGCTCTGCACCAGGCACAGAAGGGAGCTGGGAGAAGCATCACTGGTCTTCATGAGACCTTCATAACTCCGTGAAGGTCAGTGTGGGACAGTGTTCCTGTCTTATTTCCATCCCCCATAGAGCCCTATGTTTAATCAACTGGTGAAGCAAGCATAGGCCTCCCAAAATTGTAAGGAGCTGACATCTGTCTTGATGACTTGCAAACTCCAAATCATCACACTTTCCCCCACTGAGGGGCCCTCTGTCTCCATGCAGCTGCCTCTAGTAAGTGACTGTGCATGTGCTCAGATGTGTCTGACTCATTCGACCCTGTGAACTGTAGCCCGCCGGGCTCCTCCGTCATGGGATTCTCCAGGCAAGAATACTGGAGTGGGTTGTCATGCTCTCCTCCAGGGGATCTTCCCAACTCGGGGAATGAACTCAAGTCTCCTGCGTTGCAAGTGGATTCTTTACCTCTGAGCCACCGGGGAAGCCCAGTTAAGTGACTGGTGCTTCCATTTTGCAGACCTGATAGGTGTGGCTCAGACAGAACTGATGGAGGTGAGATCCAGGATGCGTGTCTCCATCCTTGTCTGTATCACTCAGATGGGCTTCCCATCGCCCCACCTGTAAGAGAACTGAGGAACAGAACAAAGCGGGCAAGTGCTCCCTCATGAGGTCCTTCTAGACCCTGTCTGCTCTGAAGTGCAGAGAATGGTGTTGGGGCAGAAGATCTTGACTGTCCGCTGTCAAGTATGTGAACTCTCCAGGTTGACCCAGCCAATCAAAGGGAACAGTTCATGTATGAAGGGAGATGACAATTGGGAAATGGGGCCCCCCACAGGAGAAGCCTAAAGAAGCATGGCTGGTGCACGGGGTGGCTGTGTCCTGAAGCCAGAGCCGAAGTAATCACAGGATGAGAAACTGGGCCATCTAAAGCTGAAAAGACGCTGGGCATCTGAAAGGCTAGACAACCTGAAGCTTGGAGTGAGAGGAAAGAAGCCGGCCCTAGTTCAGCAGGTTGAGCACAGCTGACCAAGGAAGGGAGGACTCTGTTCCGTGGCCCCACTGCCCCAGCCCAGAGGAGCGGCTGGCGTCAGGGAGGCAGAGAGGAGCGACGGGAGTGCTGGGCAGGGCGGGGGCCTCCACCAGCTACGACGGCAGGATGCACAGGATGCTCTGAGACCCGATGCTGTCAGGACCTTGGTGGGAAGGGCCCCTGGCCGAGTTCTCCCAACCCTGCTCAATGTGGCTTCTGCAATTGTGCGTATCCACCAAACACCTTACCTGGGCACATGATGTGAGGAGAAAGCTAATAACGCGAGGACCTGAGCTCTTGCAGGAAAGGGACTTGCTAGAGATGGCCTTGCCAGTGTGGAACTACCCAGGAAATTTTCTACACCCAGACTGCTTCCCACTCCATCATCAGGTTCCCTGTTCCCCAAGGTCTCAGTTGAGTCTGGGGGCTGCGTGGGGCATGTGTGTCTCCACAGTTACTAATGAGGAAACAAACTCTGCCTTTGAGAGGTGACAGGGCTCTGCAGGTGGGGGAGGACGGACAGGAAGGGAGGGAGGATCTCCCAAGCCCCACAGCTGCCTGCCAGGCTATCTTGAGCTTCCACTGAGCCACTTCACTCTCCCCTTCCAGAAAGTGGGGGACCAAAGAGCCCCCACGGATTCTTTGCACAAATCACAGGAGGCGGCCATGTCACTGGTGGCAACAGCTCCCTCTGCTCCTTGCCCTGAATCTGTATGTGGTGGGGGCGGGGAGCAGCTCATCAAGGGACCCCCCCGCAGGGGACACATCTTCTTCCCATCCCCCAGCCCTTCGCCCACCCACAGAGGCTGGCTCTCATCCAAGCATCAGCAGTCCCCTAGGGCTTCTGCTGCTGGAAATTGTTGTGAGGGACCAGTGCAAACCCAGTGTCTACTGGGAAAACCAAGTGGGACCCAAGCTACAGAGCCTCCTCATTTGCAAAGGAAAGGTTTTCATTCACTGAGCACCTATTCTGCATGGGCACTGTACTAGGCTCTGGGCGAACTGGGAACACTCTGCATTCACGGACCATCCATGGCAACAGGGAAGCCGTGAACCCGTTAATGCAACAGCGTGTGGGGAGTGCGGGAAGCCAGGGGAGCCTCCCTGGGGAATCCATCCAGGAGCCACCATTCAGGAGGGCTGAGCTTTCCTGAGACACAGCCACATCTGGGGCGGTGAAGAGGCCACACCAAAATGCAGCAGCTCCACTGCCTTAATCCAGGGATAAGAAAGGAGCATGAAGCAAACTCTCAAATGTTTGCCAGGAAAGCTATGTGGTGTTAAGATCCTTAACTGGCCTCATGGGCTGTATTGGTAAGAAGTCTTCAGAATAAACCTTACCTGGGACCCAAGACCCCTAAAGCAAATCCATTTTGTATTGAAAGTATGTAAGTTTTTGGTTAGCAAACTATCCCCTAAAAGTAGCCTGTAAGCCTTCAAAATAAAGCTAACTGTTGCAAGTCGATTATAACGCAGTACTTTTCATTTAGGCAGCCATGCTATATGTAAAATATTAGCATTGCTTTGTAGCACTTTATATTTTTTTGATTTATTGTAGTAGATTTATGATGTTGGGTTAATTTCTACTTTACAGCAAAGTGATTTAGTCATACATGCATATATTCTTTTTCATATTCTTTTCCATTACGGTTTATCACAGGATACTGAATATAGTTCCCTGTGCTATACAGGGTAGCACTTTATTTCTAAATAGGGTGGGACAGGGACCTGTACCTGATCAGTGAGCATCAGACTAACACCAGTTGGGCTGACGGGGCAGGCTGGGTGGGAGCCTAGGGCACTTGGACATAACACCTCCTGGGTCCTGCTCATGGCAGCTCTGGTGATGAACACTCCCTCATACCTCTGACTGGACGAGGAAGGGCCTCTTTCCTTCTGGGACCCACAGGCCGCCAGCCAGCTAGAGCTCCTTCTCCACCCACCAATGAACTGAGCTTTCTCTGCAGGGGCGCCATCCCAAAGCCTCTCCCTAGAAGTGAGGTCCCAGAGCTCCTAGCATCCCCTTCACTTAAAGACCTACCCCTGCTTCCCCTCGGGCCTTGGGAGAGTTGAAGGCAGTAGTAAAGCTGACCGATGGTCCGTCAGAATGGCCATCAAAAAGTCTACAAAAATAAATGCTAGAGAGGGTGTGGAGAAAAGGGAACCTTCCCACACTGCTGGCAGGAATGTAAATTGGTGCAGCCACTATGGAAAACAGTATGAAGTCTTCTTAAAGAACCAAAATTAGAGCTGCCATGTGATCTAGAAATTCCACTCCTGGGTATATATCCAGAAAAAAATAGAAACACTAACTTGAAAAGATTACAATAGTCAAGACATAAATACAAACCAAGTCTCCATCTACAGATGAATGGATAAAGGAAATGTGGTATATACACATATATATGTATTTTATATATATACAATGGAATATCACTCAGCCATAAAAATAATGAAATAATGCTATTTGCAGTAACATGATGGACCTATATCGTACTAAGTGAAGTAAGTCAGACAAAGAAGAACAAATATTATATATCACATATGTGGAATCTTAAGAAATAATATAAATGAGTTAATATACAAAACAGAAATGGACTCACAGACATAGATAACAAACTTATGTTTACCAAAGGAGAAAGGGTGGTGAGGAGAAATAAATTAGGAGTTTGGGGTTAACAGATACAAACTATTTTACATAAAGTAGATAAGCAATAAGGATTTACTGTATAGTACAGAAAACTGTATTTAATATAATAACCTATAATAGAAAAAAAATCTGAAAATATATATACATAATTGAATCACTTTGCCTTACACCTGAACTAATACAATCTTGTAAATCAACTATACTTCATTTAAAAAAAAAATCTGACTTGTGTTACTCCATACTTGTAAGTCCTGTTTCTATAAAGAAGATTCATCCAGTTGCATTTATAGAGGTCAAATACTAACCCTTCATCAGACTGCTACCGAGACCACGGTGAGTATGTGTTTTCTCTCCAGTAGCTCACTGCACTGGACTGAATGGTTGTGCCCCCTTCAAGTTTAGATACTGAAACCCCACACCACACTGTGGTAGTTTTAGGATGTCGGACTTCAGTTCAGTCGCTCAGTCGTGTCTGACTCTTAGGGTTCATTAAATAAGATCGGGGTTTCCCTGGTGGCTCAGACTGTAAAGAATCTGCCTGCAATGCAGGAGACCCAGATTCAATCCCTGGGTCAGGAAGATCGCCTGGAAAAGGGAATGGAAATCCACTGCAGTATTCTTGCCTGGAGAATTCCATGGACAGAGGTGCATGGCAGGCTACAGTCCATGAGGTCACAAAAGAGTCACACACAACTGAGCAACTAACACACACACACACACACACACAGGTAAGATCATGAGGGTGGGGCCCTCATGAATGGGACTGAAGTGTTAGTAGCTCAGTCATGTCTGACTCTTTGTGACCTCATGGACTACTGGCCCATCAGGCTCCTCTGTCCACAGGATTAGGATTAGTGCCCTTACAAGAGTCACGAGAGAGCCTGCCTCCCCTCTGCTCTTGCCGTGTAAGGACACAATGAGAAATCCACAGTCTGAAGCCCAGAAGGAGATCTCACCAGAACCCAAGTGTGCTGCACCAATCTCAGACTTCTAGCCTCCAGAAATGTGAGAAAATAAATGTCTGTGTTTTATAAGCCACCTGGTCTCTGGTATTTGCTAGCGCAGCCCAAATAGACTAAGACATTCATCTTCCTTTATACTTCATTTCCACAGTCAGTGCGCGAGAGTCAGCTCCGTCCCCAAGTGCCCATAGAGGCTATAGCCTCTATTTTCTTACCAATAACAAAGATCCTCCTGTTCCACTGTGAGCAAAACTAACCTGAACCTCATCTCCCCTCAGGTAAGAATTCCCCGCAGCAAGAATTTTCCCTTACTTTCCTTTCCCTTGGGCAATGCTGACTTGCAATGTAGCAATTTTCTATCTGCAAGTGAGGAAGAAAGAACTCTTCCCCTTGCAGCTCATCCCAGCACCTATCTCAGAACGGTGGGGGAGCAGCTCCTCTCCTGCAGGTGGTCCCCAGAGGCAGCTTAATCTGTAGCAGGCCTTTTCTCCAAGAAATCCACCCGCATCTCTCATCTTGCAGCAGCTTTGGGCTGCAAGAAATGACTCGTCATTTCTCACAGACATCTTGTTTCCTAAAGCAGGAACACCCTAAAGCAACCCCCAGATTGTGTATCAATAGAGAAAGGCAGAAACCCTTTTGGCCCACAACTTTAATCAATTTCTGTCCCTCCATGGTGCCCTGGGACCAGCGTAAATGCTGTTGGAAGAGATCTCAGACTCCCTGATTGCTCCAGTGAGACAGGCCAGGATTTCAGGAAACAATAAACAACAAGAAAGAGATGAAAAGTTAATGAATGCCCCCTTAAGGATAAAAGTTCACAAAACTGCAAAGAAGGGGAGAAAAGATGCAGGCAGGCGGGTTGTCATGGAACGTCACCGATGACCAAAACCCTGGGTCAGACCAACATACAGCACAGCCACTGAAAAAGAAGGAGATAGAAGTAAGTTCAGGGGTCCTCTGGGAGCTGGTGTGATTGCACCAGAGATGTTCTCCAGCTTCACATGGGTGTGACTTGCTCTAGCTCCTTCCCCAGGAAGTGCCTCGCTCCATAAGAGAAAGCAAGGAAGCCCTTCACTAAGTCACTGCTCCCCAGCCAGAGCCCCACAGAAATATGACTTAGGGAAAGCTTAGCCCCACAAAGCAAAGCAAAGCAAAGTCAAGTCGCTCAGTCGTGTCCGACTCTTTGGGACCCCATGGACTGTAGCCTACCAGGCTCCTCCCTCTGTGGGATTCTTCAGGCAAGAGTACTGGAGTGGGTTGCCATTTCCTTCTCCAGGGGATCTTCCCAACCCAGGGATCGAACCCGGGTCTCCTGGATTCCAGGCAGACGCTTTAACCTCTGAACCACCAGGGAAGCCCTTAGCCCCACAGGGACTTCCAAAAATTTCAGGTTCAACTCGACTGAGCCTAATGTGCTTCTAGGAAGGCCTTCCCTAGGTCACTGGAAAGGGGTCAGCAACACTGCCATTCTAGGGCAGAATAGAAGTGGTTGTACCCAGAAAACTAGGCAGGATCAGGAATAAGCCGGAGCTCTAACTCTTCTGCCTGAGAAGCAGGTCAAGGGCAATGCCCCACTCCGGAATTCTCGGGACATGCCCACACCTGCATCTCCACAGGCCAGTAAATGCCCTGGGGCGCAGGCTGCAGCCCTGCACAGGGGAAGGGCATGGTGTTCTCTGCGGAAGCTATTATGGGCCTTGTACACAGTAATTTACACCCGTTTATCTTGCATCTACTCTTGTTGCTGTTCAGTCACTCACCTGCATCCAACTCTTTTTGACCCCATGGACTGCAACACACCAGGCTTCCCTGTCCATCACCAACTCCGAGAGTTTGCTCAGATTCACATCCACTGAGTTGGTGATGCCATCCAACTATCTCATCCTCTGATGCCCCCTTCTCCTCCTGTCCTCAATCTTTCCCTGCATCAGGGTCTTTTCCAATGAGTTGGCACTTTGCATCAGGTGGCCAAAGTAATGGAACTTCAGCATCTACTCTACCTTGCTGCAATTTAATTCTTTGTTTCTGATTTCCTTCTATATGTCAATGAAAGACATTCTGCCTGAGAAGTTAGGCACTTTAAACTGTACCCAACCCCCAATTTCATCCAAATTAATAAGAGCTTGCATCCTTGAAATTATCTGAGATATAATTGATGACAATCACACTCCTCCCAGAAATGCCTGCCACAGAACAAGCATTGTTTCCACAAAGAAATAAGATAAACCAGTGTGAATAAACAGCGCTTGGCAGCAATACCATCCAAGAATTTTCAAGTACCACGAGCAAGCAGTTTACCAAAACTACTTACCTCAGCCAGAGAGAGCTGGACAATGCCATTCTGGTCCTTGTCCAGAAGTCGGAACAGTTCTAGAATGCCCGAGAAGGAATGAAGTCAGATAAGGATGCTCCTGGACTTTGGAACAGCCGGAGAGCTGCCTCTGCCCACCCCACACCCACCTGGCACCCTCCATCTCCCACACCCTCTCCAGCTCCCACCTGGCTTCAGGGACCCTGGAGGCTAGATCTGGACCCAGTGCCCAGAGCAGTGGGCTTTTGGCAGCAGATGTCCACTCGCCCAATTAGACAAACTTCCAGTTGTGAGCAGAGAAGTTCCTTTTGCCATCTGCACACCCAGAGCTCTAGAAACTTGCAATTCTTTCAACAGGGGTGGGGGCTGGGGTCATGGAGCAGGGGTGGTTGCCCCTTGTGTGGGTAATCCAGATACGAAGCTTCGCCTCTGGCTGCCTGACCTTACCCCAAACTCCCTTCCTTAATAGGATATATTAGCATGAGCATGGGGCTTCCTCGATGGCTGGGTGGGTGAAGAATCTGCCTGTAATGCAGGAGAGGAAGGTTTGATTCCTCCGTCAGGAAGATTCCCTGGAGGAGGAAACGGCAACCCACTCCAGTATTCTTGCCTGAAAAGTCCCAAGGACAGAGGAGCCTGGTGGGCTGCAGTCCATGGGGTCGCCAGAGTCAGACACAACTGAGGGGCTAAGCACAGCAGTACAGCATGAGCCCAAGCGGGAAGAAGACTATCCACAGCCTCCCAGAAGGAGACCCCTATTCCCTCTCCGGGAGGTGATGCCTGCTCTCAGTATGATTCCCACTGATGCAAACAGATACCAAAAGCCATTTAGGGACCACTGCAGGACGCGTTCATTTGTTGCAGTGACTGCACACAATAGGTGAGCAAAAATCTCCCAGAGAAGGCAGCACCTCGGGCATGGCCAGCTTCCTCAGCCCCTTCAGTTTCTGCCGCCCCTCCCCCAAGGATGCCACAGTTACCTAAGCCTTTCTGGTTCTGCCTTCTGGCCCTGCCCCCTGCCCCTTCCTATACCTCGGGAGAAGTGGGATGGGTCAGGGGCGGGGATGAGGGGCTTCCTCGGTGGATCAGATGGTAAAGAAACTGCCTGCAATGTAGGAGACCCTGGTTTGATCCCTGAGTTAAGAAGAACCCCTGGAGAAGAAATAGGCAACCCACTCCAGTATTTTTGCCTAGAAAATCCCATGGACAGAGGAGTATGGTGGGCTACAGTCCATGGCGTCGCAAAGAGTCAGACACGACCAAGCAGCTAACACTTTCACTTAAAGGAGAGCGTGACTCACTGAAGAGGGTCTCCAGGCGGATCATACAAGAAATGAAGCTGTCAAAGTCCATGGTGAGTTTGCTACATGCATACCGCATGGCGATGGTCTGCTGGACCTGGTCACTGAGGGTGAAACCTGTGGGCAGAGGGGGCCAGGGTCATAGATGGAATGGGGGCTCAGTTCTATCTCCAACGGAACTCAGGGCTAACTCTGGCCTGATGCTGCCCTCCTTCAAAGGATTCCAGAGGATTCTGGTCATCAAATCAGTTTCCTTTTAGAAAATCCTCAACAGGATGAATCCCACTCCCTGGTCCAAAAATAGGCCTGGAGCTCCAGCACTAACCCAGCTTTGCATCACATGAACCACAGCAAAAAAAGAAAAGCAGGGAAGGTGAAGGGACTGCCTCTCCTGCCCATCCCCTTCACAGCCCAGTCCTGTGATTGCTGTCACCTTCCCAGGAACAGGCAAAGTCCTCGGAAGAAGTCTGAAGAACCCAGGAACATTCCCTGCTCCCCAGATAAGGAAGGTACTCAACCCATCTTTGCTGTCACACTGACATCCAACATAAGGTAATTACCATTGATGGTCATTAGCAACCACCACCATATTAAGCACATTTTCAATGAGCACATCCTGGTCTCGGGATCTTCCCTGCGGGATGTGTCCTCACCTGCCTTCTTGAGGGCTGTCCTCATCTCATGGGCATCGATAGTCCCCGAGCGGTTACGATCGGTCTCCCGAAAGATCTCCTAAAGCAGAAGAAAAATTCCAGGTGAAAACAGCTGTTTGCAGCCCCTGCAGAACCACCTCCCTCCACCCCACTGCTTCCTCAACAGGCCAGAGACACCCTCAGAGGCTTCACTGATTCCTCCCAAGAAGTCTCCAGCACAAAAATAGGAGCTTGTGCTGAGAGCCAGTGCTAGTCCTTGTGCTCTGTGAACAGTGGGACCTCCTCTGGCGGCAATGACGCAGGGGCCTGCTTAGTCCTTCCTGGACAATGTGTCCAGGTCTGGTGTTCTCTTTGACCATGATGAAGGATCTGGTTGGACCAGTGCAGGAAATTGATCAGGAATGGGTGTCAGGAAGGGCAAGGCGCTAGAAACAGAACAGAGGAGAGTGACCAGAGCCCAGAGGTTACCCAACAGGGAGAAAAGGGTTACCAGATACTTCCGGATCTTCAGCCAGAGCGTCTTGAATTCCACCAGTTCCAGGGAGCCTGTCCCATTGCTCTAGGCAGGTTAAGGCCAACACAATCAAGCCCAGATTCCACATGCTTTATGGATCACATTCTCTGTGACCTTGCACAGTGTCTTAAGACCTCAGTGAACATCCATGTCTGCAGTAAGCAGAGCCCTGGGGGTCAGGGTGGGAAGGATTGGTGGGAGACAAGTTCAAATAAAGATTAAAGAGTCAAACGCTCACAAAGGCCCTCCTTTGAGGTCAGGTACAGAGCTAGGGGCAAAGGGCAAGTCAGGAGCCTAAAGCCCTCCTACAATATCATTCATTTAGTGTCCAGCATCCTCATCATCATGGGGTATTGAGAGGGTGGAGCTAAACAATCTGTAGTAAATTCTCTTCCAGATTTAAATGTCTGCCATTGATATTAGAGTTGATGGCAAAATGGTACCAGAAGAGTCCTCAGGAGCATGGAATTGGGATTCTTAGCCACACACAGTCTACACGTATTTGTCTGGTGCTTTGAAGAGGCTCTGAGCTTCTCAACATTGATTCCCAGGGATCCTGGAACATGGTCCCAGCAGAACAGCTGGCTCAGCCAAAATGGGCCAGGGGTTCTGTGCAATCCTCTGTGTCCAGTGAATACTGATTAAGCACTGGGCTAGACCTGGGGGTGCTTTTGACCTGTTTGTGAAGTTCGGTCTCTGAAACTACCCTTTTCTCAGCCATCCCAATTAATCAATAGACACCAGTGTGTTACAACCCAGGTGTTAAAATTTTGAAACAGACCATCATTCTCACCTCCTTCAATTAGCCAAACAAAAGTCATGTTTGCACTCACCCTTTAAGCAAGTCTGTGTCTTTTATCTCCACAATCTATGCTGAGTGTCGGATAAACCACAACCTTCCAATCCTCACTAATATGTCAGCCAACATACCTGAGGATAGTAATCCACAAAGAGGGCTAACGCTATGGTCTAGCCACATCCATACTTGTGTCTCATTTCAGCCTCACAAGACCACAGGAGCTATACTCTGTTATCCCATTTTCCAGGAGAAGACATAAGGTTCACAGTATCCAATAACTGTGGTGGGGCCAGAACCTGGATCTCCTGTCTGTTCCAAAGCCCTGTCTCAGAGCACCAACATATCCTCAGTTCCAGATAGAGCTGCCGACTCCCAGGCCTTGTCCCAAATGCCCTGAATCAGCATCTCCAGGAGCCAGACGCAGGCAACTGGATTTTTAAAACCCTATGATTTTTCAGCGATGATACATGGACCACATGACCATGGACCACATGTTAAACAATTTTAGTAACATGAAAATATCCAGAATAGGCAAATCTATAGAGACAGAAAGTGGTAGTAGGGCAGAGGGTTTGGGGTTGTTGAGCAGAAAGGTGAGTGACGGCAAATATGGGTGCAGAGTTCCTTTTATGGGTGATAAAAAGCTCTAAAATGGATGGTGGTGTTTGCACAACTCTGTGAATATACTAAAAAAACCATGAAATTGTACCCTTTAAATGGGTACATGGGATGGTATGTGAATTATGTCTCGATATCGACAGCTCAACAGGTAAAGAATCCACCTGCAATGCAGGAGACACAGGAGACATGGGTCCCATCCCTGAATCGGGAAGATCCCCTGGAGAAGGAGATCACTACCCACTCTAGTATTCTGGCCTGAAAAAATCTCATGGACAGAGGAGCTTGGTGGGCTACAGTCCAAACGGTTGCAGAGTCAGACACCACTGAATGACTGAGCAAAAACACGCAAAAAGCTACACAAGGTTCCATGGGGCTTCCCTTGTGGCTCAGATGGTAAAGAATCTGCCTGCAATGTGGAAGACCTGGGTTCGATCCCTGGATTGGGAAGATCCCCTGGAGAAGGAAACGGCTACCCACTCCAGTATTCTGGCCTGGAGAATTCCATGGACTGCATAGTCCCTGGGGTCACAAAGAGTCGAACACAACTGAGCAACCTTCACTTTCACCATGGGCAGTTCTGCTGTATTTTCTGGTTCAAAACCACTACCCCCCAAAGCATCCAAATGGTGAAACAGACGCTCTTGAAGAATGATTGCATCACAGTCCTCTTAGAGCCATGAAAATGCAAACACCCCTGGGAACAATGTTTGAGGGACCACAAGGTCATCCTCAAATCTAAATGAAAGTTCACAGGCAAGTTTGAGATGAATGACTCAGAAATCAAGGAACTGTTTGCAGAAAAGTGAATCAACAGTTAACAGTTCACAGAAGGCCATAGGGCTGGACAGGTCCAGCATCTGAAACTCCAGGACCACAAGGATAGAACCAGCTCTCCCCATTTGACACCCCTAGTAGACACTCTGGCCATCCAGGCCCTCTGTGCATGGCGACGGTGTGAGTACAACTCATTCCTCCCACCCAGAGGTCATCATATCTCATCACAGGTGAAGCCCCCAGAGCTGAAGTACATTCTCCAAAGACCCAGTTTTCAAAGAAATCGCCTTCACCAGCAGCACCACAGGACACGGTAACCTGGACCCACCCAAGACCAAGTTTCAAAGAAGGGGTGCTCTGCCCTTCCGCACTCTGTGCTCAAGGTTTTCCTTCCATCTAGAATACCCTAACCTTCTCCATTCCCCCAAATCTCTTTCTCATTCTTCAACATAGAACAAGGGTTAAATCAGGTCAGAGTGAACAAATCAGGTTTTATCCTGTGTGATCAAATTCTCAACAATTGGTGTCAAGGCTGGGAGACAGAGACAGATGGGGATGGAGAGAGCCAGGGAGAGGAAGGAGAGGAACCGAGCCCCATGGGAGGAATGCCGTGATAAGTGGGAGGAAGGCCACAAATGCCATTTTTGCTATCTCTGAATTATTGATATGTATACACTACCATGTGCAAAACAGATAGCTAGTGGGAAGCTGCTGGATAGCACAGGGGGCTCAGCATGGTGCTCGGTGACAACCTAAAGGGGTGGGATAGGGGTAGGGAGGACATTCAAAAGGGAGGGGATATATATGTAATTATGACTGATTCACGTTATTATACAGCAGAAACCAACACAACATTGGAAAGCAATCATGCTCCAATAAAAAATTAAGTCCTTGGTGAAAATGAAAAAAAATGTGAATCACCAAAAAAAAAAAAAAAAGAGGATTTTAAACAAGTCATTTAAACATGGCACACTTCAGTTTCTTCACCTGTAAAACAGAGAGCATCTTAGGCTTACTGAGGAGCAAAAATGAGATAACATTTTTCTTTCCAGCTCAGGCAGGGTACCTGCCATATGCTCAGAAAATGCTGGTTCCCTTCTCTCTCTTTCCCCTGCCTCCATCTCAGGTGGAGGAGTCGAGAAAACCAGGATCAAAGTAAAAATAATATGACATTTAAAGGATACATCCATCAAGCTGATCATCTCTCTGCAAGTGTTGATGTCAAATCCATCAAATTTGACGTCTGTTCCTAAATATTTAAATAGAAAGAGGTGGGGGAGTCAGGATCATTTGAAGGCATGGGAAATAATCACTCTGGTAGGAGGCCACCAAAGACACCAGCCAGAGTACAGAGCCGAACGTGAGCTCCACATAAACGAGCGAGCTTGGTGGCGGGCTCCTGGGGAAGAGGCCCCTGGAGTCCCAGAGGTGGATGCTGGTCTCGGGGTTCAGTGTCAGAATCTCAGCTTTTCTACTCACAAGCCACAGACTTCAGCAAGCTAATATCTCTGAGCTGTGCTTTTCTGCTCCATCAATAAGAACAACAATAATACTTGGCCCCAAAGCTAACTGGTGATAAAATTAGATAATGTAAGTGAAGTTCTTAGCATGGTGCTTGGTCTATGATAAGTTCTTAAAAAATCAGCTAACTTTTTATTGGCCAGGTATTGTTCAAAGCCAGAGAAGGCAATGGCACCCCCACTCCAGGACTCTTGCCTAGAAACTCCCATGGACGGAGGGAGCCTGGTAGGCTTCAGTCCATGGGGTCGCTGAGAATGGACACGACTTAGTGACTTCACTTTCACTTTTCACTTTAATGCATTGGAGAAGGAAATGGCAACCCACTCCAGTGTTCTTGCCTGGAGAATCCCAGAAACGGCGGAGCCTGGTGGGCTGCCATCTATGGGGTCGCACAGAGTTGGACAGCACTGAAGCAACTTAGCAGCAGTGTTGTTCAAAGCACTCTATTTTGTTTAGTCTCTACGTCAAGTCCAGCTCTTTTGAGACCCCTTGGGCTGCAGCCCAAGTAGCTCAGGAGAAAAGAATCTGCCTGCAAGGCAGGAGTCTCAGGAGATATGTGTTTGATACCTGGATTGGAAAGATGGAAAGAGGGAATGATAACACACTCCAGTAGTCCTGCCTGGAGAATGCCATGGACGGAGGAGCCTGTGTCCATAGGATCACAAAGAGTCAGACACAACTGAAGTGACTTAGCACGCATGCATGGACTGCAGTCCTCTAGGCTTCACCGTCCATGGAACTTCCCAGCCAAGAATACTGGAATGACTTGCCATTCCCTTCTCCAGGGGATCTTCCCGACCCAGCTGCGTCTCCTGCTTTGACAGGTGGATTCTTTACAACTGAGCCACCACAGAAGCCCTCTAAGAACTGTACCCCACGTGGTAAATACCTTCATACCCATTTTATAGATAAGGAAACAGAGGCCCAGAGAGGTTAAATAATTTGCTCAAGATCACCAAACCCAGGCAGAGCTGGGATCTAAACGCAGGCTATCTGGCTCCATAGCCCAAGCTTTTAACCACAACACACAGCCTCTCAAATAGTAACTGTTAATGTTACTGCTAAATTGCAGGCATCTCTGGGATCTACAGCCATCCTTGGCTCCATGCTCAACTTGCTCACACCTGAAAGCCAAGGCAGGAAGATACCAAAGACCCTGCGGCCCTCTCCACTTCCCTGGGCTCTTTCTCTGCCAGGCAAGAGGAATAGCTGCAGCAGAGGGTGGGAAGGGCCTCCCAAGCCTGAGCTCTCAACCTCAGGGAGGTGCTCAGCCCCACGGTGGGCTCACATCCGGCCTTGCCCCTGTGTCCTTCACGCTCGGACCCTTTCCAGCTGCCACGGGTGAACATACCCATCGCTCAACCAGCCAGAAGCCTTAACCTGGCCCATCCCCGGCTGGGCAAGAAACCAGCTCATGGATCTGCAGTTCATAGGGTAGGAACAAGCTTTTCCTCAGCCTGGCTGCAGTTTGATCCTCTGCCAGCCCTCAGGACTCTAGCTAAGGTCTGAAGACGGAGAACTGTTATGATTGAGGACAGGCAGAATCCTCCCCTCCACACGCCTTCCCCAGAGGGACACTACAGAACAGGATTTTCAAACTACATAGCTTTCACAGTATCAAGTTATTAATTCTGTGGGAGAATTTCATTTACGTCACTCTCAGCCCAATTTCTTTCCTGCCAGGACTCAGGACTCTTTGCTGTAGGGCCGACTGGCCCCAGCATCAGCCCCGCTCTCACCCTGCCCACCACCGCTCTGCTCCAGCCTCTCCCACCTGTCAGACGCTGTCAGTACAGATGGAATCAGGGCCCTGGTCCCCATCTGCAGTGCCCCTGGCCCAGTGCCCACCCCCACCCTCACTGGCTCCCAACATCTCTCTTAGGCTCCCAGACTTCCTGAAAAGCCCCCAGGAAGAACTTACGTTTGGATAACACTTCATTCAGAGCTGTCCTGAGTTCATCGGCCCTGATCTCAGAATCCTAGAAAGAGGAACCCGAATGTAAAGCATGTCAGACCTTAATGAGTGTTTCAAGATACAAAATTAACGCAGATTCAGACATCAGGTCCACTGACCCTATGATTTTTAAAAGGCTATGATAGCTTTAAAAAAATCGAATTCACAGCTTCTCTGGGGCCCCTATAGCCCAATGAGAACTGTATATTAATGGCGTGAGCAGGGAACACTCATAGCAGAAGGCTGCACACAGGGTCTACTGCCTCTCTCAGACTTGCCCAACCCAAGACCAAGACGGGGCAAGAAGCAGTGAAGGAGCTAGTGTTGACGGCCACGTGCCTGGGGTGGAGCATCCTCAAAACCTCTCAGCAGCACTGTCCTCATGTTAGGGTGAAGGAAGCGGTGACTCTGTAAACTGCTGAACACCATATGGGCTTCCTGGTAACTCAGTAAAGAATCTGCCTGCAATGCAGGAGACCCAGGTTCAATCCCTGGGGCAGGAAGATCCCCTGGAGAAGGCAACTCACTCCAGTATTCTTGCCTGGGAAATCCCATGGACAGAAGCGCCTGGAGGGCTATAGTCAATGGGGTCGCAAGAGTTGAACATGACTTAGCGACCAAACCACCACCAAACGCCATATACCTTTACCATGTAACTGCCATTTGCCTGCAATATAATTGCTGGAGTTCACAGTCACCAGTGGCAGAACTGGGATTCAAAACCTAAGTCTGTCTCACCCCAAAGCACTTGCTTTCTTTCCCCGCTGCATCTGTGGGAGCTGCTACTTCACGCAAAGCCCACCTCATCCAGGAAGTAGAGATTTTGGGGACTAGGGTTTTTCACCTGCATGGGACAGGGGATAAACACTGAGCCTCAGGATTACTGATCTCTTAACAACCAGCTGGAGGACAGACCTCAGGCAGGATGCCGACTGAAGCTCAGAGACAGTGAAGCTTAGAGAAGGGGCCCCAGACTAAAATCTGGGTTCCAGTCATACCTCCCCCGCTTATTCGCCATGGGACCTTAGCCAAGTCACTTCCCCTGGTGAGGTGTGGTCTTAACACTTGTCTGCACGGGGCCCCGTTTCTCCCCTCTTCCACCAGCCAGGCCCAGGCTGCTCGACTGGAAATAAGCGAGGTGGGAGCTGTGAGCTTGCCTGTGAGTGCAGCTGGCCTCATTCAGGCACAGAATGGTCAGTCTCAATAATAAGACCTGGGGACAAGCCTCCAGGCCAAGAATGAGCTGTTGAGACCTTGATTGTCCTTCACAAGGCCTCATGCCCTAGCCAGCTCCTTAACCTCTCTAGGCCCAACCCTGCACCAGGAGAACAGCGACAGTGACTGATATTGCCCCACCAGGCAAGAGAGAAAAGGTAAGGTACATGAAGAACTACACAAATAGGAGCTTTCATTTTGTTATCAGTCTTGATGTTCCAAATAAAATATGGTCCCTTGGAAGCTAAGGCAACAAGGTTTTGTTAGCAAAACATTGGTCTAAGTATCTATCTAAAACATAAATTGCCTCAATTTTGCAAAGCCTTCTTTAATGGCTATATAAAGGAATTGTGTTCCCAGGTTTTATTTTCTGCAAAGGATTTTAATGTATTTTCTTCTACTCCATCCTTAAGTCTATAAAGTGGCTCAGAGCTTTCCAGGGCTGGAAAGCATTGTTTTTCTCCTTCTGTTACAGAATGAACATTTGCATCCTCCAAAATTTGTATGTTGCAATCCAACCCCCAACATTAAAGTATAGGAGGAGGGACCTTTGGGAGGTGATTAGGTCATGAGGGTGGAGCCCTCATGAGTGGAATTGGTGCCTTTACAAAAGGGACCCCAGATGGATTCCTAATCCTCTTTCTGCCACATGAAACAGTGAGACGTGAGTCCGCAAGTTAGAAGACAGCCCTCCCCAGAATGTGACCAGGCCAACACCCTGATCTCAGACTGCTAGCCTCCAGAACTGTGAGAAATAAATTTCTGTTGTTCAAATGCTTCCCAGTCTGCGGTACCTTGTTATAGCAGTCCAAGATGATGGACGCCTTTCCAGGCCCTCTGGCAAACCTATTATCCTTCAAAGAGCAGTGCATTCGCTGTATTTATGGGGCCAGTAGTGACACTTGGAGTCCTGAGTCTGCTCTGACTTACAGCCCCTCTGGACCGGAATCACAATAAGCCAAGTCAGCAGGACGGGGCGGGAAGGAGCAGTGGGCACACCAGCTCTACAAGCCCCCCGAGCGGCGCTGGCACCTGGGCCAAGCTTGACTTCCACAAGCCCAGCTCCGCTGTTGTCCCTGGGGGCAGGCGAGGCAGCAGGACATGAAGCGCTTAACCCAGGCCTGGTTGACTAAGCTGCCGGCCACCTGGGCTGGGCGATTCCTCTCATCTCTGAAGGATATAGGGAAGTTTTGCCTCCTGGTTTTCTAGTCAGGGCTCTGATCCGCCAGGGCCAGTTTACCCACAGAAAGGTTTTTGGCAGGACCTGGAGATTCAAATTTTCTACTTTCTCAAAATGCAAGATGACACAGCAAGAAAACTGGCCGTGGTGAGTCCCACAGTCCTATCGCCAGCAGTGCAGGAAAGACCTCAGGCTTCAGACAGGAAGAGGCAACAGAGAGACCTGGGAGGCCTGGGACCTGTGGCCCTTGCTACTCAAGGAGATGCAAAGGACAAAAGACTCAGGTGACCTGAGCTTTCTTGAACACTCTCCTGCCCGTGTGGGAGCTCCTGTTCGCCCTCCACTCACCTTCCCAGCAAACTTCTCAAACAGGCTCCTCAGCTGGCCATCTTCTTGCTCCACCTCGCTGGGTCGTGGCTAAAAGGTGGGGCAGTTACAAAGTTAAGATGGGACTCATTGAGAAAAGTGAAAGATGAAGGTTTAAAATTCATCCGTACATCATTCACTACATCTGTCGCGAGTCTGTTGTGTGCTGGGCACTAGGTGGGGATGGGGGCCGGGGGCGGGGGCATGGTAATAAACAGGAGGGGTCCGAGGTCCTGGCCCCAGGAGCTTCCCATCCAGCCAGGCTCAGGGGTTGAGGGGATTCCTAGGCAATCAATAAGAAGCCCCAAATGACTGCTACATGTCAGTGTCAGAACTTGGCATTTTAAAGGTGGCATACCTCATGTGGTTTTCCAACTACCACATCCCCAATTTCCCTGAAACACAGAGAAAGGAAATAGCAAACATGGTAAGTATTAACAAAATGTATAGCTAATGGCTAGGTTCCTTCAGGAAGTCTGTGGCCCAGCTGAGGGACAAGCTTTCCAACAAAAGACCTGGTTCCTATTATCACCAAACTGCATAAACTGAACCAGGATCCCTCCCTTCAAGTCTCCAACTCCCACCCCACCCTGAGTTTTCACCAGAGACAAGAGCTGCCAAGTTCAGTGGGCCCTTCGTGGAATCCAGAATGTTCACCCTGGAGGACCACTCTTCTGGGAAATTCTCTCCCCACCTTTCCCAATTACTAATCTCATCTTCCCAGCTATGTGAATCCCTGCTGAAATGGTATCTGGGGAATGAGTCACCAAGCCCACAACCCACGAGTCCGTGCATACATGTACATGGCATGTGGTGCAATGTGTGTGTGTGTGTGTGTGTGTGTGTGTGTGTGGGGGTGGGTGGGTGGGTGGTATGGGGGGGGTGACACTACGTGTTAAGTGTATGTGGTGTTTGTGTGTGTGTGGTTTTGTGTGTGTAGGTAGTATGTGCGTGGTGTGTATGTGTGTGATACCTGTGATGTGTGTATGTACAGAAAGTATATCAGGTGTGTGTGTGGTGTGTTTGTGGTGTATGTGTAGTATATATATGTAAGGGATGTGTGATCTGCATATATATATGGCATGTGTGTATATGCACACTGTGTATGTAGTATGTGTGGCATGTCTGTAATGTGTTGGTAGGAAGGTACACAGTATATGGGGTATGTGTGTGGTGTGTGTGTGTGTGTGGTACAGGCAGCTATACTATGTGTTAAGTGTGTGTATATGGTTTTATGTGTATATGCAGTATGTGTGTGGTGTGTAGGTATGTGGTATATATGATGTATGTATGTCCAGAAAGTATATATCAGGTGTGTGTATGGCGTGTATGTGTGGTATATATATATAAGGGACATGCGGTCTGCCTGTATGTATGGCATGTGTGTAAATGCACATGGTGTGTGTGTAGCGTGTGTGGTATGCCTGTACTGTGTTTGTAGGAAGGTGCACAGTATATGGGATGTGTGTGGCATGTGTGTGTGGTGTTTGTGAGATGTGCGTGCATGGTATATGTGTGGTGTGTGGTATGTGATGTGTGTGTGCATGGTACCTGCAGCGTGTGTGTGAGTGTGTGGTGTGTGTATGTGGCGTATGAGTGTGTGGTGTGTGAGATAAGTGTAAGAGCAGGGGCAGTGTTCTCACCCAGCTCCTCCTCTATGTGGCCCCCATCCCCACTGGGAGGAAAATGCTCTCACCCAGCTGTTACTGATGCCCTCTCTTGATCTTTTTAGAAGGAAAACTCTCCCCCTCCTACAGACCAGCGTGGGGGGCAGGAGGGCCCGCCTCTAATGAAGAACGCTTGCAGGGGTGACATTTCCTCCAGGGGCAGGGGGTGGGTCCCAAACACCGACAGCGCCCTGCACCCTCGCGGGGCCAGGTCCCTCTGCGGCCCCCGCCACCAGCCCGCAGGGAAAGGACACGCACAGGGCCTTGGCCTTCTTCTCCGAGAACACCCTCAGGCAGAAGTCGCCGTCCTGGAAGGGCTGGAAGGTGGCCGGCACCACCACGTACTCCCCGGGCGGGCAGCCGCACGCGCGCCGAGACTTCGCGCAGGTTGACGTAGGTGCTGGAGCGGGCGGCGGGCGGGCGGCCCAGGAAGAAGTCCCGGCCCAGGTGCGCGTCCGTGTGACTCTCCAGCTGCGCAGAGCAACATCCGGGTCAGTGTCTGCCCGCATGCTGGAAGATGAGGGCCGCGGAGCTGGGCTCTATTGCGTTGATTTGGGGCTCGCTGATCTTTAACCCTGGGCTAAGAATCCTGGGTGTTCATTGGAAGGACAGATGTTGAAGCTGAAACTCCAATACTTTGGCCACCTGATGCGAAGAGCTGACTCACTGGAAAAGACCCTCATGCTGGGAAAGATTGAGGGCAGGAGGACACGCGGACGACAGAGGATGAGATGGCTGGATGGCATCACCGACTCAGTGGAAATGAGTTTGAGTAAACTCTGGGAGTTGGTGATGGACAGGAAGGCCTGGCGTGCTGCGGTTCACTCTTTGCGGGGTCGCAGAGTCAGACACGACTGAGCGACTGAACTGACTGACAGAATCCCTAGCCCTTGGACTCTGCAAACTCACCCTTGTCCATCAGCACGTGTATTCTGAACACCTTCTGGGTGCCCGGCCCCGGTCGAGGCACTGACCTTGACTACACGACCTTGGCCAGACCCCTTGCCCTCTTCCCAGCTAAACGAAGGTTGGTCAACAGGGTCTCTACTGTGTGCTTGGCTTCTCTCTGGATATTTGTCCTTGTGAATCACCCCTCATTGAATCCAACAGACTCTTTCTCTGCATCTATACCTGGGGAGTGGCTCTGACCTACCCAGTACAGGCCTGTGGCTTAAATCCCAGTTTTCAAGCATCAGCAGCCAGAAGAGCCTGTTCATCTTTATCTGGCTGGGGAAATTGCCCTGCCAGGTAACCAGGGCATTAGGCTGGACGGTCAGGGAGGCAGACAGAGGAGGCGGCCACAGCCAGACCTCTCTTGGTGCCTTGGCTCTCATCTGAGGGAAAAGATGCTCCCATGACCCACTTGTTTGTTGGAGGGAGGCGGAGGCTAGGAGTGATGACACCAGCTAATTAGTAGCTGCAGAGTGCTTCGAAAACACAGGTGCCCATGTTATTATTGCTGTAATTAAGCCTCCCCTTAGCACTGTATTTTATGATCAGTCTTCATCAAGATACCTGTGGCAGAGGGCAGGTGCTGGTAAGCTACAAGGGCAGTGACTTCTGTGTGACCTGGAGCTGGATTGCCCACCCCAGAGTCACAGTGTCCACTCATGGTCACCAGACCCTCTTTAGATCCCAGGTCTGCTAAACAGGGGAGGAAGGCAGGGCCACCAGCCCCCAATGCCCTGGTCAGGACCCCACAGGACCCACCAGTGAGCACCTGATGACCTGGATCCAAGGGCAGCCACAGCCTTGGGATCCCTCCCTGAAAATTTTTATACTCTGGGGGCATGCCAGCAAGGGCTTGGCCAAGTCTAAGCATTACTGGGCTAAATGTCACTCTTGCCATCCCTGATGACAGTAATCAGCAGGGGAAAGTACCAGTAACGTAGAAGGAGGTGGGGGTTGTGTTGGGAGAAAGGCAAATCGAGTTCCAGTAAGAAGCGAGGGCTGGGACAGATTACAGAAGCCTCATTTGGGAGGCCAGAGTGAGAGGGTGGAGAACACAGAAGAAGGAGCTGGCACCCCTCCTTCTTACTGGAGGTTCCACACACACGTGCTCCAGGGCCCCGGCTCTCACACCTCCCGTGGCCTGGCCCAGCCACCAGTGTGTGGGCCCAGGACCAGCATGAGCAGCCCTGGGGGACTTGCTGGAAATGCCAATTCTTGAGCCCCACGCCAGACCTACAGACTCAGAGATTCTGGGGTGGGGGTGAGTGGGCTAATGCTTTCACAAACCCCCACAGGCTTTGAGCAGTGGTTTTGAACCACTGACCAAAGATTCCATAGCACTCAGGGATCATGGGATCCACAGAGTTACACAGAGGGCACAGGGAAACTCCGCCGGGCACGCAGAGGGGCTTCTCCCAGGAACCGGCCATTTCTGATGGGAATCACCACCCATCAAACTTAACACAAGTCTAAGTTTAATTACTTTTGAGTGGTGACAAGGACTTGCCTTGAATCATCCATACCCCCTTTTCTGTCGCTGCCATAACCAATAGTATGCATTTGGGAGTCAATGGGCAGGGTAGATCAGTGGTCAACACCTTTGGAACAAGGCATGGGCTGGAGCCTGTGAACTTGGGCTTCACTGGCACATGCTACCGGTGGCCAAGGTTGAGAACCCGGGGGTAGGGGTAAGCACAGCAGGGCAAACGTACTTCTACATAACTAGAATAACAGACTCTGGCTGGGGGAACTCCAGACAGAAGCATTTCCTAACCCCAGCTGCACACTGGAATCATGGCAGAGGTTCTGCTACAATTGCTCGGGGCATGAGATGTCTAAGAGTTCCCTGGTGTTCCCAGCGTGCAGCTGAGGGGAGGCCTGCCGGGTTGGGATGAGCTGGGGCCTGACTGGGTACCAGCTGCATGGACAAGGCACTCTTATAAGTGTGCCCTGCCAGCCCCTGCCCATGAGGCCACTGGCATTGCTGGCTGAGGTGTGGGACGGCAGCAGGAATCCCCAGAGGTAAATAAGACCTTGATGATGTTTCTCTCAAACCCAGCTGTAAATCACTGAGGAGCACGGGAACAGCCAGGAGCCAAAAAGATAAAACTGGTGCTTCCTTTTCTTATCAGACATGAGGGCATTTATTCCTGTTAGCTAGATAAACAGGAGCCTGAGTGAGCTACAGTCATCTTGTTTGGATCAGAGCACCAGGCACACACGGGGCAAGGGTTACCACTGTGCCCTTCTTGGTGGATGGGTCCCAAGTATCTTTACCAGGTCTCAAGGTTACCAGCTCACCAGATCCTGTAGAGTTGGTGTGTGGGAGAGCCAGCTTCCATCAGAGGAAGCTGATGTTGCCAGGTGCCCATCTGTAGAGGCTGCCCAGCTCTTCCTTACCAAAGAGGGGACATCTCCATCAGCATGAACATACCTCTTTGGGTATCTACAGGAAAGGAGAAAAGAACAGGTCACCCAAGGGTGCCTCACCCCTCCCCTTGTGGTGTTCCATCCTTCCTCACGTCTAGCGCAGACTGTGCAGTCCTGGGCCACTGGGAGAAAGCCTGTGCTAAAGTGAGAGACTCATCAGCATTTCTGAACCTGGAAAGTCATTGGTGAAGAGCAAGACCATCGGTAGACTACTGAGCCCTAGAAATCTGAAAGAAAGGGAAAAAAAAAGAGTTCTACTTAATTTTCTTGTTGTATAATCTACCAGGATCCCAAATGTTTTAAGAGTAATAGCCTTGGGGTTTACATGAGAACTAACATCTTACGGGCTTACAGACCTAGCCTCCAGATCAAGGACTTGTCCAGAAGAGGGTGCGGCTCAAGTCAAGACATAATTTAATCACCATTCACTACAGGGATTGGTCCAGGAAGAGTCCATCAGAGACTTCTCTATGATTTTCGAATTGGAACTAAGGGAAGAGGGTTCTTCATTTATGTGGATGACATTAGGGAGATTGTGCAGAAAGCTAGTCCGAGAGGATGGCATTGACACCAGAGGGCAGATGTGGAGAGAAAGGGTCCTGAGAGCAGGCAAGTCCCCTGTCCCAAGCATTCCTGTCGTTCTCTGGGTTTGCTTACATGAGCTGGTAGATTCCTTTTCACTAGTCTGTGTGTGTGCTTAATCACTCAGCCGTGACCAACTCTTTCCGACCCCATAGACTGTAGCCCACCAGAGTCCCCTGTCCATAGGGATTCTCCAGGAAAGAATATTGGAGTGAGTTGCCATGCCCTCCTCCAGGGGATCTTCCCAACCCAGAGATCGAACCCAGGCCTCCTGAATTGCAGGTGGATTCTTTGCCATCTGAGCCACCAGGGAAGCCCCAGAATACTGGAGTGGGTAGCCTATCCCTCCTCCAGGGTATCTTCCCAACCCAGAGGTCAAACCCAGGTCTCCTGCATTGCAGGTGGTTTCTTTACCAGCTGAGCCACCAGGGAGCCCCTAGTCTAGCTGGGTCTATTATTTGCAGCTGGAAACTGTGATGCCCACAGGAGATCTTGGATGCAGGGTGGGAGGCCCCACATGCCCAGATAGAGAAGAAGGCTCAACCCCCAACTTGGCCCCTGCCACACAGGCTGTTTAGACCAGAAGAGCAGGAAGGGCACTGTTTGTGGCTTAGGTCTGTGGGCAACTGCCAACACTGAAGGAAAAAAGGAAATCTGGATCAGCTGGCATCCTCACTCTGGAGCCCCCGTTTATAAATTGGCAGCAGAGGTGGAAAAGTCTGGGGCCACTGTCCCTCCTCTGACTTTGCATCTAAAGCTGAGATCCCCCATGCGGAGGCCCTGGCTGTCCGGGAGAGCAGAGGTCCTCGGGGAACTGCCTCCTAGTACCTGTCTAAGCGCCTTCACCACCTGCTCAGCAGAGACGCCCTTAACCACCTCAGAGGTCTCTCCATTTAACCCGCCCACCACCTCAGGCAATATGCTCTGAATCCACAGAGTCCCTGGATAGGAACTGAGCCAGCCAGCCAGCCAGGCAGCATCCAGGCAGAAGACAAGGCCAGCCTCGCCCAGTAATGGATGGAAAGGGACAGTCACCTTTGAAATGTAGGATCCTGAATGCAAATGACAGGCCTGCCTGGCAGCAGCCTGTTTCACCACAGGAAGATAACAGGGCAGAGAATGGAGGCCAGACAAGCAGGGCTCTTTAGCCTTCAGGGTTTTCTGGCTGCTTCTCAATCAGTGTCAAGTTCCCAACCTCAAGCCAGATTCCAGTTTACAGACAGTTAAAGCCAGAAAGGGTGGGGAGGGGTTGCTTCCCAGGTAGCGCTAGCAGTAAAGAACCCACCTGCCAATGCAGGAGACATAAGAGATGCGGGTTCAATTCCTGCATCGGGAAGATCGAGAAGGAAATGGCAACCCACTCCAGTCTTCTTGCCTGGAGAATCTCACGGACAGAGGAGCCTGGTGGGCTACAGTCCATGGGGTCGCAAAGAGTCGGACATGACTCAGAGGCTAATACTTTCAAAGCCAGAGGAGGCAGTTCCAAGGGTCAGAGAACAATACCCCCTACAAGTCCTGTACTCCCTCTGTCCAACACCAGGTCCTTTGAACAAGCCCAGACACTGCCTCCACCCTCAGACATCCCTACAGCGCTGCACATGCCCTCATCCTAACCCTAAAGTTTGTGTTCACAGATGTCATGCTCTAGATTAGAAGCCTCTGGCTATAAGCAGGTCCACAGATCACATATATGGCTTTATTTTAAAAGCAGCTATAAACTGATGTCTGAAAAACTGACATGCTGTATATATTATTTATGAGAGCAAATGCCATTCCCACAAAGCTATTTCCGTGTGTTAGCTCATGTTCCAAAGAAAAGAAAGCTTTTCTGATCCTGTTATAGAAGGTAAAGCCTGTGGATGAAAGCTGGTGGCCACAGTCCCTATTGCAGCCCACCCTTCGGCCATACCTGCCTACTGCTCTCTCTCCAAAACTGTCGCTTTCTCTCCTGCTGTCAAGAAGCACATGCTGTCCCCTGTGGCTGGAAAGTTCTCCCTCATTCATCTTTGAAATCCAGCTCACTTTTTGATGCCCTGATCAAAGTCTTCTCCATGAAGCTATCCCTCTCTGAGGAGGCCTCAGCCCACAGGGTAGGTCCTCATCACAGCAGATCTGACCACCCTGCAGTTATGGTGTGTGTGTGGTTTTCCCCTTGAGATTATGAGCACCTTGAGGGAAATAACCTTGTGCGATTCCTCTGTATCTCAGCCTTCAGCAAGGCACCTGGTGGATACACACTAAAGATGGGTTAAATTGATATGCACGGGGTAAGTGCTTCCTCAGTTTTAATAAAGAATCTGCCTGCAACGTGGGGAACCTGGGTTCAATCCCTGGGTCAGGAAGATCCCCTGGAGAAGGGAATGGCAACCCTCTCCAGTATTCTTGCCTGAAGAATTCCATGGACAGAGGAGCCTGGCAGGCTACAGTCCATGGGATCACAAAGTCGGACATGACCGAGTAACTAACACTTTTTCACTTTCTATAAAAAAAGAATCTGGTTGAGTGCTACTTACATTCTAGGTGGAGGTGGAAGGGCTAAGCTGGAATAGAATTGGAGCTTATTTATTTGAAATTCTTTTCTCCAACCATCAAACAGCAATTATTTTTCAATTCCCCATTTCTTCAACACAAAATACACACACGCACACACCCCCTAAACTCTAAAGCCCTAAGTTCCTAAATAAGAGAAAGGGGCTGGAAGTTGTATGAGCTTAATAGTCACAATTTTCCTTACTGGTTTCTAATTATAATACTTCTTTTTCATGCAGTAATTTATACTGAGGTGTTGGGCCTCCAGCCAGCTCTTGGTCCTTCCGATTAGAATTGTATTTTTCCCAAGAAATTCATTTTTAACAAAATTCTATAAAAACAACCACCACAAATCCCTCCAGAATTTGTTATAGAAAGTCTTTGCCTGTATTAAAAGTGTATTCCAATTTGATCCTGGCTAGGCTTATCAAGACCCAGAGGTCTTGCTCGAACATATCTGTGAGGCTGTGAAATCTATACTGAGGTGGTTACCAGGGCAAATTGGGATATTAAGCCAGGCACTGCAGCCTGGGCCAAGAGCCAGCTATGACCTTCAGTCCAGAGATACCAGAACTGAAAATGACCTGTGGCTCCTTTTACCCCAGCCTGGTATGTCCCAACAAGTGTCTTGGGGTTACCCCGAGAGGAGGGTGTTTGACTTTGGCTCCCATGACCAGTTTCCCTTTCCCTACTCTGTGATGTCCCCAAACTCCTGTGTCACTTTCTTGGCTCCTGTCCCCTGAGAAGCCTATACCTAGAAAGAATCTAATAAGTGTGTTTACACTGAACAGGCAATGACAGGGAAAAGTTTAATGAATTACACATCTCGATGTTAATAATAGAGATTTAAGCCAAAGGAATGAATCTCTAATTGTGAAATTCAGGCCTCAGGAAGGCCATTGAGAGAAGCGTTTTAGGGGAGCAAGGAGAACGCTTGATTAGGAACAGCCAAACAAAAAGAAAGATGCGCTTCAATTGCTGGCCAAAATATTCCGACCAAAGACAGTAGGTATGCCATGATGGCTGACCCCAGCTGCAGAGTACCTTGTAGACAGCATAGCCGATGTTGAGCATGCCCTGTCCCATCCTCTTCTGTCGCCGGCGATTCTTCTGCATCAGCCCCAGCAGTACCGTGCAGCAGGGTTCACTGACGCTCTCCTCCTGGTGATCGTCCACCTCGTCCAAATGGATTTTGAACTGGGGATTGGTCCAGTAAGTGGCTGGAAGTCACCCAGGAGATGGTGGTTCCCCGCAAGGCAGGTGAGGAGATCAGGAAGAACAGAATGAAAGGGAGGAACTGCGATCATCCCCAGAGAGCATAACTCTGGCCAAACTGTGCTGGGTAAGCTGGCCTCAGCAAGACTGCTTTCCAAGGTCGTCGGCAGTTCCTCCTGTCTCCCTACCCTGCCCACATACCAGCACACACACACTCCCAGCATGTGCAAACTTTGCACTTGTCCATTTCATCAACCATGGGCCCTGATATGCTTGACTGGGATATTCAAGGTCCCGAGGTCCCAGGGCTACACGAGGTCCCTCTGGGGAAGGCCACGTCTTCCTGGGGAAATGGTTAACATCTCCTTGTTCCCAGCTCCTGGCCTGTGAAGATGAACCCAACTCCTGGAAGAACGAGGTGTCTGGGGAACAAGCAGGTCTCTGGCTCAGATGAGAACAAAAGTCTAGTGAAGACTAGGAACCAAGGGGCCTCCCCTGACAGGCTGTAAAGATGACCACTCTTGCCCCCAGGAAGCCCCATCTGATGGGCCCCTGCTTCAGATCACAGCCTGAAACAGCCCTGATTACAGATCCTCTGTCCAGAGGCCCCGGGGCCCCTCTAGATGACTCGGCATTGCAGCCAGTGATGAGACACACTCCCTCAGGAGTACAGTGGAGAAGGAAATGGCAACCCACCCCAAGGTTCTTGCCAGGGAAATCCCATGGATGGAGGAGCCCGGTGGGCTGTAGTTCATGGCGTCGCAAAGAGTTGGACATGACTGAGCGACTAGCACTTCAAGTCACTTCAGTAGTCTCCAACTCTTTGTGGCCTCATGGACCAGAGCCCACCAAGCTCCTCTGTCCATGGGATTCTCAGGCAAGAATACTGAAGAGGGTTGCCATGCTCTCCTGCGGGGGATCTTCCTGACCCAGAGATTGAACCCAAGTGTCTTATGTCTCCTGCATTGGCAGGCAGGCTCTTTACCACTAGCACCACCTGGGAAGCCTAATTGGCAATTAAGAGGCATGTCTGCCACACCACCTGTGGATATTTTAAAAGACTGCTTCATTTCAAATATAATCTTAAAAAACAATCTATCCAAATAGCGACTGTACAAGCTAAGGCACAGAGAGGGCAAATGGGTCACCCAGGGGCAGACAGCAATTCTATGTCAGATTCAAGGAGCAGAACATAATTGAGGAAGACGGACTGGATGGGCCATCTCCATGGCAGGGCCTCAACAATGTCAATAATGATGTGTCTGGGGGCAGGCGGGGCGGAGAGTAGTAGGAGAAGAAGGGATCTTCTAAATAAGGGTCCAACTTGATGAAATAACAAGGCTTTCACAAATGACCAACAGCCACTGGTTATTATATTTTCTTAACAATACAATTACAATCGCACCTTCCCAGAACCTCCACTTTCAATTTTTTTTTTTTTTTTTTGGACACAAGTGTATAGATTTTAAAGCCAAATATCTGCCGACTCCAGAGGAGCCAGAGACAATTCTGTAATCTTCTGTACTTACATCATTACCAAAGGGCAGGAACCATCCATCTCCTCGACAGCTAGCTGGCGGCACAGATGGGGTCGCGATTTCGTGCATACAGATACCTTAGGCACCCCCTACAGTGCCAAGCTCCCAAAACGATCCATGCAAATTTCCAACACATTTTCTAAGAGCTTGCTAATGGTGAGCATATTTTAATTTCTCCCAAATGCAACATCACTGCAATCCCTACATATTTTTGTTTACTCCTTAACGGAGCTCGAAGAAGAGAATGGGTCATAAAAATGATACATCCCATTTGTATAACACTACACCGTTTACAAAGCACTTCCAAAAGCTAGTATTATCCCTCCACTTTGACGACTGGGAAATTGAAGCTTAAAACAGGGAAATGACCCTCCCAGGGTCCCAGAGCCGTTAGACTGAGCATCTGAGCAACTGTGGCATGAAAGGAACTCCCTCCTCCCTCTCTGCTCAGTGTTCATCTCGGCCATCAGAAATGGGAGCTTAGGTTGGAGGGGGACAAAGAACCAGAGACCCAGTCAAACCCCAGGATTCCACCCACGTGGGATTTTGTTTTAATGCTGCTTCCACACCCTGAGCACAGGCCTGCACTGAGCTCTGTCGTGAGAACGAGGCCCAGCGCTTACACATCCATCAACCATGTCAACATCAAACTAGGAGAGGGAGCATGGAGCCTGGGGAGGTGGGAAGTGGAGAGGGTAGGTTTTGCTTTCTTTCATTTCTCCTGAGAGATGTGGGGCTGTTTTTCGGAGTTTCTTCCTCTGCTGCTGCCTCAGGTGATTCAACCTAGGAGGAGCCTGTACGTGTAGACATTAGTGATCTCCTGCCAACAGGAAGGCTTCCCACATTTACTAGGATGAGGGCCCAGGTTAGCACAGCAGAAGTGGTTTGCACTGGACTATCCCCTCCAGGGAGGGTGCTCCGATGACTCCCAGGGGGAACAGAGAGTGGCCATTCCCACGCCCTGCATGCGACCACCCCTGATTGGGCTGTCAGGCCCTGCCACCTCCAACTTAGGCGCAAACAAAGCAGAACAGCCCCTCGGATGCGGTCTACCGACACAGTGACGTTGCGCCTGTCCCAGGGCACAGTGGGCCAGGTGCCAGCCAGCTGGGCCAGGTGGGGATGGAGGAAGCCCCAGAGAAGAACAAGAGACCTTGGTGCAGGATGCCAAGTGCAAGGTTAGTACAAAGAAGAATAGCCTTTGGGGGCAAGGGGCAGGTGGGTGGAGCAGAAAGTCTGAACACGCAGAGATGCTGAAGAATGACGTTACCTGAGATGGAGCAGCAGGTAAGGGGCTGCAGAGTCACCACCCACCCCTGCTGCCTTGGCCTCCAAGCCCCAGAAAGAGGCTGGGCCACCATGTGGTGTCAGAAGCCAGAGGACAGAGCGCAAAGGCATTGTCCCAAGATTAACAGATAAGGATGTCCAGCCCAGGGAGGACAAGACAAAAGACGAGGTGGACACAGCATCACCCGCCCCCCCATCTCACCTGGGTAGTTCTGGCAGCCTCCAGCCGTGGAGCCCCGAGTCCAGCGCCCATTGAACAGCACCAGGCTCCACTTGTGCACCTCCTCGCTGCTCAATGAGTCCAGGGACAGGTTGCAGATCTCCAGCCGAGAGAACTGCCTCAAGAAATCTGAAAAAGATATCCTGGGGGCAAAGGGATCGGTGAGCTCTTGGTCAAGAGAACTGGGCTGGAAAGGTGGAGGAAGGTGTGGCCCAGTGGGCACAGGACAGAGCAGAGGCCGTGGGCCAACTAAATCTTTCCTACACCCCACTGTACAAATACACAGTGATCACTGGCCAAATGTCACTATTTCTTTTTAAATGACTTATAATTTACCAGTAAAACAATGGCATTTTAACAGCAGTGAAGAAAGTGTACAGTATTGGCAACTTCCTCACTATTGCTTGCATCTCTGTTCTTGAAAAGCTCCCCTCTTATATCCAACCAACCAGCAAAGAGACTGAACCGTAAACTGCAGAGACCCTGGGAGGTAAAATGAACCAGGCCACCACCTCGAGGTGACTGCTTAACACTGATTGGTGTCCAGCCTAGAGATGGTCCCTAAGCCACACAGTCTAACCGTGTCCTTATTATCTTCCTTAGGGAGTGAAGGAAGTTATTGTATTTTGATGCTAATCTAAACCTTGGACTTTGAAAAGATACAGAAACTGAGAAAGTCAGGCTCATAGCTAATCCATGCTGAGGCCCAGATATCTTGGTTTCTACCTTTACTGGAGTAAAAGGGGAAGAAGAAAGAAGCCCCCTGGCCGGAAACCACATTGACTTCCTGGAACACCTGGAGAGAACTGCCCATGTGCAAACCAGGAAGGAACCCCCAGCCAAGAGGATGGCACTCCTGCAGACCCTCTCACCAAAACTCTCCATCCTCGGCTTTCTTGCCCAGCTGTTCCTTCTGCCTGGGGTCTATGTAATTCCACTCTGGTGCACTGGGAAAGAAAGAATAAAGTTGTTGTTGTTGTTGTTGTTGTTGTTTAAGGAAGCAGAGGAGATGGTTCTTGAAGAGCTTGCTGCAGAGCAAGCTGCTTACTGCAGCTCTCAGCTTCCTACCCTCCCCACCTTCCACCACCAGACATGGGCAATACTGAAATGACTGGGATGGGGAGGGTATGAGATGGTAGGGGGTGCGGTTGGGGAAGGGACGGGACTCCACAGGCACACTAGCAGGGTGACCCCAGACATGCAGCAGGAGGAACCCTGGGCCATGGCTTTGCTGTAATTTCACTCTCCAGCCAAGTTCTACATTCATGTCTGATTCAGCCCCCTAGGCCCTGGATCACAGGCCTGGGCAAGTCCAGGGAAGAGCTGTGAGAATGGCCAGCAGAGAAAGGCCACCTCATCCTCTTCTCAGCTGGAGAGACATCCTTCTGGCTTATCTGAGGTGAAGATACCATGAGAGGGGCTAAGCATCTCGAACACATAAACGTAGTCCCCTTCCCAAGCCTGTCGAATGCCAATCACACCAGTTTTGTGACAGTTTCCTGGAGTAATGGCACCCTGCAAGGCCCCCTGCTGGCAGCCTTTCCATGGCAATACCCACATACTGTGTTCAAATGCCATCTCCAGCTACCTGACCTTTAAGAAGTGAGGTTTCCCTGAAATATGTATGCAGTGTCTAAATAACTAAGCAGCATCGAGATCCATCTTTAAAAAAAAAAATCCCTTCTCTGAATGCTTTCTGCAAAATGTGAAGACCTCCCCTTGGCTGCATGAACACCAGGACTAAGCCTCTCCCTCCAGGGGGCTCTCAGGTCCCCTAAGGATCAGGCAGAGGAGCTCTCAGGGCCTCTGTATTTCATGGAAACAGTCACTGAATCAGAACCAAAGCTCAGAAAGTGCTTGTCATAAACAAAGATTAGGAGACAAGTTGGAGAATTTAAGATCTGACCTAAATATCCCAGTTTCTTGAAACTAACTGGAAAAAAATTTTTTTTAAATTTAAAGACATTGAGCTGAGGCTAGGGCTCGTCTCAAAGAGCTGCAGCACCCTCCCTACAACATCCATATAGAAACACCCCAGGCTGCATCTCCAGATGGTGGGGCCCGCCAGTCATCACCTCGAACCCCTGGACCTGTCCCAGCCTGTTATAGACTGAGCAGCATCAGGGAAAGGAGATAAAGTCCCATACGCCCTGTAAACAGCTTGGGAAACAGCTGCTGCTTAAAATGGCCAAAACTCAGGGTTTTGATTTCATTCAGCCATGACACGCTTTGGGGGCAGTTGGTGGAACTAAGGTTTTGGGGTTTGCTCCATCACAGGCAGTAGGGCTTCCCTGGTGGCTCGGAGGTTAAAGCATCTGCCTGGAATGCAGGAGACCCGGGTTCGATCCCTGGGTTGGGAAGATCCCCTGGAGAAGGAAATGGTAACCCACTCCAGTATCCTTGCCTGGAGAATCCCATGGATGGAGAAGCCTGGTAGGCTACAGTCCACGGGGTCGCAAAGAGTTGGACATGACTAAGTGACTTCACCCTCACCCTCACCGGCAGTAGAATGACAAGTCTTTAATACAGGAGGCCATCTGTGGCCTTAGGGACGTGTGTTTCTTTGTGACACAAACCTGAAGGGAAGTCCAAAGCCCGGGTGGCGTCATGCAGTACAGACAGAACATGGGGTACATATGAGGCTTAAGGATGTGTTTTTTTTTTTTGGGGGAGGGGGCTGTTTTACGACCATTCCCATTTCTGGCGGCTCTTCATCCATGACACTGGTGAGTGCTCCATCCTTCCCCAGCGGCGCCAACCTGCCTCCCCAGTGCCAGCAGCGCTAACTGGGGCGGAAACCAGACCATGCTCTCTCCATCCTCCCGCACCACGGTGGCACAGGTTCCAGAACACGGCTGTCCTGGGACACCACGGGAAGCCTCTGTCTGGGTTCAGGCACCATCTCTGAGGGGCCTGGGTCCCTCCAGTCATTAATGGCTTTGTCAGGAGAGATCATTACTCTCCAGAAACGAGCTCTCAGCGAGCGGGCACCCCTCCCGTTCATCCTCCTGCCTGCGGGCGACCAGTGGCTCCTCTAAGATTCAGTTCCTCTTTCTAAGCGCGTTTCTTCCTCTTGCTGAGGGGTTTGGCCTTTGTCAGAGTAACCAGACTTTGCGAAGTGGAAAGAATTCGATCTAGAGTGATGGGTCTCACCTTTGGATGACCGCTGTGGTACACAGAAAACAAGCAAACCCTCAGGCGCTAAGTAAAATTCCACTGAGCTGCCAAACTTGCAAATGCCAGAGCAGAGCAAGGAATCAAAGACTACTGCTGAGTGGGTTTTGTTTGGCTTTTCCCCACCTGGAACCATCTAACGTTCTTTTCTAAACAGGCTGTGTGATTTGCGGACAGGAAGCGCTGCGAGCGCACTGCCCTGGGGGTCTCAGAATCACTGCGCGCGTTTTGCCCGATGCCCCCCCCAGCAGAGGGAGGTGGGCACAGGCAGGGAGGGAAGGGAGAACCTACTCGTCGCTCCAGGCCCCCTTTCCACTCCACTTCGCCCCACGGGTTCCGGAGTCTGATCAGCCTCTCTGGACAGCCCCGGAAATCCACCTGCAAGGGCCACACACAAAGGCAACTGAATCTCCACACCCACCCTGCCGCCCTGCCTTCGTGTCTGCACCTGAGAGGACTTGCATTCAATTCCTCAAAGGCCCCTAAACATGTCTTCTTTTCACACATTTTTTCAGGCCTTAGCTCTGTTTTTCACAATCTGGTTGAATAAATAGTGAGTCTAGCATAAAAAAACCAAGCATCTGTCGGCTTTAACTTGACTGAAAATTTTATAGTTGACTGACTCAGTTCTTAATATATGAGACCCATTGATAATAAATGCCCCCAACAAATACTAAGTAAAGTCGCTCAGTTGTGTCCGACTCTTTGTGACCCCACAGATTGTAGCCTACCAGGCTCCATCCATCTGTCCATGGGATTTTCCAGGCAAGAGTACTGGAGTGGGTTGCCATTTCCTTCTCCAGAGGGTCTTCCCAACCCAGGGATTGAACCTGGGTCTACCTGCATTGTAGGCAGACGCTTTACCATCTGAGCCACCAGGGAAGCCTCCCAACAAATACTAAGAGCAGAGCAATTAGCATTTCATGAGCCGGAGCTATGACCTGGGCACCAAGCTGGGCCTTTCAGATGCATGATCACTTCATTTAAACTTCACAACCATCATATAAGCTGGGTGCTATTATTATCTTCATTTTAATCTCCCTCAAAACTCTGAGACACAGACAGAGTGGATATATGTACATGGATAACTGATTCACTTTGTTGTACACCTGAAACTAACACAACATTGTAAATAAAATATATTCCAATAAAAATTTAAAAAACAACACTTCAGACCTAGACAGAGGGTTGAATTATCCAAGATTACCTAGTTAGTAAGTAGTAGGTAGACGACAGGCACCCAGGTAGCCTGTCTGAAAGCCCATACATTCATCCACCTTCCCCTACTCTCTTTGGAACCCCATTTGTGTATTTGCTCACATACACAAACACAATGAACTATTCAGTCTTCAGTATCTGACTTTCCTTTGTATCCTCCGTCACGGCCTCAACCCAGTGTTTACACATACATGCTGAATTCATGTTTGGGAACTGACTTCATTAAGGAGCATTTATTTGTGAAACACAAATACACACAGTGAACATTAAGGCCTTTTTAATAAATAACAAAAACTAAGACACCATTGCATTTCCCTTTTTGCCTTAGCCCTCAGGAAACCCAAAGCAAAATTAATTTCTCCACTAGAGCACTGTCTTTAGCCTGGACTGTCTTCTGTATATTGCCTTTGTTGTATGGTTTTATTGAGTCTACGCTTTTCATTGCAAATCACTGCACATCCTTTTTGGAAGTAGGCAGACTATAGTAAATAAAAATAATGAAAAGCTTAGCCCATGCTTTCTCCTTGGGTTGGAGAGTAACGAATATCTGCATTCCTCTCACTATCACACCCCACCCTGAAAGCTGGGGCAGGTATTGCTGCCTTTTTCACCTTGAGAATCCTATGCGTTTCCAGTGCTTTACCTATACAAACATACCTCCTAGAAAGAGTGTGGATCTAACTGACAATTTCTACAACTTTCCTCCGAAACCTTCTGTCTCTTCCTGGCCACATCTCAGAGGAGTGCCTGCATGTAGTTAGAACCCATAAAGCTGTGGCTCAGAGAGGTTACATAATCCACCTCTGAGTGGGTAAGAGGAAGAAGGGTCCTTGTAATGAGCAGGAGGGTGTCAGGGGCTCTGTGCAACCAAAGAGACTGCATCCCAGCAGGGCAGGGAAGCACTAGGTAGTGATCCCCTCCCTTTCTCTCTAGGATGCCAGGGATTTATGGTATTTCCATCATGCATTACCCTACCCATCTATCCCTGCCCAATTTTACCTCTTCGGCTCCAGTGATAGAGTATGCATGACCCTTAACCAGCTTCTGGCTGGTGATGGCTTCCGTTTCGGCTGCACTGGAGACCTGAATTGAGAATAAAGAAGTCCACTCAGAGTGGCTCCCCCTGACCTTCTTGGGACCAGTCCTACAAGGCTTTCTAAGCACATGCTACACAGCCAGAGGGTCCCAGTGCAACTGGGGATATATGCAGGCAGAGCAATTAGCCCCAGGTAAACAGAGCTCTCTCCATCCCCTCCTCTTTGATCAGACCTGCCTGCCACTCCTGGAAAATGACTTACAAACCTTTAAAATGACATAGGAAGCTGGGAAGTCATTTATTCCCCAAAAGGGAACCCAGAACTGCCTGCAGAAGACTAACCATGACAAACCCTCTGGACTGGTCCCAGTTCACCAACAGGGGTCCCCAGAGTCCCTCCTCAATAGTCCCATACCCTCCCCAGGGTCCACAGCACTTCTCTACAAAAAAACAAACAAACAAACAAACAAACACATATCCTGCTGGGGTTTTTATAGAGAGGAGAAAGGGAGATTGTTCCTGCCTGGTCATTCATATGTGTAAGACCACCAGGTAAGGAGAGAAAGAGCAGGTGGAGGGGCTGGTGGCATCCAGGCTCTGGTGTCCAGGCCACCTTGGAACTGCATACCACCACCCCCTAGACAGAGTATCACCCCTGGTTCAAAACCTCTTCCCTTTTCTTCAGTGAGCTCCAAGCCCCCGTCATATATTGTTGATCACTGTATTTCCAAAATCCCAAGATTACTTAGGCAAAGGGGGTAGCAAAGGTAGGGCCCAGGATTGAGGGGTCAAGACTGCATTCTTATGGCAATTCCTATAGAACTAAAGGGGCTTGACACTTAGGGCTCCTAAAATTTCTGAGTTTATGAGACTAAACTCTGGATCCTATCCATTAATTAGGTCTTGCCACCAGCTCCCACCTGCTAGGGACCAATATTATCATGGGACTTACCCCATAAGCCCCAGACTCTGGCCCAAAGCCTTCCCAGCCTCGAGCCCCCGATCTGGTGCCCTCCCTACCACACGCAGGGAGGAGAAGCAAAAAGAAGCCATCCCAGCTCACGTCAATGGAGCAGGCCAGCAGAGACCCCGAGCGGAGGGCCTTCTGGATGATCTGGAACAGACCGGCCGGTGGCTTCTTCAGGCTATAAAACTCAGAGATCCCACCTGTGAAATCCTCAAACCCCTCCACTGTGGACCCTCCAGTGAGAGCCTCGTAAGAACCATTGAGCCTGTTGGACAAGAAAGAACACAGGTATCACCCACAGCCATTAGCAAGGAGGGGCACGTGGGATGGGGCAGGGCGCTGCTAGGACGTGGTGCACCCTGGAGGGCACAAAAGGGCCTTAGTTAGTTTTGCCTGTGGGCCAAGGAGGGGTTTAGGCACAGTTTCACAAGGCCAGCTCAGCACTCTGCCAGGAACGGATCTCAGAACACCTCTCACAAAGCCAAGTGCTCTTTCAAAAAGCAAAGTGTAGGACTTCCCTGGTGGGGTCCAGTGGTTAAGAATCCGCCTGCCAATTGGGGAACACGGGTTTACAGGACACTACTGAAGCCTGCGTGCCTACAGCCCGTGCTCCACAGCAAGAGAAGCCACCCTAATGAGAAGCCCAAGCATTGCAAATAGATAGCCTTTACTCGCTGCAACTAGAGAAAGCTTGGGCGCAGCAATGAAGACCCAGCACAGCCAAAAAATAATACATAAAAATAAAAATCGAAATGTAATTGTTCCAGAGCTGACCTCGACATCTTGGGTTTGGGGGAAGTTGAGGGCATGCGTAAGGAAGAAGGGGACCCTCCCTCAAGGCTGAGAGGCTTCCTTTGGGCCTTGCTTTGGGAATAGGGCTGGGAAGGAACAGGGGCTGCATTTTATTCATCAGTAAAATGAACTAAAAGAACCCCAAAGAAAGGTTTGAACATTGAATGCCAGTGAAGAAGAACGACTCCCAAAGTGTAGAGACTTTGGTGAGTCTGATATCTAAGCATATTTGCTTTATTATTCTTCATCACTCTTTAAAAACTCACATTGACCTAAGAACTGACCTGGAGGCTTTAAGAAGAAAAAGCCAGGGTCCCAATTCACACATTCAAGTGGGACAGAGCTGAGCTTTGAACTCCTAGCCCAAATTTCTGTTTCTCTTAGTTACTGAGGATGCTGTGCATGTGGGGTCTGGGTGCTGGGAAAGATTTGGTCAGGGCACCCAGGGTCGGGGGAGGGGGGCAAGCTCCCCCAGCTCTGCGTGGTCTCCCAGCTCCTACCTACACCACTTACTTGGCATAAGCCTTCTCCAGCAGCGCACTCCAGAATTCACTGCCTTCTTCGGAATGCAGGAAGAGCAGCTTTCCATCCTTGGTGGGGAGCCTGTCGTCCACGACCACCTCCACCCACTCTCCATACTGCCAGAACTGGGGGAGAGAAATACAGCATCCACTTACAGGGATGAGCCGACAGGCAGAACCAGCGTCCTCAGGGGACCTCGGAAGGAGCCTCTGAGCTGGTCAGTGCTCCAGCCGTTAATGAACTGGATCTGTCATTTAAGAGCAGGATCTGTCTTATTTGACCATGCCCACGGGAGATGCCAGTGAAGGCGAGAAACAAGTTCAGAGGCCGAGTCTGTGAATAAGAGAACCTGCACCCCGCTGTGGCAGCGGTGGGTGACTCAAGCCCACACCTCCTGACCCTCATTCCAAGTGCTTTCCTCAAGGCCACGTGGCCTGGAGGAGGCGGGGAGGGATAGGCGTGTGGGTGAGTGGATGAACGCGTCAAAGCGATGGTTCTCAAACTCAAGCACACGTCAGAATGCCCTAGAGGGATTGCTAGAACCTAGGCTACTGGGCCCCAAGCCCAGATTTCCGATTCCTGGCGTGGGTCCCCAGACTACGGAAAGTAGGGTCATTGCCGAGAGCTAGGCGGGATACCTGAAAATGAAAGATTCCTGCATAATTCTCCTGGAAGCTCTGGTCCCTGGGAACCACGCGGTACAGCAGCTCTCGGTTCAAGGTGAGGGAGGCAATGGCCGCCAGCAGCCAGCAGTCACCTGCGCCGGGTCAAGGGGGACACACACTGGTCAGGCCAGGCCTGCAGGCCCGCTGCTTTCTTTGATTCACTGGCCCGTTCAGTCCAGAGTCATGTGACTCCCTTCTAGGTCAGACAGTCAGACTCTCTTCCTCAGTGTGTGAAGGTCCCGCAGCCTTCTTGGAAGTTCTTAGCTCCTCCCTCACCACCTCTCACACACACACACACACACACACACACACACACACACACACACACACAAACTGACCATTCCACATGTCCTAAGCACTCAAGAGTGGAGTAGAAAACAGAAAAGAAGCAAAAATCAGCCTCTTTGGTTCCTTAACAGCAACCTTAAGAAAACATCTGGGGACTTCCCTGGTGGTCCAGTGGTTAAGAATCTGCTTTGCAATGCAGAGGATGCGAGTTTGATCCCCGGTCAGGGAACTAAGATCCCAAATGCCCCAGAGCAACTAGGCCCACACTCCACCATTACTGAGCTCACATGCCACAAGTAGAGAGTCCGTGCACTGCAAAGAAAAATCCATGTGATGCAGTGAAAATCCCACATGATCCCACATGCTGCAACCAAGACCCAACATAGCCAAATAAATAAATATTAAAAAGAGAAAACATTTGATTGGGGGAAACACTGAAGCGATGTGGTGAGCGCTGGGGTGGGTGTGTGTGTGTGTGTGTGTTCCTTGCTCCTTGGTCTTGGGTAACAGAGTTGCCTCTTCGTGTCTGTTGCAGGACTGCCCTTTTATGTTTCAGAGCTCACCATGACAGGCTTGATCTCTCATTGCTTATAACACTCTTGAGATATTAATTAGCATGAAATTATCATACTTTTACACACAACAAATTAAAAATTAAGAGAGGTTAAAAATGATAGGGCTCAGCGCTGGTCACTTTGGAGATCCAAGTAAATGCAAAAGAAAACAGAAAAATGCTTTCTGTACAAGTCAGGCAGGACACCCCCAGGCCCAAGCCCCTGAGCGCTGCCTCCATGGAGGGCATCTTAATCCCCCATGGTGTTGACTCCAAAGGTGAAGCACAGGCCCCAGACACCCCTTACTGACCTTAGCGTCCTGGAATTGATGTAAACCCGTGTCACATCCATCTACCTGCTTATTCTCACCAGTCTCTGAAACCTCAGAGTCCCACACGTGCTGCTTGTTACATGAACGAATGAGTCCACCCTACCAGTCCAACAGCTGCCTCCTCCCCGTTTCATTCCAGAGCCCTGCTTCTAGGAGTCTAGGGTTTGGTGACAAGTTTGTCCCATTCCTATCCCACACAAAGGGCTCCAAAACCCAGCCTGTGTGTCACAGCCTTCACCTTGTCCACAGAAACAAAATCTGAGCATTCTCAGGCTATCTTCAGAGGAAGTCCCTTTAACCTTTCAGAGCTCCTCTGAGGACCTTGTCCAACTCTCTGTTTTCTTTCAGTGCTGTGGCCCAGGTTGCATGCATAGTCCCAGATGAACACACCAAGGTTCTCTTGCATAATCCCAGATGAACACACCAAGGTTCTCTCAGATGCAGGCTCCCTGAGCAGGCAATAAGGGAACGGTGGTCCAGGAACCCACCTCCGAGCATCTGTCACCTGCTCAGAACAGCTCCATCACCAGGTGATCCCAGAAAGCCTTTTGGACTACCTGCCCTCATCTCTCTCAACAGAGAGGTTTCTGATTCGGTCCCATAGTAATTCCTTTCCCTCTGCCTTCACCCAACCAGGCTCATGTATTTTCTCTCTCTCCTTCTCTCACACACAGTTACTTTTTGAAGAGCTTTTCTGACCCAGAAGGCAGCCTACTCCCTGCCTTCCACTCTCACTGACAACTGCCCTCCTCCCTACGGCAGCAGGGCCTCCAGGTGGGACCAGACCCAGTAGCTGGAGGAGATAAAAATTGGTACAGCAGGCGTGGGACTGCAGCTTCTCATTAAAGAAGACTCGAGGGGGCCAGCACCTCGTTCAAAAACAACTTCCAAAGAGTGGATAAAATAACATATTCCCTTCTCTCTTAACACATGTGACCATCTCATTCCTCTGCTCAGAAATCTTCGACTTCCTCCACTGCTCAAGAGCAAGATAAAAACTAATGGAGCATCAAGACCCTTCATGACATGCCTTGCTCCTACTTTCCCTGCCTGCCTCCCACTGTCCTCCCACCGTGAGTCTGGTCTCCAGATGAACTTGGATTTGCATAAACACCATGCCCTGGTCTTTTCCCAGAGCACATTTTCACTCATCCATCCCCCCGGCTTATAGAGTCCTTGCTGTAACACCATCCCCTTTCTCCTCCTCCATGAAGCCTTCCCTGATGCTTCTCAACCTCCAGGCGCAGGTCACCTCTTTTTCTGTTTCCCGAAAACCTTGTTTATATTGGGTTGGCCAAGAAGTTCATTCGGATTTTTCTGTACACTGTTAAGGAAAAACCTGAACTTTTTGGCCAATCCAGTACTTCTCGGTGCACAAGCTCTTCCCCATCCAATTCCTAACCCACCTCGGTGCCTTATGTGCTCCATCCCCAGAGCCCCCAGCACTTTTCTGGGCCACTTGAATGAGACTGGCTTCCCCACCGTCGTCTCCACCCCCTTCCCCACCCTGCAATCTCTTCCTGCAGAATAGGCACATGGATCCCTTCATCTTGGCATCCCCAGCAGGTAGCCAACACATAGCAGGCACTCAATGAATGTTTAACGAATAAAAATAAATGTTTGCAAGAGAAAGACAAGTATCATATGATTTCACTTATACGTGGAATCTAAACTATGATACACATGAGCTTATATACAAAGCAGCAACAGACTCATAGACATGGTAAACAAACTAATGGTTACCAAAGGGGGATGGGGAAGGATAAATTAAACTTTGGGGATTAGCAGATACAAACTACTAAATAAAACAGATAAACAAGGTCCTACCATAGCACAGGGAGCTATATTCAATACCTTGTAATAAACCATAGTAGAAAAGAATATGAGAAAGAATTTATCTATGTATAACCAAATAACTTTGCTATACACAAAAGTTGTAAATCAACTATAACTTAAAAAATGTTTAAGAGTTTTAAAAAATTTGTAAATATGTGAAGGTAGTGCTGCTGCTGCTGCTAAGTCACTTCAGTCGTGTCCGACTCTGAGTGACCCCATAGACGGCAGCCCACCAGGCTCCCCCATCCCTGGGATTCTCCAGGCAAGAACACTGGAGTGGGTTGCCATTTCCTTTTCCAATGAATGAAAGTGAAAAGTGAAAGTAAAGTCGCTCAGTCATGTCTGACTCTTAGTGACCCCATGGACTGCAGCCTACCAGGCTCCTCCATCCACGGGATTTTCCAGGCAAGAGTACTGGAGTGGGGTGCCATTGCCTTCTCCTTTAGTAGTAAAGAACTCACCTGCCAATGCAGGAGACATAAGAGATGCAGATTCAATCCCTGGATGGGGGAAGAGCCCCTGGAGAAGAAAATGGCAACCCACTCCAGTATTCTTGCCTGCAGAATCCCAGGGACAGAGGAGTCACGAGGGTCGCAGAGTCAGACACGACTGAAGTGACTTAGCCCCATGTACCTGACCAAATGAATCAATGATTCATATTTTTGTTCTTGTGCAAATTCCCAACAGCACCTCACATGTTTGCACCTGAACACCCCTGGTGTGTGGAAAGGTGGTGCCCAAGGAGGACATGTCCTGAACGTGACAAGAGTCAGCTCCGCCAGTATCAGGGGCCTCAGCCTCTAGAGCTAGAGGGCAGAGGGGGACAAGGGAAGACCGCCGCAGAGGCGCAGGCCTCTGGGAGTGGGCAGTGACTGGTCCGCAACCCTCCCTGAGGCTGGCGGCCTCTCACAGAGATCCGAGCACACCTCCCTTCACAACGAGTTGCCACCGTGGTTCTCTTCTGATACCATTGCTCTTGCTGCCAGACAGGCTGCTTCCAACAGCCCAACTAGCGTACTCCTTAGATGTTACAATTCACCGCAAGGACACAAAGTGTCCCTCAGCTGCTGACATCAGAGGGGCTGCCCAGCTGGAGGAGAGTTTAATTTGTTCTTAATTTGCCTCATTCCCGACATTTCCCCAGGACTGCCTGGCTCTCGCAGCCAGCACAGAGCTGCGAGGAGATGCAACGGGTACCCGGGCTCTGGGATGCCTGCCAGGGGCTCCGTAAGATGTCGATGCACAATCATCACAAAGATGCTTTCTCTAAGGCACGGATCCAAATGAGCGTGTTCCTCTGCCCAGAACCCTCTTGGGAGGATGGACGTTTATGCTGTCACTCAAAACATTTCAGAGACGTGTTTGGGGATCTGCCTGGACACCCGCACATATACATCGACTTCTCCTCCGTGGACGCACAGCTTGATCTTTGAGCACAATGTTAATATCCAAAAGCAACCGAGTGGCTTTTGGATCTAAGTTTAGTGGTGAAAAAGATGACAGAAAAAACTGGGAAAGAACCTTGATGGTCAAGGCCCTCCTCCCCACCCACCCTCCAACGAGGGCAGGTCCCGGTTAGTCACCGACCAGGGAGCTAGAGAATGGCTCCTGCATCTCTGTCCTTGTGGGAAGTCTGGAACCACCTGAGCTTTGTTCTTCCCACTCCTTCTTCAGCTTAGATATTTAACGAGTTTAATATTTGTTAAAATAATAAGCTGACTTTTTTACTCCACTCAAACTTCCCACTCGTATCAGCAGGCTTCAGGGCTCTAGTAAACAGCAGGTAGATCCCAGTCATTATAATGGAGCTGCTGCCCTGCTTTTGTGACAAACATGTTTTAAGCCACTGAATTCAGAGTCAGGCTTTGTTAAAAACAAACAAACGAAAAACTCCAAATTCAAAAATTCCATTTACATGTTACCATCAAAGCTTGATGATCTAAACACCCAGTGTTAGGATAAGGCCTAGGTATCAAGAACTGGGGCTATAATCTAAACAAATTTTTCAAGCATCAAGGGAAGAAGTAGAGATGCTTCTAGGCTACCGGGAGGAGAGAGAAGGAGAAAAAAGAGAGAAAAGGTCAGACATTGGAACCCCTGTCATCATTCCTCTTCCACCAGGAGGTTGACCAATGGCTGGAGCAGCAACAATAGCAAAACCACAGAGAGTTTTAAAGAGGAAGCCAGAGCAGAGAGGATTTATGCCCAGCTTCCCACCGAGGACACGGGGAGCAGAATAAAAATGGCACCACGGAGAGCAAGGGGTCGGGGCGGTGGCGGGGCGGTGCGCGGGGAGATGCGAGAAGGTGGTAAAGAGCGCCCTCTAGGGACTTCCTGGCGCTCCAGCAGCTGAGACTCGACGACGCGCCCAGTGCAGGGGGCCAGGGTTTGACTGCTGGTCAGGGAACAAGATCCCACATGTCACAACTAAGAGTCTGCATGTCGCAAATAATAGCTGCTGCAGCCAAATAAATAAAAATATTAACATGCTTTTTTTTTTTTTTTAAAGAGCACCCTCAAGTCTTCCTCTGCCATCAGGGAGAGGTAGGGAAGAGCAGGGAAGAGAAGGGAGGTCAATCCCACCACAGAGGCTGTGGGTGACCGCCTGGCTCAAGGCCATGGAGGTGTGCCAGGATACTGAGGCAAGCCTGGGTCAGCCAGGCAAGAAGGCTCACTGGACCCCAACAGCACCAGCAGCACAGACCGCACACCGCACGCCATTCCCAGCTCCACGAAACCAGGGGACACAGGGCCCAGCCACCCTCCTCAAATAGCCTGGAGGACATTTGGCCTTTTCTTCCATGCAGGCGCCATCCTGGGGAGGCTGGAGAGGGGCCAGCCCTGAAGAAGCAAAAAAAAAAAAAGATTACCCGAATAGAGAGACTGAAGAAGGAGCATTTACCCAAAGGGGACAAGAACCCGAAACAGGCTGAGGCAGAAATACCTTTATTGGCTGGTTGCCAGGTCCCTCCCACTCACGGTCAGTGGAAACTGCGGCTCCCCAGCAAGCTGAGAGAAGCGAGGAGGATACAGACTGCGTGACGATTGAGTATCTGAATGTAACGCAGAGACTCTGACGTGCTTGTTTCCTAAAAACCATCCTAACTGTTCTGTCACACCTGAGGCCTCCTGCGTCCGCTCCTCGCTTTACGATGGCTGCAGGGGTTCACACTCGGGCTGCTGTTTTCACTCTGCACATCAGCACCAAGCAATCGCTCATGCCTCTCTCCTCCCCGCCCTCCCATGGGTGGACAGGCCTTTTCCAGCCCTCTGCGTTCAACTCCTGCCTTCTTGGATGAACTGAAACACATGCACACATGCTCGTGGTCATTCATTCTCACTTTGTTGACAATTCCCAGCTCTCTGGCTAGACCAAAAGCTGACTGGAGGCAGGCAGTGAGCTCATATCTTCGTAGATCTCAGCATAAAATGCTTCAGTGAATGAAATCATTCCAGTAGGAAACTGGCCGACCTGATCTGAAAACTCATACCTTAATTACGAGCAAGAAAGTCTCATAACTTAGCCCATTTAGCAGTTGAGATCTTGAACTGGGAGAAATAATACAGCGTACATTCATGCTGCATAAGACTAGAATCAGATTGAGAATTTAGAGTTACTATCCTAGTTAATAGGGGCTTCCCTGGTAGCTCAGCTGGGAAAGAATCTGCCCGCAGTGCAGGAGACCCCAGTTCAATTCCTGGGTCAGGAAGATCCCCTGGAGAAGGGATAGGTTACCCAATCCAGTATACTTGGGCTTCCCTGATGGCTCAGATGGTACAGCATCCACCTGCAGTGCAGGAGACTTGGGTTCAATCCCTGGGTTGGGAAGATTCCCTGGAAGAGAGCATGGCAACCCACTCCAGTATTCTTGCCTGGAGAATCCCCTTGAACAGAGGACCCTGGTGGGCTACAGTCCACGGGGTTGCAAAAAGAGTCGGACATGACTGAGTGACTAAGCACAGCACAGCATCCTAGTTAATAAAGCTCCTGTAAGTTTGGGATTAATAGATATAGACTATCATGTATAAAATAAACAACAAGGACATAATGGAAGCACAGAGAACTATATTCAACATCATAATGGAACCTAACAACCTAATGGAAAAAAATCTAAAAAGGATACATATATATTATTTATGATTCTTCCAACAGAATCACTTTGTTGTACAACTGAAACTAACGCAACATTACAAATCAACTTAAATTTTTTTTTTAAGGAAAAGTATTAAAAATAAAAAATCTCCCATAACATAGTATATCCAGCCAGAGCAGGTTTCTCTAGCTGAACCTGGCTGGATGGCTCTGTGTTGCCAGCCATCCTGTGCTCTGTAGATGTTCAACAGCACTCCTGGGCTCTGCCCACCAGGTGCCAGGACCACTGCCTCCCAGCATGACAACAAAAATGTCTCCAGACACTGCCAATGTCCCCTGGGATAGGGGATGGAGGATCATCTCCCACCCTCATTGAGACCTCATGAGCCAGAATATCCACAGCAAAATCGGGGGGTGAGGGAAGTCTGCATTGGAAAAGATTGGACAAAATGGCTTTGCATATGTCTCTAGTTCTCAACAGTGGCTCAGTATGAAAATGTCACTGACGACGATGAGAACGATGATTCCTTAGTCCATTACTCCTAGAGTCTTTTGGAAGCCACTTTCTTCTTCCCCCTTCCTTCTTTCACACTTGTTTTTGCTAAAGAAAATTGTTAACACCCAAAGGAAAGCTCTGACTTGCTCCTCAAGGTCCGCACCCAAGCCAGAGTAGGGTGCCATCTTAGCCCGCTTCCAGCATTCGCTCATCTCAAGATCCCAGGTGTAGCATGATTAGACTTAGGCCCCTCTACCTGGATTTGGAAGAGTGACCGTTTGACTTCTTACAGACCTCCTGAGCTATATCATTCTACCATTCTTCTTTTCTGCAAATCATACAGACGCCAGCCTTCACCGTTGCAGGTCAAGGCAAAGCTAGACATTCCTGAACTTGCATGATATAAGTGGCACTGGGTCCCCTCAGCCCCTTTCTGCAGCCTTGGTGGCCAGCCTCCATCCCAGATAACCCCTCTGCCCTCTCTTCAGGGTTGGCCCAGAAGCACAGATGCCTGCCAGCCCAGGAGAGTTGGCTCCAGCTCTGAAAGGGTCTTTTGGCATCCTCAGGGATCCTGTTTACTCTGACATTACTGTCAACCTCTCCCTGCTCCCCCAAGTCACATCGCTGCCTCCCTGGAGCAGTGCCTGCCCAGGCTGGTCTGGTGGTGGACCAGGGGAATGAATGAATCAGCCACATTCACACTCCATGCATCCTAGCAGAGCCCTCCATTCATTCCAGTCCTCTTTGAATCATTTAGTACTCATACCTGCCTCCAGCCCTCCTTGGAAAACATCTCTGGGATGTTCCCTTCCTTGAGGTTTAGGGAGTATGCCTTGTATGTCAGTCACCATCACTCACCAGCACTTAGCAAGCATTGCTGGTATAGGACACTGGAACAAGAGAGATGTAAAAGACATGACCCCTGCCTTCAGGAAACCAGCAAGCTTAAAGGAGTCAAAATAGCATGGCTTTTGCCCTCAGAAAGCCTGGGTTTAAATTCTCAGGCCCCGCTTTACCTGGCAAGTAACATGTAGCAATTCCTTAATTCTTATGATCCACGGTTTTCTCATCTGTAAAATGGGTTTACGTCTCACAATTTATCGTACAGGATCATTTGAGCAAAAACAACTTTTTTGTAGCAAGAGGGATGTTTAAACATAAATAGCAACTTCCAGTTGGGTAGAGAGGACATCAGGACATAAAAATATGAGATGCACACGGATGTGCATGTAACCGCAGACATATTTTTAGAGGGTCTCTTGAGTATCCTGATTAATGGTCCCCTGAGGGTAAGCCAGCTTCTCTCTACCTCAACCCCATTTACCAATACAGTTTCAGGGAGGGCAGAGAGGGATAAGCAATAAGAGGTGGGCTTTAAAACTCCAGAGCAAGGAGCAGGGGCCCGAATGGGGTGAGATGAGCCCAGAGAACAACGTCTCTTGGACCCTCCCCAGTTGGGATTCAGAGAAAACCACTGTGGGAAAACTTCTACACCACAGAGGGAGTGGGCAGCCTCCACAAAATTAAGAATGTAGTGAGCCATGAGCTGACTCTCAGAAAATCCCCCAAGCTCCCCTGTGGCCTCAACAACAACAAAAAAGGCAGAAGCCACCAGAGTGCAGGCAGGAAGCAGGCTGAGCAACTCTGACAGACAGACACAGCTAGTCTGCACACGGGGCCCCAGCCGATGGGCCTCTGGAGCCATCTTGGACTTCGGTCATCATCTTGGGAAGGAGAGGGCAGAGGAGAGGGATCTGGAAGGCTAAACAGTTGCCCCAAGGGACCAAGCTACACCAAAGAAGGCTCTTTCAACTACTGGGTTGGACAAAGTTTCAGGCTGAACTGGACTAAGTGTAGTTCCCCACTTGGCTAGGCAGGGCTCCTGAGGAAGATGAAAGCAGCTTTAGATCTCAGACATGCGCTAAGTGCCAAACCCAGAGACTCCAGAGAGGCTGCCTGAGATGAATTTTCAGAAAGTCTCCCGCGATAAGCGACATTTCTGCTTAGAAGCGACAACTCCAGTGGCCTTTCTAAGGCCAAACAGGAGCCTCTGTGCCTCCTGGAATAGCAGCCGGGGATTCTCAGGCTCTGTCTACGGCGGTCTCTTTCCTGGGTCAAAGGAAACACATCCGGGAACAGGTCACACTCACATGGCAGACATGAGCCCTACATCTGGCTTCTCTGCCCAGGTCCATGCAGCGCTAGCACTTCCCAACGTGGGCCACGTGTAAAGTGCCTGCACCTTCTTGGAACCTGCAGGTGTACTCTGGGCTAAAAGACTGTGCACATCCCGTCCCCAGTAAATCTCACCAAGTCCTGAGGTAGGTTAATCCGATGGTTTCTGTGAGTTCTTACAAAATGCAAATGAGAGGAAAAGGCATTCCAGACTCAGCCCTCCATCTTCCAAGAGTTTCCCTGAAATTGCATAGTGCCCCTGTCCTTGTTAGTGTTCCCCACAGCAGGAGGGTGTCTTCCTGCATTTAAACCTTTCCAGCTCTGCACTGGGTGAAGCAGGCATCTAGTTCCCACTTTCCAGATTCGTAACACTGAGGCCTTGAGCAGCTCAAGGTCAGTCAGCGTCAGAGTCAGTTCGAGCCCAGCAAGACGATCAGCCCGCTGCATTCCCACTCCCCGCGGAGCCCTCGGAAGCCAAAGCAAATGGAATTAACCCACCATATGAAATGTTATGCCCTAGATGTCTGGGCAAGAGGATCATTTGCAGGATTTCGCAAAACTGATGAAAGTGACTTTGGAGACCTGTTCCTGAACCAAACCCAAAAAGAACCTGGAAGAGTAACAGCAGTGACAGCTAAGGAAGAGAAGATGGGGTTCTAGGCACAGTGGGCACTGCAAGGGAGCAGAGAGAGCAACAGAGGATTGAGATTGGGCTTGGGGAAAGTGGGGAAGCCTTGAACGTGTCCATGATTCTGCATCAAAAGTCAAGCAAGAAGTGGAAGGCGTCACATCCCGTGGCCTTGTCTTTTTAATTATTATTCAGAAAAAACACACCCCTCAAAAGTCAACAAAGGGTGGTCTGCAGGTAAGACTCCGAGCTCTGAATGCAGGAGGCCTAGGTTTGATCCCTGGTCAAGGAACTAGATGCTACATGCCTTAACTAAAGGTTCTGTGTGCCACAATTAAGACCCAGCACAGGCAAATAAATAAATAATATTTTTCTTTAAAAGAATCAACAATTGAAGCAATCTAAATATCTATCAATAGATGAGTGGATATAAGAAGATGGGGCCGATACATACAATGGAATACTAGGCGGCCATTAAAAAGACCGAATTTTCACCATTTGGTGGCTGCAGTACTCTTGCCTGGAAAATCCCATGGACAGAGGAGCCTGGTAGGCTGCAGTCCATGAGGTCACTGAGGGTCAGACACGACTGAGTGGCTTCACTTTCACTTTTCACTTTCTTGCATTGGAGAAGGAAATGGCAACCCACTCCATTGTTCTTGCCTGGAGAATCCCAGGGACGGGGGAGCCTGGTGGGCTGCCATCTATGGGGTCACACAGAGTCAAACACAACTGAAGTGACTTAGCAGCAGCAAGGTCTATAGAAAGGGAGAAATAGAAAGATATTAAATTGATATAAAATTTCAGTTGTCTAAGATTAATTCTAGAGATCTGCTATAGGACAGATGATATCTGACATGGAGCCTATAGTTAACAATAGTCTATTGTGCACTTAACAGTTTAAAAGGTAAGGTAGATCTCATGTGAAATGTTCTTACCAGAAAAGTCAATAAAATGAAACAAAGGAACACGAGGAAACTTTTGGAGGTGAGAGATATTACTTTGATTGTGGTGATGGTTTCACAAGTGTATGCTGTCTCGAAACTCATTAAACTGTATACATTAAAAAGGAAAAAAGAAAACTATAGTCATGGAGATCTAACATGGCCTTTTGGAAGTACCTGGATTTGTGAGGCCCATGAAAGACAAAGGATGAAAGGACAGTCCTTGTAGATCAAATAAAAACACAAACTGGAAAAAGAAGCCAACAGTTGATTCATTCTAAGATCCAGCACAAAGCTGCAGTTAGTACATGAGTGCTGCAAAAATCTAAGAAAACATTTTTCAGAATTTTTTGTATCATTTTTCAAAGTGGCATACACCAAACCTTTTTAGACACTATTTAGCGATGAAGGTGGGCCTCTTCTGATACAGCTCATCCTCATATAATGAGGGTTTCTCGTCTTGCGGCTTGTCTTTCGAAGGGTGTTCCCACTCTCGCCACTACTGCAGCATGTCTAGTGGAACCTGCCCTTGGTGACAAGCTTCCACATGGCCCCAGTGCCCAGGGCCAAAGCCCCGAACTCTTCCCCCAACGTCATGGCCCTGCACCATCTGGCAGCTCCCTGCTCTCCATCCCCAGCCTCTGTGCCCTTGCCCCATCTGGGCTGCAGCCCCACCACTTTCCTTCATGTCCTCCCTGGTGTCCCGCTTTTCCTAGATGAAGGACCCTCGCTTATATTCCTTCTGGTGCCTGGAACCCTCCTCACTGGGAGAGGAGGCACAGTGCCAGTTTGTTCAAAGAAGACACTTAATATGGGTACAATGAAGGAATGAGCTATGAAAGTTCTTCCTGATTCTGACAGATTCAAATGTCTGTTAAGACATGCATCACTTCACTCTTGGCAGCATCCCACTGTCAACCACCCCTGGATCTGCCACCGAATCCCCACCTCTTTCTGTACCTGTAAATGAAGAACCTAGCACACCTTACTGGAACATCTTCACTTTATGGTTGCGTTAGAGCAAGGTGCCATTGTTCTAGAAGCAGGATCCTAGAGCACATCAATCCCTAGGATTTTGAATGTCCAGAAGCAGGAGGTGTGATACTGAGGTAACCCTGGGAGGAATATCACCAATACATTTTCCAGGATTAGCCCCCAAAATCCTATCGATATTTTTCTGAACAATAATGGCATGACTCCTTATGGCAAGCATAATTTTTACATCCTCAAAATCACTCCTTTCAGGCTGCACTATATATAATGTATGTATGTGTATGTGAAGTCGCTCAGTCGTGTCCGACTCTTTGCAACCCCGTGGACTGTAGCCTACCAGGCTTCTCTGTCCATGGGATTCTCCAGGCAAGAATACTGGAGTGGGCTACCATTTCCCTCTCCAGGGGATCTTCCTGACTCAGGGATTGAACCCAGGTCTCCCGCATTGGAGGCAGACGCTTTAACCTCTGAGCCACCAGAGAATAAAGCACACACTAAATAATCCACTTCTGCGGCTCCCCCTATAGGTCAGCTCGCACTGCCACTCCTGGTTCCCATGACTACCCAGAAGGCAGCCCTCATAGATGACAGCAGAGCTGGGCACCCAAGGCAGCTAGAACTCATCACTACATTCAGCCGAGGGTAATTCTGGGCAAGGGGATGGTGGGGTTTGGGGAGGGGGTCTTCAGCTTCCAGGAGCTCAGAGCACCCCAGAGAGTTAATGCAGCATCAAAAAGAAGAAGAAAATGGGAAAGGTTGGCAGGTCATCTTTGGAATCAGAGGCCATCTTGCTTTACCTTCAAAGTGATCAGTGGGGAAGAAACAAGAAAACTCTTCACAGTTGAGGGAACTTATTTAAATTATTTCAGAATTTCTTTCTCGTTGTTCAGGGAGCCCCTCCCTCAGGCCAGTTCTCATCTAATTTCTCCTATTGTTGAAGGAATAAGGTTGATAACATGAAACTGCTTGAGGTCATCCTATCCCCAAACCCCTTGTTTCAAATCATAACTTTAATGTTATTTAGAACGGGAAATTTCTTATATAGATTATAAAAAATGAAATTGATTCAAAGGAGGGGGAAAAAATCAGTAAGTAAATACATTTGGGGCTTATGTAAATACATCTCAGAGCTAGTTTCCAGGAACTGGCTTGCTTACTGAGTTTAATTATAATACTCTTTGGATTTAAACGCCAGAAGCCAGGTTCCAATGGAGAGAGAAATAAAAAGATAAGTGCTAAAGATTCATCACAAGCTCTGGCCAAGGCTGAAACACAATGAGGTAAAAAGTGATCCTTCACTGTTTGTGCTGAGGCAGAATAAGCATGCGTGCATGCTAAGTCACTTCAGTCGTGTCCTACTCTTTGCAACCCCATGGACTGTAGCCGCCAGGCTCTTCTGTCCATGGAATTCTCCGGGCAAGAATATTGGAGTGGGTTGCCACATCCTCCTCCAGGGGATTTTCCTGACTCAGGGATCGAAGCTGCTTCTTTTACATCTCCCACATTGGCAACTGGGTTCTTTACCACTGGTGCCACCTAGGAAGCCTGAAGCAGAGTCCATGGCTTATCAAACGCCTAATTCCAAAAACGATGGGAAACGGTGTGGCACCCCCAAAGCGGTCCTGGGATCCTCAGGCTTTCAAATGTACATGTGGGTCCTCAAAGTGCGACAAACATGAAACACAGCCTAAAGGAGAGTCTCCCCGGCAAGATGAGGATGGTCCTTCCACATATTAAAACATAAGGTGAAAGGACTTCCCTGACAGTCCAGTGGTTAAGACATGGTGCTTTCACTGCAAGGGGCACGGATTCAATCCCCACTTGGGGAACTAAGATCCCACATGCCGTGCAGCACAGCCAAGGAACAAACAAACAAACAAAGAGAGCAGGCAAGTGAGCTCAGATATAAAGTGCCCGGAGCCCAGTAGGGTGTTGTCAACAAAAAGCAAGGTATTTTTATGCTGGGGAAACATCCTGAGTACAATGACTAAGAGCAAAAAGATGCAAAAATAGACAGAAAGGAATCAGAGATCTTAGGAGGAGGGGCAGAGGTGACCCTAGCCAGGTTGCTGGGCAGGGGACCACAGAGAAAGCAATTTCCAGCAGCATCCAGGGCAGGTGTGCCTGGGGCTGGTCTACAAAGAATAGTGTTTCTTCGAAGAAACACTAGAGTAAGGACGGTGAGCAGCAGTTCAAGAGGCTCAGCAGGGTAAAAGTTGATTAGAATGCAGAAAATCCAAAGGGCCAATGGCATAAGCCCCCAGTAGGGCCGTAGTGTAGAGAAAAGAGGATAAACTAGTCACAACTGGTTTGCAGATCTGCTGGGCTTGGGCATTGCTGGCTGGCATAGTGATGAGCGTATCTGAATTGGGAGGTTTCACATAAACAACCGGATTTCTGGCTTCTCTTAAAAACTACCAAATCCAGCCAAAATTCCTCTAGTCATTCTACAAATATTCATTAAGCATCTACTCTGTGCCAAGCAATATTCTAGGCCCTAAGGATATAACAGTGGGCGGGGGGTGGGGGTGGGGTGGAAATCCTCCATGTGATGGAGTTTCCATTTTAGTGGCAAAGACAAGCTAAATAAATCCATGTGCTAGGTGGTTATATATGCCATGAAGGAAAAGGAAGCCAGGTGGGATGAGTGAGAGTCAGGAGGGGGCTGCATTTGAAGGCAGGGCAGTCGGGGTTACTCCTGGTTCCTTGGGTACTGTCCAGTTCAAGCTGGGGGACGGCTCCCTGTCGTGCAGGGCGTGGCCTCCCCGCTTGCCACAGTCACCACTGCTCTCTCTTGTTACCTACTCCTGGCCTAGAGGAGCAGGCAAAGGGCAAGATGGCAAGAGGGAGGCGACAGAAACGGACAGGGCCAGGAGAAAGTCCCTGAAAGAGACGGGCATCTGGGAAGGGCTCGTAAAAGGCTTAAACCAGGGCAATGGAGACACTGCTTGTTCTCCGTCTTCAAATCAGTGCAGCCTCTTAGAACAAAGAAGCATCTGTCCTTCCTCTGGAGAGCAGGTGGCATGGATTTGCTTCCGGGAGGACCAGCTCTTGCCAGAGGAGAGAGCAGAGGAGGGGAAAGGAGGACCCATGTTTCTGTCCTGCAGTGGTAGGAACCAAAGGTATAACCTGTGGACTGCAGCTTGGATGCACCTGCGGAAGCTTCTAGTAAATGCCCCCAGACTGAACCAAACTTCATAGAGGCCCAAGCACAGCCAGTAGCCTCACGCTTCCTGCTCTTGCACCAGGTGGCCTCCAGCTCAGCTGCTTCTCTCAGTGAGGAGCCCCTGCACACAGCACACACAGGCTCCCTGCAGGCTTGGGGACGCGATGTAGCATCCTCAGTGCTCCATCAATGACACTGTCTGCCACCAGCCCCCGGGCTCCTGGAGTGATGCCCTTTGACTGGCTTCATTTGAGGGGGCAGCGGTGTGCCCCTAAGAAGCCAGAGAGGGTGGAAGGAACCCAAGACTCACATCCAGTGCCTGATGGGGAAATTGTCCTTGGGCCCAGGCGTGGTGTCTGAAATGTGGGAACCTAACCCAGGGATGGGAGTCCCCTGAGGCACAGAGTCGGGCCTTAACAGTGGGGGGTCCTATTGGGTCCATGGATGACGCTACAGTTATGGTCCTCTAAAAATATAGGACAGAAGCATTGGGTTGGCCAAAAAGTTCATTCGGATTTTTCTGTAAGCTGCTACAGAAAAATCTGAACAAACTTTTGGCTGACCAATGTGTCTGCCACCACTTCTCTGAGCAGGAATCAGCCACACTCTGAACTGAGTTTTCAGACCCAAACCTCAGGCTGCTCAGCCAAGGTGGAACTTGACAAGTACTTCCCCCACCATCTGGTATCACTTGCCACCTCCTTATCAATTTAGCAAACTCCAGGGCAAGAGGTGGTCTCCCTAGGGACTCAAAGGCTGGCCTGCACTTTTGCATCTCTCTTAGGAAGTGAGGGGTAGTCAGGACATCTCTGAAGGGCACTGATAAAATTCCCTTTGCTGCAAAATGAAATCTACTCCTGGTAGAAGCAGCCTAATATCCTAGTAATGCAGAGTTCTTAATCTTTCCTATGTCTGGACCCTTTGGCAGTTTAGTGAAATCGAGATCTGATTCCAGGATAATGTTTCTAAATGGATAAAATAAAATATAAGACTACAGAAACTATATTGAAACTATCATTGAAATATGTTTTTAAAATGATAGTAAGGTTTCTACTTCTTTATTAATATTCTATATAAAAGATTTTGAATAGGGTCTAATAAACAGCATAATTATGAAGTAATATGATATAAGTGGTATTTTGAGATATTTGCAACAATCGTATGTAATATGAATATAATCCATGATTTCTATTACTGTGCTTCACTGCTTGCATTCATACCAAAAGGAAATAACTTAGTGAGGGTTAGTGTAACTAAAGATGTAAGAGTCAAATTCTTTCATGCTCTTTAGATTCTGTTCTGCATACAAATCCTCAATACATTGGTTCAAATTCATACTAAAGTGTAAATGGCTGTCCTGGGCCCTTTTCTCAGAGTGTATAAGACAGTGGTGTTAGTGGGACCAAACATGAGGGCAGTAAGCACTGGGGATCAAATAGAGGGAAAGATATTTCACAAAGAAGGGGAATCACTGAAAGAAAGAGAAGACCATTAACAAAACCAAACTTTCCCATGTCACTTAATGACTGGGCTACAAGTTACTGTCATTTGCAGAAATCTAACCCTGTACTCTCCAGAACCAATGAGGGGGTCTGGTCCCTTTGAGTTCTCTGAGGCTTCCCTGGATTTCTCATTAAAAATAACTAGTGAATTGACTTACTTTGCCCCAGCCCTCAAAGGAAATTACATATCAAAAGGTATCAAGAAAAATGCCTGTGAAGATGCTGACACCAGCCCCAACTGCTGAGGGCTGTGGGGGCCTGGCCTCTTTTGCAGGAGAGCAGGCCTCTCTTGGTGCGGGAGTGTGGCTCACAGAGAAAAATCGATGCAAGGGTTGCATCAGAGAAGGTGCCTTGATTTAGGTGTCCCTGTTCACTCTTTTTTGTCTATAGAGACAAGTGAAACCAACCAGTCATTCCTTTTTGAAACAAAAATATCAAATATAAAAACCCTACTGGAGAAATACAACAAAGATGAAAAAGACATCAATTTCATAAAGGTGAAGAAGAAAACCAAGTCACTAGAGAAAGAAAGAGATAAACACACATGAACACACAGAGAGAGAGAAGATGGAGAGTGAAAAATAGCAGGATAAAGACAGAGACCCCAGTACTCAGCAAACCCTTCAAAGGAAAGTTTAGCTCCCTCAGTAATCCTGCTCTGCGTGGAAAATAAATCATCACTAGATCAAAAGCCTGGATAAACTTTGTTTCACATTTGTTATTCAGAAAGCACGCTAATTCCTATCTAAAGTCTTCAAGTCTCTGTCTCTCCTTTGTAAAGGAAGAAAATCTCCTGCTCCTCATTCCTGAAAGCAGCAAGGCACAAAAGATGCCCAAAGACACGTAAAGTGCTGTTGCATTTTCACAACTGTAGGCATAAGTGATACCCTGTCTCAATGTTTCCCCACCGGAGGATGCAGGATGGCAAGAGTGGTGGGCCTGCGTGGTTCTGCTGAGCCTGGGAGAGACAGGCTGACTCAGAACAGAGTCCTCTCTTGGAAGCCACAAGATCCAGCAAGCAGAAGGAGCTGGCTTCCTCCCCGTGTTCCTTTACTCACAGCCACCACAGGGCCTTGGGACGACATCATTCCTGATGTCCCTGGGACCTAAGTACTTTAGGTGATCTGAGGATAGATAAGCCAACAAGCTGGTTTGCGTGAACTTTGAAATCCTTGAAAAATAAAGACAACCCACAAACTGCAGAACAATTATACCAAAGAAATTCTCACACTGTTAATAAAGTTCTAGGACCCGCAACAGATTTCCCAACCTGGGGATCTAGCAAAGGGACTGAAAACCCCCAGAAAATTTACCCAGACTTGCCTGTGAGTGTCCAGGCATCTCCAGCAGAGGCATGGGTTGGCAGTGGCCTGCCGCAGGATCAGGGGCATTGAGTGTGGCAGTGTGTGCATGGGACCTTTGAAGGGGGTCACCATTATCTTTATTACATCCAGGACAGTTTGGTCTCAGGTCAAACAACAGAGAGGGAACACAGCCCTGCCCGTCAACAGAAAATTGGATTAAAGATTTACTGAGCATGGCCCCACCCATCAGAACAAGACCCAGTTTCCCCACAGTCAGTCTCTCCCACCAGGAAGCTTCCATAAGCCTCTTATCTTTATCCTTATCAGAGGGTAGACAGAATGAAAATCACAATCACAGAAAACTAATCAAACTGGACCACAGTCTTGTCTCACTCAATGAAACTATGAGCCAGACCCTGTATGGCCACCCAAGACGGACAGGTCATGGTGGAAAGTTCTGACAAAACACGGTCCACTGGAGAAGGAAATGGCAGACCACTTTGGTATTCTTACCTTGAAAACCCCACAAACAGTATGAAAAGGCAAAAAGATATGACACTGAAAAGATGAACTCCCCAGGTCGGTAGGTGCCCAGTATGCTACTGGTGAAGAGGGGAGAAATCATTCCAGAAAGAATGAAGAGATGAAGCCAAAGCTAAAACAACACTCCTTTGTGGATGTGACTGGTGATAGAAGTAAAGTCCGATGCTGTAAAGAGCAATACTGCCTAGGAACCTAGAATGTTAGGTCCATGAATCAAGGTAAATTAGAAGTGGTCAAACAGGAGATGTCAAGAGTGAACATCAACATTTTAGGAATCAGTGAACTGGAATGGGTGAATTTAATTCAGATGACCATTACATCTACTACTGTGGGCAACAATCCCTTAGAAGAAATGGAGTAGCCCTCACAGTCAACAAACGAGCCTGAAATGCAGTACTTGGGTGCAGTCTCAGAAATGATAGAATAATCTCTCTTCATTTCCAAGGCAAACCATTCAATACCACAGTAATCCAAGCCTATGCCCCAACCAGTAATGCTGAAGAAGCTGAAGCTAAGCAGTTCTATGAAGACGTACAAGACCTAGAACTACCACCTAAAAAGATGTCCTTTTCATCATATCACGTCGGGGTCACAGTGTTACTGTGCTTCCCTGGTGGCTCAGGTGGCAAAGTGTCTGTCTACAATGCAGGAAACCTGGGTTCGATCCCTGGGTCGGGAAGATCCCCTGGAGAAGGAAATGGCAATCCACTCCAATACTATTGCTGGGAAAATCCCATGGACAGAGGAGCCAGGTAGGCTACAGTCCATGGGGTCGCTAAGAGTCAGACACAACTGAGCACACTTTCTTTCATCATAGGGGACTGGAATGCAAAAGTAGGAAGTCAAGAGATATCTGGAGTAACAGGCAAATTTGGCCTTGGAATAAAAAATGAAGCAGGGCAAAGGCTAACAGAGTTTTGCCAAGAGAATGCACTGGTCATAGCAAAGACCCTCTTCCAACAACACAAGAGAAGACTCTACACATGGACATTACCAGATGGTCAGTACCAAAATCAGATTGATTATCTTCTTTGCAGTTGAAGATGGAGAAGCTCTGTACAGTCAGCAAAAACAAGACCGGGAACTGACTGTGGCTCAGATCATCAACTCCTTATTGCCAAATTCAGACTGAAATTTAAGAAAGTAGGGAAAACCATTAGACCATTCAGGTATGACCTAAATCAAATCCCTTACACTTTATATTGTGGAAATGACAAACAGATTCAAGGGATTAGATTTGATAGTGCCTGAAGAACTATGGGACTTCCCTGGTGGCTCAGATGGTAAAGCATCTGCCTGCAATGCGGGAGACTTGGGTTCGATATCTGGGTCGGGAAGATCCCCTGGAGAAGGAAATGGCAACCCACTCCAGTACTCTTGCCTGGAAAATTCCATGGACAGAGAAGCCTTGTAGGCTACAGTCCATGGGGTCAGAGGTTTGTGACATTGTACAGGAGGCAGGGATCAAGACATTCCCCAAGAAAAAGAAATGCAAAAAGGCAAAATGGTTGTCTGAGGAGGCCTTACACATAGCTGTGAAAAGAAGAGAAGCTAAAGGCAAAGGAGAAACGGGAAGATATACCCATTTGAATACAGAGTTCCAAAGAATAGCAAGGAGAGATAAGAAAGCCTTCCTCGGTGATCAATGCAAAGAAATAGAGGATAACAATAGAATGGGAAAGACTAGAGATCTCTTCAAGAAAATAGAGATACCAAAGGAACATTTCATGGAAAGATGGGCACAATAAAGGACAGAAAAATTTTAGACCCAACAGAAGCAGAAGATAATAAGAAGAGGTGGCAAGAATACACAGAAGAACTGTACAAAGAAAAATTCATGACCTAGATAACCACAATGGTGTGATCACTCACCTAGAGCCAGACATCCAGGAATGTGAAGTCAAGTGGGCCTTAGGAAGCATCACTAAGAACAAAGCTAGTGGAAGTGATGCAATTCCAGATGAGCTATGTCAAATCCTAAAAGATAATGCTGTGAAAGTGCTGCACTCAATATGGCAGCAAATTTGGAAAACTCGGCAGTGGCCACAGGACTGGAGAAAGTCAATTTTTATTCCAATCCCATAGAAGGGTAATGCCAAGAATGTTCAAACTACTGCACAATTGCAGTCATCTCACATGCTATAAAGTAATGTTCAAAATTCTCCAAGTCAGGTTTCAACAGTATGTGAACCATGAACTTCCAGATAGTCAAGCTGGATTTAGGAAAGGCAGAGGAACCAGAAATCAAATTGCCAACATCAGCTGGATCACCGAAAAAGCAAGAGAATTCCAGAAAAACATCTACTTTTGCTTTATTGATTATGCCAAAGCCTTTGACTGTGTATATCAGAACCAACTGTGGAAAATTCTTCAAGAGATGGGAATACCATACCACCTGACCTGCCTCCTGAGAAATCTGTATGCACATCAAGAAGCAACAGTTAGAACTAGATATGAAACAACAGATTGGTTCCAAATTGGGGAAAGAGTACATCAAGGCTGTATATTGTCACCCTGCTTATTTTACTTATATTCAGAGTACATCATGTGAAATGCCAGGCTGGATGAAGCACAAGGTGGAATCAAGATTTCTGGGAGAAATATCAATAACCTCAGATACACAGATGATACCACCCTTGGGAAAGAAAGTAAAGAGGAAGAGAAGAGCCTCTTGGTTAAAGTGAAAGAGGAGAGTAAAAATTTGGCTTAAAACTCAACATTCAAAAAACTAAGATCATGGCATCTGGTCCCATCACTTCATGGCAAATAGATGGGAAACAGAGGAAACAGTTACAGACTTTATTTTCTTGGGCTTCAAAATCACTGCAGATGGTGACTACAGCCATGAAATTAAAAGATGCTTGCTCCTTGGAAGAAAAGCTATGACCAACCTAGACAGCATATTAAAAAGTAGAGACATTACTTTGCCAACAAAGGTCCATCTAGTCAAAGCTATTGTTTTTCCAGTAGTCATGTATGGATGTGAGAGTTGGACCGTAAAGAAGGCTGAGTACTTAAGAACTGATGCTTTTGAACTGTGGTGTTGGAGAAGACTCTTGAGAGTTCCTTGGACTGCAAAGAGATCCACCAGGTCCATCCTAAAGAAAATCAGTCTTGAATATTCTTTGGAAGGACTGATCCTGAAGCTGAAGCTCCAATTCTTTGGCCACCTGATGCGAAGAACTGACTCACTGGAAAAGACCCTGACGCTGGGAAAGATTGAAGGCAGGAGGAGAAGGAGACGATGGAGGATGAGATAGTTGGATGGCATCGCCAACTTGATGGACATGAGTTTGAGCAAGCTCTGGGAGTTGATGATAGACAGGGAAGCCCTGCATGCTGCAGTCCATGAGGTCACAGAGTTGGACATGACTGAGTGACTGAACTGAAAAATAAAGACATGTTGTCAACTTCAGGATGGGATTTTTTTAATTCCAAATATATTCCAAATGCCTGATCCAGCCTGATGGCTCAGAGTGATATTGGCAATAAAGGAAGTAAAAACACAGGTAGCCTCTGATTTAGGCTACCCTGTTTCCATGATTTAATAATGATAGAAGGCAAAGTTTTTAGAAAACAGATCAGATGTAAGTAAACATTCATGGAGCCCTGCCACACCTCCAGGCACTGTGGATTATAGAGACGCAGAAGAGAGTTAGTCCCATGGTGCATATAGGCAGGGCGCCCAGGGTTATTAGGATACACTTCCGCCCCTACTTACTGCCCACTGCTTGGAGAACAAGGAGCGGTGTCAATTCCCTACACATCACAACCACCAGGCAGGCTGGGTTTGATTATATCCCCACTGTTCAGCTGTGCTAACTGAGGTCATGCGGCAAACTGTGAAGACCCAGGTCTCCCTGCAGGGCTCTTTGCACTCCAGCTGTGAACTCGTACTACTGGTGGCAGATCCAGAGAAAGAGGAGAAGGGCCCTCCTGAAGGAGCATTTCGGAGCGCTTCGGGTGGTGGATTTAGGGGCGGGGATTGGGGGAGAGGAAAGAAGAGGGCAGGGCCAGTGAGTCAGAAGAGCAGGGGTGACCTGGGGTGGGGAGAGCGCAGTGTGGCCAGACCTGATGCCTGCCAGCCCAGTGCCACCTCCTTTCAGAGAAGTGTTTTGGGGGAAGGCCTGCAGTCACAAGAGCAAGCCCATGACCCAGGCTAAACCAGCCACAGAGTCCCTCACCCCTCAGACTGAAAGACCCCAAGGAGTAGGCAAAGAACCCAACCACCAGACCAGAGACTTCTTCTGAGATTAAACCAAAGCTGGTTCATGATCGCACCAAGTTGACATCTGGAACTCTAGGTGTCTCTTCCGCTGCTCGGAGCCTGCCTGGCATGGGAGAGGGTGGAGCTGACTCACAGAGACCAGCCGAGACATGACAGGCAGAGAGAGCTCCAGGAACATCCAGATCCTTGCACCCAGCCTTCCCCAGGCCGGTGCTGCCCTTCCCCTTCCCATGGTCCTGTGGGAGGAGCCAACAACTTCTCTTCCTTAGGTTGACTGAGTTGGACTTCTGAAGCCAGTGACAAAGGAGTTCTGGGCGGTGCGTGGTCATGACATCAGGTGAGTGAAGCCAGAAACAGGGACTTCATGGTGGGACAGGATCTATTTCTGTGGCCCCAGAGGGACACGCATGGTTCAACGAGAGAGAGACAGACAGTGTGGGGACAAAGAGCAGAGGGACAGGCGAGGTGCCTGCACTTCCCTGGGTGATGCACCAACCACAAGCCTTCACCGGAAACAGGCACCACAGGCGTGCCCTACAGGGAATCCCACACTTAGCAACTTACTCGCTCGTGACAGGGTGAGGCCCCTAGATCCCCTCATACTGGAGGGATACCGCGTGTGTGGCCCTTGCAAGTTCTGGTGAGTGTGGGCTCTGCCAGGAAGACGGAGCATGGAAAGGCTGAGGCTGAAGGGGACCCTTTCTTAGTGCACCAAGGTGATGAGTGCCAGGCGTGAGGATCCAGGGAGGGCTTTTGTCTAGGGGCTGATTCATCACCAGACCCCTAGTTAATATGTGTGAAGGCAAACCACCATGTACTCTGGCAGAGACTGAGTCACCCAACAAAATGCATAGGACACTGTGAGTAATTATCTGGAGCAACTGAACCTTTAGCATTGCATACTTCCCAATCTTTCATCCTATAATGATGTCTCCAAAGAAAGTTAGCTCCTAGACTGCACTTGAGCACAGACTCTGGTGCGAACCAAGGACTCTCACAGGGTGAGGACTCACATGAAGCTCTCACAAGAACTAGTTTATAGATGCTGCTGCTGCTAAGTCGCTTCAGTCGTGTCCGACTCTGTGCCACCCCATAGATGGCAGCACACCAGGCTCCTCTGTCCCTGGGATTCTCCAGGCAAAAATACTGGAGTGGGTTGCCATTTCCTTCTCCAGTGCATGAAAGTGAAAGTGAAGTCGCTCAGTCGTGTCCAACTCTTCTCGACCCCATGGACTGCAGCCCACCAGGCTCCTCCATCCCTGGGATTTGCCAGGCAAGAGTACTGGAGTGGGGTGCCATTTCTTTCCCACATAGCATGACGTGGAGCCAAAAAATAAAAATGAAGAAAAAAGAACAAAGCCTTCATACACTGTCTTGGAAAGATCTCCAAGGTATTAAGTATTAAGTGAAATAATGACAAATAATGGCAAGGTCCCAAACAGTATTTCCTGAATGCTATCTTCAAGGCAAAAAGAGATACATATTAGACCACGTTTTAAGATTTGCTTGAATTTGTATAAAGAAATACTGGATGGAATTTAAAAAGGGTACAGGGAAACAGTAGAATAGATGGAAATATATGGGAAGCCAAATTTTCACTGTGGACCTTTCAGTTGTCATTTTTGAACAGTGTGTACTAAAAATAAAAGTAAAAACAACAGTGACACAAAGCAGTGTAAAGGACATCATTTTCATTATTTAAATAAACTGTAAAAAAGTAACAAGAATATTTAAAATCTGCATTAGACCCCCTGCACTGTGTTGGACTCTGTCAAGCCTGCAAGGCCCTGGGCAAGTATTAATCCCTGTCACTCCCTGACAGGTGCCACGTAACAGCGCCTCTTAATCTCTCCAAGATCCACCCACTGTTAAAGCCGCCAGGCCCAAGTCTCACAGGCTACTGCCCTTCAGCCCCCGACATGCACCCTGGGGCCAAGTTGCAGGCCCAGCATCCAGGTACCCACTTCGATGCTTGTTGCAGCTCCATCTGGTCCACAGGCCCTCTGGCCCCATACCAAGCACCCTTCAGGAAATTGGACTCAACAACCTTTCCGCTCTGTTCATTAAAATCCACCAAGGCAGCGCTGGGCTAACCCAGGGCAGCCTCCACGGCGTCACCCCAGCACTTTGATGTGAGTTGGATTCGGGAGTCGGGTTCATTTCCTGCTCCTCCAGCCGCTGGCTTCATCAGCAGCACACGCTCACCATGGTAACGCTCTGGTCTCTTTTGGGAAACTCTCTTTCCTCTGAGCTTAAAACTATTCAAAGGAGGATCTCTCCAAGTCAATCAATTAAATTAAAATACCTTTTCCAAAGTCAACCCATCTACAGCAAGAAGTTGTTAAAAGCATAAATGTGAAGTTGTGTTTCCCTGAGATGCGTGCTATATTAGGTTAAACATTTCGCTTGAAGTAAAAAGGCACAGCACACTTACCAGAACAAGAAGAGGTCAGAACACAACCCCTCTGGGAGCCCTCACCCCGCTCAAAGGCTGGGGACACAGAGGCTGTGGCTTTCAGGGACAGGGGCACATGACTATGTGGTACCCGAATGGTTCTCACTGCTTTGTACTCACGCTCCATGAGCTCTGGCTAAGGGGATATTTGCTATACTCATTAAAGGAGAGAACATTGGAAGCATTTAAAATGAATACCAGTGATCTTCAAAATCATAAAGGCTTCCAGCAGGCTGAAGAGAACAGGTTTGTGGTGCAAGGAGAAAAAAGACAGAGGGGAAATCTCCAGAAAGATAAAGAGCGGTGGGGACACATGGATGCGGAGATTTTGTTTGTTTGGCTGACTTTCAAGCAAGCAGGATTTGTTTCCTCCTGTCTTCATTTCCAGTTCTATATCCTGCAGCTGTCACTGGCCGGCTGTTTGGAAAGCCAGTGAATTCAATTCAGAGCCATGTTGTCCCTTAGTGTTGTCCAGCTCAGTGCTGAAACCATGAGATCCTGGGATCAGGAGGGCTTATGAAATCAACAATGCTAATCTGCTATCAAACAGAACCTTGGTTTCCAACACTTAAGGCTAGAACTTACAAAACAAAATACATTATTCCTCTAACTTAACTGTGCCTGATGTGGAGGGAATAAGAAAGATTGGGAAGTGAAGGGTCTTAATCCCATGATTCCTGGCCTACCATAGAAAGCTTGGCTACAAAGCTAGGATTTTTGTTTTCTTACTCATGATAAGAGCATCTATTGTGACGGCAGGTGGCGCTAGTGGTGAGGAATCCGCCTGCAATGCAGAAGACCTAAGGGGCGTGGGTTCCATCCCTGGGTCGAGAAGACCCCCAAAGGAGGAAATGGCAACCCACTTCAGCATTCTTACCTGGAGACTCTCACAGACAGAGGAGCCTGGCAGGCTATGGTCCAAGGGGTCACAAAGAGTCTGACATGACTGAAGAAACTTAGCACGTTTAATTGTATACATGTGGCCACGCCACAGGTCGAATCATGTCCACTTACAGGAAACTATTATCAAAACACAGCACAGGGACTCCCCTGCTGGTTCAGTGGCTAAGACTTCGTACTCCCAGTGCAGGAGGCCCACGTCTGATACCTGGGCAGGAAACAAGATCCCACATGTTGCAACTAAGAGTCTGCATGCCACAACTGAAGATGCAGCATGCTGCAACTAAAACCTGAAGCAGTCAAATAAGTAAATATTAAAAAAAGGAACACAGCTAGCACAGTTTGCTGCTGCTGCTGCTGCTAAGTCACTTCAGTCGTGTCCAACTCTGTGCAACCCCATAGACGGCAGCCCACAAGGCTCCCCCATCCCTGGGATTCTCCAAGCAAGAACACTAGAGTGGGTTGCCATTGCCTGTCTCCAAGCACAGTTATCTACCTTATGCCTATAATCCTAGCTTGTGACTCTAGCATTAAAAAGGGTTAAATGAGCATATGGAAAATCTCTTGGTTAAAAGGAACCAAAGGGAGTTCCAGTATTCCCTGGAGAGTGGGAGCCAGAGTGAAGAGTGCAATCTCAAAGACCCATACAGGTGAGTGACAGCCTAATGTAGACGGTCAAGTCTAACAGCGTAATCTGATGTTACTCATCACACACACACCTGCCCTCTCCCAAAACAAATAGAACTCTCCCCAGTGACTCACCCAGGGCTCCCTGACAGATGTCTGTGCGTGTGGCTCCACCAACGATAAACTGAGGGCTGGGGCACAATTCCTGGAAACAATCGGGGACAAAACACAAGTCACAAAGATGCCCAGTGATGGTGGCACCAAGGGTGAAGGAGCTTGATCATCATAAAATTCATGGAAGAAACCCAAGGGGTTATCTATTGCACATACCGCATTTTATCACTGAGGATTCTGAAGCCCAGAGAAGGCAGGAGAGCTGCCCACAGTCACACAGCCAGGGGTGGCAAAGGAGGAGTTGGAGCCCACAGCTCCCCCCGTGAGCAAGCTTTTTATCACTATGCATACAGTGTGGGTGTGTGGATGTGAAGGCGGGGGAGTCAGGAGAAAAGCAAAGACTAAGATAATGATGGGATGAAATATGATCTCACCGTTCGGACAACACCCTTACTTTTACGGAGAGGATGAGGCTAATGTTTAGCACTCTAAGAAAATGCTCTGCACCCTACGGACACTCTATTAAACACCTGACTCAGTGATGAGGACCCTGTGTGTTGATGGAAACACTGGGGCTTCAGGAAGTGTCTGTCCAGAGAGGAGAACTCAGCCTCACTCCCACATCTGACCTGCACTCCGTCGCCTCCCTGCTCATCTGTCTCGGAGTGGCACTTGTCACGGGCAAGCTCATGGCCCTAGAGCTCTATTAGGGCACAAGAAGGCACCCTGTAGGCCTTCTTTCTTTCTGGTTTACCCAGCAAGGATGTACTCAATGCCTGTTCTATACATGGTACTAGTTGCACCATATCGGGCAGGGGAAAGATGGGAGCATGGTGACAGAGAGGGAAAGAATACACATGGTTCTTGGCCTCAGAGTGCTTTCAGCCTACGTGGGAAACCAAGATAGACATCCATGGTAAAAATCAGAGAAAAAGGACTCCCTCGGCGGGCCAGTGGACTCTGCACTTCCATTGTAAGGGGCTTGGGTTGGATCCCTGGTTGGGGAACTAAGATCCCACAGGCCATGCAACATGGCCAAAAAATAAATAATAAATAAAAATTTTCTTTAAAAAATCAAAGGAAAAGCCTAGTGCCTAACACTGGAATGTAGACCGCAGAAAACAAAAGGAGAAAAGGGAGAAATGCCCACGAGGGATTATCCTGAAAAGACTTATTAGATGGGAGATGATACATGTGCATGAGAAAAGCAGAATCTAGGACAGGCTAGTGGTACTAGTCCCAGGTGGCACTAGTGGTAAAGAATCTGCCTGCAATGCGGGAGACATAAGAGATGAAAGTTTGATCCCTGGGGTGGAAGATCCCCTGGAGGAGGGCATGGCAACCCACTGCAGTATTCTTGCCTGGAGAGTCCCACGGACAAAGGAGCCAAGTAGGCTACAGTCCATCGTATTGCAAAGAGTTGGACATGACTGAAGTGACTTAGCAGATGTAAGGACTGGTTCCCAAAAGAGAGGCGGGTCTGCCTCACCACCAGGCACACTCTTAAGGGGAAAGGGTGGGAACCTCAAGGGACAAAAAAGAAGCCAGCCCAGTTTTGCTACATCAGGGACTGTCTGACCACAAAGAATGGCAAATATTTCCATCTTACTCCATGAGTGACTGAGTGCTAAGTCACTTCAGTCATGTCTATTTGTGACCCCATGGACTGTAGCCCGCCAGACTCCTCTGTCCATGGGATTCTCCAGGCAAGCATACTGGAGTGGGTTGCCATGCCCTCATCCAGGAGGTCTTCCCAACCCAGGGATTGAACCCTTGTCTCTTATGTCTCCTGCCTTGGCAAGCAGGTTCTTTACCACTAGCGCCACCTGGGAAGCCCATCTTACTCCATAGAAATAAAGAAATGGTGGATCAAAAAGGAAAGGGGAAGCAAGAGACTGATGGGTTGAAGGTAGACAGAGAGAATGGGTGTGCAGCCATGAGCTGGGATTCTGGGGTTCTGGGACCAAGAGGGGTGGAGGCTTCTGAGTGGCAGCCCTAACATCCTTGTATGAAGCTCCTGCCTAAATGGGCAGAGAGAGCTCCTTTTGGGCTGACTTTTTTTTCTTCCAAATATGAAAAAAAAAAATCATTAACTTGTTTTTTATTTTAAAAGTATGTGCCCATGGGTAAAAAAAAAAAAAAAAAGTAACAGCAAATAATGCTATAAAAACAAAAAAAAATCCTTTCACTTTAGATTCCTTGCTGTTAACATTTCTTGTACACCCTTCCAGAAACTCTTTTGATGTAAAAGCATATTTACATATATATGGCTTCCCTGGTGGCTTAGATGGTAAAGACTCTACCTGCAATGCAGGAGACCCAGATTCAATCCCTGGATTGGGAAGATCCTCTGGAGAAGAGAATGGCTACCCACTCCAGTATTCTTGCCTGCAGAATCCCATGGACAGGGGAGCCTGGTGGGCTACAGTCCATGGCATCACAGAGAGTCAGACACGACTGAGTGACTAACACCTTACATATATATATTTTCTATCTTGTGTATCTTTGCTCAGCACATATAGAGCTTTATCATTTCATTATAAGTACCATGAGTTATTTAGCCAGCCTTCCAATAATGGAGCTTAGTTCTGCTTGTTTGTTTCAACCTCTAGTGGCAACTTTTTGTTTTTTAACCTGTCTGCACCAGGTCTTAGATGCAGCATGTAGGATCTAGCTCCCTGACCAGGGGTTAAACCTGGGGCCGGTGCCTTGGGAGTGCGGAGTCTTAACCACCGGATCACCAATTGTCCCTCTAGTGGCAATCTACAGACGGAAGTGGCATGAGCCAGACTAGGGGTTCTAAAAGTGGGCAGCAGCAAATTCTAATCCCAGGTGATCAAGAAGATCCCAGAGTCCAGACATCCTCTCTTGGTGGGCAGAAGGTAGAGATTTGAAGTTTTAATTAATAAAAATGGAGAGACAAGAAGAAATGTTGAATGTAATTTGTTTTTTGTTTTTTTTTAAGGAAGGGCTGAGAGCACACTGAGAGGTTTGGCAGAATCTCTCTGCTTAAAAACCTTATTTAAAAGAGTTTCCGGCTCCTCATCTCCCATCCATCTGTCAGTCTCCTGAAGCCTGGCTCCGATCTCCCAGGGCTCCATGAAGCGCCTCTCACCTGAGTCACCAGCACTCACAGAATGAGCTTCGCTCTCCTCCATCTCACTGCTCTTTACACTTGATACTGTTGCCTGTTCCCACCTTCTGAAACCCTCCTCTCTTGGCGTCTGTATCCTCACTCACTCTTGACTTTCTCACCTCTCTACTCCTTGTCAAGTCTCCTTCAAGACTTCCTCTGCTCTGTTCATCCTCAGGACCAGGGAATCCCTGGGCTGGGTCCTCAGTCCTGGGTATGACCCCCATCTCACAGAGCAATAACATGCCTGAAGCCTTCTCCCTGCATGACGCCATCCAGACCTGTGGCTTCAGTTACTAACTATAGAATACGCTGATGCTCCCAAATCACTCCCCCAAGCTGTACATTCAATTACGCATGTCACACTGACTATATTTTAGAAGCGCACGAGACTCATACCTAATAGGTCTACCAAGCTCAGCTAAAACACTAAGTTTGGCTTGGAAAACAGAGTGGTTTGCAAAGGCTAGAGACAACAGAAAGCGTTATAACCAGAGTGGTGCCAAGGAGTTCCTGTGTGTGCCTGCTAAGTCACTTTAGTCATGTCCAACTCTTTGCACCTCTATGGATCGTAGCCTGCCAGGTTCCTCTGACCATGGGATTCTCCTGGCAAGAATACTGGAGTGGGTTGCCATGCCCTCCTGCAGGGAATTTTCCCAACCCAGGGATCGAATCCACGTTTTCTTATGGTTCCTGCATTGGCAGGTGGGTTCTTTACCACTAGAGCCAGCTGGGAAGCCCAAGAGGGTTCCTAGGGGATGGAATGCTCATTTGATTATGTTATTCATTAGCATAACTAAAATGTACACCCCCTCCCAAGAGAAAACAACCAAGAAATTCCCTGACTTATATGATTTATGAATCTCTCAGGGACCACAGAATGTCCTCAGCCTTGCAAGGAGATCACATCTTAGCATTATGCCTGAAGAGTATTCCCGAAGTCTTCTCTCCATTACTACCTTTCTATCAGAACTCAGATCAGATCAGAGATACAAAGTAAACTGGCAGTCAAAGATGTTTAAAAGAGGCAAGCCCCTGCAAAGAGGCAGGCTCCCAATTCCCTACATTTAGGACACTATATTTTCTTCCTTAAAAACAAACATGTCTTTTTAGCAATAATGTTTATGATTTCTCAGGTAATCAAAACACACCACAAACTCAATTACTCAAGCCTCATATCAGCCTCTGATGAACAGTCACAAGAGAAACACCAGTATCACTAAGAAATTCAAGGTAGGAAGTGATTTAAATCACACTCTCAGTGACTTGATGACTTGGAAATGCTGCTCCCTAGGATATTAGTCAGAGAAGGCAATGGCACCCCACTCCAGTACTCTTGTCTGGAAAATCCCATGGACAGAGGAGACTGATGGGCTGCAGTCCATGGGGTTGCTAAGAGTCAGACACGACTGAAGCGACTTAGCAGCAGCAGCAGCAGTAGGAAATTAGTCCATGTCTGATAGTCTATGTTTGGCATCTCAGGAGCCCTGGCTGTGCACTTTCAGGAAACCCAATGATGCTGTCATATTCATCAGCAGCAGCACTGGTTATGCCCATGGGACTCAGCCCAGCACTCCTGTCCCTCTAGGGTCTGGCCCCATTTGACGTTTCCAGGCTTCCTCTCTGCTTCCCACGGTGCTCTCTCTCCTCTGACTACAGGCCACTGCCGTTCTCTGAACAAGCTCTGAATGCACATCCACGGCCCTGTGCCTCTGCTCACACCATGCCTTCTCAGTCTTGATCATGACCCTCTTCTTTCACCAACATCACCCCCACCCCCCGCCACTTCAGATGTCTGCAGTAATTAACCATCCCCAATTCCACAGTCAATTTAACTGTTTCTGCCCCTGAACTCCTGTACATTGTGTCCATATTTATATTTCACTCTCTGGACGTTTTGTCTTATGATAATAGCTAGAGACAGCTCATAGAATCAAGCATCTATTACATGCCAGGCACTGGGCTAAATTCATCCTCTCATTCAAACTTCACAATAACCCAATGAGGTAAGTCATACTATTATTCTTTTTTTTTTTTTTTGGCAAAATTGCATAGCATGTGGAATGTGGAAATCTTAGCTCCCTAAGGATTGAACCCACATTCCTCGCAGTGGAAGCACAGAGTCTTAATCACTGGACTGCCAGAGAAGTCTCATGTTATTCACATTTTATAGATGAGGAAACTGAGTCCTGGGGAGGTTAGTAACTTAGCCACACAGCTAATAAATGGCAGAGAGGGAACCAGAATCCTGATCCACCTGTCGTCCAAATCCAAGTTTTTGGCCATTCTGCTGTTGGTCCATTATCTGACTGTCTCCTTGGCTAGCAAAACTTTACAAAGGCTCCACGTTAGCATCTGTACATGACCAGCACTCAATAAGTCAAGGCTGAGTTGAAAATTCCCAAATTCATTCACCTAAGCGGCAGGCAGAGTGGAAGCCCCACACTGAGGCCTCATCCCCTCATCCTTATCCGAACCTCCCAAAGGTCAACCCAGCAGGTTTCTCTTAACTGAAGTTGGCTGTTCCATGAGTCCTTACCATGTAGCTGATATTGTCTCACTTCTCTCTCTCTCTCTGTATTTCTCCTTAGGATCAATATACTGCTTAATTACAGAAAGAAAAAAAAAAAAGGACAGAGAAGAAAACCATTGATTGGGCTGAACTGGGGCCTGCACACACTGTTGCTGCTGTTGCTAAGTCGCTTCAGTGGTGTCCGACTCTGTACGACCCCACAGACAGCACTGAGCATCCCTCAAACCACAGAGGCCGGGCTGGGCATCGACCCAGGGCCATGAGGAAGCTGGGAAATGAAAGCCGCTTCTAGGAGTACCCCTCGCTCTCACAGGCAGTCATATCGTCTGTGACAGGACTGTGGTCCGTGTCCAACACTATAGTAGCGGAAGTGTTGTCTTAGGATCATAAATAGCCAAAAGTTTCTCCTGAGAACACAAGCTTGACCATGAGATCTTCTGTGTGCACAAACTTGTCCTCCAACCCTTCAAGAGCCCAACCAAACCTCTCAATCAGGACTTAAAATAGGCAGAAACACCCAGCGGGGGCAGGATGTCAAATTTTATAATATTGGAAAACATCCAAGTATCAAGCTTTATGTACAATTGAAAGGGGGAAAATATCCGTATAAATTTAGCCCATCTCATCACCTTTCTCCCAAAGGAAGTAAAAATTAACATCTTTGTGGGAACGAGGGTTCTAAGAGGCACCCCCCCTCACCCCCGGGCAGCTGGCTTCAGGTGCCTAAAACCAGGAGGTAAAGGGCCACCCTCAAAAGCAGCAAGTAGAACAAAAAACAGACAACTCAACAGAAAACTGAGCACTTGAACAGGCATTTCTGCAAAGACGATTTATGAAATGATCAACAAGCACGTGAGGGCTTCCTCGCTGTCTCAGTGGTAGAGAACCCGCCTGCTAATGCAGGAGACACGGGTTCAATCCCTGGTCTGGAAAGATCCCACGTAGGGAGGAGCAGGGGAAGCCACATGCCACAACTACTGAGCCTGTGCTCCAGAGCCCAGGAGCTGCAGCTACTAGATGGGCCCGGGAGCCCATGCTCTGCAACAAGAGAAGCCACCACCACGCCCGGCACCGCAACTAGAGAGTAGCCCCCAACCCCCAAAACTAGAGAAAGCGCATGCAGCAACCAAGACCAGCACAGCCAAAAATAAAGAAAGAAAATGTATGGGAAAAAGTATGAGAAGATGCTTAACATCACTAGTCATTAGGGAAACGCAAATCAAAACCACGATGAGATCGCACTTCACACTCCCTGGTATGGCCACCACCACAAAACAGAAAATAACCAGTGAGGGTGAGGATGTGGATGTGGAAAAACTGGAAGCCTGTACACTGCTGGTGGGAATACAAAATGGTGCACTGGCTATGGAAAACAATATAATTAGTCCTCAAAAATCGAAAATAAATTACCATATGATCTACTGATTCTATTTCTGGATCCAGACCCAAGAGGAATGAAAGCAGAGGTCTCAAAGAGCTATTTGTCCACCCATATCCACAATGGCCAAGAGATGCAAGCAACCCAAGTGTCTATTGATGGATGAATGAATAAGTAAAACATGAAATATTCCTACAGTGGAATACTATTCGATCTTAAAAAGAAAATGTTGTCACATGCCACAACATAGATGCATCTTGAGGACATTATGCTAAGTGAAATCAGCCAGCCATAAGAGGACAAACATTGCATGATTTCACTTATATAGGAGGTACCCAGAATAGTCAAACTCATAGAGACAGAAGTAGAAGGGAAGCAGAGACGTGGAGTTATTGTTTAATGAGTACAGAGTTTCATGTTTGCAAGCTATAAAAGTTCTGGAGATGGTTCGTAGCAACAGTTGCACGGCCATCAATAGGAGCAATCAATGCTCCTATTGTTACTGAACTATACACTTAAAATGGTTAAGATGGTAAATTTCATATTGTGTGTATTTTACCATAACCTAAGAAAAAGAAAAGAAGGGAGGAAGGAGAGATAGAAGAAAGAGGGAGTGGGGAGGGGAAGAAGAGAGGGGAGGGAGGGAAGAAGGCAAATGAACTCATTGGTGCACCTCATTTCTGGACATCCCAACCTTCTTGCGGGCCCCTAAGAGACCTCAAGGAAGAAGGAAATGAAGTATTTGGGAGCAGGATGATTTTCCCAGATCCTGAGGCACATCTCTAATAACAGAATCAGGATCATTATCATTACCAACTCAGGAGCCTATTCAAATACCTGTAAGATTGTAGAGGATAAAGCTGGGTCCTATAACATGCCGCGTGATGTGCGAGCACAACCTAGCCGAAAGCAGCCATGTGCGAATCCTTATTGATGACTGGGAATAGAGAGGGTACATTTTGACAGGCTTTTATTTGCTTATCTGAAAACTCTCAATAATGGGAGTACTTAGGTTTCACATTAATCAGGTTCTACTTACTACCTCATCATCTGGATTTTGTAGCATTTTGCTGACAGGCACAAATCAGCGCTCCATTCTGAAATCAGCAAATTTATGTGGATAGTGAGGCCAGGTGAAGACACAGTCTAGGGCAGAATGTAGTTGAGGAGGTGAGGGCTCTAAGAATTTCAAATGAAGGAGGGACTTCCCTAGTGGCCCAGCAGCCAAGACTCTGTGCTCCCAATGCAGAGGGCCCAGGTTCCATCCCTGTTCAAGGAAGTAGATCCCATATGCCGCAACTAAGCGTTTACATGCCACAGCTAAAGATCCTGCATGCCACAGCTGAGTCCTGGCACACACAAATATATATATATATATATATATACACACAAATAAATATACACAAAAATATATACACACATAAATACACACACACACACACACACACACACACACACACACACACACACTATACACACATAGGCTTCCCTGGTGGCCCAAATGGTAAAGAATCTGCCTGCAATGGAGACCTGGGTTCATTCCCCAGGTTGGGAAGATCCCCTGGAGGAGAGCATGGCAACCCACTCCAGTAGTCTTGCTTGGAGAATCCCCAGGGACAGAGGAGCTTGGCAGGCTATAGTCCATGGGGTCGCAAACAGTGGGACACGAATTAGCAACTAAACACAGTATATATATATATATATATAAAGGAATTTCAAACAAAGGAGAAACACTAGGCAAAGGCTAACGATATCTGACTTTGGTCACCAAATGAAGCTTTCTCCCCTCCCACCTTATCCATCTCGCCTCCCCCAGGCTCCCTGGGGTCCGTCATTCCACTCGAATGCATCCTCTTCCCTTAAGTCTTTCCATCATTCAGTCTTAACATCCCAGGGCCCCACACCCATGGTTTATGTCTCTGCTAGCATTTCCTTCATTCTGCCCAGGATGTCAGTCCTTTATTCACTTGTCTGCCTCCCCACAACCTCCATCAGAGCTACCACAGTTGACCCCACAGTTTCTCCCCAACCACCTTCCCAAACAGGGAAGAGCCAATGCCTGGCCCAAAACAGGCCTAAAAAAAAAAAAAAAAAAAAAAAGCCATCTGTTGAAATGAAACATGGCTGTCAACTCCTGACATTAGACTATAAACCCAACCTGGATTTTGCCAACATCTCCAAGTACCCAGATAGGCTCCAGAGAGGGGTGGAAAATAGCCATGGGAGGGCTGGAGGGAGGCCAGGCCAAGGAGTCATGCTCAGAGGTGGTGCTCAGTCGTGGCCAACTCTTTGCAACCCCATGGACTGTAGCCCGCCAGGCTCCTCTGCCCATGGGATTTTCCAGGCAAGAATACTGGAGTGGGTTGCCACTTCCTTCTCCAAGGGAGGTAACTGTTTTGTAAAACTGATAGGATGAAAACAGAAATGGAGGAGATAGATGGAGGTAAGGGACGATTCTGATACCAGAATTCCAATCTAACTCGTCTTGCTCCAAAACCCACGCATACTCTCCCCTCTATACTTCATTGTCTCTGAAAAAAAAATTTTAAGTGGGGGTGCAGAGGGTGGCGGTTGTTTGAAATATGGGATCCAGGAACACAGGGTCAAGAATCATAACTTCTCCCTCAACTACTGCCCAGAAGTGAGGGACCTCCATCCTGACTCTCAGCAGCAAGCCCACCTCCTTACCGTGGGCCGCTTCCAGACAACGCCTTGAGTCTGGGGGAGCAAGGTCCGAGATCCTTGTAGCCCAAAGCTGACGGGGCACGCTGGGAACTCTGGGTCCTTAAATAGGAGCCCCGAGTCCAAGCACTGCTGCCTCAAGGTCTCGAAGTCCTGGCCCAAGTACCTCACGGCCTTCTGGCTGGAGCCAAGGCCTTCAGCAGCTGCGCGCCGCCTGGCTACTCGGGCTGCCAGGGCTGCCATGGCCGAGGGCTTGGTGGGGGTAGACAGAGGGCAGGGTGCTCCGTGCTCTCAGAGACCTGCCCCGCTGGGAGGGAAGCTATAAGGCATCGTGAAGCAGGGGAGGGGCGGGTGGAGCAGGTAAACATTTCACCTGAGGGCCCCCACCCCACTGCCCGCCCCCTCCAGAGGGCAGTGAGTCAGGGCCAGGAGCAAATATGTACCCAGGGTGCAGGTGAACCTGCCCTGCCCTCCCCTTCTGCCTTTCAGCAGACAATTTGGAGGCTAGGAACCCTCTAGGGCCCCTCCCAGGCCATAAGCCTAAGACATTCTTGAGAATCACAGTCACCCATCCCCATCTGTTTGCAAGACCTGCTTACCCGTCATTGGCACCATCAGCTGAGATGAGAAGGCCTGTTGGGTAGCTTAAGGCCAGTATTTACCAAAGAATTGGTTCTCAGCAGAAAGAAAAGGGGTTGGAAGGGTTGCTCTTCTTTCCAGAAAAGTTTGGCTACATATTTTCTAGAAAGATAGAAATATCAGAGAAGGGTGAGTCACAGAAAGCATCAGAGTAACCCCAAGCAAAGGGGCCTCACCTGTGAGTGAAGGGTTTGGCCTTTTCCTGGGCATCTATCCCAACTCCACCAGTAATTAGCCCTGTCACCTGGGGCAAGTCATTTAACCTCTCATCCCCTCAATTTTCTCAACTGTAAAATGGAAGGTAATAGTAGGACCTCGCTTATATAGGGTTGTTTGGAAGGGTGATGAGATAGGACATAGAATTTGCTTAGAAGAGTACATAAGAAGCATTCAGTAAATAATCAGTCATCATTATTCCTGGGAACCAGGACCAGAAAGAGAGGGCTTGAAGATCAAGAGTTGTGGGTTCTGTGGATAGCCTCTAAAAGCCATCCTTGCCGCAAAAAGCAAGGAGATAGGTTTTCCCATAGAGCCTTAAGAAAGGTGCAGAACCCGCTGACAAATTGCTTTCTGCGCAGTGAAAGCTGTCAGTCTTCTAACCTATGTAACGCTGTGAAGTGCTTAGTCACTCAGTCGTACCCGTGACCCCATAGACTGTAGCCTGCCTGGCTCCTCTGTCCATGGAGTTCTCCAGGCAAGAATACTGGAGTGGGTTGCCATTTCCTTCTCCAATGTAACTATAGAAACCAAATTTGTGTTGTTTTAAAGCCACTAAGTTTGTCATAATTGGTTATGGCAGAAATAGAAAATTAATACAGGAAAGAAAACGTAATATGAAGAGTGGTTACATACAGGGGAGGAAGGAAATAGGGAGGGGCAGTCCAGAATAGAAACTAGACTTATTTTATAGGTTTGACTTGGAACGTGTAAATATTTAATCCTAAAAATTGTCGTTAAAAAAATCCATAAAATAAAAGGGGATGAACATATTGGTAGCACACCATTCAGATTCAAAGTGGCTAAAAACACAAGTTATTTGGTTACAATCTTTAATACGACATATCTTGGAAGAAAAACTTAGGAAACTACAAGAAAAAAGCTTACACTATTTTCACTAATCATATGGTTAGTAGTAAAATTTTCATCATTGTTTGAAATTATTGCATGCATATTATAGGAGAAAGCAATAATAATTCGGTGCCATTAGAACTCAAATTCTGGGCATGGGGTAAGGGAGATTCATACTTAAGATCAAAAGATTAAATAAAAATTCTGCCAGTCCTCAATTTAGATTGGAAGTATCATCTTAAAAAAAAGGAGAGAGAGAGAGTTGTGGGTTCTAATCTCAGTAGAGAAACAGGCTCTGGGACCTTGCATTGATCGTTTTTCTCAGGGCTCCAATTTCCTAGGCCTGGTCTACCCTATGGACAGGAACATCAGTGATTTTTGAAATTAGGGGGTGGAGGATGCTGAAAAATGGTCTCCCAAAGATATCTAGTCCTAATCTTTGGAACCTGTGCATAGTATATACCTTATGTGGAAAATTTTTGCAGACATGATTAAATTAAGGATTTTAAAATAAGGAGACCATCATAACCTTAAGTGTAATTACAAGTATCCTCATGAGACAGAGGGCGAGGGAGATTTAACAACAGACAGAACAGGAGAAGGTACCCACAGAGGCAGAGAGACTGGGGTGATGCTGTCACAGAACAAGAAATGCCAGCAGCCACCAGAAGCAGACAGAGGCCATAAATGAATCCTCCCCGAGAGTCTCTGGAAGGGGTGTGGCCTTGCCACCACCTTGGTTTCAGCCCCATGGAACTGATTTTAGACTTCTGGCCTCCAAAACTGAGAGAGAACATATTCCTGCTGTTTTAAGCCACAAAGTTTGTTAACTGATTACAGCAGCCCCAGGAAACAAATCCAGGGTGTGTGAAACTCCCATGAAACATTTGCTTAAAATGCTGATTCCTGGGACTTCCCTGGCAGTCCAGGAGTTAAAAATCCACCTTCCACTGCAGGGGGTTTAAGTCTGACCCCTGGTCAGGGAACTAAGTTCCCACCTGATGGCGCAACCTAATAGATTAAATTTTTTTAAGTTTTTAAAAATAAAATGCTGACTCCTGCCTTTGCTCCCCACTCCCTCCAAAGTTCTAATTCAGTGGGTGTGGGGTAGGCCCCAGGAGTCTGCAGTTTTTACACTGTTATCACAGAGATGATGCCAAATGCAGGGGTCCACGGTCCACACTCTGAGAAGCTCTGAAGTGGCTGAACTCTGAGGCCCACAGGTTCCCACCTTCTAAGCCAGCCACTGTCTGCAGGTAGAGCAGTTCACCAGGCAGGTGGGTCTGGGCAAAGAGAATGAAGTGTCTGCTCCCCAAGCATCCAGCATAAGATGTAGTTTCAGGTTTCACCAGAAATTCATGGCCCAAAAATGACCCTCAGAGGCTCAAGCTAGCATCACAGACTTGGCTAGGCCCTCATCTCTCTGGGGGTCCCACCTGCATTTCCTCAACCCCACCTTGATTCACCATCTGCCCCAGTAGTAAGCTCATCTGAATTTCAAGATTACTTTTTCCCTTGTGGCTCAGCTGGTAAAGAATCTGCCTGCAATGCAGGAGACCTGGGTTGGGAAGATTCCCTGGAGAAGGGAAAGGCTACCCGCTCCAGTATTCTGGCCTGGAGAATTCCATGGACTGTATAGCCCCTGGGGTTGCAAAGAATCGGACTCTACTGAGCAACTTTCACTTCAGTAACGTTGCTCCTGGTCTCACTTGGGTGGCCCCATCCTCCTTTAAAACCAGAACCATAATTCCTCAACACAGAATCCTCTCAAGCACATGGCATTCCAGGGGAAATCTAGCAACTCTGCAAAAGGCAGGGAAATACTTATTTTTACTTTTGAATCTGAGAGTGAAAGTGGAAGTCGCTCAGTCATGTCCAGCTCTTTATGATCCCATGGGCTACACAGTCCATGGAATTCTCCAGGCCAGAATACTGGAGTGGGTGGCCTTTCCCTTCTCCAAGGGATCTTCCTGACCCAGGAATCAAAGCAGGGTCTCCTGCATTGCAGGCAGATTCTTTACCAACTGAGCTATCAGGGAAGCCCCATTTTTTAATCTACTGACTAACTTAATCTGAAGCTTGTGACTGACGTCCATGGCCAATCTTACTCTATTCAGAGCAGTCATTTCAAATACAAATCCAACCATGTCTTTTCCAAACCTAAAGCCCCCTCAATGGCTGCCCATCACTCAGGAGTACAAGTCTGCCCACCACTCAGCAGACTGGCCCTTTGCTCCCTCTCTGCCCCCTGTCCCGCACCCTCCTCAATCTGCTTTCCACTCCCTGACCTCTTTCAGGTCCTGGAATGCCATGCTCTATCCCATTGAAGGCTTTGCACCTGCTATACCCTCCCCCAGAAATACCCTCTCCTCACTACCACCCCTACTCAGCCTTCAGATGCCCAGTGCCCAAGGGAAGTCTTCCTGGACCCCCTACACAGAGACATCCACCTTCTACAGTCTCTCGCAGCAACTGGCGGTACCCTGCCTGGCAACCAGGCAGGGTGAATTTGATGAATGCCCCTCCACCCCAGCAGACTCTGATCTCCACAAGGACAACTGTCTGTGTTTGTTTTTGCTCATCACTGTGTCATTGGAGCCTAGAAAGCTCCTGGAGCATAGTAGGGACTGAATAAATATTTGCTGAATGAATAAACACCCATGGCTATAAGATGCCCAGTGGTTGGAGAGATACACACTAGGTATAGTGGACCCAGTACCTTCAGGCAGAGAGCTCATGGGATCGTTTTCTCTGCCTCTGTTTCTCTCCAAGTCTCTCTAAAACACTCCCCTTGCTGCTGCTGCTGCTGCTGCTGATGATGATGATGATGATTCTGCTGCTGCTGCTGCTAAGTCGTTTCAGTTGTGTCCAACTCTGTGTGTCCCATAGACAGCAGCCCACCAGGCTCTGCCGTCCCTGGGATTTTCCAGGCAAGAGTACTGGAATGGGTTGCCATTGCCTTCTCTGGAAACACTCCCCTTCAGTTCAGTTCAGTCGCTCAGTCATGTCCGACTCTTCGCGACCACATGAATTGCAGCACGCCATGCCTCCCTGTCCATCACCAACTCCTGGAGTTCACTCAGACTCACGTTCATCGAGTCAGTGATGCCATCCAGCCATCTCATCCTCAGTCGTCCCCTTCTCCTCCTGCCGCCAACCCTTCTTAGCATCAGAGTCTTTTCCAACGAGTCAACTCTTTGCATGAGGTGGCCAAAGTACTGGAGTTTCAGCTTTAGCATCATTCCTTCCAGAGAAATCCCAGGGCTGATCTCCTTGGGAATGGACTGGTTGGATCTCCTTGCAGTCCAGGGGACTCTCAAGAGTCTTCTCCAACACCACAGTTCAAAAGCATCAATTCTTCGGTGCTCAGCCTTCTTCACAGTCCAACTCTCACATCCATACATGACCATAGGAAAAACCATACCTTTGACTAGACGGATCTTAGTCAGCAAAGTAATGTCTCTGCTTTTGAATATACTATCTAGGTTGGTCATAACTTTTCTTCCAAGGACTAAGCGTCTTTTAATTTCATGGCTGCAGTCACCATCTGCAGTGATTTTGGAGCCCAAAAAAATAAAGTCTGACACTGTTTCCACTGTTTCTCCATCTATTTCCCATAAGGTGATGGGACTGGATGCCATGATCCTTGTTTTCTGAATGTTGAGCTTTAAACCAACTTTTTCGCTTTCCTCTTTCACTTTCATCAAGAGGCTCTTTAGTTCTTCTTCACTTTCTGCCATAAGGGTGGTGTCATCTGCATATCTGAGGTTATTGATATTTCTCCCAGCAATCTTGATTCCAGCTTGTGTTTCTTCTAGTCCAGCATTTCTCATGATGTACTCTGTATATAAGTTAAATAAACAGGGTGACAGTATACAGCCTTGTCGTACTCCTTTTCCTATTTGGAACCAGTCTGTTGTTCCATGTCCAGTTCTAACTGTTGCTTCCTGACCTGCATACAGATTTCTTAAAAGGCAGGTTAGGTGGTCTGGTATTCCCATCTTTTTCAGAATTTTCCACAGTTTATTGTGATCCACACAGTCAAAGGCTTTGGCATAGTCAATAAAGCAGAAATAGATGTTTTTCTGGAACTCTCTTGCTTTTTCCATGATCCAGCGGATGTTGGCAATTTGATCTCTGGTTCCTCTGCCTTTTCTAAAACCAGCTCGAACATCAGGGAGTTCACGGTTCACGTATTGCTGAAGCCTGGCTTGGAGAATTTTGAGCATTATTTTACTAGCGTGTGAGATGAGTGCAATTGTGCGGTAGTTTGAGCATTCTTTGGCATTGCCTTTCTTTGGAATTGGAATGAAAACTGACCTTTTCCAGTCCTGTGGCCACTGCTGAGTTTTCCAAATCTGCTGGCATATTGAGTGCAGCACTTTCACAGCATCATCTTTCAGGATTTGAAACAGCTCCACTGGAATTCCATCACCTCCACTAGCTTTGTTCGTAGTGATGCTTTCTAAGGCCCATTTGACTTCACATTCCAAGATGTCTGGTTCTAGATGAGTGATCACATCATCGTGATTATCTGGGTCGTGAAGATCTTTTTTGTACAGTTCTTCCATGTAGTCTTGCCACTTCTTCTTAATATCTTCTGCTTCTGTTAGGTCCAGACCATTTCTGTCCTTTATCGAGCCCATCTTTGCATGAAATGTTCCCTTGGTATCTCTAATTTTCTTGAAGAGATCTCTAGTCTTTCCCATTCTGTTCTTTTCCTCTATTTCTTTGCATTGATCGCTGAAGAAGGCTTTCTTATCTCTTCTTGCTATTCTTTGGAACTCTGCATTCAGATGCTTATATCTTTCCTTTTCTCCTTTGCTTTTTGCCTCTCTTCTTTTCACAGCTATTTGTAAGGCCTCCCCAGACAGCCATTTTGCTTTTTTGCATTTCTTTTCCATGGGGATGCTCTTAATCCCTGTCTCCTGTACAATGTCACGAGCCTCATTCCATAGTTCATCAGGCACTCTATCTATCAGATCTAGGCCCTTAAATTTATTTCTCACTTCCACTGTATAATCATAAGGGATTTGATTTAGGTCATACCTGAATGGTCTAGCGGTTTTCCCTACTTTCTTCAATTTGAGTCTGAATTTGGTAATAAGGAGTTTATGATCTAAGCCACAGTCAGCTCCTGGTCTTGTTTTCATCGACTGTATAGAGCTTCTCCATCTTTGGCTGCAAAGAATATAATCAATCTGATTTCGGTGTTGACCATCTGGTGATGTCCATGTGTAGAGTCTTCTCTTGTGTTGTTGGAAGAGGATGTTTGCAATGACCAGTGCATTTTCTTGGCAAAACTCTATTAGTCTTTGCCCTGCTTCATTCCACATTCCAAGGCCAAATTTGCCTGTTATTCCAGGTGTTTCTTGACTTCTTACTTTAGCATTCCAGTCCCCTATAATGAAAAGGACATCTTTTTTGGGTGTTAGTTCTAAAAGGTTTTGTAGGTCTTCATAAAACCTTTCTACTTCAGCTTCTTCAGCGTTACTGGATAACGGTGATATTGAATGGTTTGCCTTGGAGACGAACAGAGATCATTCTGTTGTTTTTGAGAGTGCATCCAAGTACTGCATTTCAGACTCTTTTGTTGACCATGATGGCTACTCCATTTCTTCTGAGAGATTCCTGCCCGCAGTAGTAGATATAATGGTCATCTGAGTTAAATTCACCCATTCCAGTCCATTTTATTTCGCTGATTCCTAGAATGTCGATGTTCACCCTTGCCATCTCTTGTTTGACCACTTCCAATTTGCCTTGATTCATGGACCTGACATTCCAGGTTCCTATGCAATATTGCTCTTTACAGCATCAGATCTTGCTTCTATCACCAGTCACAGCCACAGCTGGGTACTGTTTTTGCTTTGGCTCCATCCCTTCGTTCTTTCTGGAGTTATTTCTCCACTGATCTCCAGTAGCATATTGGGCACCTAATAACCTGGGGAGTTCCTCTTTTGGTATCCTATCATTTTGCCTTTTTGTACTGTTCATGGGGTTCTCAAGGCAAGAATACTGAAGTGGTTTGCCATTCCCTTCTCCAGTGGACCACGTTCTGTCAGACCTCTCCACCATGACCCACCCATCTTGGGTTACCCTGCAGGCATGGCTTGGTTTCACTGAGTTAGACAAGGCTGTGGTCCTAGTGTGATTAGACTGACTAGTTTTCTGTGAGTATGGTTTCAGTGTGTCTGCCCTCTGATGCCCTCTTGCAACACCTACCATCCTACTTGGGTTTCTCTTACCTTGGGCGTGGGGTATCTCTTCACGGCTGCTCTAGCAAAGCACAGCCGCTGCTCCTTACCTTGGACCTGGAATATCTCCTTACCGCCGCCATTCCTGACCTTCAGTGTTGGATAGCTCCTCTAGGCCCTCCTGTGCCTGCACAGCCAGGGTTCCTTGGGTTGCACCTCCCAGCTGCCAGCCCAGCCCTCTGGGGTGAGTGGCTCCTTCCAGCCGCCTCCCCTGGCCTCGGGCTCAGGATGGCTCCTCAGGGTCACCACCCTGGCCTCCGGCTCGAGGTGGATTCTCCTGGCCGCCCCCTGACCTCGGACACGGGGTAGCTCCTCCCAGCCACCGTCCCTGACCTCAGATGTGGGGTAGCTCCTCCTGGCCGCCACTGACCTCAGATGTGGGGTAGTTCCTCCCGGCAGACACAGGGTACTCCTCTCGGCCATTCCTGCACTGTCGTAGCCTGGCACTCTTGGCTGCTTCCTCTGACCTCAGATGTGGGGTAGTTCCTCTCGGCCCCTTAGATGGACTGAAATAAACAAGCCCTCTCTCCATCTAGACTGAAATAAACAAGCCCTCCCTCCATCTAATGGCAGAGTGAGTGCCGCTGGTAACTTTCTTTATCCATAAGTGGCTCCTTTGGGGTTACCGATCTCCTTCCCACCCCACCTGCCTAAATCACCTCCAGACGCTGAATGGACAAACCCGTCTTCATTTTAGACAGACAGGTCTGCACCGCTGTGAACAGAGCCTTCATTTCCCAAGTCAGGCGGTGTCTCTGCTCACCAGCCCCACCTGAGCTGACAGCCAGCGTCTCCCCGTTCCCCAGCCAGGCGCCCACTGGCCCTGTCAGCCTGGACAGACATCTCCCCAGCATCACACCCCAGACATCCCAGCAAGAGCTGCTGCCAGTTCCACCCAGGAAGCCCGAGCTCCATGACAGAGGCTGACGAGGCCCCGCAGAAACATACCAGGTGGCACCGACTAGTAAGAACCCTTCTTGGCAAACAGCGCTGGTGAATGCGATTCAGACAGAGCACTGTTTTATCCAGTGACTCCTCTCACCCAGAAGGACAGGCTGCCTTGTACCCTCAGCAAGGAAGACAAATCACCCCAAAGCCCAAGTGTGCTTTTCAGACGAAGTTTGCAAAGCTTGTTGTCATGCAGAACCCGACCTTCCGTCTCTCTCCTGGGCCTTCCCATTTCAGATTTCTAAGGCAAGCAGGGGGTGAATCTAATGTCAAGAGGATGACAGAGTTCTCACACACTGCTGGTGGGAATGGAAAATGTACAGGCACTTTGGAAACCAGTCTGGCAGTTCCTCAAAATGCTAAATACAGAGTGACAGAGTAATTCCTAGGAACATTCCACTCCAGGGGATTGAAAGAGAGTTGAAAACTCAAGTCCACAGGAAAACGTGTACTCTGATGCTCAGAACACGTTACTCGCAACAGCCAAAAAGTGGAAACAGCCCAGTGCCTGTCAGCGGATGAATAGACAAAATGTAGTATCGCCGTGCAACTGAATATCATTCAGCCATAAAAGGAATGAAAAAACGGACACACAGTACAACGTGGCTGACCCTTGAAAATACTATGCTAAGTGAAAGAAGGGGCGGACCTGCAAGCCGAGTTGGGAAACCAGTGAAGACTCCCTCCCAGCGGCCAACCTCGATCCCACAGACCCATTGTGACTACAGCAGTCATAAAAGAGCTGTGGTTCTAGCAATAAGCAATAACCAGACTAGCCAAGTCACAGAAGAGAGTAGATTATTGGTTGCCAGGAGCTGAGCAGAGGGGGAACGGACTGACCACAAACTGGTATGCGGTTTCTTTTTAGGGTGATGGAAATTTTCTGAAATTAGGGAGAAGTGATGGTTACACAACATAGTGACTGTAATGGAAGCCACAGAATTGTATACTTTAAAATAATGAGTTGTCTAATGTGTGAATTATTTCACAATTAAATTTTTAAGATAGAAGACGATAATATTACAAAGAAGATGGTGTGATGTGATCTGTGCATTCATTTGTGGTCTCTAAGGAAAAAGATGGGCTTCCCTGGTGGCTCAGAGGGTAAAGTGTCTGCCTGCAATGTGGGAGACCCGGGTTCGATCCCTGGGTTGGGAAGATCCCCTGGAGAAGGAAATGGCAGCCCACTCCGGTACTCTTGCCTGGAAAATCCCATGGACGGAGGATAGTTTCTGGTCTGCCTCAGGACAGCAAGAATCCCATCATACCAAAGAGTGCCAGAGCTGAAAGACTGAACCCTAAAACAGCCCCAAGAATACAGAAGTCTGGGCAGGCCAGGTATGTGGATTCACATGCCATCCCAGGCCCTCATCGCTGGCAGGAAGGGTTGGACCCAGTCAAGCCAAGCTGAGAGACCAGCTGAGACTGCCCCCAGTGGCCAACCTCTATCTTGCAGACCCAGTATGACTAATGCTCTAAAAACTTACATCTGAATAGAGGTAGCACTTTCAAGCCCATGACAATATGAGACTCAGAGCAAGTCTATGGGGCTTCCCTGGTGGCTCAGAGGTTAAAGCGTCTGCCTCTAATATGGGAGACCTGGGTTCGATCCCTGGGTCGGAAGATCCCCTGGAGAAGGAAATGGCAACCCACTCCTGTATTCTTGCCTGGAGAATCCCATAGACAGAGGAGCCTGGTGGGCTACAGTCCACGGGGTCACAAAGAGTTGGACACGACTGAGCGACTTAACTAACTAGCAAGTACTCTTGCCTGGAAAATCCCATGGATGGAGGAGCCTGGTGCACTGCAATCCATGGGGTCACTAAGAGTCGGACATGACTGAGCAACTTCACTTTCACTTTTCACTTTCATGCACTGGAGAAAGAAATGACAACCCACTCCAGTGTTCTTGCCTGGAGAATCCCAGGGAAGGGAGATCCCAGGGTGGGCTGCCGTCTATGGGGTTGCACAGAGTCAGACACAACTGAAGCGACTTAGCAGCAGCAGCAGCAAGTCAATGGGTAGATTGTATTGTCAGGTTAACCCAAAGTCATTCACATGATAAACATGACCCAAAGCCTTCTGATTTTAAATTCCACGCTCTCTCCACAGCACAGGACCTATACTGCCTACCGATAGGAAGCCCTGCTCTGGGCAATAGGCCACAAGGCAGGAAACCTGAGACAAAAATGCTTATTGACCATTCAGTCCTTCAACCCACAAGCCTTCTCCACACCAACTCTTTGCTGTGCATGAGCAGACACCAAGTAGCAGGGCCAAAGGACACGCAAACAGCACCCCTGCCCACGAAGAACTTGATGCTACACGAGAGACAGGGCAGGCCACTCAAAGAAAGGAGTGGCCAATTCCGAGGGGACCGATGACAAGGAAGGCTTCATGGAGAAGATGGCATTCCAGCTGGATCCTGAGGAGTTAAGGCACTTAAAGGATGATTATTAGGATTTGAAAAAGGGAAACAAGAAAACCGCATTTGAGCCCAGAGGAGCATGGAGAATAAAGGCAAGGACTATTAATGTTCCCACGTGGCACTAGTGGTAAAGAACCCACCTGCCAATGCAGGAGACTTAAGAGATGCGGCCGATCCCTGGGTCAGGGAAGATCCCCTGCAGGAGGAAATGGCAACCCACTCCAGTCTTCTTGCCGGGAGAATCCCATGGACAGAGGAACCTGGTGGGCTACAGTCCACAGGGTTGCAAAGAGTCAGACACAACTGAAGCGACTTAGCATGCATGATTAATGCTCCGGAGCGGCTGGAGTGAGGGATGAGGTGGTGGACAAGATGACAGGGCATGTAGGTGCTTCAGATGTGGAATTTTTCTCTAGTTAAAAGCAATTAGCCAACCTCCCTGGGAGTACAGAAGTTGAGAACCTTCCTGCTAATACAGGTGACACTGGTTTGACCCCTGATCTGGGAAGATTCCACATGCCACAGAGGGACTAAGCCAGTGAGCCATGACTACCAAAGCCCAAGCACCTAGAGCCCACGCTCCGCAACAAGAGACTCCACCACAATGAGAAGCCCGCATACCACAAGGAAGGGTAGTCCCCACTGGTCACAACTAGAGAAAGTCCATACACAGCAACAGGGACCCAGTGCAGCCAAAAATAAATAAAGATTAATAAATAAAATTATTTTTTTTATAAAAAGATTCAGTTGCTCTAAACCAGGCAAGAATGGATGACAGTCTAAGCCAGGTAGAATCTGTGGGGTTGGGCAGGGTGGTGAGATGAATTGCCAAGGTTCCCGCCTCTGCATGTCCTGGTCTTGGAGGGGAGGGGAGGGAGGACTGCCGGGATACTGCTGGACAGTGGCCTTGTGGAAACCCTCTCCCACCCCCACCCGAGAGCTCTGACAGTTCAGGATTCACGTTTTGAGTAACAGGGGCAATGTGATTTCCTCCAAAAGGAAACTACTTCCTAGAAAAGAAAAGGCTGGGGGAAAAGGTGAGAACTGTCCTGGCCCAGTCTACTGTGGAAAGCAAGGCCATGGAAGGCTGGAACTGCGCGTGCGTTATCTAGTTTATCACGGAAGCCACCGCAGAGTGCCACGCGTAACTGCCAGAGCTTAGTAAGTGCTTTTGAGGTTGTTCTTTCGGAGTATCACTAGGTCACACACTCCCTTGCCCTCCATCCCCGCTGCCAGGTAACCGTGGATATAGCATCATCAGTTTTCTCTTTCCTTACGAGGTCATTTCCTTCTACATACAGCCTTCCATTAATTTCTCTTGTTTCTAACTTTTCTTGAATCCATATTTCTGATTCATTTCCCCCTTTCTTTTACAACAAAATTTCATCAAAGAGGTGTATACACTCACTGTGTCCAATGCTCACCTCCCAGTCTCTCTTCTAGTCAGATTTTCAGGATAAACCACTGGGTGAAGAACCTCATGACCATGATGTTGCTAAAGCCAATGCTTCCTTCTGAGTTCTCATTTTACTTGAACTATAAGTAGCAATTAGACACAGATCAATGCTCGTTCCTTCCAGAAATGGATGGTCGGGGGAAGAATTTCACAAGGGATGTCTTTGAGCGGGCAAGGAAGGATCGGATCTAAAACCCAAGGGGAAAGGTTGGCCATAGCTAGGAGCATAGACAGCCCATCCTTAGTCACAGGAGAGAAGGCAGAACAGGTATGAGCGCAGGTATGACCGTGGGACCCCAGAAAGTTCTCTTCTGATTGCTTTAATTTTTATTCATGGAAGTAGGAATTAAGGACATTTAGGTGAAATTGAGAATGAGGTGGAGGTGTCGGAGATCTGAAAGAGAGAAGTTATGAAGCGGAATGGGAGAAGGGAAGGATGGAAACATAATAGGATGGTTACCAGGCAGTACTGAGAGCCCAGTGGAGTCAGTGATTATCAATAGAGTGTGAGACAAATCAGCCTGTGTATTAGTTATGTATTGCCGCTAGCAATTTACCCCAGTTGTTGTGGCCTAGAATAACTATTTATTACCTTACCATTTCTGTGAGTAAGGAAGCTGGGCATAACTTAGCTGGGTGGTTCTGTTCTGAGTCTTTTTGAGGCTGCAGGTAAGATGTTGATGGGAAGCTACAATCAACTGAGGCTTAATTGGGGTGGGATGTGCATTCTCAGATCAGTTGAGATGATAGCTAGCAGAAGTTAGAGCTGCAAGCAGCAACCATCAGTGGCAAGGAATTTTTAAAGGTGTCAGATCCAAGGTGTTGTGACTCCAGTGGCTGGTGGTCTTTGCTGCCCCTAGATCCCTGCCTTATTTCAACCTGCCTTGTAGACTCATTTGAAACCATGTGCTTGGTTTAACAGTGAGTGTGTAGTACCGCTCTTCCTGTTTAACCCCTCAAGAGGGTGGTAGCTAGCTGTCATTCTATTAAAGGTTGTGCCTGCCCCTTCCCTACTCTTTCATTTTTATTAAACATCTAAAAATATGTAAGAAGAGAGCTTAGGGCCACTATGTACCTGGAAAATGGAATATCATTAAAGTGAAAAGGGAGAAGGAAATGGCAACCCACTCCAGCATTCTTGCCTGGAGAATCCCATGGACAGAGGATCCTGGCAGCCACAGTCCATGAGATCTCAAGAGTCAGGCACGACTTAGCAACTAAACCACCACCACTGCCAAAGTGAGAAAGGGTGATGAAATGGGTCAGGTCAGGGTTAACAATAAACTCCAAATTTTGTAGCAGGTTAGGCTTTGTTAGACTGTTGTTCCCAACACTAATGTGACCAAAAACATATAGCCCAGCTTTTAAAAACTAAAAATTAAGATATTTATGAGTCATAAAAAAATCCCCTTACGACCAGACGTAAGGTAATACCATATATAAAAGTGAACAGTCAGGAGCATCATTCAACCTCTTGTTTAAAACTGGCATTGAATTGCCAAACTCTGGAGAACTGGAGCTGCTTTTTATTGTCTGGGATTCTCTGGAGGGATATCAACTCTGATCAGAGTTTTAAATAGAGAAAAATAAGGAGAGTTAATTAAAATGTGTCAATGCTGTCATTTTCCATGGGGCACAAAGAACAAATGTATAGTTAGGATATCAGCAAAAGGCTAGTAAACATGTTATTCACTGGTAACTTAAATGCACAACTCCTAGGATATGATTACAACTTTTTTTTTTACATTCTGTTCAATGTGCCTTTGATATTTCTATTTATATGCCTGCTTTGTGCAAAATGTAAGGATCCGTTTTCATATGAAAGGAACTTCCACAGTTAACAACACTCTTAGCTACAGGTGCTGTTCCAGACCTTTTATAAACAGATTTCAGACTTAGAAAGAATCTGTCAGACAGAAGGAAAACTAATCCAACAGATTTATCTACCGCATTTTGACCATATATCCTCAGTAAAGACAAAAGAATTGTAAACAAATATTGAATACTGATTGGTAGTTTTTATTTTTTTCACAGTAGGGTGAGTTAGCAATTTAAAACTACTTTCAGAGTATTCTTGATTAAGTAAATGAAGAAATATATTAAGAATGATGTTCTCATTGCTGGCGTTCTTCACTGTTGGTGAAGGGAATTACAAATAAGGAGAGAGGGAACTTTAAAGCAAACCACGTGGTATTTGTTTGGAAATTGAAGGTCAGTATGAACTCATGAGGCAAAGTATAATTTTTTATAAGTTAAAATGTTATTTCATTTATTCACTTTCATAAACATAAAAGTGAAGATGCATTTATTTACCCAATTTTTAAACTAATTTTCTTATTGAAAAGAAAACCAGCAAGGTGGTAAAACGTGATTCAAAGAGAATTTGAGAGATTAAATATTGCAGATACTGAATAAAGAATGATAAAATAGGATATGTGGGTTAGATACAAAGCTGGTTAATGTCATACAGGGCAAGGAAACTGTAACCTTAGGGATTTGAGGATTTAGTTTCTGATTTGTTTGGTTTTTGTAGTTTTACCTGAAAGAAATAATTTGCCTCAATACCAGGCAAAAATCTATGTATTAGTATGTAAACTTAAGAGAGTCTGGACTCTATTCAGTGGTGAATAGTGACTCAAACAAAAGTTCATTTCCCTAAAGAATTTTTTTAAAAATCCTTGAATGGACCTGTTAGCTGGCGACAGGACAGTGTCCTCTATAGAGAGGACAAGCTATGTCTGCCATGAGGGTCAGGGAGCATTGCTGCTTCAATAGCAATAAACACCTAGATCTTTCCAAACACCATTCTCCACTGAAAGGTACAAAGATTCCGTGAAGTAACAGAGCTAGAGCAGAAAATATTTAAGAGGAATCAGGACTCTAGTTATGTGCCAAAAAGTAAGACAGTGCTCAAAGAATGGCTCAATTCAGCCGCTCAGTCGTGTCCGACTCTTTGCGACCCCACGAACCACAGCACACCAGGCCTCTGCGGGGGCGCTCCGCAGAAAAAGAGGCAGTGGAACTTCCCTCAGCAAAGCCGAGGGGGCCCCAGGAGAGGTGAGGCTGCTGTCCGCTGACCCAGCCCCTCAGCGAGCGAGACACATCAAGACGCGACAGCCGTTCCGTCGAAGCGGTTCCAGCTTATATAGGCAAGCGAAGGGGGGGTAGGCGGGACTTTCCATAGTTGCACCAATCACGTTAAAGGTCAAATCATTTTGTGCCTTCAGTATAACAGGAGTCTATGGCGATCACGCACTGTCCACGTGCACGGAAACCAAGCGAGCCAATCAAAAACTTTGACAAACAACATAGACCCCACCCCTACCCCTTCCGCCAGGCACCATCTTAGTTTCTGACCACAAAGCTGGCCCTTCTTTTAAGGTTTCCCATTTAGAGCCCCACAGGCCTCCGTGTCCATCACTAACTCCCGGAATCCCCAGACCCATGTCCATTGTGTCGGTGATGCCATCCAACCATCTCATCTTCTGTTGTCCCCTTCTCCCCCTGCCCTCAATCTTTCCCAGCATCAGGGTCTTTTCAAATGAGTCAGTTCTCCACATCAGATGGCCAAAGTACTGGAGTTTCAGCTTCAACATCAGTCCTTCCAATGAACACCCAGGACTGATCTCCTTTAGGATAGACTGGTTGGATCTCCTTGCAGTCCAGGGGACTCTCAAGAGTCTTCTCCAACACCACGGTTCAAAAGCATCGGTTCTTTGGCGCTCGGCTTTCTTTACAGTCTAACTCTCACATCCATACATGACTACTGGAAAAATCATAGCCTTGACTAGACAGACCTTTGTTGGCAAAGTAATGTCTCTGCTTTTAATATGCTGCCTAGGTTGGTCACAACTTCCCTTCCAAGGAGTAAGCGTCTTTTAATTTCATGGCGGCAATCACCATCTGCAGTGATTTTGGAGCCCCCCAAAATAAAGTCTGACACTGTTTCCACTGTTTCCCCATCTATTTCCCATGAACTGATGGGACCGGATGCCATGATCTTTGTTTTCTGAATGTTGAGCTTTAAACCAACTTTTTCACTCTCCTCTTTCACTTTCATCAAGAGGCTCTTTAGTTCTTCTTCACTTTCTGCCATAAGGGTGGTGTCTGCATGTCTGAGGTTATTGATATTTCTCCCAGCAATCTTGATTCCATCTTGTGCTTCCTCCAGCCCAGCGTTTCTCATGATGTACTCTGCATAGAAGTTAAATAAGCAGGGTGACAATGATGTACTCCTTGACGTACTCCTTTTCCTATTTGGAAGCAGTCTGTTGTTCCATGTCCCGTTCTAACTGTTGCTTCCTGACCTGCATATAGGTTTCTCAAGAGGCAGGTCAGGTGGTCTGGTATTCCCATCTCTTTCAGAATTTTCTACAGTTTATTGTGATCCACACAGTCAAAGCCTTTGGCATAGTCAATAAATCATGGTGGGGATATGTTAAAAGGACATAGCAACCAACTGGGACTCCAACTGGATGACTTGAGGATAGAAATAAATAATGATAATAATGGATTAGAATCCACTGAGTAAGAATTTGTGTGTCTTTATTGGAGGAGAAGGGAAAGTTCTTCCTAACAGCAGAATGCCAGCCAAGAAAGACAGAAGGAATGATAAGACAAGAAACCACTATTTTGTAATACTCATAGTAATGGTCATTTCAGGCAAGACATATCAATGAATGCTGTAACTAGTGGACAAAAGTTTGATTAGACACAGGACATTAATACAGTTTCAAAATATTTCCTATCAAATGATTGATTACAGAGGACAAAATAACTTTATAGTGGAGAAGCTGGCAGACACCACCTTCCCTCAGTAATCAAAATCAACATCTCCATTAATGGGACAAAGCAATACCATGTGCCTCCTGGATGTAAAGTCCTAAAAAGGATACAGCATCATTTCTATGATATTGTTGCTCAGATCATGAAGAAACATCAGACAGACCCAAACTCAAGGACATTGAAACTAGCCTATAGTCTTCAAAAATGTTGAAGTCATGAAAGACAGAAGACTGAAGCACTGTTCTAGTTTAAAGAACTCTAAAAGGATTTAACAACTAAAAGCGCTTCATGGTCCTTATGGGGTAATTTGTGGTGGTGAACTGTAATTTCCTAGTTACTTGTCTACGTCCTCTGTGTCTTGTTCATGGTTGAGCCTCAGTGGTCAGTGTTATACCTGGCACATTACACCTTGACAGAATAGTGATACATATATGGATGGATAGATGGATGGATCAATAGATACTTGGTTGATTGACTGATGACAGTAAGTGGTAGATGACCGATTAGATAGAGATGGATGGATAGATAAATGAACAAAATAACTCAGCATCAAACTCCAGAGTGTTTTGGACTCTGGACTTAAATTCCTGAGATCCATGGCAAAATTGTTTACCAGTTTTACTCATTGATACCGAAAAGTATCAAAGGACTTTGAGCTAGAGATTTCCTTTTCCGCAGCTATATTGGGGGTTTTAAATGGCACCCCACTCCAGCACTCTTGCCTGGCAAATCCCATGGGCGGAGGAGCCTGCTAGACTCCAGTCCATGGGGTCGCTAAGAGTTGGACACAACTGAGCGACTTCACTTTCACTTTTCACTTTCATGCATTGGAGAAGGAAATGGCAACCCACTCCAGTGTTCTTGCCTGGAGAATCCCAGGGACAGAGGAGCCTGGTGGGCTGCCGTCTCTGGGGCCCCACAGAGTCGGACACGACCGAAGCGACTTAGCAGCAGCAGCATGACTTCGAAACGACAATACTGCATTCTGCCACGGGGTGGCGCGAGCACAACACCAAAAGGCTTTCAGCGGTGCCGTTTCACCTTGTCTTCTGACTGGTTGTTACGTCACCCACCCCGGTGGACGGTGAAAGTGAAAGTGAAGTCGCTCAGTCGTGTCCGACTCTTTGCGTCCCGTGGGCTGTAGCCCACCAAGCTTCTCCGCCCATGGAATTCTCCAGGCAAGAATATTGGAGTGGGTTGCCATTTCCTTCTCCAAAATACTAGAGTGAGTTGCCATTTCCGTCTCCAGGGGATCTTCCTGACCCAAGGATCAGACCCAGGTCTCCCACATTGCAGGCAGACGCTTTAACCTCTGCACCACCAGGGAAGCCTTTAAATACAAGAATCAAGGGAGGAAAGGAAGCCAGGTTGAAAGAAGAAGGAGTAAGAGGCGGGGAGGGTGGGGGTCGAAAGGGTGGCCACCTACAGATACCCAGGCATTTCAGGACTTTTCCTTGGGCCTCCAGAGAAGGGAGGACTGGAACTCTGCCCTACCAGACCAGAACCAGAATTCGAGTTCTCTGCCAAGAGGAGGTGATCAGTCTCCAATCCTCAGCTCAGGCTGAGGGCCCTTCGACCAGATAGATTCCTGCGTCCAGGACCGAGGGACTAGAAAAACAGGGAAGGATAGGTAGAGTTAAGGAGAGGGAAGGGGAGAGGGCAATAAAGTCTCTTGTTCCTTACCGGTCAGGGTTATTACGGTAAAGACTTTACTGCTGCTGCTGCTAAGTCGCTTCAGTCATGTCCGACTCTGTGGGGCCCCAGAGATGGCAGCCCACCAGGCTCCTCTGTCCCTGGGATTCTCCAGGCAAGAACACTGGAGTGGGTTGCCATTTCCTTCTCCAATGCATGAAAGTGAAAAATGAAAGTGAAGTCGCTCAGTCGTATCCGACTCTTCGCGACCCCATGGACTGCAACCTACCAGGCTCCTCCGTCCATGGGATTTTCCAGGCAAGAGTACTGGAGTGGGGTGCCATCGCCTTCTCCGAAAGATTTTACTAGGGGCTTGTATTTTGTTATTTGGGTCATCACGGCAATAGTTAAAATTCTCAGACTCAAAGAAATCATCCCAGCTTCAGAAGAGGGTGGAGAGGGGTATTTTAAGAACCTGTCAGCAAGTGAGCAAGCTGTTCCACTGGGAATGAGGAGAAACCATTGTCAAGTACTTTTCCCTCTGGGCCTGCCTCTGAGGTCGAGCAGGCTCTAGGGACTGAAAGGAGGGAAGGGAGTCTGCAATCTAACCAGATTCTGCTTCTGGAATGAGCCTTCAGTGTCTCTGGCATTTCCTGCCATGGGGCTCAGGGGCGCCCTCCACCCTGACCCCATTCCTCCCCAACCCAGCCTGACCTTCACACTCACCTCCTTAACCATTTTATGACTCCCTCGAGGACTTGCTTCCCTGGTGGCACAGCTGGAAACCGTCTACCCTGCAACGCGGGGAGACCAGAGTTTGATCCCTGGGTCAGGAAGATCCCCTGGAGAAGGAAACGGCAACCCACTCCAGTATTCTTGCCTGGGAAATCCCAAGGATGGAAGAGCCTGGTAGGCTACAGTCCATGTGGTTGCAAAGAATCAGACGACTGAGAGACTTCACTTTCCTTTCCTTTGAGGGCCTGCAGAGGAGCCAGCCCCTCCCCACCTCCCAGGCTCACCTCTGGGCCCTCTGCCCGCCTCCACACTCCTACTTCCCTCCACCCTACCCACCACCACCACACCCTGCAAGAGGCCAAGAGAGAGTGCCCTGGATCTCTGGTTTGTAACTGGCCCTACAAGCCCCCAGTGGGTGGAAATGGGGTAGAGAGACTGGGCTGTGTGATGGCCAGTCTGGTCTCAAGCAGACTTGCTAAAGGCTCCCCCACCACACACATGTACCAGCACTAGCATCCACACCTGAAGGAAGGACCAGTCCAGCCACAGAGCGTGAGAGGAGGAGGGAGGCAGCAGGAGACACTTGCAGGAAACTGATCAAGAACATTCCCACCTTTCTCCTAGAGAAGAAGTCACAGGCCCCCACTCTTGGGAAGAAACCTTCTGGTTCTCCTCTAGAGAAGGATGGTGCGCCCCACCCCCATGAAAAACAGGGACCTGAGAAACAATCACCATGGATGTTAAATCTGGGCTCCGAAAAACTCTGAGTATCAAACCAGTCCAACTTAAAGGAAATCAGTCCCGAATATTCATTGGAAGGACTGATGCTGAAGCTGAAGCTCCAATACTTTGACCACCTGATGCAAAGAACTGACTGCTTAGAAAGGACCTGATGCTGGGAAATATTGAAGGAGGGAGGAGAAGGGGACGACAGAAGATAAGATGGTTGGATGGCATCACCGACTCGGTGGATATGAGTTTAAGCAAGCTCCAGGAGTTGGTGATGGACAGGGAGGCCTGGCCTGCTGCAGTCCATGGGGTCGCAAAGAGTAGGACACGACTAAGCAACTGAACTGACTGAACCTCAGTTCAGAGAAAAAAACCTCTGCATTCAGGGATCCCTTTAGCAGGACACAAGGCCCTAAGCAGCATCTCCTCTACCCTATATAAATGACATGCGTGCATGCTAAGTTGCTTCAGTAGTGTTTGATTCTTTGTGACCCCATGCACTTTTGTCCATCAGGCTCCTCTGTCCATGGGATTCTCCGGGCAAGAATATTGGAGTGGGTTGCCATGCCCTCCTCCAGGGGATCTTCCCAACCTACCAATCAAACCTGCATCTCCTGCAACTTCTGCATTGCAGGAGGATTCCTTACCGCTGAACCAACAGAGAAGCGCATATAGGCAACACAGACATTGAAGAAGACAGCAAGCTTTGCCTTAGGGAAGCTTTGTGTCTATGATCCTTCAGTCAACAGACCTCTACCAGGGACCCATCAGGTGCCAGGCACTGTGCCAAGGTCACAAAGTGAGTAAGGAAGACCCAGTCCTCCATTTCAGGAACCTACAGGCTAGGCGGGGTCAGACCCATAAATATTTGTCACACCTGGTTATAAATGCTGTAACAGAAGTTATGCAAAAATGCTAAGGTAACAGCTCTAATTATTCATTATCATTTTTCTGATTTATATTCAAGTCCACATCATAGAATATACACGAGAGAGCACTTATGTCTTGACATGGCTTGCATTTCTGATCAGTCTCTAGAAAAAGAATTCCTCCAGGCCACTCCCTTCTGAGTATGAGTCAGGAAGCTGAGGCGTCTCCGGCATAAACTGGGTCAGAGGGGGGAGTGACTGGGCCCCACTGCAGGTTCCAAACGGAGTCTGGGCACAGCCTGAGGTGGGGTGGAGGCAGGTAGCAGGACCAGACCCCACTCTGAGAAGCGGAGGCCTCCGTGCCAGCTCCAGCCTTCTCCTACAGCTGCCAGAGCCCTTCTCTGGCCTCAGCCCCTCATCTGGTGATGAGATGGGAGGAGACGGTCCTGCCCTCTTCTCCACCTCCAAGCCGGTGGCCTTGGTGAGTCTCATCCTTGCCATTAGATGCTGAAGAACCTCCACTCTCTGAGTCAGACCCTGTGCGGCTACATCGCTAGGACATGACTCAGACCCGGACTCAGCTGGGAGACTCCTCTGGTAATATTCCCTTATTTGGCCCCAGGCAGGGGCTCTCTTGGGAGCTGCTGGGCAGGGCCTCTTTCTGGGCCAAGGAAGAACCCGGGTGCCCAACACCCAGGCAGGGACCGCCGGTCACGGGCTCCATAACTGACAGGCTCATCCTCAGAAGGGACTAGTGCTAAGGAAGCTCTTCCCAAACTTTAAATCATATGGAAATTTAGGTTATAAATTGTCTGGAGAATGACTTGGGCGCCGTTAAGATTCACTGTGCCTGGAAGCCCAAATTAACATTCTAAAAGGTAAATGTCTCTGTAGAAAAGTTGTGCAAGTGTGCGCTTGTGTGTGTGTGTGTGTGTGGTGTGTATGTGAATTAAAGAAGACAAACAACCTCTCCGAGGAGGAAGCATCAGGCAGTGGAAATATCCTAGTTCTCCTCCCAGCTCTGGCTGCATGTACACGTGGCCCCTGTGGCTGGAAGTTGAAAACAAGAGTGGAAGATGGACCAGGCAGATTCTGAAACAGGAAAAGCTGAATCAATTGTACACAAAGGGCACAGGCAGAGGAAGGGGAGCTGGTGACGGTGGTTGAGGAAGAATAGGCTGAGACCTGGGAGGAAAGCCAGGGGAGGGAGTGTCCATGGAAACAGAGGGAGAGAAAGGTTTTGAGGAGGGAAAGGACTGCACAGGACGAGGCAAGAACAGAGAAGCCTTCCAATCTGCCAAACAGCTCAAAGGGTATGGCTCAGAATATCATCTATAGCCTTTGAGAAACCGAGATCTCCTTTAAAAAAAAAAAAAAAAATTGAGCCATTAGGAAATGTAGATGTCTTTTTAAATTTTATTTATTTATTTTGACCGTACTATAGCCGCATGTGGGATCTAGTTCCCCAACCAGGTATCGAACCCATGTCCCATATAGTGGAAATGGGAGTCTTAACCACTGGACCACCGGGAAGCCCCAGAACTAAGATCTTTGACTGAGAATCTGGAAGCCATCAGTGACTGTGGCCATTGCAGTCTGGGGTAAACTGGTGAATAAGGGTTAGAAAGTTCATTCTTCGCCCCATTGGTTCTGCAAACCACAGGGCCCTGGGTCTAGGGCTGCTGCTGCTGCTGCTGCTAAGTCGCTTCTGTCGTGTCCGACTCTGTGCAACCCCATAGACGGGCAGGGCTTCCCAAATGCAGCTTTGCATTCAAATTCCAACTCCCCTACTCACTGGCTGGATGACCCCAGGGAAGTCGCTAGAACTCCTGGTGCCTCGGTTTCCTCAACTGTAAATGTGGAGAAAACAACAAGACCCATCTCTTAGGGTTACTGTGAGGAAGAAAAGGAAAAAAAAATGTGCACAGTATTCAAGATGAAGACCAGCTCTCCCTAGGTGGCTCCAGCCTCTGACATGGAGCAGAGGTGCCGAGCTGGCCATTTCTGTCCACCTCTAACAGGCCAACTTTGCTCAGGTGTCTTTCGTGGGTTGGCTGGGACTTTCTCAGGTGGCCCACCAACCCCATCATCTTTCCTTCTCTTTCTCTCTTTCCACAGATGTCAGGCTTGTACTGTGGTCTGAAGGCTCCCTGACATCTTCTGCCCCCTCCACCCTTCTCTTTCATGGGTATCACCCCCAATCAATGTCTTGCATGTTCAATTTCACGCTGGCATTTGCTTCCTGGAGGACCCACATTGAAAAACTAAGTAAAACAGAATTCTTCACTATGGGACTTGCCTAAGTCTTTAACGTAAGAATATACATTATGATTCTCAAGAGGGGAACATAATCTGAAATGTGTCCCAAATTTATTTGATCTCTAAAAGCTAACACACACATACTCACATCCACAACACCACGGAACAGCCATGGAACATCTCATGGAACTTATGATCTGCTAAGTAAAGTTTGATGAACACTGAAGGAGAAGGCCTCTAGAGTTCCATCCCTGGGATTCTGTCACAGGGCTCTCAAAGGGTGAAACACTTCACTAATTAAAGTGCTTCCAGGGCTTCGTTGTACAGAAGGGAAGTCCCAAGTCCTCACTTGATTTTTCTCAATAACCCAAGAGATATTTATGTCTCCTCCTTTGTTTGCACATAGCACTTTATTAATACTGATGTAATCATCCCTATTTTACAGATGGGAAAACTGAGGCTTAGGAAGGTTAAGACACTTGCCTCAGATCCACACTCAAGTTCCTGGTGTTGACACTGAGTCATGATCATTTTGAGACGTGGCCTTGATGGGCGGCCAAAGGGAGTGGGGAAATGGAAAGGTTCCTGAATCTAGGTCCCAGGAATAAATTGGATGACAGCAAAAACAAGATGTCACTAGGTTGAGCACTGTGCCTAAAGGAGAAAGAAGGTAAAAAGTAATAGCAAGACAGTGGTGCCTGAGCCCAGGTGGAATGAGACATCACACAGAGGAGAAAAAAATACCGAAAACTGCCAAATCGCATCTGTAACAGAGTGTGGGGAATGAGGAGGCACGTGGGGCTTCCCTGGTGGCTCAGATGGTAAAGAGTCTGCCTGCAGTGCCGGAGACCCAGGTTTGATCCCTGGGTTGGGAAGATCCTCTGGAGGAGGGCATGGCAACCCACTCCAGTATTCTTGCCTGGAGAATCCCATGGACAGAGGAGCCTGATGGGCTACAGTCCATGGCGTTGCAAAGGTTTGGTCATGACCAAGCGACTAACACAGAGGGATTAGGAGAGAGGGCTGTGTGGCTGTCCTTGTAACAGCAGGATTGGCAACTGGCTGCCCCAGCCCCATCCATGTCCGCTCACTGTTCTAGCCCGGTCTGTGATCCCCAGCCCCACCCCAGCCCCACATCGAACCAGTCCACGCGCTGTAGGATTACCACCTAACCCAGCAGACGCTAGATCAGTGCGGCCACCAGCTTCCCTTCCAAGGGGTGGGTATCTAGAGACAGAGCGGTTATGAAACATTTTCAAGTTCATTCCCCGATAACAAGCCTGTTGACTGATTGGCTGAAAAAAAACAGGAATGGAATTGGGAGAAGTAATGAATCCAAGAGACCAGACAGAGCCAGGCTTCTCAAGATGCAGTTACCCACATCCCAGTGTAAACAAATGAGCACTGGTGATGTTTACCATTGCTCTGAACAGCCGCAAACATTACTGGGGGAAGCTGGTTTCTGTCGCAGCTCACGTGGGCGTGGTGGGTACAGCTATACTGCAGCCACCAAGCCTGCAGACAAGGAGGGCACAGGGGGCCGAGGGTCCCTTCCGCCTTCTCGCCGTCTGAGCTGGAGCTGTTCTAGAACTTCTACATAAAAACTCAGGGCTGGAGATGGGGGTGGTAGGTATAGCGGGGTGCACTGGGGCCTGGTCTTGAGGCTTTTTTTGCCTAGTAAGCCCCCTGTTCCAGCTCAGAAATGTATTTATGTGCGGGGCTTAGAGGTTCTGCTGATGGAAGTTATGGTTGGGGCCAGCCCCGTCCCAGCACCTGTGGTGCAGACATTGGAGCTTATTGCTTCAAGAGGAGGAGAGAACACCCGCCCTGTGGTCCCTCCCTGCTACAGGCGACATTAAAATAGAGGAATCGCTCCCAGAGTGTCAAGGACACCCCAGCCTTGAGGACAAAGGTGCGCGGCCGCTGGTGAAGCAGCCGAGGCAGTCCAGTGCCAGCGACTTCACGCACACTGTGATTCGATGCTTACAAACAACTCCGTGAACTTTGCCGCGCAGGTAGTTTTCCCATTTGAAGCTATGAGAGAATTGATGGTTAGTGTTTTGACAACTCCAAAGGACCCCACAAATACAAGATATAACATTATCATTAAAGCTATCTATCACCAGGGGACCCCTTCTATGGAAACTGCTCCCAGAGATGGTGTGTGGTAGGTACCAGCAGCCCTGCCTCTCTGGCCTCTTGGCAAGAGTCGGATAAAATACCTTGAGTTCCAGCCAACTGATAAAATCATCAAAGGGCCCAGGAAACTGTCTGGGCTTTTGGAAGCTTGCTTTGCCAGGCACGGCCCAGCCCAGCCCTTGGAAATGCACAGGACACCCCCCTCCGCGCAGTGGAATCCAACAGGCCCTTCCAACCCTCACAGGACAGGCATGAGGAAAGAATAAGTTCTGCAGCAGCTCCAGCAAGGAGAAATCTCTAAAACAAAACCATATGTTGTTAACACTGCAGAATTCACATTCCCCCCGTTCTCCACTAGATTCTGATCACGGGCCTGAAAGTTGAGAAGACAGAACTAGCTTTGCCTCAGCCTCAGTCCTAGGGGAGAGGTGGCCCCTTGCCCTCCTAAGCCAGGAAAAGAGACTGGACAGGACTAAGGCTCTGTTACATAATAGCTATCACTCTACTGGGCCTCAGTTTTCTCATCTGTCAAATGAGGAAATAAGATCTCCCTGACCAACTGAAGATTTAAATGTGTAAACATGTATAATGAGCGGAGCTCAGCCTGGCACGTAGAGGGGTCAGTTAAGAAGCTGGCTTGGAAGAGTGTCCCCAGGACCTTCACACTGTGCCCTAGTCACCTCTCAAGCAGCCGTGCTATGGAGTTGGTATGACCTAGATGCTTTATTTTCTTTTCTTTTCACTTGCAGAAAATAATCTACAGGAAAAAAATCTATGAAAGGATGTCCTACTATATAGGACAGGGCTTCCCAGGTGACCAGGGGTAAAGAATCCGTCTGCCAATGCAAGAGATGCAGGGTCAACCCTGGATCAGGGAGATCCCCTAGAAGAGGAAATGGCAACCCACTCCTGCATTCTTGCCTGGGGAATCCCATAGACAGAGGAGCCTGAGGGGCACAGTCCATGGAGTCACACTGAGTGACTAAACACACACTATATAGCACAGAGAAATATACTCAATATCCTATGATAAACCATAATGGAAAAGAACATTTTAAAAGGATGTACACATAGATTTAACTGAATCACTTTGCTGTGCAGTAGAAATTAACACAACATTGTAAATCAACTATACTTCAGTTAAAAATATATTGATCAAGAAAAGAAAATCTACTAAAAGAAATTCCTTTGCTGTGGCCCTCTGACACACACACACACACATTCCCTCTCTCTCTCTGTCACACACAGCCCTGCTGATGCACAGACTTGTGCTTCACCCCTAGGCAGCTCTGGGTAATCCCAGCAGCACTGACTCACCCCTGCTCTCAGGACTGGTGACTCACTGGATCGGTGAGGCTGGTAGGGTATATGTACATGTGTCTGTCTGTGCTGGTGAGCCCTGTGGAAGGAATTGTGTGATCAAAGAGAGATGAGGTTTTGCCAGATCCAGCGAGATAGCATTATGTGAGAGGCTCTGAGAAGTACAGGGCAGTGGTTATTTAGGTTTTAAAAACTGGATCTCTTCAAATGGTGGGCATGGTCATCACCATGTGTAATTACAAGTAAATGTGAGTTCCTTTGTGAGAGTCCTGTGTGCAGAGGCCCTAAAGCCTGGCAAATCAGCTGCCAGGGCTGCAGAGAAAATTGGGCGTTGCACCAGCTCAGAGGGAGGCAGTCCGGGGTGACAAGGAGGCTCCTCTGCCAAGGGCTGCAGGGAGCTTCTGTTAGGGCTGGTTTGCCTTTGTCACTAAAAGGCCTGGGGAACCTCAGCCACTTACCTGGGAGAAGGTGCTTTCCCAAAACCGGCTGTCCTCCAGCAGACCGGCTGGAGAAGCAGTCTACCCACTTGGCTGCTGGAGGGGGTGCACAAGCTTTCTCTCAAGAGCCCAGAGCTCAGCGTCCCAATGGAAATTCGATAGTGCAGGAAATTAACAATTTCCAGGAAGGGCTGTCTCTTCCCTCTCTTCTCCACTGGCATGGTTTCATGAAACTCTTACATCAACAACCCGTGAGCTAGAAAAGAATGCCTGTGTCCCCCATTTCACCCAAGGGTACAGAAAGCAAAGCCCGGTGCTGGTAGTGTATGAAACACATTCAGACTTAGATGGGGAAGATTAATCAGAAAGAAAGGCTGTTGCAATTAGGGGAACTCTCCGGTCTCAGAAAGCTGCAACAGCCTCAAAATCAAACAAAAGGACTTTGTGTGTGTGTTTAATAGAGTAAAGGAGGGGCAACAGAGATAAGCAGAATGTTTGGAGGGGAAGCCAGACAAACAAGGGGAAATGAATGGGGTCGGATAGGAAAGAGTCATGCTGGAGTCAGTAGATTCTCAGGAGAAGCTGATAAGGGGGGCCCAGTCCACTTTTTTTCTGTGTTGGCTTGGGCTTGGAGGCAAGAGAGAAACCTGATAAAGTTTGGTCAAGCAGAGGGTAAGAAATGGACCCCTGAACGGCTGGTCAAGGACAAGAATAGACGAAGGCGGAGGAGTAAAGTTGGTGAATACAAAACCAAACCAAGTGGAGGCTGATTCCACAAAGTCAGGTGCGCCTGGGAAGTCCACTCCCGAAGCACTTGGTGTACAGGGCTCAGTCCTCAAATATGAAAATATACTCATGGTGGCCAATGCAATTCACACATCCTTCATCCTCTCCAGGAAATTTAGAAAGTGGGGAGCAATAGGCAGTCCCCAGAAGATTCTGAGGGGGAGAGAGGTAGGTCCTTCAAATGCAACCCCCTACCCCTTATAAAACGGATGTGTGGCCCTCAAGATCATACATCAGTGCTGACTTTAAAAAAGAAGTGGCACCCTGATGATGGGAAAGTACTGACAGCATTGGCTCATACCGCCTGTCAGCAAACCTTCTGGTCGTGGAATCTTTGGCTATGAAAGGACCCCAGAGGTCACCACCCCCATCTCTGAGCCCCCTTTCGCAGAGGGACCCCAAACTGGCTGGCCCTCAATCATTAAAGACCAAACACTTTCTGACCTACGGAGCCTTGGCTGCACAGCCCAGAATCTGTATTTTTAACACACTACCCAAATGATTCTGATACTCGGCCAAGCTGGGGAACTCCTGACCCCTTGAACACAACCAGTGGTGCTGGACTCCCAGTATCACAAGGTGGCCCATTGCACATGGCCCAGCTCCAGCTACTATTTAATAATTTTTCATGGTGAATTAAAATCTGTGCCCCTTTAAATCTGCCACTAGTTTCTTTTTCCCTCTGCAGCAACACAGAATGAATACATTTCCTCTTCTCCAGGACAATCCTGCAAACACTTGAAGTTAGTATTACCTGCTCAATATCCTTCTCTTGTTTCCCCAGTAGCTCAGCTGGTAAAGAACCCACGTGCCAATGCGGCTCAACAGACACGGGTTCAATCCCTGGGTTGGGAGGATTCTCTGGAGAAGGAAATGGCAACCCACTCCAGTACTCTTGCCTGGGAAAGCCCAAGAAGAGAGGAACCTGGCTGGCTACAGTCCTTGTGGTCCATGCAGTCACAAAGAGTCAGACAGGATGGAGCATGTGCACATGCCCATCCTCTTATCCAAGGAAAAATGCCTCTGTTTTCCTTTTTTTGCCTCTGTTTTCTTGACTGTTTCTTACCCATTTTATTTATTTAGTTAGTTTTGATCTAACTCATGAACAAATGAGGGAGCCAGTATATGTTCTTGAAAAATTAGTTCAAAGGAGAATCTGAAAGAACAATTAGGAATACTAAATGGAATTTGTTAATATACGCAAAACTGAGGGAGGGAAGACGGTTGATTGCACTTCTACCCCAAGAAATTCATTTGCATATACACAGACAAGAATTATTTGCATTACTATCAACTTCTACACTGCACAGAGCAGTAAGACTATGAAAGGATGCTTAGGCACAGACCCTGGCAAGGTGATTAGGTTTCATCTAATTCTGATCGGGACAGAGTAGGATAATCAAATAGCTCTGAAATCCCATTATGAGATTATATCACTAGGTAGAGAAGCAACTTTAGGAGGCTTTGGGAGACCACAGTAAGTTAATGATCACTCAAGAAAGCCAGGTTTGCTTAACCACAAAATCAAGCAGGCTTGCTTAGTAACAAAACCATGCAACAGAAGCATCAGACATACCCCCAAACAATAAAACAGCGGTGGCATGAGGCCTATAACCTGACCAGTGAGTTCAGTAACTTAATGACCCCTACGACATGCTCTCTGTGTACATAAAGAAGCAGAAGATATTAAGAAGAGGTGGCAAGAATACACAGAACTGTACAAAAAGATTTTCACGATGGTGTGATCACTCACCTAGAGCCAGACAGCCAGGAATGTGAAGTCAAGTGGGCCTTAGAAAGCATTACTATGAACAAAGCTAGTGGAGGTGATGAAATTCCAGTTGAGCGATTTCAAACCCTGAAAGATGATGCTGTGAAAGTGCTGTACTCATTATACCAGCAAATTTGGAAAACTCAGCAGTGGCCACAGGACTGGAAAAGGTCAGTTTTCATTCCAGTCCCAAAAAAGGCAATGCCAGAGAATGCTCAAACTACTGCACAATTGCATTCATCTCACACGCTAGTAAAGTAATGCTCAAAATTCTCTAAGCCAGGCTTGAACAATACATGAACCGTGAACTTCCAGATGTTCAAGCTGGTTTTAGAAAAGGCAGAGGAACCAGAGATCAAATTGCCAACATCCGCTGGATCATGGAAAAAGCAAGAGAGTTCCAGAAAAACATCTACTTCTGCTTTATTGACTATGCCAAAGCCTTTGACTGTGTGGATCACAATCAACTGTGGAAAATTCTGAAAAAGATGGGAATACCAGACCACCTGACCTGCCTCTTGAGAAACCTATATGCAGGTCAGGAAGCAACAGTTAGAACTGGACATGGAACAACAGACTGGTTCCAAATAGGAAAAGAAGTACGTCAAGGCTGTGTATTGTCACCCTGCTTATTTAACTTATATGCAGAGTACATCATGAGAAACGCTGGGCTGGAAGAAACACAAGCTGGAATCAAGATTGCCAGGAGAAATATCAATAACCTCAGATACGCAGATGACACTACCCTTTATGGCAGAAAGTGAAGAGGAACCAAAAGCCTCTTGATGAGGGTCGAAGATGAGAGTGAAAAAGTTGGCTTAAAACTCAACATTCAAAAAAATAAGATCATGGCATCTGGTCCCATCACTTCACAGCAAATAGATGGGGAATCAGTGGCAACAGTGAGATACTTATTTTCTTGGACTCCAAAATCACTACAGATGGTGACAGCAGCCATGACTAAAAGATGCCTGATCCTTGGAAGGAAAGCTATGACAATCCTAGACAGCATATTAAAAAGCAGGGTCATCATTTTGCCAACAAAGGTCTATATAGCAAAGCAATGGTTTCTGCCAGTAGTCATGCATGGATGTGAGAGTTGGACCATAAAGAAGGCTGAGCACCGAAGAACTGAGGCTTTCAAACTGTGATGTTGGAGAAGACTCTTGAGAGTCCCTTGGACTGCAAGGAGATCAAGCCAGTCAATCCTAAAAGAAATCAATTCTGAATATTCATTGGAAGGGCAGAAGCTCCAATACTTTGGCCACCTGATGCAAAGAGCTGACTCATTGGAAAAGACCCTGATGCTGGGAAAGACTGAGGGCAGGAGAAGGGGATGACAAAGGATGAGATGGTTAGATAGCATCACCGACTCAATGGACATGAGTTTCAGAAACTCCAGGAGATGGTGAAGCTTGGTGTGCTGCAGTCCATGGGGTCACAAAGAGTCAGACAGGACTTAGGGACTGAACAACAAAGAGACAATGGGACACAGAGAGGTATCTGATCTCTAGGCCTCACAGGTCCCCACCACACTGAGCCTATAATCTTTGCAGATATCTCTGGTGATTGCTGTGTTCTGGAAACAGGTCCTTTATCTAAATTCTTCAGGCCATTATCAGGAAGGTCAGTTTCTTCCTGAGTCTTCTGGGCCTCCATTGTTTTCAGCTCAAAATAATCCACATGCCAAATAAGACATTTTGAGGTTGCAAATTTTGCTCCCTTAAATAAGAAATGATTTTTTAGTATGCCACCAGTCACTGTTTGGAACATATGTATAGTGAAAAATCATTAGTGTTTACTTGAAATTCAAATTTAGCTGGGTGTTTTACTAAATGAAATTTCGTGTGCCTGACACCCAGTGAAGCCAAACAAATCAAAACAGTTTGGAGCAGAGGAAAGTTTATTACAGGGTCATGCAAGGAGACTGGGGTGTCTCATTGTTAAAAAGCCCTTAACTCACTTAAGGAATTCAGCAAAGCACCTTTAAAGGCAAGCTGAGGGAGGGGCATGGTTGGTTGTTGCAAACTTTTTGGTGTTGGAATCCTTTCTTAGCTGTCCATGTAGGTCAGGTCAAGATGCTCCCATAAACCTTCAATGAAACAAATGTTATTCTCTGTTCCCCAACTTTGTATCTCTATATGAATGGACTCTTTTAGGTCAGAGCCCTGAGACTAGGCTCCCCTATATATTTCAGGCTATAGGCAACATCTTTTTTTTTTAAACAAAAGGTACAGAACCAGCATGAGTAAGCACAGGCAACACAACAGACCTAATATGGAATCAGACTTGTTCTTTCCTATTACAGGTGGATGTATTTTTATTTGCCAAATCTGACCCTGCTATCTGTGATCATACAGCTAACTAGTAGCAGTGTGTAGCCTTCTGATTGTAGCACGCCTCTGGTAACTTGGAATCCTTGTTCCGCCCCCAAATTAGTTGAGCAACACTGGGTGATGTCATCTAACCTCTCAGTTGCTCAGTTTTCCCATCTGTCAAATGGGGTCTATAGCAGAGAAACCACCGTCTTACATAGCTGATTTCATCTCCAGCTCTCTCCCCTTCTGACTCACAGGGTGTTTCCTTGAGTCAGGATAGCCCCAGCCTTGGGTTTCCGCCAGCCTTCTCCAGCAAGTGAGGCTAAAGTGAGGATGGATTTGAGTCCCCTCTTTTCCACCGGGATGCCCGGGGTGCTCGCAGCCAGCCTGCTCGGCCATCCTGGGCGCCGTCCGCAGGTGGCAGCACCGGCCCCGCGGGCCACCGCCGTCCGGCTGGCGCTGTGCAGGCCGCGGACCGCCAGTGTCCCGGGCGGGGCGCCTAGCAGGCCGGGAGGGGCCAGGCCACGCCCGCAGGGCGGAGGGCGCTGCGGGACCCGGTGAATCATCGCCGGCGGCTGCAGCTCACAGTCCCGCTGCCGCGCGCCGGGCCCTGGCCGCGCTCCTGCCGAGCGCCGCTCATCGCCGTAGCAGAGACCCTCGTTCGCTCGCCCGGCGGCAGCTCGAGCACCGGGCCAACCATGGCGGGCATCGCGGCCAAGCTGGCGAAGGACCGGGAGGCGGCCGAGGGGCTGGGCTCGCACGAGAGGGCGGTCAAGTACCTCAACCAGGACTACGCGGCGCTGCGGGACGAGTGCCTGGAGGCCGGGGCGCTGTTCCAGGACCCCTCCTTCCCGGCCCTGCCTTCCTCCCTGGGCTTCAAGGAGTTGGGACCCTACTCCAGCAAGACCCGGGGCATCGAGTGGAAGCGGCCCACGGTAGGGAGCGCGCCCGGGGCGGGACGCGGGGCCCGGAGGCGCGGCGGCCCGGCCTCCAAGCTGGCGAGAACGCGGCCCCGCGCGCGGGGAGCCGCGGGCGCGCGGGGAGCCGAGCCCCGCGGCCCAGAGCCCGATCCGGGGCTCCGCTGGCACGGGGTCGTCAGCGTCGCATCTGCCACCCACGGGGCCCTTAGGACGCGCCGAGGTGCACACTGCCCACAGATGCCACTAGCAGGCTCGCCGGCAAAAACTCTGAAAAAACGCGGGTGACATAAGGGGCCCTGGAGGAAACTTCTTGGACTCTGCCGGGCGGGCCCGAGAGAGGGGAGGCCACGAATGAGGGTGGGCGGGAGACCGGGGCGTGGGTGTTACGGAATTTCGCGGGGAAAGTCGGTCTCTAACTCGGTTCTCTCTGCTTCAGGGAGAAAGTCCACGCATGGCCTGGACGTTTGTGACTAGGGATTGTCTCTTGAAGTGATGGTTAGATTTATCCACTCAGTTTCCTGTTTATTTTTCCAGATGGGAACTGGCAAGACAGCTCCTGTAGTGTTTACCCTGGTGATTATCAAAAGGATAGGATGCAGCCAGGAGCCGGTTCCTGCTCCTCACCCCGGAATCTCCCGGCCTCCTCTGAGCTCCCTTTTCCCACCGGCCCTGGATCTCTGTCCTCCGTGCCCTGGCAGGCCTTGGGTGCAGTTTGCTTCCCTGATCAGTTTGTACATCCTGTGTCCCTGGAATCCTTCCTGGCCTCACTTCCTATGGGACAGACACCTCACTGACCTTCCCCCACCACACCTCAAGAAGGCCTCCTGGGAAATCCAGCCTCTAGATTCCCGTTAGGAAGATAACCATTCCAGTCCTGCTTACCCCCCACCCCTTGAACCCCCGCCCCACCCCCATCAGCTGGTCACCTTCTGTTACCCCAAACCCAGCCTTCAGGCAGCAAGCGCAATAGTAGCTGCCCTTGGCCCAGAGCACTTGCGTTCATTTCTTGCTAACTTGAATGAGCTGTTTAACCTCTGTGCCTCCATTTCTTTATCTAAAAGAGAGTTTCCTCTCTCCACTGACTCACCAAGCCCAGCACCTTTTAGTTTCTCAAGGGCACCCTGCTCTTTCCTCCCTCACTGGCCAGAGATGCTCTTTCTTAGTTGTCTGGAACCTGGCTCACTCACTCTTTGGGACTTAGGTGTCCCCTCCCCAAAGAGATTTTGTCCTGACCATTCTTTGCAGCCCTCCTTCTCATCTTGTCATTCTTTATCATGAATTCTGCTAATTTCCTTTACAGCATTTCACAGTTCGTACACATAATTACATATATTTGTTTGTCCTTTCTTCTGAACTGCAGGGACCTGTGTGTATTGTTCACCAGTCAATCCCTGGTGCATTCGGAGTATGCACTCATTTGTTCATTCATTCATTTAACGGTATTTGTTGAATGCCTGTTAAATGTCAGGCACTGTCTTAATTGCTTGGGATACATCTGTGAACAAAAAGACTCTTTGTGGAATGAATGAATGAATGAATGAATGAATGCAAGATTGTAATGAGCCTCAAACAAAATTACGACTGTGAAAGTGATAAACGAGAATGTAATTGCCTTAAGTTTATATAGTACTTGACAGTTTATGAAGTGAATTTATATACCTTCCTTATTCTTTCATTCATTCAATAAGCTTATATTGAACACCTACTGTATGCCAGGCATAGTGCATATTGGTTTTTGCCTCTGAAGGCATTAGGGGTTAGACAGACAGGTCACGCATCAGTTGGGAATGCCTGTAGGATTTCCAGATGGGAAAATGGAAACCTAAGCCCATTTTAGAGCCCCAGGTTAGAGCGGGACAGGGTATGAACTGAACAACCAATGGGGAGGGCAGTGGGTATAGACCCATTCAGCAGTTGAAGAAACTGAGGCTTGAGAAGGTTAAATATTTGCTTATACAGGTGTCTGGGGCTGGAGCCAGGACTGTCCGCCTGTGGGTGTTTAGGAGTCCACAGCTCGCAGCCACTCTCTCTACCTTCTCAAACACAGCTGTTGTTCAGATCAAGTGAGACAAACAAAAGGTATCCACTGGATCTAGACAAAAGCAAGTCACTGGTGACTTTAACAGAGCAATTGCCATGGGGTAGAACGTGATGGTTAGGTAGCCTCACCAACTCAATGGATATGAATTTGAGTAAACTCTGGGAGATAATGGAGGACAGAGGAGCCTGGTATGCTGCAGTCCATGGGGTCAAAAACAGTTGGACACAACTTAGTGACTGAATAACAACTGAACTGCAGTGGATAGGAGCCAGATGGCTGTAAACCCCAAAGTAAGGAACCAGAAATGAAGAGCGTGCTCATGTAATTCCAGAAGCGTTCTTGTGAAAGGAGAGGTGGGAAAGTGGCAGGGAGAGTGGGACCTGGGACTTGAGAGGTTGTTTTTTCAGATGAGAGCAGCTGGAATGTTTTATATGTCAAGTCCCAGGCTTCCCTGGTGGCTCAGTGGTAAAGAATCCGCCTGCAATGCAGGATCCACAGGAGATGCAGGTTCGATCCCTGGATGGGGAAGATCCCCTGGGGCGGGGGCATGGCAACCTACTCCAGTGTTCTTGCCTGGAGAATCCCATGGACAGAGAAGCCTGGTGGGCTACAGTCCAAAGGGTCGCAAAGAGTCAGACGTGACTGAGCACGCACACAAGCATATGTCAAGCCCCAGAGAGAAAGGAACTGAAGAGAAAAGGAGGCCCTGAGGAAGTGAGAGGAGGGAGTAAGAGGAGGGAGGGAGCGGGCCAGCCCTGGAGCCAAAGGGCTGCCCTTCCTCAGAGGGAGCTTCCCAACACCCTTTCCCAACAGAGGGTTCCGCAGATGGGAAGAAGACACGGCTAAAGTCACTGTGGGCTGGTCACCATCAAGGATGGCACCAGTCAAGTTGGAGCCAGGGCAGACATGTCAGTCCCCACTTTGCCCTGACCGGTGCAGGCCTATGGCCTGTTAGGAACCAGGCCACACAGCAGAAGGAGAGCAGCAGGTGAGCAAGCAAACCTTATCAGTGTTTACAGCTGCTCCCCATTGTTCACATTACCACCTGAGCTCAGTCCCCTGGTATATCAGCGGCGGCATAATAAATATAACATGCTTGAATCATCCCCAAACCATTTCCCTACCCCCACCCCATCCATGGGAAAATTTGTCTTCCACAAAACCAGTCCCTAGTGCCAAAAGGTTGGGGACCACTGATCTAAGGCCTCTGAGAGCTTTATGACTTGTTTACAGTCAGCTAGCTGAATTCAGCCTCAAACCTGCATCTCCTGCCTCCAAGCTCAGTGATTATGATAAGTCCTTCAATAACTATAATAGTCAGTAACTTATATAGTGCTTACCGAGGCACATGTACATAGTCATCTCATTTAAACTTCAGATGTCATAGGTACACTTGTCATCACTATCCCCATTATACAGATGAGGAAACTGAGTCTTAAGGAGGTGAAGTAACTTGCTGGGGTCATAGAACCCACTGTATAAGAAGTGGTAGAGCCCATAGTCACACTCCAGCTAACTCCAAAGCCCAGGCTCTCAACCCCTTTCCTGAGACTGTGATGTTCCGTATTTAACTCATGCCCTTCATGCTGTGTACAAGTTTCAATTTCCTGAAGCATCTCTAAGAACCACTCTAAACTTTGCCTTCTTTGGAGAGGTTGCCAAAGGCGTGAAAAATTTCTCAAAAATAATGGAAAAACCCTTCTGGGATGAGTGCCTGGCGCACCGAGGATTATCAATATGATTTCTAGGCTCCCAGCACCAAGCTCCGTGTATTCCATCAGCAGGATAAGTGCTTGGCTGGCAGGCCTCGGGCAAAGCTGGCTTCATCTGCCTCAGCATAAAAAGCATTCTCACTGTGCCTGTCTTCCCCTAGACAGATCCACCCGAACAGGGAAGGGACAATGCAGGCATGAGAGGAGTGTGCTCTGCTGTGGATTCCAGAAGGGTCTACAGTCTAAGCCACAATGGACAGGAGCTAGATCCTGGCCTCACCCAGGAAACGCTTCTGCTTGACAGAGAGGGGGCCCGCCGGGCGCTCTGGGGTGGAGCTTCTCCAAATCAAAGGGTCCCGGCCAAGGCAAGCCCAGATTTATGCTTTGTGCTTCCTCTGTGGTTTTGGGTGGGGCTCTTCAGAATCAGGAAGCATGCTCAGAGAGGGCAGCAGAGGGGCCAGCCCTGTCCAAGGTTGGCTTCCAGTAGGCGACCTGTGGGACAGCCCTTTTGGCTTGTTAGTAATCACTTAGAGGCAGTTCAGGAGGGTAGGGAGTGTACAGTTTACAGCAGTCAAATCCCATTGCTGTCTGTAACCATGAGCGATGCATCTTGGGACATGCAGCTTCATCTCTTAGCCTGTTTCCTTACCTATAAAATGGGGTTGTTGCCCATCCATGTTCCTGAGATAAAGCACTACACACAGTATTGACATACAGCAGGCTCACAGTATGTGGACCCCTCGCCCCAAGTATCATGGCCTGTGGGCAAATCCAGAAAGCTAGATACCTTCCCCTGCCCTCAAGAAGCATAAGTGTTAGGAAGACATAGTGGTATCCAGCACTATGCACAGTGCACATCTAGCTGCTGAATTGCAGCGGATACTCTGGGATTCAGGATGGGTGAGGGCCAGACTGTGAAGGAGGGCTTCATGGAGTTGGTGGCAGTGGGTCTTGAGATATGATAAGATGTAAAAGGAGGGAACTGGGTGGGAGAGGAGAAATCCCACACAGGAACAGAGGAGAGGGGTGGGCATGGTGGGCAGGGCAACTCAAGAGTGTGGACCATCTCCAGGCCCCCAGAGGAGGCTGGACTTGGCACTGCTCCAGCCCTAGGAAGTGGCGTGATGAAGTAGGCTCCAGGCAGTGTGGGGCGTTGGGATCTGGTGGAGCAGTAGGATCCCCTACCACCTATCAGGACCCACAGAGCAGGGATCAGAGAAGGACCCCATGGCAGTCTAACAGCCAGGCGTTCCCTAGAGGAGAGGGGAGAGACAGAGGGGTCCGGTGCATCTGTTGGAAACTGAGGTGTCCTAACTACAAAAGCATGTGGCATATACGTTGACAATACTTTGTGGGTCTCATTTTCAGGAGATCTGCGATGATCCCCAATTTATTACTGAAGGAGCCACCCGCACAGACATCTGCCAAGGAGCCCTAGGTAAGTGATGGCATCTAAGCAGACTACAGGGGCCTGTCTACACAGCTGTGGGTAGAAAGAGTGAGGGATGAGTTATGATTCTGCTCTCTTGCTAAACCCTTTGGCAATTTCCATTTCCAGAAGCTTCCTTGAATGTCTTGTCTCCTTAGGATCCTGTGCGGGGGTAGACAGACAGAGGTGCAGTGAGGACCCCTGTGTCCCCTGCATCAGACTGGGCTGTTTGTTGCTGTTGTCATTTTAAAGAGTTGAGATTATTATTATTTTTTTACTACGTATTTATTTTTGTGCTGGGTCTCAGTTGCAGCATATGGACTTTTCAATCTTTGCTGCAGCATGCGGGATGTTTGGTTGTGGCACATGGGTTCTAACTCCTTGACCAGCGATCAAACCTAGGCCCCTGTCCTGCAGTGCGAATGAGAAGTCTCAGCCTCTGGAACACCAGGGAAGTGCTGGGCTAGTTGCTGAAGTTACAAAGATGCTCCCACTGGGGGACAGAGGAGCTCCTGGATCTCAGCCACCCTTAGTGGCCCACGGAGCAGTCAGGCTCCAGGCTGAGGACCAGTTAGGAGGACTCCCCCGGGTCAGCTGCAGCACGGAGACATCAGTTCTCTGTGGTTCAGGGATGGGAGGGTGACTCATTGTAAAGGAAGAGGAAACCCTGGTAGTCACTGCTGGGAGGAAGTTAACGTAGCAGGGTGTCCTCAGTGTTTGCAGGGCGAGCTCACCATGGTATCACAACAGTGGACATGGTGCTATTGTCACAGAGGCAATTGTAATGTTCACTTAAGTAATTTTAACTGGAGTAACTGAGTTGTGAGGCTATCTGAAGCTAGGCTCTGATCTCTGAATACAGAGCCTGCTGAGACTGGAACATACAGGCTGCTTTGACGTGAAAGCGCCTGAGTTTTATTTTTTTTTTTTTTTATTGATTTTATTGAAGGATAATTGATTCACAGTGTTGTGCTAATTTCTGCTGTACAGCAGTGACTCGGTTATACATATACATGTTCTTTTTCACACTCCTTTCCATTATGGTTTATCACAGGACCTTGAATACAGTTACCTGTGCTCTACAGTAGGACCTCCTTGCTTATTGCCCCCCAGGGTTTCTTTGAAGAAGTTTTAACAAAGGAGCCTGGGACCGCTGTTTAAGATTCTCATAGAATCCACGCTTATTATGTTTTACTCCTAGTAGGTATGAGCCTATGATCACTGGAGCAGCTTACTTGCTGCGATAAACCAAAACCTTACTTTGAGACATCAGCTTCGACTTGTTTTCCAGACTAGCCCATCAGTAGCAGAGTTAATCATCTTTGAATTGTGCCTTCTTTCCTGGCCCACCCAGCAGAGGTTCTATCCTGGGAGTGACTTGCTTAAGGTCATCCCACAGCTGAAGCGAGGGCCTGGAATGCAAATGCAGACGGTCTCTGTTTAACCCCTGAACTAGACTCCCTAGAAGGGGCATGGAAAGTTTTCAGCCTCTGAGGGATGTCGGGGAAGCTCTGTTAATCATTAAGATGTTAAGACAGGGTATGCTGGGAGCCCCTTGGGAAATGGAGAGCATGACTCAGAGCTAGGCGTGCAAACTCCACTATCTGAGCTCAGCATCTGTGTGCAAATTCTTAAGATGCCAAAGCACACTCTTGCCTAAAGAATACCTACCTCCCATTTCCTGCCTTCTCTCCCTCACAAGATAGACCCCGGGGCCCTTAGGCACCTAAGGTGGGTACTCCAGAAAAGTCCATTGGTTAGAGAAAATGAAAGTTAATTGAGCTAGAAGTTGATGGAGATTACAACTAACCACAGAGGTTTTAGAAAAATCTGGAAACAGAAATGGCAACAGTCATATCTGGGCTAAATTCCACACCTGGGCTAAACATCCACTTCAAAGGACCTCTTAAGGACCAAATTGCAAGATGTAAGTCCTGTTGGAATACTGTCAGGCCATTTGGAGAGGAGACACAAAAGTTTACATTCCTGGGGTAAAAATCCACATGATATGCACCAAATTAAATAAAAACAAGTTTAAGTTAAAGTCCTTTAAAAACTTCTCAGTAGAGAACCGGAAGCAGCCTGCAGATCTCTTCTCTTCTGTGGCCATCGCTGAGGCGCTAGCGGCAAAATGAAGTTCAATCCCTTTGTGACTTCTGACTGAAGCAAGAATCAAAAAGGCATTTCAATGCGCCTTCCCACATTCGCAGGAAAATTATGTCTTCTCCTCTTTCTAAAGATCTAAGACAGAAGTACAACGTTCGATCCAAGCCCATCCGAAAGGATGATGAAGTTCAGGTTGTACGAGGGCACTACCAAGGGCAGAAAATTGGCAAAGTAATCCAGGTTTACAGGGAGAAATACGTCATCTACACTGAACGAGTGCAGCGGGAGAAAGCTAATGGCACACCTGTCCATGTGGGCATTCACCCCAGCAAGGTGGTTATCACCGGACTAAAACTGGACAAAGACCGCAAAAAGATCCTCGAACATAAAGCCAAATCTCGCCAAGTAGGAAAGGAAAAGGGCAAATATAAGGAAGAAACAATTGAGAAGATGCAAGAATAAAGTCATGTTGTCTACAGCTTTCATTAAAAACTGTTAAAATGAAAAAAAAAAAAACTTCTCAGTAATTAGGTCTGTCATTTCTAAGGTTTGTTTTTTTTTTTTTTTTTTTAACACCACATTGGCCATCTTGTTCTCTTGGCCTTTGGTACTGGAGGATCCTGATTTGATTATGAACTGTGAAATGTGGTGAACTGAACTCTCACCCTGATTCTGGCATCTGGGCAGAGGGTGGATGTGGGGTGTTGGCTGTCACCAGGTCCCCGAAGGTTCAGAAGCATCAGGAACAAAGGGCAGCAACACCTGCCACACGACTAGGAGCCGAGGCTCAGCTTACAGCTGGCTGACCATGGGCAAGTCATCACTAGGAACCTCAGTCTCTTCTAAAAATGGAAGGTGGGGAGGGTCAGCAGGGTGATCGCAAAGATTTCCCTACTGTGGGCCAGTCAGCTGTTCTAGAGTCACTCCTCATGCCTGACACTGAGTGGAGATCTTGGGCTAGGCCACCACATCTCTTATCTCAGAAGAGGAGTGATAACAGCCCCTGTGACCCTGTGTATTCGTGCTAAGTCACTTCTGTCCTGTCCAGCTCTTTTCAATCTCATGGACTATAGCCCTCCAGCCTCCTCTGTCCTCGAGATTTCATAGGCAAGAATACTGGACTGGGTTGCCATGCCCTCCTCCAGAGGATCTTCCTGACCTGGGGATCGAACCCATGTCTCTTAGGTCTCCTGCACTGGCAGGCAGGTTCCGTACCACTAGCGCCACCTGGGAAGCCCCTGTGACTAAGAAACAGTGTGCAACTCGCGCAGCATCTTCATCTCGCTGTCTCATGTAATAAATATCACTACATGTGATAATGTTATTATCCAAATAAATATTTTCACCCCACTATGCAGATAAGAAAGCTGAGGCAGCAGGTGGGGGACTCCATGCAAGGCCACATAGCTAAAAATGGCCCAAGGAAAGAACTCGAATATGATTTTAAATCTTTTCTTGCCAGAGAAGCTGGGCCGGGGCTGTCCTTGGACTTGTACATCTCCCAACAGGGCTCCCTTCACAGGGCTGCCTGGCAATAGTTAATCCACAGATTTCTGCCACCTTCCCAGAGGGTCAGCTCAAAGCCTCACCAGAGTAATCCTAACTGTTTGTAGGCTGCTCTGATGTGAGCCTCCTGCGTTGCAGACCTTGGTTGTGCTATAAGCACTGAGTCAGTGAAGAAAAATCTGCCTCTCTGGAGGAAGGGCTGGAGATCCAGGCTGACCTTCAGCCAGGCCAGCCTGCAGCTAAATACAGCCTGGAGTTGCTGCTGGGAGCCTCTTGTGACAGGTGATGGCCATGGTGGCCCCCAGGGCTGGGAGACCCGAGAGCCGAGCTCCTTCTGCCTTTGATTTTCACTGGGCCACTGCTGAACTTTCACACTGCCCCTTTCACATAGCTCCCCACGGTCCCCACTGCCCTCACGGCTCTCAGGGGAAGGTGGCTGCCCTGGCCAGGTGCCCACAAAGGCCCTCAGCTTCTTGAGGGAGGGGCTCCAGGCTGCCAGTGCTGAAACCGCACAGCCCCGTGTCTTTGTAACCTGGCCCCCAATGGTGGATCACCCAGCCTCTACCCTCACCCCTACCGCTGAGGGTCACACAAGCCCCACAGCACCTGCTGGGAGGTGTCACAGGGTGTCTCCCCTCACAGCCGAGCTCAGCAGAGAGTGGGGAGCCCAGAGCCAGTGGGAAAAGCACCAGGAAGGAGATTTCCAGTTTCTCCTTCCTCTCCTGCTTCCTAGCCCACATGACAATGAGCAGGTTATCCAGGCACTCTGAGCCTCAGTTTCGTCTTCTAGAAAATGGGAATACTTCCTTCCCGGGGCCGTGGTGAAAAATACAATTAATATAGGCAAACACACTTGGCAAATTGTAGAATCCTGAGCAAATTCGGCCTCTCCCTATTTTCCCATTTTTAAAGGTTATATAATAATCATTTTAAGTGATTCTTATAATTTTTAAAAACCACTTTAATAAGCACCTTAAAAAATTTTTAATAGATTTACAGAAAAATTGAGATGATAAGTACAGAGAATTCCATACACACCACCCCCAGTTTTCCTGATTGTTAACTTCTTACATTATTAGTGTGGGACATTTGCTATGATTAATGAACCAGTACTGATACATTATCATTAACCAAAGTCCATTCTTTACCTTCCTGAGTTTTTCCCCCGGTCATTTTTCTGTCCCGGGATCCCATCCAGGACACCACATTGCATTTAGTTGTCACGACTCCTAAGGCTCCTCTTGGCTGTGACAGTTTCTCAGACAGCTTTGATGAGCTTGCCACTTTTCAGGAGTCCTGGGCCAGGATTTTGTAGGATACGTTTTTTAAAGATAGTGCTTATAGGTTTTTTGTTTGTTTGTTTGTTTTAATTCAAAAATGAGTGTTGGCTGGTTTGATGGAGAAAATAAATCTGTTTCTCCTCTTTCTTAAAACAATGGCTTCACCACCAGCCCAGCACTGCCCCATCCCCCACCCCAGCCTCCTGGGGCAGATGTGTGCAGTCCATGAGTCATCGTTTCCTCTCCCGGCTCTTCTGGTTATAAATGCTCTTTCACAGCTCGTCTCCCTTGTGGCTGCTGCCTGTACTCCCAGCTCCCTTTCCAGCTGCACCTGAGACAGGTCTGTAAACAGGGCAGGGATGGATCGCCCAGAGGCTCCATCCTGCCCTGGCCGCCCTAGCCCTGGCAGTCACACAGCGGGGTTCCTGCCCATCAGATGCCCAAGGTTGAGCACATCTCTCCTTGGCTGCCCCTGACCTCATCTCCCCAGAGGCAGTAGGAATTCTCCCCAAAGAATTCTTCCCCACCTCGCTGTCGAGTACAGGGTCCTCTGCAATCTCAGGAAACTCCCAAGGAGTTGACAGGGTTCTTCTGCTCCCTGTGGGCCTGTGGGTCACAGTGTGACCTTTGCTTATTCCAGTGCTCCCTGACCCAGGAGCCAGGCCACATCCCCGTGTGGTCTCTGGCCTTTTCCTGAGATGAGGGGATTGGATCTCAGTTCCCTGAGGTCTCACTACTTCTGACATTCTGTGACTTCCCCTGGCAGCCGCACACGCCCCCTGCACCGGGCTTCAGTTCATGTTTGTTGAGCAATAACATCTCCTGTCCAAGGTCTGAGACCCCTGCTCAGATCATCCCCCGACACGGCATCAGTCACAGTGAGGCCTGCATCCAGGGATTTCAGAAATGAAGGGCCACGTGTTCTGTGAGGTCTAGTGGGACCCTAGGCAGCTACAGTACAGGCACGGGAGCCCCAGGAGGAGGGTGGTCTGCTGGCTGGCCCAACATTGCATGGCCAGTGATCAGTGGGGCAGACTCTAAGCCAGCACTGTCCACCAGAACTTTCAGAAGTGATGGGAATGTTCTGCACTGTCCCCACAAGCTACATTGGGAACACTGGAAGTGTGACTAATCCAACCACGGAACTGAATTTTTTATCTTATTCGGTTTGAATGGAAAAAGCCCTGTGTACACTATAGCTATTATAGCACTATAGCTGCTGCTGTTGGGATCCAGCCCGTCATCCTTGACTTTTCAGGGTGGGATGATCCTCACAGGCCTGTATGTCTCCAAACAGAGCCAAGCAAGGCACAGGTATCAGTGAAGAAGTGAAAGTGTTAGTTGCTCAGTCATGTCTGACTCTTTGTATCCCCATGGACTGTAGCCTGCAGGCTACTCTGTCCATGGGATTCTCAAGGCAAGAATACTGGAGTGGGTAGCCATTCCTTTCTCCAGGGGATCTTCCCAACTCAGGGATTGAATCTGGGTCTCCTGCATTGCAGGCATATCCTTACCGCCTGAGCCTCCAGGGAAGCCCCATACATCGGTAAACATCTGTAAATAGCAGGGTCCAGAGTGAGGACTTGAGTGTCCATCAGTTAAAAGTTGGCTTCTTGGTTCCACCCTTTCTTGGCTCTGTCACATGAGGCAAGTCACCATCCTCATCAAGCCTCAGTTTTCTCATCCATAAAATGGGATGATAATAGTATCTACATCATAGGGCTATGAACATGGAATTAAATAATACATGAAAAGCTCTACTTGCCAGAGGCTGACACTTAGTAGGGGTTTAATAGCTGCAAATTGCACATTACCTTTGGGGAGAGCGAGGCTTGAGGGGAGGAGGTACATGAGGCTGGTTTTGAATACCCCACGGGGTTGGCTGTAGCACTTGGCTTTGACAAACACTGAAGCTGTGGAGAGGAGATGACACAGGAGCTGGTGTTTGGAGGAGAGTTCAGGAAACTCACTGAAGTCTCCTGCCCCAGCTTTCAGGCCTCATGCAATGGCCATTTCTCCCTGATGTTTCCAGGAGAAGCTGGGAGGCTCTTCACTCCCCCCTTGCCTGAGCCCCCTCCTCTCCCAGCACCCACTTTGTCTGCAGTGCCTTTGCTGTTTGCAGCCTCGAGCTTCCACTTACCCACCTGGGAAATGGGAACAAGGTGGCATTTGCATCTTTCCTTTCCCATGAGGTGCAGAACCTTAAGGGTGTGTCACTGGTGGTCTCTCTCTCCTTGGGGATCAGAGTGAGGAAACCTCTCACATTCATTCTTTTGTTTTGTCTTTTGGATAATTTTTAGTTAGTTACTGGTGGCTGTGCTGGGTCTCGCTGCTGCGCAGGCTTTTCTCTAGTTGTGGCGAGTTGGGGCTGCTCTCTAGTTGCAGTGCATGGGCTTCTCGTTGCAGGGGCTTCTCTTGCTACAGAGCACGAGCTGTAGGGTGCAAGGGCTTCGGTAGATGCAGCTCCCAGGCTCTAGAGCGCGGGCGCAGTAGTTGTGGCACATGGGCTCAGCTGCTCCGCAGCATGTGGGATCTTCCCAGACCAGGGATGGAACCCATGCCTCCTGCATGGCAGGCAGACTCTTCACCCCTGAGCCACCAGGGAAGCCTCTCCCATGCTCATTCTTACCACAGTCTCCTGTGTGATCTCTCCCCTGCATCTGCTGCCCCAGCCACGGTGAGACTTTTCCTTTAGTTCAAGACTGTGAAGACCCCCCAGGAAGTCAGAAAAGTAGACCCCTGCTGGCTGGACCCTCCCGGAGGTGAGGAAGGAGCTCTGAGAAGTAGGAATCTAGAATGAGGGTTGGCTCCACCTCCTCTCCTGTGGGGCCTGGGGTACAGAGGGGTTGAGGAGGACAGCGAGGATGTGGCTGTGGCTGGCAGGAAGGCAAGAGAGAGCTGGCAGGTAACACTGCTATCAGGGGGTCCTCGTGGGGGCCACTCGCACAGGGAGCTAGGGAGCAGAGATGGACAACAGGCTGTGTCCTCCTGGCTCACGGAGCCCGGCCTCCTTCTGGTCATACATGCAAGCTCAGTGTGTGACAGCGTCCCCCTCCACCCTCCCTTCTCCTTCTCCCTCTCAGAGGGCTCTGCAGGAGCATCAGGCAGAGGGAGGGAGGGGAGCACACCTGGCTTGGATCACGTGTTCTTGCTCCAGCTCTGCGTGCAGCTCACAGAAGGAGGCTGAAGCCCCATGTTACAGCCAGGGTTGGGATGAGAGCAGAGTGGAGCATCCCCCTATCCTCCCCCCACTCCCCCTCCTGCCCCTGACAGCGCTGATACAGTGTGACGTGATTGTATGGAGGCGTCATTCTGGTTGGGGGCATCCTTTCTGGGCTGCTCCAGGCAAGTAAGCAGTTATGGAAGGGACGGCCCCTTGGGACTCATCTCTCTGGCCCAGGCCCTGGCAGAGTGTACACTTCCTTGGGGAACCCCCCCGCCCCCATCCCCCACCTGTGCTTGGAGTCGGGGCACTATTGGCTCCTCAGGACTTCCTTCCACTCCATTCCAAAGCTGAGACTCACTGGGCTGCCTCGGCCAAGAGAGTTTGTCCCTCAGCAGGGCATCAGGCCTGCTGGAGACTGTTAGATACCAGTGTCTCGTTTCATCACTTAATTGTGTCCAGTTCTTTTGTGACTCCATAGACTGTAGCCTACCAGGCTCCTCCGTCCATGGGATTTCCCAGACAAGAATACTGGAGTGGGTTGCCATTTCCTTCTGCAGGGGATCTTCCCGACCCAGGGGTCGAGCCTACATTTCTTGCATGGGCAGGTGGATTCATTACCACTGAGCCACCTGGGAAGCCTATACCAGTATCTCAGTCTCAGGAAGGGTCCTATATCTAGCCATCACCATGGAAAGCAAAGGAACAAAGTGCTACAGGGATGAAACGCAAGGCAAGCAGGACTCGAGAGAGCAGGGTTTCCTGGCCCCAGCACAGCTGACTGTTGGGACTGGGTCATTCCCCGTCCCAGGGGCTGGAGCATGGCACACTCCCAGACTCTGCCTGAAAGATGCACTGGCATCCCCCTCTCCAAGCATGGCAACCAAAAATGTCCCCAGACAGTGCCAAACGTCCCTTGGGGGTAGAGGGAGCAAAAATGTTCCTGGGGGATATCGTGATAGACCCAGGAAAAGGAGACTAGGGATGCATTAAGTACCATGGGGCCAATGGAGGGTGGTCACTGGGCACCCAGGGTGCAATGCCTGTGCTGGGAACTGGTGAAGACTCCACACAGTGCCAGCTGCAGTTAGGAGCAGGCATCATCCTAGGGAAGGAGGAAACAATATGGAGCCACAGTCAGGGCGGCCTTGCTGGGATGTTTGACCCCGTGGGAGAAAAGCTCCAGCCCTCCCCTGGGGAGCTGTTGCAGCAAAGGAGGAGATTGGCCCTCCAGCACCTCGGGGATACTCCCCCTGGCAGGGCCATCTATCGTGCCAGCTTTCTGGACCAGGCACGTGCAGTGTATCTTGGGTACCGGGGTGCCCGGGGACCTCGGAGTGACTGGGTGTCAGCATCCTCGCACCGACATCTCTCCATGTGGACTCCTCTCTGTTAGTTGGCAGGTGCATCTTGCTGCCCTTGGCCAGGCACAGATTTCAGGAAGGTCCTGCTCTCCTTACACCTATAGCTATTGTTTAGCAACCTGCCTCCCACCATCAAAGGCTTGAAACAATAGCAGTCATTTTCTCGTTCTCTCTGTGGTTCTGAAGGATGACTGGGCTCAGCCAGGGGACTCTCTCAGGGTCTCCCATGGGGTTGGGGTGGATGGGGCTGGGGGGCACCTGAAGATCCCTCAGCCACAGGTTGGTGTCTAGGCTGGAGGCTGGTCAGCTGAAGCTCTGGGGTCTCTCTGCCTCCTGTCTGATATCTTCCACGGGGGCTTTAAGGGAGCTCACCCTCTTGCACAGAAGTTGTATAGAGCCCTAGAAGTCAGGAAGCATCCCTTCTGCCATGCCTGTTCATCGAGACAGACAGAGGCCCACCAGGTTCAAGGGGAGAACGCAGATTCCACCCCCTGGTGGGGATGGGCAAGGTTCCAGAAGAACACGTGCAACCAGAAATGGTGAGGCTGCCATTTTTGGAAGATGCCATGGTTCCTCTCCTTTGCATAATGGCCTTGTCCTTCCCTCACCACAGTGGTGACCCAAGGCTGCTCGGACACAAGCCCGTTGTGGTTGGGGTGGGTGTGTTCTCCGGGGCTTCCTAGTGTGCAGGGCAGAGGGGCACTGAGCTGGCTGGGCTGGTGCTCCCAGTTTCTGGACTCCCTTCACCCACCGAGCTTTCCTGGGACACCGCGCCCAGCCCCGAGACCCTCTCTGCCTCCGTTCAGCCAGCTTTACTGGGTGCCCATGACAGGAAGATCGGTGGACTGGGCTTTAGGCAAAAGAAAACAAACAGCAACAACCAAAACCATCACAGTCCTTTCTCTACACCGGATTCTTCTCGTCTCTGCCTCTCCCCACTCCCCCACCACTACTTTCCCCCATCCATCCAGTCCTCTCTGTTCTGAGTCCTTACTTTCTCTCTAGGGCTTCCCTGCTGGCTCAGCTGGTAAAGAATCTGCCTGCAATTCAGGAGACCGGGTTCAATCCTTGGGTCCTTCTTCCCCAGCAGGAAGAAGCCCTTCCTGGAAGGTGCAAGTGTTATTTTCTTGTGCCTGGAGGGTCTGTGCAGAAGAAAGGGTGAAAAGGAACCTTAGTTTAAATTCCCTCAGGGGTCAGTTCAGACTCTGCAGAAGTATAACCCAAGTCCAGCCTCCATCCTCCCTAGGACCCCAGCATCTTCACTGCTGCTCTGCCCTGCTTTCCACGCTCCTGGATGCCGCCACGCCCCCATACCTTTCAGTATCTGCACTGGACCTTGCCTCTCCCTGCAGGTTCTTCCCGCCCCACCTCCACTCCCTCTCAGGACCAGTCTAAGCTCCCCTCCTCGAGCACTACCCCCCTATAGCCCATGTGCCTTGTTTGGACTTGAGGCTCGATGTTCACCTCCCCCCGCCCCATCTCTTCTAATCCATCTTCTTTGATCATCATCCCCCTTGCTCTCTGATGAACCCTGGAAAGGAAGCTCTGTCCTTCTCTAGACCTGGCTCAGGAGGTACCACGGGAACAGGGAGTTTGAGCCCAGATGGGAGGAAAAAAAGAGGCACGTACTCAGGGTCAGTGCAAGGACAGGTGCTCAGAGGTGCCGGTCTGGCTAAGAAGGTGGAGAGGGCCCTGGGAGGCCAGCCCTGGACTTCAGGTTCTGTCTCTTTCTCTGAGACGTCTGTTGCTTCACAGAGCACATGCTCCACCGTGACAGGGTCCCAGCCCCTCACAGAGCTGCCATTCTCCTGGGACCGTCAGCAGGCACCTCTCCCTAAAGTAATAGAGTTGCCGCGGGACAGGTGAGCAGGAAGCCAGCATATCCCAGCGTCTCTGCTCCACTTCCCTGTGGTTGGAGGTAAGACAGTGATGGTGGGAGAGAAAGGAGGAGAAGGCATAAACAAATAGCCTTGGAAAAATTTCCAGCAGCCACAAATACAATCCTCATCACCGTTCCACTCCCCGCAGCGGGCCCCAGGCGGCCTGGCCAGTGCTCAACGCTGACCCTCGGGACCAGACACAGAGGCTGGAGCACGGCTCTGGAAATTTACGCACGTGGTTCTGCATGTATTTACCTTTTCAGAAGAGGGCTCTGGAGCTTAAAGGAGCCATTCATGAGGTCTGCCTGGGGGTGCTGTGTGCTCAGAGGGTAGGGATCTGGGTGCGGCCGAGCGTGTGCCACGGAGGGAAGCCTGTGTGTACATGGTCAGGGTCACAGTGAGGCTGTGGAGGCCCTGGGGGAGGGCAGCCCGGCTAGGGACAGTTAGACCTTTATCCAGGTGTCCGAGTCCAGAAGGGTGCGGCAGCCGTGCTTAGCAGCCAAAATCCTGCTCAGACCTCCCTTTCTCAACAAATTAGAAGGGGAGGGAGGGGGAGTTTGAACTTGGGGGAGATTCCCTGGGGTCTCTTGAGCAAAAGTGGCCTAAGTGATCTCAGCAGGTGCCCGAGGGTAGGCCAGAGAGAAGACACAAAGTAGACATTGAACAAGTGAAGAAATTAAAGCTAACATGAATATTCACTGGAAGGACTGATGCTGAAGCTGAAACTCCAATACTTTGGCCACCTGATGCGAAGAACCGACTCACTGGAAAAGACCCTGATGGTGGGAAAGATTGAAGGTGGGAGAAGGGGACAAGAGAGGATGAGATGGTTGGATGGCATCACCGACTCAATGAACATAAGTCTGAGTCAGCTCTGGGAGTTGGTGACGGACACAGAGGCCTGGTGTGCTGCAGTCCATGGGGTCGCAGAGAGTCAGACACGACGGAATGACTGAACTGTACTGAACTGACGAATCCTCTTCTGCTGTAGGCACAAAGGTAGTAGAAGTTTTGTGCGGAAAATGCCTGGGAAAGGCGTGGAGGGAGAGAAAGCGATTATCAAACTGCAGACACAGGAGGAGGCTCCTGGGTTCTGCGAGGGGACAGAGCAGAGAAGAGACCACCAACCAGCCTCAGCCCAGGGGGCGGTACTCAGTCCCTGGTCCTGCGCTGGGAGTAGAGGGACAGCTGCCACAGTCCCAGGTTGGGCAGGGGCGGGGGTGAAGGTGAGTGGTGGTGGCCGAGTCGATAAGTTGCGTCCCACTCTTATGACCCCATGGACTGTAGCCCACCAGGCTCTTCTGTCCATGGGGTTACCCAGGCAAGAATGCTGGAATGGGTTCCCATTTCCTTCTCTAGGGGATCTTCCCCACCAAGGGCTCAAACCTGAGTCTCCTGCATTGATAGGCATATTCTTTACCGACTGAGCCACAAGGGGATCTCTCTGTCTTTCTGGGGTTTTGAGTGAATGCATTTGGATCTATACCCTCATCAGTGCTCACCCTTCACCTTTCTTTACACCTCCTCCCCTCCCCCTTATTTCGGACGAGTTGGCAGGGGCTCAAAATAATGAGACAGGCCCCATATGCACTAGTAGTCTCAGTCCTTCCCCTCTCACCCCCCTCCTCCTCCCCACCCTGGGGGCTCCCCTCCCTCCTCACTCCCACCTTCCTGCACCTCCCATCCTGAGCTGTCACCCTTTCCGAAACAGGGCAGCCTGCTGTGGCCAATGTTTGGTGCATAACGCATCCTCCGTCAAGACTTCACCCCTTCCAGGCCTCTTCTATAATGTTAGAAGATTAAAAACAGCCAACACCTAGAGACAGTGTTCTAAATGCTTATTTTCTTGCATTTAATTCTCAACTCGAGACAGTTTCCTATTATGAAACCCACGTAGATATGAGAAAACAGGCACAGAGAGAGTAGTATGCCCCCAGTCAGAGCCAGGATTTGAACTGTGTGTCAGCTCTGGTGTTATTTAACTTTCGGGGTATGAAGTGGGGGTGAAACCTGACTCCTCCCTGGAAAGTGCATGTGTTCGCATACAGGCAAAATGTGCACACTGTGTCTCTGGGTTACAGACCTCTGAAACCCAGCCAAGAACCCTAGTTTCCCTTTTCCATCTGATCCTAACAACCCTTTGAGGATATGTGTGTCTTCTACCCACTTAATAACTGAGAAAACATGGTCTCAGAGGAATTAAGAAAGGTGTCGGAGATCACACAGTCTTAAGCAGCGAGGTCAGGATTCATATCCAGATCTGCCCTCCCAGCTCTATCCAGGGGTCTTTCCCTTCTGGTTTGGGGATTGCCTGGGGGAACTGTGGGTGCCCGTGGAGCCCCTTCCTTGTGTCTGGTGGCTGGAGCTCTTCTAACCTCCTGGGTGAGCGAACCATTAACCCACGCTGACTTGGGCCCCATCAGCCTGGGTGCTGCCAGCCCCGAGGTTCTCCTCCAGCAGGCCAGTGCTCCCAGGCAGCAGGCACCCTGCCTGTGGGTTTGTGCACCGCCTTATAGCTGCAGAGCAGGCCCCTAGGCCCCTACTGACTTGTAGGGGAAGTTTTGCTGGAAGGACAATCCCTAGGGCCTGGGTTGGAGGAGAAAACCCGGCCGAAGGGCACTGACAGGGCAGACAAGAGCCAGCCTCTGAGGAACCTCGAGAGGGTGGAGTTGGTGCGGAGGTTTCCTGGTGCTGGAGGCAAAAAGGGGTGTGGGGAGGTGAGAGAATGCGGTGCAAGGCAAGACGAGGGGCCAGTGAGGCAGTTCTTTGAGGAAACAGACATGAACGCAACCTCCAGTAAGACACGCCTGTTACAGGGATCCAGAGGTCCTCACTGGGCAGGGCAGTGCCCGCCTACATCCAAAATCAAGGGGCAAGTCTGGCTTGAGGCCCTGGATCCCCTCCCCTGGGTGATTTCCTTTCTTTCCTGCTTTCCACTTGCCCCCTACCCCCAGCCTGCTCCAGATTCCCAGAACGTCGCCTCTCTCATCCCCCCCACTGACCTGTCTCAGTCATTTTCATGTGAGGGCATTTGAATCCACAGTTCCCTTTCCCAGGGCACTTGCATTCTAGGTCCCCGCTCCATGCAGGGTGATGACTCTCCCTTCCCGGGAGTTAAGTCTGGATGTGGTGCCGGTGTTGGGAGGAAGGGCCGGTGAGCCCCTGCTTGACCAGGCAGGAGGTTGTTGGGCACCAAGTGAGCTTTAAGGGTGCAAAGCAGAACAGAAAATCCCCCAGCCCCCCTCCCCAACCTTGCAGGCGTGGACTGGCTGAGTGTCTCCCAGGACTGAAAGGAGGAGCAGAAGCTGAGCTGGGTGTGGGGAGCCCGGATGTTGGAATAGCCGGTCTGTCCCGCCTGAGGTCAGGCTTTGGTGTAGTTTGGGAACCTCTGGGCAGGACCCTGTCTGCTGTCTCAGGGAGGGGACTTGGCCAGGAGCCACCTGCTGAAAGGAAGTGTCACCGGCAGCCAAGGCAGTCAGGGACCTATAGTGACCCAGCTCTGACACTTGTCCTTGCTTGTGTTCGGGGCTCAGGACAGACCAAGGCAGGAATCAGGCTCCCAGGATGAGAAAGGCAGAGGAGAGGTGGTGAGTCAGAACGTGTTGGTATTTAGATACACCACGCCTCATTCCTCAGAAATTTTTTTGGCTTTACCCCCACCCCACCCCAAAAGCATATATATATATACATGTTTGTGGTGTGTGTGTGTCTTATAGCAAAAGAATCAGTTCTGAAGTATGTGTACATGAGTTCAGTCATGTCCAACTCTTGACCCCATGGACTGCAGCCTGCCAGGCTCCTCTGTCCATGGGATTCTCCAGGCGAGAATACTGGAGTGGGTTGCCATTTCCTCCTCCAGGAGATCTTTCCCGACCCAGGGATCTAACCCTCATCTTCTGTGTCTCCTGCATTCCAGGCAGGTACTTTACCGCGGAGCCATCCAGGGCCCTGCTTTGGGGAGGTCACCATGTATAACACTGAAAGACTCTGAATGTCTCCACACTTGACCTAGTTAGCTTTGCATTTCTCAAACTTATCGGACCACTGAACACATTTCTGAAGGAGCATCTGTTAACCTGAGGAACTGGTTTCTACAGAACACACTTTGGAGGCCACAGGAATAAGTGACTTGATCGACTCTGTTCTTATTGACTGCTCAGTCATGTCTGACTCTTTGCAACCCCACGGACTGCAGCCTGCCAGGCTCCTCTGTCTATAGGGACTCTCTAGGCAAGAATACTGGAGTGGGTTGCCATGCCCTCCTCCAGGGTTCTTATTAACTATGGAGCAATTATTATAGAAGACTTCTGCCAAAAAGAATGTTCATTTAGAGTAATTGATATTAAGCTACTTTTTTTTTTCACTACAAGTATTAACCTAACCAATTATCTATTGAGGGCAATAAACTAGAGTTTATGGTAATAAAACCACAATCTAAGCTTATAGAAAAACATGTTTCTCTTCTATATAATCATCCAAAAATAACTTCAGATTGTGAAGATATGAATTAGAAAAGGGGGCCGATGCAGGGTCCCTCCATCTTCTCTTTTTCTGTTTCCTCTTTGTGGTGGTGTTGTTTTGTGCTTGCTCTGTCCCACACAGCACATCTTGGGGGTCATTCTGTATCAGCAGGGTGCCTCTGCATTCCTTCTTATGGCTGCATAGACTGTCGTTGGAGAAGGACAGTAGTTTGTTTCACCTCTGCTCCGTGGACGAACATTTACCTTGTTTCAGACTTTTCTGTTGCAGCGAGCAGTGCAGTAAATAAACTTGTACATACATCATTTCCCATGTGAGAATATCTGTAGGGAGATGACTGCATGTGGAATTACGGGAGCACGTGGACAATAGCCTCAAACTGCCTTTGGCAGGACTGAGGGTGTACGTTCCCCCATCTCTCCAGATTATCAGGCTTTGACCTTGGCAATCGCAAGGGTGAAAATGGTATTTCAGTGTAGTTTTACTTTATGCTTCTTCTATGATGAGTGAGGGTAAGTGCCTTTTAATATGTTTAAGGGCCATTAATTTTTCCTTTTCCCATTGATTCTGTTGATGTCATTGCCCATTTTTCTATTGAGCTTTCATTTTTTTCTCGTTAAATACTGAGAAGATTTATACATAACTTTCGGTCTGGGATCTGAGTAACAGATATTTTTCCCTGTTATTTTTTAGTTTGACTTTGCTTATTGTGATTTGTTTACCATGTAGGTTTTTTTTTTACTTTAATGTAGTTAAGTTTATCATTTAAACATTTTATGGCTTTTAAAATCCATTAGCAGCAACCTTACTCAGCAGATTAATTTAAAAGCTGTTGTGGGCTTCCCTGGTGGCTCAGTGGTAAAGAATCCACCTGCCAGTGCAGGAGACGCGGGTTCCTTCCCTGATCTGGGAAGATCTCACATGCCTCGGAGCAACTAAGTCCATGCACCACAACTGCTGAGCCCACGCGCAGCACCTGCTGAAGTGAGCTCGCCTTGCAGCCTGTGCTCTGCAACAGGAGAGGTCCCCACAGTGAGAGGCCTGCACACCACCGACGAAAGAGCAGCCCCCCACTGTCGGAACTACAGAAAAGCCTGCACGCAGCCGCGAAGACCTAGCACAGCCACAAATAAATAAATGAAGACTGTTTAACACTGTACTGTCTACAACAAATAAAAAGACCCAAAGAATGCTTCTTAGAAGATTTTATGCCCTCTAGGTTATAATTTGATGATATCTCCACTCTAAGGTTCTAAAAGAATTCTCCCATTATCTCTTATAGAATATATGGATTTATAAAAATATTATAATGCTATCATAGTGTGAATTTGTATTAAAACATAACAGCATATCATATAAATACATGAAGAATAAATGTGTCAAGAATACCAATGGCTAGATTTATCATATTGTGACTGTATTAAAATATAACAGTATATCACATAAATACATAAGCAAAAATATGTAGATAATACAAATGGCTAGATTTATAATATTTACATGTAACATAAAAATATAAAGTATATAATTAAGATATACAATGTTTTATATATATATATATATATATGTTATTCCACTTAGAATTTATCCCCATGACAAGATGAGCTATAATTTGATTTTTTTTTCTAGATGGGTACTCAGTTGTTCCAATTTCATTTGTGAGTAATTTATCTTTACTAAATTCCTACATTTGGAACTATTTCTGGGCTTTCTATTCAGTGCCATTTATGTATCTATGTTCACGCACAAGCTCTGTAGTATTTTATTTATTATGTGTGTGTTTTAATATCTAATAGATATTCAGACTTTTTCGCTGGCTAGGCTTCATGTTTATTTTTTCCCAGTAAATTTTAGAATCAGCTATGTTCCAATTTTTAAAAAAATCCTCTTGCTATTTTTATTGGGATTGCATTAGATTTATAGACTGGCTTAACAGGAAGCAGCAATTTTATGATGATGAATTTTTCTAGCCAAGAATGTGGGCCACAGTTTAAATGGAGTAAATGATTGTCTATGCCTCTCCAGGCAGGATGATGCCCTTGGAGTTAATTCTAAGGGTGAACAGCTGGTGGAGGACAGATCACACTAGTCAGAGAAGCTTTAAACACTGTTGGACATAAACAGCCTGGCTGGAAGCCTCTGCAATCGAATGAGGAGGCATAACCATCCCTCCCAGGATTCCTAGATGGCGCTAGTGGTAAAGAACCTACCAGAAAGAAAAATACTGATATAGTATATTAACGCATATATATGGAATTTAGAAAGATGGTAATGATGATCCTATATGCGAGACAGCAAAAGAGACACAGATGTAAGAACAGACTTTTGGACTCTGTGGGAGAAGGCGAGGGTGGGATGATTTAAGAGAACAGCATTGAAACATGTATATTATCATATGTGAAATAGATCACCAATCCAGGTTCGAGGCATGAGACAGGGCGCTCAGGGCCGGTGCACTGGGATGATCCTGAGGGATGGGATGGGGAGGGAGGTGGGAGGGAGGTTCAGGATGGGGAACACATGTACAACCATGGTTGATTCATGTGACTGTATAGCAAAAACCACCACTATATTGTAAAGTAATTAACCTCCAATTAAAATATAAAAATAATTAAAAAAAAAAAAAAAGAACCTGCCTGACAATACAGGAGATGCAAGAGACATGGGTTCGATCCCTGGCTCAGGAAGATCCCCCTGGAGGAGGAAATGGCAACCCACTCCAGTACTCTTGCCTAGAAAATCCCATGGGCAGAGGAGCCTGGCGGGCTACACTCCATGATCTCAAAGAGTCACACACAACTGAGCCATTTTCACTTTCAGAGTCTCTTATAGACATATAATTTAAACATCTATAGAAGTACACACCGGATCTTTCTTTTTCAAGCCCCATCCATGTGGCAACATTCCAGGAGAGGTGTTGGTCACTGGAAGGCATCCTCTCAAACCAGTTAGAAGCACAGGTGGGCTGGAGCCTCGGAGGTCAGTGGGTCATCTAGCCTGGCCTGTACTGGCCAGCCTGGTTTTATCCAGACCCCAATGTGGCCGATCCAAACAGGCTGTGCCAGGAGGAAACTCCAGTGCCTCCTCTCCACCCTGCTCACCTCTGCAGGAGCAGGTCACCATGGGGTTACCCAGAGCAGATGGGTTTTTTTAAACCACTGTAGGATGGGGTAGGTTCTGACTTTGGTAGGGGGAACCCTCAGCCAGGAGGGGTGGCACTGAGTGAGGCTGCAGCTGATGAGGGTGTAGAATAGGCTTCCTTGTGGGGAGAAAACCCTCAGGCAGATGGAGTGAGCAGGAAAGTAGAAAGAAAAAACACTGAGCAGCCCAAATGCTGAAACATAATGGAGTCACCTCTCAAGGACAAAAGCCCCAGGACCATGTCCTGGGAACTGAGTGAGTTAGAAATTGACACCTGTTTGCCAAAGAGACTGTTGCGATTATGCATGAACAGTGTGCTTCGCTCAGAGAGACCTGACAGCCATTCATTAGCTGGGACCTTGGGCGAGCCCCCCAGTCTCCTTACAGAAGGTGGGGATAGTACCCACCTATATCAAATGGTTTTGTTTTGGTTTTTAGCTGTTTTTTTTTTTTAGCTGCACTGGGTCTTCACTGCTGTGTGAGGGTCTTCTCTAGTTGCGCGGCACAGGCTTCTCCTCGTGGTGGGTTCTCTTGTTGCAGAGAATGGACTCCAGAGTGAAAACTTCAGCAGCTGTGTCTGGGCTTAATCGCCTCGCTGCATGTAGGATCTTCCTGGACCAGGGATCGAATCCATGTCCCCTACACTGGCAGGCACATTCTTAACCACTGAACCAACAGGAAAGTCCCTCTCAGATTGTTTTGTGGCAACTTCATGATACTTTCAAGTTAAAAAAAAAAAAAGCTACATAACCTAAAAGTTGTGAGTTGTTTTATTTGGGGATGTTACTGAGGTCTGTAGTCTGGGAGACAACCTCTCAGCTAGCTCTGAGGAATCATTCCAAAGACATAAAGGAGGATATGCAAGATATATAGGGGGTTTGCTGAAAAACAAAAACAAAACATGGGTTTGAACATCAAAATATTATTGCTAATCATAAAAAACAGACTCTCAAGTTAATAATTTGAGTGCTTTTCTATATATGAGAAGATGCAAGAGTCTGGGCTCACTGAAGTTACTCCTTAGATATGCATCTTAACTGTCTGGGACAGTGTCCCAGTTTTCTCCATCCTGACTTTCCCTCAGGGCTCACCATCAGGGCCGCTGCAGTGGCTGATGGTTTGACGGCAATAACATTCTTTGTTTATTGAAGTGACAGGTGATACTATTTTTGCTCACAGTACATGTAAAGCATTTTAGCACAGGGCCTGGCACATAGTAAGTCTGCATAAATGTAAACTGCTATAACCATTGTTTTCAGATTTTGTTACTGAGAAAGCTTATATGAACAGATACTAGATAAACTTTAAAAATCAGTTTTGATGAGGGCCATTCTAATGAGGTGGATGATCCTAGAATCTATTATTCAGAGTGATGTGAGTCAGAAAGAGAAAGATAAATACCGGCAATGGCAACCCATTCCAGTACTCTTGCCTGGAAAATCCCATGGATGGAGGAGCCTGGTAGGCTGCAGTCCAAGAGGTCGCTAAGAGTCGGACACGACTGAGCAACTTCACTTTCACTTTTCACTTTCCTGCATTGGAGAAGGAAATGGCAACCCACTCCAGTGTTCTTGCCTGGAGAATCCCAGGGATGGGGGAGCCTGGTGGGCTGCCGTCTATGGTGTCTCACAAAGTCGGACACGACTGAAGTGACTTAGCAGCAGCAGCAGCAGCAGCAACACATATATACAGAATCTAGAAAAATGGTACTGAAGAATTTCAGGACAACAGTGAAGAAACAGACATAGAGAATAGACTTATGGACATGGGGAGAGGGGATGAGAGGGTGAGATGTGTGGAAAGAGTAACATGGAAACTTACATTACCATATGTAAAATAGAAAGCCAAACCAAAATTTGCTGTATGGCAAAAAAAAAAAAAAAAAGAGTTTTGTAAAGGAGCTTCCCAACTTTGTTGAAAATATTTTGCTGCATGTGGTGAGGGACGGACTTAAGAAATCAGAAGTATAAAATAATATAAAAGTATACTATTATAAAATAGGATTTCAAATGTTTCTACCTTATTAGAAATAAGACTTAGAGCCACTTATATGTGTGTATATATGAAAAACTTTGAACCTTTGACCATAAAATGCATCTAACTCTTGTTTACCCTTGCTTGTGCTGTGATCTTAGTGCTAGAGGCTTGGCTGTGCAATGACAGGCCATCCTCCTGTTGCCTTAGGGAACTGCATTGCATTGAATAGGTGACATGTTTTAATATTTCTGAGCCAAGGATTTTGGGATATTAACATGCAATATAGGATTTCAGGAAGCTGCAGCTTGTTACCCTTTAGTTTTGGGGTTTTTTTATATGGACCATTTTTTAAGTGTTTATTGAATTCATTACAATATTGTTTCTGTTTTATGTTTTGGCTTTTTGGCCGCAAGGCACGTGGGATCTTATCTCCCCAATCAGAGATTGGACCCACACCTGCTGCATTAGAAGGCAAAGTTTTAACCATTGGACTGCCAGGGAAGCCCCTACCACTTAGTTTTAAATTTGAATTGCAGTTGGATTTTCCTAGTGGGTTTTTTACCTAGTTAAAAGAGTCAGATGCTCTTAACCAAGGTATGTTTTTAAACAAAACCCAGGGTGTGGATTCAGACGATTTGCATGTAAGACTTGTCGGCTGGGTAGAACACAAGACTTCCTGAGCTTCATCCAAAAAAGGTGATTAGTAATACTGTAAGGACGATCATCTCAAAAGATATCTGTAAGCATCAAATAAAATGTAAACCATGATTTTGTAAATTATAAAATATCACACACAATATTAGCTACTTGTTATTTCTCTCATTTCTTTTGGCGGAAGCAAAGAGTCTAGACTCGTCCTTGCTCTGCCCTTTCCAAGACCTGCAACCTCAAGCAAGTAATTTAATTCTTAAAGTATTTTAAATCTCTAAACTGCCTCTTGGACAGTTTTGTCATCTAGGAAACATTCTAAGATTACAAATCCTAGAATTTATAATCAGAGGAAACAAGTTAGATTGGAATAGGAAAGAATCAAAAAGCAATCCTCTCTGAAGGGCCAGGGGAGATGAGGTCTTTCCTGGAGTGACCAGGAAAAAGGTTCTAGGACATGAAGGAAGAAAACAGGGAGCCATGAGGCATGGCCACTGATTTCTGGGCTGTGGCAAGAGCATCCAGGTCTGGTGGTGAGCAGTAATCTGAGAGAGGTGTGTGGCCAACAATGACCTAGATGGATGACCCACAAAAAGGAAAAAAAAAAAAAAAAAAAAAGAAATGGCACCACTACCTAAATCCAGTCCTTCATGCATTCGGTCACTGTCCTCTGAGTAGTAGCATAGTCAGCTGTGATCTCCAACGCTAAAAAGCAGCCGAATGGTCCTGCACACACACACCGGTGTGATGCCCACACACATGCACAAGGTAAAGGCCATCCTCCTGTTGGTACCGAGGGAAACAGAACCGGGAGGGTGTTGGGATGGCCCCTCCAGAGTCAGACAGACAGGGAAGCTCTTCGGAGGATGCTCAGGGATTTTATGGTGGAGCCACAGGAACCATGGGAATAACTGGTTTCAGGACAAAAGCCACTGAAATTCCTATACATGGGCCCATGTTATCTGCAAGGCTGTCTGCCTCTGTGTACTGAGAGACCCAATTCCTTCTCCAAGATTCCGAGAAAATCTCAAATAACCTCAAGAAAGGTAAGAATCACAGGCATCTCCAGGTTCTCAAAGGACTAGAGTCAGGAGAAGGTCTGGCTCAGAGGAGGAAGAATAGATTGAAAAGGAGTACCTCTTGACTCTGAGAGCAGCTGGCACTTGGTGACGTCATCCTCCAGGAACGATAATATGATGAAGCCTGAGAGAAGGGTGGGTTCTCAGAAAAGGCTGAATGTTGTTTGTTATAATGACGATCTTGTTCCTGTCTGGCAGCATATGGAATCAGGCCAGGAAAGTTCCTCTTCGTAGCCCCACCAATCAGGGGCTCCTCCCCACGGCCAGCAGTGAAACTTCTCAATGCCAAGTTTTTCTGCAAGATCCTATTCTAAGTGTGTCACAGAGTCTCTCGTTTGGTTTATATAAAGATCTAGTTGACTCACAAGTTGTCTTCTGAGATCTGACAAACTTACCTTCTAAACGCTTCCTGGTAGTGTTTCACAGCTGGCAATGCATTTAACCTCCTAAGCTCTGTTATCCTTACCTTTAACCTGGAGATGGTAGCAGCACCATCACAGAGCTTCTGTGAGAAATGAATGAGATGATGAAACTGCATCTCTTAGAACGGTGACTGGCACATAGGAAGGCCTCATAAGTAATGGCTAGTGTCCACCTACCCCTTGCAGTCAAGTGGCAGGAACCTGTAGCCCTGGCTAATGGGTAAGGAAATAGGGACATGATCGGTTCATGTAATAGAAGTCCATAGGTGCAGCTTCAGGTACAGTTTGATCCAGGGAACTATCCAGCGATAACACCAGGGCCTGGTCTCTCTCCACCTTTCAGCCCCTCTTCCTTTGAGCTGGCTGCAAGATGGCTTCGGCAGTAGACCACACATCATTGTACAGCCAGTGAAGTAGAAGAAGGAACCTGTCCACTCTCCCCCAAGCCCCAGGAGAGGTGTCCTCATACCCCCTGGCTCTGGCTGGTTACAGCAGCTTCCCGAGCCAACCACTGAAGCCAGGGAACGTGCTGCCTATTTGCTAGAGACCCACCTACCTCCCACCTGGGGGCAGGGTCCATGCCACCCAAACCTCACAGGCAGGGAGAAGGCAGGGAGGCTTGCTTCTCCGAGGGTCCTCAGTGGTGCCAGAAGGGGAGCAATGGCCGCTGAGTGGGAAACTCCAGAGAACCCACTGTACCTGCCCAACCAGAAGAGCAAAGTGACTTAACTTCCTTTGGTTACTGATTGACTGATTAGGGAGAGGTGGGCCCCCTCTTTCCACAGGGTTGTCATGAGCACACAGAGGCCTCAGAGCTACTTATACAGCATCATTGCTAAGTGTTAGCAGGACAATCCAGTTCAAGAACTACCAGGACACCAAATAGTCTGCAGAAATCAGAGATCACGGTGAACTTCAGTGGCAGTTTTAATGTGTGTGTATGTGTGTGTGTGTGCACGTGTGCTAGGTTGTGTCCAACTCTGGGCAACCCCATGGACTATAGCCCGCCAGGCTCCCCTGTCCATGGGATTTTCCAGGCAAGAATACTGGAGTGGGTTGCCATTTCCTCCTCCAGGGGACTTCCTGACCCGAGGATAGAACCCATGTTCGAACCCTGCATTCGCAGACAGACTCTTTACCACTAGTGCCACGTGGAAGCCCTTGACACTTTTAATAGATCTGCCAACTAATAAAAAGAAACCCAGCCATGGAAATCAATCTGAGGCTATTTCCTATTATTGTCATGGGAAATTGTAGGAAAGTGCACATTCCTTAAGAAGGGAGTAAACTTCCTCATCCTTGCCCCAGAGCCTCCATCAGTCGGACCTTTTGTCTCGTGGAAAACATGACCCCTCCCCGCCATCAGCTTGCTTCTGACCACGTGAAATGAGTGCGTGCTTTACACACGTGCTCTCATTACACCTCGTGAATGACCCACGTATCAGAGAAGAGGGCATTGAGACCAAGGCCAGGCTGCCAGACCAGCTGCCCATCTGGCTGTCCCCATCCTTACTCCCCATGCGTGGTGCTCACACCTCCTGCAGAGGGCTTTGTACGTCTTTGTCCATCCTCGAAAACAGCCTAGCCCAAGGTGCCTTCTCAGACTCAGGCCCTTGTATTTGCCTCCATCGGGCCACCTGCTGGCCTCTCCTCCCTTGCCTCTACATCTTTTTCCCAGGAGAGGATGCGTGATATTCAATCCCTTCCCATCCATCATGATGTTTTCTTCCTGTCACTCAATCTCGCCTTTAAAGCCTGTGTTCTCAGCAGCCTCTTCTGCCAGGTTGGCGTCCTCACTGCACACATGCTCGCTGCTGAGCACCTCCGGCGGACCAAGCACGGAGCCAGCTGTGAGGACACAGTCTAGACATCACAGGGTCTATGTCTTTCAGGGAATGAATTTTCCCATCTCCACCCAACTGCTATCACAACAAAAACATCTCTCCCTCAGCAATCCCCTCAAAGCATCACCCCAGCCTTCCTCCATACCCCCTCACATGAGGACCAGCTAGAACATCTGGGCCAGGTTGGCCTTAGGCTTCCAGCAGCAGAGGTGGTGACAAGCTGTTTAATATTCTCTTGGCACTGAGACCCCTCTGATGAGAGTTCCTTGTGCTGTGTTCACAGGTGACTGCTGGCTGCTGGCCGCCATTGCCTCCCTCACTTTGAATGAAGAAATCCTGGCTCGAGTCGTCCCCCTGGACCAGAGCTTCCAGGAGAACTATGCGGGGATCTTCCACTTCCAGGTAACTTAATAGTTGGCTTAAGCTTCTCATCAGGTCATGGTTGTTGTTCAGTTGCTCAGTCATGTGTGACTCTTTGCAACCCCGTGGACTGTAGCACACCATGCTTCCTTGTCCTTCACTATCTCCCGAGTTTGCTCAAACTCATGTCCGTTGAATCAGTGATGCCATCCAACCATCTCATTCCCTTTTCCTCCTGCCTTCAATCTTTTCTAGCACCAGGGTCTTTTCCAGTGAGTCAGCTCTTTGCATCAGGTGGCCAAAGTACTGGAGCTTCAGCTTCAGCATCAGTCCTTCCAATGAATATTCAGGGTTGATTTCCTTTAGGATTGACTGGATTGATCTCCTTGCAGTCCAGGGGACTCTCAAGAGTCTTCTCCAACACCACAATTCGATCAGATCCTGGGGGCCAGGATCATGTCTTGGGTACTAGGAGCAAGTGTGGAGGTTAGGAATGGATCCTGGGGGCCAGGAGCAGATGCTACGGGCCGAGAACAATACTCTTCTACTAAGGACACTGAGAAACATCAGAAAGCTCCCTAGCCTGCCACCGACCTGGGACCCTGAAAGGACAGCAATGGCAAGGAGGGCAGTAGGACATGGTTCTCAGGAAGTAGTTCCCAAGTTTTAAAAAAAGTGTGCTATTTAGGATCTGAGACAAAACGTTAAGGTACGGCTCACTGTCCTCCTTGTATGCTGGTAAATGAGAACTAGTATTTCTTAGAGTATAAGTTACAGGGTAGAAGGTGGGAGAGGAGGGTGTGGCCTCGGAGGGAGGGGCAAGCGTGTATCCTTGGTTTCTCAGTAAGGACGTACCTGCAGGAAGAGGGCTGGAGGGAGCACCTCTTCCCAGGGTGGGCTCATAGAACCTGCGCCCAGGGTCTCCTATGGGAGGAGCCAGGTGCAGCTGAGGCTCACGGGATGGAAAGGACCCCAGGCTGCTATCCGCCACCAGCTCCTTCTCCAGGCCAGCACTCTCTCTCCCTGCCCCGCAGTTCTGGCAGTACGGCGAGTGGGTGGAGGTGGTGGTGGACGACAGGCTGCCCACCAAGGACGGGGAGTTGCTCTTCGTGCACTCGGCAGAGGGCAGCGAGTTCTGGAGTGCGCTGCTAGAGAAGGCCTACGCCAAGTAAGTGTCTGCGCCCTGCCCCCGCCAGCCTGCCCCCAACTGTCCTGCATTCTGGAAAAGACAGAAACTATTCAAGGACGATTTTGTAAAAAAAAAAAGTCCTATACTACAGAAGGACTACTCTGGACAAAACTGGGCTCGAAATTCGAGGAGATAATGCACATGGCTATTGCCATTTGTCACCAAATGCACAGGAACATGTCACGGTACTGATCGTGCTGGTCTTGAGGACATCTACTTCCTTGGCAAGTCAGGTTACATTTTTGTCAGCTAAATGCAGCAAAGATTTTTTGCCAAATGAGCAAAACGATCCATTGCAGAGGTATGAAAATTATGGAAATTTGCCCAGAATACATAATACGCTGATTAGAAATGGTTTTCCCCAGCCCTCCTAGGTGCATCCCCCACAGGCTGCTTTGTCCAATGCTCAGCACTGCCTGTTCTCAGCAGGAACCCACCCCCTACCCCCATCTGTCCAGCCCCCTCCAGAGTGTGCCCGGTCCTGCCCCTGCTGCCTGGGCTATCTCTGGGAAAATGAGCAGCTCTCAGGCATCAGGAGGATTTCTGTTCCCTCCAGCCCCTGCAAGGGAGGAGGGCCAGGAGTCAGCCACCAGCTGTGAGAAGCTGGGGCCTGAATTGCTGCTAAGTCTACACACAAGCAGTAGAGTTAGGAAAGCCACAGGGCACCAACCTTGAGACCAGGGCACCATCAGGAGCGACCAGCACCTCCTAAGACAGTGCCGAGGATGCTCAGGGAAGCTGCTTTCATTACTGAACTGCTGTCCCCTTTAAGCTATAACCGCCAAACAGCCCATTTAGCAGACCCCTTTCCTGCTAGGATGCAGAGAGAATCAATACAGGAGGTTGGCCAGATAAACATCCAGGTCCTTCCAGCTCTAAGGTTCTATGAGACTTTTCCAAAAATTTCACAAAGTACCAGGCAGTGGTAACCACATGGACAGTCACCTGCCCTCATGGGCAACCCGAGCTGGAGATAAACCAAGGAGAGACTGAGGAGAGGGTCCCTGGAGCATCCAACAAAAGAGGCCTGAGTTGGGCGGGACACTTTGAGAAGCAGAAGTTTCAATTCCGGTGGCCACAGTGTGTCGCCCCCCTTCCCGCAGGATCAATGGGTGTTATGAAGCACTTTCGGGGGCGCCACCACGGAGGGCTTCGAGGACTTCACTGGAGGCATCGCAGAGTGGTATGAGTTGAGGAAGGCCCCTCCCAACCTGTTCAGGATCATCCAGAAGGCTCTGCAGAAAGGCTCTCTCCTGGGCTGCTCCATCGATGTAAGTCCAGGCCCCTCCCTCCCCAGCAGAATCCTAATCTGCTCTAGTGGAAGTGAGCTTCCAACAGTGACCAAACAGACCCACTGCCCTTACGCCCCGCACAACTAGCCCATCCTTTGTCCACCATATTGCACATCACCTGGAGCCCAGGGGTGGCTAGGCAACAGTCAGGCTGGCTGGGGGTACAACTGGTGCCCAAATGGTGACTCCAGGCTCCCGCCCACGTACAACCCTCAGCCTCCTGTGACTCACCACTCAGATCAGTTTCCGTGAGAGTCCCCTGCCCTCTGCTGGGCCCGACCCGTCACCTTCAGCCCACCTGCAGGGCCTGTGCCCAGAGCCCAGCAGCCTCCCCACAACTGATGCAGGGTTAGCAGACCTGTAGGAAGACTTTAGGAGGCACAGGGAGGAACCATCCCCTCATGCTAGCCTTGCTGGCACACCTCGCCAGAGGAAGGGAGGTGGGTGTGACATCCTGTCCGCAAGAAGCCGCCAGGCTTTGCCTGTGCCCAGCGGCGGGGAGGCCATCCTTTGCCTGTCCTAACCAGGAGGAGCTGGTTGCTCTGGAATGAGGCATAAGAAGCCTGGCTCTGGGGGGTCCAAGTCTGTGTGCGACTCTAGGCAGGGATTTGCAAACCTTCTCTGAAGACCATGTCCAGGCAGAGACCCTTTCTATTAGCACCCCTTCTCGTTGACTCAGACAAAAATAACCACCTCCATCACAACAGATGGGGAATGGGATCCCTGGGGAAGACTTAATAGACGCCAATTCTGAAGTCAGGCAGAAACGGAGGACTGCCCTCGTGTAAATCCTGCGGGCGGGGGGGTGGGGCGGGCAGGGCGATCCGGGCGGTTTCCGGAGACCCAGAGTATTTGGGCCGCCCAGGTGTGTGCCCTGAGCCCCCTCTGCACGGCGTGCCCTTTTCCTGCGGGTATTTGTGACTGCGCGGGGCACACACACGAGTGCAAGCGCGGCGCCCACCCCACCCCCGCCCGCCCAGGGCTGCTTGCAGCCTCTCCTCTGGTTGTAAATAACGGCGGGAGGGCTCTGGGCTGGAGTGGGGCGGCTCTCTCACCCACCGCCCAGGACCCCCGCCCTGCGGTAGGACCCGAGCGAGGGAAGGAGGGAGAAGGCGGGATGCGGAGGCCGGACTGATTGTCCCGCGTTTGCAGATCACCAGCGCTGCGGACTCGGAGGCCATCACGTTCCAGAAGCTGGTGAAGGGGCACGCGTACTCGGTGACCGGCGCCGAGGAGGTAACGCCCGGCAGGCATTCCTGGGGATCTTTCCCTCCCTCACCCGATGGCAGAACCACTTTTTGCTTGCTTGCTGAGGGTGGGGGCCCGCGTTCCCGGTCCTTTCCCAGCAGCCCCGCGTTGCTGAAGTTCAGGGCTCGCGACGGGCGGCCCTCCCCCGCGCCTGCCGGCCGCGCGCTGCCCTCTGCTGGCCGCGAGTGGGGCCAGGCGCCGTGCCGTCAAGTTCCAGAATATCTGCTGGCCGCGAGTGGGGCCAGGCTCTGTGAATCGCCTCCCTCCTCCAGACCAGCTAAAGATAACACGACACTGCATCAGTGTCGTGTTCCAGCCTCTTTAAAGTGCTTTCACATTTGATTTCACAAAAGCATTGGTGCCCCAATTAGTGTTCAAATCTGACTCTGCCCCTTGCACGCTGTCGGCCTGGGCAGGTGTTTAAACTCTCTTCTATTCCCCAGTTTCCTCAAAGTTGAATTAGAAACAATAATACAGTGATACCCGTTGTAAGGTTGTTGAGGTGAATCAAGTGAGTTAATACTTGTAAAGCGCTCAGACTTCCTGACAAGTTGTGTACAAACAAATCGCTCTCTTTGACTTTGCTGTTATCATTACCATGCTGCTGCTAAGTTGCTTCAGTCAAGTCCAACTCGTAGCGTCCCCATGGACTGCAGACCACCAGGCTCCTCCGTCCATGGGATTTTCCAGGCAAGAGTAGTGGAGCGGGGTGCCATTGCCTTCTCCTATCATTACTAAAAATATTGTTAGATAGGCATATTCGAATCACTGAGTGAAGAGTGGATCCCAGGTCGTCTGACATACCCAGTGCAGTTTTTTGTTTTTAACCTTGAATCTTTGTTTTATCCAACTCCCCACATCTTTGTATTTTGAAAAATTTCAAGTCTGCAGAAAAGCTGAAAGAATCATACAACAAACATTCAAGTGCTATTTCCCTGGATTCAATAAGATTTTCCACAGTTTCATCGCTTAGTGTGTACTTTCTTTCTGAGCCATTTGGAAGGAAATCGAAGATGTCACAACACTTCACTCACTCCCGACACTTCAGTATTTATCTCCTGCCCACAGGAACACTGTTTACATAATCCCAGGACTATTTTCATCCTGAAGAAATAAACATTAATTCAATAATGTGATGCAATAAACAGTACATATAAACATTTCCCCAACTGCTCCAAAATGTCTTTTATAGCCTCAACGGCCCCAGTCCAAGGTTTAGACAAGATCCATGTACGGCGTTTGCTTGTCGTCACCAGTGTTCATTTGACACTGGAGCTCCTGTGGCAAAAGTACATCCTATTATAGTCAGCTGAACGGAGGTTCAAAGGTGACGTGCCAGTGCAGAGCCCACAGCAAGGGCGTTTGTGCCTCAGGCTCACAACAGAGGTGGAAGAGCCCTGGTCCTCTAAGGGCTAGATCCCGGGAGCTGCCACAAGCTGAGCAGCAGCGAGGGTCTAGGGGTCAAACCCTTCTCCCTTTTGTGATCCCCCTTGTAACATGGCTCCCACCCTTGCCTCATGGAAAAGGGGCTTTGGGCCGGAGAACCTCCAGGCCTGGCTTGAACTCAGCATCTCCCTCCTCTCCTTCACCCACCTGTCCTTCAGGTGGAAAGCAGAGGAAGCCTGCAGAAGCTGATCCGCATCCGGAATCCCTGGGGAGAGGTGGAGTGGACCGGGCAGTGGAATGACAAGTGAGAAGGGTGGTGGGGGTCTGGGCGGGGGGGGCGTCTGTCCAGGAAGCTCTGGGAGGGGAGCTAAGGAGAGAGCACACAGCGGCTGTGCTGAGAATAAAGTCCCAAGGAACAGGGCTCCCCCACCCCGAGTGGGACCCATGGGTCTGGTGGCCCTAGGACTCTTAACCAGAACGCTCCAGCCACCTGGCTGCCTGTACAAGGCCCAAGCTCCCAGGATGCTCATCCTTTCATCAACTCATGGTCCACCCCTTCCTTGGCTCAAAGTCACTCTGCTATTGGATCTTCAGAGAATATATACACCTTTCCTCCTCCAAGCACTCATCCTATCCCAAGGATGTAAACGTTGTGCCAGTAAAAGTCCTCTGTTGATGTCCAGGGTTCTTGGTTGGCCTGTTCAACCTTCAACTCTGGGGTGAAATCTCCCATGAGCCCCTCTCCTGGTCTTCCTCTGCTCCTATCTCCCCATCCTCCTCCACAGCCCAGCACCTACAATTCCACCTTTTCCCTGGCCAATACCCAGGCAAGCCTCTGCTATGGCAGAGAGACACCCGCCAGGGCCTGCAGGTCAGCTGCAGAGGCCAAGATGAGCACCCCCTCCCCACTCCATTGGATTTCTAGTCACCCCTTAAAAGAGCTGCCAAGCCATTCCCAGTTTGGGTCACTGATGCTACTTCCTATCTATCCAATGGGCTGTGTTCATTTTTGGAATCTTCCTTGCCACCATCTTCCAGGATAAGGTATCCTCTCACCCTACTGCCCTGCACCTCTCAGCCACCTGGGTGTCACTTCCCTTCCTTACTGGAGTCTGGGCCCTTGGATGAGAGCGCGTGTCCCTGGTCCTCAAATTTGGAGCAACTTGGGGAGAAGTCATTGCCCTACACTGGTTTCTAATGTCTGTCCCATCGCTTGGTTTTCCAGCTGCCCAAACTGGAACACAGTCGACCCCGAGGTGAGGGAAAGCCTGACCAGACGGCATGAGGATGGGGAATTCTGGTAAGATTCTCGGGCTTTAAGAAAAATGTGACTGATCTTTACTCGAAATTGAGTGAGATTATTGTGTGGAGGGCATAGGAGCATGGGATCAGGGTTTTGTTGTTTTAAATTCACTGTAAGACCTTGAACAAAAAAATTCCTGAACCTCTTCAATTTATCCATTTCAACAATTGGGTTTCAAAGCTGAGCACCTTAGCAGAGAAGGCTATGAATTCCTATAGGAGTGTTCAGGTCCCAAGAGAAAAAGAGGGGAAAGATTGACTTCACTTCTAATGAGTTCCTAGAGAATCTTCCCAAGGCCTCAAGAAACAGGTCCCTGGGAGAACAGGGATGGGCCCGAGCATCTGTGTCTGTGCTGCTTGGAGACCACCCATATCTGTACAGTCCTGACATCTTACCAACTGAGTGTCCATATTTTGTCTCATTTGATACTCGTGTCTCCTTTGATACCCTCGTTTCTACAGATGAGAGTTCTGAGTTTCAGAGAGGCTTAGGTAACTTGTTCAAGATTGATCAAGATTACCAGCTGGAAGATGGCAGCACCAGGACTGGAACCGGCGCCTTCCGATGGCTGACCTAGTGGCCGTGTGGCCCTGACATGCTGTCCACTGGCTGCCCTAACTGCGTCCTAGTCTGGCCTTGGGTGGGAGGTCCAGGCTTGCCAGTGCATCCTCTGGTAACCTGGGTCACGCATCCTTGCTTTTGCAGGATGTCTTTCAGCGACTTCCTGAGACACTATTCCCGCCTGGAAATCTGCAACCTGACCCCTGACACACTCACCAGTGACACCTACAAGAAGTGGAAACTCACCAAGATGGATGGGAACTGGAGGCGAGGCTCCACCGCGGGCGGCTGCAGGAACTACCCAAGTGAGCCCCCCCCACCAAGCTTACCCTGGGGTGCTGCACCCCAGACTGGCTGCTCCTACCACTGGGGCCCTCTGTCTCTTCTTCCTGAGTCTCCATCTCAACACCCTCTTGGTCTCCTCAGCCCCTTCCCTTCTGCACTCACCTTTCTACCTGCCTGGGCAGAACCTAAGACATGCTGAGTCTGTGATTCCTCTCCAGGCCCTAGATTCCCTGATACTGTGACCTCACGCTGAGGTAGCACTAACCCCACTTCATGCCCATGGGCTACTTTATCCACCCAAAGCCCAAGCAGCTTAGCCCAGCAGAGGTTCTCACCCACTGGGTCTCTGCACATCCAGGCCCTGGTTGTTGCCTGGCAAAACTTTTGTGCCCAATTCACTCAGCCAGTGCCGAAGGGGCCCTACTCAGAGGAGGGGGCAGTGAGGATTCCTCTACTGGTTCATCCTTTGATTCCCTTGATTCTTCTGCCTCAGTGACCCAGTCCCCTGCCCTCTCTACCTCAGAAACTGTCTTATCACGATGACATCTGCCAGTTGTGGAATACACATTGTGTGCTAGTCTTCACAGCAGACTTCTGGGGCAGGCACTTTATTATCATCTCCATCTTTAAGATGAGGGGACTTGGTGAAGTTAAGTGACTTGCCCAAGGGCCACACAGCCTTGACTGTGCCTGGGGTTAACAACCCAAGCAGTCAGCCTTTAAGCAACAGCAGCTCATAGAGCCATAGTTTGCCAAGCCCTATACTAGATGTTTGGAGAAGGCAATGACAACCCATTCCAGTATTCTTGCGTAGAGAATCCCATGGACAGAGGAGTCTGGCAACCTATAGTCCATGGGGTCGCAGAGTCAGACATGACTGAGTGGCTAACACATACTAGATGGTGCCTTTATTTACAGAATCCAAGTATTATCCCATCAAGGAAGGGGAGGCAATCGTATTAATTATCCTTAAATGAATGAATCTCAGCTCCTTACAGCACCAAGGGAGTGGGCAAGGGCACAGGCCCAGGAGGACAGGGACACAGAACAAGAGGCTGAGATTGTGCACTGGATGTTCCTGGCCTTTAGTTCATTGAGGGGGCTGCAGAGCTAGTCCCCAAGTCTCCCTAGCCATGCCATCCGAGCCATCTCTGACCCCGAGTTAGAGCCTGGTGAGGGGAGGATAAAGTAGGGGATGTCACAGCTGAGCCAAAGGAGATCTGGGCCTCAGCTCTGAACACCCTGTTCCGGGGTAAGAAATGCAACCCCCCCTCCAGCCCTGATCTCTGGTTCCTCTGCCATCTCCCCCAACCCTCACCCCACTCCTGGCAGCCTCCTAATCCCATGCACACCTGCCGGGCTGGGATCCCGTGTGTTGTGTGTTGGGTGACTGACCCCGCCCCCTCTCTGTCTGCAGACACGTTCTGGATGAACCCTCAGTACCTGATCAAGCTGGAGGAAGAGGACGAGGATCAGGAGGACGGGGAGAGCGGCTGCACCTTCCTGGTGGGCCTCATCCAGAAGCACAGGCGGCGGCAGAGGAAGATGGGCGAGGACATGCACACCATTGGCTTCGGCATCTATGAGGTATGGGGGCGGGGTGCCCGCGAGGCGGGGCATCCATGGGGGCGGGGCATCCACGGGGGCGGGGCTCCGCCTTCCCTTCCTTCTCGGCTCTTAGCCTCTGCCAACGCCAGAGGCAGACCTACGGAGGGGGGGCCCAACCAGAAGCTTGGCCAAAGAAAACCAAAGCCAGGGTCCAGGCTAGTCTTAGAAGTCATGCAGAGAGGTCCCTGCAGTTGGTCTGTGTCACTGGAGGCCCCCTTTCCCTGCAGCCAGCTTCTGGAGGTCCCACGGTATCAAATGGCCTCTGTAGCCCTTCTCACATCCCCAGGCATGGCACTCTGGTTGGTCATCAACCTCCAGTAAATCGAAGAGATGTGAACTGAGGACAGAGCATATGGAACCACACTGGGCACCAGCGTGAGGGCAAGAACTGAGCCAGCAGGTGCCTCTCTGGTCCGAGTCCACAGTGTCTGCTCTCATAGCAGAGCGCTGGGCGGGGGATCAGTTACTTAGTCATAGGCTCCAACCAGGGCTCCACAGGTGGAGCCCAGCCCCTACACAGGCACGGTGACTGCCCCCATGTCCTTTCTTCTGGAACTTTACAAAATAAACCAAAGCCCAGCTCAGCCACAGTCAGAGAGCAGCCACGTCATTGCCACTACTGGGTCCCCTCCCCGCTCCTTTCTACAGCACAGAGAAGAGCTTCTCCCAGCCTGGGGTGAGCAGTGGCAGGAGAGGGGTGAAAGGAGGACGTCAGAGCCACTGAAGTGAGGTGCAGATCGGTGTGATGGGGGCCCCTGGTGATGTGCTGGAGCTGGCCCACTCTCTCTGGCCCCACCTTTCAGTGAAGTCATCCTGGCAGCCCAAAAATGACCTTGGCAAGGAGTGGGCAGTATTTACACTGTAGGAATTAGCAAATATTGCAAATTAGGGTTCCCATCATACCCCGAGAGACGGGCTCCCAGCACAGCACATGGGAGTCAGGCACAGTGTCAGAGAGAAGGCTCACTTCACTCATCAGGGCAGTGATCTACCTTCTCACCCATGAACAAGTGGAGTTGGGCAAACACCATCTTTGCTAAAAATGCACACAATTTCAAGCTCCTCAGTCTCTGAAGTAGGAGCTGAGGACTTCAGAACTGGGACAGAATAACCGCCAGAAAAATGCAGACTGAATTGTGACACCCAGCCCACCCTACCCCCACCACTCACAGGCTAGGGAAATCTAGCCGTGGGCTGCAATCTGAGAAGGACCTGGGGGGTCATTTGATCCCATTTTAGAGATAAGGAAACTGAGGCCAGAGAAGGGAAGTGACTTACTTGAGGAAATACAGATGGAGGTGGCCAACAAGAACCTAGAACTGACACCTGCTGGCTCCAGGCCAGAGCACACCCTGCTGCTTCTTCAAGCAGCTCAGCTCTGTTTTCCCTGGGAGGAGGCGGGGTGTAGACTTTGCTGCAGGCAGCTGGGTAACTGTAGACAGCCACCTCACAGCTCCAAGACTTGGTTTCATGCTCTATAAGTTAGGAATGGTGCTAAGGGCTCATCCTCATTCTTGCCAAGTCCTAAGAATTTTTTTTTAATTTTTTTAAAATGTGAGAATGCTTTGAGTTCCTTGGAAAATAATTATTTTGATGACTTAGTTATTATTGCTAAGGCTACAGAAGGAGTAGGGTAACAAAGGAAACCATCTCAGTGGTGACATTTCTTTATGGAGCTCTTCCAGAGTCTGAATTACACATGCTTTCCTCTGTTTGCAGGTTCCAGAGGAGGTACGTCTGGCACAGAACAGCCCCCCGTCCTTGGGGCTCAGGTTCACCAACAAGGAAAAGGCTTAGACTGCTGGCTCTGGGGTCTCGTGAAGCCTGGGCAGGGGCTCGTGTCTGTGAGGAGTGAATGCCCACCCCCACCCCCTGAGCCCTGATGAGGTTGCTCAGGTCCTGGGTCTCAGCGTCTAAGCACATGGGGAGGGGTCTGGGACAGTCCCCAGGGAATGTACTTTCTCCCTGAGGCCGGCAGAGTCAGACACATTTAGTCCTAGGTGGAGGTTCGTTGGTCCTGGGACTGCGGGAGACTCTTCTCAGAGTCCTGTAGTGCTCCTGAAATAGGCTACAGGGACTTCCCTGGCTGTCCAGTGGTTAGAACTCTGCACTGCCAGTGCAGGGGGCACAAGTTCAATCCCTGGTCAGGGAACTACGGTCCACCTGCCTCATGGCATGACCAAAACAAACAAAAAAACTGGCCTAAAGAGAAATGATGAGCCCTACAAGTGGTGTTATAAGGAGATGGGGGGCCATAGCAAGAGACCTGGACCCTGTTCCCAGCTCTGCCACTTGCAGGCTGTGTGACCTTGGACAATTTACCTGTCCTCTCTGAAATTCTATTTCTTCGTCAGCAAAACTGATCAACCATCCACCTTACCAGATTGTTGAGATGCACTGAGATACGCGAGAGCACTTAACAGGCCCACAGTTACGCCTCACTGAGCTGGTGAGATGCACAGTTGTGGTGTGTGTCTTTAAAGGCCATGGTTACTCAACACAAACGAGGCAGAGCAGTTGGTAGTGTCCTGGGTCTTTGTGGATGCTGTGGACAGACTGACACCCCGGCTTTGGGAGCTGGGACCCCTCCTCACCCAGGTCCTGTCTGCTTGTGTCAGTGTGTCTACACCACACAGAACCGAGAGGATCCCAGCCATGGGGACTCTGATGTCCCCAAGTCATTGGAGCAAGGCTGAGGACCTCTGTCTGAGCAAAGCGATGGGGTGTCTGCAGACAGTGGCTGAATGTGGGCCCCCTCTTATGTGTGTCTCTGAGCTGCTGTTTGGGCTGGAAGGTGTGCTTTTTATCTGTGACGCTCCAGCGTTGTGGCTGTGATCCTCTTACCTCAAGGAGTGGATAGGGCGGTGCTTGGAGCCCTTCCTCCATCTACTCCCACATGCTCCTCTTTCTTCACCAGTTGAGGGGACAGACCAACATCCACCTCAGCAAAAGATTCTTCCTGACAACCAGAGCGCGGGAGCGGTCGGACACCTTCATCAACCTGCGGGAGGTGCTCAACCGCTTCAAGCTGCCCCCCGGCGAGTACATCGTGGTGCCCTCCACCTTCGAGCCCAACAAGGACGGCGACTTCTGCATCCGGGTCTTCTCCGAGAAGAAAGCTGACTACCAGTAGGTCGTTCAGCCCTCCTCCTCCCCGCCCCTTGTTCCTGGCCTGCCTGGAGCAACCTCACTCCTCTGAACATCAGTTTCTTTTTCTGTAACACCTGCCGGCTTCAGAGGTGACCTATTGAAGGACCCTAGTGCTGTCATCATGTCAGCAAAGAAAATAGCCACTCGGGATCTTTGGGGCTAGAAAGGGGTGGTGGCAGAGCCAGTCGCAAAGCCTAACTTTACAGCCATGTCTCCGAATGTCCACCAGTTGGGGCAGTGCTGGTGGGATCCTCGTGTTCCCCATCCGCCCGGCCTGGCAGAGCCGAGGGTGTGAGTACGTCTCCCCGCAGCAGTCACTAGGTCTCAAGGCTCCCTCTTCCTCACTGGAGCCCAGCCGTCCAGGATCCTTTTAGCCGACGCCACTGTCGGTACAGCCTCAATTCTAGTGCCTTCTGCTGCTCCGGCTGCTGTCCAACTGTGTCTGTTCAGCTCGGCCCTTGACTGCATGCGATGTAACCAGCCTGGGGTAACTGAAGCAGATGGAGATTACTGGAAGGCCGTGGAACTCTCTAGAACTGACAGGAGGCTGGACAACGGGATAGAAGAGTGCAGGAACCTCAGATGCTCCTGAGGGCCAGGGTGTGGGAAGCAGGGGGCGTGGTGGCTGCCGTGTCCCCTCTGACCTTGAGTCACGTGCTCAAGGTCAAGAGACTCAGCAGAGTGTCTCCATTGGATGGGCTCTAGAAGCTGCCTAGAAGGGGAGGGCAGTGGGCAGGAGGGCCAAGGATGATGGCCCGGGCTCCAAGACAGTGCACAGCAGAGAAGGAGTTCCCCTTGAGAAAACCGGGGTGCTGTTAAAGTGAGGGAAAGTGTCAGAGCTTCGAACAGGTAACGTCACTGCCACGGCTGTAGGGGCGGGGCCTTGCGCTCAGCTCCTAGGATCCTCGGAGCTGGCCTGGTACTTAGCCTGTGGTCCCCACTGACAAGGAAATGGGGACGTGACCCAGTGCGTTAGAATGACATGGTCCTGTGTCAACCTCAGTCCCCTCCCAGGGAGACCTCAACCACCTCCCGCCCTGCCAACAACTCTGCCATCTCTTGGGGAGCTCCCTCCCCCAAGGGAACACCCCATCCCTCAAAAGTGTCCACCTTCTTGTCCCAGGATATTAATCCTGATTCCAATTGTCAGCACCAAAAGTCCCGGTGTGCTTCCTTCTGTGAGGCATCAGCACAGTAGATGGGACTCTTGGTGGTCTAGTTTGAGATCCCAGGGGCTGGAGGAAGACCCTCCTGGGCTTAACTTCCCTCACTATAGAGCAGAAGGACCCGGCCCTGCACACAGGCATGGGATAAACCAGCCAGTGCCTGAGCTTCATTTGAAATCTCCCCCAGGCCTCCCAGGCTGCTTGCCTCCTCCCGCCCTAGGCAGCAGGGTATGCTGATTGTCTTGCTGTTCATGAGGGCAAAGAGTATTTCCAAGGGAACCTAAAAGCTGTTCTCCAGGCCAGAGCACCACCACCATAGTACATGGGAAGCCTGTGTTCTTTGATGAAGACCAACAACTAGGGACCAAAAACATTCTGACGCTCCAAGTTTTTTTGGTGATGACACTTTTTTAGATCGTTTCTGCTTTAATTTCTGCTGAAATTACAGGATGTGTTGTCACAGAAACTTGGAATGCAGAGAAACCCTCTGTGCCCACCCCATGCTGGGTGTAATATCCCAGTTCCATTTTAGCAGGGATTTCTGCCCGCTTCCTCTGCAGTAACACATGCCTTCCTTCTGCTTCTAGAGTTGTTGACGATGAAATCGAGGCCAACCTTGAGGAGGTACCGTAACTATTGAATTCCATGCCTCTGTCCCACACAGCCTAAGAGGAGCAGAGCAGAAAATAACCCCAGGGGTTTCGGAGGTCCCTGGGACTTCAGGAGCACAGCTTGAAACTGGGGTGCAGCCCTGGCCTGGGAGTCTGAGGGCACCTCCTGCACCATTCTGGCTGCCACGCGGGGCCTAGGCGGTGCCCTGGGCGTAGCCCACAGGCATGGGTGCAACAGAGGATGGGACCCCCCAGCTGCTCTGAGCAGTGGGCAGTCTTGTCACTCCCCTTCCTGGACATCAGTTTTCTCATTGATGAAACAAAAGTGCTGCACAAGATTTCTCAGGTTCCCGAGTCCCCAGAGTTGTGATTTGGGGTGAGTCCTGAGGGCTTTGAGGGCTATGGCTTAGGGCTTTCAGACTTGGCCCAGGTGGAGGAAGGAGCACTCTTTGGCCGTCCCGATGCTGGCCGTGGCTTGATGATTCTGTTACTTTCAGCTGCTGAGGCTCCGTACTCGTCACAGTGAGAGAGAGAACGATTTCTAACAGCCTCATATCTGTGCTCTCGACGTGTTCAGTGTCCTTCCAGAACTTGGCAGCTAGTCTTTATGTTTCTGAGTGCTTTATGTTTCTCTCCGCTACAAAGTTAATTAGATCATAAAAGTCCATTTTAGTGGAATGTCAGGGAAGATGTCTATGTGAGAATGAGAGTGTAACTCCCTCTCATATAGTATATACATATTACCTCTCCTGGGTTTTAACTGGAAAAAAATCTTTTATTAATTCCTCACCTGTCCTTAATCTCAATCTCAGTAACCTTAGAATTCAGGCCCAAGAGAGGGAGAGAGGGTCCCTGAGAGGGGCAGGGAGGCCACCCTGGAAGGGAGAGCAGACATCTGCTGGTCACCCTCTCTCACTCCTGGGCCTCCCTCGCCTTCCAGATTGACATCAGCGAGGACGACATAGATGATGGATTCAGGAGACTGTTTGCCCAGCTGGCTGGAGAGGTGAGTGGTCTCCAGGTCCCTGTTATGTGCCCTGCTTTGATGCCAAAGAGGAGACAGTCTTTGTCCTCAAGGAGACTTCCATTTAAGCGGGGAGCAGAAACAAAAAACAAACTGAACAAAAGCAAAGAGGAGTTGCAAACGTAACTGAGGTTTCCGCTGAGATTCCTTGCTAACGGCCTCCCTTGAGCATCAGTCGCCAGGGGCTTCCGCTGTCTGGTCAGCTCTCGATGAGATCCTCCTACCTGAGGACACCAGGCCTCTCCTGTGGCTGTGTCATTTGTTCTCTGCCACTGTGACCAAGGTGTGGAACTCGGCCCCTTCTCCTTGATTCCCACAAAAACATTTGGGGAGATGGAGGGTCTTTAACCTCAAGGATATAAGCAACAGAGTACAAGACTTCCCTGTTCTTTAAAAAGAAATCTCTCAGCCACTTGGACTTCAGTCCGCTACAAAGTTAGTGGGCCTCCTGTTCCAGCAACTTCAAAAATGTCATTCTCCTCCATATATGGAGGATGCTAGCTCGTGCCAGTGTCCACCATCAACTCACCTAGGCCTCCTCATCAAAGAGCTGAAGTGGGCCCCACCTGCTCCTGCATGCCGCCTGGTTTCTAAGGGAAGGAGCACCACAGAGATCCATTTCCCCACTAACTGAATCATACACACCGACATACACACACCTCCCCACGAAGGCACAATGTCAACCTTGGTCTCAAATAATAGGGCTTGTCCCCCAGTTACACAATATGTGTACGTGAACAGAGGCACCCACACCACTCCTGAGGGGGCTCTGGCATCAGAGGCCACAGAGAAAGTGCTGGGCCAGTTATGGAGACAGCTGGTTCCAACTAACGCCACAGGAAGCCGGGTATGGGTTTTAAAGGGAGGGGAAGGCATGCTGTGTGAGAGGAATAGTGTAAAGAACTGAGTCTGAAGACCACAAACATGGATAGAGTGGAGGATTTATTCTTTACCTTCTCTACAGCAAGGCAATGGTGAATGAACTCTGCCTGTTTTAATGTTGTACATTGAAACACTAACTAAAATTCGGGCTGCGGATTTGCTACTCATAGTGCCATATGGGGGCGGCAGCAGCATCTCCTGGGGGCTTGTTAGAAATGCACATGCGGGACCTCCCTGGTGGTCCAGTGGTTCAGACTGCAGCGGAGCATTGGTTCGATCCCTGGTTGGGGAACTGAGATCCCTCATGCCACACAGCAAGGCCAAAAAAATAAATGAGTAAAGAAAAATTAAATGCTTTAAAAATAAAGTAAAACATTAGCATCTTTAAAAAACAGAAATGCGCACACATAGACCCCAGATCTAACACACCTCGCAGGGCTCCGCTGGACACCGGTTACACACCTGCTCCTCTGTGCTACATGCATCCCAAGGGAGCCAGTAATGACACTCTGGTTGTGTGTTTCCACAGGATGCAGAGATTTCCGCCTTTGAGTTGCAGACAATCCTGAGACGAGTGCTAGCAAAGCGTGAGTATCCCCTCCTTGCAAATCCCTCACCCTGCTCATCCTCCTGCAGTATGAGGGGACACGGGGATCCTTCCCTTTCCCATCTCAGCTACTGTGCTGGCTGAACCATCATTCCCAGTCCTGCTCAAATACTGCCACCACCAACAAAGAACTGGATGAAGGAGGTTCTACTCAAAGTGATGTAAAAAAAAAAAAAGAAAGGGTAAAGGTAGGACTTCCCTGGTGATCCAGTGGCTAAGACGCCTCACTCCCAATGCAGTGGGCATGGGTTCCCGTCCCTGGTCAGGGAACTATAATCCCACATGCCATGTGGCTTGACCTAAAAAGGCAAATGTTTCTGGAGTGTGGAGGTCAAAAGTCATATCCAGGTTTCCGTGACTTACTAGCTCTGTGGTCTAAACGAAATTAGGTAACCTCCCTGACTCTCGTTTCTTTATCTGCAAAATAGGCACATGTTTGTTTATCTCTTCAGAGTGACTGAGATGACATGTAGGAATTGCGTAGCACCAAATCTGGGCTCTGTAAATGATGGCTGTTACCATGATTAATTGGTAAGAAAGAGTGAGTGAGTCCGGACGAAGGGAGCCAGAAAGCACTCCCCATGGCTGGACTCCCAGCTGTGTTCCATGGGGAATGACTGACGGAGCCGCACTAGCTCACTGATTAGCCAAGATGGAAAAAGGCATGATCTCTCTTTCACCCAAACCAAGGGAATGGCATTAAAAGGGCTCATTTCCCAAATGTGTGTTTAACTGTGCCTGGTCGGGCCAGTTCTTATTGGGAGAAATGTCATTTCAGTTGACCCAGTGGGCCAGGCAAGTAGCTTCAAGGCTGCCCAAATGGGTGCTTTCAGCCTGGGCTGACGGGCTTCCACAGAGAGTGGGCAGAAGTGTGTGGAAGCTTGAGAAGCAACTAGAGAGCCATGGTCTTCACATACCCTTTCAGGTTTAACTGTTTCTTAGGCAAAAACTAAGGCTTCCCAGATGACTCTAGTGGTAGAGAACCCACATGCTTATGCAGGAGACATAAGAGATACCAGTTTGATGCAGGGCAACCCACTCCAGTATTCTTGCCTGGAGAATCTCATAGACAGAGGAGCCTGGCAGGCCACACAGTCCATAGGGTCACACAGAGTCGGACATGAGTTAGCACACGTGTGAGCGAAAAATAACAAGGGGTGGATAGTCCACCTCCCCAGTGTTGATCACCACTGCAGAGGTTAGTGAGAAGTTGTGCACGCCTGTGCACACACTCACACACACATATACACATAGAGGCATTTCCCTCTCAAGTTATCCCGAGAACTATGCTGCTTTGATCAGACAGCAGCAGTCCACTGAGCAGGGTCTGGAGAGTGTCAAGAGTTCTCAGACCAAATCAGAAACAAGTGAGTATGTTGTCAGGTCTGAGTGTCAGTCTGGGGATTGTCTCCAGAAGTCCCAGGACTTCACTCTGGGTCAATCCCAAGAGATGAAAATCCTCCTCTGGAAGCCCAAGAAAGTTCTGGGCCAGCAGGGTCTTCCATCACAGTGGATGCAAACCACATACCCTTCGTGGAAACCATCTGTGGCCTTGGAACAAAGGGCTGCTTTTGAGCCTCTGTGATTCGAAGAGCTGCAGTTAGGGGGTCGATTGGCCAGAAAGGCTGGGCCAGGGCAGGGCTTCCCCAAGACACATCCCGGTCCTAGGGCCCCCTCCTCTGATCTGGGGGTGACGAGAAGATGGTGTTTACCCTCAAGGCCGCCAGGCACAAGTGAGGTCACGGGCTCTTCAGCTGTGTGGCCGTCATGAGCCCAGGGACACTGAGCTTCATTGTTTCTGCACAGATGTGGGGAGGGGGAGGGGAGGGGCACGGCCAGCTCAGATTCAGCTGCTCTTTGTTGGGGGCGCAGCAGTGGCCTCCCCCGCACCTCAGAGCATGGTACATTCCCCCAAGCAATGCCTGGTGACTCCGCCTTCTGCCCAAGGGCCCCACGTACAGTCTCATGCCCACACGGAGAAAGGGTGAGTGCCCAGAAGGGCAGCTTTGAGATAGGTTAGGTCCTAACCTTTCATGGCAAAAGAGATGGGGCTCCCCTGAAGGCTGTGGTTAGACTCATGTCTGTCACAAGGTGCTCACTCCACCTCAGTTCAGTTCAGTTCAGTTGCTCAGTCGTGTCCAACTCTCTGCGACCTCATGAATCGCAGCATGCCAGGCCTCCCTGTCCATCACCAACTTCCGGAGTTCACTCAGACTCATGTCCATCGAGTCAGTGATGCCATCCAGCCATCTCATCCTCTGTCGTCCCCTTCTCCTCCTGCCCCCAATCCCTCCCAGCATCAGAGTCTTTTCCAATGAGTCAACTCTTCGCATGAGGTGGCCAAAGTACTGGAATTTCAGCTTCAGCATCATTCCATCTACTGACCACCAACTACACGGGTCTCACCTTGCAAGTGACTCACCCAGGAGAATACAGGCTCTGGCCCTCAATTCCCACCCAGCTGGGGACACACAGGACCCCTGAATGCCTACAGAGAGTTAAGTAAACATCTTCCTCTTCAGGACCCAGCCTAGAATGAACACATGGGGCTTCCGATCTGTCCACAGGTGGCTTTGCACTTAAAGGCCCAGACCTTTATCATCCTGTTATTTATTTAAAAAACACTTGGTCTTCCTTGGCAGTCCTATGGTTGAGACTCCACCTTCCAATGCGGGGGGGCAAGGTTTCAACCCCTGGTCGGGGAACTAAGATACCACGTGCCATGTGTCACAGTCAAAAAAAAAAATTTAACAAATAAAATTTTTTAGAAAGCTCTTACTAAAATCCTGAGTGCCCCATGGCTAATATACAGAGAAGTCAAAAAAGGTTACACATCTCTGCACTGTCCCAGTATCGTGGCCATCAGCCTTATATGGTTATTTAAAATAACTTAAGTGGCTCCTCTGGTGGCTCAGCGGTAAAGAATCCACCTGCAATGCAGGAGACACTGGGTTCAGTCCCTGGGTGGGGAAGATACCCTGGAGGAGGAAATGGCAACCCACTCCAGTATTCTTGCTGGGAAAATCCCATGGACAGAGGAACCTGGTGGGCTACAGTCCATGGGGTCACAGAGAGTCCAAAGTGACAATGACTTAGCACACACAAGTGGATCCCATGTCAGGGGTGCAGAAACAGGACTTTCCTGTCCTCCTAGAAGGTCATGTTGAACAGCACTGCTCCACAAGACGCTCCTCTCACACGTCTTTCATCTCCTAGGCCAAGATATCAAGTCCGACGGCTTCAGCCTTGAGACCTGCAAGATCATGGTGGACATGCTCGACGTATCCTTTAACAGGCCCCGAGGACAGAGGCCGGGAGCGTGAAACTGCACTCTGGGAAGGTCCAAACACATGCTTCCTTCCCCTCACGGCGGCCAGCTGTCCCCCCGGCCGAGGCGTAGGACTGTTGTCAGCACTGACCTCGCTCGCTGGGGAAATTCAGGAAACTTCAAATGAGGGAATGCGAGATGCCACTTTCACTCCAGCCCTCTCCCCTCCCACCACCCCCAGCACAGGCTGAGTGGTTCCTGGGCTCTTGCAAGAGGTGCCCAACAGCACACTCACCGTCACTGCCCAGGGCAGTTTGGACTTGTTACCTCTAGGGGAACAGTCCCTAAAATGTGGCATTTCTGATGTGAATGTTTCCCCAGGCATGGCTTTCTTTCCTGATTCCTAAGATCGCCCCCACCCCCCAACAAGAGCACAGTCCTTCATCTTTGGCCCCTTCCTAGTCCACCACCTGGCCCTGAGGCCAACTCCTCACCCATCCAGTGTCCTTCCTGCTTCCGGGGAGGTGCTGGTCAGGTGTGGCATGGATGGTCCAAGCTGCTGTGAAGCTTCATTTGGTGGTCCCTTGGCACCTGCTGTGAGCTCCCCTCACAAAAGTCCTCTTAGAAATAACAATTCTCCCCAAATGGGCAAGGGCCAGGCCATTAAAAGTGGCCTGAAACCTCTGCATATCATCCGATGGCTCATTGCTAGCCAGACCTGGGGCCTTCAGCAGATCACCCCCAGACCAGTCAGCATGCAGAGTCAGGGGGCCTGCAGGTCTTTACTGGGCCCGTCCACCAGCCCTTGGAGGGAGGTCTAGCCAGAGCAAAGAGTGGAAAAGGGCCTTCTGCAAGATCTCCTCGTGAATAACGGGGTTACCAGACTCCCTAGAGGAGAGGACAGACGAGGTGACTCAGCCCGGGTGGACCCAGACTCTGGGAGCTTTCCTTAACTGAAGGCAGTCGGATGGGAGTGGCAAACTGGGTCTGAAGGAGTTCTACATTCTCTGGACGAAGATTCAGAGATACCAAGTGAGAGCCCATGAGGGCCGGGTGGCAGGGGTGGTGGGTCTGCGTCGGGATGTGGAGGAACAGCTCCAAGGGGAGGGGATTGTACCTGTGATGGAGCTCAGAATGGGTGCAAATAGGTCGGGGCAAATTAAGTGGCATACTTCCTGCCTTATGGACTGGAAACGGAGTCATTTAAAGCCACCATCAAACGTCCTGAAAAGGTTTGTTTAACTGTAATCCCTTGTACTTTGGGTTTCGACAGCTCAAGTGCAAAGATTACAGAAGATAGTAACAGGGCTCATGGAGTTGGCAAGGTGATTTGATGGGCTTATTTATAATCCAGCTCACACAAAGAGGCAAAATACTATGTATGTAAGGCTGAAACGTGGATGACTTTTCCAAGGCCAAAGTAGAGGCACAGAGCTGGAGACACCCCAGCCCCACTTAGCACATAACACAGAGGTAACTTGCTGCCTTTCATGATTTTCTGTTTTGATGTTCCAGAAAATTTACCGGGAAATCGATGTGGACCGGTCTGGAACCATGAACTCCTATGAGATGCGGAAAGCATTAGAAGAAGCAGGTAATACTTCCTCACTGTAATTTCTTTTATCTGTAGAACATCCAAAAACTTAGACTATATGATACAAAGCTTGGTAAACTATGAAATAAAGTAGGCACTGGTTCAATACAAACACATCCTTTTCATTCGCCTTTTAAAAACGAATTGGTAAAATGAAACGGAGTCCAGGATGTGTCTGCTCTCGAAGGCTTCTTAAATCCCATTTCCCTCTGAGGGCCCTGGTGGGTTGCAGGCAGTCAGTTCTCAACAGACCCACGACCCCCACTCCCCACTCCCCACCCTGTTCAGGTACAGAGCTGGTTCAGCAGAAGTGGGGTATCCAGCTCCACACTTGAGTGAGTCCCTAACAGAATGTGATGTCCGTAAAAAGGACACGCGCTGTGGGAGACCTGCAGAGTGGGTGACTGGTGTGGGGACAGATATGACAGCATGGAGTTGTTCAGTTGATGGGATAATGCTGTAGCAGAGACCCCCAAGTGAGTGGTTTAAACAACATACACCGTTCTCTCACATAGCAATTCAAGCTCGAGCCGTCCAAGGCCAGGACGGTATCTCCTGCTGTTAGGGGACCCAGGTTCCCTCTGTCATACTGTGTCACCAGCCTGCAGAGCACTGCCTGTATCTGCAGGACCAGGACAGCTTGCCAAAGCCACAAGCTAGCAACAGGCTGACAGAAGGAGGGAAAGATAGTCTCCTTGTCTTCATATATATATGGACTTCCCTGGTAGCTCAGCTGGTAAAGAATCCATCTGCAATGCAGGAGACCCCAGTTCAATTCCTGGATGGGGAAGATCCCCTGGAGAAGGGATAGGCTACCCACTCCAATATTCATGTGCTTCCCTAGTGATTCAGACAGTAAAGAATCCACCTGCAAAGCTGGAGACCTGGGTTCAATACCTGGGTTGGGAAGATCCCCTGGAGGAGAGCATGGCAACCCACTCCAATACTCTTGCCTGGAAAATCCCCATGGACAGAGAAGCCTAGCAGGCTAGTCCATAGGATTGCAAAAAGTTGGACATGGCTGAGCAAGTAAGCGCACGCACACACACATATAAAGTATTTATTATCTGGCTGCTTGCCATCTTCCTTGGGTCATGTCTTTCATCATGTTATGTGGACTCAGTAGTTTGTGGTGTGCGGGCTCAGTTGCCCCAAGGCATGTGGGATCTTAGTTCCCCAACCAGGCATGAACGCATGTCTCCTGCATTGCAAGGTGGATTCTTAACCAGTGGACCACCAGGGAAGTCCCGATCTCCTTGCCTTTAAGGGCATACGTCACTCTGTACACAAATCCCAGTGCCAGGGCTTAGTCACAAGGCCTCAGAGGACTGCAAGGGAACCTGAGAAATGTAGCCTGAATTCTAGGCAGCCATGACCTGTTAAAAATTCTGCTACTATAGAGACCTCCTTGGTGGTCCAGTGATTAAGACTCCACACTCCCAATGCAGGGGCCCCAGGTTCAGTCCCTGGTCAGGGAACTAGAGCCCACATGCCACAACTAAAGAGCTTATGTGCCCCAACTGAAAGATCCTGCATGCGGCAACAAAGATCCTGTGTGCTGTGGCTAAGACGCAGCACAGCAAAACTAAAAAAATAAAATCTACTACTATAGAAAAAGGGAGAATTAATACTGGTTTAGCATGAACAGTTTCTGCCACATCCATCCAGCAATGCCAGAGGCACTGGGTTTGCAAAATAAACAAGTCTCACAGCAGAGCAGCCAGGGGAACCAAAGCAATGACAACTGTCATCTAAACTGCCCCGCAGGATCCACAGCCCATGCATAGAACCCAGGGGTGCAATCGAACACCTCACCATCAGTTTGCTTATTCATTTAACTTCAGGTTTCAAGATGCCCTGTCAGCTCCACCAAGTTATCGTCGCCCGGTTTGCAGATGACGATCTCATCATCGATTTTGACAATTTTGTCCGGTGTTTGATTCGACTGGAGACACTATTCAGTAAGTTCCCACTGGAGGAAAAGACCCATTTCAGTTCTCTCGGCAGGAAAGCAGCCTACTTTTCCTCATGGGTGAAGCAACCTGAGCCAGAGACAAGTCTATTCAGCTGAGAATGAAACTCCTTCTTTAATCTGGGGATAGTGGGAAGAAATCATAGCTGTGACATTCGATGAAATCAGCTGCCAGTCCGGGGAAGAGGATAATGTGATCTTTGTTTCAGTTCACTCATTTACGAGACATCCTCTTTCTTCCTCCACAGGGATATTTAAGCAGCTGGACCCCGAGAATACTGGAATGATCCAGCTCGATCTTATCTCTGTAAGTCAGCAGCCTCCCAGCCCTGACTCCTAGGGGAGAAGGGCTGTTATCGGGGTGACAGACGCCTGGAGCTTTTGGTCTGTCAGCGACAGGCTGTAAATGGTTATGAGATCCCAAACTGCACTTCTGGTTGGTTGTTCCCAACTACCTATTTATTGATTCTCCCATCCAAGAAAATATACCTGGCTCCTCCTCCTATGAGCTTTGCCTTGAGAACAGCACAAGGTTAGAATAAGGAGAGGGTGGCTGCAGAATGCCTCTTAGAAAAATGACCTGCTAATTAGCATGCATGGGAGAAGGTGCTTATGCAAAGAAGTCCTTTGGCTGAAAGTTAAGTGGGTCTTAGGAAGATCCTTCATTCTTAGTTCTGCTTAAGGACTTTGTGAGCAAATTACTTTTCTCCATTTCCTCTGCCCTTCAAGTAAAACTAACAATAGTGACTAAGCTTGCCATATGTAATAATTGTGTTCATATGGTTTAGAACCCCAGTGACAGCCACCTATAAAATGATCACTAATCCAAATTCAGTTGGTACTCCAGTTCCACAGAAAGCAAAGCACAAGATGTTCTCTTGTCATCAAAAGACGGAAAGTACTCTCACTTCAAAGGAGGAGGTCACTGGGGTTACTTTCATCCTCACAAGGGCCCCAGCCTGCTTTTCCTCTGTCCGAGGGGGAGCTGAGCTTGGAGCAGCAAGGGTTACCTACAGAGGGTGGGGTGGCATGACCAGTGCTGAGTGGGGATGACCTGATCCCATGGGCCAGAGAGGAAGAGTGGCAAGGACAGGGGGAGGGGTCGGGGGATGAGGCACTGGCACTTCTCTTGAATTTGGAACTCTGGAGGAACCCAGCAACTAAATGACTCTTTCAGTCTGCTATTATGCATTTTAACATGCGCCAACTGCAGATACATTTTAGCTGGTTCCAAAGAACTAATTTGCTTGAAACTCATGTAGCCCAGGTAATAACCCTCCCGAGATTGCAGTTAAAGTAGAGGCATTCCAGCTGGGGCCTAAACATGCCACGTGGGAAGTTTGCAACTGTAGCCCCCTGTATCATTCTTAATGGAAATCTTATTCCTCCCCGGCTGCCCCTGTTCCCTATGACCAGCCTACTCACACCACCATCCCCATTTCCTCTGAGAAGCATCTTACCTACTGGCTTTCCATCCTTTCTAAGCCTTTCCTTTTACAGGTCCCTGGAGTTCCCCACTCTCTTTTTTTGTTTGTTTTTGGCTAAGGCGGTAACAACAGGAAGATCTCCCCTTTGGTTTGCCATGATAGTCAACCTTACCTGCAGGCTAGACCTGGGAAGCTTCAAAAGTCCTGATGTCCAGGCCCATTCCAGACTTAATTTCATTAGAATCTGCTGTAAAGTTCCCAGATTCCTCCAATATAGAACTAAGGTTGGAAACCACTAGTTTAAGGGTTTATCCACACCTCAACCTAATCTCTGATGTGACACTCTGAGGCAGAGAGGTGGAAATGCTAATTCAAGTGTCCAAGTTTCAGGTTTCATGCATTTCAATTATCCCTGTAATTTGATTCGTGACCACCTGATTCAAATAACCACTTTTTACTGCCCTGTAAAAAGCTAGACTGTAGAAATCAGGTAGAAAAAATGAGTTAGAACAGTCACATCTTAACCCTTAATCAGTTTTTCTGGTGTAACAATCAGTCTTTCAAAATAATCTACACCCTTTGAGTTTAAAAAGTGATCCCTGATTTTTTTTTTCTTCCTTTCCTCACAGTGGCTGTGTTTTTCAGTACTTTGAAGTGATAACCAATCTGCCTGAAGACTTCTCATGAAAGAAAATCAGCTGAGAACTAAGCCTCCACGGAGAAACTTTTTAATCTAGATGTTGAAATTATGGGAACATTTACTTAAACTGATGATCAGAGCTGAAAATGATACTGTCGACTTGAGAAAGCAGAACTTTCAGATATCAAAGTAAAAGATTTGCATATAATTATACTAAATGCGAGTCACTTAACCCTTGACAAACTTAGGAAAAAACCTTCCATCTGTATATAGTATACACTTTTTACTTTTACACACTTTCCTGTTTAGAGCAATATTAAATCAGGAAAAACTGCAGGGAGGTGTTTAACAGCTGAGCTCAACTGAACATTCAGTCAACCTCAAAGGACACAATGTCCTTGCCAGCAATAGTTAAAGCAAGTTCAAGTTTAAAAATGCAGCTATGATATCTACCAAACAGCTGTCCAGGGATGCCTTATTGCCCTTGAGTAAAATGGAGAAATATGATGCGTCACGAAGGCATCGCAAGAGGCCAGGTGATAAGCACATCTCAGTCACTGGGTTAAGTAAGAGACAGATTTTATATAACATTGATTGGTTAACCAGCATGTCTTAACTCAAGTGCTGGAGCGCATCTGGTCTTCACACACTGAGCGTTAACGATACCAAAAGGATGCCACTCTGGCTCAGCTGAAGCACTGACCCAAACTGGGCATCTGTCCACAAGCCCACTGTGATGGGAGACAGCACAGCTGTTCGCCGCCCGCCTCAAACCTTCCCGAACTTCCCCACTAGCATCCCTGCATGGACTGGGGGAGACGTCTCGTAGAAACCCGCAGGGAAACAACCCGAGCTTGTTTCCTGGCTTTAACTTGGGGAAAATGCTAGTGACATTATACAAATACTGCCTTGTTGCCTTATCTTCTTCCAAGTGTACTGTTCAATAAAGAGTCGCCCAGGCAATCCCACGTGGGTGCTGTTCTTCCTGGAGAGGCGCAGCAGTGAGCACCCCTGGTCACAGCCCATCCCACTCCAGCAAGGCGCGCTCCTTCCCTCTGAAGCTGCCTGTATTGGGAGGGGCCTGCTCATCTGCCATTTCGTGGGACTGTAAAACTTTGTAAAAATCCAATTCAGAAGCTCTGATAATTGACCCTAAAGCTAGCTCCAACGTCTGCTGTTTCTTGGTCTCCTGAACAGGCACTGACAGTTTCGTGCTGTGCCTGCCACCGAGTGTCCCTTTGGTGGAGGGAGCAAGAGTGATCCGGGAAGGCATGCAGCTAAAGCCCTGGTCAACTGCTGGGGATCCTTGAGGAATGGTGGACGGGAAAGATGACTAGGAAAGAGGTAAATGGCACTAGCTGGCTACTGGCCTGACCTCGTTTGATGATCACCACTTACTTCCCAAAGTCAAATCCTATGAACACACAGTTGCTCAGGTTGGGCCCACGTGAGATAATCTAGAGTAATCTCCCTATTGTCAGGTCAGTTAATTCAGTTCAGTTGCTCAGTTGTGTCCAACTCTTTGCGACCCCATGAATCGCAGCACGCCAGGCCTCCCTGTCCATCACCAACTCCCGGAGTTCACTCAGACTCACGTCCATCGAGTCAGTGATGCCATCCAGCCATCTCATCCTCTGTCGTCCCCAATTTAAATCTGAAAAATCCTTCTTGGCAGTACCCAGATTAGTGATTGATTAAATAACCAGGCATCTCAGGCTCAAGTAAAAAAATACCACAGGCTGTGCATCTTAAACAACATTTATTTCTCATGGTTCTGGAGGCTGGGACATCCAGGACCAAGGTGCCAGCAGATCCAGTGTCTAGCGAGAATGGCAGCCTTCTTGGGGTATCCTCACAGAGTATACTAGACTTCTCCTTTAATCAGGACACTGTTTATGCAGCCCTACCCTCATGTAAACCTAATCACCTGCCAAAGGCCCCACCTCCAAATACTATCACACTGGGGATTAGGGTGTTGACCCGAATTTTAGGGGGACACAAATATTCAGTCCACAACACAACAGGACAAGAATATGGGGGACTGGCGGGGCATCTGCAGAATTCTGCCTACCACACAGGTCCTCTGACGTTTCATCCATGTTTTCTCTATTCACTGTTAGTCTGAAAGGCACAGTATGTTCTGCTATCTGCCTTCCTTTCTTGCTAGAATTTACTACTCGTAAAAATGTCTAAGGAAACGTGACCACTCATTTTCTCACCTGTATCTTCTAAAAAATGAAACAGCTTTACTAAGCAAAGGTCCCGAACAATTCACGAACTTGGTAACATATTAATGTGCAGGCTGGGGCTAGTAACTTTACATCCTGTAACTCAATGTAAATAACCATATGAAGAATCTGAAATAAAATGAGGACACAAACAGCCTGTCAGAAGCTCTAGGTAAAGGCACAAGTTTCTATCACCGTGGCCTCTAAGATCTTTATAAAAAGTCTTAATTCTCTATCAAAGACCACCACAAAAATCACAAATTGCAAAACTGAGCAAAGAAATACTTATATTTAATCACATGGCTGGTAAAGAAATTATTTTTCAGCAGAGTATGATATTCCAATGACTTAGGAACTTGAAACACAGCTGTTAATGACATAAAAACTAAAGCCAGTAAAAAGCTTAGAGTCAAAAAGTTTAATTTTATTACAATTATTTTTAAAGTCAACTATGATCTTGACAAATATCATGAGTAAGTCTATATCAAGTCTCTAATTTCTGAGATACAAAAAGACAATAAATATAGATTCAAATCTCAGCCTAAAAACAAGAATCTAAATCTACCTGTAGTGTAGTGTGGCTTTAATATTTCAAAGATACGGTGCTACGAGGGATCATACCATCAAGTTATTGCTCACTGACAACCATCAAACAGTTCTTCACAGACAATACACAGTGTGTGGCACCTCTGAGCCTCCATCAAAGTCCCCGCGGGCCTGCTGCTCTGGGGGACAATCCGAAATGGCACCATGGGGGCACTGGCCCTTCTGGTGGGAGGACGGGCGTGGCAGGCACTGGAACACAGCACCGGAAGCAGGCCAAGGAGCCAACCTCCCAGCAGTCCAATAAGTGGCCCCACTTCTTGCAGAGAACAGGATTGTCACCATGGACCTTTCGGAGTACAACACAGGGCACCCTGCCCAACACGGAGATAAGCTTCCTGCCAAGCTCTGCTGCATCGAGCTGAGCATCCTTCACCGACAGCGGCTGCGCCAAGCCTTCATCTTCTTCCAGAGCTCCTTCTTTGTGGCTTTCAAGTTACTCTGTCATTAAAATGAGTCTTGAGAAATTTCTGCCACAAACGATCATACTGTTTCTTCTTAGTGGTAACAGAGATTAATTCTTCACGAACTAAATGTCTGCAAAGTTTCAGGCCAAGCTCCTTTGTCTTGGTTTAATTCTTGGGTATAGCTGTTAAAAGAATTTTTTAAATATTTACATATGCACAGACATGGGCATATAACACACCTTCAAGAAATTATGGGGGTGGGACGTTGATGTCACAGGAGAGAAATTAAACCAAAGAAAGGACTCTCTGCCATGTGAAGCAACCAGAGTAGCTGAATAACTCTTGTCATAGGGGTTCCCTCAACAGGAACACCCCTGGTGCAATGATATAAAATCTGGGATGTCTCAGAGCATTGACTTCCTCTATGCAGCCTGCTGCTGCTGCTGCTGCTAAGTCGCTTCAGTCTGTTCGACTCTGTGCGACCCCATAGATGGCAGCCCACCAGGCTCCTCCGTCCCTGGGATTCTCTAGGCAAGAATACTGGAGTGGGTTGCTGAACTGCAAACCAAGTCCAACAAGGACCACAAAGGACTAGAAGTGACTTGCAATATGCTATAAGCTCCAACATGGAGAACTTCTGTTCCGAGGGAAAAGATAGGGAGTTGAAGTCTCTTTGAACTTTATGCACAATGGACGTCACGTGGCGTCACGGGACTGGAGAACGTCACGAACGAAATACCACAGACTAGAAGTCTACAGATTTGAGGGAGGATACGTGGAGCTTTTTTTTGTTTTAGGATCTCGTGCTTTTGTGTTTTCCATAACAAGAGCTGGGAAGGAGAGTGTTCATGAAGCCAAGAGCAAGTCAGACTAGTCATTCAACTGGCAAACAAAACCAAACCCTTCCTCCCACCTTCTCCTCCTCCAGACAAAGGGGAAAAAAAGAAAATCGAGTCGGACTTGAAGCCAAAGCTGAAAAGTTAACTGAGGGATCAATGTTATATCAAGGACTGCTTCTCTCTGTGAGGAAAGATACTTGGCCAATACAGTCTTCAAAACTTGTGTGTGAGCCTCTGACTAAAAATTCAACATTCAGGCGATTTCCTTTTCAAAAAATGTCAAAAGAAACCCAAGAAAGTTGTGTAGAGGCTACTTCTACCCAGGAAAGATTTCCAAAGGACTAAGAATATTTAAATGTTGGATTAAAATGAAAATCTTCAATCCAGTCCACTGATCTCAGAACCTGTGAAAGCCATACACAGGAAGAGAGCTTGGTATCTGACCAAGTGCTTCCACACTTGGGTCGAATCATTCTCCCCAAGTTTCAGAAACCCCTGGACCTCTCTGTTAGAAAATTAAAGAAAGACCCAAATAATCAACTACTTCTAAGGGGCAGAGCTTTCCCCAAGAAACTATAAGAAGTAAAAGTACACATTTGCTCTTGGTGTTCATTAAAGAAGGAAAGTGGCTACATGTAAGAGATTATGCTTCTCTGGCGCTAAAGTCTTTGTAGACGCAAACAAGAGGGCTTGAAAAAGAAGCATCTCTATATTTCTACTTTTGTCTGGTAATTTAAAAAGCTTTTTTGAAGGGCTCCATGGCTTTTTTTTTTCCATTTTCATTACAATCAGATGAATAAATATTATCCACACCCCAAATGTTTAACAATAATAAATTTTGCTCCCAGGAAGACAGGTATCAAGATGAAAGTGAAAGTGAAGGTAGCTCAGTCGTGTCTGACTCATTGTGACCCCATGGACTATACAGCCCACGGAATTCTCCAGACCAGAAAACTGGAGTGTGTAGCCTTTCCCTTCTCCAGGGGATCTTCCAGGTCTCCCGTTTTATAGGCGGATTCTTTACCAGCTTAGCCACAAGGGAAGCCCAAGAATACTGGAGTGGGTAGCCTATCCCTTCTCCAGCAGATCTTCCCAACCCAGGAATCAAGCCAGGTTCTCCTGCATTGCAGGCGGATTCCTTACCAACCGAGCTATGAGAGAGTCACGATGTATGAAGTCATTTATACTGTACATCAAACAACAAAGGAGAAGAATGAGTCAGAATGAGGAGACATGGGCCAGAATCCAAGCTCCAGATCCCAACGCTGAGCTCATCTTAGCCATCTCCCCAGAGAGTAATGCCCGGGCAGAGGGACACTCCCAGGCGCTCCCTGGTTTAGGACCTCAAGCTGGGCAGAAGCTCTCTGCAGGCACAGACTATGGTGGCCTGACAAATGACGAAAATACAATAAAAATATCTCCCATGTGCTGTACATTAGACTCTGTCCAACAATACTAGCCTTTCCCTGAAAATACCCCCAGAATGTCTGCCCAAAGAGTGCAGCGCCTTCAGACTAATATAGATAAGTTATTTGTTTATATGTGCTTGTATGATTTGATTACTTTCTTGGTTTATATGAAACAAAATTCAATGGCAGAGCAAAAACAAAGAATCTTGCCTCTGGTGCCCTGTTCAAACTCTCTAGCAGATTCAAAAATCCCAACTTAAATACAAAATGTATTTCAAATTTCATAAGCTCAATTCCCATCACATTGTCCAATTATCTTCACTCTATTTATAAATGAAGATGGAACCCCAGACTTTTAGGGGCTGGTAAACCTGTAAATATGCTATTGATCATAATAGGAATCACTGGAAATGAGGTTCTGGGTCTAAATTTAAGACTATCAAAAATGTTAAATTCCACTTATTAACAAAGGGCAGCAGGCTGCACTGAACCTACAATACACAGCCGTTTTCCCCAAGCCCCTCTCTGACGCACATAAAAACATCATTCACTTACTCCCAGCAAATTGCGTGGAACATATCCTTCCTTGTCGTTCAGGCGGGCCCACCACCATTCAATCTCATCTTCGTCTTCCCTGCGCACGATTGTCATGCAATCTCCTTCTTTCATGGGCAGCTCGTCATCATTCTGAGGTTCATAGTCCCAAAGTGCATAAATGACCCCTTTATTCATTATGCCCATTTTCTCCTGAACTCCTAAAATCATGTAAGATACAGCACAGAGTAAGTAACTCAGAGGATACCACGCTCAGAACCTGCAGCTCCATGAAACTAAATGAGAAGTAATGGGGACCTGCTGGAATGGGAGAAACTACTACATTAAACATTCAATAAATAAACTTCCTGGGGCTGGGGAAGGAGAGGAATGCCAGCGGGGTAGAAGGAACATATAAAAGACAAGTTAATGTGTGCTGTTAGCTTTAAACTAGCTCTAAAATTAACCAACACTTTACAAGCAGCTCTCAAAACTACTCTCACTCAGAATACAAAAACAATTACAAACCCAGGGATGAAAAAACAACTGTTCAAGTCTAGAATATTAAAAAAGTGAATGAGACATCTGTCAAATTTTAGCAGACTCACTAAGTGTAATGACCAAGGAACTGTGGGATCATTTTTGTTCTCTACCTAAAACTTTAGCAGGCAGAGAAAAAAGATCAAAATGTTGTGCCTGTTAAAGTGGTTTCTATTAATTTCCAAATAAGGAAAGATGGAAGAAATAAATATATATAATGTTAGAATGCAGAAATAAGGACAGGTATTAGGATATAAAAGTCTATGTATAGTCAACATGAATGAGAATCAGAATTCTAAAAGTTACTGGAGTCCACAAACTGGGGGAAGGAAAAAAATCCGCAAATGCTCGCTTTTACCAGAGTTAACAACAGATTTGCAGATGAACTAGGACTGCAGGTTTCATCTTTCTCCATTTATACCTGCCTATCCTCTAAGGTGATGCTAATACAGAGTCGCAATCAACAGGCAACCAACACAGGGGAAGGGGAAGAGGAATTAAGACAACAGTCTCCTGAGCAAGGCAGACTTCATTATTATTATTTTCACTTTTTAGAAAAGCCAGAAAAATATCTGCTTGCTTATGAATAGTCAGGTCTTTCAACTTACGTGAACCTAAATTATTAATCATAAACCTATTTTTCCAGTGTCAGTTAATGATGTAGCATGCACTACCTGTCTCTCACTCTGGGCAAAACTAGAAATTAAATCATTCTCTTCCAAAAGAAGGCTCTGCCTATCTAGAGGGTCAGGTTTCTACTCATAGGGACAAGTGAATTTCCAACTTTCCTGCTTATATAAGACATGCAAAGTATGAGAGATTGACAAGGACAATAAGACTTGATACAACCATGATTCCACTAAGTTTTAAAGGTGGCCAGATTTGTTATCTGTTTGGGATGGAATGATGCACTCGAAATAACAACTTGAGTCTCAATTCCAGGAAATCATTAGACATGAAAGACAATTTCTCACTGTTTATCAAACTAAGAGGTACAAATTATTGTTTTAAACAGTTTCTGAGGGCCTAAAAACATGCTCCACCTCACTGGTAATTTGGGAAATGCAAACTAAAGCCACAGTGGGATAGGATTCCAAACCCACCGAAGGTTAAAGAGAACATGGAGCAGAAGGAACACTCTGCTTGACAGGCCTCCCTGTGACCTGGCAACTACTTCTAGGGACACCAGGAGACAAGGACAGAAATGGTCACCAGGGCGGAAGGAAGGAAGCAGGGAAGAGGGAGAGAGGGAGGGAGGGAGGGACGAAGCGGGAAAACCACCCAATGTCCGCCCAAAGTAAAATGGAAATATAGCTGTGGGAGAGTCCCAAAATGGAACAGCAGCACAGTGAGAAGAAACGTCAGCTACAGGCAACACCACCAATGACTCAAAAGCCACACTGAATGAGAAAGGAAGCCAGGCATCACTAGTACGGTTTATTCTATATAAAGGTCCAAAATGGGCAGATAAACACTATGAGTTGTAGGAGTCATACAGAGGTGATACAACTAGTGTTATCAATTCCAGGGAGCAGTCACCAAAGATGTGAGAGGGGCTATGTTAGGAGAGGGGCCCCCACTGATGGCTGAGAGAGCTCAGGTTCTGTTTCCCAGGCTGATACCTGGATGCTTCACCGTGTTCAGTCTAGTAGCATCAGTATTTAAACTACACATCAGAAATGCTCTCAGTATCCACGATACATTTCACAAATTTTTTAAATTTCTGGTCAAATGTCCTTAGATGTTTTTAAAAATCACATTCCGTACTTAAATATAGCTCAATCACCAATATGAGCTATATTTTTTCAATACATGTTTTTAATAAAACAAAACACATATTACAAAACACTGATTTTTAAATACAATAATACATCAGAATTATTCTTCGATCTAGAGTTCAGAACACAAACAGTAAAAGATCATAGTATCAACAATAAAAACTAGGAGCTGAGAGATAAAGAAGAGACCCTACAATCTGTGGTCCTTCCTCTGACTCTCTCCCTTCTCTCCTAGAGCCTGCAAACAGGCCTAGTCACACCCTGAGCACAGGCAGGGAAGATGTTTCACCCTGGGCACCTTCCCATGTCTGCTGCCTGAGTGGTTTGGGGTCCTGGGACCTGCTACCTCATTTGTCTCTGGCTTTATCGCCTCCCTTCCTCTTAAGCCAGTCTAAGAACAAATACTAACCTCAACTTCTAAGATTTGTAAATAAAATTTTTCCCTGTAAATAACAATGCCAACCAACATCTATCCATCTAAAACCTCAAGTCCATTTTTCTCTGGGTACAGCCACTGATGTTATTATCCATCAGAATAATAAACTCAAAAATAAGAGAACAAAAGAGTCAAAAAATTAGCTCTGAAGTACTCTCAAAAATAAGAGAACAAAAGAGTCAAAAAATTAGCTCTGAAGTACATTCAGACAAGTCTGAATCAGATTTATCTACTTTGTGACAAGTCTGATTTAGCAGGAAAACTTGAATCAGTTGGATTCTTATTCCAACAATGCATTTCTCTTGATCATCTTAGAAGGGGGGGAGGAGAGTTCTGTGTAGTTATGCGCAAAGATACAGCAAGATACAGCATCATTTGCCAAGTACTGAGGTCTTACTAGAGGATCTTTTGATGGTCAAAAGCTATCAATCCCGCTAGATGCAATACTGCATCACTGTCTTTTGTTGGTAAAGATGTCCCTGACAATAGCTGCTTCTAGACGCACATGCACACGCACACGCACACACACACAAACAAAAGCTGCATTCCCATCTGAGATCAAGGCTGCCCTATTTTCAATGCCTAGGACAATGTACCAACACAAAATGCTTTCCCAAATAAGTGAAAGTTGTTCAATCGTGTCTGACTCTGTGATGGAATTCTCCAGGCCAGAATACTGGCGTGGGTAGCCTTTCCCTTTTCCAGGGAATCTTCCAAGCCCAGGGATCTAACCCAGGTTTCCTGCATTGCAGACGGATTCTTTACCAGCTGAGCCACAAGGGAAGCCCAAGAATACTGAAATGGGAAGCCTATCCCTTCTGCAGTAGATCTTCCCGACCCAGGAACCAAACCAGAGTCTCCTGCATTGCAGCAGATTCCTTACCAACTGAGCTATCAGGGAACCCCCAAATAATAAGAACACTTATCAAATGATACCCTAGAGATACAGGATACACGAATGCAGTAATCAATACGTGTGCATCTAGTTGCTCCATACCATACAGAAATTGCGAGCACTGGGTGTAGCCTTCTTCCATCTCCTCGCACTTATCGGCAGCCGTCTGCATATCACTGTAGGTCATGGCAAACACAGCGGCTCCTGACTCCACCAAGAACTTGCACACCTGGACGTTGTTACAGGAGGCAGCGCAATGCAGGGGAGTCCTGTGGAGAAGCACACAGCAAGGGCTAGAGACGGTTTCCCAAACTGAATGACGACTGCTATGACAGAGAGTATCTGTAAAGAGAGTTCTCAAGTCTGTCATCTACCAAGCCCCTCCTGAAAACCTTTCAGACAGATTTTTGAAAATCAGTTAAACACAGGTATCTGGGCCCATCTGAGAATTACAGAGCCGCAAAGGTAGATGTCGGAGTGCTGGACTACACCAAGGCCAGGGCAGCACAGCAGGCGAGAGGAGTCAAGCGCAGGAGTGAAAGGACATGGAAGAGCCTGATAATCTAAAGCAGGATAAAATGTATTTGGTTCACGCTCTGGAGCATCCAGTCTAATTATTTCTGCCACAGTGGAGGTTATAATTCTTTAAATAACAGGTCTTTCCTCAAAACATGCACCTTTAAAGATCCCTTTTGAAGGAAAGTTACACCTAAAGAACTCCCTTCATCCAACACTCAAAATCCTTACTAAAACTTCATTGGGGAAAAAAAAATGCCAATTCAATCTGGATCAGAAAAAAATGACTGTAAAATACACATCTCAATCTCTGATGAGCAGATACCTATGAATACCATGACAGAGAATCTTCTCTAGCATCTCAAATGTTTTGTAATGTATTATAAATGACTCCAGATTCGCAGCAAAGGTGGAAGAGTCAGGACCACGGCTCAAACTCAGAAGACAGGCTTGAAGACATTAACCAGGCCCTGAAGTATGTGAAACTTCACTTCTTTACCCTCTTCTTTCCTCCCCTCGCCATTTTATTCCCTTTGGGTCTTTCACAATAGAAATTTATTTCCTTTCACCCATCCCAAACACTGTATTCAATAGTTTGGTGACTATTACTATAGATATTTGAACTGCATGGCTTTTTTAAATAATGAACAATTATACATAATCTAAACTCCCAGTATCAGGAAAACAAAGGAATTATGACACATTAAGAATTTGTTTTGCTTATGGTGTAAAGTTAAACTTAAAAAGTAGGCATAAAAAGACAAATACTACATGTTATCACTTATATGCAGAATCTAAAAAAACAAACAAATGAATACAAGGAAACATGTAGACTCACAGATAAAGAGAACCAACTAGTGGTTACCAGTGAGGAAAGTGCAGCAAAGAAGACAGCAAGACAGGGATAAGGGACTCGGAGAGACCAACTACTATGTATAAAATAAATACGCTACAGCACAGAAAACAGAGCCAATATTTTAAAAATAACTAAGCAGAGTATAATCTATAAAGCCTTTGAATCCCTATGCTATACACCTGAAACTAATATAATACTGTAACTCAACTACATCTCAATTTAAAAAAACAAAACTCCACTGAGAGCTAAACAAACCCAAGAGACATGAAAAGATATACACACACACACACACACACACATTCATAAATGAGCTTGAAGGAAATATATTAAAATACTGACAGTGGGGTACACATGGCTTGTTTTCCTCATTTCTCTATTTTTGCATGTTTCCATATTGGGCTCATTTTTTATACATATTAATCTTTAAAAACTGCAACCAAAATGCTTCTCAGAGTATCATTTATAACAAAACAAAAAATTGGAAAAACAATCTAAATGTCTAAGAAGGAGACAGTCACAGTAAACGAGTCACAGCCAAGTGGTAGAAGAGGCTTTTTGAATCTATGCATATGGATGTCTACAATTTATCTGCAATGTAAATTTTATATCACAATTATTTCCATATCAAGAGAAAAAACAGCCTATAAAATTGAAATACTTGAGTAAACATGGTGTGATTTACAACTTTAAAAAATTTTCCATATAAAAAGAAGTAAATTTTGGTATTCCCTCTGCAAAAAAAGCACATCATAATTTAAAATCTTATTTTTTCAAAAAATGAAATACAAAAATTTCCTATCCATTCAGTTATCCTGATAACTACAGTTATCAGGAGTAACAGTAACTTATTTGGGCCTTTGATATTATTAGTTAATAATAATGTATTATCTTATGAACAATAATATTCATTTCCAATAGTATCTTCTGGGATTTATCCACAAACCAGTTCCACAAAATGCTCCATGAAAAATGGATTCCACAGTCAAAAGTATTTGGGAAAGGTTATAAATTATTCAATACGATCCCCTCTTAGGAGACACATGGTAGTTTCAGGGAGGTGGAAGAAAATGCTTAACTGAGCATTTCTCAGATCTGCTGAAACATGCCAGTGAACTGTGTACCACTTTGGGACATTTCTTATTTTTATTATTTAACTGCTAAACTGCTAAAACTCCATCTGCTTCCAGAATGGGAGTGAGAGGACTGTTACCATGAGGACATATTAATTCCTTGAAAGCTCTCCCACGTCTCTCCTTTTAGATTATAAATAGCATGAGGACATGCACTGACATACTTCTCTGCCTTCCAGAAGCACCTACAACACGGCTCCTTTGCTGCCTACACAGCAGATACAACTGAAGCCAGAGTGGAGTTTAAAAGAAAATCTTACCATCCATCACTGTCAGCAGCATTGACATTTACACCAAACTGTACCAGGAATTTCACAATTTCAGTGTGACCTGCACACACAGCGTTGTGAAGAGCTGTAATACCTTCATCATTAGGCAGGCTTGGGTCATCAACCTATAACGTCAATAAGAAGGGCGACTGTTACTCAAATTTCTTGTTGCCCGAATGATCAAATATTAGCTGGCTCTTTAGGATTAAGAGAACTGAAAGAGACTCTTGTACTAATTTTTTTTAAGAAAATCATAATTAAAACCTACAGAAGCCAAAATACTGTACCAAGAACAGTTCTAGAAGTAAGATAGACATTAAGTAGGCACTCACTATAAAAGGTTTTTTAAAAACTAAAAAGTCCCAGAAACTATAACCTTACAGTCATTTTTGTTTATTTATCCTCCAACTTCCCACCACAAATTAGTGTCTAAGCAGAAGTCACATTTGCCATAAAGAGAAAGAAAGGTCAAACTAAAAATATTTTAAATAGCAGGCTTCTGAAAAGTAGGGACCACAATTGAAACCACTGCAGAGTACAAATCCATCCATGAACAATTTTTAAAGGAGGGTCATGATCTCCCTGGGAAAGCAAAGTACCCCAGAGAAAACTGAACATCCACATTATTGAAATTGTTACAGCCACACTCTTATAACAGAGAAGCTGGTTGCGGAGCATGCTCAAAAGTTCCTCTCAACAAACCCAACTCCCAAAAGAGAAAACAATGTAAATTACAGTAGCTTTCTGATCAGAGCTTCAAAACAAAATACAAGGTCATATTTATGAAATTAACTAATTCAGTCATACCTCATAAATAATTCTCTGTACAAGGTCAAATTCTCCCTCCAAAGAGGAATCTAGAAGCAAAGCAAGAGGGTTGAATTTCACCCTCATTCCATGCGCAATCCGCTCAGAACCAGTTTTACGCAAGTTTGTCCTTTTGCCCTGCAGAAGAAACACAGGGAAGATTTAGGAGACCAAAAATAACAAAAAGGAGAGGAGTAACATCTCAGCTGAGTTAGTAAAAAATACTTCAAAATATATATATTTAGCAGATTTTATTAAAGTTAACATTATGCTAGAAAGTATATAAATCATAATACATAGCTTAATATTTATATATGCACATAACAGAGTGGAAAGAACTTAACTCTTTAAAACTTAGTGAAATCACATTTGGGTAACACTGGGCTAAGAGTAAAATCTGTAAAGCAGACTGGATATTTGTCGAGGATCAGAATTAGCCAAGACTGGTCTTTAAATTACCTAATGTAGTAGAACAAACCCCACATGATTAATCCGAGCAAGAACACAAACTCTAAATTGTGATAGCTGAAATTTATTGAATGATTATTCTTTTATTCTTCACGAAAAACTCTATTATCCCATTTTACAGATAAGGAAATTGAGGCACACAGCCTATAAACATCAGTTAGAGACGGAATCAAATCCAAGTAATCAGTTTTCTTCAAAATCCTTCCTTTTAACCATTTCACAACATAAAGCCTCTTGTGGGGTTGGAGGAAAAGTATATTATAAGGAAAAATATAAAGATCAGTCTGACTTAGATAAACCAGGGAAGAATCCTACCAGTCTTAAAATGCTATCACTATTTTATATTTGAAAATTTAACTGTATTCCAAGATACACGAATAAATTATCAAGTCTTCTCTACAATTTAATACATCAGGCTTAAAAAAATTAGGCAACCAGATCTAACACTCTCCCTAAGATAGGTTTCTTAAACACAACCAACAGAGTAGAAATATGTCCTAGGGTATGATATACCACACTTCTTTCTTTTATTTCAGATGTGGAAACTACTGAGTTTTGAAAAACATTAAGTGGCAATCCAATATATTTCACAAATGTGCAGTGGCTAAAATGCTGTCTCTTGAAAAAAAAGAAGTATAAATATTACATGGCAGCGATAATACAACTCATAAATAGTACAGCCATATCCACTTTCAAACAAAAGTACAAAACAGAGGCTTCTACTTAAACATGAGCTAAGAAGGAAAAACTTTATAAATCCCTTTCCTAGGAAGAGAATAACAGGATTTTGCTTGTTTAACACTAAGAGAATCATGCCTTAGAACTTAGAAGCATGAATTTGTTAAAAAAAAAAAAAAAGTATTAAGTTCTATTTTAAAACATTTCCCCTTACAATTCAATGTTCACTATCTAAAACTTTTAAACAAATGTTGACTGTAAACTAGTAGCTAAAGCAACTTGCGTGAACTTCCAGATGTTCAAGCTGGATTTAGAAAAGGCACAGGAACCAGAGATCAAATTGCCAACATCCGCTGGATCATCGAAAAAGCAAGAGAGTTCCAGAAAAACATCTATTTCTGCTTTATTGACTATGCCAAAGCCTTTGATGGTGTGGATCACAATAAACTGGAAAATTCTGAAAGGGATGGGAATACTAGATCACCTAACCTGCCTCTTGAGAAACCTATATGCAGGTCAGGAAGCAACAGTTAGAACTGGACATGGAACAACAGACTGGTTCCAAATAGGAAAAGGAGTACGTCAAGGCTGTATATTGTCACCCTGCTTATTTAACTTATATGCAGAGTACATCATGAGAAACGCTGGACTGGAAGAAGCACAAGCTGGAATCAAGATTGCCAGGAGAAATATCAATCACCTCAGATATGCAGATGACACCAGCCTTATGGCAGAAAGTGAAGAAGAACTCAAAAGCCTCTTGATGAAAGTGAAAGTGGAGAGTGAAAAAGTTGGCTTAAAGCTCAACATTCAGAAAATGAAGATCATGGCATCTGGTCCCATCACTTCATGGGAAATAGATGCAGAAACAGTAGAAACAGCGTCAGACCTTTTGGGGGAGGCTCCAAAATCACTGCAGATGGTGACTGCAGCCGTGAAATTAAAAGACGCTTACTCTTTGGAAGAAAAGTTATGACCAACCTAGACAGCATACTGAAAAGCAGAGACATTACTTTGCCAACTAAGGTCCGTCTGGTCAAGGCTATGGTTTTTCCAGTGGTCATGTATGGATGTGATAGTTGGACGTGAAGAAAGCTAAGCACTGAAGAATTGATGCTTTTGAACTGTGGTGTTGGAGAAGACTCTTGAGAGTCCCTTGGACTGCGAGGAGATCCAACCAGTCCATTCTGAAGGAGATCAGCCCTGGTATTTCTTTGGAAGGAATGATGCTGAAGCTGAAACTCTAATACTTTGGTCACCTCATGCGAAGAGCTGACTCATTGGAAAAGACCCTGATGATGGGAGGGATTGAGGGCAGAAGGAGAAGGGGACGACAGAGGATGAGATGGCTGGATGGCATCACGGACAAGATGGATGTGAGTCTGAGTGAACTCCAGGAGTTGGTGATGGACAGGGAGGCCTGGTGTGCTGCGATTCATGGGATCGCAAAGAGACACGACTGAGGGACTGAACTGAAGTGAACTGAAATCAACTTTGAATAATCATTATTTTTGAATACTACCACATCTAAAGATGTAATAAGGGATCAAATGTATAAAACACTTTTTAAAAAAAGTTTTAGCAATATTTATTTACTTAAACTTTTTGGCCACGTGACATGTGGGATCCTAGTTCCCCAACAAGGGATCAAAAACCCATGCCTCTTGCATGGAAGCGAGGAGTCTTAACCACTGGATCGCCAGAAAGGTACCTAGATCAGTTTTTTAGAAATCCTTATAATATACTATGTTGCCTTTTCCCAGGTTTTAAAAATTCATAGCTTGCATTCCTACTGAAATAAAATTGACTTCAAATTAAACTCTGAAAAAACTGACTTTAAAGACATTCTCGCTACTTCAAAGAGGCATAATAAACGCCCAAAGAAAAGCTTAATATTTGGAAGGAGTCTGGGAGACATGTCCAAGTCAAAACACACAAAGCTTTAGAATAGCTTCATGTCATCTAAAATGTATGGGATGCACAAAAGCAGATCTAAGAGGGAGCTTTCTTTACACACTTACCCCAGGAAACAAGAAAAACCTCAAATAAACAACCTAATCTTATATCTAATGCAACTAGAGAAAGAAGAACAAAGAAAACCCTATGTCAGCAGGAGGAATCACAAAGATTAGAGCAGAAATAAATGAAATAGTGACAAAGAAAACACCAGAAAAGATGAATGAAACCAAAAGCTGGTTCTTCGAAAAGGTAAAATTAATAAACCTTTAGCCAGACTCATCAAGAAAAAAGGGAGAGGGCACAAATCAATAACATTAGAAACAAAAGACAAAAGTTACCACTGACACCACAGAAATACCAAGGACCTTAAGAGACTATTACAAACAATTCATGCCAATAATATGGACAACCTGGAAGAAATGCAAATTTTTAGAAAGGTAATCTTCCAAGGCTGAACCAGGAAGAAATAGAAAATATGAACAGACCAACTACAATTGCTGAAGCAGAATAACAATGTCACAGCACAAGGAAACCTGCGAGATCACTATGATACCCAGAGATTTCAAACCAGGCTGAAGGTGAGGATGAGGCTAAAGATTGTATACCCCACTCTCTCCTATGCCCCAATTCAAGCAGAACCCAATTCTTCCAGAACCATTACAATTTTATCAATGTCGGAAGTTGGAGGTTCCATCTAAACATGACACTGAAAATCTGAAAATAAATTTCAATGCTAGAAAAAGTAAAGTTTGAAAGAGTGATGTCACAGAAGTTAAACCATCTGCCTTATTTCACAGTGCTAAACTAATGATCAAAATTCCAGATGCAGTCTTTTCATTCCCAGTGTTGCTTCCCTAACACGCATGCAACACCAGCTACAGAAGAAACAGCAGACGTGGTATTTATAGGTATAAGAACAAAACTTTTGTTTCCTTGATAAAGAAAGGGGTTCTTCCTAAAAAGTGAAAATGTTCATGATACTGAATATACTGCATTTTGATAACATCTATAAGATCCACTCTGTGCCAAGAGAATTGCAAAATAAAAGGCAAGCTGTGGAAGACATTTGTTACAATCAGCAGTTTAAACACAGATCTTCATTTGTGAATGGCTGTAAGTACTCACTGGCGTTTTGCTGAGCTGTAACCATCAGCCACCGAGAAGGCTGTGACAAGATAAAAAGCTTTCTGCAATGAAAGGTTTTACTTACAGGAGGCAGAGAAACCTGCCCAGTGATCTCAGGCGGACACAAGCTCACAGAGTCTTCTCCCGGGCCTTCTGGTTCCCCCGGATGGGTACGGCGGGGGTGGGTAGGGGGGTACTCCTCCAGGTATACTTCCAGCAGAGGGGGAGCCTCTGGGTTTGGTTCTTCCACACTGTTCTGGAAATTCGGGCTGCTGTCTGGGACTCCTTCAGGCACATACTCGAGGCCTGCAGAAGGAGCTGGCACGTCACCGCTCTCTGTACTGGCACTCCCGGCCTCCTCCGGGGACGCTGGCTCAGAAACCAGAGGGGCCACCTCCTTCTCTGGCTCCACAGGCAAATATGGATTCTGGATCTCCAGCGGGCTTTCCGGGCTGGCAGTCCCAGAAGCAGACTTGGATGGGTAAGCTGGGACAGAAATGGTCTCCATGGCGGCAATGGTGGTCCTCTGATACAGAAGTTTCTGAATATTCGGCCCATTAGGACCCTCGGGTTCTGTAATAGAGCTGCGTTTCTTTAGCGGCCGTGGGGCGTTCGACAGTTTCTTTCGTAGGGCTTCCAGGTCAGCATCACTCTGGTTTCGGTAAGGATTAGATAGGAAAGGCAGTAATTTGGTCGGGCTGAGCGGCCGAGGAATCCTTTCATTTTCGTGGGTCTCCTGAACTGAAGAAGCAGGCTCTGTTTCGGGTTCTGGGCTGCCAGATTTGCCCTGGTTATTGGAATAAACGTTCTCTGGGAGCTGCTGTTGGTTCTGAGCAGCAGCAATCACAGGCTTCCCATACACTAATTGGAATTGGGGGTGGAAAAAAGTCTTGATTAATATTAAGCAAAACTAGCAAATAACAGACAGAAGTAACAATAATTAAAGCCTCTTTTAATTTCATAGTTATTACATAAATACCCTTCAATACAACTAATTTTTTAAAATAAAACAGAACAAGCTTTCCACCATTGCCTAATACATTTAGGTTAAATCAAAACGCTCAATGATTGTAAACAGGCCTCATTATTTTATGTATCAATAAGAAAATGCTGCCGAGTACAATTGTAAGAAATCACTTACATAGCATCCACATTTAAATTGTTGAAATGTAAAATACATAAAGAAATAAAATGTCAAACTGTGAAAAAGATTTAGAATCAATGAAAACTGGTGATCCTTTCATGTGTCCAAATTAAAACTAAACATGCGTGATCCCATCTTTTACAGTTCTCAAAAGTAAATCAATGTGAGAAATCATCTGGCTCACAAAATTATTAATAACCACCTATATTTACCAAAATTAGTCCCTTTAGACATTCTATCACCATTATCTAATTCCTAAATATTACATGAGCAGTTCACACCAAAGATTCACGAAAAGAGAAAGATGAAGCATGTATACAAATTCTCTGCTGTGTAATTACTTAGACAACATTTGGGGCCACAATTACATGCTTATTTCATAACTAGAAAGCCTTTTCATTCATTTAAAACATATTGAATTTTATTCTAGTCCCATAAAGTAATGACTCTTAGAAAGGACCCAACAAATGACCAGACCATGTACATTTAACACAAAGTAACCTTTTGATGTTTTATATTTAAGTAGTAGCTGTGTCCTCATTAGAACAACTTAAAATATAGTAGAGAGCATTAAAAAAAAAAGTTATTCACAGAGGCAGCTGTCCAATCCTTTATGCCCCAAGAACGTCTGGTCAGACCTTGAGCAAAGACACAGCTTTCTGCACGTAATTAAGGCACTGTTCCCCCCTCACCAAGGGGCTTGTCCGTGAACAGGAAACACACACACACGGGAAATTCAACACAGGAGGTGATGTCATCCCTGCAGGTTTCACTTCTCTATTTCATTCATTTATTTCACTTTACTCATATTTTATCTACCTATCATTTTCAGCTACCACAACAGCTGGCATTTAGCACAAACTCCTTTAAACTCCCCATGCAGAACAGGAAAAAGTGAAAGTGAAGTCAGTCGCTCAGTTGTGTCTGACTCTTTGCGAACCCATGGACTATAGCCCACCAGGCTCCCCTGTCCATGGGGATTCTCCAGGCCAGAAAACTGGAGCAGGTAGCCATTCCCTTCTCCAGGGGATCTTCCCAACCTGAGGATCAAACCTAGGTCTCCTGCTTTCCAGGCAGATTCTGTACCATCTGAGCCACCAGGGAAGCCCTATGCAGAACAGAAGCCACACCGAAACAAAACTCTTAGGACAAAAGCATCAGCCAAAGCAAGTACAAGTCACCGTACTGCTTACGGCAGCTCCAGTGCAGGACAGAAACACATCCACGCAGGTGAAGATGAGACCCAGAATCTTACCGCTTGGAAAGTGGGGCGCTCGGGGATGGGGCTTGGTCAGCGCGCTCTGCACGGCCTGTTGGAAGTTTTTCCCAGGAGCCTGGTGCTGTGTGTACATGGAGTATATGGAGCTGGCGGCCACCGTCTGGGGTTTTCTGAAGGGTGGAAGGAGGGCGTCCTTGGAAGGCTGAGGTGTGAAGGGTCGGACAGCGGCAGCAGGGGGACTCTCTTGCTTAGAACCTGGAGGAAGGGTCTGGTCTGCTGGGCCCACTGAAGGCCCGCTGGGGGCCAGCAGGCCCCTCTGCTGCTGCACGGTGGGTTTGGGTTTACCTCCCATGGAAGCAACAGCTGCTGACAACTGCGGAGCAGTTCCGTCTGGCTTCATGTCGGATGGTGACTGGTTAGTTTGCCCAAAATAAGGCAAACTTATCTGTTTTGGTTTTGATGGGACAGGAGGTGGTACCTTAGCCACATTTTTATTTGCAGCCTGTAAATACACACACACATATCCAGTTAAAATACTGTGTAACTGGGTACATGGAATGTTCTAGATAGCCGAAGTTTTACAAGTGTCAATATAGACTAAAAAGATTAGCTCTACATTGAAAGGTCAATCTCTGACTTTAATCACATGTAAAAAGACCTTCAGTAATGCAATACAATTCCTATACCCGGTACGACTTCCTCCAAGTCACCCCTTCCTACTGGGGCAACTGTTTAAGTGTCCACTTGAAAACTTTTAATTGCCATTTTACATATTCACAGATGGCACTGATAACTGAAAACCATTCCTGTTCAATAGAACTTCATGCAATCTGGGCCGTGTTGTAAAAAGAAAAAAAAAAAAACTCCTAACTGGATCACACAGCCACAGCCTGCTTGTCAAAGGTTGGGATTCTAACAGTTATGGAAGATGTACCATCAAATTGCTTGATATTGCTTTAACCCCAAATTTTGAAGAGACAACGTAACTAAGCAATGTAAACACAATGTTCTTTAATGCACTTGTATTTTTAGAGAATTGCACAAAATAAGACCCACAAGCCAGCCAGTCATGCTCCTCCTGTATGAAGGGAGACCACAGATACACTCAAGTAACAGAACTGAAAATAACAGAATGCAGTTATATTTTCTAATCTTCTAGACTTTGTTTCTTTATTCTCCCTCACATTAATACTTTCTCTTTTGAAAAATACACAAAGAATTACTATTAAATGTTAAAACTGGGACATCTTCCCATACCTGAGCATCCCGCAAGATGTCTTCACTGCTCTGGTTCTTCCTCAGGGTTCCAAAGGCAGGTGGGGCGGCAGACTGGTCCACAGTGTCAAACATCGAAAAGGGACGCACTTTCTTCTCCTTCTCCCTCAACGGAACCTCTCCATCATCCACTGAAGCAGAGAGAAAAAAAAAAATCACTCTAATAATCAAACTGCTTGTAATAAAAATTTCTTATTCACGTTACTCTCTCCACAATCTCTTTGAAATCCTATAGTCATTAAATGCTCTATTTTTAAATTAAGTCGATTAAGGAATAACTCCACACTACAATGCTAGCACCTTAATTCCCTGGCTAAAGGAAGCTGGTCTAGAAATAAACACGGTCCCTGGTTTTAACACACTAGAAAGTAGCAATCTAAAGAAGAATACTTAGAGCCCTCAGACATCCAGAAGAGAATACTCAGGAACAGCACAAGTAAACCTCACCTTGGTCTGGAACATTCCCAGAGCTTTTAGACACAGAGGCAGAGGCTTGGCTAGAGAAGAGATCTGCGTTCGGAGGAGTCCAATCAGGGCCAAGCAGATGGATTTTAGAGCCTAGAACACGGAAAAGTAGCTGCAATAACCTGGCATGCTAAGGAGATTTTTAATCGCTCCCTTTGCTGCTAAGATGTTTAATCCCGTGAGAGTGAAAGTTGCTAAGTTGTGTCTGACCCTTTGTGACCCCATGGACTATACATATACAGTCCATGGAATTCTCCAGGTCAGAACACTAGAGTGGATAGCCTTTCCCTTCTCCAGGGGATCTTCCCAAACACAGGGCTCCCGCATTTTAGGCAGATTCTTTACCAGCTGAGCCACAAGGAAAGCCCTTAATCTCTAAAAATCGGTTTAAATCTCAGACTCACAACAAGCACAGTCAACTTACTTAGAAACATCAGATTTTATACTTGTATTAACAACGTAAGAGTGTTCTCATTTACTTAAAATAATCACAATCAACCCAAACTCTGCCTGAAGCAGCAAGGACACGACTTCTCACAGGGTAAGGAAACATCACCATCACACCCAGAAAACAACTTCCAATTCAGCAAACCAAGGGCTCGCTGGTGTGTCTTATGTAATGGCCACAAGTGATGTATGCGCAACAAAAGCAAAAACGCAGGCTTTCAGCCCGTGCCTCTGACCACAGTCTTGGATAAATCAAAATATTCAAGTGTTTTCTACACTGGCATTTAAGTTTCAAAGCCACAGCTTTTCTTTTACAGAAGCAACTCTTTCTACAATAAAATCCAGACTACGCAGCACTACTGCGTCACAGTGGTGATTACAGCAAGACAATAAATAATTTTAAAGTTAGCTGTTATTTACACATGATAGTGGCTAGGGAAAAGACACAATTCTATTTTTTTCTCCTGAATAATAAGCTCATTAAAGGATATTTTCACCCAGCTTTTCCTACAACTCTCCTTTTATTTTCTCCTCTTATTAACATAACACTATGGCGTGCACCGCACCCTCCAAAGTATCTGAGGACTACACACAGAAAGCAAAGGTCATTAACACAAGGAGCCTCTATTACCTTCACTTTAAAAAAATATTTTTTTTATAATTGAAGGATAATTGCTTTACAGAATTTGGTTGTCTTCTGTCAAACCTCAACATGAATCTGCCATAGGTATACAATATCCTCTCCCTTTAGAACCTCCCTCCTTTTACCTTCACTTTTATCTCCTAGTGTTTCCTTTTATTATAAACATTATCCTTAGGCAAATTCTCCCACAGAAGCACATCAACAGAGTGGAGCCACCACCTCAGTCTGTGGAGATGACACCACTAACACATGCCTGGCCTTTTTACACAACAGGGAAAGTTCTCAAGCTGTTACTATCAGATCAAAATTTCTTTATTAATGAGAAGGAAGTCAAGCCAATTTTTAGGTTTTCAAAAACCTGATGTTTTACTTCATTTCCTGAGCAGAACTATATTATTGAGCATTAAGAAAATTATCATTTCTTAACCCCAAGGAACACAAGGAGGTTTTTAGAATTTCAACATGAACAAGGAATAAATAGGAAGACACCTTTAAAACTCAAAACTTGGGGGTGGCGGGAAATCTAAATTAAAAAAAAAAAAACTTGCTATAAAGCACAAATAAAAGAAAGGTATACCAAAATAAATAAATAAATAAATAAAACTCAAACTTGAGGGAAAATCACAGTGAGGAGAGGAACAGCTAGGCCATGGAAGGACTGGAAGTGCCTGATTTTACCTTTGCTTGCGAGGCAGCCCCCAGATCTCATATTGGGCAGCGTCTGGACTTTCATGGGCCCCTCGGAAGCCTGAGTGGCCCCGGGCCCATCGGGCAGGGCTGGCTTCACCAGAAGTTCGGGCCGAGACGGGATCCGGGGGCATAGTCGATGACTGGATGTAGGGACCGACTGCCGCCACGCGACTCTGCCCAGACGCCCCGGCTGGGGCACGTGTCCATCAGACGAGACCTTATTCGGAGAAATCACAGGGCCTTTAGTATTGCAAGTCAGACCAGATCCAACTCAGAAAAGCCTGTGACACCGTGATCATTTTAGCTGCTAAAATCCAGCACTTTCAGGATCTAGCCATTGACTGTACCAGAAACATCCCCCGACAAAATACCCCCGGGGTGAAGTCTCACCCACACTTCATTACAAGAATTAGAAAGAAGAGCAGAGCAACGGAGGGGATTATATTAAAAGTACAAGAAGAGTGGACTCTCTTTTAAGGAGCCACAAGGTCCTGTCTCTTTTCCAAGGATGTGCCCGGCAGTGTTTCTGAAATATGCAAGCACTGACCTCACTGGGATGGTCACTGTCCCCTCCTCCTGGCCCTGGCCAACCGCGCACTTACTGGAAGGTTCTCTTTCTGCTGCAGGGCCGCCTTCTTCTTCCACAGCCGGTCCCTGAGCTCATTAACACGCTTGTCCATCACCGCCACTTCTGAATTGCGCTTATTCAAACACTCCCTCTGTTGTTGCAGCTTGGCATTCTGCTCCTGGTTCAGTTTGTTTCTTAACTGAATAAAATTAGGGGAGAAAAAGGTAGCCAAGGAGTAGGCAGAAAAATTTCTCAAACAGATAATCACACGGTTCACTATTATATAATTTCTAAAAATGTAAGGTCCCGCCACACTTCTCATCTCATGGTTTATAATGAAGTGTTAGACCACCGGCTGTGGTCACAATGAACGCCTCACGTTTCCTGTTTGAGGTATCATAAAGTTTATTCTGGATTCCGGGAGTTTAGGTCTTCCTCCCCGTCCCCACCCCTTTAAGGAAAAGAGGTGGGAAATCCAGGACCTCCTGCCCTGTATGTGGACAATGCTGTGGTGCTGGAGATGAGGTGCCACTGAAATGTCGCAAGAGGCCACTGTTTACCTGAAGCTCCTTGTAGAGCCGATCAAGCTCAGCCACTGCGGACTGGTTGTCATGGTGACCGTCAATCCTGCCATTCTTCAGCATCTCCAGTTGTCTCGTAAGTTCTTCTACTTTTGACACAGCCAGAACAAGCTCCCTCTGCTTTTGCTGGAACAAACTATTCATCTGTTCAATTTCCTCCACTAAATTAAGAACAAGAAAAGCAACAATTGTTGAAAGGAAAATGAGAAGGGATTGCTTCCCGGGCAACCTAAGATGTACCATAAACTTTCTCACAAAAAGCAAAGAAAATTTTCAGAAATGTCCTAGAACCAACCAATTCCTTTATAAGCAACTGAAATCAACAAAGACATCTATAAACCAAATCACTAAAGTTTTAATTAAAATGGCATTATAATCAATGGAGCTATTAATATGAATAAAAATCCTTGCCTTCATTGAACCTTCAGTCAAAAAACTATTTAGAGAGAGAAAAAAAACTACTACTCTATTTTCCAAAAGGAACCTTTTCTATAACATTCAATAGCTGAATTCAATTCAGGGGAACCAGCAGCTTCAAAACTGCAGTGAATTATACTTTTCCCAAAAAATCCTTTTAAAGTGAGCTACATACAAAGTCTCATCTTAGTCCTCTTACTTACAGATTTATACAAACTTCCTACACCAGTGTTTTCCTATATGCAAACAGTTTGTGGCATTTAGCACTGAAGTAAACTGACTGGGAGCAACTTACCAAGTTTCCCATTGCTTAGCCTTTTCTGTTCCACATGGCCTTTAAGTGCTCTCACTTTTTTAGCTTTGCTTCCTGATTCTCAGCTATTTCTTTGAGCCTCTTAAGCTTTTCTTGTTCAGCCGCTTGCTGCTGTTGACGCTGATCTTGCTGTTTCAAAAACTTCAAGCGCTGTTCCTAAAGATATAAACCATGATCAGACATGTCATTTTGAACAGCAGACCACTAACCTACAATCACACCCTGAGATGCCCAGACTGACGTGTATCTGTGGCATTGCTCCGGTCTTACCATCTGTCCTCACACTGCCATCAGAACCACCTGGGGAGTCTGTGAAAAACAGACGCCTCCTGAGCTCAACCCTAGAATCTACTTCTTACGGTGGTAAGATCCAGGAATCAGTACTGGTATCCAAGTGGTCCTTTGCAGCAAGCAAGCAGTGATCTGTGAACTAGTTTTCATGAGCTACACCCATTAATATTAAGAAGGAATTCATGCAGAGATGGGAGGCGGTAAAAGAAAGTTATTAAATGACACACTTTGAAGTTAAATTTGGACTCAGACTCAAGCTCTGCCACTTATTAGCTATGAGACTTTGGGGCAAATTATATAACCTCATTGAGTCCACAAGTCTGTGTCTTCACCTATAAAATGAGATGATCACTAGTCTCTTAGGACTGCAGTGAGGATTCAATGCAACGTGCAATGGAAATCTCTGTGAACAGTGTCTTACATAGTTAGGGCACACTCGGTACACTTAGAAAAGAGCCAAAGAACTACTTTCTAAAGAATGCCTTTAGAAAACTGCAATTATGCAACTTCCAATTTTATTCCTATTAGTTCTAAAATTTCAACTGAGGAAAATACAGCCACACAATTTATCCTCAAGGGTAATCTTCTCAGATTTGTATGGCTAACACATACAAGAACACAGATAGTTTCAAAATAAGACCTTGATTTTAAAGATTTGTTCTGTTAACAATTGAATTTTTTATTTGAATCCATGTCCTTGTTACTCAAGGAATGCTACATCAGCACCACATGGGACCGCATTAGAAATGCAAAATGTCAGACGCGCAACCCACACCTACTGAATCAGAACATGCATTTTTAACAAAATCCCTAGGTGATTCATATGCACGTTAAAGTATGAGGAGCAATAACACACAGGATTATTGAAAAGTTGGTGTCTAGCGTCAAAAGTATAAAAGGATGCATAGGTACATTTGGTGCCACTAACCCGCTGACATAAAAAAGAGCTGTTGAATGACTTTAAATATTGTGTTTTCTACTTGGGAACCATATGGAAAAGTTTGATTTGTAATTTCAATACATGTTTTAAGTGTTAAAAAGAAAAGAAAAGGATGCATAGGAACCCTAAGACGTATTAGAGGGAAGCCACAGTGCATGATGAAAGTGACGTTGAAGAATCCCTGGCCATCACTTCAAGCCAGCTGGGGACCTTGCTACTCAAACCCTCAGGTGTCCACCCGAGGATCAGTGAACTTACAGATCCTCAAAGACTGGTAGCGAAAATACTGAGTGTTCAGGCCAGGGCTGACAGACTACACAGCCTATTGTCTGTGTTCGTAAGCAAAGTTCTCTTGGCACACGGCCACATCCATTCGTTTACCTGTTGTCTATGGCTGCTTTCCAGCCACAAATGCAGAGCTGAGACCGCACAGCCTGCAAAGCCTAAAATATTTCAGCCCTTCAGAAAGTCTGACGTCTGGTTTAGACTATTAGCCCAAGGCTGGCAGGACCAGCCGCAGGAAGACTGGTTGAGAGTAATGGAGAAGCTTCCCACATTTTCTCTGTTCAAGGAGAGGACAAGGTTTAATTTGTGGGAGGACGATGTCCCCAAGGAGAGGCGAGCAGCCTGTTTTCGGTGCCAAGCAGTAGCTGGGGTCAGGTGAGCATGAGCCTTTGAAGTTCCTTCTGATTCAAGATGAAGTCAGCCCAGACTAGTGCCTGCAAGCGAAGCTGAAAGGCTGTTTATGCCTTCCCTGTTTTACTGACACTCAGCAAAGCGTGGTTAACTTTGATCAGGATCGGGGCGAGGAGGATCTAAAACAACTGAATGATTTCAGGATTTCTACAAAATGCTACAGTGAAGAGAAGAAAGCACCACATGGCAGATACCTGTTGGGCTGACGTTATCAACGCCTATCTAAGGGAGCCAGCTTCCTAGCAAGGGTGTAATGTAAACAGCTTCACTTACACATGAACGGGAGGGGCCTGCTAGGTCTCTGAAAACATAGCCATTACCTTAGTGGCCAGCATTTGCTGCTGGGCCTCGATCTGTTGCTGCTGGCGGGATGCCATTTCTTGAAGCTCAGCAAGTGTCAGATCCATTCTAGGGCTATTAACCTACCAAAAAAAAGTGCAAATAATCCAACTCAGTATAAAATGATCATGGAGACTCCTCCCTCAAGTCATGTAATCAGGACAAAATTATTTGGCTATTTTTCTCCCATCATATTAAAGAAGTCATTAATTTTTATATTACTATTCCCATATTGACTTAATAAGATTTAAAACATAATGATACACAGACTCTTTGCAGTTGTAAATTTAAATTAAATAGTTTTAGTACTGACGCAAATGGAACCATCTGGAATCACCTTGTTCTGCAGTTAGGAAGGCAGTATTTGACCATATCAAACACGATGTTGTGGTATTGGCAGCAAACTTAGAATACAGTCACTAAAACACCCTTTAAAATGTAACACTGGAATTTAAAAATTCAAGATACAGCAGGTCATCAGAGACAAAGCACGATATCTACTACACTCCCTAAACATCCATTCCACATGGTCCTAAGAGGTTCTGGATAGAAAGAAAGGAAGGCAGGAAGAAAGAAACTATATCCAGGTTGCAAAGGGAAAAATTTTCTGTCTTTACTCAAGGACAACATAATCATCTATGAAGAAAATTCTATGGAATCTATAAAAAGCTACTAAATAAATAAGTTATTTAGCAAGAATGCAGGATAAAACATCAATATGCCAAAATCAACTATATTTCTGTACATTAGCAACACCCAGAAAACTGAAAAAGAAATTTTGTAATATCATTAACATTAGCATAAAAGCCATGAAGCACTCAGGAATAAATCTGACAGATGCTCAGGCCTGACACTGAAAACTTCAAAACATGGCTAAAAGAGAGAAGACCTATTTGGGGAGGAATATTATGATGCTTGTGAGCTAAAAAGCTCAAGATTGGCAGTGTTTCCCATACTGACCTACAGAGCCAAGAATACCAACCCAAATCCCAGCAGGCTTAAAAAAATAAATAAATCAATTGGCAAATTCTACAATTTCATATGGAAGTGCAAATGATACAGAATAACCAAAACAACTTTGAAAACAAGAGTTAGAAAACATACGCTGCCTGACTTCAAGACTAACCATGCTTTAGTGATCAATACGTTGTGTTACTGATATCAAGTTAGATAAACAGATCAATGAAACAGAAGACAGTACAAAACCAGACCCACACATACACTGTCAATTGATTTAAGAGAAAGGGCAGTTGAGTAGAGAAAGAATAGTCTTCTCAACAAATACTGCTTGTACAACTGGATATCCACACACAATTTGCAAAATTGCACTTCTCCACAATACATGCGAATGTTAATTCAAATGGATCCTAAACTCAGATGTAAGATCTGGAAACTTCTAAGTTGATTGATTATACTGTATTGAAGTCATAGACTGGGACAAATATTTGCCAGTTATCTATCTAATAAAAATCCTTGGATCCAGCATATATAAAGAGCTCTTAAACTCAATAATAATGAAGCAAACCCAATCATGAAAAAGATAAGCAAGAGGTGAACAGGAAGTTCCCTAGTGGTCTAAAGGTTAGGATTCAGTTATTTCACTGCCATGGCCTGGATTCAAAACCTGGCTGGGAAACTGAGATCCCAAAAGCCCCGCAACATGATAAAAAGAAGTGAACAAATATTAACACTTCACTAAAGACAATATATGAATGGCACATAAGCACATGATAGATGCCCGATACCATCAGCCATCAGAGAAATACAAAATAAAATCAGAATGTACTACCATCACACACCTAGCAGAAGCCAAAATTAAAAGGACTGACCAAACCAAATGTTGGCAAGGATGTGAAAAACTTGAACTCTCTGATGAGGACTATAAAACAAAACAATCACTTTGGAAATCAGTCTGACAGCTTCTTAAAAAGTTAACATATGAACCAACCATTTTACTCCTAAAAGTATTTACTTAAGAGAAATATTAATAAAAGCATATGTCCATACAAAGATGTATACCCAAGTACTCATCACAGTGTGATACAGAATAACTGTAAACAATCAAAATGTCCAAGAGATGAGTGGAAAAGGAGTGGTATAACCAGACAACAGAATATCTGTCAGCAATAAAAAGGAATCAACTACTGATACACGACAAAATGAATAAACCTTAAACTATTTATCCTGAGCAAATTCAGACAGAGTATATACTGGATGACTCCATTCATCCCAGATTCTGGAAAACAAAACCAATGTATGGCGACAGACAGCAGCCTGGCTACCAGTTCCCTGAGGATGGGAAGGGAGGCAAGAAGGAACACTTACAGAAGAATGTAAAGAAACTTTTTTTTTTGGGGGGTGATCGAATATGTTCATTATCTTGATTATGGTGACAGCGTCAGAGGTGTACACATGTCAAAACTTATCAAAATGTATACCCAACATGTGAGCAGCTTGTCTGTTGTTGTGTTGTTAGTCACTTAGTCATGTCCAACTCCTTGTGACCCACAGAGCCCGCCAGGCTCCTCTGTCCATGGAATTCTCCAGGCAAGAACTCTAGGGGTGGTTGCCATTCCCCATTCTCCCAAGGATGTTCCCGACCCAGGGACTGAATGAACCCAGGTCTCGCACATTGGAGGCAGATTCTTTACCATCTGAGCCACCAGAGAAGCCCTATGTGTAGTTTATTATACGTCAATTATATGTTAATAAAGACATTATTTAAAAACCCAGTGAAGGGGGGCTTCCCTGGTGGCTTAGTAGTGAAGAATCCACCTGCCGATACAGGAGATACGGGCTTGATCCCTGTTCCGGGAAGGTCCCACATGCTGCGGAGCAACTAAGCCTGTGTGCCACAAGTATTATTGAGGCTGTGCCCTAGAATCTGGGAACTGCAACTATTGAAGCCTGTGGGCCCTACAGCCAATGCTCTGCAACAAGAGAAGTCACTACAATCAAAAGCCCACACAATGCCAACTAGAAAGCAACCCCTACTTGCTGCAATGAGAGAAAAGCCCGAGCAGCTACAAAGACCCAGAACAGCCAATAAATAAATTTAAAAAAAAAAATTTTAAGTGTTATAATACTTTCATAATTTTTAAAAAAATAAAAAAAAAAACAAAAACACAGTGATGGGACTTCCTGGCAGTGCAGTGGTTAAGACTCCAAGTTACCACTTGGAGTAGGGGGAAAGGTTTGCTCCCTAGTTGGAGAACTACAATTTTGCATGTCTCGTGGCGAGGCCAAAAATAAATAAATCATTTAAAAAAATTAAAATCCAGTGATGGGGGAAAGATACATTGTGTCAATAGGCACTGAAATCTCGCTAACGGTCAGAGCATTTTTGTTATCCTCATATCAGCCTTTTATCACTAAGATAACTATGAGATCAAAGAAGAGAAACAGGAAGAATTTGGGGAAGGTGGAATAAAAGCAGTGTGTGTTGGAGAGGTAATTTAGCTAATCCCTAACAAGGTTAAAAATTCTAAGCTCTGAAAAGAAAATGTCTACAAGGAGTCCCAAAGATACCTGCTAAAATTCATATGCAATAGCAAGAGCATTAATACATCATTAATGCTAAAAGCAATAACAGCAACAAATAAAGTCACCAAAAAACAAATACTTCCTCAAATTTATTCAATACTTGTTCTGTATTTGTGATATATCCAGCATCTAACTTCTTTCAACAGCCATGTTGCTGCTCAGTCATGAAGTCATATCTCTTGGCGACCCTATGGACTTAAGCAGTCCAGGCTTCTTTGTCCTACACTATCTTCCAGAGTTTGTTAAAATTCATGTCCATTGAATCTGTGATGCTATGTAACCATTTCATCCTCTGCCACCCTTTCTCCTCTTGCCTTAAATCATTCTCAGCATCAGAGTCTTTTCCAGTGAGTCAGCTCTTCACATCAGGTGGCCAAAGTACTGGAGCTTCAGCTTCAGCATCAGTCCTTCCAATGAATATTCAGGGCTGATTTCCTGTTTTGATCTCCTTGCAGTCCAAGGGACTCTCAAGAGTCTTCTCCAGCACCACAGTTCAAAAGCATCAATTCTCTGGCACTCGCTCTCCTTCATGGTTCAACTCTCCCATCCAAACATGACTACTGGAAAAACTACAGCTTTGACTATATAGATGCTTGTCACCAAAGTGATGTCTCTGCTTTTTCAGTTGCTGTTGAGGCTTGTCACAGCTTTCCTTCCAAGGAGCAAGCACCTTTTAATTTCATGGCTGAACCATCCGCAGTGAATTTGGAGCCCAAGAAAATAAAATCTGTCACTGCTTCCACTTTTTCCCTTTATATTTGCCATGAAGTGATGGGCTGGGATGCCAAGATCTTTGTTTTTTGAATGTTGAGTTTCAAGCCAGCTTTTTCACTCTCCTCTTTCACCTTCACCAAGAGGCTTTAGTTCCTCTTCATTTTCTGCCATTAGAATGGTATCATCTGCATATCTAAGGTTGTTGGATGTTTCAACAACCATAGAGACCATTAATCACTTTTGTGAAATAAATTTAAAATAAGCCTTTAAAAAGGGCTGCCCTTAATCACCTACTGAATAAAAAAGGAACAGTGAATGAGATTTAGAAGTTTAAGAAAAACAGCATCACTGTGGTCCAAACACAGAATGGGTAACAATGATCACTTACGCCGTTCTCCTTTCTTCGATGTTCACCTGGAACTTTTACACCATTTCTTTTTAAACTTGGATCCTGAGACCTTGGTCCACTCACTAAGCACAAAATTCAAAAAGTATGCATTAACACTAGAGGTGACAGATATTTTAAGTACTAATTCATTTCTCAGTTATGTCTTTAATGCTCTCTAATACTTTACATTGAAAATATACTTAAAATACCCATACTTTCTAATACTTTCTAATACCCATACTTTCTAATACCGATGAAGTTACGGTCTCACAGATTCAACCTGTTCTAGAAAACTTTACTTGGAACAGTGAATGGTCAGCACTAGAAAATGTCACATGCTAACCAATCCCTAGAAAAGCTGCATGAGTTAGGTGCTAAAGGAGAAAAATTAGGAATATAAATATACTTCTTATTACGGGTCATTCATACCATTTGCCTACAGTCTGTTCCCAGTTCTCTATTTAGCTACTCAAATAAAATTGGGAATAGTCTCACTGAAGGAAATAGGTGAAAATTAATCAACCCACCCTTGTGCTCATTAAAGTGTATGTAACTGCCACATGAAGGAAGCAACTGAAACAGAACAAGTAGTGTTTCGAATTTTGTGTTAATTCCTAAGTACTTCCCCATTTAAGTAAAAAAATTTCATTCTCTTAACGTAGGAAAGTGCTAGTTGGAAAACATTGCACATTCTGCTTTTTGGGGTAAAAGAACTTTTCAGGTCCAAATATATGTTTCTCAGTGTCACTTAATGTATCATGATGAGAAAATAGTTTTAACTTAAACTGATAAATTGCAAAATATCAAAGAGAATTTCTTAAATACATGAAATTAAGCTTATAACTGTACTTCCCAGATGTTAGAGAAAAATACTAAACTATTTCCCAAGAAGTTTTAGATAAAAATTTCTTTTGAATCAAATCTTTGTTAAACTTGCCTGGAAGCTTGGCACAAATTCTCACAAATTAGTAAATAAATATGTCTATCCTCAGAGCCACATACCACACTTATACCTAACTCCCAACGTTTTCTCAGCTTTACTTTTAAAACTGTTCAATTTTCTGGGAAAATAGCTCAGGTACCTGTCACAATATTTCTGTAAGAAAAAAAAAATCTATCATTCCAGAATAACTGCTTTCTTTGCTGCCTCCAAGAGAGAGCAACTGAACTGGCATGTTCAGTTACATAATTAGAATAAAAAGCAAGAGCTTTGAAAATAATGTCATATTAAAAAGAGAGAAAAAGGTAACGGATTTCCATGGTGGTGGTCCAAAGGTTAAGACTCAGCGCTTTCACTGAAGGGGGCATGGGTTTGACCCCTGGGTGAGGAACCTAAGATCCTGCATGCTACATGGCGTGGCAAAAAAAAAAAAAAAAAGTCATATACATTCTGGGTTACAGGTCCTAGTTAAACCAGAAAAAGAATACAGTAACAGTCTCTTAATCTGTAATCTAGAAGTCTACAACCACAAAGGTTGACACTAAACAGCAATCCTGTTTTATCCCAGTTTTGACACTATGTGGCACTGGTGTTTTGCAACAATGTACAAATAGCGCCTTTATCTTCAGATTGTATTCTCTCACATTACAGACACACTGAAACTGCATATTGCACTATTGAGAAGCTATTTAATAATTTACCAGGTTCCACAGAGGAAGATATTTGAACTGACAGATGAAGGGAGAAAATTCAACTAACTGATTAAAAGGAGATATATGCAATACTGTAAATATAAAGAACAAAATAAAAAGATGCAGATGTCAAAAACCACAAAAAGAAGGCAGCTTTGGGAGAAAAAAATGCAGGTTTATTTAAAACAGAATTACAGACACAGTGAAGTTCCAAGGTCGAGGAACCAGCCAGGATAAGGAGACTCAGGTCCCTCCTGGCTCTGCCTCCTGGTATGTGGCCTCTGACAAGTCATCTAACCCCTAAGTATCAGTGTTTCTCACCTGTAGAGCACAAGAGGCTAGACTAAGTCAATTCTGGGGTCTCCCACACCTCTGATAATGTCTAATGGCTGCCATGTGGACATCTGTACTAAAGGAATAAAACTGAGATTCTATAACATGTAATAATTAACCTCTGTTATCAACATTCTTATTCCCAAGAATTTTTCAATATATACTAAAGTCACAAACCTTCATCTTTCCATTTTAAGAATCCCAACATTTTTAGAAACACCTAGTAACCCTGCCACAACCAACGGCTTTCCACTGAGAACAAAGGCTTCCCTACAGATCTCAAGACTTGAAACTGTTTTCTCTCCTACATCCTATGAGACCTCCAGAGTCACAGGTCTGACTGTGTTCTCAACGTGTAGGGCTGCTTTCAGCCCACTATCTCTGATCTCCACTTATCACCTTCTACCCTCTGCTTACTGTCATCTAGAAACTACGGTCACAACCCTCAGTCACAGCAGACGTGACCACCTGACCCCTCTGTTCTCTTTGCCCAAGTCCCCCTTCATTTTGGATGACCTCACCATCTAAAAGCTCGCCTCTCAGATCCACAACTTCCTGTCTCCTCTCCAATTCAGGTTTATTTCATGGTCCAATACAAGACCACGTTATCTAGAAATGCTCTCCTCCTGACATGTTAAATTCAAACTTCTTATTTTTTGACAGCAATTACCTCTCGCTACACCTGTTCAACACCCTGGACCTTGCAGTGTCTCTCTCTGCAGCCCTTCCGCCTCTACTTCATCCCCATCTCGGCTTGAATGCCATCTCACCAACATCCTCTTTTTTCCTTGTCTCACCAACTTTCCACTGAACTTGTCTGGCCAAATTCCAATCTTGGGTCAATCCATCCATCTTCCCCTCTTACAACCTTCTGGGCTGCAGAGCACCACTGAGGAAAAATCACCCATGGTCTCCTGGTGTCTAATCTCCACTGTCCTCTAGGGGCCCTGGCGTGCCAGCTTCCCTGGCCACAATCTCTCCTATTCTCCACCATGGCCTCCTCCCTCAGAGAAAACAAATGTTTTCAGATGAGAAGCCCCTCCCACTGCTCCCATAGAGAGCACACATTTACTGCCTCTGGGAAGCTTCCCTTCCACTCTGTTAAAATGGAACAGACCCTTCCCTTACCCTCCTATCTCACCCCTCGACCCCCTCAACCCCGAATTTCCCCTTGGCTAACTTGCCCATCGAGCATTCTCTTCTTCCTTGTATTTCAAACTCCTGCTCTACTGACTCCTTTCCTTCCCGCCCATATTAAGAGCTGTAGTCAGGGGACTTTCTTGGTGGGCTGGTGGGTAAGACTCTGTGCTTCCCAGGCAGGGTACACAGGATTGATCCTGACGGGGAACTAAGATTCCGCATGCCGTGTGGTGCAGCCAAAAAATAAAACATTAAAAAAACAAAGCCTCATCAAACTTTCCCCATCTTCCAACAAAACACAACAAACAGAACCGCGCCCTCTTCTGCCCACCCTAAAGAGTCAGGGCTTGGGAGAGAGGGCTAGTCTCACTTTTCCCCCTTGCTTCTTGCTTGCTCATCCATCAAACGGTCTGCTCCTGATCACAAGTCACCTCTCTCGAGCATGAAACTGAAGTCCGAATCTTTCTCATGATCAACAGGATGCTACCTACCAACATCCCTACCAGGGGGCCGTTCGTGGCGAAGGAAGAACCGAACTTCACTCCTCTGACTTCCAAACCGCTGCAGGACGTCAAACATTCGCTCATTATCGGCAACTGGACGTTCTAAAAAAAAATGAACAAATCATGTTACCTGGTAACACATCACTTACTGTCTACCCTTCATACAAATTATGCCTTATGAGTGCAGAAAATACTATCCAGGATCTTTAAAAAAAAAAAAAAAAGAACCCTTAGAAAATGAAGTATCACCAGCTTACCATCCACATATCAGGGTCAAAGCTGGGTGGAATATGGGGGTAGGAAAGGAGGGGGTCGGGGCCACTGGCAAGAGCTCAGAGTCGGATTCAGTGGCCCCTCACTAGTTCCAGGCAGGCCGTGAAGCTCTGCAGGCTCAAAAGTTCCTGTCATCTGTTCCACAGGATGGTCTCTGAAGTTTCTGTTAACTCTAATGGCTCTATGATTCTCCAAGTATACAAACGAAAACTTAAAATCAACTTTCTAAATAGCCTTGTCTATCAGGGATTTTTTTGACAATTTTACAAACCATGTTTAAAAAAAAAAATCATACACATGCATTTCCAAACAAAAGTCTGTTTACTGTCCTGAAAATATTCCTTGAGACAAAAAAAAAAAAAAGAAAAAAAAGGCATAGCTAAATACTCTACTACATGGAAGAGTATTTAGGCTTCCAATCTTAAGGAATCTGAACACAGAAACCAAATAAACTGCCGGAGGATGCCAACAGTTTAAAATCAAAGGACTTAATCATTTTTAGTGTAAGAATGCTGCAGTGGCCCCCAAAACATTCAATGCACTTGTCAATAATCAAGGACACTATCTGAGCACCTTAAATAAACAACACGGGCACAGAAGAGAGCAGCCAAAGGTTCAGCAGCCAGTTCTGTGAACCAACCCTGAACTTAATCAGCTTGGCGGCAACAAAGTACAGCTTGGGTTCTACTTACAGCAACATGACGTAATGAGTGGACACAGATACCCTCTTCTCTAAACCAGAGAAAGTCTAACCAAGATACCCCCAAGAGGAAACACCCGGAGCTGAGCAGATACCTTCCTGAAAGAAATTCTGGGCAGACCTACCTCCTCACAAAAACAAAAATCATACACACACACACACACACACACAAACACACACTCTTTATTCCAAAAGAAATGAAGTGACTTCCAGTCCATGTTGAGTGTGGACCTTCTAGGTCTGGAAGCTAAGGTCCTAATGGCCTACAGTGACAAAATGTATATATCAGGCTTAGGCCAGCACAAGCTGGAACACACTCCAAAGGTTCTCAAAGCCGCCCATTTACCCCATGCTCCAAGGACATCCATCCCTCGTCCTGGCGTCCATGCCTATGTGATTCTGAACAAGCCATTCCCAGCACTGAGAACTGTCCCCAGTACCCTCTCCTCCTGCAGATGGAGCACCGCCATCTATTCCTGAAGTCATCACTCAGTATGACAGAAATATCTGCTGACTCCTGTTTTTACTTTGACAGCACACGTTCATCTCTCTCTTCTTTACAATCAAGCACAGTTCCTAGCAAACAGCAAGAATCCAAGATATGTTCTCTCAGCAAATAAACCAAAGGGGAGTAAGGAAATGGAGATGGCAAGTAAAAGCTACTGTTTTTTAAATTTTTAGTTTTTGACCACACGGCATGAGGGATCTCAACTCCCTGCACAGAGATCGAACCTGTGTCCCCTGTGTTGGAAGCACAGTCTTAACCACTGGACTGCCAGAGAAGTCCCCAAAGCTACTTATTTTAAAAGACAGTTAAAGGAAATGGGAAACTTGAGAAGCTACCAAAGTGGAAGTAACATATTTACTATTTTTAAAATGCGACACCTTGGACAAGCTATAGCCAAAAAAAAAAAAAAAGGAGGAGTTGAATACATAACAGCTATTACTTGTTGAGTGTCAACACTAAATGTGCCAGGGGCTATACTAAGCCCCCTTCAAATGTCAGCCCCTAGGATTCTCACACAATCCTGTGCAATAGATTCATTTATTATCCCAATTCTGTAGGAAAAACACTTAAGGATTATAGAGATTAAGTATCTTGTCTGAAGTTATAAAGCTAGTAAATGAAAGAGACAAGACATTGACACTCATGACCTTGCTCTTAATCACAACATCATGCAAACAACCCTCAAATTAATTATGAATTCTCTGCAACCAATCAAAATCCCCAAGGAACTTTTCATGGAACCTTTCAAGGTAATTCTAAAACATATCTGAAGAAGAAAATACACAAGAATAGTACAGGAGCACAATGAAATAAGCAGTTGCCTTTACCAGATACCGAATCTATTATAAAACTAGAGTAAATTAAAACTATTTGTTCCTCATTAAATTTTTGCATCTGGTCTCATGTCACTGGATATATATATTCTAGTGTCTCATAGTTTATAGTCTATGGGAACTTAAGAGTATGCTACTGCTGTGTAAAAATTGTATAAATCTTAATTATCTTGAATTGGTTCACAGTATTTTTCAGGCCTACTATATCCTTCTACTTCTCTGTATATTCATTTTATTAATTTTTGAGAGTTTGATATTGAAACTCCAACTAAAAACTTTAATTTACTTAAAAAATATATAGTGGAAGTATATGTAACTTTGTTCTGTATTTTCCAAGTCTCTGTAAATGAGTTATCATATTTTCATAATTTAAAAACTAAGACAAATAAAATTTAAAAACTATTTGGTCCTATCATAAATAGAAGGAAAAAAAAGTAACTGGCTGAAGCTTATAGAAACATACTTCCTATGAGATACAACAAGCCTATGAAGTTTCACATCAGTAAGGAAGAAATCAAGTGTCTTCAATAAGACACTTTAAAAATTCACTATCCACCTGGGGGAAAATATTAGATCTCTAATTCACATTAGTCAGAAAAATTAATGAGAAAGAAGGGAAGGGTTAGGAGGGAAGGGAAAAACTTTAAAATTTAATGGTACGGAACAACAGGAGACTAAGTTTACAGCCTTAACATAAAGAAAAGACTTTTTCTAAAACACACAGCTAGGCCTGAGTTATAGAAGAGTTGTGTTTTTCTATAACATCTACAAATCAAGAAGGAAAAGGGCAAAAGTCAAGAGACATGAGCAAAATCTATAATGAAACAATCTTTTTTTTTTTTTAATGGAAATCCAAGTGGCCAGTAGATAAATTAAAAATTAGCAACTTCAGCATCAGCTTAGCAAAAGTAAGAATTTATTGTATTAGTATCTTTTTGATGAGGGATACTTTTAGAAATAACTGGTAAAAGTGTGAATTTCTGCAGCCTTTGCTGAGGGGAATCTGGTGAAATATATTCAAATTTAAAATGTGTAAACCTTTAAACAAGCAATTCCTGGTTATCCACCCTAGAGAAATGCTTGCACATGATCAAGAGGCTTCTACAAGGCCTTCTACTGCAGCATTTATAGAAACAAGAGAATTAATTGAAATGTTAGTGAATAAAGAAATGGTTAGATCAACTGCAGTTTATGCATAATACTATGGAAAATTATGATAATTAAAAACAATGGCATAGATTTACACAAGCTTATCAGAAAAGACCTTCAAGCTATACTGTAAGGTAAAATGATAAATTGCAGATAGGGAGATGTATGATACTGTTACATAAAGAAAAAATAGAAATGACACAAAACTATTTGTATAGTTACATTACAGAGAAAAGTCTAAAAGTTATCTGCTAAAATTATAAGCAATTCTACATCAAGCGACACAAGATGGGCTTGTGGGAGAGATTTCCATTCCATTTGTATTATCTGCCTTACAAAAAGAATCCATTCATGTGGTCTTTTTTTTTTTTAATTAAAAAAATTAGAAGAAAGAAAATCCCTTAAACATCCTCATTACATAGCAAGGGTTACTGAACTCAAATGAGCAAGATACTAAAGAGGAAAGGGAAACAGTGGACTCAAGAGTTTCAAGGGAGAGGGTGAGTCTCGGCAAAGGAAGAAAGTCAGAAAGAAAGGTAGGCACACATCCAGAGGAACCTGAGGTAAGCACCGGGGAGGAGCTCACAGTGCGTGGTCTCAATCACTTCACTCTGGGCAAGTTATTTGCAGAATGCAGGGAGGCCACCAGAGCAGCTAGAAGCTCGTTTATTCTTTCAGTAAATATTTACTGAGCACTCCCTCTGAGCTAGGACAGAGCAAGGAACGAGACAAGCAGGTCTCCACTCTTAAGGAGTTTACATTCTCGTGCCTGTGTGTGAGGCTATGGGGATTAACGAGGCAGCAGATTAATAAACACACACACACAAACCAGACAGACATGTCTCATGCACAGGATCAAACCAGGATGACGTCGTGCCTTGAAAGGCACGAGAACCTCGTGCCTGCTTTAGTGGGAAGCGCAGGAGAAACATCTCTGAAGAGCCAATGTGTTAGCGGCAATCCAAATGACCAGAAGGAACCAGCAACAACAAAATCTGGGCGTGCAAAAGGAGCAGCTGGCACCAGCGGCTCTGAGGTAGGAAACATCTTCACTTATCCAGGAACATAAATAAGCTCCAAGAGGTGAGTAAGGAGGAAATGGGACCAGAAGACATCAAAGACCTCACAGTCTAAAAATCAAGACTCTGGATTTTATCCTAAGTCGAATAAGAAATTTAAAACAAGAAAGTCAAACTATCAAATGTTCATTTAATAAGGATCACTTAGAGGGACTTTCCTGGTGGTCCAGTGGCCAAGACTCCATGCTACCAATGTTGGAGGCTCAGGTCGGATCCCTGGTCAGGAACTAAATCCCATTTGCCGAAAAAAACTAAAAGATCTTGCATGCCACAAGGAAAATCGAAGGGAAAAGCCCGCATGATGCAACCAAAACCTGGCACAATCAAATTACTTTTTTTTTTTACAAAAGGATCACTTGGGTTTCTTTACGAAAATGGTCTAATCTAGTTCCTATGTGAAGTAAGCAGCTCAGGGAGAGTGAAGGAAGTCTTCCTGAACACCCAGCTGTAGGAAAATCAACCGAAGATGATTAAGAAGACTTGCCTGGGAAGCAGAGGGTGTTAGCTGAAGTCACACACCCATGAACGGTGTGAATGCAGTGAACACAGTGGGAAACTCGCACTTAGACAAACTGCACCAAAGGGGAGAAAAAGGAAACAGTAAGGGCTCACCCAAGCTGTACAGAAATAGAGCAGAACTCATGAAAAATTACTCCTCCATCTACAAACTCCTAAAGGGCCACAAAGAAACCAGGCTGTCCCATTTCAGGGCTCCAAAGAACTAAGTAAGGGATCGATTTCAGGCTTAAAATAATGACTATGATTTCACCACTGCCTCCTGCCACCATAGTAACTCAGTACTGAAGAGTTCTCTCTAAAAACCTCCAAAGACTCAGGGACGGCAAAACAATCAGAATGTGTCAAATTTCTAATGAAGTGAAACCACCTAAGCATACCAAAACACTTCTGAGCACAGAACATTTTACCCTAACACCCCCCAGAAGCTTCCACCCCGTGTATCAGCTGCCTGTCCTTTGACCTTTAATACTGTAGTGTCTATGATGTGCTGCGGAAAAAGAAAACAGCAAGAGGACTTTGGAGGAACTTCCCAGGCGGTTCAACGGCTACGACTCCATGATCCCAATACAGAGGGTGCCCAGACTGCTTCCTTGATCAGGGAGCTAGGTACCACATGCCACAACTAAAGCTGGAATGCCACAACTAAAGATCCCCAGTGTTGCACTGGGACCCAGTGTAGTCAAAATAAATACTAAAAAAAAAAAAAAAAAAAAAAGACTTTGGAGGAGGCAACTAAACTGGACTGAAAGCACTCTCTCTGATAGACACCCTATTCTCCAGTTTCTCCGTGGATAAACATGAAAGGCACACACTGCCCTCCCTAAAACTGATAATAAAGACGGCACGGCTGAAGATGTACCAGAACCACACCACACTTCGGCCAGGTGGCAATCGCTCTCGCCAGGTTCTTTGCACAAGTCCACCACGTCTCTGCAGATGGTTTCCGGAGTGACAGGGACTTCTGTGAAGTGCTGCTCATTGTTGCTGAGGTACACAGTAAGAAACATCTGGAAACAGAAGGAGAAACAGAAGGGTTATTAGTACCATGTACACTGGCGCTGGTCACTTCTCACTTACTTTAGATTCCTCTCCCCGACTATCTTAACTGAAATGCAAATGCACAACAGGACCACCTGGCTGTCTCCAAGCCCAAGGTGAAGGAGGGATCCGGAGCTTCTGCCCTCCTTCCATCAGCAGTGCCTGAAGAACCCTTGGGGATCCCTGGGGCACAGTAAAAGGATCAGTGCACACAAAACGTCAAGTTAAATCTTTCTCTGACATGTTATTTACGTCATTTGTTTACCAAGACTTCTGTAGTTCTTGGTATGATGTGCCAGGCCCATACTACACAGAGATTCTCCCATCAGCCCTGTGAGTATGATCAGAAGATGATGATCACACAAACACATGCTTAATTGAGCAAAGTCTCTTTCGGGAAGGATACATAAACAAAACGTGTTGCTGCTGATGGGAAAGGGGGACAGAACTCAAAGGGATATATAATATTTATACCATGTACAATGTATCACCTGTTCAAACAATTATATTTTCAAACCTAAGATGTTTTAATCAGATTAGATACATACTTTAAAGCATAAGTCAGTGATGGCTCAGTGTCAATCTTCTCAGATTGACAAGAATCCACTTGTCAATTCTGGATCCAGGAAGATCCCACATGCCTCGGAGCAACTAACCCCACGCATAACTACAGAGCCTGAGCTCTAGAGCCCACAGGCCACAACTGCTGAAGTCCACACACCCTAGAGCCCATGCTCCACAAGAGAAGACACCCCAGTGAGAAGCCCGCACAGGGCAACTCGAGAGTAGCCCCTGCTCGCTGCAACCAGAGAAAAGCCCGTGCAGCAACAAAGACCCAGCACAGCCAAACATAAAAATAAGTAAACAAAATTATTTTTATTTTTTTTTAACAAAATTATTTTTAAAAAGCTTAAGTATTCATCAATAAGCTGAAAGTAGAAATGAATGGCTGTCGTGCTAAAGCTGAGATGACCTTGTATATAAACACTCAGATCAGAAGAAGATTTAGATCTAAAACTCAGTCTCCTCCCAGTAAAAACAGATGCTGTATCTTAAAAACACTGCGTCTGCCTACAGTGCGGGAGACCTGGGTTCAATCCCTGGGTCAGGAAGATCCTCTGGAGAAGGAAATGGCAACAGTACTCTTGCCTGGAAAATCCCATGGACGGAGGAGCGTAGTAGGCTACAGTCCATGGGGTTGCAAAGAGTCAGACACGACTGAGTGACTTCACTTCACTTATGAATTCAAGTGTTCACACCTATCAAATAACAAAACAAAAAGAATCAACCAAATAAAAAACAACCGTTGTTAATTCCCAGCACTGAAGAAAACTGAGCAAATAAATTGTTGATGACAACTGAAGTCAGCAAACCCACAAGCTCATTCATTGAGGACTTACTCTGGGCAGATTAATGTGTATCAGGATTAAAACAAGTAAACAAAACCCAGACAATTTGAAAGTGTCATTCCACTGTGAGCTTTATATTCTGTGAAAATAACTGTTATCAAAGAAAGAGCATGCAAAAGCTTTGAAACATGAACTTGAAGGACCAGTATACATTCTGTAAAAAGAATTAATGAGACTAAGCCAAACACTGCAGGAGTTTGGGTTCTAAGGCTATAACAAAACAGAAGGGGATTTCCCTGGTGGTCTAGTGGCTAACATTCCAAGCTCTCAAAGGAGGAGTCCTGGGTTCAATCCCTGGTCAGAGAACTAGATCCCACAAACCACAAATACGAGTTCACACACCACAACCAGAGATCTTGCATGCCAAAAACAAGATGGAGATCCCCTGCACTGCAACTAAGAAGTGGAGCAGCCAAACAAATAATTTTTTTTTTCTTTTTAAAGGCAGAATGAGTAGGATCTGCACTATGATCACAATGACACAAGAATATCATACATGCCACAGTGCCTGCCCTCAGTCACATGGAGTCTCATCCAGCGTAAACCTCTCTCCCACTACCCCAGAAGTGAGAGCTGCATTAGGCTCTTCTTTTGGGGAGGTGGGCGCAGCAGCAGGAGAGAGGCAGCACCTGACCAGGGATGATGATGGAAACTGGCTAAAACAGCAGACTGGCCGTCTCAAGGATCTGGCTTGAATAAGGGGAGAACATGCACGAGAGAAGGAGACCCCCTAGGTCAGTGGGCTCTGCCCCACGGGGCTTCCCTGCTCCTCCCTGCAGTAAAACTATGCTTTCTCAAGGTAAGCCAAGTCTCCATTTCCTGCAACTGAAGCTCTTAACTCACAGAAACATGTATAACACAGAAAGGAAACCCCCAAACTGGAAAACACAGACAGGAACCCATTACAGCTAGAAGGCAACTCAGAAACAAATTTTAAAGTGGATGCTATCAAAAAAATGTATGAAAACAAAACTGCAAAATTTGTCAGCATGAGTTCAGAAGCTTTCAAGCTAACTGTATCAGGTTCTTCACATTCTGATAAACTGTGCTACATAAAGATACATAGTTCTAGGCCTCAACTCAACCAACAAGGCAGCACTTTAAAAATGTTACACAAAATGAACACAGGTTTCCACCCTGGTGGGACTCTGGATACATATACAGAACATGTAACCAGTGTAAATAATTTAGACTTTAATATTAAAGAGTACTCCTCCTAGATACTCCCTACCCACATCAGAACTTTCTCTGAAGTTTAACACTTCAAACACAGGAACTGTTTTTATTGTAAATATGAGACTAAGAGGTATTTATCAAATTATAGAAATATTTAATATACTATATATACACAAAACTGGCTTTCCCAATGACTCAGCAGGTAAAGAATCTGCCTTCAATGCAGGAGACACAGAGAGTTCGATCCCTGGGTCAGGAAGATCCCCTGGAGGAGAAAATGGCAATCCACTCCAGTATTCTTGCCTAGAAAATCCCATGAAGAGGAGCCTGGCGGGCTACTGTCCAAAGGGTCGCAGAGTTGGACACAACTGAGCAACTGAGTACCCATATATACAAAACACATATTGTATCAACAAATAAGAGGTTATTTCCTGAGATAAAAGCACCTTACCTCGTAAACGTCATCTTAAAAAGTCCTTTCACACACATTATCTCAGAAACTTACAGCAACTCTCAGATAAGCAGAGCAGATATTACTTTCTCTACAAATGAAGCAAAAGACTCATTTATAAAGAGTCTTTATACTGGCTACTAAAATGAGAGGATGAGAGTACAATTCTGTTCTTCACCTGTCCTCTACTCTTTCAGCTGTTCCTGATAGCAGAAGAGTATTAGGAAATGCTCTATTTAACCCCAGTAAAAATCCCCAGGAGGGCAAGGCAGTCCACTCCAGTATTCTTGCCTGGAGAATCCCCACGGACAGAGGAGCCTGGTGGGCTACAGCCCATGGGGTCACAAAAGTCAGTCATGACTGAGCAACTAAGCACACAGCCTAACTTGGATAGAGATCTGGTGTTTTACTTTTTAGAAGACAACGGCTTCATTTATTTAAAAGTACAAATTACAGATATGAAGGATGAGAAACGTGTTCTAAGATCACTGCACTTTTCCCCCAAAACCCCACAGGATTAACACTGGTGTGAGTGGTGAGTGGACCCCATTCAGGCACGCCTAAAGACAGCTCTGGAGTGACTGTTCTGAGCCGAGTGCTCTAAGGCCAGGCTGGCAATGTGAGGTGCTCCTGACACCCAGGTGGGAGAACTGGGTTCTTACCCCCAGACTTGTTAATCATTATTAGGGAAGTAATGTCACCTCTCCTGAATTCCAGCCTCCTGGTCTTCAAAATAAGAGTCCTAAGTTCCCTGAGAGCTGCCATTTAGTTCAGGTGTTTACTGGGTGTCACAGCAAGAGCCAACTTCTTCACAACAGTCCACAACCTGGAAGGTAGCAATTCAGTGAGGACCTGAATGAAGGCAATGGACAGAGGGGGAAAGAACAGATTGAACAGAAAGACTGGATCTGGTGCCTAAATGTGGGGGAATGGGAGCCGGGGTGGGGTGGGGGGGGGCGGGGGGTGTGAAATAAACAATTCATAGCAAATTCAGGAGGAAAACCAGGCTTGCTCTGCTCTGAGATTATGGTAGCAGCAGGCAAGGGATGAGAGAAAAGCAGGAGTTTCGTTAGCAGGAGTTTCGTTTGGATGAACTGACCTGGGACCATCTGTCCCCAACCCCTCTCTAGTCCTCACAGCCTTCTGATCTTCTCCAAGCTCGGCTCCACCAGCATCCTCCTCCTTGCCTCCCACCCCCTGGAGCTTGCACATCCTGTTCCTGACTGCCATGCTGTTGGCTCAAAACCTCCTCGGAGCTTCCGGGTGGACTCTGAAACTGGCATCAGGCATGGAGGGCAGTGAGAGATGGAAGGCAGGCAGCCCACTCCAGACTGGCAACTGGCCTTTCCGGAAGCAAGGCAGCTTGCTCAGGAGACTGGTCTTGGGGGCTGCAGGGCCAGTGGCTCCCCAACCCCTGCCCAGCAGCATGGTAAAAGCTTATGGAGAGGGACCCCTGGGTTCAGTCTCCAGCCTGCATCCTTGGGCAGCTTGAGCCTGGGACAGCAGGCAGGCAGAGGGCATGTTCCAAGGATAGGAAAGCGGGTGAACGGCCTCCAGGTGCCTTGGTCAGCTTGCAGGTTGAGCCTGCGGTCATGTCTTCTTGATGACCTTTCCCAACAGATGTTCTTACCTGTGTGCCAGCACGACCTGCCGCTCATCGCCCCTGGGTCTTGATACAACCACTTCCCTTCCCAAGGAGGCTTTCCCTGGTCATTCTGCTTAAAATCCCACCACCACCCTCAACATGGACGTGTGTGCGCCCATATATGCACATGCCCACACATGCACTTCCCCACTTTCTCTCTCTCCTGGCACAGTGACCAACATATCATGGATTATATTTATTTCACTTGCTTTCACTGTCTTCTCTGCTAGAACAGACAGTCCATGAGGTCCAGGGTTCTGTCTGTTCAATATGGCATCCTTAGCACCTTGAACTGTGCCTGGTTTGTAACAAACACAGTGAGTGTGTGTTTAGGAATGAATAAATACCTCAGCTGTTACTGCACTTGACAGATTCACCTCTGATTTATCTTCACAGTAAGTTTCCCAAAGGTTTTGACAGAAGGCAGTATACAGCACAGCTATACACTCTGACAGAAGTTAGCGTCCTCTCCTCTACAGTCTGTATCATGCTGTGCCATCCTACTTCTGTTTCAACATCCTTTTCATTCATGCAAGATTTATAGGCTATCTATTTTATGGCTTAAGTTCTTATAATATAGACATAATCTTTATTAAGTAGCCATCACTGCAGATGGTGACTGCAGCCATGAAATTAGAAGACGCTTACTTCTTGGAAGAAAAGTTATGACCAACCTAGATAGCATATTCAAAAGCAGAGACATTACTTTGCCAACAAAGGTCCGTCTAGTCAAGGCTATGGTTTTTCCAGCGGTCATGTATGGATGTAAGAGTTGACTGTGAAGAAGGCTGAGCGCCGAAGAATTGATGCTTTTGAACTGTGGTGTTGGAGAAGACTCTTGAGAGTCCCTTGGACTGCAAGGAGATCCAACCAGTCCATTCTGAAGGAGATCAGCCCTGGGATTTCTTTGGAAGGAATGATGCTAAAGCTGAAACTCCAGTACTTTGGCCACCTCATGCGAAGGGTTGACTCATTGGAAAAGACCCTGATGCTGGGAGGGACTGGGGGCAGGAGGAGAAGTGGACAACAGAGGATTAGATGGCTGGATGGCATCACGGACTCGATGGACATGAGTCTGAGTGAACTCTGGGAGTTGGTGATGAACAGGGAGGCCTGGCGTGCTGCGATTCATGGGGTCGCAGAGTCGGACACAACTGAGCGACTGAACTGAACTGAACTGACAGCACACACGGTACAGCGCTGTGTGGAGAGGGACACACCCACCCCAGGGGAATAAATACCCCAACCTGGCTCCCTCCTTCTTATTAGGTCATCCATGCTACCCCTCCTCAATGGACAAACCCAACTAGAAGTCGGGTGGAAAGGGAGGTTACTGATGCCTTTATAGAAGTCAACTTCCTGGGGCACAAAGCAGGGTGAAGACAGGCAAGCAAAAGATGCGTCCCCCGCTCCATCCTCAGACTCAATGACTTCAACCCCTCTACGGTGAGAGAGGGCTCCTGAGCCACAATCTAAACAGAATGAGAACACGAGGTGCAGGAAAAGAATAGCCCAAGCAGAGGAAGAAAAAGGCCTCGAGGAGGAATTGAGCTTGTCACATTTGTGGAAGAGGAAGGTCACTCTGACAGAGTGAGCAAGAGGAAAGGATTATAGGAGATTAACTCAAAAGACTAGATCATGCATAGAAGCCACAGAGTCCTCAAGCTGTGGTGCAAACAGAGGGTTATTCATCACAGATGGCAAGGCCCCACCCTCAGAGATTCCGTAGACCAGGGGTGGGGACAGAGATTGTGCATTTCTAAGAAGCTCCCTTGAGATGCTGATCCTGTGGCTCTGGAAACTGCAAACCGAGAACCATTGTTCAAAGACCCAAAGGCTGGAGCAAGGAACCTGGATTTTAATCTAAGAGGCCATTGGAGGCAAATCATTAGAGACAAAAAGATTAGATTAGTGGTTGCCAGGGGCTGGGGGACTGACTGCTAACAAGCACAGGGCTTCTTTTAGAGGTGATGAGAACGTTCTGGAATTAGTGGTGATAGTTGTACCACCTTGTAAACATACTAAAATCCAGTGAATTGGATACTTCAAAATGGTGCTATGTAAATCATCTCTCAACTTTTTAAAAAAGAGGTCACTGGAGGATTTTCAACAACGTACTGAAGTCATTTTTTTTTAATTACTCTGGCTACAGAGAGGCAGGCATGGAAGACCAATTAAAAGGAAACATAGCACATAAAGGGGCTTCACTGATGGCTCAGAGGTAAAGAACTCATCCACCAACGCGGAGACATAGGGATATGGGCTCGATCCCAGGGTCAGGCAGTGGCATCCCACTCCAGTACTCTTGCCTGGAAAATCCCATGGACGGAAGAGCCTGGTAGGCCGCAGTCCATGGGGTCGCTAAGAGTCGGACACGACTGAGCGACTTCTTTCACTTTCACTTTCCTGGGTCAGGAAGATTCCCCTGGAGGAGGGTATGGCAACTGACTCCAGTATTCTTGCCTGGAGAATCCCACAGACAGAGGAGTCTGGTGGGATACAGTCCATAGGGTCACAGAGTCGGACACGACTGGAGGGACTTAGCACGCACACCTGCAGCACATAAAATGAGATATAATCGTAGCACAGGCTGCAGGTAACAGCAAGTGGTGAAAAATGGCTGGACTGTAATTATATTTTGAAGGTAGAGTCAACAAGACTTGCCTAATGGACAGAATGTGGGATGCAACCATAGAAATTGAATGAACATAGATTTGGTGTCTAAGCAACAGAGTAAACAGTGGTGTCATTTACTATGAGGAAGGAGGAACAGATTAGGGAAGGGCCCACAGGACTGGGGCCTCATCCAAAAGTCCCAGAGAGGACAGGGACCCAGTAAAGGATTAGAAAAGATCCATCCATAAAAAATGGGAAGAAACACAAAGGAGTGTGGAATACCAGAGACCATGCAAAGCAGTGTATCAACTAAGTCAAATAAAGCTCAGCGATCTTAGAAATGAGAATGAGGACAGTTCTCCAGGCTGCACAAGACAGGCTGCTGGATGCCTTGACCAGTGTTGTCTGAGGAATGAGGTCGAAGGCCTGTGTGAGACAGGCTAAGAGCCCAAGGGACGGATGCAGAGACAGAGAACAGAAAGATGGAGAAAACAGGGACTTCCCTGGCAGGCCAGTGGTTAACATTCAGCACTTTCAATGTAGGAGGGCACGTCGATACCTGGTCGGGGAACTAAGATCCCATTTACTGCATGGTGCAGTCAAAAGAAAAAAAGAAAGGTGGAGAATATGGAGCCACAGATGGAGGAAGACAGAGGAAAAGCGGTGCTTTGTTTCTTCTTTATTTCAACACGGAGTTTTTACAGAGCATTTTAATGGATGGACTGATTCAGTCAAGAGGGGAATGCTGCTGCTGATGCTGACTCTGTCTTTCTAGTCACTGTCTATTCCTAGGCCAGTACTCACTGCCCAGTGGCAATCTATGTCTGGAGAACCCACAAAGGCTTCATGCTCACCTTGGCTAAACCAGCACACTCCCATTTTCACTGACTTTCTTTGCTATAGTGATTATTTTACTTTTTAGGTTACAAAGATAGTTTATCAAGTTTAACAATTTCTTAATTGGACACCACAGCACAGTGACAACAATACAGCTGGGAAGAGGTGGCTTTGAGCTGTGACTGTGTGACAGCTGATGTGCAGCCGAGGGCAGCTGTCTTCCTGACCATCCCAGAGAAGGGGTGGGAGAGAGGACCACTCACCAGCCCCAGCTGCGCCTGGTGGCCATGAGACCCACGACTGCCACATTTCCCCTAGAAAATTTCCTTTAGAACAAAAAGGCATCACGCCACATGAAATTAACAGTTTAAATTCATTTCACCCGTCTTAAATTTATAGACATTAAGTATGTCCCCTTGCATTTCTATATCACTTATAATTTAAAATCTTTTCATCATAATCTGCCCACAATTACAGGCTTTACTGTGATAATTCATAGATGTTCCAAATTTTACAGAGGGAGTAAATCGGGCATTTTCTCAATGAAAATCTTTTCTTACTTTATTTGGAAGAGGAACAACTACAACATAAAAAGATGTTGTTGCTAAGTTGGGTGGGAGAAGAGGGATGGGCTGGGAGTTCGGGGTCAGTAGATGCAAACCGTCACACTTAGAAGGGATGGAGAGCAAGGTCCTCCTTACAACACAGAGATAAACCATATCCCAGGTTCATCTCCTAGGATAAACCATACTGGGAAAGAAGATACATATTTCTTAAATATAAAGAAAAGCAAGTCAAGTCAAAAGAAAAGGCTAAACTAATCTACCATGCTAACCTGAGAAAAAGTAGGCACACAGGCTCATAATACTGTACTTTCTTTTTATCTTTGTTTCCTAAGTGGACTGTGCTACAAAAGATCACTCTTCAAAGTGTAATTTAATTCCCTAAAAATAAAACAAAAGATGAAGCTGTTTTTATTTCATTTTGATGTGGCAGTTTTATCAGCATGTTGAAAACTTACTAAAGAAAAAAATTTTAACCTACTCTATCAACTAAGTGCTTCCGAAAACAATAATTTTGGCCAAAAATTCATGATCTTTAATGATAAAAATAGAACAGCTAAATCTTAGAGAACTTTTCAGCATCTAACACCAAAACGTTTCAGAAGGAAAAAGCACAAAAAGCAAAACTTTCAAGAATGTGTCAGGTATGTACTGTTTTGTTACAAACAACCATATCTCACTATACAAATGGAAAAATATAATATGTGTACACAGACATGTAGTACAAACAAACAAAAAAAGACCTCACCAAATTAACAGTAGTAATGTTTGGTGGTAAGATTATGAAATGAAACTTGGGGGACTTATCTATGCTTAAACTTTCTAGAATGATTAAACATCACTTGGATAATAAAACTGATAAAGAATCAATAATTAATAAGGCAAACATTTTTATTGCCTGGTACTTGCTATGTGATATATATGGCAAATATCTGTCAGAAAATGTTGTTTTCTAGGGTCACCATACTGCCTCAACTTTAGCCAGGGACTAAAATCTAACAATCAAGAAATTTATCTTGGAATTTCTCTGGTGGTTCAGTGATTAAGAATCCACCTTCCAGTGCAGGGGACACAGGTTTGATCCCTTGTCAAGGGAACTAAGGTACCATGTGCTGTGAGGGAACTAAGCCCATGTGCCGCAATTACTGAGCCTGCAAACACACACATACACACACACACACACACAAAAGAAATACATCTTAAACATCCACTGCATTAGAATGAAATATTATTCAGCCATAAAAGGAATAAGGTGCTGATGCAGTCTACACATAGATGAACTCTGAGAACACTATACTAAGTGGCAGAAGTCAGGCACAAAAAGAAACACCACAATATTCAAATCCATAGAGACTAAAAGTAGATTAATGTTTACCAGGGGTTGGGGGAGGGGGAATAGTGTATAACCCTAGAGGATGTTTTTCTCTGAGGTGATGAAAATGTTCTGGAATTACCAGTGGCTAACACTGTGAACATACTAAAGACAAAAACAAAACAAAACAAAAACACTGAATTACATACTTTATAGGGTGAATTTTATGGTATGTGAATTATATCACAATTTTAAATGCCTACTACATGCTTACTATGTGACAGATACAAAACTCTCTTAAGGGAAACAAATTTTACTCATGGAAAAAACTTAATACAAAATTAAGAACAAAATGGCACCCCACTCCAGTCCTCTTGCCTGGGAAATCCCATGGACGGAGGAGTCTGGTGGGCCGCAGTCCATGGGGTCGCTAAGAGTCGGGCACAACTGAGCCACTTCACTTTCACTTTTCAGTTTCACGCATTGGAGAAGGGAAATGGCAACCCACTCCAGTGTTCTTGCCTAGAGAATCCCAGGGACTGGGGAGCCTGGTGGGGCGCCGTCTATGGGGTCGCACAGAGTCGGAGACGACTGAAGCGACTTAGCAGTAGCAGCACCAAATTACATGAGTGGGGCTGTAAGTAAAATGAAAATTCAGAAAGGAGAAAGATGAATGTGATCTGAGGCAGACTGAGGGTTCAGCAAATAGGCATAAATTAATGGCAAGCATAAAGAAAGAAATTCTGGGTCTCCCAGGTGGCACCAGGGTTAAAGAACCTGCCTATCAAGGAGGAGACAGAAGAGAGGTGGGCTGGATCCCTGGGTCGGAAGATCCCCTGGAGCAGGAAATGGCAACCCACTCCAGTATGCTTGCCTGGAGAATCCCATGGACAGAAGAGCCTGGCCAGCTACAGTCCACGGGGTCACAAAGAGTTGGACACAACTGAAACGGCTTAGCAAGCATGCAGGCATAAGGAAATAATAAAAAAGAAAAATAATAATCTACAGTAACTTTACTTCTAAAAATGCCATCTTCTCCTGACTCTACATTTCTGAAAACACCATATTCTCAAGAAAAAAAGATGACTCCCTTAGATCCTTTCCCATAAGGAAGAAAGGAGAATGGAGTTTCCTGAGTCAAATCGCCTGGGAGGCTACTGTGAGAAACTTGGTTATTTTCACTGACTCACAAATGTGTTCCTGGGAACTTGTGACGTAAGTTATTTTCACCACGAGCACAGCAATCATCAGATCAAAACAATACAAGAGCTTTTACAGCTGAACCTGCAGCTGTGAGGACGATATATTGCTGGGGTATCTGAAAATGCTCAGAGTCTAGCTTGGACGGAACAGAAGAGATGGCTTTTCTTCCCCTAATACCAGGTCAGCCCTTCCCATTGACAGAGATGTGAACTGCTCACTTCTGCCCAACTTGCACACACAATACAAACTGTGATAATGTGAAAATATTTCCTAAAAATAGTAAATAAGATTTGATTCTTAAAGTGATCAATCTGAAGAGAAAGATTCAGGGAAAGATCAAACACCATTACATTAAGTTGCACCAGGCCTCCCCACAAGCTTTGCACAGTAATTCATGCCCAAGTCATGTCTGAAGAAGGCTTGCCCTTCCAAATATTCAAAGTCACAGACAATTTTCATTAAAAAGAAGAGATCAAAGATTTATTTTTAAGAGTTCCATTTTAACAGGACATGTATGCACTGTAACTATAAAGTTATGCTATTAATATAAGGGTGACTCATTTCAAAGAGGAATTACTTCAGATTAAAATTTGGAAGACTTTTCCAAAAGGAAATTTAAAAAAAAAAAAAAACTCTCCAGGGCATTTACAAGAAATTTACTTTGTGTCAGAGGCTAAATTTATTCCTTTGACTGAAAAACCATGTGAAGTTTCACAGAAAGAAAAATAGAACTAAGAGTTAGGATGTTCCCTCTCATAGAAAGGAATTTAATCTTTGCAATAAAAGCATCAGAGTTTTGATTTATAAAATCTCACATCACTTAGGTTTACCTAAGGGGGGGAATAAATATATATATAGTCATGTATGAGAAAAAAATTTGTCCTTTAGAGGAAAATGAACAATCTATAAAAAGAGTGACATAAATCCTTGCAAAGCTTACAACTCACAGGAAGCTCACCATAGGGACAATCAGATAATAATGGTAGTAGTGAAATTAGAGAAAAGTCAAGATGATTTTTGTATTTAATAATTCCCCTATGGAGACAGAAATGACATGAAGGAAGGAAGACCCCAGACTACCTTCTAGAAGATGCTGCTGCTACTAGGCTTCCTACAACCTGGTCAAGAAAAACACCTCTCTTAACAGTAAGATACATAGAAAGGGATTAAGAAACAGCAACAACAACCAAAGCTTCTTTCAGTCTCTCAAACATACAGAGCCATGCAGCCCAACTCTGGCTTCCAACCCGAGAAGGGGGTCAGAAATGAGATGCAGATCATTCCAGTCTTCCAGCATTTTCAGCCTCCTGCCCCTCAGAGACCTCACTGTCTGCTCCTGGGGTGACTCTGCTCCGGGGGCCACGAACCAAGAACACGGGGTGGCTTGCCTGGCTCCCTGACTTGGACTTACTCCGTCCCAAGGATGGGCTGGGCTGCCCTCCTTCTGCAGGGGGTGTGCTGCCCAGCCACCCCAGCCTGGACGACCCTGCCACCCCCTCCCCAGTGTCCAGGGGGCCTCCCGACAGAGGTCTCCGTGACGTCTCCTTCAGGAGCAGCGGGGACACTAAGTCTTTGAGTCCTTCCCCTCAGAGACATTCTCCAGCCTCCCTGAAGATCGCTCCAACCTTGCTACCGCTATTGGATGGTCACTGCTGATCAAGGCTTATTATGTGTCTTCTCTCCTGCCCAGAGCTTACTCCTGAGGCCATTACACTGCTTTATAAAATCTTCATCAGTTACCATGGGTCACATCTACTGATGTTCCATTAAAGATCAATGATATTTAAGCCTACTTCTACACGAAGTATACCACGTATTCACTAAATGTACTGCACTTTGCTCATGGATTACTTTAAACATCAATCAGCCCATCAGTTTCTATTAGACCTGTGAGTTATTTAAAGAAAACTCCAAGACTTCCCTGTCGGTTCAGGGGTTAAGATTCCACAGTTCTCAACCTAAATGTCCTTCTAGAGATGAATGGATAAAGAAGATGTGGTACATATATACAATGGAATATTACACTCAGCCATAGAAGGAACCACTTTGAGTCAGTTCTAGTCAGGAAGATGAACCTAGAGTCTGTTATACAGAGTGAAGTCAGTCAGAAAAAGAAAAACAAATATTGTATATCAACACAAATATATATGGAATCTAGAAAAATGGTATTGATGAACCTATCCACAGGGAAGGAATGGAGGAGACACAGATGTAGAGAATGGACTCATGGACACAGTAGGGGAAAGAGAGAGTGGGAGAACAGAGAAAGCAGCATCAACATATATACACTATCACGTGTAAAACAGATAGCTGGTGAAAAGCTGTTACACAGGGAGCCCAGGCTGGTGCTCTGAGATGACCTGGAGGGATGAGATGCATGGAGAGGAGGATGGCTCAAGAGGGAGGTGATATATGTATAATTATGGCTGATGTCTGCTGTTGTATGGCAGAAACCAACACAACATTGTAAAGCAATTTTCTTCCAATTAAAAAATAAATTAAAAGGAAAAAAAAGACTCCATGCTTCCACAAGAGGGGCCATGGGTTCCAGCTCTCATCAGGGAACTAAGATCCTGCATGCTGCATGGTGTAGCCAAGATGTTTTTCAAATAAAATTAAATAAATAAATTTTTTAAGTAGAAAAGATTCATTAAAAAGAAAGAAAAAAACATAAAATCATATTCAAAGGATTTATGTATGTCATAAACTATTTCTTTGGTCACTAGACCAAATAAGTAGAATCTGGAAATCAATGACACAAATTTGAACAGTTAAAAAGTTCACCACACATGGTATTTCCTAGCCATTCATTCAGGATCATCTAGAGTACACAATCATTTTCTGAGACAACTACCATTCTGAGAAAAATGACATAGTAAATATGAAGTGGTTACTTTAATAGCAGAAAAAGAAAATTTATTACATACTGAAAAATAGCTGGGTTTAGATGTCTGATTACATAACCACTTCATCTACAGAAGCAGAGAGCAGTCACCTCCCCTGAGACACACAGTCTTCTCTCATTAACGTCAGTCATTCAAAAGGAGCTCCTGGTTTGGTTTCCTCTCAATCCCATCTTCTTGTTGATTTCAACATCTTTCATTCACCCACAGTGAAGAGGAAAGCCTGCATTCTTCAGAAGGGCAGAGAGAAGAGACTGATAAATGAGCACAATAAAAGGTAATGTGATAGAGAAAGATGCAGCTGATGGCAGGAAGTGGCTAAGCACAGTTGAGGCAGGCGCAGGCTGAAGGAGCCGGCCTCTTGAAACATCCAGGGAAGACATGCCAGGCAACAACCCTGAGCTGGCAACAGGCTTGGTCTGTGCCGTGACCACTAAAAAGGCCAGTGTATCAGGAATATAGGCACACATGAACAAGGACGGACAGGTAAACAGCTGATGAAGGGCCTTGAGGTCAAGTATAAGGGACACAGGCTAAAGAAGAAGGGACATCACTAGAGTAGTTCTGAAAGCATGGTCCCCAGACCAACAGGATCAGCATCGCCTGGGACCTTGCCAGAAACAGAAAGTCTCAGGGCTCCACCTAGACCCCCTGAATCAGAAAACCTTGAGGTAGGGCCCAGCAATCCCACTGAAGTTTGAGAACCACTGCATTGGGGCTTATAAGCAGAGATGTAACATGAAACTAAATTTCTGGGTAAACGAACTACAGCGTTCGTTCTTTCACCAGTACTTAACAGCAGTGCATATTAACCTGTATAGTGTATATTAACTGTTAAAATGTTCACAGTTAACCCAGTGACAATCAAAACTTCACAGACTTTTAAACCTGTAACTTACCTGTACATCAACTATACTTCAATTAAAAAAAAAAATCAAGATTCATATACAGTGGTATTTTATCTTTGCGTATTTTTAATTTCAAGGAATTTCCAATCAATTATAAGAAATTTCCAATCAATTATAAGAAATATAGACTTAAAACAGAGAAGTTATCTGCTCCACAGTCACAGCCTCAAATCACCAAATGAGAAATCTCGAAAAGCTTTCTGGAATAATTCAAAACCATAAAATTGCCTCCAGCCCTGTCCCTCCCACAGACACGTACCTCCAGCCAGAAGGACGCTTTCTCTCTGCTTCTCAGACGACTGTTCACACCACAGTTGTCTGGATCCCGGTCTTATCTGTCTTACTGGTCTATAAATTCCTTTGGTACAGAAGTTCTGGTCCTCAAATGCTTCCTCCCAGTTTTTCTCCTCTCCCGAAAAACACAATCTCAGTATCTGTCTGACACACAGCAAATCTGAATATGTGACTGTTCAACTGAACCGATACTGTGGCTCAGAGACTCAAAGTTCCCGGATGACGGGAATGTGAACAGGAAACAGATGTGAACAGTATGTTCACGTCATCAGGCATAAGAAGCATTTATACGTGACCTCGTGGTGTAACTTCAAAGTGAGTTTTCTCAGAGCCAGACCACGTCTCAAGGGAAGAAAACAAAGCATTCTGCTTACTTTAGGATAACCTAAGAAATCTTTTCTCTCCTTTTCAACTATGCCAGAAGCCTGATTTAGGCAAGATTTCAAATTCAAAATATCTATTAAAGTCGCTCACTTGAAGCTACTGTGCTTTCAATGTCTGCCATAAACAAACAACAAAATAGAAGAACTAAATAAATATACTTGACTAGTTAATTCTCCATCCCTACCTCCACCCTTCGGTTTAAGCTTCATGTTGGCTGGTATGCTTTCTTCTAAGCTGAGCACTGCTGTCTTAGGAGCATGTCTTATTTTACACAAAGGCACCATTATAGACTTCATTCTACCTTTTGCTTTTATTCACTAAGCATTGTATTTTTAAACAATTTTTATTGGAGTATAGTTGATTTCCCATGTTGTATTAGTTTCAGGTGTACAGCAAAGTGAATCTGTTATTCATATACACATATCCACTCTTTTGAGATTCTTTTTTTCATATAGGTCATTACAGAGCCATGGGAAAAGTTCCCTAGAGCAGAGCTCCCTGTGAGCACCGTATTTTTAAGATCCATGCATGATGGCCTGAGTACAACCAATCCACTGCCTCTAGTTCTTTCCTTTCTACCTGGCAGTCTGCTATGGAAGTGGTCCTCTATGTTCAAAGATGTCACCTCTGTGAAAATTCTCCCAACAATGGACATATATTCAAATGGGCAAGCACTACCCTCCCCAAGGAAAATTAAAAATAAGAACATTCATTCACCCGAACAACATTTAGTAAATGCCACTGTGTGTGTCAAACACTGTGCTCGGTGTTAGAAACACAAAGACTAGAGGATGGGCCACACCCTCCAAGCCGCACAAAGTGCCACAGGGCCCCGCAAACATGTGACACAACAGGAGAACTTCCTGGTGGAGGTTCAGATGACGCCCAGTAAGAACAGGAAAAAAAAACACCCCTCTCAAGGAATACTACTGAACCCAAAAGGGTAGGATGAGTCAGACAAGCAGGAAGAGGGCTGTCCAGGCAGAAAAATGGCACATGTGAAGGCACAGTGGTGCGAGGAAACCCGGCGTGCTGTCATCACGCAGCCCTGGAACTGCTGAAACAGGAAGGTGGGAGTACAGACAGAAGGCACAGGTCACCTCTCAACCCCTGAGTCACAGCTGTGCCGCAGAAACTCGAGACATACACGACTCGTTTCACACCCACAATCACGGCCCAGTCAGACGGCGCAGAGCAGGTGATGGACGTCAATATTCAAGAAGGTGCAACTCACTGCCAGCTAGAGGAAAACAGATCATCAGGCCCCCAGAGAGGCCTAACGCAGCGTCCCTTGGGAGCATGAAGGAGGCGGTGAGCAGATCTTCTTCCCTGACTGCTCTGCAATCCTGAAGGCAGGCCGGCTTACCAGGGCAAAGGGGGCTGCCCTTCTGACACACACCGTTTACTTTCCCTCCGCGGCGGGTGCTGGGTGTGAAGTGCTGACTTGCTTCATGTTTTGAGTCTTTCAATCACTTCCCTTCCCCACGGAGAGGCCAAATATTCTACAAGTGTATCTGGACACAAAAAGGCTGAAATCCACTGGGCCAGATGATAAGGAAACTCTGGATCTAGCAAAGGAGATAATGTTGGTATGCTATAGGTAATACAAGTCAGTCTTGAAGAATTCTGGACAGGGGAAGCGATAGATGCTATCTCAGATCACCGTGGAAGTAGTGTGGAAATGGACTGACAGGGTGAAGGACAGTAAAAGTAAGAAGATAAATAAGGAGAGGATCACCCCGTCCAGGCAGGAGAGGGGTGACACAGAAGAAGAGAACCAAGGGCTAGAGGAGGATATAGTGATGAAACTGTCATGGGAGAAAATGGAAGAACGGATGGAATGCAGGATAACATCCAGGTCTCTTAGCGACCGAAAGCAGGGATCAAAACCTACCAGAGAAAGGATCCTATTTAGCTTTAAAATAAAATTAGTATCCAAAATAGTCCCCTTTTCCAGATCAACAAATTACAAGAAAAATAATAAGAATAATAACCTGTGCTGTGCTTAGTCGCTCAGTTGTGTCTGACTCTTTGTGACTCCATGGACTGTAGCCCACCAGGCTCCTCTGTCCATGGGGATTCTCCAGGGAAGAATACTAGAGTGGGTTGCCATGTCCTCTTCCAGGGGATCTTCCCAACCCAGGAATCGAATCCAGGTCTCCCTATTGCTGGCAGATTCCTAACCAGAGCCACCAGGGAAGCCCAGTAATAACCTACACATCACAAATTATCAATAGCTAGCAGTTAGCAACTAGATATTGCTGTGGTACAGAAAAACACTGGCAGGAAGGGACCCTTTCTAGAATTTAAGTCAGCTCTGATTTCAGTTTCCTAGGTCATTGGCTGTTTTGTATCTGTCAATAAAATGAAGATTACCACTGATTTTTTTTTTTTTTTTAAGGTGAAGGAACTTGTAGGTGAAAGCACTTGAAGCTTCCAAAGTAGATGATCACGGGGTAGACGGCAGTTGTTGCAAAATACTTGTAGGGTTAAGGCATCCGCAAGGAACTGATGTGCACGCACGGCAACAGGCTTTCTCTAAAGCTCTGGATGTAACAAGTCTGGTTTCTCTTGAGTCTCACAGGAGGAGCTTGTGGACGTGGAGTAACCCTACCCAACCCTGTCCTGATCTTATGCCCAAGCCTGGGGTAAGATCAACCCTTCTCTCATCCCTGGGGCTCCTGAACGCCTAGAGCAAGTCACACACTGCATGGACTGGAGTTCACCGCAAGTTCACACTAACTGCTGGCCCTCGCGGTATATGATAAAGCTTTTATACATCTTTGGTGGTTTTCCATTGTCTTCCTACCACAAGGGCTGTCAGGCTCCCCCATCTTTCCCAGTTCTCTGGCTGTGGCACCTCGACAATCTGTTCTCACAGAGCAATGGAGGCATCTTTTCTAATCTCTCCATTTATGTCACTTTTACATCTTAAATTTTCCAGGGGCTGTCACATCCCTTCCCCTGCCAACTAAACTCTTCACCCCAGCCCAGGAAAGCCTGCATGCTGCATTCTCTACCTCCACTCCGGTCACTAGCTCCCAACCACTAAGCTCCAGCCTCATAGTCCCCCTTGCTTCCTCCAGGCCTTTGCACCAGCCTCTGGGAATTCTGCCTACTTGACGTGCTGTTGTTCAGTCCCTAAGTCATGTCTGACTCTGCAACCCCATGGACTGCAGCACACCAGGCTTCCCTATCACTATCTCTCGGGGTTTGCTCCAAATCATGTCCATTGAGTCAATTATACCATCCACCCATCTCAGCCGCTGTCATCCCCTTCTCCTCCTGCCCTCAATCTTTCCCAGCACCAGGGTCTTTTCCAATGAGTCAGTTCGCATCAGGTAGCCAAAATATTGGAACTTCAGCTTCAGCATCAGTCCTTCCAATGAATACTCAGGGTTGATTTCCCTTTAGGATTGACTCGTTTGATCTCCCTGCAGTTCAAGGGGCTCTCAAGAGTCTTCTCCAACAACACAGTTCAAAAGCGTCAATTCTTTGGCACTCAGCCTTCACTACGGTCCAACTCTCACATCCATACATGACTACTGGAAAAATCATAGCTTTGACTAACGGACCTTTGTCAGCAAAGTAATGTCTCTGCTTTTTAATATGCTGTCTAGGTTTGTCATAGCTTTTGCTCCTCCCTCCCACAAATCCGCACAGGTCTCAGCCTAGATGTCACTTCCCTGACCACCAATCTACAGCAGCCACCCTAGGCGCATGCTGTTTAAATCCTACATAACTGCTTTGTTTGGTTTCTACTTTCCATATCCTCCCCACTCCAAGCCTCCCACTAAGCTTCAGGAAAAGTATGCTCCTTGGAAACGGTCATCTTCTTTCCTGTATCCATGGCACTTAGAACAGTGCCTGGAATATAATGGATGTTCATTACACACTTATTGAACAGATGTTTGTCCCCAAAAGGCCATCCAAAAACAATCAGCAGGTTAATGAGGAAGAAGGAAGATCACTGATTTAATATGATTTCATTCCATACCAGTCTCCAGTGTATTTCCAATAAATTCATCTGATTAAATGGAATCACTCTTCCTCACTATATACACCACCCTGGGGCAGCAAGGGAGATGCTGTCACTTCGCCTTTATCTGGAGAGTCTGCCAGCAGTGGGCATTCCTCCAAGTCACAGATTCACCTCTCAATCCCCTAGAAATGACCGCACAACAAGGACGGCAACCTCACAGCAGACTCTCTAGTTCCCTGTCCTCCATGGCTCTTAACCACCCATTCCACTCTGACCCTTACTCTCCTACCTCACAACTTTCACCCCTGTTGAAACATACCATCAAAAGCAAGATTATCCAATACCCCTCAGACAAAAGGCATTTGTTTTAAAGAAAGAAGGAAAAAAAAGGAACCATGACACCCCTTCTCTTTCCCAGATGATGTAAAAGAGCCAAGATCTCTACAAAAGCATTAAAGGTAGGAAAAAAAAAGTCACTGAGCCATTTCCTTTGCACAGGGTGAGGTCAGCTCCACATCAGTCGAAACTTGATAAGAGAACCATTTACCAAATTTCTCACCCAGTCTGGATTTACATATGGCAATACAACTCTGTTTTCCTCAAAAATAATTAGAGTTATGCTCTGTAAAGCAGTATTTGAAGCTGTCATTAGCCAAAAGAATACCATGACTACTGTCTTGATAAGTATACAGAAACATTCTAGAACATTTCCTCACAAGTGGACCTGGTTCGCATCTCATTTCTGCCAAGTGACCCAGGGTAAATTACTAAAACCCTCTGGGCTTCAAATTCTTTATCTGTTACATGAGAAGGGGGAAGCCTTGCTTCACTGGGTCAAAACGGGATTATCTGAGATGAGCAGCCCAACAGAGGGGCAGGTGTTGGGCACACAAGGGGTTCCAGTAGAAGCTCCCTCTCCACCCTGGGTGGAAAATAAAAGCATGGGGCTTTCAACCATACTGGCTGACAGAGAAATTATTCTTTCCACTATGGAAGATTAGTACACTGTCTGGACCATTTCTTATTATTACCACTAGTAGTTTAAAGTAATATTTTACAATAGTTTACTCCTTATGATTTTCTATTACTTTTCTAAACTTAAGGATTTCTGGTTGAAATGTTTAAAATTTAAATAAATAGTACTAAGTCAGAAATCTGTTTCTAGAACAAACACTGAAGTGCACATTTCAAAAGAGAAAATTCAGTATTTATTGGTCCCATGAAGATTTTCAATGAAAATCTGGTTCCATTAACCAAATGAATCATTTGTGTTTGGATAAATTTTAAGCAGAAAAAAATAAAGCTAAAATGGCCACAGTCACAGAGTCTGTGAAGCTACTTTTCCTACACAGGCTCTAACTATGTTGAGAATTTGCATTTCTTTGATAAGAGAGTTTTCCTCTGATAAGAGAGTATGCAGAACGTTTTAAGAATCACTGCGTCCTTAAGATTCAGTGCTCCTGAAGGCTCTCCTAATGACTAAGACTTCTCAGCTCTCCCCAACAAGATCAACAATTTTACTGTCACACCTACCACTCCAGCCTAAGTATACCTCTCACAAGGTCTGCCATCTGTTTTTGCTTTTCTCAATGACATCTGATTTTAAGAAAAATGTTCTGTTCAGTACCTGCTTCAGTACTGTGAAAAAAGAGAAATATTTAAATAACGTTTGACTTGAAAAAGTGGCACGAGCTGAAAAGAACACTCTGGATTCCTGAATTCTTCTATCCCACTCTTCATGTTCTTTGCAGTACTTGTAATAGAAAAGGCTGGTGAGGGGTTTAGTGTTGTTGTTTAATCACTCAGTCGTGTCTAACTCTGCGACCCCATGGACTGCAGCACGCCAGGCTTCCCTGTCCTTCACTATCTCTCAGAGTGTGCTCAAACTCATGTCCGTTGAGTCGTCGATGCCATCCAACCAACTCATCCTCTGTTGTCCCTTTCTCCTGCCCTCAATCTTTCCCAGCATGAGGGTCTTTTCCAATGAGTCGGCTCTTCACATCAGGTGGCCCAAGTATTGGAGCTTCACCATCAGTCCTTCCAAAGAATATTCAGGTTGATTCAGAGGTTTATGGTACGTGATGGAAATCATACTAACATGTATTGGTACACTGTTACCCTATTTGAACTAGAAAGAGGCTGGACCTCACATGAGCTGCAAGAATGGCTCAGTGTTAAGTTCACTTTAGAAAGACTTTTCAAGAAGTCTCACACACTATGGTAGATTACCAAGAGATAAAGGTCCACAGTGTTCCTTAAAAGCTCCAGAAAAGAGAGGTTTTGTTTTCTTGTTTTTACCATTTGCTGCTGGGGGTCAGGGAACATAAAGAGGGAGAGAAAACAGTTCTTCCTAAAAGCAGTGTATAAATAAATGACCCTCTGTGTCCCTCTCAGATAAATTCTAAGTTAATTTTTAAAATATAAGCAGGTGTATGACTGTGCTACAGTTCTTTATAAAGTCTAAATCCAGTTTCTCTGAAACAGGTAAAAATACAAAAATTGTTAAATACTTTTCAGCTTTTAATTAGTGTAGCATAAGTCACGAGAAACAAATTTCACTACAGCACAGGAAATGTGAGACACTTTGCACATTTTCTTTTAAATAGATGATCTGTTTAACAGCCTTTGAGAATTATAGTTCTATAGAGAACCTACCTTAAACTTTATTCTGCAATAAAACCTAAGCTAATGGACTATGTTACTTCTCAACAACAAAGAGGAATTCTTTCAGAACATGGTATAATCATAATACAATGTTCTGATGCTATAACTTGAACGGTTTGTCATTTCAAAACATAATTTCAGTTTGGGAAAGTATGTACAAATAAAACCAGTATATAATACTTTAAAACATGAAAATAATACAAGTACTTCAGCAGAAGTTAAGCTCTCAGGCTGGGGAGCTGACTAAGCTGCCTTTAGAAATACATAAATCCAACTGACCAAGAATCAGACTTCTAAAGGAGCTACTGCAATATCCCATTTTTTTGGTCCCAGACTTCCAAAATTATAAGTTCCAATAATCAGACGATATTTCACAGCATAATGAAATAGCTAGGCGTAATTATGATACCTCTGTAGCATCGAAAGATAAAATGCCATAAACCTAAAAATAAATCATGATTAGTTCAACTGAGCTCTTTAAAATAAGCTATTATTTTCTCCAAAATATTATCCATATTAGGGTTTTGTGGTGAAATTCATTTAAACAGAACACTAAATTAAATAATCGGAAAATCCATTCTCCAAGTCATTAGGGATAAACAACCCATTACAATTTCATTTAAAGTATTAATGTAAATGTGAAGCTGCAAATATGGGATTCAAATGTAAAATGCTCCTTTGTGCCCCTTCATCAAACTGACTGCCCTGTGGATACAGTCAGTGGCCACCAGGCATATGTGGCTATTTAGATGTAATTAAAATTAAATTTTAAAAAAATTCAATTCCTTGGTCTCATTAGTCCCATTTTAAGTGCAGTAGCTGCAGGTGGCTAGTGGCTACCACAATGGACAGCACAGATAAACAGTTCATTTTCTATTACAGCTGAATAGAAATGCAACATATATGACATCAACTACTGAGACAGGCAAATTCAAGTCCTCTGGCCTTCCACATGGCACTGTGGAACACTGTGTGTGGTTTTATAAGCAGGTTTTTTTCATTTACCTTTCAGCACCAGGTACAAACAAATTTTTATCAAACTGTAGCTAAAAAGAACAGGGAATGCTTTTAGAGTTAGCTAAGCTCTTTCATAAAAATATTCCTGTTTGAATACAACGCTTCACAAAATGAAAAGTAATGAAAAAAGATATATGATATAATTTTAAACAGCTGAGAAATGTTGCTTTTAATGATGATTTCCCTTTAGGTGATAAATACAACATGAGAATGGCTCATTAAACAGCCATGCTGTCAAACTACAAATGAGGTTTCTTTAATGAGGAAAAGATACAGTGTCAAGTAGGAAGGAGTAATCAGTTTCTCCTCACCAAGTTGTGGAAATATCACAGAACCAGACATACCAACTATGGCAGGTATCTCAAAATGAGTGTAATTATTACACCCTTTTCTGCAGTACCCTATCATTATCTCTACTGTGATTATCAGCACTTGCCTACTTATTTTTAGTTAGCCTACTAAAACGCATCATCCCCTTCTGGTTTGGGATCCAATTATCACTTCATGTCCCACATGAAAGAAATTTACTTGATTCTCTACTATTTGGTGAGAAAACACATGAACACAATTTATTTGCACAACTTTAATATAATGCAGTCTAAATAGCAAGTTGTTATCTCCAGCATTCCAGTAAAAGCAATTTTAAAAATGTATCCTTAATGTCACAGAACTGTACATTAAAAACGGTTAAAACTGTCATTTTTATGTTATGTACATTTCACCCCAACAAGAAAGCATATCAAGGTAATTGTCTGCATTCTGAGACTATCCATTTTTCCCTATTAAGCAAAGTGCTTTTTTGATAAATTGGTTAGAGTTTTTCAAAGTAATAAATTTAAAACCTCACTTGATGATGGAATAAAAATTCATATTAAAAGCTAAAGAGAAGAAATATATTTAAGAAAACAGTCTTATTTTCAAATATCCCAAATATTACAGGATAAAGATACAATATGAGGTTAATAAATGAAATTTTGTTTCATATTTTTGTGTCCCAAGTATAAGAATCTCCAGTTTAACCTAACCAATATTGCAAATTCAGGAGATGTTCTTACCTAGCAACTATCCCAAGAGAGGCAAGGAGGCACTGTTTCATAAACAATAACTCTAATCGTCTCAAACATCCTAAAGCTAGGTACTACTACTAAAATGCCCATTTTACAGATGGTGAAACAAAACACTAAAAAGAAAAAAGGCTATGGTCACAAAGGCAGGAGCTGAGCAAATACTGCACATGCCCCCACATCATGAGTCCTGTTAGATTCTACTGACAGGGTTTCTTTGGTGGCCCAACGGTTAAGAATCTGCCTGCCATTCAGGGGCCACAAGTTCGATCCCTGGTCCAGGAAGATCCCACATGCCAAGGAGCAGCAAAGTCTGTGTGCCACAGCTACTGAGGCAGCACTCCAGGGCCTGTGCTCCACAACAAGAGAAGTCACTGCAATGAGAAGCCCATGCACCACAACGAAGAGTGGCCCTCGCTCCCGCTCCCGGCAGCTAGACAAAGTCCGCCTGCAGCAAGGAAGACCTGGCACAGTCTAAGACAAATAAATCTTTAAAAAAAAGATTCTACTGACGTTAGGAAAGGCAATAGTCTAAAGAGCTATATAACTTTCTATATATTGTGATGATCTGGTATGTAAGAAGGAAAACTTTCATAAGCATTAATAAAGGCCAAAGAATACCTTAGCATAAAACTGATCTTTAAGAAAGAAATCATACCGCAACAACTAACACTTGTCTTGCTCCTATTTTTAGGGGAAAAAAATCACAGACAAACTGCAAAAGTTATTTTTAGGCAAGGAAATGTAAATACAAGGAATAACACGTTCTCCATATTTTAAATATTGGTCATTATTGGTCATTCACATCACAAAGCTAACATCATAACCAGGTATCAAACTACAAAAGGACACATAATGCTATTAACACTTTCAAATTCTCTGAATCCTGGCAGGTCAAAATATCCCAAACCATCTAAACTGAATTATCAAAACCAATAAATCAAATGTGTCCAGTATGTGAAAGTATAAGAAACCCTCCCACAACACAAGCTAAGGGGCCAGAAGATAGTATATTCTGCATCTGTGACTGCATATACACAAAATTTGTCCTCACTCATTCCACAGACTCTATAAAAGTAAAAGAAAAGTTATTTCTTTGTTTCCACAAATGAAGCCATAAGAAAACATCGCTGGACTGCAAGATAATCCTGCTTCAGTGGCAGAAATGTAAAGTACATACAATTTCCTCGAGGAAACACGCTACTGAAATCTGCATAAGCCACTGCAACCCTGCAGCTTCTGCGACCGTTGAAGAAAAAGGGCATTTCAAATGTCTCAAACCTGTTGTTCACCTGTGTGGCCTGGTGGACACGTCGAAAGCCTACGGAGTCTATAAAGAACTCACTAACCTTCTCCGAGGGCTCGCTAAACAAGCGGTGGAAACGGTGGGAGCCAGGCAAATGCGTTTCTACTGCTATCAAAAACTTTGAGGCTGCATTTATTAAAATCAGTTCCCAGATAAAAAGAGTGAGTTGGCCATCACCGATATCAAGATCGAAATTCAACTGAAAACAAAGGTACGCTTTTCGGTATGTGTATTTCACGCCAACTTGAAGTTGTTTTTTGTTATTTTTTTAAGACAAAGCAAATAAGATTCCCGGTTCCCTTGTTCTTGACCTTCAGGAACTGCAAAAAAAGTCAGGACCCAGCCAGAGATAAAAAGAAAAGTTTAGGGTGGCTTCCGCACCGACTCGGAAGCAGCTGCTGGGACCCCTACCCTCGGTGAGGGTCTCCCGGATCCCGCACGCGGGAGCTTGGGGTGGGGAGTCTGGAGGATGGAGCCGCTCGCGGGAGGCGAGCTATGCACGGACCACCCGCGACGCGGACTCAGCACCCCCGCCTCCGCCATCCCCGGGCTCAGCTCAGGACCCGCACGAAGGCGCGCACCAGACCCCCGCCCGCGACCCCGCACACTTCCGGTCCCGGCCCCTACGGCCCGTCCGCTTACCGGCATCATATTGGACCCGAACCGCATCGAAGCTGGTGGCGAGATGACGGCCGGGAGCCAAGCGGAGGCACCCCGGAGTGTGGGGGTCGCACGGTGCGGGGGAGGGGAGCGCAGAGGGAGGGCCGCCCGAAGGCGGCGGACCTGTTGCAAAGAGGTGGAGGGTGGCGGGGCGGCGTGCGGGTCCCCAGAGCTCTCAGTGCGGGCTGGGGCGCCAGCGAGCCCCGAGCCCACCTCCGGCCGGGCCCTCCCGTACGTGGCTTTGTCTGCTCGGCGCTCACCACGGGACGGGCTCCCTCCTCGGCTCCGAAACCAACTGATCCCCGGGCCTGGCCCCCGCCGAGCCCGCGCCGGCTCCGCCCCCCGCGCGGGGCCCCGCCCGCGGCGCGCGAGGCGGAGTGGGGGAGGGGAGGCCGCGGGGACGGAGCCGCGGCGCCTGCGCGGGCCCGCGGCCGGAGGGAGGCCAGGGGCGGGCGCGCACCCGGGGCGGCGGGGGCCGCGCCGCCTTTATTTGCCTTCGGGATGACAAGTTGCGGGGGCGCGCGCGGCGGAGCCACCGGAGCGCGCGCGCCCGCAGGCAAGCCGGGGACTGTGAGGCAGCCTCTGGAAGACAAAATAAGGAAAGCGCCGGACGACCCCTTGGGTTGCTGCGGCCGTCACCTCCCCGCAGTTTCGAACTGGGCCGGGGTGGAGCGAAAGTGGGGGGAGTGGGGGCTGAATCCTGGGCGGAAACTCGGCACCTGGACGGTTCCTCCCCGCGGCACCGCCTCCGGCCTCGGCCGGAGCCAGGCGACCGTACCTCCTGGGAGGACCTAGCCGCGGGGCTGGAGCGGCCGATGTCCCTGGAGGCTCCGGCGACGGCCCGGTCCCAGCAAAATGGAGATCGGCGGGGCCGTCTCAGCCGGCACCGCATTCCGAGAGTTCCTGGTGGAGGAGTCCTCGGGCTGTCGCCTTCCCTCTCCTCTACATCGCCCAAACTCTAGTTAGAAAACTCTATGTGACTTTCTGTAACTAAAAACAAACAAAAAAACCCCGAACATTTAAAAATAACTAAAATGATCAATTTTGTTTGTTTTACCACGATAAAAATAAGTAAATAAAACCAAAAAAGTTTGAAGCAGCCTTCCGAGGAGCTTCTTTTTCTGCTATTCTAAAAAGTCCTGGATTTCCTCTCTGAAAAGTGCTCGTTACACCCTCGGAAATGGCCACACTCTCTGCTCCCTTTGCAGGGAGCTAGGTGAAGGCCTAGGAGAATTGCAGTGGCTCATTTTGAAAGAGCAGCAGAGCTGGTTTAGGCACCTCCTTCCACCTTCCAAGGACACAGATTCCTGGAACCCTAACTACAGGAAACTGTAGTTCTGTTTAAATTGTCCTTGTGAGCGAGATTAAGTGGAATAAAGCACCTGGATTCACCTAGACTCAAACATGGACAGATCTTTCTTAGTCCAATATTGTTGGTCAGTCGCTCAGTCGTGTCCAACTCTGTGGGACGCCATGGGTTGCAGCACGCCAGGATTCCCTGTCTATCACCAGCTCCCAGAGCTTGCTCAAACTCATATCCATTGAGTCGATGATACCATCCAACCATTTCATCTTCTGTTGCCCCCTTCTCCTCCTGCCCTCAATCTTTCCCAGTATCATGGCCTTTTCCAATGAGTCGACTCTTCAGGCCAAAATATTGGAGCTCAGCTTCAGCATCAGTCCTTCCAATGAATACTCAGGGTTGATTTCCTTCAGGATTGACTGGTTTGATGTCCAAGGGACTCTCAAGAGTCTTATAGTCCAATATATCCCTAACCAGAATCTCCATCATCAAACTCTTAGCCTTCTTATCCCAGCTGCTGCTGCTGCTAAGTCACTTCAGTCTTTTCCGACTCTGTGCGACCCCATAGACGGTAGCCCACCAGGCTCCTCCATCCTTGGGATTCTCCAGGCAAGAACACTGGAGTGGGTTGCCATTTCCTTCTCCAACGCATGAAAGTGAGAAGTGAAAGTGAAGTCGCTCAGTCATGTCCGACTCTTAGCGACCCCGTGGACTGCAGCCCACCAGGTTCCTCCATCGATGGAATTTTCCAGGCAAGAGTACTGGAGTGGGGTGTCATTGCCTTCTCCATATCACAGTTACATATCTGGAAATACTAATATATTAAGCTATGGCTAATTCAATTAGAATCAAAAATTCTCCAAAAATCTAGTTTAAAGCCTAGTTATTATAAGAGGATTGTCCTAAGTTGTAAGGGAAATTCATCCTTTCATTCAATAAGTATTTGTCTAATATTTACTACATGCTGAGTAGTCTTCTAAGTATAGGGATACATTAATGAAGACAACAAAATTAGGTGGACAGTAAAATCAGTAGCTGGGTATATTAATAATTAATACTTACATAAATTACCAATTATCTCACCCAGTCCAAAAATGACTAAATATGGTTATAAGACAAAAATTAAGGGTCTAAGGGGATGAGGCGTGCAGGTGAAATTTTAAATTAAGTGGTAGAGGTAGACCTCACTGAAAAGATGATGGGTGAGCACAGACTTGAAGGAGTGAACTACAGCCTTCATGAAGGCTTCCAAGCAGAGGGAACAGCCAGTGCTAAGGCCTTGAGGTGGGAGCCTACTTGGTGTTTCTAGGACCCTCAAGGAATCCTGGATGGCTAGAGTGGACTGGATAAGGTGGAGAGAAGCAGTAAGATGAGGTAAAGTGAAATAAGGAGCCAGATAATGTACAGCCTTACGGGCCATTATAAGAACTTTGGCTCTTACTCTGAGTGAAGTGGTAAGTCATAGAAAAAAATTAACCAATAGCTCCCATGATCGGACTTCTGTGTTAATGGAATCACACTAGCTGCTGTGGTAAACAGACTGAAAGTTTAGCAGAGAACCTGTAGGAAGATCTTGCAATAATCCAAGAAAAATGGAAGTGGCTTGGGCAGTAATGGTGAACATGGTGAAAAATAGTCAGGTGTGAGATGTATTTTGAAGGCCAAACTCATACAATTTTGTGACAAGATAGATATGGAATAGGAGAGTAAAAGTTAAAGAGAAGTCCAAGGCTTTTGTCCTAAAGAATGGAAATTGCTGCCCACTGAGACTGAGAAAAACCCTGAGTGAAGCATGTTGCAGGAAGAGGCGATCTTTAAATTTGAGAATCTTAATTGTAAAAAGCCCTAATCTTAGATTTTAGCACATTTATGGGAACCAAGACTGCCTTTTGGCAACCTGCAGGGACTATATAACCCAAAAAACCTATCTCATATTCCACTGACTTTAATTATTTTCTTGCATGTAAAGAAATATCAGAAACAACTACAAATAAAGTCTCAGAAACAACCATGATTTAGGTCATCCAGAAAAGAATTATGGGTATCAGTCACTAAACCTCGCATTATCAACAATGAGAAAATATCTCTCCTTCATATCCAAAAATACTGTGTTACTGGTCACACACAATAGTAAATTATATTTAGAGGGAGCATTGGCAGCCCTGACATTAATAAAGTAATAACCGAAGTAGAAGAAAGGAAAGAAGAATTGGGATACAATGGCCCAGGTCTATTTCTTTACTGCCATTTTTTTCACAAACAGGCTGTTTTGCTGCTTGTTTCTCCCAAGAACAGGAAAGAAAAGGGGATAGCACCTGGCAGTGTGTCCCGAAACCTACTTCCAGCCAACTGAGAATTCCCCGCTGCCAAAGAGCAGGTATGTTTCTGGTTGAGGGTTTTGTTTTGTTTTCTTTCTCTCCTCCTTTTTTTTTTTTTTTTTAGCATAGAAGCATGAAACCAAAGAAACCTTGTCTGTGCTTTGGTTTCATTTGTTCAAATTCTGTGCAATCATACTGAGCTCTCAGACAAGCTGTTTTCTTCCTTCCATCTCTTTCTTCATGCCCACTCTCACCTGCTTATTCGTGGAGAACCTATCGTTCTCCCAACTCGATAATTCTGCATTCAACTCTGAGAAAGATAAATCAAATCAGCACTCGCTGGGTGGGGAGCCTCTGTCTTCTCCTCCCGATCTCACCTCACCCCCAGGCACAGTACAATTACCTGTTTGGCTTGAGTTCAGATGTTTTGTTCCAAACTTCCTCCCCATGTTACTTTCTTTCCCGGTTCCCATAGTGTCCCAAACCTTGCATCCCTCCCCCTCACCCTCAGGAGATGAACTCCCATCTTCCTTACCCAGTGATATAGAGGCTATTGGGGCTTGCACTAGACTCCTGCGATATCATTTTCTCCACCTTCAACCTATGTGGCCTTCTCTGCATTCTTCCTCTCCTTCCCTCTCCTACTGTGGATTCTTTTCTTTAAAAAAAAAAAAAATTATTTATTCTGTTTGGCTGCACTGGATCTTAGTTGCAGCACTCAGGACCCTCAGTCTTCTTTGCAGGATCTTAAGTGGCAGAAGGCAAAGAAACTCTTAGCTGTGGCATGTGGAATCTAGTTCCCTCCTGCTGCTGCTGCTAAGTCACTTCAGTTGTGTCTGACTCTGTGTGACCCCATAGACGGTAGCCCACCAGGCTCCTCAGTCCCTGGGATTCTCCAGGCAAGAACACTGGAGTGGGAAATGCATGAAAGTGAAAAGTGCAAGGGATCAAACCCAGGCCCCTTGCATTTGAAGTGCAGAATCTTAGCCACTGGACCACCAAGGAGGTTCCTGTGTTCACTTTACAAACGTGTGCCTGTATTTTGCCAGGCGCCGTTCTGAGACTCTAGAGCTACAACAGCCTACAAAACAAAGACTCTGCCTTCATGAAGCTTGTGTTCAGGTCAGGGAGTTAGACAATAAATGAATGAGGTTATAATAAATGCTTTGGGTCAGGGGTGGGGAACAGCTAGGTACACAAAAGAGGGTAAAGTCTGTTTTGGATAGAGTGGTTAGAAAAGGCCTCTGACAGATGAACTAAAGGACAAAATCATACTCTAGGCAGTGGAAATGGCAAGAACAAAGAGCCTGAGGCTGCTGCTGCTGCTGCTAAGTCACTTCAGTCCTGTCCGACTCTGTGCGACCCCACAGAGTGTGCAATTAAAGAAAATAGCAACAAAGGCCAATGTGCCCGACCTTGAGTGAGCAAGGGGGAGAGTGGTCAGGGAGATGGAAGATGTAGCCATGGTCTGGATGTATCATGTGGGATCATTTCATATTCCACCCATTATACTCCCTCTTGAAACCTCAGATACTGGTTCTCTCCTGCATTCTCTTTAACAGTAACCAAAAGACAGAGATGGGGCAGAAGCTTCCGTTTCAAGCCTCCTTAATGCCATCCATGCTTTTCTCATTGCTTTGACTATCTCCCCCCCTCATCCCTAATTCTGCTGGCCTTTTCAGTGCCTACCTACATGTCATTCTTGCAACTCATGTTTGCTGTTTCTCCACCAGCTCATCTATATTCCATAGCCCTGTATATGTATATATAAAATGTATGTATTATTGTACTTACCGTATGATATAGAAAAATATATCTGTCTCTCCAGCTAGACTCAGTGGCAAAATCTATTCCTCTATTTACTCAGTGGCAAATCTGAGTATCTTCAGCTTTAATGCTGTGCGTAGGCCATAACAGGTACTCAATAAATGTAAAGCTGATGGTGCTTAATCGGTGTTTGGGCTTCCCTGGCGATTCAGTGGTAAAGAACCCATCTGCCAATGCAGAAGACAGGGATTTGACATCTGGGTCAGGAAGATCCTCCGAAGAAGGAAATGGCAACCCACTCTAGTTTCCCTAGAAAATTCCTTGGACAGAGGAGACTGGCAGGCTATCGTCCATGGGATCACAAAAGAGTCGGAAACAACTGAGCAACTAAACGAACTAAACAAAAACAACAAAACAAGTCAGTACTTACCGTGCTCTCTTTTCTCTTTGCTGGGTATAGTGAGGTTTTGTTCTTGACTCCTGCAATAGCCTCAGCAGGGCTTTCTGCCCTGGACCCTCCAGCCCACCCTCCGCCCTAGGGGTTGGCAGATAACTGGCCAAATCTGTCCTCCCCCAGTTTTTGTATAGCCTTTGAGCAGAATGGTTTTTACATTTTTTTTTAATGCTCAGAGCAGAGGGGAGGAAACAAAAGAAGAACACTTTGTGACACATAAAAATTATATAAAATTCCAATTTCAGTGTCCTTAAGGACAGTTTTATTGGAATACAGTCACACTCATTTGTTTACATATTGTCTGTGGCTGCTTTCACATCACAACAGGGGAGGTGAGTAGTTGTGGTAGAGACTGTATGGCCTGCAAAGCCTAAAATATTTAGTATCTGGCCCTTTAAAGAGGAAATTTGCCACTCCTACTCTAAGAGCAATAAGGATGATCTTTGTAACAGAAGTATAATTGTGTCACTTCCATGCTTAAAAGTCTTTAATCCAAGTGGATGGGCACACGGATGGGGTAGAGTTGAGGGCTGAAGAACATTGGAGCCAGGTGATAAATGCACATTGAAGTTAATTATACTTTTCTGTCTTGTGTTTACTCTAAATTCTGGATAATAAAAAAATTTTAAGAAAACCCTTCCATTGCTTTCTCTTGCTATTAGAGTAAAGAATACACCATACATGGCCTCCCAGCTTTTGCTTGGTCTAGCTCATACCTAGGAGAAGGCAATGGCACCCCACTCCAGTACTCTTGCCTGGCAAATCCTGAGGACGGAGGAGCCTGGTAGGCTGTAGTCCATGGGGTCGCTAAGAGTCCAACTCGACTGAGCAACTTCACTTTCACTTTTCACTTTCATGCACTGGAGAAGGAAATGGCAACTCATTCCAGTGTTCTTGCCTGGAGAATCCCAGGGACGGGGGAGCCTGGTGGGCTGCCGTCTATGGGTTGCACAGAGTCGGACACAACTGAAGCGACTTAGCAGCAACAGCAGCTCATACCTACTTTCCAAGACAGTCAGGGTAGGAAGGAGAAATAGTACATCCCCAAATACATGGAAAAAATATTCACCATTGTTAACTTGGCAAGATAAACTCAGTGCTTTGAAGACATATATCTGTGTTCCTCGATTTGGTTTAGATAATTCCTTGCTTACCAAAGGTCATGGAACTAGGAGCTCCAGGTTTCTTAGCTTCTGTTGTCATTTCCCTTTCCATACTTCACCTCCCACTCCCGCACCCAGTCTGCCTTCCAACTCCATCCCTCTTCTGAAAGAGCTTTTGCTGCAGTCACTGGTGACCTCTATTCCACTGATGCAATGAACATTTTCAGTCTTCCTCTTTCTTGACCTTCCACCAGCACCCTATGGAATGTAACCTGCTAGTTTCCTCAGTCCATGAAATTCTCCAGGCAAGAATACTGGAGTGGTAGGCATTCTCTTCTCCAGGGGATCTTCCTGACCCAGGGATCAAACCTGTGTCTCCTGTGATTTCTGCATGCAGGCAGACTCTTTACCACCGAGCTTCCTAGGAAACCCCCAAACACCCCTCTCCCTTGCCTGTTAAGACTGTGTTCTCGTGGTTTTCCTCCTAATTCTCTCCCTTCTTCTTCTCTTTCCTTTTTTTTTTTCAAGATTTTTCTTCATGTGGACCATTTAAAATTTCTTTATTGAATTTGTTACAATATTGCTTCTGTTTCACATTTTGTTTTTTTGGGCACCAGGCATGTGGGATCTTAGCTTCCCAACCAGGAGTCGAACCAGTATCCCCTGGTTCGCAAACTGGAAGGCAAAGTTTTAACACTGGTCTGCCAGGGAAGTCCGTTCTCTGTGTCTTTTGAAGATTCCTTCCTCCTTACCAGCCTTTACATGTTGAAGGTCCTCAAGGCTCAATCCTAGCTGTTTTCTTTTTCACTGACTGCCTTCTTCCTAGACAATCTTATCCTCAGTCTTGAACCTCATATACACACAGTCTGAATTTTTGTATTTCCAAACTAGACTGCTTGTCTGGGCTCTAGAACTTAAGCTATCCAGTGACAAAGTCACTAACTATATAAAGTTACTGAGCTTTTGAAATGTGGCTAGTGCAACTGAGAAACTAAAATTTTAACTTTAATACATTCAAATGTAAGTGGCCAGTAGTGATTAAAATAGTGAACAATATAGATACAGAATAGTTTCATCATTACAGAAAGTTCTACTGAAGAGTGCTAAATATCTATATTCAGTTATATGCAGCTGCCCATTAGATGTTTCCTCTTGGCTGTCTCAAAGTATTGCAAGTTCAACTGGTCTAAAACCAAAGGTATAGTCTTTCTCCCCAGTATGTTCTGTCTCCATGAATGGCACATGTGTTTATCCATTTTCTCAAGCCAATAACTCGGGAATCACACTTAACTTTATTTCTTCCTTATCTCCAACATTTATTCAGTCATCAAACTCTGTTCATTCTATTTCCATTTTTAGATTTTTTTTTTTTTTTTTTTGGCCATGCCATGTGGCATGTAGAATCTTATTCTCCAACCAGGGGTCAAACCCATATCCCCTGCAACATGGAGTGTTAACCACTTGACCACCACCAGGAAGTCCCCTGTTCATTCTGTTTCTTAAACATTTCTTCAAACTCCTCATTTTCCATCACCCCCACCACCCTGTTAAAGCCACCACCATTTCTCACTTGTGTTATCATAGACAGCCCTACTTACTTAAAGTCTTTCCTTAACATTGCCTCCAAGTCCTGATTGTCTGTCCCCACCCATCCCCTCTCCTTAACAGGTACCACAGTCCCCTCCCTTCCTGAGACTCAGCCACACCATCCTTTTTCAATCCCTTTAGCCCTCTGTGCTTCCTCCAGGACATACTCCAGGACCTCACCTTTATGCCATGTGTCACCACTGGATATTCAGAAGACTTGTGTTTCAAGTGTCATTCAATTAATGCTTTCTCTCTCACAAGACTTTGAACCAGAGGGTAGGAGTTTCAACTCATCCTTGTTTACCACTGATTCTTCAGTACTTAAAATAGGGCCCAGTGTGTAGTAATAGAATGAATATTTGAATGAACAAAAGAGTGAATAAATGAATGAGTTGTTCATTTGTCTGCAGTGCATGTGATTGAAGCCAGTGCATTAGTCAGCTCAGGCTGCCATAATAAAATAGCATAGAATAAGTGGCTTAAACTATAGGAGTCTACTTTTTTTTTTTTATGGTTCTGAAGGCTGGAAAGTCCAAGACCAAGATGTCAGCCAGTTTGGTTTCCAGGTAAGGGCCTTCTTCCTAGCTGGCAAACTACTGTCTTAGCATTTATCCCCACACAGCAGAGACAGAAAGAGGAAGCAAACTCTCTGGTGTCTCTTCCTGTAAGAGCGAGAATCCCATCATGAGGGCTCCACCTTTAAGACTTGAGCTAAACCTAATTATCTCCCCAAAGCCCCACCCTCAAATATCATCACACGGAGGGGGATATTGGGGGGGTGGGAGCATGGCAGTGCTTCAAAATATGAATGGGGGATGACACAATGCAATACATAACTATCCGTAAGAGCCATAATTGTACAGTTTTCATTATATTCATCATCCCAAAAGCCATCTCATAAATGCCTATAAAATGTTCCAGTTGAATCGGGGCCAAAGGATCTATGGAACTAAATAAAACCCATTGCTGAAAAACAAACTAAGGTGCTGGCCCTTCTGCTGATTGTCTATGATGTCATCATCCATAGAAGGACTATATTGATAATTACTACACAGCATTTGAAAAGAAAGTCAGTCCACCTGATGAGATTTCAGAAAGTTAGTGAGCAAGCAAGAGAAGTCTAGCCTGAAATACTGAAAAGGACACTTTTAAGTGCTGAGATGTCACCAAGGACGCTGGCCATCAACAGAGCCTGCTGTGGCTTTCTCCCCAGTGCAGAGGGGTTTTTATTTCACTGTGAGAAAAATACATGTCTTTCCTCCTGGCCTTTATTAAAATACACTATGTTAGCTCAGAATGAACTGAGGTCTAGTCAGTTCTATTTAAAACCATTTTAAATGGTTTGTTTAAAATGATTTTTAAATTTGGGATTTATTCAAATTTTTCAAGAGTACCCATGAAAAACACTGTGGTTTTGCAGATTCATGACCAAAGTTCCTTTGGGGAAAGGACCAACTCTTAAAATATTCCTATTAGCCTAGCACACAATGTTCATTGTCAATTAAGTATTGAATGAATGCAATCATGTTGCTACTATAAATTTTTTTCCCAATAGCTAAAGATAACCAATTGAATGAGAAACAAATTGGATTTTCTATACCCCATTTATGTGAAGTCCATAACTCAGTTTCAGTACCAATTATTTGCAACACTCAAGTTAGTTATTAATTGACACTTGAGAACACTCATTTCTAAAAGTCTTGGCTGAACTCAGTTTTTACTGCTCTTGTTAAGGCCCAGAGGAAGCTTTAAAAAAGACCTACAGAGAAGGTATACTTAGAAGACAATAAAACTGAAAAAAAGAGAGTATTATCTGGTTAGAGAGAATTTTCACTTCAAATTAATGAATCCCCAAGCTGTAAGCACTAAAGATTATTATTTTTCTTTAAGTAATTTGTTCTCTGAAAGTGTTTATAAATTGGTTTGGGGGAAAAGTGGAAATCTCATTTCAAATACACTTCACATTTACCACGTCTAATAGAATAAACATTCAATTGAAAAAACTCAATCAATTAAGGCATGCTTGCGGGACCAAGTACAGCAAGTTCTCCTAGTCCATTTAAATATGCCTTTGTGTGTGTGCTAAGTCATTTCAGTCGTGTCCAGCTCTTTGCAACCCCATGGACTGTAGCCCACCAGGCTCCTCTGTCCATGGGATTCTCCAGGCAAGAATGCTGGAGTGGGTAGCCATGCCCTCCTCCAGGGGATCTTGACCCAGGATTCAAACCCTAGTCTCTTTTGTCTCCTGAACAGGTAGGCATTTATCCCTAACTTTCAATTTACACACAGCTTTTCTGTTTAATTCAATAAACACTACTGAATGTCTACCATGAGCCATCAACTGTCTGGGGTACAGGATACAATGAAATGAGGTACAGATATAGAACTGAAGGCTACACATAGGGGAGTCTTAAACTAGTTAATCTCCGCAATAATTGTGAAATTGGTACTTCTGTTATCCTGTCTTAAGGGCAAGGAGCCTGAGGCCCAGAGAGTTTAAGTAAATTGTCTGAAGCCTCACAGCGAGGTGCATTGCAGAAGCTAGGATTTGAGCCAAGGTTCTTGAGTCCAGAGTCTGCATTCTTAACCACCACGCTACTTTCCTTTATGGTCTCCTTTCCTTCAACACTTCTACCCTGAGTGTCTGGGGGCACCAGACCAGCCAGTGAGGATATAAAGGTAAGCAGGACTCAGAGCATATACAGCCTAGTATGTGCCTCCCTATGAGCCATGCATGAAATCTAACACACAGGTGCTCTGGTTGAAGCTGGCATGGGGAACTGTTTGTTACCTAATCCTCTGACCCTCCCAGGTTAGGACAGTCTGGAAAACACTCAGAGAGAAGGGCTTAGGAGCTAAGTCTAAAAGATGAACTTACCTGAAGGGTTTGTATTTTCTATTTCATTTATTTGAATCACTGGTTAATTAGTAAATTTTACTTCATTTAAACTAAGTGAAATTGAGTGTCTACTATATGCATAGCAGTATAAAATATACTAATAGACTTGATCTGGGCCCTTGATCAGAAACTGGTAAAACTGGAAAGTTTCACCAGCTTAGAAACTGGTGAAGGGGGAAATGTGGGTGAAAATTATAATAACTAAGACACCATTTATTGTGCACTTACTAAATGCTCAGTTCAGTTCAGTAGCCCAGTTGTGTCCAACTCTTTGCGACCCCATGAATTGCAGCACGCCAGGCTTCCCTGTCCATCACCAACTCCTGGAGTTTACTCAAACTCATGTCCATTGAGTTGGTGATGCCATCCAACCCTCTTATCCTCTGTCGTCCCCTTCTCCACCTGCCTTCAATCTTTCCTGGCATTGGGGTCCTTCCAAATGAGTCAGTTCTTCACATCAGGTGGCCAAAGTACTGGAGCTTCAGCTTCAGCATCAGTCCTTCCAATGAATATTCAGGACTGATTTCATTTAGGATAGACTGGTTGGATCTCCTTGCAGTCCAAGGGACCCTCAAGAGTCTTCTCCAACACCACAGTTCAAAAGCATCAATTTTTCTGTGCTCAGCTGTCTTTATAGTACAACTCTCACATCCATACATGACTATGGGAAAAACCATAGCTTTGACTAGACGGATCTTTGTTGGCAAAGTAATGTCTCTGCTTTTGAAAATGCTGCCTAGGTTGGTCATAACTTTTCTTCCAAGGAGCAAGCGTCTTTTAATTTCATGACTGCAGTCACCATCTGCAGTGATTTTGGAGCCCCCAAAAATAAAGTCAGCCACTGTTTCCACTGTTTCCCCATCTATTTCCCATGAAGTGATGGGACCGGATGCCATGATCTTAGTTTTCTGAATGTTAAGTTGTAAGCCTATTTTTTCACTCTCCTTTTTACTTTCATTAAGAGGGTCTTTAGTTCTTCCCTTTCTGTCATAAGGGTGGTGTTATCTGCATATCTGAGGTTATTGATATTTCTCCCGAAAATCTTGGTTTCAGCTTTTGCTACATCCAGCCTAGCATTTCTCATGATGTACTCTGCATATAAGTTAAATAAGCATGGTGACAATATACAGCCTTGATGTACTCCTTTCTCAATTTGGAACCAGTCTGCTGTTTCATGTCCAGTTCTAACTGTTGCTTCCTGACCTGCATACAGATTTCTCAGGAGGCAGGTCAGGTGGACTGTTATTCCCATCTTTTGAAGAATTTTCCACAGTTTGTTGTGATCCACACAGTCAAAGGCTTTGGCATAGTCAATAAAGCAGAGGTAGTATGGTTTTTCCTGTGGTCATGTATGGATGTGAGAGTTGGACTGTGAAGAAGGCTGAGTGCAGAAGAATTGATGCTTTTGAACTGTGGTGTTGGAGAAGACTCTTGAGAGTCCCTTGGACTGCAAGGAGATCCAACCACTCCATTCTGAAGGAGATCAGCCCTGGGATTTCTTTGGAAGGAATGATACTAAAGCTGAAACTCCAGTACTTTGGCCACCTCATGAGAAGAGTTGACTCATTGGAAAAGACTCTGATGCTGGGGGTGATTGGGGGCAGGAGGAGAAGGGGACGACCGAGGATGAGATGGCTGGATGGCATCACGGACTCAATGGACGTGAGTCTGGGTGAACTCCAGGAGTTGGTGATGAACAGGGAGACCTGGCGTGCTGCAATTCATGGGGTCACAAAGAGTCGGACATGACTGAGCAACTGAACTGAACTGAGATGTTTTTCTGGAACTCTCTTGCTTTTCCGATCATCCAACAGATGTTGGCAACTTGATCTCTGTTTACTCTGCCTTTTCTAGATCCAGCTTAAACATCTGGGAGTTCACAGTTCACTTACTGTTGAAGCCTGGCTTGGAGAATTTTGAGCATTACTTTGCAAGCGTTTGAGAGAGTGCAGTTGTGCGGTAGTTTGAGCATTCTTGGGCATTGCCTTTTCTTTGGGATTGGAATAAAAACTGACGTTTTCCAGTCCTGTGGCCACCGCTGAGTTTTTCAAATTTGCTGGCATGCTGAGTGCATCACTTTCACAGCATCATCTTTCAGGATTTGAAATAGCTCAACTGGAATTCCATCACCTCCACTAGCTTTGTTCGTAATGATGCTTCTTAATTGTTTTCCTTGATTTCTTTGTATGATCACTCCTCAGACAACCATTTTGCCTTTTTGCATTTCTTTTCCATGGGGATGGTCTTGATCCCTGCCTCCTGTACAATGTCATGAACCTCCGTCCATAGTTCATCAGGCACTCTATCGATCTAATCCCTTAAATCTATTTCATACTTCCACTGTATAATCATTAGGGATTTGATTTAGGTCATACCTGAATAGTCTAGTGGTTTTCCCTACTTTCTTCAATTTAAATCTGAAATTGGCAAGAAGGAGTTCATGATCTGGACCACAGTCAGCTCCTGGTCTTTTTTGCTGACTGTATGGAGCTTTTCCACCTTTGGCTGCAAATAATATAATCAATCTGATTTCGGTATTGACCATCTGGTGATGTCCATGTGTAGAGTCTTCTCTTGTGTACTATGTAGATGCAGGTATTATTTTGGCTGCACTGGGTCTTCATTGCTTTGCAGGGGCTTTGCTGTGAGTGGGGGCTACTCTTCAATGCAGAGCACCTTCTTCTCATTGTGGTGGTTTCTCTTGCTGCTGAACACAGGCTCCAGGCGCGTGGGCTTCAGTAGTTGGAGCACACAGGCCCAGCTTCCCTGCAGCATGTGAAATCTTCCCAGACCAGAGATCAAACCAGTGTCCCCTGTATCAACAGGTGGATTCTTATCTGCTGCACCACCAGGAAAGTCCTGTGCAGTACAATTCTAAGCTCTAGAAATACAGTGATAGGAAAGAAAGTTCCTGCTCTGCTCTCTAGAAGTTTGTGTTCTAATGGAGGAGGCAGATAATAAAGTACATAGGACAGGTGCTATGAAGAAGTTAAAACAAGACAATGTAACAGTGACTGGAGTGACTGGAGTGGAGTGAGCATTTTAGAAATGGTGGTCAGGAAAGTTCTGTCTAAAGGGGATGATGTTTGAACTGAGATCTAAATGAAACTATCCTCAGAAGACCTGAATGAAGAGGGTCCCGGGCAGAGGAAAGAACTCCTGCAAAGACCCTGAGGGACAGGTGAGCCTGGTACATTTGATGAGCAAGAGGAAAGCCAGGGAGGCTGGAGCAGGGGTCTTACCCCAAGTCATACAGACAATAACGAGCACAGACGCACAGAGGACAGTGAAATCTAGCTCTGCCTACGGCCACAGCCCCCACACTACCACTAAACTCATTGCCTGAAGGAACAAATCAAATGTTCTACCTGTTGTCATCAACATGTAGAAGTGTGTTTTTAACTTGAACAACCCAAAGAAAATCCAAAGAAAAAGGAACACACAGAATACAAAAGTCAGAATAGAAGTCTCGTAAGCAGAAAGGCTTCCCTCAGAGAGGAGGTCCGAAGACAAACAAGGCGTTGTATTGCACAAGCTGTGTCAAACCCAGCTTCATCTAACCCTGATCTTAACCTCAGCCCATTAGGCATTCACAGTTCTTATCGCGGACTGAAATCCCTTGGGGGTAATGGGAGTCAGCTCTAATACTTCAGATTAGGAGCTCAGATAAACGTAATGTCCAAAATTCTTCCAGTTTCTCACGGATGCCAGCAGAGAAGTACTCAGTCTGGAGAGCCCTTACTCCTGGAGGCTCCATAATACGAGCCCTTGGCAGGCAGGAGCCATTTGGGTGAGAGTTTCTGCAGGAGACCCTGCAAGGTTGGCTAGTCAGGTGTGATGAAACCAGTGCACGCACGGGAGAGGGTGGTAGGTTCAGACAGGAGTTGTCACTGAGATAGTCATCATCGGGTAAGTGGCACAGGGCCAAACTGTGGGCAGGGGAGGCTCAAGTTGCCAAGCAAGCTGCTATAGACAAAGAGGGCAGAAAACTTAATCAAAATGAAACACCACCTGTTAATCCAAGAGTGACAAGTTTTCTAACACCTTGCTAGGTCAAATAAGCCCACTTTACGGCAGGTCAGCCTGGGTTTAATGGCATAGCCGTGTCCCAAAGAAATCTCACTTAGTCCTGAAGGGCTGGACCTCTCCTCTTTATCCAAGTACACAGAACGTTCTATTCCAGCTCAGCCAGGGGAGGAAGATTAGCCCAATTTTCCTGCTGATAGTTGGCATTTTAAAAAAGGTGCTTTTCTAGGGTGTGATTTGTCTGTTCTGCCGGTGTGAGCTGTGGGTGGTGGGCAAAGATACAGATCTCCTCTGAGATCTACAGAGTCAGCCCTTCTAAAAATGAGGTGAATCATGAACCACATTCTTTCATGAGTTGATTAGAGGGGAAAAAAAAATCCATGGAAAAACAATCCATGAATAGTAGAAGTAGGAACTATTCGGTTGGCCAAAAGTTTCTTTGGGCTTTCTTTGTAAGCTGTTACAGAAAGATCCAAACAAACTTTTCAGCCAGGCCAATACTTCTGATTTTAAGTTTCATGCCAGATCCTAAAACAACACATTATATCTTATGAAATCCTCACCATGACCCTATGAAATTGATGCTATTAATAGTCTAGTTTACAGATAAAGAAGTTTGGACTTAGATAAGTAACTCATGCAAGATCACTCATTAGTGAGAAACAGCCAAAGTTCTCCTTACCTGGGCTAGGTCTGTGCTCTTTATTTTTTTAATCGACTTTATTGAGATATAATTTGCATTCAGTGTATTGCACATACCTTAAGTGAGCAGTCATTTTAGTTTTGACAAGTGTGTAAACTCTTGTGCACGCGTGCGTACGTGCTCAGTCGCTCAGCTGTGTCAGACTCTTTGTGACCCCATAGCCCTCCACACTCTTCTGTCCATGGGATTCTCCAAGCAAGAGTAGTCGAGTGGGTTTCCTATTCTACGGGATCTTCTCAGCCCAGGGATCAAACCTGCCTCTCATGTCTTTTGTATTGGCAGGCAGATTCTTTACCACTGCACTAAATGCCATCAGATCAAGGTTAATAATTCTTCACCCACCTCTTACATCTTTGCATCAGTCTTCCCACCCCTGGCAACCACCAATCTACTTTCTTATACTAAAAGATAGTTTGGCTTTGTTTTAGGTTAGAGAAATAAAATGAGATAGCATTGAACTCTTTCATGTCTGACTTCCTTTGCTCTGCGTATTTCTGAGATTCCTTCATGTTAATGTGTGTATTAATAGTGCATTCTTGTTACTACTGTGAAGAAGGCAATGGCACCCCCACTCCAGTACTCTTGCCTGGAAAATCCCATGGACGGAGGAGCCTGGTGGGCTGCAGTCCATGGGGTCACAAAGAGTCAGACATGACTGAGTGACTTCACTTTCTTTCTTTCTTGTTACTACTGAGTAGCATTCTGTTATTTGTCAAACCCTTCATCCTTTGATTGATATTTGGGCTGTATCATGATCTGACTATTATGAATAAGCTTGCTGTGAACATTTATAAATCTTTTTCTGAGAGTGTATTTTCATTTATCTTTGGTAAATATCTCGAAATCTAGCAATAGAATTGCTGGGTCATTAGGTTACTCTATGTTTACCTTTATAAAAAATTGCCAAACGCTTTTCCAAAGTAGTTAGACCATTTTACACTCCTGCCAGCAAGGTATGAGAGTTCCAGTTGCTCCACATATTTGAGAATACTTGGTATTGGGCTTCTCTGTTGGCTCTGTGGTAAAGAATTCACCTGCCAGTGCAGGAGACATGGGTTCAATCCGTGATCCAGGAAGATCCCACATCTTAGTTGCCTTGGAGCAACTAAGCCCAAGCACCACAACTATTGAGCCTGTGCTCGACAGCCTGGGAACTGAAACTGTTGAATCCACGTGCTGCAACTCCTGCAGCCGAGGGCCCGAGAGCCAGTGCTCCACTAGGGGAGAAGCCACCGCAGAGAGGTCACATGCCACAGTTAGAGAGCAGCCCCTGCTAGCCACAGCTAGAGAAAAGTCCGTGTTGCAACTAAGACCCAGCACAGCCAACAAATAAATCAGTAAATAAAATTTTTTTTTAAAAAAGGATTCTTGATATTGCCTCATTACTTATGTTAAATATCTTCTTGTGCTTTTGGCCATGTGTGTATTTTTCTTTTGTGAGGTATCTGTCCAAGTCTTTAGCCCATTACTTGGGCCGTTTGGCTTATGATTATTGAACTGTAAGGATTTTTGTATATTCTGGGAAAATGCCCTTTGACAGACATGTGCATTGAGACTGTTTCTCCCATTATGTGGTTGTCATTTCATTTTCTTGATGGTGTCTTTCAAAGAGGAGAAATTCTAATTTTGATGAAGTTCAATTTATCATGCTTTTGTTTTGTAGTTTTTCTGTCCTAAGAAATCTTGCTTAACCCAAGCTTTCAAAGATTTCTCTCATATATTTGCTTCTAGAAAATTATAATTTTACTTTTTACATTTAGGCCCATGACCTATAGTGTTACTTTGTGTATATGGGATAAAATAAGGTCAAAGTTCTTTTTTTTCATGTGGCTATCCAGTCGACTTCAGTGAAATAGGCTATCCTTTCCCCATTTGATTATTTTGGCTTTTCTGTCAAAAATCAACTAATTATATATGTGTGGGTTTATTTCTGGGCTCTCCACTCCATCCTGTCGATGTCCCATAGTTCCTGCCTTCCAGGCCATGGATTCAAGCCACATTCACAGCTCCAAACTCTGATTTCTGCTTCCTCACCTCAGAGGGACCCCCAGACTCCGTTTGGGCTCTGTATCATGATGCCATACAAATTATCCCCCAGGTGCAGTTTGGCCAAATCGGGGCAAATGAGGGCTTCCCTGGGGGCTCAGTAGTAAAAAATCCACTTCAACGCAGAAGTCGCAGGAGGCCCTGGTTCAACCCCTGAGTCAGGCAGATCGCCTGGAGGAGGGCATGCAACCCACTCCAATATTCTTGCCTGGAGAATATCAAGGACAGAAGGGCCTGGTGGGCTACAGTCCACAGGGTCAAAAGACTCAGACATGACTGAAACAACTTAGCACGCACACACGCAGGGCACATGGGGCTCACTCCATCAGCTTCCTTGTCCTCAAAAATCACAGTCTTATAGAGTCTGTTGCTAAATCCCTGAAAACAGTTGCTGCATATATTTTGCCTAGTTTTATGCTTATTTATGACAGGATGGCTAGCTTAGTACCAATTACTACATCTTGGCCAGAAGCAGAATTAAAACCTTCCCTTCTAAGCATAAGTAAAGAAACCTTGGAGGGAACACCTGAGCAGCAAGCATGGCACCAGTAACAGCAGCAGCCACAACACCGTGGGCTCCACAGCAGGGCCTGAATCTAGTCACTTATTTTTTGGCTGTGCTGGGTCTTCATTGCTGTGCACAGACTTTCTCTGGTTGAGGTGAGTGAGGGCTACTCTCTAGCTTTGGTATGTGGGCTTCTCACTGTGGTGGCTTCTCTTGTTGCAGAGTGTGGGCTCTAGAGCTCGGGCTCAGTAGTTGTGGCTCATGGGCTTAGTTGCCCTGTGAAATGTGGCATCTTCCCAGACCAGGGGTTGAACTCATATCCCCTGCATTGGCAGGGGATTCTTAACCACTGAACCACCAGGGAAGACCATGAAGTCCGTCACTTTCGTTAGTAGCTCATGGCTGCAAAAACTGAAATGTGTCATTAGGACAAAGATGATGCATCAAACCCATCATCTCTTGGAATTACATGAGGCCTTGTTTTGGTCAACTTATCTGGTTCTTTATATGGACACAAATGCATAGGTATCCACTAACTAGCAGATGCTCTCTCCAAATTGAAGGTCACCAAAATTTCTAGGTGACCATGAAAAGGATTATAAATCATTCTTGTGAAGAGTCCTGGAGAACGCACCTGCATCCAGCAAGGAGTACCATCCTGGACCTGGGGTTCACTAATAGAACTTGTTGAACCAGATAACAGCCTAGATGCCCCCAGATGGCAAAGTTGGGATAAAACTGGGACCTCACTCACAGTTATATTGAGAAGCAGAAGGTGAGTTGACACCATCATCTCTGGGGATGTCTGTGGCCAGGATAAGGCTCAGAGAAGACAACCTGAAAGGAAAATGCTGGGGAGATGTCTTAAGTCTAAGCACCAAGCTGAGTGGTAAGCTGGGCCTATGTTACCAAAAACTGGTTGAACCTGAGGACAGTGAGAGATGTTTACATGGACAGCAATCAAGTAAGTGGATCCTTCTGGTTAACACCAACAGCCTAAGTCATGAATCTTAAGTCAGTCTGAGAATAAGTTTTGTTGTCTTTTTTTTCCAAAAGGGTTCAGGGCAATCGAGGTCTAGTGGTAAAGAACCTGCTTGCCAGTGCAGGAGACATAAGAGATAAGAGTTCGATTCCTGGGTTGGGAAGATCCCTGGGAGGAAGGCATGGCAACCCACTCCAGTATTCTTGCCTGGAGAATCCCACGAACAGAGGAGCCTGGTGGGCTACAGTCCAAAGGGTCACAAAGCATCAGAGATGATTGCAGAGACTTAGCACACATGCACGGAGTAAACATAAATAGAAGAAATTTCAACAAGCTAAAAAGAAAACCTCCACTGAGCATGTTGGTTCCAGGGTACCAAGAACTGAAGTGCAACAAGAGATTGATTCGTTAAGAAATCTACAAGCCACTGAGTCTCTGATCATAAATGTTTTTCAGCCACAAGCAAGGGAAAAGTAGAGACAGCCTGTCTTTAACTAGAGACAGCCTGAGTCTACCTAACCTGGAATATACCTAACCTGCAGTCTAACTAACCTGAATATACGTACCTGGAATAAAGCCAACTTTGTGTTCAGGGGCTTCAGTTCCTGGAAGAAAACATAGCGGAGTGACTAGAATTATGGACTCGGTGTCACACGCAGGACCACACTGGGAGGCATCTCTGACACTGACTATGAGTGTAGCATAGACAAGGTATTGAAGCCTCCAGAAGCTTTAGTTTTCTCAGCTTTAAGATGAGAACAATATTATTTTGCTCTCACATTACTGTGAAAATCAAGAGAGATAGTACATGCAAAAGATTTAGCTCAGGGACTTCCCTGGTGTTCCAGCAGCCAAGACTCTGAGCTCCCAACACAGGGGGCTGGAATTCAATCCTTGGTCAGAGAACTGGATCCCATAAGCTGCAGCTGAGATCTGGCACAACCCACCCACCCCACCCCACCCCCCGCCAAAAAAAAAGACTAAAGAAAGAAAGTGAAGTCTGTCAGTCATGTCCAACTTTTTTCGACCCCATGGACTGTAGCCCACCAGGCTCCTCCATCCATGGGATTTTCCAGGCAAGAGTACTGGAGTGGGGTGCCATTTGTAGCCTGCCGGGATTCCCCATCCATGTGATTTTCCTGGCAAGGGTACTGGAGTGGGTTGCCATTTCCTTCTCCAGGGGATTTTCCCGACCCAGGGACTGAACTCATGTCTCCCACATTATAAGCAGACACTTTACTGTCTGAGCCACCAGGTAAGTCCAAGGGGAAAAGAAAGGTTTAGCCCAGAACCTGATCCTTAGTAAGCTTTCAATAAGGGGGTTACACATATTTTTACATAGTATCAAAATCAGACCTTGTCCTCCCCAACCACAGCTGTCACTTCCCATTATACAGAGCAAACCTGCAAACCCTCCAGGGAAATCTGATAGGCATGTCTCTGTCAGGGTGGGGGTGGAGGTGGGGGGTGGGAGGGAGGCTGGGGAGGGGTGTCTCTTCCAGCTCAGAGGCCCCGTTCTGTGATTGTCTTCCTCAGGCCCTTCATGTCCCAAGCAGAGTGGCTATCTGGTCTTACCTCAGTGTTTGACTCCAACTGTTCCTTCACAGGTATATGCTCCCTCAAAGCCCTGCTTGATTGTTTCTAAACTTCAGTTTTGTCTTTGAGTGAGGATAATCATGCCTGCCTTTCCTGCTTCATGAGATTGACATAGGGATCAGATACCACTCTAAAAAAAATGAAAGTCATTCAGTCATGTCCGACTCTTTGTGATCCCATGGACTGTAGCCCACCAGGCTCCTGTCCATGAATTCTCCGGGCCAGAATACTGGAGTAGGTAGCCATTCCCTTCTCCAGGGGATCTTCCCAACCCAGGATTGAACCCAGGTCTCCCCATTGCAGGCGTATTCTTCACTGTCTAAGCCACCAGGGAAGCCCAAGAATACTGGAGTGGGCGGCCTAGCCTTTCTCCAGGGCATCTTCCCAACTAAGGAATCCAACCACAGTCTCCTGCACTGCAGGCGGATTCTTTACCAGTTGAGCTACCAGGAAGCCCATATGACTCAATAGAAACGTGAGGTTTAGGTCAAAATGACTGATTCAGCTCCAGAACCAGCAGCTGGAAGAGGTGGGAAAAAAGGAAGGTGTGCTTTTAGGAAAGAACAAGTGAGTGAGCAAAATCCAGTGAGGAGATTGGCCACCTGGAAGAGGGAAAGAAAAATAACCTGATTCCCAATAATCAACATGCCCCAAGACTAAGATAAGATGTGTGAGACGTGGTCAGCTCTGTCCTGAGACGCAAGCAAGTGACAAGCAGGTTGGGAATAAGCTCATCCAGCTGCTTGCTGGCTGTACCTCAAAGCACAGGTGCTTGCCCCACACAGGGGCTGCTGAGAGGGCAGGCAGAACCTCTGGGTACGGTGTTTGTGCAGAGACAGATGCTCCCAGCATCAGTAGCGGCACTGCAGGCAGAGGTAATCTAGGGGCAATGAGAGCACTCCACAGAGACTCAGCAGCTAAGAGGCATGTCAGGATGTGTAGGACTTGGTAGTTTGCAAGACGGCCTCTGGGAATAAGAGATTTCTTATCATCTCATAGTTTGAGTGCCTCTGGAGGCTGAGGAGCCCAGGAAAATACCTGCACCAGATGTGGAAACACTTTGTAAATTTTTCAAATCCTACAAAGAATTTCCATCAGATTATACGAAATGGAATTAACAAATGTTATAACTTGGTAAAACCACAGAGGATGAGATGGTTGGATGGTATCACTGACTCAATGGACATGAGTTTGAGCAAACTCTGGGAGACAGTGAAGGACAGGGAAGCCTGGTGTGCTGCAGTTCTTGCGGTCCCAAAGAGTGAGACATGACTTAGCCATTGAACAACAACAATAATAAAACATTTGCAAAACTCAACATTCATTGGATGAAAAATGACATTTTATGTAACTATGAACTCTGTAAAAGAGTTAGATTTAAATTTGAATATTACTACTTCAAAAGAATTTATAAAAATAAAAATAAATTTTAACATGATTGTTTCACATGTCTGAATAAACTTTTTACCATATGCCAAAGTAAACACGGTTCCTCAGCTTTCCAGGTAAGCGTTTTCCACTGTTACTTGCACAAAATTTGTCCCACGTGCAACTTAGAGGTGGAGCTGGTACCCCTCTTCTAAGTGTCTGATGTTTTAAAATAATATTCATGCGAATTGTTTCCTCCCCCAAAAGGTGACATGCCCATCCAAACTATCATTTAAGAATACGTTATTGGATAATTGATGATACCATGAGGTCATTACAGATTTAAGGGTGACAGGGACTTGCCTGGGGATCTGGTGGTTAAGACTTCACCTTCTAATGCATGGGATTCGATCGAGGGGCTAAGATCCCACATCCCTCTGAGCCACCAAAACACCAAAACATAAAACAGAAGCAATGTTGTAACAAATTCAATGAAGACTTCAAAAAATGGTTCATATCCAAAGGTCTTTAAAAAAGAAAAAGAATGATAATGATACTACAGTGGCTATCTTTTTAAGTCCTTATCTTCTAATTATACATGTTGAAATAGATAAGGATAGAATGATATGATATCTGACTTTTGCTTCAAATAATAAGGGAGGAGTAGATGAGAATATAATTGAAATGAGATTTGCTTGAAGTAGATAATTGTTAAAGAAAAGTGATAGGTACCCGGGAATTCACTATAATATCCTCTACATTTTTGTATACATTTAAATTTTTCCACAATATTGTGAAAAGGTCTTCAAATATTTAAAGGGTTGCCACTTTTTAAGGATCCCTGTGATTTCATTGGGTCCATCCATATAATCCAGGATAATATCCCTATTCTAAAGTCAGCTGATTAGCAACTTTAATTTTATCTGCAGCCTTAATTACTTTTTGCTATGTAATATATTCACTACTTCTGAGAGGGTCACTCTTCTGCCAGTTATATTGAGATATGATTGACATACTAAAAACTGCAATATTTACAGCGTACTATCCATGAATTTTAACATATGTGCAAATCTCTGAAAATGTCACCACAATAAAGATAATAAACATAGGACTTCCCTGAAGACCCAGTGGCTGAGACTCCAAACTTTCAATGCAGTGGACGCAGGTTTGATCCCTGGCCAGGAAACTAAGATCTTACATGCTGCATGGTGCAGCCAAAAAAGTAAAAATAAAACATCTTTTAAAAGATAATAAACATATACATCACTCTCAAAAGTTTCTTTGTGCCCCTTTATAATCTCTACTTCCTTCCTCTTCCTTTTCCCCTTCATCCCTACATGGCTACCAGACTGTCAGGATAGATTAGTTTGCATTTTCTAGAATTTTATATAAAGATGGAATCATACAGTATGTGCTTTTGGGGTGTGGTTTGATTTCGCTCGGAATAATTATTTTGAGATTCACCTATTTTTCTTATGGTGCAGCTTTTTAAAGAAAATTTATTAATCTATTTATTTTTGGTCGCACTGGGACTTTGTTGCTGTGAACAGGCTTTCTCTAGTTGCAGTGAGCTGGGGCTATTCTTCATTAAAGTGTGCAGCCTTCTCATTTCGGTGGCTTCTCTTGTCTCAAGCACGGGCTCTAGGGTGCACAGGCTTCAGTTGTTGGCACACAGGCTCAATAGTTGTGGCTCAAGGCTTTAGTCGCTCCAAGGTGCATGTAATCTTCCCGGACCAGGGAACAAACCCGTGTGATTGGCATTGGCAGGCAGATTCTCTTCCACTATGCCACCAGGGAAATCCTCACTATGCTTTTATGTGTATCAGTGTTTCATCCTAATTTTTTGCTGTGGTTTTGGTTTAGTAATATTCCATTGTCTGGTTATACCACAATTTGTCTACCTATTAATCTCTTAATGGAAATCTGGGTTGTTCCCAGTTTGGGCCTATTACAAATAAAGCTGTTACAAACATTAGTATACAAGTCTTTGTATAGACACATGTTTTCATTTCTGGTAAATAACTAGGAGTAGAATGGCTTGGTCATATAATAGATGTATGCTTAACCTTTTAAAAAAGATGCCAAACTGCTTTCCAAAGTGTTGTAACATCTTACATTCCACTGGCAGTGTATGAGAGTTCTAATTCCTCCACAACCTCACCAGCGCTTGGCAAGGACCCTCTTTTTCATTTTAGCCATTCTAATTTAGACCACTAATTAGATAGGGGTAATTTGTGGTATTTGCTTGTACTTAAAATTAAAATACTAATGACTAATAATATTGAGGATCTTTTCATGTACTATTTGCCAACTAAATATCTTCTTTAGTAAAGTGCCTATTTAAATTTTTTAACCATTTTAAAAATTGGGTGGGTTTTTTTGTATTATTGTTTTGAGAATTACTTATGCATTCTGCATATAAATCCTTGCTAAAATCAATTGCACCTAGAAGAGCAAGCCTCTGAGCTAACTACTGGTTTATAGGAAATATAGGAGACAAAATAACAGGTTAGATGAGATCCAGGAAACATAATCAGCAAAATTCAGACTATGGGAAACTATAGGTCAAACAATGCTATTTCTTAAAAAATACACTGCAGAGAAAAAAGGGTAAGGTAGGGGGAGAATCTATAGATTAACAAGACAAGAGACCTATCAGTCTACTGTAATGCATGAATACTGATTTGAATGTCAAACTACAGAGAGAGAGTAAAAAGGGAAAATGGGGAAACTTAAACACTGACTGGATATTTTATGATACTAAGGAATTACCGTTTGTCTTCAGTTTGATAATAACGTGAACTTTGCTTCAAAAGAGGAAGTAGACAGTGGAAGTGGGGGAAGACATACAGATGAAATTATGTTAGCCATGCATTGATAGTTGTTTAAGTTGTGATGAACACATGAAAAATGACACAAAAAGCTCTCTGCCTTTATACATGTTTGAAATTTTGTATTGTAAAAATTAAGACACAAAACAAAAAAAGTAAATACTTTTAAATATATAACTTAGAAAGTTTACTGCCTAAATATTCTCACTGAAAAATTTTCAAAAAATACAAAAGAATAAAGGAAGATGTAGAAAATAAAAATAAGAATGGGGATTTCTCTGGCAGCCGAGTGGTTATGACTTTACACTTCTGCCACAGAGGGCGTGGGTTCAGTCCCTAGGGTCAGGGAACTAAGATCCCACATGCCACACAGGGTGGCCAAAATGTAAAAAATAAAATAAAAAATAAGACTGAACCGAGAAATTGGTAGTATATGGTAATACATCTAAATCTAAAACTAAATTTAAATCATTAATAGTAATAATAAAAATAGTTTTTGAATGTTTAAATACAAACTAAAACAAACACCAATATCTGGCTAGGTATAGAGTTTGCAAGAAGTTGACAGGCACTAAATTCTTGCCTCATTCAAGAAGGAGATATAGTGTTTTAGTATTAGTCGCTCAGTTGTGTCCACCTCTTTGTGACCCCATGGACTGTAGCCTGCCAGGCTCCTTGATCCATGGAATTCTCTAGGCAAGAATACTGGAGTGGGTTGCCATTCCCTTCTCCAGGGGATCTAGGCACTAAACTTAAGTGTCTTCTTGCCTCATTCAAGAAGAGGATAGAAACACTGATTAACTTCAAACTTTACTGGAAAAATCTAGGTGTGCATGTTAAACATTATGGTCATCACAAAAATACTACACCCAGAGCTATAAGAGTAAAGAGAGCGTTCCTGGTGGTCCAGTGGTTAAGAGTCTGCCTTGCAGTGGAGGGGACACCCATTTGATCCTTAGTCTAGGAAGACGCCACATACCTCAGAGCAGCTATGGGCCACAGCTCCGGAGCCCAAGTGCTTAGAGCCTGTGCTCCACAACAAGAGATGCCACCACAATGAGAAGCCTGCACTCCACAACTAGAGAAAGCCCACAGGCAGCAGCAAAGAACCGCCACAGCCAAAAAAATAAAATAAAATAAATAGATAAATCTTTAAAAAAATAAACTGGTGTAGTTCTAAGAAAAAGAATAAATAAAAATTTATCAACACAGTAGGCAGCAGGAAAGAAGGAAAAAAGTAGTAAATAAAAGCGCAGAAAAAGAGAAAACAAAATTAGATGGTAGTAACATGTCTACTTAGTAATCATGATAAATGTAAATGGTAAAACACACCAAATAAAAGACAGACTCTTGGACTGGATTTAAAAATTCCAACTCTTTTAGGACATACAGCTTACTATTTATAAAAAGAAAAATAATACCTTAGTTAAAACATTATAGAATTTAAGGGAATAGCAATAAAAGAAATAAAGAAGTGTATTTCATACTTAACCCACCAAGAAGACATAACTGAAAATGTCATGGAAAACCCTTGTAAAAATTATATTAGAACTTCCTTTTCTCTAGAACTTCATTTATTTCATGGCTCTGTACATTTTTTTAAAACATTTTAAGGTTTAGTCCTTCATGTGTCTTTCAGTATTTAAATATAGTACAATACCAAATATATTCTGGCACAAAAATAACTCAGGGACTTTGAAAAACCAAGGCTAAGAAAGACAAAGAGGAGGTAAGGCAGACCAGTGGGCTCTTATTTTCTGTGGAGAGAGAACAGGTCATAGTAACTCCAGTGCAGACAGTGAATTCACTGTCACAACACGCTGTGAGGTGCAGAGGAAGGGTCTGGCACTCATCTGAAGGGATCAGAAGAGGTTTCTCAAAGAGGTGGCATGATGGGCAAAATTTAAAGAATGACCCCGGTGATCCTCACCCTTTTATAATTTCATCCTCTTTGAGTATGGGCAGAACCTGTGGATATGCTGAGATATTATTCCTGTGATCATGTTGCTTTCTTTGGCAAAAGGGAGCTTATCCAAGTGGGCCCAGTCTCATCACATGAATCTTCTAGAAGAAGAAAACTTAAACATGAGGGCAACCTGGGACTCAAGGGAGGTTTTCTGTAGCTGAGATGGAGGAGGACATGGAGAAAGAGCGGAGAACAACCTCTAGGCGGTCAGAGCAACCCCAGCCAACAGCCAGCAAGAAAAATGATCTTCTTTCTACAACAGAAGGAACAGAATTCAGTCAACAACCTGGATGAGCTGGAGACAGATTCTGCCTGGGAGCCTCTGGGTAAATGCCTACTCCAGCTGACACCTTGGTTTCCATCTTGTGAGACCTGGAGCAGAGAATCCAGTTCAGCCTGCTCAGAATTCTGACCGACAAAGCCAGGAGGTAGTACATGGCTGTTGGTTTAAACCATAAGTTTGTTACCCAGCAATAGAAAACTAATACAGTGACATTTGAACTTTCCCTTGAGGATGGATAGGGTTTCAAAATCTCAAGAAGAGGGGAGGGAAGTTCTCCAGGCAGAGGGCAGAGCACAGCCAAAGGTGAGGGCTGGAAATGTCGGGAAGTCTTCAAGGAGGCACCGATAACGCTGCTGCCAGGCCTCCTGTGAGGCTGAAGTGTCTTCAGTCACTTTCCCGGGATCCAGAATGCCATCCCAAGAAGGTTATCTTTTTCCAGGATGTCATAAGGAGACATTGAAGATAGTCAAGCAGAGGAGTACATGATAAGCACTGTTCTTGAGGAAGATGAAGCTGACATCACAGGTAGGGGTAGACTGGAAGCAGAGATGCCGAGGGAGGAAGTTACACAGTTGCCCAGAGAACCAGACACCATGGGCCCACATCCCATCCCCTCGGCACGCCTGTGATTTTGAAACAGGATCAGGACCCTATGGCCTTTGCCCAGCTCCCCGCCCTATGTCCTATGCCTGCCTTTTGTCTGTGAAAAACATTAGTCAAAGGATAAGTTTAATCAGAGGAATGAGAACATGCAGAAACAAAGGAAAGCAGTCGAAAGAGATGAAGTAATAATAATGTACTCATTAAGCACAGCCAAGGACCTTTAGTTCCTTCTCAAGGGCAACAGATGAAATTCTGAGCCATATCCCATGAGCTGTCTTGTAGATACTGAAACCCCAGGTGGAAGAAGTTAACTACACGATGACCAGACTGTACTCACAACAGAAGCTGCCACAGTCCCAAGAACTGGCCTCAGAGAGACGGGAACAAATGGACCCTGGAGCTGAAGACCGTGCTGTGTCATGTTTGACTCTTTGTGACCGCCGTGAACTGTAGTCCACCAGGCTCCTCTGTCCATAGGGATTCTCCAGGTAAGAATACTGGAGTGGGTTCCCATGCCCTTCTCCAGATCTTCCCAACCAAGGGATCGAACCCATGTCTCCCGCATTGCAGGCAGATTCTTTACCGTCTGAGCCAATGGGGAAGCCCAAGAATACTGGAGTGGGTAGCCTATTCCTTTTCCAGCGGATCTTCCCAAACCAGGAATCGAACCAGGGTCTCCTGCATTGCAGGTGGATTCTTTACCAGCTGAAGCCCCTGAACTGAAGATTAACTATGCCTAAAACAACCAAGATGATGCTGATCAGCCCAACGACCAGTGTCAAGATGCCTGTCAGAGCTGACTGCATTGTTCTGCAGGTAGTCCCCTCCTTCAGCCTATAAAACTCTCACCCGCTGCTTGTCAGCGGTGGCGGGGCCTTTGGTTAGAGGTCCATCCTCCTCCCCAGTTACTGACATCTGAGATACAGCAAACTTTCCCTTCCACCAACCTGGCCTGCTTACTGGCTTTTGAGTGGTGAGCCGCCAGACCCCGCACCTTCCAGTAACAATTTCAGGTGACTGTTTCAGGCTTTCTATAAATCTCTGAGAGCCCACCAGACCAATAAGCCTTAAATAAATGTCTGTCTTCTGTCCTTCAGGTGGACTGTTCTGGTAGCTACTCTTTACCTTTCTAAAAGGTCCCAGTGGGATCACATCTCCATTGTTCAAAGTGTTCTGGACCCTCAGTAACACACCCCAATATTGGCTTTTCTTCCCTTCCTCTCTCCCCTCCCCCTGCTTCTTGTACCCAGGTCCTTATGTCAGGCTCTTCTGTGGGGAAAACCCATACTAATACACCCAGGTAAGGAGGGCTGAATCCAGGCTGGTAGTGTGGATGAGAAAGAGATAGAAACACTACATGGCTAATTGAGCAGTAGCCCAGACCCTTGGGATGTGAAGGCAACAAAAAGAGTCGAGCCTGAGAGGATACCAAGGCTTCAAACCTGAGTGTCATTGACAGAAAAGTCAACAATGGAGTAAAAACGTATAATTTGTGCAGTTCTCGGACCAACATTTACTTTAACATCAACATTTATATATATATACAAACTATAGAGCCATACACCATGATTAATGTCATGTTTTATGTCCTATATCCTATTGCTCTTTGTCATAAAATACTGTCATGGATACAAATTGTTATTTGTGTAAAGGAGTGGAGGGTACAGAAAAAGCTCCAGATGGTACCAATAGCTCTTAGACTATCACACACCTCCGTGGGCCATGTTGGCAGCTTTGCCTGTGGTGGTCACATCCTCCCCAGTTTTTCCCACTGTCTTGTGCCCAGTGGGATTCTAATATGTGACTAATATACCCAGCACCAGACTTTTCACAGTCTACTAGAACCAATGAAGAGCTTATTTCCCTAGGTAGGAAGATGCAAGATTTTTATTTTATTCTTACCTGCAAACAAATAACAAGAAGAACAAAAAGTGTGTGTTTTCCAAGCCTCCAGCAAAACTATTGTATTATAACTTGACCTCAGTTGTGTGGAAATAAAAACAAAACCAAGTCCTCAAGATTCTAATAGAATCAAAGATGAAACCTTCAGTCAGTTCAGTTCAGTCACTCAGTCATGTCCAACTCTGCAACGCCATGGACTGCAGCACACCAGGCCTCCAAGGCCTCCATGTCCATCACCAACTCCCAGAGTTTACTCAAACTATGTCCATTGAGTCGGTGATGCCATCCAACCATCTCATCCTCTGTCATCCCCTTCTCCTCCTGCCTTCAATCTTTCCCAGCATCCGAGTCTTTTCAAATGAGTCAGTTCTTTGCATCAGGTGGCCAAAGTACTGGAGTTTCAATTTCAGCATCAGTCCTTCCAATGAATATTCAGGACTGATTTCCTTTAGAATGGACTAGCTGGATCTCCTTGCAGTCCAAGGGACTCAAGAGTCTTCTCCAACACCACAGTTTAAACGCATCAATTCTTCGGCGCTCAGCTTTCTTCACAGTCCAACTCTCACATCCATACATG